>JASGLE010000001.1:6898500-8295000 GCA_030179965.1 Cyperus esculentus
CTAGCTTTAGAAATTAATGTACGCCATGAACTTTTGAAGAATCTTTTGCTAGGTATGTGTTGCATATTAATTTGAGAAATTAAGCTTCTTATCTTAATCTTAATTCACACTCTAGAAAAAAAGGTCCAGCTTCCAAACTTTTTAGTTATGCCAAATCATCATTAATCTCAACCATTTATTTTTGTTTCTCTCTCTTCATTTATCTTAATCAAATGGCTCAATTTAATTTTTTAAATTAAAGAAATAATGATGTGCCTAATAAAAAAAAATTTAAGACTCAAAATGTTTACAACTCTTTGTATTCTTTTATATAAATTTAGATGTAGCTAAAAATATATTATATAGAAAATATATTAAGTCCAATATTTATCGAATAAAATATATTTATGAAAAATGTATATTTATTTTTAATATATGTTAATTTATGTAATAATATTTTTTCTGGCCGAAGCCCTAATTCAGAGCTCTAGTATTATTAAAAGACGATATAAAAACAGAATCTTCATCCAGCTACGTACTCTGTAGAAATGTAAGCCACAAACTTGTTACCTAGCTAGGTGTGGTGGATATTAATATTAATTAATTAATTTGAGATTATTGAAAGACAGAATCCTTTTTTTTTCCCCGATTAAAGACAGATGGAATCTGTAACTGAAAATTTTTTCATCTTAGTTTATCAATAACTAGCTAGTATTTAATTTGAACATTTGCATCTGCACACAATCGACCTACTATAAATTCAGTAATATTTTAACTTGCCACCTCTTTAATTCAATTTCAATTTTTATAAATTTATGTGAAAATCTATTATTAATAATCTAATCTCAGAGTTATATATGTTAATTATCAAAGGATCCCACCCTAAATTATATATATATATATTTTTTCCCACCACTAATGATTAACGATAGGACCTCTTCGATTATTTTCCATTTTTTTCTGTCGACAACTATAAATTATTTAGAGGGTATATTAATTTTGCCAGATCACGATCGAGCATATAATATTGATTGAAGTCAGGTACATACTGACAAAGTGACAATATTCCCAGATACTGTCGATGTATCATTAAGTGCATGAATCTTCTGTTGGGATTTCATGTATAGCCTAAGGTCGAATTTTTAAAATTTTTAACCCCAAGTTCATAACTATACTAAAAGATCTTCGTTAATGCAACAATCAAACATCTAATTACATGGGAGAACACATGTAATTCTAACATATTACACAAAACAATTCTATCATGATTGCATGGGAGAACACATGCAATCCAATCATCTTCTCAATTAATTAAACTCTAATTAATTCACAAAGACGACATAAGAATTGTACCTTGATTTGCGCGGAATTGATAAGGCGATTGGCTATTCTTCGTTGCTCGTTCTTCCTCTTCTCCCCCTGAATCGATCGACTTCAAGGCGAGGCAGCGGTGCGGAAGAGCCCTTAGTTCACCTTGAATCTACAAACAACTCGCGATCGGTGTTCACGATAGATGAAAACCTAACCCTAGCACTCTCTAATGGAATCAGTTGTTCTTTAATTCTCAACACATGAGAAGAACAATGGAGGAAGAGGGAGGCTGAAAATAACTACTAATTTTCGGATGATTATTGTTTGTGATCTGATCGCCTATATTTATAGGCGAAGATCAGAAAAAACTTAATAATAGCACCAAACTAATAATAGCGCTCTTAATATTATTATTAATATATATATAGCATGGCCCTATTTTTGTTTCCCATTTCGGCATGACAAAAAAAAACACCCCTATTTGTTTTATAAATTAAATTAGATAGTTAAAACCGCATCCAATAATTCCATCTAATTACTTTATAAAGTAATTTTAGAAAGTTAATTCTAATATCTTATCCTTATTATTTCAACTATGAAATAATCTATAAGATATAGAACCTAGTTGTTTCTTATTCATTTGGTGTGACCGTTTAGGGATTTATGTCATGTTGAAGTTATGATATAATTAGTCTATATCAAATGACTACAGAGGTTCTATCACTACATATAGTCCTTCAAATGACATAAATAATGCTGCACATTATTTTGCCAAATCCTCTAGTATTGTGTCTATCCTTGTCACGTGATATTCTGAATGCTGCGCAAAATAGGAACGTGTCATTTTTGTACTGCATTCGTTTTCTTGGTCTCTATAAGTGAATTATAATTATAATTGATACCAGTTATATTGCTAGCATTATAATCCCACTTTACCAAGGGGCCCAGTAATATCACTACTCATATTGAGTGACAATGATACTGTTGATACATAGATTTCTCCCGCACAATTTTCACACAACGAACTATCACTTTATCATATAACTTGATAGGGTTTAAATGATAATCACATCATGTGTTACTCATGTGAAAAATATACATATCTCATATCGTAGATTCAAAGACACAATGAAACATCAATGACACAAAACACAATCCATATGATGTTTCATTTAAATTGGTCATGCTCAATATATAAAATATCCATCTAATTTTATACACTCATGTTTATAGTGATAAACTTTATATTTATAGAACTACAATATACTTTTATCAACATGATGATCTTACTGATAATTAATGTTCCTCTTTAATTATCAAGATCATGAGCTAATTTAGAAATACATATCCCATCTTTAGAGTTCTATGATTCAGGACCAAGAGCATCTTCCTGAATTCTTCTAAAGGAATGATATTATTAAATTTCAAGGAACATAAATGCATATCAAAAATACATTTAATTATAAACATAAATAACTTTCAAAACACATCCTTTCATCTTCTAGGTATTATCTATACTACCTTTGACCCCCGCGCTTCGCAGCGGGGTGGTGCTCTTGGGGGCGGAGCCAGAGTTGCAGCATAGGGGTGCTTAGCAGTATACAAGAACACATCAATCAATTATAAGGGGACCAAACTGAAATCATAAATCAAATTACACTGAAAAATAATGTCTTTTCTATTAATTGGGAAAATGATGGGGGTGCTTAGCACCCTCGTGTCCACCCCTTCCCTCCGCCCATGGGTGCTCTCTTTGGAGGCCTCTTCTGTGCCTTAAAGGAATGCGCTGGTGTACAATATTATTTCTGCTATGTAGCAAATTGTTTAACAAAATAAGTTGTTACGGATACGATAGGATATAAACAAATTCATGGGGATATCCAATTTATATAATTTGATGGGAAAATATCCAATTAGAGCAAATTTAAAGGGATATAACCAATTTGGCCAATATAGACAAAATAATACATAATTGAGAAATTATTAAACCAAGACTGCTACAATTAGAGACGAAATCAGAAGCACAGATTGTGAAAAATAAGAAAAATCTGACCTGATAAGATATATATGAACATTCCAAGAAATAAACAAAGAAAATAACTTTTAGTTAGTTTGCACCAAGCAAAAACCATGGCTCAAGCCCGGTATTAAAGAAAAAAAAAAAACGCACACACACATATTAAATGGCGATATCATGATATTCATGCATATAAATTTTTAGAAGGTTTCCAAATTAAATCTCTTTTATGCTTGCACGCAGATGAATTTACTTGGGGCCAATATCATGCAGTCCATAGATCGGATCCTCTCCAATAGCAAACTTAACACTCTCACAGTCACCACCGGATCCTTGCTTCAAAGCCATCCTTGATCTGTATTCAGATGAAAAAAATTGAGACATTAAGCATAATCATCTGAACTATTACCAGAGTGGACAAATTTTAAATGCATGTACAAAAGAAAATAGTAAATAATAGAAAACCACAACGAACCTGAGAAAAATTAAGAGATTTATTACTAAGTAGTCTTAGATCACCCTTAGTGTCACCATTTTCAGTCCAGAGGGTCACCTATAAGAAAGGAGAGACAAAGATATATAGAGTAAAAAGAAGGGAGAGAGGAGTTGGAAGACCACCTTAGCGAGGACATTGCTACAAACACTGTCATAGAAGTGCTCCTCCAGCGACCGCACGAAGACAGAAAAAAAAAATGGTAGAGAAGAATAAAAGCGAAGAGAAAACCCCCCCATAGTTTTGCTGAATAGAAGATAATCATTCGACGAACGACTTCCTCGTTACGATGTTTGTGACTTGTGAGGGCTTCGCCGAGGTTTAGCAGGGGAGAGGCTTTGCACGGAGATGTGTGAAAAGATAAGAGCAAAGTAAATGCAGAATGCTGTAGAGTGACAAGCGCACATGGTTGTGCAGAGACAGAGAAAAGTATGCGAAGAGAATAGACCAATATCACAATTATTTTTGAGAACCAAAAGTTATATGTTTTTTTGATAATGGGACCGATGTTTTAAATATAGCAATGACACGCTCACACGGTATAGGCTTTTAATGTCCTCGATCGTAAGTGTACGATCTAATGCAGTATAGTCGGGGTCGAATCCACAGGGACGGAAATTAATTCTAAACTAGACTCTAAACTCAATTCTAAATCCTAAAGAGAATATTTTTGATATTTTTGTATAAAAGTGTGTGTGTGGGGGGGGGGGGGGGTTGTTTGAAGATTGGTTTCCTAACAATTAACAACAAGTAAAAGTAAATAACAGTAACTAAAGACTTATAACTATTACTAAACAAGCGTTCCCAGGGTTTTCGGAATCAATTTGTTGTCTGGATCAATGGCTTGCGGCCCGCAAGGGTTAGTTGCGGTCCGCAAGAGGTACAGATGACACCTCTCTTTCGGTTACTTGCTTGTGGTCCGGCAAGGGTCACTTGCGGTCCGCGAGTAACTGTCCGAGAGTCGGATACCTCTGTCGGTCACTTGCTTGCGGGGCAGCAACTGCCACTTGCAGAGAGTTTGTTTTGGTTCTGTTTCGATGTTTTGACTCAAGTTATCAATTCCTAATCAAACCAAAGCAATTACAAGTCCCTCAACTCTCGTGTGTTGGTACTTTTAATACTTTTAGTTCTATAGAAATTTATAGGATTATCTCTAAACCTAAATTCAATTTACTTTTGTTCTAGGGTCCAGTTCAACTCTCGTTAAACCGCAGTTTCTCCTCTCGGGTACTTTTGGACAACAAGTTATCTACCCAATTAGTACAGATATCAATTCTTGGTTAGATGATATTGTGAACCACACTAGATTTGGCCTAATCCACGGGTTTACCAACACAAGCAAGAAACAATATAAGCACCGTTTTAATGAAAGCGCAAAGTAAATTGAAAGTAACGTAAGTCTAAATAAGTATGCAATAAATCCATACAAACAAGCATCATCCTAAACCCTAAGAACAAAGACAACTACTCAGACATGACTAAAGAAAACATAAACAAAAAAGTAAGAGAAAAGGAAAACACCGATGAAGATTAAGAAGGCGCTAGTAACCGTCTTCTCGACTTGAGCAGCGTTCCCACCTTCTCTTGACTCTCACAACTAACACACTCTAACTTACAACTTAACTTGAAACTGGACTAACTCTACTAACTCTTGACTTGACTTGATGGATGATGATGCCTAGAACCTCCCAAGAGGGTCTCTTATATAGGCGAGGATGCTCCAGAAATAAGCGACCGACTTCTGGTTTCTTGGGGCAAAATTAGGGAGAGATCCCAAAATAGATCGCTTAAAAGAAGCGAGTGCGCCATAAAACAGAAGCTCCAGTTCGGTTTGACCTTCTTGCGGCCCGTAGATGCCTAAAATAACACGTCGGTTGCTTGAAATAGCACTTTGGCGGTTGCTAGCGCCAGAAATAGAAGTCCAGAAAGTTTTGACTTCCTTGCGGCCAGCAAGCGGTGTTAAATTTAGCGCTTGCTACCCAGAGTGTGGTTACCAGCGCCAGCAAGATGTAGAAATGTCGGTTTTGAACTGTTTGCGGCTCGCAAGGAGTGCATTCCAGCGCCTATTTTTGCTCCTTGCTCCAAATTTAGTCCAAATAGCTCCAAAAGCTCCGTTTTCCTGAAAATAGGACCAAATCAAAGCAGTAACTGGATTCTAGACAATTAACTAACTAAATGCATATAAACTTAGGAATTTTTGGTAAAAATAAAGGTGTAAGTCTGATAAAAATGTAGCTATAAATGCGGTGCATCAAGCAACAACCAAATATTTGAATAGCACAATGGTTGTTTGTAAAGTTTAACCTCTAATCAATTTACAGAATCTTCACTGTGTAATGTGTACTCATATTTGAAGGAGCTGCTTTAATTAAAAAAAAAAAATTCACTCAAAAAAAAATTGGAGCTGCTACTTTATCCAATATAATGGGAACCAATACGATTCCGACCCAAACCACAACCAATATCATAGCGGACTCATTTAATAATCTAAATAAAAACCAAATCGATACCCAAATCAATACCAGATATATTACTATGAGCGTACAAATATGTATGTATAATTAATTAATAAAAATGTAAAGTAATTAAATGATATGATTAATATAAATTGCGAGTACATTTACACAACTTAATAGAAAATAATATTTCTAATTAATTAAATATTTTAATGGCTAATCGATGAACTATTTGCCAACACTAATAATTTAAGCATTGTTAAGTTCATAAATTTTCTTATGTACCTTATCTGACTCCCTCAAGTCACTATATTTAATGAGGAGGGATCAGTTGATAATAATTATATTGGCAATCTTGATAATTAAGTTTTTTTAAATAATTTAGAGCTGTGTTAAAAATCTTATAAAAAAAGTGTATATATTTATTTATTATTTGACTTGTGGATTAATAATATATCCTGAATTTCACTAAATTTGGAAATTAGCTTATTATCAAAATTTTATTTTCTTTTCAACGGTTACAAATTAATAAATCTTTGATGTACTATTAAATAAGAATGATTCTGCTATGAATCGGCTAAGCAACTTTTCATTTTAAATCAAGCAATTCTTATAACACATGTCTCTTTAATTGTATATAAAAGATATATCATGACCATCCGATTATGAAAAATGAATGGTCCATATTTCATCCGATTTAAAGCAAATTGATAGGTTAAATAATATTTAAATTAAATGTTATTGTAAACATAATTTATTGATAAGGTTTAAAATATGTATAATTTTGTTTTTCTTCGTTCGCCAGATCCGAATCGAACTTGACCCAAAACCGAATAAAATAGTATATAGATTGGATCCAAATATGATAGTATTCCAGCTCGATCCAACCCGATAACACATCTAAATCTAAACCGTTCACTCCACCCTACCCCACTCTACCCCATGCATCTAACACCTCGCAGCTTCAAATTGCTGAGAGGCCAGCATTCCCCCCCCCCCTTTTAATTAGGGGTATGTATTATTTCAAAAAATGTTTTCTTTGGATAATGTTGTGTATAATAGGGGCACACAACATTCACAAACTCGATAGAGTTCTAAACTAGGCACGGTGTGTTCAATTCCGACACGGAACATTACATACACAGATGAAAACAACACAGGTAAGACATGGAAACGAATACGGCACAGGTTATATATTATTTGTGTACGTCGTGTCTTAATTGTGCCATGTCCAAATTTTAAAAAAATTGGAACGATACGGAACGATACACATAATGTTCTAAAAACAGTATGAAACGACACGAAAAAACGACATAGTATGGACGATTGCACGGTAGGATAACAACATAGATTATAGTAGACACGACAAAAATGATTCAGGTGGCACGGATAGGAACACAAGACATGGGTAAGCACGACCTGCGGAGGGATAATTTGTAAAATATTATATAATTATTAATTAAGACAAGTTTTATATATTTAGGTACTTTTAATATATATTTTTTTAATAATTTTATGTTTTCTAAATTTGTTATTCTAAATTTTAAGAAAAAAAACTATTTAATGATTTTTTAAGTTAAACTTTAATTTATTTTATTTTTTTATGTTTTTTTTTGGGTTAATAACGATTGGACATGTTTAGCATGGTTAAGACACGTGGATATGACATGGTAGGTCACGTATCTGATTGGACACGACATGAATAGGGCATGGCACAATAAGACACAACATGAATAGAGCACGACGCGAATAAGACACGACAACAGAGCATGGCACAAATAAGACATGACATGATAGACACAGTGTATCTTATCCGTGCCAGGTCCTTCCAATTTTTGGCACCGCACAACACGGAAAAAATATCTATACTATATTATAAAGCACGTAACTATTACACTCTCCATTTTTTCTTTTTTTTTCAAATTTTTTTAATACCCATTCTACCCCTTAATCAACAGTACAGATCAAAGTACATTGATTTCAAAGGCGTTGATGTTCTCCAATTAAACAACTTCCTCTCTATTTTGGTTTTTACAAAAATGAAAAGATATCAATCTTAATAGGTAAGACATCAATGCTGATTAGAATTTACATTAATGAGGAATTAATGCTTTATATTATAACATTTAATGAGTTGATTTAGTGTAAAGATTAAATTTAAAAGGTAAATAATTAGTCAAAAATCGAAATCACATTATATGTATTATACGGTATAATATCAGAAATTAAAATGCTCCGCACAACGGACGGGTTTCTTGCTAGTTATAAAAAAAGGTACAACATGAAGGTTCAACAGTGCGACGTGTCTGGATATGATACGTCGCACAATTCTCCTTATCATACCCAAACATTACGACGTATCTATATATATGCAGCATGAGAATTGTTGGATTTGCTTCAAAATGTATCAACTATATATAATTAATCTATCAACCTCCGTCAAAATTAAAAGGTAAGGAGTTTAATTAATTGTGTCAACTATATATATATACAATACGTACTCACTGATTTCTCTCTGTTTTTTTTTTTTATTTTGAAAGAAAAAAAGTTTCATTTTGGTTTCTTTTATAAATTAATATACACATATCAAGGACCCGGATACATCATTTGCTCCTTCAAAAAATATAAACACAAAATTAACAGAAAATTAGAAATGGTCTAGACATGCGTTCGTTCATACAATGTTAATTTTCTGGCCAGAAGATTAGCTTGTATCTGATTTGAATAATAAATAAAATAATACTGAAATTCGAGAACAATTAATTTTTTTTCAGTTTTTTAATTAGAGTTTATTGAATTATTGAATCTTTAACCTTTAAAACTTAATAAAGCACGAGCTGTTTCCATGGCCTAGAATTTATAATCCTTCAAATATTATATTAAGTGTCGATTTATGACAGAGATCAGTGTATTTATATAGCTTTAAGGCTGCAAGTCTGTTGTATAAAATTTTGCCTTGATTGCAAATTATAAATTTACCGGTAATAAACAAAAAGATGCCCATCTTTAAAATTTAAATAATAAATAGTAACTTATTATTACCTCCCCCATTTACAGAAACTTACAAATTAATTGTACACATAAAATATTTAAGTAAATTTTAATTTTTTTCCTACAATACGGAAAATATGTTCATTTATATATATAAAACTGATTGTAAACTAATACCTTAATAAAAAAAAATTACGTACTGACAGAGGAAACAATCTTAGTATATAGTAGTTGCAAACTTGCAATCAGTGAGAGGTACTTTATGCAATATCTTTTGTATCTTCCGTTTGTTTGTTTGTTTAGTTCAAATTAAGTTTGTTTACTTGGTACATCAGGAATAAGATGCTATCTCTCTCTCTATATATATATATAATAAAGACGAGACGGATGGAGAAGGCAACGATTGATTGATTAAGTTAATTAATTGCTACTTGCAAACGAACGTGCGTGCAACTATCGATCCTGAATATATATTTTCAACCGTAAAAACGGTTACAAGTAACTAATTAATTAACTACCTTAATTATCATCATGACCGTTGTCAATGAAATGCTATGTGGATCTTTTGAGGTGTGAAAATGACCCTCATGATTAATTATATTTATCTATTTTTCTTGCGTGTACGATCACAAGTTGTTCTCTCAAAATCAAACTCTATGTATATTTTTATTTATTTACTATGTAAAACATATATTACAATCTCATAAAATAACTAGTCAATAACTTAATTACAATATATTGCTTATGGGTTGTGACTATATATCGTTTGCGAAAATTTTTTTTGTCTATCCCTACAAAAATAACAAATCTTACAACTATCCCTCTTTTGAAACAAATCTTAAAACTATCCCTATTTTACTGCGGTCACGGCCACAGTTCATTATGGTCGCAGCGGTCAGAAGAGTAAAAACTTATCAAATTTGTAAAAAATTCGCGTCTGAACGCAGATCTGATCGCAGCGGTCAGACAAAGCGTCTGGCCGCAGCGGTCAGATATTTTAAGATTTTTATTAATGGCATCATGTAGGTCTCGTCGTTAGCTTTTCATCGATAAGTCATATGCCCAAATCGGAGTTTCCTATCAAAAGTTATGAGTATTTGAATGTGTATATACTCACAACGACTGAATACAGAGTTAGAATTTTCTATCAAGAGAGTTGCGTCTGCGTCTGTATACAGACACAATGTCAGAATGCACATTCAAACACTTATAACTTTTGATAGGAAACTCAATTTGGGCATATGACCTATTGATGGAAAGCTAATGATGAGACATACTGCAATTAATAAAAATCTTAAAATATCTGACCGCTGCGGCCAAAAGCTTTGTCTGACCGCTGTGGTCAGACTCTGTGGCTAGACGCGAATTTTTTACAAATTTGATAAGTTTTTACTCTTCTGACCGCTGCGGCCAGAATGAACTGTGACTGTGACCGTAGTAAAATAGGGATAGTTTTAAGATTTGTTTCAAAAGAGAGATAGTTTTAAGATTTGTTTCAAAAGAGGGATAGTTTTAAGATTTGTTATTTTTTTAGGGTTAGACAAAAAAATTAATCATCGTTTGCTAGCTAGCTACTAGCCACATGGAATCCGGACAATTAAATTTTTTGAATACCAAATACCAAATATCAAATACCAAAGGTGTATTTTGTATAGGAAAGAGTATAATAAGGTGTGAAATTGACATATGACATATCATATATTAATATTAATATTATTGCTTGGTTGAGTTAGGTATGAGAATGCTTTCTAGTGCCGTTGAGGTCAAGACCCTGTGGATTTTAACACCTCAACTCCTCTTTTGGCATGCATATATGTACCTTCTACATTTTCTAATTTGTAGCCAATCTGAATGTTTTTTTCAAAATTTCTGACCCTTTTACATGATTTTGATCTATAGTTATATATACTATACATCAAATTTAATTGTCGTTAATATATAATGTCCCAGTAAAAGTAATTGACTTTTACTTTTTTTTAACACCTCTTTGAGTGTAGTTCGTTTCTTTTTTATTTATTAATCTATTTTATTTTTTTTTAGGTGGATGACGGCAGTCATGGTTTTGAAGCATTGAATAAGTAAAACAAAGATAAAATATACAATAAGATAATATATCTAGATATATATACTTTATCGACTCATACATAACTTCACACGTAATGGAGCTAATTAAATTAATTTGGTGGTTGTTTTGAATTTTTTGAATTTACAAATTAGTTACTAATTTTCATGAATCATACAATATTGCATTTAATATTATAATAAACTACAAAGAATAAATGACCTTTTATTAATCAAAAGTTATCCTGACCTTTGTATTTATTAATTTTGTCATACACTAATGTGGGTTTTATGTATAAAACTCTTAATTGTTAAAGTAGTACAAAAATAAAACATATACCATTCAATTATAACATTTTACTTCACTCTAAAATTTAAATAATTTCGCTCACCATATATGTTTTCAATTAATTTTCGTACTATGTGCTCTTAAGACAGCAGAATTTATATTATATTTAATTATTTATTCATAAATACCATGTTTTCTTGATGACTATATATAATTGTCAATAATTCATGTAAAATAAATTAAATAATCTTTCATTTTCTATGAAAAGTAAAAAGAAGAAATGATAAACTTTAGACTCGGTTTAGCTAGGAATGGGTCTTTCCTCTGCCCCACAAAAAAAAAACTTAATTATATAGACCTTTTCTTCAATAGTTTAATTTATATATATTATATATTTTGTTTATGAGTCGTAGGTAGCAACCCCTTTTATCTATCTACCGGTCCACCGAATTTTTGATGAATAAATATCATTTTTCCAGTAAACATTTATATCTTTCCGATCAACATATATAATTTTCTAGTAAATAGATATACTACAGTTTTCAGTAAATGTTTATGCAACTGTGACAAGCATATGGGTGCACGCAGGTGCATGTGTCAGATTGTGAGAGAGATTGATGGGTGGCTTACTTTATAGGTAGACTGTAGATCGATGTTTTCCTTTGTTTATCATCATTCTGCCTTTCCTCACTCTCTCTCTCTCATATGATGTCACTTCTACGTCTGTCTCACCCTCTCTGGGTTAGTATCCTCTACAGTACCGCACGCGGTGCAGTAACTGCCCGAAAGATCTTAACCGTTGGATGAGTAAACTGGTCAGGGGGCAGTTGAGACGGTCAGAGATTTGAATCACCGGGCCCTTTAAAATTCATCCGCGTGGCACTTCACGCGCTGAAGTACCGCAGGGGATGTGAATTCCACCCTCTCTTCCTCTTATATATACTCTTTCCATGTGCAAACTCACCTTGCACATAAACATAACAACTTGTACATAACTACAAACATAATAAATAGCAACAATGGAGAGGTACTCAGATGGCAATTCTGTGAACACTTCCATTACAACATCTGCAGAGGAGAGCAGTTGGACGTCGTATTTTGAGTACTTCTTGGCCTCGGAGGAGAAGAAAAGATCAGGAGATCAGGCGGTAGCAAGTAGTTTTGTTTCCTTATCGAGCGACAACAAATATGCTACGGGGGGGAGCTCATCTGCGGTGTATGATGCAGCATCGAGTGCTGGCGAACCGTTGGTCGGCCTCGCTGTGCATGCGATACCCGGAGCCTGCAGAAATGTGAAGGTCAAGAAGAGGCGAGCGCGCGGTTTCTTGGATGAAGATCCTTTGGAAGATACTGCTAGCTCTCCTGTAAATAGCCCTAAGGTAATTATCAGATACAAAAATTGTTGTATATATGATACACATAATATAATTTTTATTAGTACGTATGACTTGATGGTAGATGTTGTTCATCAATTGCATATTTGCATCAACCAACTTCGATAAAAAAGAAACTAGTTGCTAGTTTAGGGTCTTACACTTCATGAATGAAATGTTATGTGTCTAATTTAGACTAATTATGAAATTAATTAATACTAAGTTGTTTTTTATCGTACGTTTTCCGAAAGGATTTCTTTTAGCATTATTAATTAAAACAATAATTAAAAAGTATGTTTCCTAATTGAGGTTTGTATTAGCTGTCTTCTAATCAAAATCTTCATATCTATTTTTTTGCTGAAATCTTGTTGTTTGTTAGCACTACCAAGAGTTGTTGCTTCAATGAATATAAAATGTTAAAAACCAAACAAAGAATGAGCTAGGTTGAGTGTGAAAGTGGAAAATGTGTAGAACAAAAAAAATTCTAAAATATGCCTGAGGAATAACATATTTAAAAGTTGTTACCAACTGGCAACTTGTGTGTGCTTTTGTTCTCCATTTGTGTTCTTCTTTTGAAGGAGTTGCTAGTTTTATATAGTTTGTTACTTTCTATTGTCAGTGGGGCTGGAGGTGGGAGGGAGACAATGTCTAGTAAAGTTGATGCTTGATTGCTTTATCAACAAGTTGTTATTTGTCTAGATGGATTATTTTTTTTGTTGAGGATATATATATATGAATGTTTATATATAGTTTCTGTTGGGTGTTTAAATAATTTTCTTAAATTATATGAAACTTGCTAATTAATCATGAAAGTGCTCAAGATAGGGAACAGTTTGCATGATTTCCTAGTTATGTGTGTTGGGGCTAGCTATACCTTTTCCATTTGCCTGCATGGATCCTTTCTTAGATTAAAGCATGCATATTGCATATATATAATTCATGCATGAATATATATTATGCAACCTTGCATACCTACAAGATTAAAAGTATATAATAATCCTTACAAGCTCAATCATTGTAGGGATGAACATGAAATGAAAACCTGTAACTTATATATATGGTGTTATTTTGTGTTATATGGGGTTAATTAAGGATTTAAAAATGCATTTTTAATTTATTTAATTACTGATAGCTAATTATGTTATGATGGCAGGTTAATGATTTGATTCAATTAGAATCGAGTCCCTCCAACCACACTATCCCATTGAGGAGAGACACTAGGATGATTCCAAAGGTAATTTGATTAATTAATGAACTATTTTTGTTTCCTTGAATTTGTCCTGAAATTTGCATTACTTGTTATAATTGCATGCCAAGGTGAACCTATGCATTGTACGGACAGATGTTTGATATAAACCATATATTAAACAGAATATATAGCCAATTAGTTGTAAACTATATATACATACATAAATATACATAATTAATGCTAGCAATTATGATAAAACTTGTAATATTGCAGAGTTTTGATGTTAAGCTTTTCTAAATTGTGATAAAATTTAGTACTGTTGATTGCCAAATATTATACATATATCCATGCCCTTCAACTAATTATATGTTTATTTTGATGAGAGACATTAATTAATTATTCCAAAGTATATAAAATAACAACGGTGCTTAATTAATTTATTTCTTTGGAAATGCAGGAGGCAGAGATGTTACAAGGAAAAGGAGATCATGAGTACACTACAGAGTTGAAGAAAAAAGGGCTGTGTTTAGTGCCGGTTTCCATGCTTTTAGACTACGTTGGATGATAACAGGTCAAAATCAATCAGTCAATCAATCATGCAATCAACTCAACAAATTAATATATCAATCCCCCAATAAACTCAAGAAGGTGTGACATGAGGAGTAACCAATTGCATGTGATGGCTCCTGCAGTTTAATTAGTTAATTTTCATGATGATTTAATTTGGGTATATAATATATATATATGCTGGATGATTAATTAGTTTTGATGCTTAATTAATTTTGTGCATGCCATATATGTTTTACATACATATATATGGCCTTAATTAGACTTGAGAGGATCTGCATATGTACATAATTCATTGGTTAATTAGATGATCCCCGTAGGTCCAAATTAATTATATAATATATATATATATGATGTATATATTGTCTTCAACAGTAGTTAAAATAAGTCTCAATCTCTCTTTAATTAATGCATGTATATATGGTGAAGATATTATATTTGCCGCCTTGAATAAAAAAAAATGAAATTATTTAAGCAAAAAGAAGAAAGAAATTAAATAAAATAAAATAACTTGCTCGTACAAGAAAGTGACGGACGCTCTAACAACTTTGATAAATTCAGATATCCAATTTATAATTAGTAATACTGTTCCAATTTATAATTAGCAATACTCTTTCTTATGTTTGTTTTTGTCAAGTATATAGGTACTTTGACATATATAATAATATAACTTTTTTTGATGTGAACATTTGAAACTTTCGCATATATATTCTAATTAAACAGAAGCAATATAATAGCCGACGGACGCCGTATGTAAATTAAAATTAATGAAAAATAACTTATTCAATCAAATGGTATCATTTCCCCTGACTACGTCGGACCGACAACACATACATATACATATATATTATAAGTTTGTAACCATACATGGAGCTTGACTATTATACTAACATTAGCATTTCGGACCGAAATGCTAACGCCTCAAAATTTATATTATCGTGTCCGAAATCATAATTTATGGTTCTCAATAAATTCTTTATATGGAAATATTAGGGAAAACAAAAAAAATTTCATTTTTAGAGTTTTCTAAGTATGCTTTGAATTTTAGAAAAGAGCTCATAAATATTAATAAAATATTGATGTTTGTACATGTTATTTTCAAAAATGTAAAACAAATACTTAGAAAACTTTAAAAATGGAAAAAATTTTGTATTCACCAATATTTTCATATAAAGAATTTATTGAGCACCATAAATCGTGATTTCGGACACGATAACAGCAATTTTGAGGCGTTAGCATTTCGGTATGAAATACTAACGTTAGTATAATAGTCTAGCTCACCACACATATATTATGTCTGAAAAATTGATCCTTTTTTGAACAGAATATATAATTAGGTCGGATATATCGATGTTGATATATATATATATATATACATATATATATATACCTGTAGCTAGCAACGTTAACTGCATGCATGTTTCAGCCCAATTAGTGCAGTAACATAGTTCTTCAACTAATTAATTATAGTTACACCACTGCTACCAGCTATATATTAACTATTGCTATTTTATTAATTATATTATTATTATAAACAATTAATCTTAATTATGTCATGAATAATTTCCTCAGAAATGAAAAATGGACACGTTTAATGGTAGATTAATAGTAGGCACTTTAATCTATAGCAATCTAGTAGCCTATATATGGACCTATGAAAGAAAGAAAGGAAGGATAGAGACACACATATATATATATATAATTAGTAAAGCTAGCAGAACTTTACACAAATGTTATATAATTAGTTCTACAAGTCATGAAGAACAATATTACAAAAAGGAAAGCCACAGAAATTAATCAAAGAAAAGCTATATAAGTAGTTAAGATGTAGCTTTCATGAAGTGGTAGTTGTAGCAGTTGTCTAAATAAAGGGCTCAAAGTCCATGTGAATGGAAGGGAGTAGTGTAGATTCACCATCCCAACATTCTACAATTAATGTTGGAGGAGGATGATCAAGTGAAATTAATGGCATTCTCATATATAGATATAGTCCTTTTTTATTTATACATCTTCTTCTTTTGAAGATTGGTAATTAATTGGAATTGTATTTTCTTATTAGGGACGTCGTTTTATTAACTAGCAAGAAACTCGCACGTTGTGTGGGCGTTTTAAATTCTGATCTCATACCGTGTAATACATATAACGTGCTTTTAGTTTTTGGCTAATTATTTACCATTTAAATTTTATATTTACACTAAATTAGTTGAAATGTTAGAATATAAAACATTAATTCCTTAATGTAATTTTTTAATCAACATTGATGTCTTTCATACCAAGGTTGATATCTTTCTATTTTTGAAAAACCAAAATGGAGAGGAAGTTGTTTAATTGGAGAACATCAACACCTTTGAAATCAATGTATTTTGATCTATGCCATTGATTAACGGATAGAATGGGAATTAAAGAAATTTGAAGGAGGAGAAAAAAAATGGAGACGTCCAATACTTACGTGCTTTTTAATATAGTATAGATTAAAAATATAAGACGTGTTCTCATTTGTAAAAAAGTTTGCAGAAATGTTACTTGAGTTATAGATTGATTATGTTTCTAATTATATTCAATTTAAGTGACGTTTGATAGCTCTTAAAAGATCGGTTAAATTACGTACAACTGTTAAAAAATGTATAAAATTTTGATAAGCCATCAAACAATATCCAAATTGACTGAAATTTGAAACACTATCAATCCATAAGTTCAATAATACATCCATCAATTTTTAAGAAATTTATGGTTTTATTCAAATTCTTTCGAACCGTCATTGTCAAAATTGTCAAGATAAGCATTGTCAATGGATCCCTCCTCTTTAAAATATAATCAATCTTTTTAAGAAATATACTCAAAATGTTAAATTTATTTAGAACAGAAACTATATTGTCTCTGTTAATAGCATTGGACAAATAGTCTCGTTAGACTAATCAATTTGAAGAAATTAACAAAAGGAATCTTCATGTGACTTGAAAAATTATTCTCCAATTAATTAGTACATGCACAATTAAGCCACCAAAATCTAGATAAAGATGTAGCTAGGTTGCAACATCTTCTTCCAACTAGCAAATTAATCCTAATGACATTATTTGGTAGGTAATAAAATCCAGCTGATATATATATAGAGGGGAATATATATATATTAGGGACATGTAGTGCAGTTCGTAGCAATTCATGCATATATCTAAGCATATAATACGGTGTGATTGGTTAGCTAGGCCATGTGCAAACTCGGATTCTGTTGTGGAAAAATTTTGATTTCCAAACAGACTGCAATTTTCATTTGTTTTACTTTCGGTGCTCAAATATATATGTGTATAAGATATATATGCACTTGTTGACTGTTGTGCTGTCAAAATTTTTGAAATTTAGAAGCCGTATGTGGCCGTCTATTTGCTTTGACTTCTTAATATTTAAAAGCTCATAGTTTGGACATTTATGCATGTCTTATATGTATATAAATAATGTATTTTTTTTGTTTTCTGGTATGAGTGTATACTACTAGCTAGCTACTTCGTGGGTATCGATCATACGGTATTAAATATTAATAATGTATTTATTTTAAATTTTTAATATATATATATATAGGATGTTCATGATTAAATTTCCAAGAGTTTATACCAATAATAAATTAGCCATTTTCTCATATATACAAAAATATAACTTTCAGAATACTTAAACAATTTTGTTATAAATTAATACTATTTTTTTAAGACAATGCTTCTGTAGTTTTTGGTAAATGACACACATAATTAACGCCTGCAATATTCATTTTAATTTCTTTGTTTTCAGATTTTTAATATTAATTGTCTTGCCATGACTGTCAAATGAAAGACATAATTTAAGGCAAGCCATTCCTTTTTTTCTGATTAACTTCGTTAATTAGATTGTGGAATTAATATGCTCACATCTGCTGCTATAATAGGCTTCTCTAAACTAACATGGGAACATATATATTATCGCATTGGATTTTTGTGTGCACGGTGAATAGATCGACAAAGTAAAAACAACACCCAAGGCCCATGATAGCCAATTATCTTGGGCCGTATAGATCAAATCCAACGGTTTGAAAAAAAATGGAAACTACGACAACTAATGTGCAAATAATTGAAGGCCCCACATTTCAAGTGCTTAATTAGTTCGGTCAACAATATATTGGGCTAAATTTACCAAGGAAGAGAAGAGATATGATAAGGTCCAGCAGACCTCAAGTTAGGCCCATAAGTTTAAATAAATTCATATGAAGAACGTAGTGTATCCATCTATCCACTTAATTATTTGATCCCATAACGATAATTTTATGTAGCAACAAAAAAAAAAAAAAAAAAATACCCATTTCAATGACAAGAACTAGGAATTAACTCACCTATCTATATACATTGATTGATGAATATATATGTGTTAGTTAATTGATAAAAGATTTATTGAATACTAAAATATTTGCGAGTTATATATTTTTCCAACGATGTAATTAATTAAATATTTTCAAACATACATGCAAGCAAAACGTACACATGATCCATCAACCGCAGCTCTAATTTCTGCACGCATTTTGTGACTAAACTAATTATGAAGCATTAATTGTGTCTCATTCTAAAACTCTATATATATATAAATTTGCAAATTTTATGACCACTTTGTTCATCTCTAAAGCAATGTGATTGTTTTTTTTAAATATGATAAACTTTGCACATATTAATTAATTATATTAATCTTTCAATAAAATATTGGAGAAAACTGAAATGTTGTACATTCGTGAATTTCCATAGTTTATACTATAGAGGATCGAGCTTCATTTAGGTATCAATGACACAAAACAAAAGCTGTACAAACACTTGCACCAATATCATGTTGGCATCATTTGCCCTCTTCATTGAATTAAAACATTGCTATGGAGAAGATCTTGAACCGAGTACTCGATTGTTGTCCCTATCACTTGTGCCGCCCGCTATATTGAGATTAGTGACATCAGATTATAGTCGCAAAAATATAATTTGTGAGACTGAAAAATGTGTACTAAAAAAGGTCTTTCCTAATTGGAAATAATTAATTGAGACAGTTATATCTTGTGCAAAGGTGCCATGACCCAGTGAATATTTCGAGTGTCATTCGATTTTATGCAAATCAATCCAACCCAGACTTGGATTCTGAATCCACATATGTGTAATATGTCGAGGAGAGAAAGTTGCTTGAAGACATAATTGTTGTGCTACCGAAACAGAAGGGAGCTATTACAACTTATATCCCCTTCAACTGCTAAGTGCAATTTTCAAGTTAGAAGAAAATACAAACTAGAGTGCAGAAAGAAGTTGGAGAAAATTATCGGAGCACAGCGTTGATCAAGCTAAACTTGAAGATCTCTTGTCATATTATTCTATGGGCAAAAAAGACCTTGTATAGTCGATTAATTTCAATATTTTTCAGTACTACTTTCTGAGTTTTTGTGAAATCATTATTGTCTTTATCGGTAGAGATTACCATATGTCAACCTATCGACATATATATATATATATATATCTGCTTTGAAATTTGAATTTCTAATAATGAGATTTTGGTCTTAATTAAGGGAATGCTGATCTCAGTACCCAGCAGCATTTTCATTATTTTCACTATATATATAGATACATGCGAATTTGGTGTTTCCCATTTGCTGAAACAGTTAGATCCATATCTTTCATCAGCTTGCTTGATTAAAAAGGCTATAGATTAAAGCAGATTGTGTATGTATATTTGTCATCTTTAATGGGTATATGGTTAAGTATGGTGGAATTAAATTTCATGTAAGTATAAATGCTATAATAATGTATAAATGCTCATCAGCCTGCCGTTAGCCGATATAATTTTTTTTTATTTTTCCGACAAATCAAATGCTGTCAAAAGTCATGTGCATAAAACCATATCCATATGAGCTAACAACCAAAGCCCTAATTTCGTAAGGCATTCTTTGTGACTAAACTAAATAAGAAACACTAATAGTGTGTCATGCTAATATAAATGTGCATATAAATTTACAAATTTCTAAAAGCGCTTGATTCATCTCAAAGCTAGCTAGGCAATTAATGTCATTGTTCTCAGAAAAAGACTTACTTTTATAAAATATTGGAGATAACTAATATTTTGTACGTTCAAAAGAAAGCATCCCGCCATGATTTTCATCTTGCAAGTCTTTTGTTCTGCAATCATCCATAGCGGCATGCTTAATCAGAGGAAGGAAGCTGACATAAATTACAGGACTAAGTTCAATTGATTGTTAGCTGCAGCAAACAAAGAGCTCGCATGACGAGTAGCAATGATTCTTGTACGAGCATGTAATCGTATGTTATATGAAAATATAATTTTTAACTTCAATAGGAAGATGCTGTATCTGGGGCTCTGGGCAGACAATAAGCTATATATGGCATCTAGGTTGCTTACAAGGGATTATCTCCAGACCAATTGGGGGATCAACAACATCAAATGGTTGAGTAAAACAGGGATGTAAACTGTTGATTGTATAATGTAAATTTTTGACAGTGTAAATATCTTTTTTTTCTTCTTTTCTTTCAATATAAATTAAATTAAGTAGGCTAAACCTACATCAGAAAAGAAAATATTTATCAAATTTCATTCTCTTGTGTCTCAACTTTTTAGTTTTCTATGCCTCGACTTTTCAATTTTCTAATAACTCAAAAGCTAAACTTTTTCCAAAAACACTATTACATATATTTTTGTTAAATTTGATCATAAGTATCTATTCATACACATAATACGTTGTTCAGTTTTATAGTTTATTATTGAATCAATAGATTATAAGATCAAAGTCTAGAAATTATTTACTTTATAGAAATATCATAATTTCTAACATGTACATAAATTAAATTGATATAGATCAAATGTATTGTTTTATTTTGACACATTAGTTTTAGAAAAGATGAGCATTCACTTTGTCAGGACTAATTTTAAAAAAAATCTAGAAAATCGGATTTTTAATACAACAGCATCAACAACAACAACATCGATAAGTTTTCAGTCCTAAGCAAGTTGGGGTATGTTAGTAACGAATCCCAATTAGAGTCCCATGAGCTATATATAATAAATTGAAGTAATATAAGAATGGAAATTTTAATAAATATACGTGGATTGAAAATAGAAAACTTAAATAAACATAAAAATTGGAAATCTTAAAAGATGAAATTGTCTTTTTATTATAGGTGTAATATTCTTCAACTTATGGATTGGTACTATTTTTATAGTTCAATCAATTTGAATGTCATTTTATAGATCATTGAAAATTGTATGCACTTTGTAACAGTTGTAAATTGTAATTCAATGAGTACTTGGTGAACGATCAAATAAACAATTAAATTGAATATAATGAAAAGCATGATTAATCTTTAAGTTGGAGAAAAGACATCTATATATAACACGTTCTTATTTTTTAGAATTCCTAACAATTCGTTTAAAATTCATTAAAAATGAAATTGCGAAATTATGAAGAAAAAGGGTTTGGATTAGAGCCATTAGACACACTAGCGCTGGAATTCCGGGCTTCGCCCGGACTAGTAATATATGAAATAAATATTTCAATTGCTAAATAAGATTTTAAAAAATATATTTTTTTTTATTTTTATAGACAATTAAATATATTTGTTATGGTCTTATAAAATTTTTACAAGCATAAACACTTAATAAATCATTAAAATAGAAAATCGATATATAGAACAATATGATGTTTTTAACTTGTATTGTATGTGACGGGATTAATTAATTTTATAGCTATTATTTCAGTATAACTGCTAAATTAATTAGAAAATAATTATAATATACATAAGTGACCACTTTTTTAAATCTCATAGTATAAAATATGTTTATAAATTAATTATAATCATTAATGTGACAAATTAAGTTTTGAAATCCACCATCTTTCCAGTTTATAGATTTCACGAAACAAATCGAGTTTGGGCCTGTTAATCCACCGGCCCACATCGGCAACATCTCGGCCCAGTTCCCATCCGGATCGGATCATCCCAAACCGACGCTGCCCATACCCGTTAACACCACTAGTCTCAGTCCGTGTGATCTCACTGTCTTCCAGTCAGAGTCAGAGCATGAGCATTCGTCCCATCTGCAGCCAGCCATGCTGAACACTAGCAAGCTCGATCAAGTCGGCCGATTTCTACAGGTAACAACCAGATCGATCGATGGATCGGCATTCTTTATCGTCATTTCGGATATAGTTAAACTATAATTAAGTGATATGAGAGCATGATCAATGAATTAATTAATGTAGTACATTTTGTACTGATTACCATTTCGATCTCAAGTTATACATTGACAAGTCTGGTAACTGAAACTGTGTTTAATATATGTCATTTATTTTGATGTAACTTACTGCTTATTCTCAGGAAATTAGTTCCGAGAGGCTTACTCTCTGGTGCTGGCCTGTCCATCATTGCTGCCTAAACACTATCATGTTTTGTTCGGAATGGTCTCTATCTCGATCTTTCCCCCCTTCCTAAACCTTAGAATCAGCTAGCTGCTGTAAACAATTAATTATATATAGTTACCTATGCAATTAATATATATTACGTCCATCTGACACCAGAGCCATGAAAGTATTTTGCTTTCTTGCTTGAACCAGCCTTGATTGATGGATGTCTGAACTGTATGACGACCGAGTCCGTATCTGCTACGATCCAAATCGGATTGGAGGAACCAACAATCCATATCCGACAGTTGTAGTTTTTAGGGAGGATTTTTGGAGATTTTTTAAAATAATCTCAACCATTGAAGGTTGGATTGGAGGGTCCTACGATCCAATTTGGATCGTAGCAGATTTCAGCGCTATGACAACCGCCATTATGTATCTGTTGAACTAGAAGTCTATGTTCGCATTCATCAGTACTCTTTTGTAAGCTGTTAATTACTAGCTAGCTAGGCTGGTGGCTAGTCATTTCCTAGCCTACTAATTAAAGGACATGGCGATTAATTTATTGCTATTGTTACAGGAACTAGGGGATATATGACTGTTAATTAATTAGCACAATGACATCTGTTGTGGATGATACAAGCACAGATACGAGTTTTTACGCATCGATTTTAATTTTTAAGGTACATTTGTTTTTGGGTAATGTACTAATATACTAATATCTATTCTTTGTTTATTAATAAATTTGCAATTTATACTGAGAATAAAAGAGTAGAATTGACAAAGTTTAGATTTAAACCTTCAGTAGAACATTTCTTATGTTGCAGTGATAGCGATTATAAATTAATGTTTTATTCATGACATGTTCATTTTGTTCTTTCTTTTTATTTTCTACTGTTTACAGCTTTCCTGCTCTCCCTTGTGAATTTGCATCAGTGGATGTTACTGATGTATTAGGCACGGTACATCTCTCTTCCTTTTGAGTAGTTATCTACATTATAACCTAGCAATTATTATTCCATAGAATTTTAGTCTATATATATTTGTATTTAATTCATGATTTTTACTAACGTGCAGAACAGATTGAATATAACCGAAACAATTAGGAAATTCTCTATCGATCATAATTTGGTGGGTACTGGGTCTGAATACCACGCTGGTCACATTCCGCACATTACTAATACCGGAGACGTGTCTGATGAAGAGTTTCCTGATGGATCAATCTCTTACCAGTTACCATTTTGATGCCTATTCACACAAGAAACACTATCAATCTATAAGTTAAATAATATATCTATAAATCATTTTTTATTTTTAAGAGTTTTGTGAATTTTTACAAATTTTTAAAAGTTCCTATTGTCAAGATTGTCAAATTAAACATTGTCAATGGATCCCTCCTCTTTGGTTTATATGACAAATGGGATCCATAAAAAGGGAGCCTCCCCCCCAACCCAATCTAAATCCGAGCTGTCTAAACTGAAATCCACCGTCCAAAATCCATAGCAAGCAACAAAGGTGCCACAGATTCTTGTAGCCGCAAATTGGAACGGTGGAACCCATTGATGTTGCATATAATCCAGGGTTCCAGACCCATTTAATACACACATAATACTATCCATAGGCTGCTTATCATCTGCTGCGAATCAACAATGCGGATTAGAGGGAGGTTTTTTGAGATTGAATTGTACAAATCTTAAAGCATATCCAACGGTTAGAGGACTGCACATGAATTTCCTACGCAACAGAGGATGATATGAATTGGTGCCAGTGTTATCAGAACCGGACCGGACCGCCGGTTTAACCAGAAAAAACCGGAACCGGAACAGTTTCCAAGTTGATTTTTTGATTGGACCGTACATATAAATGAACCAGTAAAAAGCGTGCTAACCCCGGTTAATTAGCCGGTTTTCAGAAAAAACCGTACGCGGTTTCTGGTTTCTGAAGCTAGCACCCGTGAATGAGCTCATCGAGGGGAGAGATGCAAATCCAATAAAAAAAAAATGCTATGGGCCTTAGATGTTACAGCCTATGATCTCACAAACAAGTCTCAAAACTCCAAATCTTTTTTACTTTTTCAAATTTCAAGAAAACATAGTTGTTTATAGCATACAGTCATATACAGACACATTAATGATACATGATTCTATAATAAAAAATTATGATTATTTTTTAGTTGTTTATATCATTATTTGAAGGTTCGAAATTTTCAAAAAAAAAAAAACGTTACATTTTTATTATTCATGACCATAATATTAAATAATTTCAAGAATGTTACATTTATCAAAGAAAATTCGGATATTTGTTTATAATATTGTAATCTATTTTACAAGTAATTTTATTGATATTTGTGGACAAATTCAACGTTGTATTCACTATTTCAAAATATGAGTAGTTTTTACATATACTTATACGATAAAAATAATTATTTGATAACATTCTTTTAAGTCTAATATCTCATAAGTATATTTGAGAAAACCAACGATTGAACTGGTTGACTCAGCGATCAAACCAATGTCCCATCGATCTGAAGCTTTACCGGGTCGATCTTCGATCCGGTTATGATAACATTGATTGATACCATAGGCGTTTGAAAAAAAAAAAGAAAAAAAAGAAAAAAACAACATAGCACAGAAGTTGGTACATGTGCAAAGTGTGTTGCGTGCTGACTAAATGAAGTGTAGATTATCCTCAAAACCCTCAGAAAATCAATACTATATTATAAAACACGTAACTATTACACTCTCCATTTTTTTTTTCTTCTTCAAAATTTTTTAATACTCATTATACCCCTTAATTAACGGTACAGATCAAAATACATTAATTTCAAAGGCATTGATGTTTTCTAGTTAAACAACTTCCTCTACATTTTGATTTTTACAAAAATGGAAATATATCAATCTTAGTATGGAAGACATCAATGTTGATTAAAATTTACATTAATGAGAAATTAACGCTTTATATTCTAACATTCAATAAGTTGATTTAGTGTAAAGATGCAATTTAAATGGTAAATAATTAGTTAAAAACTGAAAACATATTATATGTATTACACTATATGAGATCAGAATTTAATACGCCCGCACAACGAGCGGGTTTCTTGCTAGTTAAATAAAAAATAAAATAAAGAAAAGAAAAAAAATAAAAAAAAAGAGTGGTTATGTTATAGATCATAGAAGTAACCTTTCATTTTGAATTGAACTGTTCTTATCAATCATGTCTCTTTAATTATATTTAAAATATATATCATAACCATCCGATTATGAGAAAGAATTAAACTGTCCATATTCCATGCGATCCATAGTAGAATTAGCCTAACTAAATACATTTTTCGTCCCCTCTCGTCCCTCGTGGGTCGCTGAAATGACTCTTGAGCGAAAACCTAGCTGCCTCGACAGGTCAACGAAAACACAAATTTTCAGGCGGGGAGGCCACTGCGTTCCCGCTGGCTGGTCACCTTGCCGCCCTCACTTTCACCGCATCCATCTCTTGGCCCCCTTTCACCCCCTTCTCCATCACCATCTATGCCTTGCCTCGCCTCCATCACATTCACAGCCCATGCCTCTTCGCATCACCTCGCTGCCCTCACCTTCACTGCCCTTCTATAATCCATGTTGTTGCCATATCACCTTCACCACTTGTCTAATCTGCCTCGTCGCCATCGCCTTCACTGCCGTGCCGCCGTCGCCTTCACCGCCTCCGTCATGCCGACATCGCCTTCACGACCTCTGTCTCTTCGCCTGCCTCCATCTTGACATCCTCGCCTTCACTGCCCAGCTCTCAGTTCTCTTTTTCTCTGGCTTTGCCAATCACCATGGCTGTTGCTGCTTCATATTTTTATTTTTTGGATTTTACCCTTTGTAAATATCCATGTACCCTTTTTTTTATTATCTTGTAATAATAAATTGATAGGTTTTTTTCTACCACAAAAAATAAATCCATATTTCACCAAACAATCGAGATTGGGCCTGCCAATCCACCGGCCCACATCTGTAACATCTGGGCCCAGTAGCCCAGTTCCCATCCGGATCGGATCAACCGGCACGGCCCATACCCGTTAACCCCAGTCGCTTCGTACCCACGGTGCGATCTCACTTTTTTTGTCTTTTGTTTCCTCATGAGAGTTCCGAGGTGAGGTGCCCATCTATTCGCTCGTAGATCTCATCTCCATCCTCGATCGAACCCCTTCGTCTGCTACTCATTTGTTCGGGGAGCGGTGTAATCGGGGTTAAGCAACCATGCTGAACACGAGCAAGCTCAAGTCCGTCGATTTCTACAGGTAATTACCGGATCGGCGGCATTCCCTTTTTTTTTTTTTTTTTTTTTTTTTTTTTTTTTTTACAATGCGATCGGGGTTTGGTTTCGTTAGATTGCTGTTGCGGTTGTTGAATTGAGAAAGGTTTGGGACGGATTACAATACCTGATGTTTGTTTTTTTGTGTGGATTGTGCTGCTGCTGTAACCCTGAACTGCTCCGAGCAATGCGCAGTGGATTTGTGAAAAATACTTTGCTTTAGATTTGTTGTACTGAAGAGTAGATTCTGGTTTGCGTAAAGCTTCGGATGAAGTGAGAGCGTGGATGATGAATGTAGTAGATTTTGTGCTGATTACTTGTTACCAAATTGTATATTCAGCAGTCTGGTAACTGAAACTTTGTTCAATTGCTTTGTTCCTAGGTTAAACATGACTGGTTTAGGTTTACTGTTTATTGTTTATCTCTTCTGACATTAGTTACTGCTTAATTCAGGAAAATTCCGAGAGACTTAACTGAGGCTTCACTATCTGGTGCCGGCCTGTCTATCATTGCTGCCTTCATTATGATGTTTTTGTTCGGAATGGTCTCTCTCTTTCTCCCCCTCTTCTTAAACCTTAGCAGCAGCTGCTGAAAACAATTATAATTACCTATGCAAAAGCATATAACGTCCATATGTCACCAACCATGACAGTATTTTGCTTTCTTGGTTGAACCAGCCACGATTGATGGATTTCGGAATATTATGACCATTATTATGTATGTGTTGAAGTAAAAGTCTAGTGGAAGCTTGTTCTCATTCATTAGTGCTCTTTTGTAACGTTGCAACCTGTTACTGGGCTTATATTGCATTATCAACTAGTGGCTAGTCATTCTAATTTTCTAAGGGATATGACAATTTATTGCTATTTTTACAGGAACTAGGGGATTATATGACTGTAAGCACAACGACATCTGTTGTGGTTGATAGAAGCACAGATACTGAGTTTTTACGCATTGATTTTAATTTAAGGTGCATTTTTTTTGTTAATATTTGTTCTTCTTTCTTAATACTTTTGCAATTTCTAATTAGAATGAAAATACAATTTATCAATTTCTTATATTGTATTGTTAGCAATAATGAAATGTTTTTCTCATGATGCCAATTATATTCTTACTTTTGTCTTTCGCATGCTTCACAGCTTTCCTGCTCTCTCATGTGAATTTGCATCAGTTGATGTTAGTGATGTATTAGGCACGGTATATCTCTCCACTTTCATTAGAACCTGGCAAATAATAATAATTCAGTAGAATTTCACTGTGTATTTGTATTTAATTCACGATTTTTTTACTAACGTGCAGAACAGATTGAATATAACCAAAACAATTAGGAAATTCTCTATAGACCGCAATTTGGTTGTTACTGGGTCTGAATACCATGCTGGTCACATCCCGCACATTAGTAATATCGGTGATGTGTCTGATGAAGAATTTCCAGATGGATCAATTTCTCTTACCAGTAACAATTTTGATGCCTATTCACACCAGTAAGACTTGAACTAATATAGTTTATGATTTTTGTTTATGAAATTTGGTCAGAGCAGTATTGGTTGTTGGTTGTTGGTTGTGATTGTCATTAACCAGTAATGTTATGTCTGTTTCTTATTTTTATAACCAAGCCTTTAGTGTATTTATGCTTACTCCTGTTAATCCTTAGTGTATTTTGCATCTCTTGTTATCCACAAATGAACACTTAGTTTAGTCTTATTTATGAAAATGGATCACTTCTCTTATAGGTACCCAATTTTGGTAGTGAACTTCTTTGCACCATGGTGTTACTGGAGCAATCGTCTGGTAAGTATGTTTGATGATTTCTATAATATCATTTTCACATCAGAGATATATGAGTCTGCGGTGGGAATTTTTAAATTTGGGGATATATGTGCATTTGTGCTGTCTTGAGGGTGTTGTTGATTTCATGTTTGTAGTCCTGACTGCCCATTTTAAGTGCACATATCTCAATAACTAAATTTGATAATTTTTCTACTGACAGAAACCTTCTTGGGAGAAAACTGCTAAGATAATTAGAGAGAGGTAAGAATTTGCTGTTATCTTGTTCATTTTGTTTCTCTCAATTCTTGTCATTGCATTTTATTCCATCTAATTTATGTTGCTTTCAGATATGATCCTGAAATGGATGGCCGAATCCTTCTTGGTAAGGTTGATTGTACCATCGAAGGCGATTTATGCCGGAGGTAATTAATGGTTTATACCAATTAGTCTTTTCCGAATATATTATTTCTGACTCCTGTTTTGAATTTAAGTCATTGTATATTTTCCAAATGTAGGCATCACATTCAGGGTTACCCATCTATTCGCATCTTCCGCAAAGGAACTGATCTCAAGTAAGTACTTAAGTAAATGTAAAACATTGCCATGATTTATAAATTCACATAACTATAGGAACATTGGTTGTTGTAATTTAGCTATTATTTTAATGTTTAATACCTAAAGTTGTATAGAACAATCCAAAACTGGGGCCCAATGATAACTCCAACTTGGTAAAGCTCTTGTGTCACCGTAGCTGTATCTTAATTTATGTTGTCCTGTTCATGACCTGACGGTTTCTGCCAGTCTCTCCAGATAAACGAATTGCAAGCAAAGCATCTTGCATGTACTCTTATAGTTGCTTAAATTTGAGATTTTTAATACAGGGATAATCATGGGCATCATGATCATGAATCTTACTATGGGGAGCGGGACACTGATAGTTTAGTTGCGGTATGCATTCTTACACATAATATATCTGTAGGTCATGGGTATATTAAAGTAGTTTATTATATACAAAACTGTAATAAATAGCAGACCTCCATGTAGCCTTGTTTCTGGTTCAAATTAAACTTGTTTTATATAAAAACAAAGTTTCATCAATGAATAATCAAATGCGATAGTCATAATTGTGCATGTTGTTTGGGTGTATTTGGAAAATCTGAATCAATATCGTAATGCAATACAGGCGTGAAATATTTGGATTATACTTATATATGTCATGCCATACTTGAATGCTTTTGAAATTCCATATATTAAAAGCTTAATGCTCTTCTGAATTTTGTTTCTCAAGTTTACAAAACGCTGAGTTCTAATAATTATGAAATAGGCTATGGAGACACTTGTTGCACCAATTAAGAAAGAATCAGAAACCCTGGCTTTGGAGGATAAATCTAATAAAACCCTGACAAAAAGGCCAGCACCTCTGACGAGTGGCTGTCGCATTGAGGGATTTGTGAGAGTCAAGAAGGTAAGCTTTCTTCTTGTTCAGTGTATCTTATACTCCTCAATCTGAAAGTTAACCTAACAAAATTATTTAAGTTGCTAGTAAATTGTTAAGCACCTATCACTAAATCTTTTGAAAATAGTACTACTTTTCTTTTTTAACCCTGTTGTTTGCTTATTCAAAGGTACCGGGTAATCTGGTGATATCCGCACGGTCGAAGTCACACTCATTTGACCCATCTCAGATAAATGTCTCTCACTATGTGTCTCAGTTTTCTTTTGGCCGAAAATTGTCTTCAGACATGCTGTATCAGATCAAGAGGCTTGCACCACTTACTGGAGATGGTCATGACAGGCTGGCCGGAAAATCTTACATTATTGGTGCCGGCGAGTCAAATGCTGACATCACGGTTATAATCTATCTCTGTTATCTGCATCTCTGTCAAGCAGCCACTCACGCACATAAACAGATAACATCAGGGCTTTCAATTTGTACAGATAGTTCAATAACCTTATTTGGTTTGAACCTGAAAAATGTATCTGGCAGCATATTACATCCATGTGTGGTTATCTTGAAGTTGAACCAGCCTTGTTTTGAAGCATGCTAGGTTTGTCGGTTTGTACTACCACGGCTTTGGCATTCAACTGTGTTATTAGTAAACCAAATAGAATAACAAACAACATGAAAAGATTTAAGATAAAAAAACCAAGTTCACTGAATGCAACTTTAGGAACAAGAATTGACATGAATTATAAAAGTAATTGTGCTCCTTAATGTGTTTAATTGGTGAAGTACTTATTTATCTTCTTCGCCTCCACTGAATTAATCTACAGATAGAGCATTACTTGCAACTGGTTAAGACTGAAGTAATTACTAGAAAAGCTTCCAGGGAACGAAAATTGCTGGAGGAATATGAATACACTGCTCACAGTAGCTTGGTACACAGCACACACATACCAGATGCTAAATTTCATTTCGAGCCCTCTCCTATGCAGGTTTGTAACACTACAAATTAATTAATTAATTAAATTTATGTATTTATTTGACTTTATGGTTTGTGTCGTTTTCAGACCTGAGCATTGAAGTATTGGCTAGTTGGGTCAATTCTGTTTGGATTTAGTAATGTAGCAATTGTATTTACTATATGTATTTCTTAAATTTTAAAATTTCAGGTGCTAATTACTGAGGTCCCAAAATCCTTCTCTCATTTTATCACTAATCTATGTGCCATCATTGGTGGTGTTTTCACGGTAAATCCTTTTCTCATTTATCCATCTATTCTTCTTATCATTCTGGGTTTCTCTATCTTTTTATACCTGAGATAACAATATTCGTACTGCTTAAATAATTTTCAGGTTGCTGGCATATTGGACTCTATATTGCACAACACAATCCGGTTAATAAAGAAAGTTGAATTGGGAAAACATATATAATTCATAAGCTGGAGGAGATCTCAAAAGCCATTTAAATTTTGCTCCCGGGATTAATTAGAAATTGCGGCATTGTAAAATAGATTTGATAGCAAGTAAGCCTAATTATGTTAGTTTAAAATTAGTTGAATTGTATTAGCCGGAAAATAATGCCCTTTTTACCAATTTTTCATCATTCAATTTAGGGCCGAGATATTTGTTGGTTCGTCCGTTTGTGTCAGTTGTATTCGTGACTATTCTCCTTTTAAGTTATTTATATTACTAGCGAGAATCCCGCACGTTGTAGAGTTTTAAATTATGATCTTATATTGTGTAATACATATAATGTGCTTTCGGTTTTTGGTTAATTATTTACCATTTAAACTCCGTCTTTACACTAAATCAACTCATTGAATGTTAGAATATGAAATGTTAATACCTCATTAATGTAAATTCTAATAAATATTGATGTCTTCCATTCTAAGATTGGTATCTTTCTGTTATTGTAAAAACCAAAATGAAGAGGAAATTATTTAATTAGAGAACATCAACGCCTTTGAAATCAATGTATTTTCATCTGTACCGTTGATTAAAGGGTATGATGGGAGTTAAAGAAATTTGAAGAAAGAAAAAAATGGAGATGTCCAATTTTTACGTGTTTTTTTATAATACTAGCGAAGTACCTGTGCATCGCGGCAGTCATTATTAAGAAACCCGTCCATTTGTGTGGGCCATTTTAATTTTGATCGCCGCAAACAAAAGAAATAAAAATATAAAACTAATATACTACTTACAATTTGTATTAATATTAAAGCTTGATTTAAATATTAAACTATCTCAACAAAAGTTGATAGAAGTATGTGAAACATAAAATTATTTGATTTACATAACTGAAATTCAGATATATTTGCAATAAAAAAATACAAAGTATGAATCAAAATTATTTGCAGCAAGTTACTTTCACTTTCCTTTTATAATTGGCAGCCAAAATTTACTCAAAAAAGTTACGAAAATAGAAATAGCCACATACATTTGATTGCCATGTATTATTGTCAATTAATATGACTCAATATAGTAATAACGTAGTAATTGTCTCTCATTTCTTTCCTTATGCTGCCATGTATTCGAAATGGAGAGGAATGATTCAAATTGAATGGAAAATAATTATTACTTCTTCAAATATAAAAATAGCATTTGGGTTGTATATGAATCTACAGTCATTTTGTGATAGTTGTATACTGCCATCTTGTTGCCAAGCAATCTGACGCATTATTGAAAGAGGAGGGATCCATTGACAATGCATATTTTGACAATCTTGACAATGGTCATCTTTAAAAATTTATAAAAAATTATAAAAAATCTTAAAAATGAAAAAAAGTTTATGGAAGTTATACTTAACTTATAGATTGATTATGTTTCCGATTATATTCAATTTAAGCGATATTTGATAGCACTTTAAAGATCTTTTAATTACAACCGTTAAAAAATGTACAAAATTTTGATAAGGCATCAAATAATGTTCAAATTGATTGAAATTTGAAACATTATCAATTTATAAGTTAGATAATGCATCCATAAAACTTTTTTCATTTTTAAGATTTTTCATGATTTTTTACAAATTTTTAAAAATAACCATTGTCAAGATTGTCAAAATATGCATTGTCAATGGATCCCTCCTCTTATTGAAATGCTGAGGTTACTATTAATTTTATAATGGTTCTTGTGTGTCATATAATTTATTATATTGTTGTCGAGGTTTCTAGCTGTATGGTACAATCAAATATTCAATATTCAATATTCAGTATTGTAGTCATATATATAGATTATATAAACGAATACGTGTCAAACAAATGTCCGTAGTGGCATATAGCTCCCAGTAATAATAAACAAATGTAGTGACATATAGTTAGCATCAAGGTGTAACAAAAATGGTCAAATACCTTGTGACATTGTGATGTAAACAAAACAGTCTAAATAATACCAAGTTTTAACCAGTTATCAAGCATTAATTCCTGGGCTGTGGCCACCAGTTTCTTTGAATAAATCAACATAATTTTATATTCAAGTACATCTCTCTGATTAATTACAAACTGCTTTTTTTTTTGTTTAAAAAAAACGAAATTAAAAAAACCTAAAATAAAAGGTTCCAGACCCATATATAAAAGTTCCTAAAATTGTAATAGATGGCAGAAAAGTATGACAGATTACATATTGACATCTGAACTTTAAATTGCAAACTCGGTTCAGTGTGTTGTACTGTTGTTACCGCTGCCAGACAGCGAGACACAAACGTCGTCTGAAACATTTGTATTCACAGTGGCATCACCTGAAGTCCTAAACACATTTAGAGCTGTCAGATTTCATGTTGCATATTGTATGTTTCTCAGGTGAACAGATCGAAGCAAACACCGAAATAATGTCAGCAGAAAAACGACCCGCCAGTTATAACATTCATCGTACGCGCGTGCCAACATTTACTATTGTGTGTTGGTTGGCAACATACTGACATACTGAAGTACTGATGCTTCTTCAGCCAGCATTGTCATTGTGGTACCAGATCGATACATATATACATTTGTTCTCCTGATGTTAAATACTGGGTATATTTCATTAAGACTGATCAAGCGCGCGCGCAGGTGCCTCAAGTTAAGGCAGTTAAGGAATATATATATAGCAGTTACCACTTACCAGTGTAATCTCAATAGATTCCAGTTTGAACACAAGTACAAGACTACTGCTGTAATTTTTCTGATAATGATTTAAGTGATATATCAAATAAGCTATCAGAAGACTTTTTTTTTTTTTTTTCTTTTGACATCGGCGGCATAATTTCTAATTAAAGCACAGATAGCAGTCTCTTAACTGCGTTCAATTGCGCGCAGCAGTGGATCAGTTTTATTTTTCTGGGGAGTTTTAATTACGGTGAGATTTTTGTCGAAATGAATGCGTTTCAGCAAAGTAAGAAAAGTGATTTTTGTACACGTACCGAATATCTCAGTATCTGCTTTGCAGTTGCAATTGCAAGGATATATATGATCTATTTTACTGAAAATAGATTACATTAATAAATACCAAAATATTTTCAGTAAAACCAAAATAAATACATTACATTAATTTCATGAAAATACTACCATCTAAGTAGTACTTATTTATTGAAATCAACAGAAACCTTCAACCTAGGATGCATGTGGCCTTTTATTTGTGTAATACAAAAAAAAAAAAAAAAAAAAACACAACATTGATATCAGAAAACTTCAACCTATTTCAAAACAGCACGTCGGAAGCAATCATTGTACAATATGTCAAACATGTCAGATCAATCAAATGCTAATGAAAAAAGATACTAAATATATACTTAAGCAAAACAGAGCATAAATAAGATCAAAAAACAACAAACGTGTATACAAATACAAGTGTCAAAGTATTTTAACATCTCCATTGCAATTGGCAGAAGTAGTGCTTGATTGCAGATTAACAGTGATGTCGCAAGTAGTCAGAACCGTCGCACGGAGTTTGATATAGTTAAAGAGTGTGACCTTGCCCACCATGTATGTTCTCGACGAAAGCGGGATTCTGCCCGCTATCAGCTCCGGTAACAGATACGGTGTGTTTATCATCGTGGTCGCATTCATGTACACTGTGCTGTGGATTTTCTTGCTCGATCGTGCTTTCACTACGCCTGCTGGCATGGGTGAAATTCCAGCTACCAATCCGTGGTAGAAGAACGTCGTGTTCGTGTCTATGTACTTGTAACCGGCATAATTCGGGTTCTTGACACCGATATTCACCCCCATCACTAAATTTAAGGTAATTGGAACAATGGTGAATGAGAGGTTTTCGAGTGTTGCGTTGCTGGCGGCGACCTGTACTGCTCTTTTCTTGAATATGTAAAATGCGAAGAACAGGAAAACCCCGATTAGAGCAACGATGATCACGAGTAGAATGCAGCAGATTATCTTGAAGCTTTTGCAGCATCTGGTGCACTTCTTCTTAGGAGCCGACGGTTCTTCTATGGCAGTTGATGGCACCGGTGCAACCGCCGATTTTTGTAACGGTAATTCAGGATTTTCTTTTCCATTCATGGTTTTGAGGCTTCTGAAATTAATATACTTTTTTTTTTTTGTTTTTGTTTCCAGTTTATATTGTTTGTATTTGGGATTATATTTAAAGGATGATGAAGCTTTATATATATATTTATATGGGTAATTAAATACATGGCAAATGGCGTATGCTAGTGGATTTCAATTGGGTCAACAACTTCAATTAGTTAAGTGTATGCTCATTCCCACAATGGATTAAATTAGAGAGGAAAGAATATTTCTGTTGGTACTTTTTTCTCCCCACTGATCGAAACGGAAGATTATTAATTAGAAAGAAAATGGTCGTGGAAATAACTGATACAGATGTACCTTACAAAGATTATAAATTTTGTTCTACGAGAATCAAAAAATTATAAAACTAATGCAAGCTATAGAATATAATATCCAAATCATGCCCATAGTATAAACAAATGTGTGACAGCTAGTTTAATTTTAGTGATTATCTTAAGTTTCATTGTTGAAGCAATTTTAATTATATATATATTGTACTTCTTAAGTATGTGCAATTGTGCATACTAATCACTAAATAATAAGTCAAGAAATTATTAGTTTTCATTTCAGATTCTGAGTTTCTGAACATCTTTTTAATTCTATGAAATGAAGCTAGGGAAAAATAAAAATGAGCATAACAAAATTGAAGACTGTGGACAGAGGGCAGTACATCTACTGTGACTAACTAAAAGGACGGATCTGCGAAAGAGCCAACTTAGTGAAGGACAAAATATGACTTAACAAATGACAAAAGTATTGTGGGGCATGGAAATTTAGTTGTGAAAATTTTCATTCAATCATATGATGTATGCAGAGTTGGGCAGTTGATGTCCTGAAACGTATAGGCTTTTAAATTTATAACCCAATGCAATCACTCGATCGCAAGCGCACGATCTCGTGTAGTACAGTCGGGGTCGAACCACAGGGACGGAGTTAATTCTAAACTAGACTTTAATCGCAATTCAAGTTCTAAATAAATGTTTTTGGTCTTTTTGTAATAAGAGGGGGGTTTATCAAAGGTTGGTTGGACAAACAGTAAAAGAAGTAAAACAGTGAACAACAACAAGTAAAGACTAGAAAACAGATAATAAAAGGGCGTTCCTAGGGTTTTCTGAATCTGTTTGGTCTCTGGATCAACTTCTTGCGGCCCGCAGGAAGGTCTCTTGCGGGTCGCAGGGGTTGGTTAGAGATTCCAAAACTGTTTGCTGCCCACAGAATATTTCCTGTGAATTGCAAACAGTTTTGTACTCTCTGTCTTACACTTTCTGCAGGTGCTTGCGGGCCGCAGGATGTCTCTTGCGGTCCGCAGGCAACTGACAGACAGCAGTTCAGTTCTGGTTCAGAGTTTGACTCACGCTATCAATTCCTATTTAAACCAGCGATGGTACAAGTCCTCAACTTTCGTATTTTGGTTCTTCTAACAGTTCTAGTTTAACAGAAATTCATAGATCTATTTCTAAACCTACGTTCAAGTTCACTTTTAATCTAGGATTCGGTTCAACTTTCGTAAGAACCGCAATTTGACCGTTTGGTTACTCTTGGACAACAAGTTATCAATCCAAATAGTGTAAATAACAATTCTTGCAAGTATGATACTCTATTGACCAACTAGACTTTGTGTCTAATCTATAGGTTTACCACACAACAAGCATGATACTCTATTAACCAACTAGATTTTGCTCGCAATCTACAGGTCTACCACATTAACAAGTCAAGTCAAGCACACATAATCATGAAAATCACAAGTAACATGAAAACAACGTAAGTCTCACAACAAAAAGTCAATCCATCGACACAAACTTCATCATCTACCCTAAGAACAAAAGATCTACTCGCTCATGGCGAGGGAAAACAAAGAAAGCAAAACAAAGAAGAAGGTCATGATACTAAAGAACCGAAGAAGAACTAGCGTGGCTTCAATCTTCAACGTCTCCAAGAAGTCCTCTCGAAATCTCCTCGAAAGATGGTGAAGATCGACTCCAAAAACGCCTTCCTCTGCTCCCTGGCGGCTAGGGCGGCGCCCCCAGGTCGAAAAGATATCAAAACCGCTCAAAAAGACTGCCTTATATAGGCTAGGGCGTCAAAACAGAAAGCTGTTTGCGCAGTTACGGGCTTGCGGCCCGCAAGAGGTGTCCTGCGGCCCGCAGGGCCTCGTCTGCTGCCAGCAGACAGTGCGTTCCAGGGCCAAATCACGTCCAAATGGCTCCAAAAGCCCAATTTACCTGAAATATGGACAAAAGTGAACAAGTAACTGAAATCTAAACATCCTAACACTAAAATGCACATGAACTTAGGAATTTTAGGCCAAAATAAAGGTGCGAATCTGGTAAAATGCAGATATGAATGCGGTGCATCAAATCTCCCCAAGCTTAAAGTCTTGCTTGTCCTCAAGCAAAACCTAGAACCTAAGGGACAAACCGTACCTAGACCTAGATTCCCAAGTGGACCTAAATGCAAAGAAAACTTTGGGAGAATCATAAACCAAGAATGCATGGGCAAGTTTGAATTTCGAATTGTAAATAATTATGCATGATAATTCCACAAAACATGGGCCAAGGCACAGAAAATCAAGACGAGCGACTCTTGTTCCATGAAACGCAACCTAAATTGCAAGTAGGACTATCGTACTTGTCGGACCCTAGATCTTTCAATCAAACTACAAAGTTGGTATCTCAGTTGCGTTTAAAACCCACAGTGAACATCTTTCTCATCCTTTCAATTCCATGGACCTTGAAATGCTTTAATTCGATTATGAAGAAATGGAGCCCGAATCAGTCGGATAAAGAAAATAAAAGTGCATACGTCCTGCCTGATCGCGACTCCACCCCTCTTTTTAGTCATTCAAGGACCGGTCAGTCGGATGAAAGAAAAGTAAATGGTGCACTCGTCCTACCTGACCGCGTCCCCGAGATGCTCATTGATTTGGTTTTTAAAACATTTCATTCCTTTTTGAAATTCAGACGTTCAAGACCCAAGCCAGTCGGATGACAAAAATAAAAAAGGGGTGCACTCGTCCTTCCTGACTGCAACCTTGAAACGTCATTTTAAAATTTTAATGCACTCTAGGCCATGACTTTCCACATTTCCAAACCAAATTCACGTAGGTACCACAAACTGAGAAGTTACTCTTCGCTCTCAATCAGATTTTCGGTTTGCGACTTTTTCCAATTAGTACCTACTTTATTCATGGAACTAGACGCTACAGAACAAGATTCTCTGACCTTAACACAAGTCTCATGAAGTTATCAAGCACAATTTTTTACAATTCAAACGTCAAAAATTCCCATACGCCCTTGAATTCAACATTTTCCCAAAATTTTTCAAAAATGCAAACATGAAAATGAAAAAGAAGAAACAAAAAATGAAAATAAAAACCCTAAAACTCAGATTTACTCTATCCTCCCTCCCCAAGCTAATCCATGCACTGTCCTCAGTGCATAAAACATAGATGTGAGAATAAATGAGAGAGAGAAAGAATACAACCTGAGGGAATGACTATGCAGAATCGTCGGAATCTCTCCAAGCTGGCTGCTGCTGTGCCGGCAGCGGAGTGGAGGCAGCAGGGGTGCGGGGGTGGCGAGAGAGCTGCAGCTGCTGGTGATGTTGCATGCCTTGCGGGCCGCACTAACTGCCTTGCGGGTCGCAAGCAGCTGTCAGAACCTCGTTTCTTCTCGCTTTTGCATTCCGTCTTCAAGTTTGACTCCTGAGACTGCACAGACATAACTAAAAATACCTTATGCAAAATGAGGATGAACTATCATGCAAAATAAATGATGCAAAAGAAATAAAAGAAAAGGCAAAAGAAAAGAAAAGAAAAGACAAAAGAAAAGAAAAGAAACCGAAATCTTGGGTTGCCTCCCAAGAAGCGCTTGTTTTAGGTCCCGAGCCTGACCCTATTTGGCCACTTTTTTGCCGTGAGTCCCTTTGGCTTGGGGACCATGGTTGTCTCTCCCGAACCTGCTCCTCTTGCTCTTCCAAGCACGCCCTTGTCCAGACGGGCGCCTGTTCTTCCTTGCGACTAATAGGCCTGACCGCCCCAATTCACGCTTACTCGGGAGTGAGCCGAGCTTCCCGTCGAGCAACAACAAATTCTCTTTCCCTTGCAGTCTGTTGCACTCTCCAATCATCTTAGGCCACTCATCCAAGTTGTTCTTACCCACTTTTTCTGAGAATGGTGCTAGCAGCTGGTGGGGTTTTGGCTCTAAAGACTCTGCACCCTCGATCTCTGCTGGTGCGGTGTGCGAAACAAGCTCGGAGTTCTGTTCGGTCTGCCCTTCAATCACCACCTCCTGCGGGCCGCGAGAGGTATCCTGCGGGCCGCAGGTAGTCGGTTGGGGGTCTGTCTGTGCAATCTGGGCACCTTGCGAAACGGCTTGCGGGTCGCGAGCAGAGTCCTGTGGGATGCAAGCGGTGTGCGCAACAGGCTCGGAGTTCTGATCTGTCCGCCCCTCTGTTTCAACTCCTTGCGGATCGAAAGAGTTGCTTGTGGGGTTGCAAGGAGTGCTGGGCTGCCCTGTTTGCGCCGTTGATCCTGATGTTTGCTGGGCCGCAAGAGTCACTGGGTCAGCCTGCTGGTGGCCTTGCGGGTCGCAAGGTAAGGGTTGCATATCACAAGTCCCTGTGCTAGTTGCAGTTTTCGCCACTTTCTCGGCTGATTCGGTGTTCGCTGGATCTGCAGCTGTCGGGTCGGTTTCCTCTGCCGAGTTCGATCCAGCACCCGCGTCTCCTTCCGCAAGCCTCGCCAACTTCTCATCCATGGCTTGCATCTGCTCGAATATCATTTGATTCATCTTTATTTGCTCGAGCATGAAGTTGTTGAACTCGGCAGGTATGGCGGGCTCGAGCTCTTGATGAGGAGGCACGTATGATTGGCGGTAAGCATTGTACGGCTGCGAGAACGGAGGCCCGTTGTTGATGGAATTCACTGGGCATTCCTCCTCCTCGGGTTGACGCCAGGGGCAGTGGTCGTAGTCATGAAAGTCCTCCCCGCAAAGATTACAAACATGAACTTGCACCACCTTGGAGGTCGCCTCCTGCATGTCCATTTGAAATTGCAAAGCATCTATCTTAGCTTGCAGCAAGGCGAGTTGATCCTCCTCGTAGCGCCCTCGGGAGCCTCTGCAATACTCGCGGTTTGACCACTGTTGCTGTTGAGCCAATCTGTGGTAATCTCTGAAAGTGCGCGGTCTGGATGATTGAGAGTAGTCGGCCATGTCGGATCGGAAGAAGCGTTGACCTGAAAGAAAGAGAAAAAGAGCTAAAAGAAAAAGTTAGAACTTAGAAAAGAAATTAAAGCAAAGTTTAGAATTAATGTCGCCGTCCCCGGCAACGGCGCCAAAAAGCTTGATGTCCTGAAACGTATAGGCTTTTAAATTTATAACCCAATGCAATCACTCGATCGCAAGCGCACGATCTCGTGTAGTACAGTCGGGGTCGAACCACAGGGACGGAGTTAATTCTAAACTAGACTTTAATCGCAATTCAAGTTCTAAATAAATGTTTTTGGTCTTTTTGTAATAAGAGGGGGGTTTATCAAAGGTTGGTTGGACAAACAGTAAAAGAAGTAAAACAGTGAACAACAACAAGTAAAGACTAGAAAACAGATAATAAAAGGGCGTTCCTAGGGTTTTCTGAATCTGTTTGGTCTCTGGATCAACTTCTTGCGGCCCGCAGGAAGGTCTCTTGCGGGTCGCAGGGGTTGGTTAGAGATTCCAAAACTGTTTGCTGCCCACAGAATATTTCCTGTGAATTGCAAACAGTTTTGTACTCTCTGTCTTACACTTTCTGCAGGTGCTTGCGGGCCGCAGGATGTCTCTTGCGGTCCGCAGGCAACTGACAGACAGCAGTTCAGTTCTGGTTCAGAGTTTGACTCACGCTATCAATTCCTATTTAAACCAGCGATGGTACAAGTCCTCAACTTTCGTATTTTGGTTCTTCTAACAGTTCTAGTTTAACAGAAATTCATAGATCTATTTCTAAACCTACGTTCAAGTTCACTTTTAATCTAGGATTCGGTTCAACTTTCGTAAGAACCGCAATTTGACCGTTTGGTTACTCTTGGACAACAAGTTATCAATCCAAATAGTGTAAATAACAATTCTTGCAAGTATGATACTCTATTGACCAACTAGACTTTGTGTCTAATCTATAGGTTTACCACACAACAAGCATGATACTCTATTAACCAACTAGATTTTGCTCGCAATCTACAGGTCTACCACATTAACAAGTCAAGTCAAGCACACATAATCATGAAAATCACAAGTAACATGAAAACAACGTAAGTCTCACAACAAAAAGTCAATCCATCGACACAAACTTCATCATCTACCCTAAGAACAAAAGATCTACTCGCTCATGGCGAGGGAAAACAAAGAAAGCAAAACAAAGAAGAAGGTCATGATACTAAAGAACCGAAGAAGAACTAGCGTGGCTTCAATCTTCAACGTCTCCAAGAAGTCCTCTCGAAATCTCCTCGAAAGATGGTGAAGATCGACTCCAAAAACGCCTTCCTCTGCTCCCTGGCGGCTAGGGCGGCGCCCCCAGGTCGAAAAGATATCAAAACCGCTCAAAAAGACTGCCTTATATAGGCTAGGGCGTCAAAACAGAAAGCTGTTTGCGCAGTTACGGGCTTGCGGCCCGCAAGAGGTGTCCTGCGGCCCGCAGGGCCTCGTCTGCTGCCAGCAGACAGTGCGTTCCAGGGCCAAATCACGTCCAAATGGCTCCAAAAGCCCAATTTACCTGAAATATGGACAAAAGTGAACAAGTAACTGAAATCTAAACATCCTAACACTAAAATGCACATGAACTTAGGAATTTTAGGCCAAAATAAAGGTGCGAATCTGGTAAAATGCAGATATGAATGCGGTGCATCAAATCTCCCCAAGCTTAAAGTCTTGCTTGTCCTCAAGCAAAACCTAGAACCTAAGGGACAAACCGTACCTAGACCTAGATTCCCAAGTGGACCTAAATGCAAAGAAAACTTTGGGAGAATCATAAACCAAGAATGCATGGGCAAGTTTGAATTTCGAATTGTAAATAATTATGCATGATAATTCCACAAAACATGGGCCAAGGCACAGAAAATCAAGACGAGCGACTCTTGTTCCATGAAACGCAACCTAAATTGCAAGTAGGACTATCGTACTTGTCGGACCCTAGATCTTTCAATCAAACTACAAAGTTGGTATCTCAGTTGCGTTTAAAACCCACAGTGAACATCTTTCTCATCCTTTCAATTCCATGGACCTTGAAATGCTTTAATTCGATTATGAAGAAATGGAGCCCGAATCAGTCGGATAAAGAAAATAAAAGTGCATACGTCCTGCCTGATCGCGACTCCACCCCTCTTTTTAGTCATTCAAGGACCGGTCAGTCGGATGAAAGAAAAGTAAATGGTGCACTCGTCCTACCTGACCGCGTCCCCGAGATGCTCATTGATTTGGTTTTTAAAACATTTCATTCCTTTTTGAAATTCAGACGTTCAAGACCCAAGCCAGTCGGATGACAAAAATAAAAAAGGGGTGCACTCGTCCTTCCTGACTGCAACCTTGAAACGTCATTTTAAAATTTTAATGCACTCTAGGCCATGACTTTCCACATTTCCAAACCAAATTCACGTAGGTACCACAAACTGAGAAGTTACTCTTCGCTCTCAATCAGATTTTCGGTTTGCGACTTTTTCCAATTAGTACCTACTTTATTCATGGAACTAGACGCTACAGAACAAGATTCTCTGACCTTAACACAAGTCTCATGAAGTTATCAAGCACAATTTTTTACAATTCAAACGTCAAAAATTCCCATACGCCCTTGAATTCAACATTTTCCCAAAATTTTTCAAAAATGCAAACATGAAAATGAAAAAGAAGAAACAAAAAATGAAAATAAAAACCCTAAAACTCAGATTTACTCTATCCTCCCTCCCCAAGCTAATCCATGCACTGTCCTCAGTGCATAAAACATAGATGTGAGAATAAATGAGAGAGAGAAAGAATACAACCTGAGGGAATGACTATGCAGAATCGTCGGAATCTCTCCAAGCTGGCTGCTGCTGTGCCGGCAGCGGAGTGGAGGCAGCAGGGGTGCGGGGGTGGCGAGAGAGCTGCAGCTGCTGGTGATGTTGCATGCCTTGCGGGCCGCACTAACTGCCTTGCGGGTCGCAAGCAGCTGTCAGAACCTCGTTTCTTCTCGCTTTTGCATTCCGTCTTCAAGTTTGACTCCTGAGACTGCACAGACATAACTAAAAATACCTTATGCAAAATGAGGATGAACTATCATGCAAAATAAATGATGCAAAAGAAATAAAAGAAAAGGCAAAAGAAAAGAAAAGAAAAGACAAAAGAAAAGAAAAGAAACCGAAATCTTGGGTTGCCTCCCAAGAAGCGCTTGTTTTAGGTCCCGAGCCTGACCCTATTTGGCCACTTTTTTGCCGTGAGTCCCTTTGGCTTGGGGACCATGGTTGTCTCTCCCGAACCTGCTCCTCTTGCTCTTCCAAGCACGCCCTTGTCCAGACGGGCGCCTGTTCTTCCTTGCGACTAATAGGCCTGACCGCCCCAATTCACGCTTACTCGGGAGTGAGCCGAGCTTCCCGTCGAGCAACAACAAATTCTCTTTCCCTTGCAGTCTGTTGCACTCTCCAATCATCTTAGGCCACTCATCCAAGTTGTTCTTACCCACTTTTTCTGAGAATGGTGCTAGCAGCTGGTGGGGTTTTGGCTCTAAAGACTCTGCACCCTCGATCTCTGCTGGTGCGGTGTGCGAAACAAGCTCGGAGTTCTGTTCGGTCTGCCCTTCAATCACCACCTCCTGCGGGCCGCGAGAGGTATCCTGCGGGCCGCAGGTAGTCGGTTGGGGGTCTGTCTGTGCAATCTGGGCACCTTGCGAAACGGCTTGCGGGTCGCGAGCAGAGTCCTGTGGGATGCAAGCGGTGTGCGCAACAGGCTCGGAGTTCTGATCTGTCCGCCCCTCTGTTTCAACTCCTTGCGGATCGAAAGAGTTGCTTGTGGGGTTGCAAGGAGTGCTGGGCTGCCCTGTTTGCGCCGTTGATCCTGATGTTTGCTGGGCCGCAAGAGTCACTGGGTCAGCCTGCTGGTGGCCTTGCGGGTCGCAAGGTAAGGGTTGCATATCACAAGTCCCTGTGCTAGTTGCAGTTTTCGCCACTTTCTCGGCTGATTCGGTGTTCGCTGGATCTGCAGCTGTCGGGTCGGTTTCCTCTGCCGAGTTCGATCCAGCACCCGCGTCTCCTTCCGCAAGCCTCGCCAACTTCTCATCCATGGCTTGCATCTGCTCGAATATCATTTGATTCATCTTTATTTGCTCGAGCATGAAGTTGTTGAACTCGGCAGGTATGGCGGGCTCGAGCTCTTGATGAGGAGGCACGTATGATTGGCGGTAAGCATTGTACGGCTGCGAGAACGGAGGCCCGTTGTTGATGGAATTCACTGGGCATTCCTCCTCCTCGGGTTGACGCCAGGGGCAGTGGTCGTAGTCATGAAAGTCCTCCCCGCAAAGATTACAAACATGAACTTGCACCACCTTGGAGGTCGCCTCCTGCATGTCCATTTGAAATTGCAAAGCATCTATCTTAGCTTGCAGCAAGGCGAGTTGATCCTCCTCGTAGCGCCCTCGGGAGCCTCTGCAATACTCGCGGTTTGACCACTGTTGCTGTTGAGCCAATCTGTGGTAATCTCTGAAAGTGCGCGGTCTGGATGATTGAGAGTAGTCGGCCATGTCGGATCGGAAGAAGCGTTGACCTGAAAGAAAGAGAAAAAGAGCTAAAAGAAAAAGTTAGAACTTAGAAAAGAAATTAAAGCAAAGTTTAGAATTAATGTCGCCGTCCCCGGCAACGGCGCCAAAAAGCTTGATGTCCTGAAACGTATAGGCTTTTAAATTTATAACCCAATGCAATCACTCGATCGCAAGCGCACGATCTCGTGTAGTACAGTCGGGGTCGAACCACAGGGACGGAGTTAATTCTAAACTAGACTTTAATCGCAATTCAAGTTCTAAATAAATGTTTTTGGTCTTTTTGTAATAAGAGGGGGGTTTATCAAAGGTTGGTTGGACAAACAGTAAAAGAAGTAAAACAGTGAACAACAACAAGTAAAGACTAGAAAACAGATAATAAAAGGGCGTTCCTAGGGTTTTCTGAATCTGTTTGGTCTCTGGATCAACTTCTTGCGGCCCGCAGGAAGGTCTCTTGCGGGTCGCAGGGGTTGGTTAGAGATTCCAAAACTGTTTGCTGCCCACAGAATATTTCCTGTGAATTGCAAACAGTTTTGTACTCTCTGTCTTACACTTTCTGCAGGTGCTTGCGGGCCGCAGGATGTCTCTTGCGGTCCGCAGGCAACTGACAGACAGCAGTTCAGTTCTGGTTCAGAGTTTGACTCACGCTATCAATTCCTATTTAAACCAGCGATGGTACAAGTCCTCAACTTTCGTATTTTGGTTCTTCTAACAGTTCTAGTTTAACAGAAATTCATAGATCTATTTCTAAACCTACGTTCAAGTTCACTTTTAATCTAGGATTCGGTTCAACTTTCGTAAGAACCGCAATTTGACCGTTTGGTTACTCTTGGACAACAAGTTATCAATCCAAATAGTGTAAATAACAATTCTTGCAAGTATGATACTCTATTGACCAACTAGACTTTGTGTCTAATCTATAGGTTTACCACACAACAAGCATGATACTCTATTAACCAACTAGATTTTGCTCGCAATCTACAGGTCTACCACATTAACAAGTCAAGTCAAGCACACATAATCATGAAAATCACAAGTAACATGAAAACAACGTAAGTCTCACAACAAAAAGTCAATCCATCGACACAAACTTCATCATCTACCCTAAGAACAAAAGATCTACTCGCTCATGGCGAGGGAAAACAAAGAAAGCAAAACAAAGAAGAAGGTCATGATACTAAAGAACCGAAGAAGAACTAGCGTGGCTTCAATCTTCAACGTCTCCAAGAAGTCCTCTCGAAATCTCCTCGAAAGATGGTGAAGATCGACTCCAAAAACGCCTTCCTCTGCTCCCTGGCGGCTAGGGCGGCGCCCCCAGGTCGAAAAGATATCAAAACCGCTCAAAAAGACTGCCTTATATAGGCTAGGGCGTCAAAACAGAAAGCTGTTTGCGCAGTTACGGGCTTGCGGCCCGCAAGAGGTGTCCTGCGGCCCGCAGGGCCTCGTCTGCTGCCAGCAGACAGTGCGTTCCAGGGCCAAATCACGTCCAAATGGCTCCAAAAGCCCAATTTACCTGAAATATGGACAAAAGTGAACAAGTAACTGAAATCTAAACATCCTAACACTAAAATGCACATGAACTTAGGAATTTTAGGCCAAAATAAAGGTGCGAATCTGGTAAAATGCAGATATGAATGCGGTGCATCAGTAGTTGATCAGTTGTGCAAATTAAAAGGAGCTAGCTCTTAATTTATAACGGAAAGATCTCAACTACTAGCTACCATTCAATACGATAATGTTATCTTACAATAATTAATGGAATATCTATTGAAACTAACTGAGATATGATTATCCACTACTGCATTATTTTTTTTACTAGTAATATTGCCCCGTGGCAATGCACGGGAATCAAAATTAAAATTCAACATTTTTTTTCAAAAGTAGAATAGTATTTAATTATGAGAGTTGGAAGTATTTAATTATGCACGTTACACGTTAAGTTGGTCAATTTCAGGGCTGTGAAAATCGAAACATCAATATTGATTGATAAACGGTGAAGATTAAATCAAAAGTAATCCATCCAATGGCTGAAAGTTGATTTGGACAAATAGCCATTTCAATCTCCAAAACGACTCCTCCTTTTATAAGTAGTAAGGATTTACTCTAGACTAGATTAATTACATTCTTAATTGCCTGGAGCCCAGGAGCTTGATGAAGAGAAAATTAAGCAAAAAAAAAAAAAAAAAATGAGTTATGAAATTGACCACAAGAAATTAAATTGGGCTTGAGGCTCAAAATTCTTCAAGGGCCGAAACCATCTTGGGCTTACAAAATTATGAAGCTTGGCAAATTGTTCATATTATTTTTTGTTTTCAATTCTGCTCACATACTGAGACTACATGAGATGATCAGTAAGTATGAATCAACTGGCCTATATACTGAGGTAAAATACTGATTGAATCAATATGGACTGATAATCTGCATCAGAATAAGACTAAGTATCTGGACTATAATACTATTATAGTATTATCTGATCAACAAAATTTCTTTACAATATGATTAAATTAAATGCTTGTTGTTAATACATGCAGTATATTTGGCACACTTTTTTCTTTTCTTCCCCTTCTGTGGGTTAGCCCTTTCTGTAAACTTCAGAGCATTACAGATGTTCATAACATTCTTCTCGATGGAACTATCACCAATTACATAATAAAACCTAGTTTTTCGACAATGAAAGCTGCGTTTTGTTGAAACTAGAGCAAGTTTCAACAGTTTTTGTTATGGCATTCTGGTGTCAGTATCTTCCTCTTCGCTGTCGACTGGCAAATTGTTTCTTCTCGTAAATATGAACATATGGTCTGCATGAGAAACTGTATGGTGCTAAAGTTTGAGGTTCTGCTGATTGAAACTGACAGCATATGCTTCTTATTTCAAAATCAAAAGATAGAGAAACGGATCCTGAGATATATATACTCGTGCCGCACATATTCTTTAGCATTGACCATAATAAATTCAAGCATATATAAAAGTGAATTTGTAACAGTAAGGGTTTAAATTCCAGATCTCAGTAGAGTGACTTATCGATCATTTTGGAGTATTTTAGGTGACATGATAGGATGTAACTGTAACTGTCAAGAATGTTTACCAGTAAGCCTGCAGTTTCAGGGATTCTTGGAAAACCTGATTAGTAATCATGATTATCTCTAACATCTCTGATTAATTCTATCGCCTTTAATATTCTTTTGTTATAGTGAATTTAAGAAGGCGCAGTGTAGCTTGTCACTTACGCTTTGCATCATTGATGCAACTGCAAGAAGATGATGTTCTTGTTTCTTTTATGCATTGCATCCTTTGGATGATTCTTCAGACATGCATCACTTAAATGAGGAAAAACATGTTAATTAAAGAATTGTGTTCGCGGTGTGGAGGAAGAAAGGCTTAACATCGACATCAAGATACTGGGGACTTGAAAATAACCTGAAAGTTGGGATGCTTAATTGAAACGTTTGAAACGATCAGAATAAATGAACAACAACTTGGTACCAAAAGCTCATATTTCACATATGGTTAACAACAAACACGGATACTCTTTTAATAAAAAGCTTGTATTAATATAAAATTATGGACAGCTGAAAGCCTGAAACTCTTTTATTTCCATCAATATACAAATTTAAAATTCACTCCACATGATACATATATATACCAGATGTAACATTATTATTTGCAAAAAATAATAAAATAAACTTGAACAGGTACAAAAGAGAAGAATGGATGAATCATACCAAATTATACATAAATTTACATAATGCAAGAACTGAAAGCTAAATGGACAATGAAAACTCGAATACTCCATCGAATATTGCCTCTCAGATTGCTGATGGAGCTAGTTCTATAAATGAACTTTTGACCGGCATTGTGTATCAGTGTCCCGAGTTAATAAATTGACATTGACACTGCAATTCATATAAACGGTTGCATGAATCTTAATGATGTTGATAATCAGAACCTTTCCCGTCATGACCGTATACGTCTGAAGTGGAAGGGAACCGGATTTCAGATCATATAACAAGTAGTTGCTGGATGCCATCGCTGTCGGGTTAACATCAGCCGAAATGTTAACTGCAGCACTGGAGCGAGCGTGGACTTCTCCTGCTGGTATCGTTGCCAAACCGACCTCCGGTCCGCGGTAGTAGATTGTCGTGTTGGATGTTTGGTACTTCCATCCAGCATAATTAGGGTTTTTTAATTCCATTTCAAAATCTAGGCTAAGGGTAATTGAAATAGGAGGTACTGTGGAGAAGGTCAGGTTTGTCACCCTCATATCCTGCGGTATGATTTTGGGTTTTCTTGCTTTGAAAATATACAATGCCAGAAACAGCACTAAGGCAACTACAACAAGGACAGTAACAATCGTGATGCCGCAGCATAGCTTCTTGCTGCAGCAGGAGCACATCTTCTTTCGGCGTCTGTAGTTAGATTCAGCGGGCAGTACAATTGCTGTCATGTATGGTACCACTGAACTCTCACTGAGTACCGGCATGTCTTCTTTTCTTGTTGCCATATTGGGCGCCTGTGCTGCTTCATCAACTGATGATTCTTCTCTTGATGTATGCATCATTTACGCCGGTTTTTGTTTCTTTTGCTACAGGATTGATTCTGTTTTTCAGAAAAAGGGTGGGAGTTTTGTGGGTAAACGCAATCAACAATTTGCCTTTCAATCATTAATCATGTTTTATATATAACAATTTGGAGGTAAACAAACAAAGGCCTAATTTTTTTAAGGTTTCTTGTTTAGTTGGCACAAATTAATCATTTTTTATTCAAGTATTAAAACGGTAGGAAAGAAACCGAGAGAATGTTAAATGATTGGAGATTCTCTGGGATTTGTTTTGGGATGTCTATTTAGTTTTAGGGAAATGATACGACATAGATAACAAAATGATACCAAAATTGATACAAGCGTGTTAGTATTCATGTTGAATGTGTCGATAACTCGATATTCAAGTTAACTCATTAAATTATTCTACTTAATTATCTGAAGAATATATTTCAGTGCATTGTACAAATTAAGTTGCATAGTACTAAAACCAATAATTTGAATACTAATCAAGTCTATATCAATTTTGGTATCACTGTAAATATAATTTTAAACTACTGATTTTAAGTACCATCTTAAAACGTTCTTAGTCATTCAAATTTTGCTCCAATTTCATTCTCCATACAATTAAGAACAAACGTGCTTCCAGAAGAAATCTCCATCCTAGCTAGCTCGTAAGACAGTACGCAAAAACAATTCAAAATTCTTTAAAAATAGATCGAAGATATGAATCAGGCGCAGAATTAAGACTGCCTTTGAATATTTCATTTTGTCTCATATGATCAGGGTACGTATACGTTTGTTTTTTAAATAAAATAATTTATCAAACAAATCAATTAATCATGTTTAGAGTCGATCTCTTCTTTAATCTTCTGGAATTATTTATACTTTAGGCGTGAATGCATGACGCAGATGGTATTTAAAAAAATGTGAACGAGTTGAGCATGATCGTAGGAAATATTATTCTCTGCACAGCAAAGCTAGATAGCAGATATTGATTTGATTCTATTTCCTTTGCTTATATCGAAACTATATATGTATGGCTAGACCTGGCAAATCGGGCGGGTCGGGTTGTATTTGGGTCGGATAAACTAAGATTCGGTTTGCTTTCGGATTCAGGTAGGTATCGGATTCGGACTTTGTTGGATCGATTAAATTCGGGTTCGGTACAAAGACGGGTCGGGACAACTACATTGCTCGGATTTGCGGGTTCGGATCTTATTGGTTTTCGGGCTAATCTGGATACGGGTTGGCTCAGGTGCCGGATTATTCTTAATCGGGCCTATATGGGTTACAGATCATTTTTATTTGTGTGCACATGTATGGATTATTCTTAAAAAATCATATACACATTTTCTGAATAAATTAATGCAAATAATATAAACAATTAATTCGTACTTTTATCACATCTCGGGTATTAATCACTCTCGGTTCGGGTTGATTCAGATTCGGATAATTGTCGGTTTAGGGTCACATGGATGCGGATCGCTTCGGGTTTGGGTTTTTACAGGGCAACGGGTCGCATCGGTTCAGATAATTTGTATTCAGAGTCTTAATATTTGCGGATTTTTTGGGATTCGGATATTTTCGGATTCGGTCAATTACGGGTTCGGTTGATTCAATTTTCATAAGTTAACAAATCTGAATTGGGTTCGGTCATCGGGTTTATCGGGTGGACTATTTCGGTCGGGTCAACTTTTGCCACCTCTATGTATGGCACCGTAATTCAATTTTAAAGCTGAGTCCATGTTCTTCTTAATTCTAATTAGGACAAGAGCGAGGATCATGTTATTCTATTTTTGGTTATCGGATAAAAATCAATTAATGCAATGGACGAGATTTAATAAAAGACTCCTATAATCTAAATTGGATCAATCTGGTCTGTCCGTTTTGATCTAAGGATTAAAATTGGAAATTTGGAATACCTGTTATTCTCTTACGCCAAAGTAAATCATGGACCACCAAATCAATGTGCTTTTTTTCTTTTAGTTATTATGTGGATCCCACATATCATTGGCAAGGTAGCTTTCTGCCACTGTGATGATCATGTACACAGATACTTAATCGTGCCCATGTCAGCAAATATGATTAATGTACGGAAACATCTTTCGTCCATTCGGTCAACTTCTCCATACATTCATAGTTGACCGACCGCACCGGTGGCATAGACACATCCACACGGTGGAGTTACCATCATCGTTCCCACTCAACTCGCTAGCTACCCCTATTACAGCTACTCCCTAGCCTATTTTTGTTACATTTCTTGGTGTTTCCCCCATCAAATTGGACCTGTTACATTGTACCATTGAGTTGTTACATTCTACCATTCAGTTGTTACATTCTACCATTCAGTTGTTACATATATAATGTTTACTTATATATGCCAGGTACATTTCCCTAAGTAAATGTTACATTTGTTCAGAGTAGTTGTTACATTTCCGAAGTACTTGTTACATTTGTCCAAAATAGATGTTAAACTTTTTTTAAAAAAAAAAAAAATTGGGCGGGATGTAGTGTTAAAAAAAAAAAAGATACCAAGGGTCTGTAGGGGAGGGAGGATATCGGGTTTTGAAATTGATGTCATGTGATCTCCCCATTTGTTGAAAAAGAAAGAAAAAAAAATTCGCACCAGGACCCAGCGCGGATTTGATAAAGCTTGACATGGATTCCAACAGAGCATCCCACGTGTGATCTATGGATCGATGGAAAGAATTCTTATGGACGCTAGGTCGCACCCATTAATGTATACCTCGACGAGATAATTAATGTATACCTCGACGTTATAATTATAAATATAGAGTGTAAAACGGACTGATTAATATTTTTTTTAATCAATATAGGAGCCCTAATAAAGCTTCATTTGACACAAAAGAGAAAAATTACTACCTATATCCGAGTTTGAAAGAGAAAAACCTAATTATAAGAGTGTATAACAAACGGATCAATATTTTTTTATTCAAAATTTGAACCTAACCCGATCGTATCAGTTGAAAAAAAAAGGAATTAGTTAAACTACCCATAACTCGATCGAGCACATATATCTTTTATGTTTGGATTTTTACGAGTTACATGTGTTGAAAGAATTAATATTTTTTTTTTTGAATTATCTATCATATGGTTTCAACTATTTTTGTGTAATGTCAAATGTGAAAATGATGAATCTGAAAGATTTAATTTTCACAGTACTGATAAAGACTATATTAAACAATACAAACAATAAAATCAACGCTGACAATACACATCCAACTCTAGTTTGCATAGACGATCATCTTTATTTAATGAAATTCAACCTTGCTATTGCCACTTCAGTATAAATAAACAAAAATATATAAATAAATCTATATGAGTTCAAACTGTGTTCTGGGTTACTGGTATTGTTGCTTCATTGGGCTAATGGTTCCTCTACATCTTGTTTTTGTTGCTTGTTAGCCTTTTGTTCTTTGTTTTTCCCCCAAATTACATAGTATAGGCCACCAACCATGAGTAAAGCCCCAATTAGGCTGCAAATAAAGTAAATTATCAAAACATGAACAAATTAATTAATAGTGAGATTGGTACTTTATGCCCAATTACAGAGTCTTTACAGTGAATATGAACTTGAATTCATTAGCCTTAGGGGTTGTCAGCCTTTTCCATGACCTACCTATTTGATTGGTTAGTAACAGTCTTTAGCTGACAAATCTAATTTACTTCATAATATTTGAAAAAAAAAAAAAATTTGCCAAACTGGTCGAATTTGTCAATTGGGCACATCAGCACATGTATTCAACATGGTCAGTACGTTTCAGTCACTTCAGTTAAATTTGAATCTCTTGAACCATGGATACTGGAAACAGCAATTCCAAATTTTGCTTGCAACAAGTCCTGGATTATAATATATATGGGTTGTGATAGTCTCAAACTTTTGGTCCTGTAGTATTAGATTTTTTTTAAATTTGTAATATAATTATGGTTCAAATCGGATTTCTTATATACAAAATGAGGAGGGCATTAATGTGTCTTGTCTAGTGACTAGGTTTATAGTTCATATCTGGTCATTTACAATCGGTTAGCATGAACACATCCAAATCAACTCAGATATAACAAGGTTGAAGACGTTAGTTGAGGACTGGTTATATTTAAAAAATATAATATATATTCATGATTGTACCATAGTTATATATTATTAGAAAATCACTGTTAGATAGACAGAATGAGAGGCAACCTAATATAAGAAACAAAACTAAGAGAAATATGATAGTTAACATTTACCTTCCCAGGTGAACAATTTCTCCCAGAAGCATCCATGATATGGAAAATGTAATAACTAGAGTAATTGGTATATGTATGGCTAAGAACACTGGTCCCCTTTTCTCTATTACCCATATCTGTAGGTACTGCGCTAGTGCTGATATAAATATACCCTACAATAGATGTAATTAATTAGTACAGATAGGCCAATTCAAATATTAATAACAGTAAAGAACATATAATCCGAAAAGTCGGACTTCAGATCTTATATATGCGAGACTTAATTTTAGCCTTAATATATTTGAATAACTAAAAAAATAAAACACAAACTACTTATTCCAGCATATCAATAGGAAGTAACTTGTGTCCTATATTAAATATAAAATATGTCAGAAAAATTTAAGAAGAAAGAAAGAAACAGTGTTTGTGGTGCAAATGATTCCACACCATTTTCAAGGTTTTTCTCATTACTTATACTAGTTCAATAAAAAGGAAATACAAAATCACCTAATACATTATTTCTAAAAATGACGAGTGGTTTCTTGTTCTCCACACATCAGACAAAAATAGAAAGTAATAAAACTAAAGAAACAGAATCATAAATAATAACTTTTACAAAAACAATAGGATTATATCTAACAAAATATTTAAGGAAAATTAGATGCACTTACAGTATAAACTACTGCCGGGAGTGTTACATCAAAGCCTAACTTCCACTTGGAAATATTTCTTTGCAGTATCAGAGCGATAACGAAAGTTTGAAAAGTACCAAAGATGGATTGCAACATAGTATTCAGCAACTTCGATGGATACTCTTTCAATAGTGGTCCCTGCAATGTTACAAATGATCACATTTACAGAGAACTTAGCCAAAATATTTCATTAAGTTCTCCCCAAATTTATGATAATAATTCTTAGCCATACATATACAAAAGCAATGGAACTAACACAAAGTTTCAAATTACTTTCTGTCCCTCTTGGCTTTAATTTGCAGTCAAAATCCATCTAGACAACACACTATTAAATAATAAATAAAGATCAAAGTAATGGGTACCTGAAAGACCTGCCACAAGGACCAACAAATGGTAGCCAAAATCATAAAAAGAACACCAAATCCCCATCGAAGCTTAGAATTGCTTGAGGTTCTATTGTCATGGATAGAATTTTCATGGTAGAGGTGGATAGGATGATGGTTTATTGCTTTCAACTCAGGCCCACTGTAAACTGACATTACGACTACACCAGCAAAGCAAAGCAGCACTCCGATGGCTTTCAAAATGCCATCTAGTCTCTTTATGTTGGTTCTTTCCATTCTAAATTGGCAAATTTACAAAATCTACTGATCTGATCATCATTACATCAGCAGATCGATATGAATTGGGAGAAAAGTTGCATACGACATATATATTATGAGTATTTTTTCTGTTGTAATCATGGTGAACAAGACATAAAGAAATTAATAAATAATTTTCAAATTGGTATCTCTCATTTATTAATTAAGAACGAGGAAAGTATCAGAATTTTTCACGACAGTTATGCAAACAGATTCTTTGTTTTTTTTCAATCAAACTCACCCGAAGAGTACTGCTAGGAAAAATGTTGTAACAGGAATAAGATTGAAGAGAGCTGATATTGGGGTTGCATTACAGAATTTCAGACCCAGTCCATATAAGTTTGCTGGCACTGCTATTCTGTTAACATTAGAAATGATATCACGATTATTTGGGTAAATTGAGTGGCACATTTCTCTGTTACTTGATTTTTTGTGCTACTGTAACAACTAGAATGTAAATTTCTTTTCCAAATAAAACTACTGACATCGAAACTGAAAGTTTCACTTAAAATAGATGTGTAGACAACACATATTAACTTACGCAATGAGAGCTTGCAGAAATATCTTGATGGAGACTTTAAAGGGCAATGGAGGTAAATTTTTCCTACAAAGTCAAAGGGAAGAAGAAGCTGCTCTTAATTACAAAACATAGAATTACAATAAATATAGTTTCACAAACTTTGACAACATATGAGAGATAGACTATCAAGAAGAAACCGAAAAATAGATTGTCCCCTGCGTTTATTGACAAGGAAAGACAGATCGAGAGCAGTACAATCTCTAATAAACAAAAAATTTAGTAAAAACTAATGTATGCCAACATGCCTTGCTTTTTAAAAAATACTTGGGATTGACAATTTGACAGATCAGCATTTCAAAACAGTAACCTTAATAAATGAAGTAAATTAAGTACCTCTCAAGCAGGAGAGCAATAGGTACCAGGAAGATGGTACCAATGGCAGTTCTGTAGAAGGTAAAAACAAAGGTGTCTGCACCTCTGCTGAATGCAGCCTTGCTTAAAATTTGAGTTCCTGCATATGATGCCATGACGAGGAACACAACCAGATGGACTCGCAATCTGTTTCCCATGATATATATCCTTTTTTTTTTTTTTAGATTTTCTTTTGTGCTGTTGTGTTATATAGAAGTAGAACCCTAATTGCTGCCAAGTCTTACTCACTTGGTGATACTCTTTCATCCAATTTTTTTCTGACCATTTAATTGCATTAAAATGGAATAGTGATGTACGGCCCATTTAGCTATTGTCAGTTTGTCACTATCAATCAGAATTTTATAGTCTATAATCAGCATCTCAGTGGTGTAAAAAGAGAAAGAAAAAAGGAAAAAAAAAACATTTTCGTTTAAAAATTAAAAAGGAAGTAAAGTGGGATAAATCATGAACTTCTTAAAAAAGATTTAGGGAGAGTAGTGATGCTCTATTAGATACACTTATTATTTCATATATGCATCAACACTATTTTTTAATGAAAATGTATGTTCTTAACTTTTGCAGACATAGGAAGAAATTTTTTCCTTTTTTTCAGCATCAAGAAGACATACAAGTTCAATTGCATCAGCCTATTATAATAATTGGGATAACTCAGTAGTTGGTGTCTTCAAATCAGACAATAATTTGCTGTTTCCGGATTTTTCAAAACAAAATATTAAATAAATAATAAAATATCTAATAATCCAGGGGTAACAAATGTTTTAGTTAGATTTGGGAAAACTACCAGTACCATGTATTTTGTAAATTTGATATATTTTATGGACATGTACCAAAATATAAGAAGAGTACACAATGACTCCACTAATCAAAATGGATTTATTATTAGTCACTAACTTAATTTAGAAAGAGAAATGGCAAGCTTTTCATTGTGCACTATCCATTTATTAAAGTGCAGACCTTGAAAACTACCTGGTCTCGGTAGAAATGATCGCTCAAATATGGAAGAAAAGAGATCTTTTGAAGCAATTTAAGATACGTAATAATAATTAAAGTTGATTCAAAAGTCAGATATTTTGCATAAATTTGTTGATTGCCACCAAATTGATACTGACTAGTGACAAGTGACTAGCTAGTTCTTGCCGCAACAGATGAACATGTTGAAATTCTTATTCGGTAATACTGAAAGTAATATTTAGCTTAGTAGCCTTCTCAAGAACGATTGATCATGACCTAAAGGTTTGAGAGTTAGTTTTGTGCTTGTGGTCAAATTTGAAAGTATTGGATTTTTATGGAACGGAGATAGTTTCACATACAGTCTTAGTTTCAATTTAGTTTTTGTATATACAGAATATACGTACCATGTTTCAAATACTCTACAAGCTACCAAACTACGAACTGGCTTCTCAGTTCTCACATATATTTTAGAATCTATTAAGGAAATATGTGGCATGCATATTCTATATTACTAAAATACTAACAGAATTATCACTCAGGATGTCAGGCATTTCATCAAACATTTCATGAGCACTACATTTTATCAGCTGAACTACGTATTTGAAACAATATTCAACTTAGTAGTTTTCCCATAAAGGATTGATGATGACCTATGCATGATGTCGATCGATAAGGTTTGGAGTCAGCTTTTGTGCATGTGGTCAAAATTGAAATTATTGGATTTTTATGGAACAGACCTCAGACAGTTTCAGATTCACATACAGTCTTAATTTTAAGCTTATTTTCGTAAACATAATGATCCAAACATAGCTTTGGATACTCTGCAAGCTACCAAATTATGAACTGGCTTCTCATGAGTTCACCTATCCTTTATATATAGTATTAATAATCCCGGACGGGGTTCTACAGTATAATGAACAGTAGAAACTACAGTATTTTTTTTTTTTTTTTAAGATTGGTGCACAATGGGCCAAAAGCATAGAGGTAGAGGTGACAGATTATCTGGTCTGATCAAGTCAGTTTGACCGAATGGAAACGTCGGGCCGGGTATCGGGTTGATAATTGCCGACATTTTTATTTGGTCGCATCGAGTTCAGGTCGGGTCGGGCGGGTTTTTCGGCTTTGGTAAGCTATTGCGCCTTTATTCCCGGGTCATCCGGGTTTCGGGTTGTTCGGGTTTGAGTCAGTCTGACTTTCCCTGATACATGGGTCGGGTTCGAATCAGTTTGACTTTCCCTGAAACCATGTCGGGTCGGGTTCTGGTCGGGTTGGGTCAGACAGATTTTTCGGTCAAGTCAGATTTTGCCACCTCTTCATGGAGGTAACCATGAGACAAGTAATTTTAGGTATTCATATGACTCTAAAAATATTGATTTCATTTTTGAGTGTTCAAAAGGCTGATCATAAAGAATATAGATATATCAACAATGATTGATTTTATAATTAAATTTAATTTGCAATGAATTTAAAAATATAATAGTTTATAGAAATATTGCCTTCATTCAAATTTTATGTAGAGACTATTTAATTTAATATTAACACATCACAACAAACTAAATTATATAAATACTATTTTATTAGGCACTACAAAGAGTTTTCTTGAGAAATTTTATTTTAACAATCTTACAAACATTTTTTTTACATTAATTAAATTTCAAATTTCATTGAAATTCGATATTCTTTAATGAAAATACAAATTGTTTTTTTTGAATTTCACTAGAAACTCAAATTGCTTAGGAAAAATAAATGATATTGCTCAATTTTTACTGCCGAAGCAAAACGAGGCATTCTTCTAGTATACTATAAAACTAATAGACCAACAGAATTATCACTCAGGCATTTCATCAAACATCTCATGAGCACCACATTTCATCAACTAAACTACATATTTGAAACAATCAAAGGGGACTGAATCCCTAAACCCTAAACCAAGAGGTGGCAGAACCCGACCCGACCCGAGAAACCCACCCGACCTGACCCAACCCGACCCGAAATTTTTCAGATAGTCAAACTGACCTGAACCCGACCCGACCCGAGATCAAATAACATCCAATCCAACTCAAATTAACATACGATCCAAAAAAAGTAGATATTAAAATAGGACATATGAAGAAATGAATTGCTTCTCTCTTTGGGAGTTCGGATGATATCTTAAACAATATTACTTGCTGTGTTGCAAGTTTCATTCAGAAGATGGTCATATTAACCAAGTTCTAAGACTTTTGTTCCTTAGATAGTAAATGTGCTTTGTTAACATGTTAGTTGGATGTAAGGATGCTTAAAACTAGTTGGTGTTGTTTAGATGATAATGTAGGTTTTAAAGTACTTTGTGTAGGACTTAAATACCCTATGGATGTCGGGGTTTTTGTGACATCCAAATCATTAGTTTCTTCAATGAAACTGGTGGGTTTCCCATTTTTTTTTAAAAAAAAATTGACCCGACCCGACCCACCCATCACCCGACCCGATCTGGCCCGAGATATTCTAGAAGGTCAAACTAACCTGAGCATAAAAGAAGAGAGCATGAAAGGGTAGTCAGTCAGTCTCACAATTGGAATCATGCCCAACCATGCACTTCTCACAATTTAGACAGCATGAAAGAAGAGAGCATTTTGGAAGAGGATACTTGCGTAAAATATAATGTAAGGCTTAGGCATGAAAGAAGTAGATAGCCCAGTGGGCTGCAATGAGGGCCCATATATATGCTTCTATAGTACACAACTACTCGGAACCGCTCTGAAGCAATTTGGAGCAAACTAATTACTCTAAAAGTTTTCATAATGTTATTATATGTGATGGTCTTCTAAACAACATATATTAGAACATAATTGGAATCATGCAATATCAATTGGATGCATTGAAGCTATTTTCAGAAGCAATACGTTGATGAAAATTGAAGACCAACTTGAAGTTTATTTACATTTAATTTATTCCTTTATATTTTTAGAGTCTTAAGTACATACTTGACAACATATGAGGTGGTGAGTAACCTAAATGCCTTTCAAATCATCCAATACTCACTTAAGATCAACTAAAACACTTCGAAAGCATTTCAAGGATTTTTAAAAATCAAACCTCAGCCAAAACCAAGCTCCAAACTGAGCCAATCATGCTATATATAACAATTATCTGAACGTCAAAAAATGTTATAAGGATTTTACAATTGTTATAACGATTGCCTGGAAGGTGATTCAACCAAAACTTTGTTTCGAGTTTTTGATTGTCCTATACCAAGAGCTACAAAGTATTCTAACATACCCTTGGGCCCCTTGTCTATTTAAGAGCTCACTTGTATACAAAACAAATTATCAAAACCTATTTTCAAAATTTGAAATTACTTTTGAATTCTTACAACTCTCTACAATTATTCTCTTCAACTTAATTTCAAACCTTCAAAACCTTAGTGTTGTTTGTGTTCTAAACCCTGCACGACAAAACCTAGAGTAGATCAAGAGAAGTATAGGAGTATCGTTCAAGTATTGGAGCCGAAGTGTGCGATTAGATCGAGAGAAGTATAGGAGTACAACGAAAGCCAAGTCTTGCATTGGGTGTGTGGAGCACCAATCGGTGAATTTAACCTCTTATTGTGTGTTGTCACGAGGCGTTCACTCGAGCTTAGTAGAGAGACACTTTGTGCAGTTGGTTTTCCAGCGCAGTTGTTCATTCGGCTAAGATTCCCATAGAGTAGGCACCATGTCTTGTGTCGAAACACATTATATCTGAGCTATTTTATCTCTCTCTGTTCTTTACTTTTATTTACTATATATATATTATGAATTGATTAGTTTGAATTGATTGATCTCACAAACTTGAATTGAATTGCTAAATAGTTAGATAATTAGGTGTCATTTATATAGAATTGTTTACTTGATTTGTGATTTAGTTAAATTCCACAAAAAAGCGTTGTTCACCTCTCTAGTGCATTAGTTAACAAGAATAGGGTTTTGACAATTATGATTACAAGAAGCTCAAATACAAATTGAATACATCTATCAACATGAATAGGATTTAGACAATTATGACAGTCAATCAGAAACAAGTAAATCACAACTTAATACTTCTGGCTAAATAGCGTCATGGCAAAGCTTTATTTGACACAAAGAACTTATATTCGAGTTTGAAAGAGGAAAACCTAGCTATAGAAGTGTACAATGGACGGATCAAAATATTTTTAATTAAAATTTGAACCCTATACTGGTTGAAAAAAAAAAGTTATACTGTGATCGGTATCAAATCGCGGAGACACAAACACGAATCGGAAATAGAATTCGTGTCGCGTTTGTGATCGGAAGCGGAGAAGAGGAGCGAGATGATTTCAATTGGCGTGATTTGAGGAGGGGCAAACCATGCGAACAATTCCCAGCAAAATCGATGGTATTTGGCGAGAATCGTACGGAACAGACTGAAGAGACGCTGCTGTCCTTCTACTTCTTCAGCTCATTTGTGCTTCTTCGTGCTACAAGTTTCTCTCCTTCCCCGCACTTCTTCGTTCTTCTCCTCCCGATAAATTGAGAATTGATTTCGTTCGATCTCTTTTGTGCTTCTGTAATTTGTTATTTTGTGATTCAAGTTGCATTTTGTTGAGTAAATCATAACCATAGTTGGATGGCACCAGAGGTAAATTAGAACAAAGTTGAGGTTTTTCAGAAATTTGCTAATAATTAAATCTTTTCTACGCCAATTTCATTCTGATCAAGAAACGAGAGTTCAATTCGATTCTATTCTTTTCCATTTCATTCAATTCAATTGAATTCTCACTACATTTTTGTTCCGATCAGAGTATTAGTTAACCACATCCATAACCCATTCCAACAGATGTATCTTATATGTTTGGACTTTTACGAGTTAAATAGGGATTAAATAATTATTAATTACTTGTCATACGATTTTAACTATTTTGTGTAATGTCAAATATAATAACGATGAATTTCAAAGTATTGATATAAATTATATGAAATTATACAAGGAAAAATAATGCTTACAATACACACCGGTGCAAAATATATAAATAAATTTGTGAGTTCAAATTGTGTTCTGGGCTACTGGTATTGTTGCTTCATTGGGCTCCAATGATCCCTTTATACCTTGTTTTTGTTGCTTGTTGGCCTTTTGTTCTCTGTTTTTCCCCCAAAGTACATTGTATAGGCCACCAACCATGAGTAAAGCCCCAATTAGGCTGCAAATAAAGTAAATTATCAAAACACGGACAAACAAATTAATAATGAGATTGGTACTTTATGCCCCAATTACAGAGTCTTTAAAGTGTATGAACTCAAATTCATCAGCCCAAGGGGTTGTCAGTCTTTCCAAGACTGATCGAAAGCAGCAAAAGGATGCATGAATTTCACCCAGTTTGAGTTAAAACTCTCCTACTCACTTGTATTTGGATAAATTTGATTGGTTAGTTAAATTTGAATATCTTTTGAACCATGGAGACAGTACGTACGTAATTTCAAATTTTGCTTGCAACGGAGTCCTGGATTATATGGGTTGTGATGGTACGTACCATACTTTGGTCCTGTTGTATTAGATCCATATTATCTCGTGCTCATCGGTGTTAATTTGAATTATCACTGAAGTCTTGAAGATTCATTGTAGATTATTTTTTTAATTATTTTTTATATATAAAAAAAAGCATATTCATGATTGTACCATAGATATATATGTTATTAGAAAATCGATGTTAGATAGAAAGAAAGCAACCTAACATATATATAAAACATAACTAAGAGAAAATCGATGTTAATTATTTTTAATTTTAATGAAAATTATAGTAGGCAATCGCCTGCTACTTGAAAAAAAATATTTACCTTCCCAGGTGAACAATTTCTCCCAGAAGCGTCCATGATATGGCAAATGTGATAACTAGAGTAATTGGCATATGCATAGCTAAGAACACTGGTCCCTTTTTCTCTATTACCCATATCCGGAGGTACTGCACTAATGCTGCTGTTAATATACCCTACAATAGATAATACAGATTAAGGCCAATTCAAAAAATTAATATCAGTAAAGAACATATAATATGAAAAGTCGGACTTAATTTTAGCCTTAATATATTTGAATAACTAGAAAAATTGTAACATATGGTACTTTTATATTTTTTTATATTGAATTAATTTATTTAATTTCATTTAATTATTATTTATGGGATGTTCTAAAAATAGTTTTGAAAAAGAAAAAAACGTTTTGTTTGATTTCATATATGCCGGATGACTTAGTTATATTTACCATGATATAAAATGACATAGAAAATAAATAGCATGTCTAATTAATCAATAGATGCTAAAAATAAACCTATTAACTCCCATGAACCAGGCAATTATCGTCATTTAGAATCTGATTAATTAAAATAGTATAACTAATTATAATCGAACCCATATATATATAGCACCTTAATTAATAAATCGATAGTTATATAAATTCAAACCCTACCCGGTTATATCTTCTCAATTTGGTGCGCCATCAACCAAACAGAAGGCAGAGAGAGCATGGGGGTGGTGCTGCGTTCGGTCTACGAGTGCGGAGAATGTTCGGCGGTGATCGAAGCGACGGTCAACGGAATTAACGGTGCGTGGTCTCCCTTTGTTATTATTTCGATTTTGTGTATCAATTGCTTTGTTGTTTGAAGTAATCAAATCTATATTGAATTGCAATGTTTTCTTTTGATTTGTGATTATTTGCATTGCAAACCTTCTAATTTTGAAATTCTACCATGATTTAAATTTGAATATTATATTGAATCTAAAATTTAGTACTTACGTCTTGATCAAGATCGAGCTCGGTCCGTATTATTGAATTATGCGTCAACGTCTAATTGAGATTTTAGATTTAATAAATAGAAACATATCTTATTGAATTTAACTAATTTGAATATAATTGAAAATTTGATATATAGAAATCGACTCGATCTAAACAATTTAACATAAAGATTGATAGAGATATTGATTATAGAAGAATTTAAATTGAATAATACGAAACTAAGAATTTTCTGCTTCGTTGCCATCATTGTTCGGGCTTGCCCATCATCGTGAGGAATTCTTCGGTTTACCGAGTCTTTTGCCCCTTGTTTTGGCAAGGGAATCATTCGGCACGTTAGCATTTGACTGATTAGTGGTAGTTTTGTAGAACTACATCGTAAAAATAGAATAAATCGAATTATAGATACTAATTGATATATTTGCATTGGAAAATCGAATTATAGATATAAAAATCGTTAATTTAATGACTTTAATTGAAAAATAGAATTTATCATGGTACTTTGACCTTGTTCACCGATTATTGTATATTCGTATGCTATTCCGTTTTTGCACTGAGAAACGCTAGGTTTCTCATGCGTACCTTTGTATGCTTTTTCGCATGTGAGAAGAATTGCTGAGTTGCCACGTAGATAAAGGAGTTTTATTATGATTTCTTAGATTTATTTGTGATTTGTTTTAAAGGCTTCCGCTGTACTTGTGTAAAATTTATGTTAATAAGAATTTGTTTTGTTGTAAAATCATATTTTGAACTATGTTAGGATTATTATGTAAATTGTGGCATGAAATTTGTATTGATGACTTGCTTGTATTTGACGCCTTGCGTTGAAAAGCGCGGCGGATGGTCCATTTCCCTTGTCAAAAATCGGGGCCGTTACAAAAATAAAGCACAAACTACTTATTCGAGCATATACATAGGAAGTAACTCATGGGCCATGGCCTATATTAAATATAAAATATTTAAGGAAAAACAGATGCACTTACAGCATAAACTACTGCCAGGAGTGTTATATCAAAGCCTAACTTCCATTTGGAAATATTTCTTTGAAGTATCAGAGCGATAACGAAAGTTTGAAGAGTACCAAATATGGACTGCAACATAGCATTTAACAACTTCGATGGATACTCTTTCAGTAGTGGTCCCTGCAATGTAACAAATGATCACATTTACAGTGAACTTAGCCATAATATTTCATTAAGTTATTCCCAAATTTATGATAATAACTCTTAGAGGTGGCAACATTTCAAAAAAAAAAAAAAAAACTCTTAGAGGTGGCAAAATTTCACCCGATCCGAAAAACCAGCCCGACTTGCCTGACCCGATCGACCTGACAATGATCTACCACCTCTGTGGAAAGATTAGTGAGAAGAATAATACTGTGATAATAATTCTTCTTCTCTAAACATTACTGAAGTATCAAGAACCTTAACAAACAATGGATAAAAGCATTGGGACCAACACAAAGTTTCAAATTATTTTCTGTCCCGCTTGTCTTTCGCAGTCAAAATAGACAACACAGAATTAAATAGAGATTAAATTAATTGATGCGTACCTGAAAGACTTGCCATAAGGACAAACAAGTGGTGTCCAAAGTCATAAAAAGAACACCAAACCCCCATCGAAGCTTAGAATAGCTTGACGTTCTACGGTCATGGCTACGGTTTTCATGGTAGAGGTGGACAGGATGATGGTTTATTGGTTCCAACTCAGGCCCACTGTAAAATGCAATTACGACTACACCGGAAAAGCAAAGCAGAACTCCAGTGGCTTTCAAAATGCCATGTAGCCTCTTTATGTTGATTCTTTCCATTCTAAATTGAAAAATTATGATCAAAATCTATTGACTCTGATCAACATTACATTCAGCAGATTGATATGAATTGAGAGATGAATTGCATACAACCTATTATGAGTAATTTTTTTTTTTTTTTCTGTTGTAACCATGGTGAACAAGACATAAAGAAATGAATAAATAAATTTCAAATTGGTATGTCTCATATATTAATTAAGAACAAGGAAAGTATCACAATTTTTCACAACAGTTCTTCAAACAGTAACTTTTTTTTTTCTTTTTCTTTTTTTTTGCAATTAAACTCACCCGAAGAGTACTGCTAGGAAAAATGTTGTTACAGGAACAAGATTGAAGAGAGCAGATATCGCGGTTGCATTACAGAATTTCAGACCCAGTCCAAATAAGTTTGTCGGTGTTGCTATTCTGTTTAAAATAAAAAATAAAATATGATTATTTGGGTAAATTGAGTAATGTGTTTCTCTTTTACTTGATTATTTGTGGTACTGTAACAACTACAACGTAAAATTTTTTCAAAATAAAACTATTGACATCAAAACTGAAAGTTTTACTTAAAATATATATGTAGGCACAGCATTTTAACTTACCCAAGGAGAGCCTGCAGAAATATCTTCATGGAGACTTTAAAGGACAATGGAGGTAAATTTTTCCTACAAAGTTAATTAAAGGGAAGAAGAATCTGCTTCTAAATACAAAACATCAAATTACAATAAATATACTTTCACAAACTATGACAACATACGATAGATATACTGCCAAGAAGAAACCAAAAAATAGATTGCCCCCCGTGTTTATTGACAAGGAAAACAGACCGGTACAATCTCTAAGAAACCAATATTAATTTTAGTACAAACTAATGTTTGCTAACGTGCCTTGCTTTTTAAAAATACTTGGTATTGACAATTTGACAGGTCTGCATTTAAAAACAGTAACCTTAATAAATGAAGTAAATAGGCAGAGTATATATAGAGATGACAAAAATATAATATAATGGAAGCAAGAAAGAAAAAGATAATCAAGTACCTCTCAAGCAGGAGAGCAGTAGGTACCAGGAAAATGGTACCAATGGCAGTTCTGTAGAAGGTAAAAACAAAGGTGTCTGCACCTCTGCTGAATGCAGCCTTGCTTAAAATTTGAGTTCCTGCATACAATGCCATGACGAGGAACACAACCAGATGGACTCGCAATCTGTTTCCCATGGTTAACTGATATCTAGCTATCCTTTTTTATTTAGATTTTCTTTTGTGCTCTCGTTATATAGAAGTACAACCCAATCTCGATAATTGCTAGGGCATCTTACTGACATGGGGCGATATTTTGTGAGCGCTATATCACTCTTTCATCCAACTTTCCTGACCGTTTAATTGCTTAAAAATTGAATAGTTTGGTGTGAATCATTAAGTTAGTGTCACTATCAATCCAAATATAGTCCATAATAATCTGGATCTTATAAGTGGTGTAAAAAGATAAAGACATCGGGGAAAAAAAAAACATTTTTTGCTTGAAAAGAGGAATAAAGTGGGATAAATCAGGAACTTCTTGTAAAAGATTTAGGGAGAGTACTGATGCTTTCTTAGTTGCACTTACTATTTTATATATGCATCAACATTATTTTTTAGTGGAAATGTATGATTTTTGTAACTTTTGCAGGCAATGGAAGAACTTTTTTTTCCTTTTTATTTCAGCATCAAGAAGGCATATATACAAGCTCAAGTGCCTCAACCTATTATAATAGCTGGGATAACTAGGTAATTGGATATCTTCAAATCAGACAATAATGCGGGTTTTTCCAAACAAAATATTTATTAGATAATTAAGTATCAAATAATTCAGGGGTAAAGAAATGTTTTAGTTAGATTTGAGAAATACCATGTACTTTGTAAATTTGATATAGTTTATGGACATGTAACAAAATAGGGGTAATCTGCTACATACCCATGAAAACTTGGTAAATTAGGTATTTGCCCATGAAACCTTTGAATCTAGATATATGCCCATCAAAAACTATGCTTTTTATATATATACCCATGAATTCTTCAAATGTTTTGGTATATGCCCATTGTGGTCTATTGTTCAGGTTTTAACTCAACCAAAAGGGTTCCAACAAGGCATTAACGGCTCCTTGCCTCTGCGCCTATCTATGGCCTGTTCTGGTGCTTTTGTTACAAACCTAAACATATCACTTTTAGGTCTTTCTGGATGATCTAGTTTTGGACAAACAAATAAACAATCTTAGCAGTTTTGATATACCCTTTCCTTACTATCTAGAATATCTTAATTTTTGGATTAGGCTGCCATACCTATGATCTTTTCTTCAATAATTGAGTTTCTGAACCTTGCTCTGATACCAGTAAGAAAAACGCCCGTTCCTTAGGATCTCAACTCCAAAACTTCGTTGCTAAAAGATACTAGACTAGAAGTTTAAGAGGAAAGAAATTTTTATTAAGCGGAAGATATCTTACAAAGAGAGAGAAGTAAGACTTGCTGGGACTCAGCTGTCTTGCAACTCTGAGAAAACACACTTATATAGACTCGGGAATGGAATCTCAATTATCACACCGGGTGCTCATTGGGCCCCATCGTCATGTGAATAAAGGGATTCCCACAATCCTTTGTCTCCCATTCAGTACACCCACTATCCAAAAGTTAGGTACACTGATTGAAGAAAAAGAGAGATAGTACAACCACTTCACCGAAAGTGGATCGCACTGACTCAAAATTAGCACACTACTGGCCAAAACAGGTAGGCCAAAAGTAAAAAGAAAAAGATGCTCAAATAATTGAGCGCTCCACACAAAGCAAATAGTGGTTTTCCGTAGATTACCACCAGATTATTCATCACACTTAATTATTAGATAAAGTTGTGAAGGACAGTAGTTGGGTCCATCACGCTCCCAATACCGTTCACCACCTGACAAATTGCGTAATTAAGTTGTCAAGGTCCTTCTCGATTTTCTTAATTTTTGGAATTTGTTCTTCAAGTAGTAAACAGGTATCACCCATCATGCAATCAACGTTTCTGTATGGACGTGCAGTCTCATACTCACGTTCAAGCATGGTCTTCAGTACATTGATTTGTGCAAAGGCCATCCTTGCTTGAAGTTCCTTGACTTCACGCATGACGCCTCTGTGGATAGCGGCATTTGTGAGTGATCCACCATTGCGTTCTCTGGCGTAATGTATGTCATGGATGTCTGCAGTTGTGTATAGGGGAATACTGTCTGAATACGAGTGCATAGAAGCATAGTGCTGGCGTCGTTCAGCATTCCAGTCTGAATTTCCTCTAGAACTGGCTCCAACATGGAAATGAACGCGGTTTGCTCTGGGTTGAGACATCTTGTTGTGCAGTAGGTGGTCAGTCGGGATAGTGTATCTGCAAGGGTGTTGTGCCTTCCGTCAATGTGCTCGAAATTGATATGCACACCTGTTCCTGTCACAAAATCAGTAAATTTAATCCACCTGACCCGAGAGGGTTTATTGTTAGCAGTTTTATTATAAAAGCTAATAATCGCTTGACAATCTGTCCTAAGCGTTATTTCACTTTTATCTAGATAGTGGATTTTCATGGCCGTTAAAGTCTCCATGCAGGCGTGAATTTCTGCATCTATCGTCGATTTTATGACTGGAAATTTGCCACTTGCGTATGCACACACTTTCTCGGTTGAGCGAGGGTCCGCCTTCTTTGGCTTCCATTTGCAAACACCTCCCCAGCCTTCCATACATCCATCAGTTTCGAGGATAATATAGGCATTTTCCGGGGGAAACTCCAGGTCTGGAAGATTTTGAACCTCACTCTGGATTTGTCTTATTAGATTGATATCAGACGGTTTCAGCCTCTTGTCACCATGGGGAGAAGTTTTAGAATACAAAGGGCCGAGTTTGGTACCCAGTTTTGGAATATACGCCCTTGCATAGTTGAGAATACCAAGAAAGGAGCGAAGCCCTTTCTTTTCCTTCAAAGATTCCATATCAAAATTGATAATCTTCTTGATTATATGCTCTTGGAGTTTGATCTTTCCCCGATTAATAATTGCACCTAAAAATTCCACCTCAGGTACAGCTATTTTGAACTTTGTGGGTGACAGCACAAGTCCATTTTTCTCACAAATGGAAAGCATTACCTCCAAATGCTTTGCATGTTCTTCCTCTATCTGTGAGAAGACTAAAATGTCATCTATGTAGACTGCTATGAATGTTTCGGTTCCTCTGAAGCAGTCGTCCATCTTTCTTTGGAACACAGCAGGCGCATTTTTTAATCCGAATGGCATGACTAACCATTCGTATAATCCTCCAGGGACTATGAAAGCAGTCCATGGTATAGATGCTGGATCCATAGCGACTTGATGAAAGCCGCTCTTCAGATCGAATTTCGAAAAGATCTTGCTGTTACTGATCTTTTTCAAAATTGTATTGATACTTGGCAGAGAGTATTGGTCTTTGTAGGTGTTATCATTGAGGGTTTTATAGTTGAGAACCATCCTCTCCTTGCCTTTTATCTCCTTCCCAGTTTTTGGATCAATTGAAGTCCCGGAATTGACCATGAATGCCATTGTTCGGTGTCTGCTTGTGCTGGGTCTGATTACACCAATTTCGAGTAGGGCTTTAATATGGTGGTCAAATTGTTCCTTCATGGCCGGAGTCACGTGTTTGAGCGGTTTATCTTCGATTGTAAGATCCGGGTTGATGATCTCCAGTTTGCAAACCACCTTGTTTTTGGCCCAATGCTGAAGTGGGTTGCTTCCAATATAGCCTTGGTCTTTTAGGCGGGCTAATAGTGGACCAAATCTCTTTTCAAAATTTTTATTGGTAATTGGGTTTTGGTAAAAGACAGCTTCTTGGATTAGTCGGTATTCATGCTCTTCGAGATCCAATTCTTGTATAGCAGCTGGAACTGCTATTGTTTCTGTTGTGGTGTGAATCTCTGTTACATTCTTATAGAATGTAAGCACCTTGCCTTCAATTCTTAATCCTCCTGCCATAGATCTTATAAAATTACACCCAAGGAGCATCTGTATTCCTTCACGCATGCCCATTGGAAAACAATAGGTGAAAGGAATGCGAAACTTGTTTTCTCCAATCACGAGTTGTCCTTGCTTGAGTTTTGTATTGACAACTTGTCGTGAATTTACTCCTGTGATTTGGACTGGGTATAATGTTTTCTCTTGTGCTTCATTTGGGATGGCAGTCTGACAGATACAGCAGGTTGATGCACCAGTGTCGAGGATTGCTCGGATATCAAATCTTTTGACTCCAGGGATTTCAATGGATACTATCAGATTATACAACCTGTTGTCAATCTTTTTGTGCTGCCTGGGCTGCTGAACTTGTGTTAGAACCTCTGCTTTGTATGCTGCATAGTCAATGAAGACTACAAGTGCAGCTTCACCATCTTCATCATCTTCCTCCATTATTGGTTCTTCTTGATAGGTTACTTTCTTCTTTCCTTTATCAGAGATTGCCAGTTCTCTGAATTCTTCTGCCAATTCTTCTTCAAGGGTTTTTATTTGATTTTCTTGTAGAGGTTCTTGTTCTGCCAATTCTTCTTTGGGAGTTTGTATCTGGGTTTCTTGTAGAAGTTTTTGCAATCGTTCATTTTCAGCTTCTAGGAACTCAACATATTTTATGAGCTCTTTTATAAGGGTATCTTTGTTGGAGTATTGTCTGGGCTCAAGTTGAGTTTTCGGTTGTATTTCTTTTCCCAGATAGAATGGTGAGCACATGGCACAGGCTAGAAGTTTGCAATCTTCACAGCCTATCCTGTAGTTTTTATTTGTTTCGATTTTGCAAAAACTACAGTTACCATTGATTTGGACTTCAGTGCTGAATCGGTGTTGGCACTGTTCTTGCTTCTCAGGAAGCTGAACTTTACTTCTCCATCCATAATGCTCAATTTGCAGCATCATAGCACCTTCCCAAGGGATTTCTTCAATTGCAGTTCGCACATGGACCTCCGTGTTACCAGCTTCTCCTTCTGAGAGGCTGCATATGGCATCACTGTCAGGTTCATTTAGATCCACTGATACCACATCTATGTCATCTGGTAGGTCCAGATTATCCAACACCGCTGCTCTTGCGATGTTCCCTCTATTCCTCTTACATTCTCGCGCAAAATGACCTTCCTCTCCACATATAAAACACTTGCATTTGCGGACTCGGTCAGCATGTTTTCGCTTGAACACTCGCACATGTGAGTCATGTGGCTTTCCTTTGTAGGTCTTGGCTTTTCTAAGGCCATACTTCTTTCGGCTGTTATGGTATTCTCCTGGTATGGGTATACGGCTGCATATGGTTAGGTCTTTAAGGCTTCGTTGCATTGCTGCCTTCTTACACATCTCTGCCAAATACTGGTAAGAGAAGTGTATTCTGGGCATGACACCAATTGTATTACCAGGAAACTTCTTCTGGAATGCCTCTTCAAGTTCATTGCCAATAAGAGAGGGCATTTTTCTGAAAAACTTTGCTGAGAGTTCTTCATTTACATACATCCTCCCAGATTTTGCTGCTAGAACTTTGTAATCATTCATGTAAGAGAAGAGATCTCTTACATTGTTGCAGCTCAATCTTTCAAGATCATAGTATGCACGATCTTGTTCGTCTGTTGTTCCTTGGTAGGGATCCTCCAATAGCATTACTCTTCGGATTTGTGATATAACGTTTTGGGGATCATCGGCAATGTTTGTGAGTATATCATATTGTTCTTTGAACGCCATTCGCCATTGGATCCAAATCTTCTTTTCTGTTTCACCAAGGAGGTTCTCTATGAACATCATCTTAGCCTTGTTATCATCAAAGGTTCTTTCACTCAAGAGATTTAGAGTGATTGATTCCCATCTTGATATGGTATCATTATAGAGACCAATATCTTCGGGTAATACCAGCAAAGCGCCTTGTTGTTGCATTGCTGCTGGTAAATTCCACATTTCATTATGGTGATGACCAACTCCTCCTAGTAAACTCAAGTTCTTAGGCCTTTGCCAGCTAGATGAAGGTTGTTGAGAGGTTGATGCTTCACCATGTTTAGCTTCAAGCCTAGCTGGTGTATAGGACACTTGTCCCATCAGAGGCTCTGGGGGTGGATGATAAACACCAGATGTTGTACTAGAGAAAGCTCTTTCTTGTAAAAACTGTTTCAGTTTTGGGTATTCTGTTTCTTCTTCTTCTTGATCATGCATCATGAAAACAGTTTCAGTTTGTTTTTGTTCTTTCCCACCACCTTCCACAGAAAATGGATTGATAAAATCCATTTCTGTTTCTTCATTATAACTATCCCAGATAGGACAGTCATCTTTTGGACCTTCTATCAGCTGTGCAGTGACAGCTAGGGCTCCCCAGAAAATGTCATCTTCTGTTTCATTCTCATTATCAGATTCTTCTTCTGCCTCATAGCAAAGGACCATAGCTATGATTTCTTCGTCCAATTGCTCTTCGTCAAATTCACCTCTTGGTTGTTCTTGAGGTGGCGGCGTTGCACCATAGTTTGTGAATCTGAGCAGTAGTGAGCCATCGGTTCGCATTTGTGTAACTGCTCTTTGAGGATGTTGAGCTTCAGGCTGTTGCATTGGCCTGAGTACCCACTGCCTTCCTCTTAATTCTGTAGTGGTATGCCTTTGCCCTGGGATAGCTTGAACTCCATGACTTGTGAGATAATCAGATACATTGTTGATGTTGTATCTAAATCCCGTGAAGTTAGTGTTTGAAAGCCTCCCAATGAGTGATCTCGTCAGCAGCAAGTTGCTTTCGCCAGCTCGCCATGTGTCATATCCATGAGTTTGAATCACCAGCTGGATATGATTATAGAAATCCCTTATGGATAGCATCATATTTGGGGCAATATAGGCCAATTGAGACCCATGAGTCAGATCCATTTCCATAGTACCAATTATGGATCTATCATCAGACCATCTTGTATCTTGGATTACTACAAGGGCATTGACCCCTGCAGCTACTCTGTGGAGAGTAAAGAGACGTATCATGATCAGGCCCATGTGGAGATGTTGTAGACCTTCTCTTTGCAGTCTCTCAAATCCTTGTTGTGTGATGAATGGTAATTCCAGTTGTTGGTTGTCTACAACTGAAATCCTTTGGTCTGAGTAGTGTTGATAAACCTGATGCTGGGTTTGGAAGAGGCTCCCTGCTTGGTAAAGTACTTCAGCAGGAACATTTTGTGCTCTTCGGAATTGTGACAGATTAAGCTCTGCATCTGGATTCATCTGGGACTCAAGTGTTCTTTGATACCCTTGTTGTCTCCTGGGCATCATACGGCTTAATGAGTGCCGTGCTCGCTGTCCAAGTCTGTAACCTCTTACTTGGTCTTCTACTGTGGGGGTCTGTTCACGGTTTTGATTTTGTTGGTCACGGTTGCTTATAGATGGTCGTGCTGCCATCTCTGTTTGGGTTTGAGTTTGGCTCATTTTGATGCTTTTCGCTTTTCTTCTTCAAAGACCTTTTGTGGGTCCTTAAAGACGTAGAAAGGTGCAGGCTTTGGTTTCGGCTTGAGAATCGGTTCTCCGAGGCTGAGTTTTTGGAGGTTCTTCTCCAGATCTTCAATAGTTTTTGCGGAGATATCAGAAGACGTCCCAGCTGATTTCTCAGCTACGACCTTCTTAATATCTTTGACTGTCTCCAAACAGTCGTCGAGGTTTTCGCTTATCTTGACAAGTAGTTGGATAATTGTGTTGTTCTGTTTGATCAGGGCTACGGTGGCCTTCTGGCTGACTTCTGTTGGTTTAACAAAGCCTTCAGGGGGTCCTTCGATAGATTCAGTTGCCTTTAACGCGTCTTTATAAATTTCAGTTCGCTTGGTGATAAGCCAGTCGTTCATACGTAATTTCAATTATGCAAAAGAAAAAGATTTCAGTATATTGGCAGATTAAGATACTCTAGTATTTCAGGAATGAATATATCAATCCCGCATAAGAATGTTCAAGTTTTTGTGACATAACTAGAACTTAGCTACGTGGTGGATATATATCTAAATTAATGAAGTTTAGATGGGTAAATATCTAAATTTATAACTTTGATGGGTAAATATCTAATTAGGCTAAGTTTTGAAGGGTATATATCTGATTTCCCCAACAAAATATGTGAACATTCACAGTGGATTCCACTAATCGAAATGGGATTTATCATCAGTCACTAACTCATTTTATGAAAGAGAAAAGGACAAGCTTTTCATTGTGCATTATCCAAGTAAAGTGCAGACCTTGAAAATTACCTGGTCTTGGAAGAAATGATCGCTCAAATATGGAAGAAAATAAATCTTTTAAGCGATTTATATAAGAGACTAATTAACTAAAGTTACATAATAATAATTAAAGTTGCTTGAGAAGTTGGATAATTTGAGTAAACTACTTTAAAAAAAGATAGTAAAAGTTGATTGCTATGAAACTAATACTGCCTTGTGACTGGTGAATAGTTGTTGATCAATCTGTCGAAACTCCTTTTACTGTAATACTGAAAGTAATATTCAGCTTAGCAGTCTATCCAAAAAGGATTGATAATGACCTAGCTAATGTCGATAAGGTTTAGAGTAATTAGTTTTATTAATTTATATGGTCAAATTTGAAATTATTGGAACTTTATGGTACAAATCTCAGACAGTTGCACACACACTAGTATTAAGTTTCAGTTTAGTTTTTGTACATAGAATAAACAATGTTGGGATATTCTACAAGCTACCGAATTACAAACTATCTAGCTTCTCTCATATAGCGTCCATATCGGCTGCGATCGGTCACCGATCGCAGGACCCTGCTATCTTACCATCTGATGGCTCAGAGCCACTTATATTATTACACGGTTGAGATTTTGTCTCTTCATTTAGTCCTACAATCTTTGCCTTTATTTATTTTTTCTTTATTTTTATTTATTTATTAATAACTTTTTTAATGTGGTTTTGTTAGGAAGAAATTACTTGAAATTGATATTTCCCAAAAAAAAAAAAATGAATATTTATCCGGAAAAAATATCAAAAATAATCCACAAGGTTTCAATATGTAGATTATATTAAGAAACATAGATCGGTCAATTGAGCTAAATAGACCGTAACATGAGTTAGACTATTATACTGACGTTAACATTTCGGACCGAAATGCTAATGCCTCAAAATTTATATTATCGTGTCCGAAATCATGATTTATAATGCTCAATATATTCTTTATATGAAAATATTGGGGAATACAAAATTTTTTTTCATTTTGAGAGTTTTCTAAGTATTTATTTTGCATTTTTGGAAATAGCATGTACAAACATCAAAATTTTATTAATATTTATGAGCTCTTTTCTTAAATTCAAAATAAATACTTAGAAAACTCTAAAAATGAAAAATTTTGTATTCCCTAATATTTTCATATAAAGAATTATTGAGCACCATAAATCTTGATTTCGGACACGATAACATAAATTTTGAAGCGTTAACATTTCGGTCCGAAATGCTAATATTAATATAATAGTCTAACCCCCGTAACATAAATCTATATAGACCCAAATATATCCTTACCGTCCAATTAAATAAGTGGCTCTAAGCCATCTGATTTTAAGATCGCAGGTTCCTGCGATCGTTCACGGATCGCAGCTGATATGGACGCCTCTCATATATATAATTCAACATACTAGCAACAAAAGATGTGGTAGTAACAGTAGTAGTAAAGTAATGAACCAACAGAAAGTATGACTCACCCAGGCATTTCATCGAACACCTTATGAGCACTACATTAATTAATTAATTATGTCAGCTGAAGTATATATATATATATGTACAGACCTGAAATAATCATGTGAAGCTCACTCACCATGCACGCCGGGCATTTCTTGCCCTTACTCTTGTCTTTCACATCTAGCTCGATCACAATGCACAAAGCTCTTGTGGAACGGCCCCTCCCTCACCAGTACGCAGCTGTTACAGGGGAAGGATAGGATCTTTTGCACAAAAGAATCAACACATTACACATTGCATATATTATATATATCACTGCCAAACTTCTCTTATTGTATACCACTATACAATAGATAATATATATATATATATATATATATTATTCTGGGGATACGAAGAATTAAATCACTAATATATAATATGGTACTGTGAGATTAATTCGTGCTGGAACCAATCGCAAAACCCTCCTAGTCCGGGAGAAGGGGCGTTCCGACGCCCATCGGACCAAACCCTGTCCGATGGGCAGTCCGCACCGTCCGATTGGATTTTCAATCAGATCAATCTGATTAACGGATCAGAGATAACGGATCGGAAATAGACTTTTTAAACCTGTTTACCCTTCTAAACCTTACAATCCGTCTCCCACCCAAACCCAAACCCTCGCTCATTCCCTCCGTCTCCGTCTGATGACTCTGACCGTCTCTCATCTCTCTCGTTCTGCTCGCCCCCGCCCCCGCCCCCGCCCCCTCACTCCTGCCCCCACGCTCCGGCCTCGCCCCCCAACCGCACCCTGCTCTTGCTACCTGGCTCTCTCTTTGCTCACCTCAAGCACAGATCGTCTCGTCGCCTCGTCAGTGATGGAAGCAGATACATACGCTCATAATCACCCAGGGTAAAATTTTAGAAGTAACAAGCAAAATTGACCTGTGGAGGCGTGGGGGGATTATTTGTGAAAAAACCTATTTCGTACTTTTTTTTTCTGCCCTCTTCTCTAATCTCCCCTACAAAAATGATTTTCTATTTCTAGAATTGGGACCTGTGATAGAGGTTAGCTAGGTTACTAACAATCTTTAAAAAGCAGTTCTCTGTGATATTTTGGTATGAGTACATACGTTACTTGAATTCATTTCTATTGGAGGAATGTATTGATTGTTATATACTTTGTTGTACTGATGTCATATAATATCTTAGGTGATTCTGGCCTAAATAAAAATTATGTCTTTTAAATTTCCGAATTAATGTTACACCACCAAATTTTGTAGGCACAAGTTCATCTAATACTGCCAAATACATACTTTTTAATTTAATATTGCTTAATACTTTCTTGATTAAACTTTGCATGTTCAGAGAAGTTCTGTTAAAGTTGTTATTATGCTTAATTATGTGGATATAATTTTGGTACAGGACTGATGAAGGTAGAGGATGCTAATTTGGTGAAGGACTGATGAATATAATATAATTTGGGCAGGACTGATGAAGGTAGAGGATGCTAATTTGGTGAAGTGCTGGTTTCCTGAAGATTCGAACCTAATTCCCCCCTAAATGGTATCACTTGTGCAACTGCTATCAACTTGAAGTAAATTGTGAAGTGCTGTTACTCTAGGGTATGATGATACTGGTACAGGAAAATTTAGTTTGATATAGATACTTGTAAGAAGTGGCTGTTATTTAGTACAGGACTAGTTTTTTTTTTTTATTACAGGTTTGATTTTATAGAGAGGTAGGTTTATTATCTTGTTTGTAAGAAATGGCTTGCTATTTAGTACTTATGTCAAGCCTTTTGTGATTTTGATATATATCATGAGTAAAACTACTATGCTCTTAAGCTCACGGGGGCTTTCCGTGAGCTTAACATAAAAAAAGTATCAAATCATGTCCAAATTTGATTTATATGGCTCAATAAATTATTTACATCAAAATCATGTGCCATGCAAAATTTTTTCATTTTAGAGATTTTTAGGTATTTATTTTGGACTTTCTATATATCATTATGTTATGGTTTATTATCTTTTCTGGAAATGTATTTTTACTTTTATCAGTTTTTTTATATTATGCAAATGACTAACATCTGTACAAATGCCTATAACAACAGGCAACCACCTTCATGTCTGAAAAAGAAAAATGAACGCATTACTAAGCGAAACTGAACTGAAATAACACATTATATTACAGCGTATACTCTTTCCGGAAATGGATGAGAACAATTGTGAAAAAAAAAAATAATAATGATACAATCTTTACCCCAAATCAACAAAATATCACATTGCACCTAAGACTTGACCTCTTAAAAAATATTCCTTAAAAATGAATCTTTCCAAGCAACGCATGCAGCGATTTATTCTCCGTTCAGCAAAAATCCTTGTTGATCCTGAACTTTGAGCATCTGAAAAATTCAAGATATAAATGTTTTATTACCTTGATATTTTAATAAACCATGCCTGATATATCATTTGCAGAAAGCAAAATTGATGACAAAAGAAGTTCATTTAACAAAAGCTTCGCATAACAATGAAAAAAAAAAATATCTGACACATTGTATAAAATTGCTCTCTAGACATATGAAACGAAAAATTACTTGTCTTCAGAAAGTTAATTCAAAGAGTCATAGATTATCTCTTTTGGCAGACATCAGCGAAGCTAAAACCTACCAAAGCTGCTCAATGTATGTGCATCATGTATTCGTGTACCGGAAAGGGTAAGATACAGTGACGGTCTTTTTAATAGGAGACCGAAGAGAGATCACAATCCAAACCAAATTGTCTGCCCCTAATTTTCAGATGTCCATCCAAAAACAAAGAGGGAGAGGGGCGAGCGGGAGAGGAGGGGTCGAGAGTGGGAGAGGGGAGAGCAGGAGAGGAGGGGTCGAGAGCGGGAGAGGGGCGAGCAGGAGAGGAGGGCCGAGAGCGAGAGCGGGGCGACTGGCGAGAGAGATGGGGTGACCGGGTGAGCGAGCTGTGAGGGTTTGGGTTTAGGTGAGGGAGACGGATTGAGGGTTTAGAAGAGTAAACAGGTTTAAAATTGTATTCTATTTTCCATCTGTTAATCAGATTGATCTGATCGAAAATCCAATCGGACGGTGCGGACTGCCCATCGGACGGGGTTTGGTCCGATGGGTATCGGAACGCCCCTTCTCCCTCCTAGTCCTAGATTGTGCATGCTGCGCACAAAAAGACATGCAATTAGTCGTTTTTATCTCGGCTACGAATACACAAGACAGATACAGAGGGACTACAGTATATATATAAAGAGTTAGACTATTATACTAATGTTAGTATTTCGGTCCCAAATGCTAACGCCTCAAATTTTATGTTATCGTATCCGAAATCATGATTTATGGTACTCAATAAATTCTTTATATTAAAATATTGGGAAATACAAAAAATTTTCATTTTTAGAATTTTCTAATTATTTGTTTTGAATTTTAGAAAATAGCTCATAAATATTAATAAAATATTGATGTTTGTACATGCTATTTTCTAAAATACAAAACAAATACTTAAAAAACTTTAAAAATGAAAAAAAAATTGTATTCCTCAATATTTTCATATAAAGAATTTATTAAGCACCATAAATCGTGATTTTGGACACAAGAATATAAATTTTGATTCGTTAGCATTTCAAACCGAAATGCTAACGTTAGTATAATAGTCTAACTCTATATATATATATATGGTAATTGTTATATATAGAATACGCATTCAGATCACAACTCGATCATGTACAACTCTTATTCTAACCCTGCTTAGTTAATTGTTGATAAAATCAGACTCTGCATTCCGTTGAGAATCCTGAGTATTGTCTAGTGAGTCATGCGCCTAGCTCGTGTTGTTTATTAATGCAGACTGAATTGGAGATGTCCAGGTCACCCTTAACTAGGGGTGGAGCCAGACTTTCAAGCAATGGGGTCAAATATATACATAATATATTAAACAAAAATTAATAAATAATAATAATAATAATAATAATAATAATAATAATAATAATAATAATAATAATGACTAATGAGTAACGTTTTTTTTATGGAGTTTTCTAAATGAGTTACTAGCAAAGACCATATTTATAAAATTTGTCTAATGTGTTTAATTATTGTCGTTGGCGGGAAAATATTTACGAGCCGATAGAAATAAATAGTCATAGCATTATTTTTTACTTGAGCAATAAATTGATTGGCTGCTTCTTAATTAATCTACAAAAATTCTATCATAACAAAATAATTAAATCAATTGAAATATGTATAACTTTACTTAAATTGTTTGCTCTAGCTAGTAAAAAGTTTACAAACATTTTTGTTGATGATACTATATAAATTGTTATTACATGAGCCATGACTTATATTTATTCAATAACGTTTAGAACTCTCAAGATGATGCTATATAGTTTCATATAGAGTAAAACTACCGTGCTCTTAAGTTCATGGGGCCTTCCGTGAGTTTAACACTAAAAACGTATCAAGCCATATCCAAATTTTGATTTATATGGCTCAATAAATTTTTTATATCAAAATATTATGGCTCGTAAAATCTAAAAATCTTATATGCTCAAATAGCTTCAAGTCTAATTTCTTTTGTACACATCATAGTAAATAGTTACTTTTTTCTTTGAAGATTTAATGGGGGTCATCCAGCTAATAATTACAAAAATGAATGGGGGTCATTTCATAGTGCTCATAAAATTTTAGTCTAAATAGTATATCAAAATAAGGCGTTGCTTGATGATTTTGGCAAATGAATGGAGTCAATTGACCCCCATTGGATGAAGGTGGATCCGCCTCTGCCCTTAACACACCATGTATCTTATGTGGGCAGCCGACAACCTATCACGCGCATGTGCAAACGGGACAGCTTTGGGGCAGCCATAGTCGGGACAGCGTTGCTTTATACATGGCGCGTTAAGGATAAGGCTGCACATGTATATATCAACGCTGCACTTTCGAGTGAACGAGTTACATGAGTTAAAGGGATTAATCTTTTTTTTTTTTTTCAATTATCTTTCATACGATTTTAACTATTTTTTATATTTAATGTCAAATATATATGATAATGATGAATCTCAAATTAAGATTTAATTTCAGAGTTTGATATAGACTATATAAGACTATACAAATTAACAAAAATCACGGTTACAATACACACGGCTGCAACTCTAGTTTGCATATATAGACGTGCAGGTGGAGATCAATTCGTGAAACATGGCATCAATGAAATAATGGCAAATGTTACATGGAATTGAACGCATGAGTGATCTAGAGACGAATCACATTTTCTACTTTCATCATTTGCTGTTAATTCATTCTTCTCGCGTCCCCATCCCCATCTTTTTTTCATTTTGCAATTCTTCTCCTTGCAATTGAATTTCCCTTTCTGCTGCCTCCATTTTGCGATCATGAGTTCGTCGCTTGTTGAACCGTCGACAGTTGAGGAATCTGGCAATGCATCACCTCAACAGAAGAAATCCAAGAAACCCAAATGTAACTATATATGTTTACATTCCTTTCTGCTTTAATTTCTCTTTTTTTGCCTAATTAATTCGTCAAATTTAGGCTTCAATTAATGGTTTCAACCGCTTATTTTATTTTCCCTTAGCTGTTCAATCGTATCATCATCGATCCCTTGAATTCATAATTTGCTGATGACAAAGCTCATTTTTTTACAATTTGTTGGTACAATTATATTGGAAAGATGCATGCCTAATTTTATGTCACATGGAACTTCATGAATCACCTCATGTTTGCCCCAATTGTGATCATTGTCTTATTCAAGAGGTCTTCTAGCAAGAAATTAAGAATAATTCATGCAATTAAAAGAAAAGATGCGGTTTCAAACAAAATGTATTATTTGCAATATGTAACTGTATCTGGCATTTAGAAGAACTATCAGAAAGATGATGATTCTATTTCTTTATCTCAGAATAATTTTCATTCAACTATTTTGCTTTCGATATTTTCAGATTCCAGATTTACACAGCAAGAGCTACCAGCTTGCAAGCCATTACTGACACCTGGACTTGTACGTCGTAACTCGTTTACTCACCCTACTTCCTTTTGCACACTTAATTTTGCTGAATTTTTAAGTGCACTATGTAGGTTATTGGTATTTTTTCCCTTATTGCTGTTGTCTTTGTGCCTATCGGGCTCGCCACTTTGGCTGCATCAGAATCAGTAAGTTGAATGAACTAAATTCTTTTTTTCCTTCTTAGGATGAATTTTGTTTTAATCTAGTTTCACTGATCTTATTTTCATTTTAGGTGGTTGAGGTGACAGATCGATATGATGCTGATTGTGTCCCGAGTGACATGCACGGCAAGGAGCTCGATTTCATTCAGAACTCTAGAACTAACAAAACTTGCACGAGAAAATTAATCGTAACATTTTCAGTCTTCTCATGTTATTTTCTGTGTATAGTACCTTGTAATATTGATGGAATTTTCAGACCAATGATGTCTTATAGTGACTTGCAGATTCCGAAAACCATGAAGAGTCCTGTACATATTTACTATGAGCTGGATAACTTCTATCAGAATCATCGCCGGTATGTGATGAATTCAGAACTTTCTGTGCATTTGAAATCAAGAACTATCGTTTATATAAGAAAGCAATTCTGGAAATAATTTACATTTTATTTTGGTAAACTTTTTAAAATATTATTAACAGACACAGTACTTGCACCTGATTGAAACTCTAATTTCTCTTTTACACTTGTATCTTACTGCCAGTTGGTCGCTAAATTGTGTTACTCAGGTACGTGAAGAGTCGTAGTGACAAACAATTCCTAAAACGCTCAAAGGAAGATGAGACGACACTCTGCGCACCAGAAGGAACCACTGTCGATGGAAAGCCAATTGTACCTTGCGGCCTCATTGCTTGGAGTCTATTCAATGACACTTACAAGTTTTCAGTTAATACCAAAACTGTTCAGGTCAACAAGAAGAATATTGCCTGGGCAAGTGATCGATCCCACAAGTTCAGCAAGGATGTTTACCCGAAGAATTTTCAGAAAGGACGTCTTATTGGTGGCGGCACGCTTAATGAAAGCATACCGGTATTTATCTTACCTTTCCATAAAGTTTAAACTCTACAATTTTCTTTAAAACCAATAAAATTTTTTGATTTTGATAATAATATTTACATAGAAAAGCTTATGTGGAATCTATCTAGTTTAATTAACTCCAATTCCTTTTTAAGGGCAAATTATCATTCTAAAGTGTCAGCATAAAACTAATTGCATAATCCTCAGTTATCTGTTTTTCACTTTTTCTCATGTTCCCTTACAGTTAAGCGAGCAAGAAGACCTCATAGTGTGGATGAGAACTGCTGCATTGCCAACTTTCAGAAAACTCTACGGACGAATTGAGGAGGACCTACTCACAAACAAAGAAATTACAGTGGTCATTGAGAACAATTATAACACCTACAGCTTTGGGGTAAGAAGAAGTTGGTCCTTTCGACCGCGTCCTGGATCAGGGGCAGAAACAATTTTCTCAGTGTGGCATACCTCTCTGTTGGTGGCTTGTGCCTGTCTCTGGCATTGGCTTTAATCGCCCTCTATTTGTTCAAGCCAAGGTACTAAATTTTGAATTTCCTTTGTTATCTACTGCAATGGATTGCACATGTTTAGTTAAAGTTTACACAACTCAATCGTTACAAAAGTTTTACATGATGATGTTTATAAATTCCGTTGGCTGCTTGATTGCGATTTATTAGATTTTATAGGATTTGTACAAAACTTATGGTTTACTTGGTTATATTACACAAATTATCACAGAAATTTCATGTTAATCTAGAAAAATCTTTCCTAGACTAGTTTAGAGAACAGTTTTAATCTTCACTTCTTGTGTTTATTAGTAACACACCTGGTTTCTGATACAGGACCCTTGGAGATCCATCATACTTATCATGGAATAGGGACTCTGCTGCATCAACTAACTAAGAATTAGGCTACACAATTCTTTTTTGTTTCAATCGACTCCTGACTACCTCAGAATATATTTGTGTTATTGTCAGCAACTGTCAACCTTTTGAAAAAGTAATTATGTGTTTTTATTTTGTCCTTATCTGATAAAAGAAGTTGTCTATTCTGTCTTAAATTCATTAAGGGAGGGATCTGACATCTTAAATTAATAACTATCATGCTTAAAGAATAGACTCATTTGTGAGCCCAGCTGCTTGTAATTAAGTAACAAAGAAGAAAAAAGTACCAAAACAAATATTCGACTTTCGATCACATCGTATTAGTGGATTTGAGAATCTGCAAACTTAGTACTAATCAAATAAGAATTTGCTTCTTCTAATTAAGCTAATCTTCCAGTTCTTTTATCCAACTTGATCTACATGGGGTCGAGAATTAATAGATTTAAACTACAAAAGATGGTGCCTCAAATAATTGCCAACTATTACTATTCAAACACAACAATTACAAGTACCAGAACCGACACTGAAATTATGGATAATCACCATTCATGTGGTGTTTAGGTCTGGAGGATACAGTGATACCGGTTGATTCATTTACTGGTACACACTATTTCTAAGATCATGTACAATTCTCTAGTTCTTCCTACCAATTACTTGTAAACAAGATAGTATTGTAGCGGCCCCAAATTCTAACAAAGGGAAATGAGCCGTCCACCGCGCTTTTCAACGCAAGGCGTCAAATACAATCAAGTCATCAATACAAATTTCATACCACAATTTACAAAATAAACCTAACATAATTCAATATATAATTTAATAACAAAACATACTTTTATAAACATACATCAATTTACATACAAAGTACAGCGGAAGCTTTTAACAAATTACAAATAAATCTTCAAAATCTACACCAAAATTATTTAATCTACATGGCAACTCAACAATTCTTACTCACCTGCGAAAAAGGTGCACAAAGGTGCGCATGAGAAACCTAGTGCAAACGGGATAGCAATCGAATATATGATAATGAGAGATCTATTTCAAATTCAATATAACTTGATACAATATAACATGAAAATAGAAGTACCATATGTTACAAGTATAGAATCAAGAGTAGCAAATACACCAAATTTTTTTTATATAAAAAAGAAAAAGTTGGAGTGTTCAGAGCCATATCGAAGAGTATAATATATGGGTAAAATGAACACAGAAAACTGCAGCTTATTATCAAACAAAAATTTGTTTAGTATAGCAAAACTCAAACATGAATAATGCTTATCTAACTTTGTTGCATAAAGGTTTCTTCTAGAAATTTTTGCTTCAATACAAATTGCAGGGGACATCGTACACCAAGTCAATTTGTTACTGCACTCAAACAAATTTTGTTATTCTTACGGAAGATTTTCCTGTTTTTCGGCTCAATTTGGCTGTTCCTTATTTGTACATAGAGTTGCTTATCTTGACCTGTCGTTTGGTTTCTGTCGATTCGTTCTCTGTTCTTCCCCCAAAGAACTGCATAGAGTGCTGCAACCATGAGCGCTCCACCAATTACATTGCAGAACAACAATATAGAGGGAATGTGAATGCTAATTTGTAGTGATACAGTAAAAAATGTGAACAAGAACAATATTTCCAATAATAACGACCCAATACTATTAAGTGGTGTTGCTGGAAGTCAATTGATTAAAAACAATAAAAATAGGAGTATTGGTAGAACTTAAATTCAGCTATAATCAATGGCAAACTATATAACTCAAAACTACACAAGTTGGCAACCCATATATATATATATGACAACTCAAGCCTAGATATATAAAAGTTGCATCAATTTTAAACCTATGTCACATCTTCCCTTCTTTTGCACCTGTAGTTGGGAATCTGGAATAACAATAGTTGTATTTGTATGTTAGATATGCACCTTCCCAGGCTGATAACTTCTCCTAGGAGCAGAGAAGAGAGTATGATAGTGAAAACTAGAGTGAGAGGCATAGACATTGCCAAGAAAACTGGGCCTTTCATCTCGAGCGCCCATACTTGCAAGTAGTATGATATTCCACTTACTGCAATCCCCTACAATCAATTATATCACCAGAAGGGTTCCAATTGATAAATCTACAGATTAATTTGTACTTCAAAAATAAAAAAATAAAAAAGTTCTGATGCCTTAATTTAGGATCTTATCAACAAATTGGAATTTATTACATTAAATTATCGGCAGAGCATCTATGCTTTGATTGGAAATATTTTCGGTTTTCTCCCTTCTTAGTTCTGACAATTATTTGACCCTGCAGAAAACTAAGAAACCTGCAGAAAGGCAAAGAACAATAACTCACAGTATAAATAACTGTGATAAGGTCCAAGTTGAAGCCTAATTTCCATTTGGAGAAGTTCCTTTCCAGAGCAAGAGCCATGAAGAAGGATTGAACTGTAGCAAAGATGCATTGTAGAGTTGTGTTTAGTACCTTTGATGGGTACTCTTCCAACATCGGACCCTTTTAAGCAAAAAGAAAACCAAGCAATTGCGCATTATTAAGGTGTTTTTGGTAATATGGTATACTGAGAAAGTGGCACGAATAGTACCTTACATTGATGGTATGCTCCGACACCGGACTCCTTTAAAAACATGTAGTCACAATCATTTCAAATGAAGGTGGCACAAATAGTGAAGTGTGGAAAATAATAATCATGGCATTGTTGTGGTTCTAGTAATGGTCTGGGGAAGTTTATTTGCATATATATAAATTTTCTTGCTGTTACAATTTAGTCTGGATCCTCAACTGACAAGAGAAAATAAATCTAATTAATTTGAGTAAGATGTATTGCTAATATAACAATTATAAACAGAAATCTTATTTAAACACTATTACATTAAGTTAAATTAGCTAAATGTTACCTGAAGTACAGTCCAAAGAGACCAGGTAAAGACAGAAAGAGTCATGAGAAAAGTCCCTAGAATCCATTTTTCTTCGAATGCATTATTGTTGATGGTTCATGGCTGGTTCCATGATGAGGCATAAGTAACTGATTGCGGTATAATGATTTAAACACAGGCCCTTCATAGAACGCCAGAATTGCAACACCGGCAATGCACAGTAGAATTCCTGAGGCCTTTGCCACTCCATGCCACCTTTTCAAGTTCATTGACTCCATGCTTCATTTCAATACAAAAAGATGTTCATGTATCCATGAAAGGAAAAGAATATGTTCAGGTACTAAAAAATGGAAATGAGAGAATCCAATTTAACGTTGAAAATTCAGAGCCTTATCATTATTCCTTCAAATATGAAAAGAAAGGAGAATGAATAAATTCAGGGTATTTTTAATTCTCTATACTTCTCAACTAGTCATATTAGTATTTATGAAGAGATTGCATATTTATTCTTTCTGTTTTCTTTACCGCAATATAACTGCCAGAAAGAAAGCTATTACGGGTAGGAGATTATATATAGCAGCTCCTGAGCTTGCTGATGCGTAATTGAGGCCAATACTGTATATATTTATGGAACCAGAGATCCTGAAAATTACATGAAAATAAGATTTAACAAGAAAGATACTGGAAATTGCTACCTATGCAAATGGTACTGCACAAATCAGTATTAGAACACACATTTGATTGCTTTCTGACAAATTACAATACAAGCTTATGCTTACCAGCAATAGACATTTCAACTCAACTAATACTGAAACTATTGTACCATGCACACACTTATAATTATGTTGGCATTAAAAGTAGCTACTGGCTGGATGATGCTACAAATGTGTGTCTGTACTGGTATCAGACTTGATTTCACACCTCAGTTAATCAACACTTTCATTCAACAGGAATACTCTTTTGCAGGAGACCAATATGAATGAAGAATTGATAAGCACACAAAAATCAGGAATAAGAGATCATTGTACTAACCCATATAAAGCATGTATGAATAACTTGAAGAAGATTTTGTAAGAAAGTGGTGGTGCTTTCTTCCTGCAGAAAAAGAAAAAAAGAAAAAGAATTACTGAAATATATAACATGCATGACAGAGAGAACATGAAAATCTTAGTTTATGAAAGAATAAAAGACATCTAAACATCTGTAGAACAAAACCAACCAGTAACATGTTCATTAAAGAGATCAAATTCAGATAATTTAATTTACCTTTCAGGGACAAAAGCAATCGGTACCAAGAACAGAGAGGCCAGTAAATGTCTGTAGAAAACAAAGACAGAGGTGCTCATGCCATTGTTGAAGGTGGCTTTTGTTAGTGTTTGCATGATTGCATAGATAAACCTTATGACAAAGACAACGGTATAAGCTTTGCAATTGCCCATTGCAGAGAGGAATTGATTGCTTGTTTTGCTGTTATGGCGTCTCGGTTTGTTCCCGTCTGTATTAATACTGCTTTTTATACACGTGTTGAGGAATTATAAGAGTTCTAGATTGAGTAATTATATCTGATGCCAATAGACCTTAACTTGATGACAAAAATGATAAAAGAATCACCCACTTTAATTAATTATTATTGTTATTATTATTATATATCCATACCCCAGAAAGAGGGATGGATTTTCTTGCTTCCTAGCTATGCCACCTCAACAAGCTTTATTATTCTCTTATTTTAAAATTTACTGCTAATAAAGACAGTGCAAAATGTAAACATATCGATTATAATTCTGGACATTAATAGGTCAGTTATGCGTCTTTAAGTAGTATCTCTTCAGCTTTTCAACTTTCATCTAATTAATAGCTGATGAACATTAATTAATCAGTTTTTTTTTTTTTTATTATTATCTCTTTGGCTTTCTTCTAATTAAAAGATGAGCAGTTTTTTATTTGTATCTTTTCAGTTCTCCTTTAATTAATACTGGTCATTTGTATCTCTTCGGTTCTCCTTTAATTAATACTGGTTGGAGGGCAGCAGTGGTGGCGCAATATATATATATTGTAAAAAGGTGGGGCGGGCATCAGATTTTATGAAATGGTATTGTCACAAAGACACAAACTCTCGCTATTGGCTAAAAAGTAAAGACAGCACAAGCTTTTTTTCTGAGGAGAACAAGCAGGGCAGATGACCCAATTAGTTAGCAATGTAAAGGACAAGCATGGCAGCCTATTGATGATAGAGTTCTTCACCACGAAATTTTGAATGGGAGGCATTGGAACAACCACAGATAAACTCCCCCAAAATCAATAATTAGAAGAATTGGAGGGACCATAAGCAGGTGATAAGTTTTATGCCGTGGTCTTTTAATTGTCCAAGACTCTCCGTTATTACAATTTAGCTTTTTTCTAATATTTGTATTCTTGGTCTTCTTTAGAGTAGCTCTTTTTTTAGATGCTATGCTTATTTATTTTAGAATTGGATGTAAGCATGATACTCTTTTATTATTAAGTAAAATGCAAGCTTAAGGACATTCCAACTTCCAAAATAAAGAAAATTGAGGCTTTCATAGTTATTGTACTTCAACGTTCGGTTTCCCGAGGCGAAGCCCGGGTTACAGCCCTAGTTATATTAATAATTAATTAAGTTAAACTTATATGAAATGTTTGCATTTCACACTCTGAAATACAAACAGTTCAAATTATACTTTGCTAAGTCTAAAATGTTGATTTATAGTTCTCAATAAGTTCATCATATGAAAAAACTATGGGATACAAAAATTTTCCATTATTAGAATTTTGAAGTACTTGTTTTGATTAATTCTTCAAAATTACTCTAAGATATTAATAAAATAGAGCTTGTTTGTATATATATTTAAAACATTCGGAATAAGTATTTAGAAAGCTCAGAAATAAAAAAAAAATTTTGGTATTTACTAATACTTTTTTATAATTTTGATTGAAATGTATTTGAGTCGTTTACATTCTGAAATGATATGCAAACGTTTTCACAATGGTTTTAATCATAATAACTATTATTCTTATTACTATTATCATTATCAATTCAACTTCCTTTCTATTTGCCAATATATACCTCTTATATATATTTCTCCTCTTTTTAAAATTTACATCAGTACTTTAATGACAATAAACTAGACAATCAATTAATACAACACAACCAAGCTACCATAAAAATAAAAATAAAAAAAAATAAAAACACAAAGCTTCTAAAAAAGTTCGGGCCATATATATATACAAGTACCGATGCTAGTTAACATAATAAAATTCACAAACTATGTGTGATCATTTTCAATTTGTAGCTTTATCTTTCTGTCCTCCAGATTTGCTTCCTTGTCATGATTTTTCTCAATGATTTTATCATTTTCTTCACCTTCTTCAATCCTTTTCCCCCATAAAACATTGTAGACCTCCAACCATGAGGACACCTCCTAATATACTAAAAAGAATACAGACAGTCAGAGAAATTCAGAAAAATTCCAAGGTGTTATCCACAATTATAACCTGTCAAAATGGAGTTTTGCATGTTAATTATTTGGGTTACCTTCCTAAAGTAATTGCTTTTCCTAAGACAATTGAGGAAAGCATTAATGTGAAGATAAGAGTTAGTGGCATAGACATTGCCAAAAATGCAGGTCCTTTCATTTGGATTGCCCATGCTTGCAAATAATATGTGATTCCACTTACTACAATCCCCTGCATTTTAAGAAAAAAAGATGAAGTGTCAAGTGTGCTTGAACATACTGTCAGAAAGTCACTAGCTAGTTTATTATTTTGTCTACACAAATATGTACCGGTTGCTTAATAATTAGGAATGATTTGATAGGCAAGTTTAATGGATTCCATTGTCTTAGCTAATTTTGGCATAAGTTCTATTTAACAATGACAAGTACAGGTAGTGGTCAAAGTGTTATTAATGATCGATGTTCTGCTTTTGAGTTTTGGATGTACATATTTATAAGCAATAACAGAACATATTATTGATGGAACTATAATTCCAAGAAATCATGATAGACTACCATACCTATTTATACACAATGAACATATGCTCAATTTTGGAAAGAGACTTTTTAAAAAAGATTGGGATATCAGTTAATGGGATCCTTGTTATAAAAATAAAAATTAAAAAAACAAAAGCAAAAAAAAAAATTATCATGCATCAATCCAAATACACAGGGGCCAAGTCTATAGCTAGTGTTTTCAAGGCTCAAAGTACTGTATACCAGTACAGTTGGTACCAAATTTTTGGTTACCATGCCAATTAATGTTGTCAAATGTATGGCCAATTTGGTAAACAAAAAAAAGGAAGAACTTACACAGTAGAGAATTGCCAGAAGGCTCACATCGAAATCTAACTTCCATCTCGAGAAGTCTCTTTCAAGAACAAGAGCCATGAAGAAAGATTGGATCATAGTGAATACGCACTGCAGGGTCGCAGTTAAAAGCTTCGAAGGGTACTCCTCCAACATTGGCCCCTAATATGATAGTTTCAAACTATTTTAAAATAATCCTCAGTCTCGCTCTACAAATATAACTATTTAAATTTTTTGGTACCTAATTTTGATGCAGGTTGGTGATGCCTTACACTTAAGTTTGATTGTTACGTACACATACTAATCAGTGAATGAGACTTATTGTTTTGCTGGCTGTCGTAGTTTCAAATTAAGTCAGAACAGGTCAACAATTTCTCTGGAACAATTCATGTTACTTACCATAAGGACAGTCCAGAGAGACCACTGAAAAATAGCGAGCGTTGTGAGAAAAGTCCCAAGAATCCATCTCGGTTTGGAACCAGTAGCATGCGCAGCTGTCTTTGTGTTGAGGAGGTGGTGGTGGTTTATAGAGTTCAGAATAGACCCCATGTAAAATGCAAGAATTGCGACACCCCCGGTACACAGCATAATTCCAGAAAGTTTCAATAATCCATGCACCTTCTTCAGTTTAAGGGATTCCATCCTGTCATTCGTTTCGAAGAAATGCACAAATTTGACACATATACTTGCTTACTGGTAAAATTGAAACTGTTTTCCTTACAAAAGGAATGTAAGAACATTATCAATTTTACCTCAGAATTGCAGCCAAGATGAAGGTGATTACAGGGAGGAGATTGGAAATAGCCGAAGATGAGACGGCCGATGTGTACTTTAGACCGATACTGAATATGTTAACAGCGGCGGCAATCCTAATTAAGAGGGAAACAAAATAAAGTAACTAATTTAAAGATGTTGATGATGCCAGTCATAGATCAATATAATGTATTAACACATGAGCCATATATGGGTATTGAAGGTGAAACATATAAAACCTTAAGGAAGTTTGATTTGATGCACATTTGTGGGTAAATTGATAATTTACTCAACCTTGATAGCAGTTAATTACTTGATTTAGTTACAAAAGTTAGAATTAATTTTAAGAAACTAAGATTATTACGCACAATTCAAAATATAACTTACCCGTACAGAGAATGTAGAAATAATTTGAAGGCGATCTTATAAGAAAGAGGGGGAGCATTTTTCCTAAGAAAAAATTGCAAAAAAAATTATTAGATATTCCAAATTAAAGAAAAAGAAAGGTAAACAATGCATCATCATGCACTAACATATTAATCTATATTTTCTCTTCCATAATATGTTCATATTTTTATACAGAGGTGATGGTGTAAAATAACATTTCTACTATATAGCCATTATAAATTAATTGATTAAACTGACATTGAATCTTTGCATGGTCAATGGACACTCTTGGAAAATTTTTTTTTTTTAATATGGTTTTCATAGCAAAATTTCATAAAACAGTGTGAAAGGTACACAAATGTACAGTATATATATACCTTTCACAGAACAAAGCAACGGGAGCTAAGAAAAAGGAGGCAACTAAATGCCTATAGAAGGTAAAAACCGGTATGCTGAAGCCCTGATTGAAGGCACCTTTAGTAACTATCTGTGCTACTGCATATATGAACCTAATTAGGCATACAATGAGGTATGCCTTGGTGTTGCTCATTGGTACACCTGTTAATGAATGCTGGATTTATATTATAAATTTATAATCAGTCTGATGCATGAGAGTGGATGAGTGATGATAGTTGCTCAATTTATATAGGCTGTAAGCACTAGTGCTCTGCATTAAAGGAGGGAATATATATATATTTAGATATTTTCTTCAAGGTAGATGCACGTCTTAAATAAAAGTCAATATCTTGTATAGAAGAATGTGCATCTCTGCTAGTTCCACTGTACAATAAATCCTGTAGCTTAATTTTGGATAACCGCAAAATATTGACGACCTAATAAATTAACTTCATATTAATGAACCTTGAAATGTTGTTTAATCTCCTTATATCAAGAGCTCCGTAGTGCGTTTTGCATTATCCTAGAACTTACCAAATGGAGTAATTATTTTTTTTTTTACAAGGGTGTGTTGTTAAATAAATCACAGATTTGTTTTTTTTTTTTTTTTTTGGGGTCAGGAATCATAATATGAATTATAATGATTACAAATAAAAGCATTTTGTAAAGCCCGACAATTTGAATCCAATTCCGCAACCATTGTGCAATAAACTACATCAAAATATTAAGTTGGAATATTCACAGGCCGAAAATCTTAATTTAATAATTGTAAGAGATATGATGAAACTCTGTTCGTTCTTTAATTTTAAGTGGACCAAAACATGCAGGAAGACGGTGGGTGATTCTCACCTGAACTACTCTGACCGAGTTTAACTAAAAGCTGATTTTTTTTTTTTTTTTGGATGGAAAGAATATGAAAAGTTTTTTTAGGGTATGTTTTTAGGTACAAGTAAAAGATGATTCTTTGATATGTAAAATTTGAAATGCTTAATTACTAATGAACGGTTATTTATCGGAGGACACCTCTCATTGAAAATCCAAATAATGATAGAAATCTATACTCTAGAAAGAGGGGTAGCTCTCCAAGCACCTCAACTATGCCACATCATCAATATTATTAACCATTGATTTTGTTTAAAACTCTTCATCTACTTTGATCCAATGGTTTATATGTATTCTCTCCCCATTTAATAATTAAGATGAATGTGATATATCTAAGATAAAATTTAACTTTATAATGGTCCAATATTTATGCGCTATTATTTATAAATTATTGTATTATTATTATTATTCACATACAAATTTAAAATTTTGTTCATTTTTTTTTTAAAAAGTATTTTAAATTTATAAGTTTTATTATTTATTTGATATCATATTTCGGGGCGAAGCCCGAGTTACAGCTCTAGTATAATTAATTACCAATACCCATACTTGAAAGTTCTCATCCTTCCGGATAACACTTGGTTACATAGATGGTCCAGTTATTGATTCATTAATATATGACGTATTTCGAAAACAAAAAAAAAGAAAAAAACAAAAGAAAAGAAAAAAAAATGAGGAAGTTAATCTTTGTGTGTAACCCTTTCCAACCGCTGGCGAAGGGAATGCTTGGGAGAACGTTTTCGGGGGGAGAGAAAGGATACGATCACCCATGTACACGTCTGTATGTTAGTTAGACGTTGCAAGAGGTTCGCTCTTACACACTCATGCAAAAAGGTTTTATCTTTTTTAAGTGATTGTGAGGTCTTCGATTCTAATGAGCACAACCCTCATTGTTAATTACCCTAAAACTATTAGATTTGACATCTCTGATTAAGAATAGAAAAATGCTAAAATATTTATGCAACTCTAATGAAAATAAAAGGGATGGCCTAGTAGCTCAAGTAGTAGCTAACTATGTTGACTTCTAAGAGGTCATGGGTTGAATCCTCCATGGACACAAATATCTCCTAAAAAGAAATAAAAGATGGTGGAAAATATCTACTTAAATCTAAAAAAAAAAAACCTTCGCTAAATGCTATGCATGAATGAATGCACACTTTTAAATGTGGTAAAAAAGTGAAGGTTGTTGTTATTCTATTAGTGGATCGATGTTAGTGGGTGAAATCTAGGAGTCTTTTTGCTGATCCCGAAGATATTTGCATCTCTTCAGATCTCGGTTAGCAATAGTTCATAAAGAGGAAAACTTAGAACTCATTTTGTTGGTTCCGGAGATATTTATATCTCTTCAAGTTTTCGGGACCTGGTAATCATTTGTTCTTCCGAGGTACGTACCTCCCATGACGTTGTAATCATTGAATGAGTGGAAAATTTTGTTTGGTAATCACTGCAGTTGATGCCCAAGATTGTGAGATTAGAAGCAATATGCCTATCTACAATCAAGGTACCAATTTATAGCCTCACACCTGGTCACTTCTCAATTAGAGGTATGATCAACTATTAATTGAAAGAGAACCTACGACTGTCTTCAGTAGTCCCGAGGATCTTGTATATCCTGTGAGGTTTCCTAATAGGAGATTCATGATGTTTCTGATCTTCTACTATTTCTATCAATTATCTGAACAATGAACCAATAATCATAGGCCTACTAGACGCTTAGGTGCTCGCTAAATTTGAATATGAATTTCGTCGATACTGATAGATTCAAAGTTTTTAAATTTTGACAATGAGCACACTTAATTTATCCAAATGTTCGTAAAACATATGGTCTAAGCTCTTGGATTTAACCATTTTGTTTGCGTACTTTTAAAGCTTGAAATCCAAAAAGAGTGTTCTTATGAATTTCAAATCATTCAAAATTCCAAGTGTTTATGCCAAATGAAAACAATGGAATATTTAAAAAGTACTAGACTCTTTATTTTGAAATTTTATCTTATTGCCACTTAAATTTAAAATCCACAAAAACCTAATGTTTATGAATAAAATTATATTTTTGTAAAGGAGTTAAGACTTTTATTTCGTTTAGAATTTTTTGTCTTTTTTTCTTTTTGGTCTAATAAATTTAAAATGTGTAGAATACCTAATTTATGTAAAATGAAAACAAAGGAATATTTAAAAAGACTTGACATTTATTTTAAAATTTTAGACTTTTTGTCACTTTATACATGTTTTTTTCAAAAGGAAAAGGAATTTCTTTATTTATATCCTTCTAATCTCAAAATGTGCTCGAATGAGCACAAAAATTCTTAAATCTGTTTTTGATAAGAAACTATTTACAAGAAATGACAAATGTGTATACAATGTCATGATTCAAGTATCTTTGCTACTTAAACACTTATTTGTACACTTTCGAAATTTATTTAAAAAAAAAGGTTTTTTATGTGTTTGTCAATTTTGAAATTTCAAAATGTGATCAAAATGAGCATAAAGTTTTATAAAATTTGTACAAAATAAAGTGGGGAAATATTTAAAACAAAATGAGGACTTTTATTTGAAAATTTGTGTTTTTGTCCTTGTTGAATTTGAAATTGAAATTTTGAATTTTAAAATTTTAAATGTTTTTGTACAGACAAATCTGCAATTTGTAAAATGAATTTAAGAGTTTATATTAGGATTTTTGGAGTTCAGAACCTATATTTAATAGTTTTTATTTTAAAATCCCGAATTATTGGGCCAAATTCGATTCTATGTTTATTGGGCCAAGTTCCACCGATTTTTCTGAATTGATTTTGGGCTGGGTTTTCTGATGGGCTTAAAAATAGTTCTTCAGAAGGGGTCCCATATCATTTTAATAATCTTATTGCTTCAAGTATTGAATGAATGAAACGATAAAAGACTTCTCTAGGTCTTTGTACTTTTCTCTTAAAATAAATAAAAATAAAGGTTAAACTTTCTCAGATGTCACGGATGTTATGTTATTCAACTTTACTCCAAACCCAAATCCATAATTGTTGACTGAATTTTAACTTATTCGGGGTATGTTTGGATGCCAACGGAATAGTCTATTCTCAGGATTAGTAGTACTATTCTAAATCCAGTGTCATCTAAACAATAAATTGCTGTTCTCGAATAGCCCAGAATAGACTAATCTGCTATTCCAACAAAAAGTTGGAATTGTAAGAACAGTGGACAGAAAATAGCACTAACTTTTACTATTCCAAACATACAATCCAAACAACATTTTATTTTTTAAGAATAGCACTAACTTTTACTATTCTTTATTACTAACCCAAATCACTATTTCTCACTTACTATTCTCAATTCCTCTATTCTTACACTAATCCTTAACGATCCAAACATACCCTCGGTTTTTAGTCACTAAACTTTAATATTTCTCCAAATTTGATTACTCTGTTAGTTTTCTATTCAACTTAACAGAATATTAAAATTAAAATGACTTCAATTTTAATTTTTAAATATTCATTTAATTTTATATAAAGTATGCAATACGTGAGAATATGTAAGACATAAGTATTTTTCTTTTTTTTCTCTTATAAAAATCATTTGTTTGTCCATTTTGCATATAAAGATACAATTTGTGACATTATACAAATGCAAAAAATAAATAAAAATAAACAAAAAATAATTTGTATCTTTATATTCTTACAATTTTTTAAGTTTTACATGAAAAAAAATATGTCTACAAAAACAAAATTGATGTATTGTTTAATTATTTCGTTAAGTTGGATAGAAAACAACGGAGTGATCGAATTTAGATAAACATCAAAATCTAGTGACAAAAAAAAAATAATTGAGAGTTTAATGACATTTGGAGTAAAAGTTTAGATAACCTATAAAATTGAGAGAAAAATAAACCTCAATTTTTTATTTAAGCCCCGAAAAATACAAATTCACCAATTTAAGTCTCGTAACACACAATTTTCACATTTAAGCTGGACGCTGGCGTCCAACCGGGACACTTCGGTACTGCAGCGTCCCTACCCATCACTGCGACGCTGCACTACCGAAACGTCCATAGCCACATCACGTCTGATCTGTTCCCAGACCTGGACGTTGCACTACCGAAGCGTCCCCCGTACTTGCTTCTCTCTCCTCCCTTTGCTGTCTTCCCCTAGTGGGACGTCCAGGTACCGCAGTGGCCCAACCTGGACGTCGAGATACCACAGCGGTCAGGACTCTTCCTTTTCTTTCTTCCCTTTCTTCCTTTTCTTTACTATATAAAATGCATGGAAACAAAGATTACCTATCCTTAATCGTTTCATGATTTGAAATAGTTACCATTCTGCTCAAACAGTAAGAGAGGAGTCACCATTACATTCACCAGAAGTGGGCATGACACCAATTGTATTACCAGAAAACTTTTTTTAGAATGCCTCTTTAAGTTCATTGCCAATAAGAGGGGGCATTTTTCTGAAAAACTTTGTTGATAGTTCTTCATTTACATACATCCTCCCAGATTTTGCTGCTAGAACTTTGTAATCATTCATGCAAGAGAAAAGGTCTCTCACATTGTTGCAGCTTAATCTTTCAAGATCATGGTATGTACGATATTGCTCGTCTGTTGTTCCTAAGTAGGGATCCTCCAATAGCATTACTCTTCGGGTTTGTGAGATAACATTTTGGGGGTCATCGGCAATGTTTGTGAGTATAGCATATTGTTCTTTGAACATCATTCGCCATTGGATCTAGATCTTCTTTTCAGTTTCACCAAGGAGGTTCTCAATAAACATCATCTTGACCTTGTTATCATCAAAAGTTTTTTCACTCAAGAGATTTAGAATGATTGATTCCCATCTTGATATGGTATCATTATAGAAACCAATATCTTCGGGTAATACCGGCAAAGCGCCTTGTTGTTGCATTGCTACTGGTAAATTCCACATTTCATTATGGTGATGACCAACTCCTTCTGGTAAACTCAAGTTCTTAGGTCTTTGCCAGCTTGATGAAGGTTGTTGAGAGGTTGATACTCCATCATGTTTAGCTTCAAGCCTAGCTGGCGTATAGGACACTTGTCCCATAAGAGGCTCCGGGGGTGAATGATAAACACCAGATGTTGGACTAGAGAGCTCTTTCTTGTAAAAACTGTTTCACTTTTGAGTATTCTGTTTCTTCTTCTTCTTGATCATGCATCATGAAAACAGTTTCGGTTTGTTTTTGTTCTTTCCCACCACTTTCCACAGAAAATGGATTAATAAAATCCATTTCTGCCTTTTCTTCATTATAACTATCCCAGATAGGACAGTCATCTTTTTGACCTTCTATCAGCTGTGCGGTGACAGATAGGCTCCCCAGAAAATGTCATCTTCTGTTTCATCCTCATTATCAGATTCTTCTTCTGCATCATAGCAAAGGACCATAGCTATGATTTCTTCTTCCAATTGTTCTTCATCAAATTCACCTCTTGGTTGTTCTTGAGGTGGCGGCATTGCACCATAGTTTGTGAATCTAAGCAGTAGTGAGCCATCGGTTCGCATTTGTGTAACTGCTTCTTGAGGATGTTGAGCTTCGGGCTGCTGCATCGGCCTGAGTATCCACTGCTTTCCTCGTAATTCTTCAGTGGAATGCCTTTTGCCCTGGAATAGCTTGGACTCCATGACTTGTGAGATAGTCAGATACATTGCTGATGTTGTATCTGAATCCTGTGAAACTTGTGTTTGAAAGCCTCCCAATTAGTGATCTTGTTAGCAGAAAGTTGCTTTCGCCAGCTCGCCATGTGTCATATCCATGAGTATGAATCACCAGCTGGATATGATTATAGAAATCTCTAATGGATAGCATCATATTCGGGGCAATGTAGGCCAATTGAGACCCATGAGTTAGATCCATTTCCATAGTGCCAATTATGGATCTGTCATCAGACCATCTTGTATCTTGGATTACTACAAGGGCATTGACCCCTGTCGCTACTCTGTCGAGAGTAAAGAGACGGATCATGATCAGGCCCATGTGGAGTTGTTGTAGGCCTTCTCTTTGCGGTCTCTCAAATCCTTGTTGTGTAATGAATGGTAATTCCAGTTGCTGGTTGTCTACAACTGAAATTCTTTGGTCTGAATAGTGTTGATAAACCTGATGCTGGGTTTGGAAAAGACTCCCTGCTTGGTAAAGTACTTCAGCAGGAACATTTTGTGCTCTTCTGAATTGTGATAGGTTGAGCTCCGCATCTAGATTCATCTGGGACTCGAGTGTTCTTTGATACCATTGTTGTCTCCTGGGCATCATACGGCTTAATGAGTGCCGTGCTCACTGTCCGAGTCTGTAACCACTTATTTGGTCTTCTACTGTGGGGGTCTGTTCTCGGTTTTGATTTTGTTGGTCACGGTTGCTTATAGATGGTCGTGCCGCCATCTCTGTTCTGGTTTGAGTTCGGCTCATTTTGATGCTTTTCGCTTTTCTTCTTCAAAGACCTTTTGTGGGTCCTTAAAGACGTAGAAAGGTGCAGGCTTCAGTTTTTGCTTTCGAATCGGTTCTCCGAGACTAAGTTTTTGGAGGTTCTTCTCCAGATCTTCAATGGTTTTGGCGGAGATATCAGAAGACGTCCCAGCTGATTTCTCAGCTACGACCTTCTTAATATCTTTGACTGTTTCCAAACAGTCATCGAGGTTTTCGCTTATCTTGACCAGCAGATGGATAATTGTGTTGTTCTGATTAATCAAGGCTGTGGTGGCCTTCTGGCTGACTTCTGTTGGTTTAACAAAGCCTTCAGGGGGTCCTTCGATAGATTCGGTTGCCTTTAATGCGTCTTTGTAAATTTTAGTTCTCTTGGTGATAAGTCAGTCGTTCATATGTGATTTCAATTAAAAGTAATTAAAAATGTTACTGAGCAAAATAATTAATTAAGACTGCTAAATTACGTATAGTAAGATTGGTAGCTTCTAGGTTCAAATATTCTAGGTTGGTAGTTCAGGAATGATTACACCAAATTTGTAAATTTTGTTCAAATTTTTGTGACATAACTAGTCCATTTACTCAGTTTTTCTGTTTACCGTTACACGAATACTACACAATTCAAAACCACAATTGATCCTAGATATGAGTGGAAATCCTAGTCATCATAGGGTATGGGGGGCAATGTAAAAGGCAAAGTATCATTATCCAAAATAAATATCGCCTTTTGACCTCTCGAGACCTGATTCCACACGGCACATCACATGCTTTTGCCTTTATCCTTGGCCTGACTCACCTTTCCTCTATTTTACTCGGAAATTTCTCGCTCAAGGAAGAGCTTTTCTCCAATATTACTCTCCTTGTACTATTTGTTGTTGCATCCTACCATCTTTGCCTTTGCTTTTCTATTAGTTCTTTCAGTTCGCAATTAATTTTCCAATTTCTTCTAAATCAACTTGTGGAACCATGGACTTCCTCGGCAAGGCAGTAGCAGCTGCCATTCTTTCCTGCATAAATCCTATTGCAAAGAATATAACATATCCCTTTAAGGTTTCTGCCAATGTGAATGCTTTAGATTTGGCAACAGAGCACATCAAAGCAATACAAGCTGATGTCAAGAACAGAATTGAGCTCGCTGAATTGCAAGGCTTGACACAAAACAATCAGGTGGCACAATGGATGGATCAGGTAGATGCAATAAAAGACGAGGCAGCTGAAATCAAGAGAAAATATGAGGAGAGATTCTCATGCCTCGGAAGACGGTCTTTGAATGGATGTTCCAACTATTGGATCAGCAAAGTTGCTACTAAAAAGCTCAAGTTAGTGCAAAACCTGTGTCAGAAGGGGCAGTTTGAGGAGGTTGCCATTCAACTTCCACCTAGGGTCCAAGAGTTCCATGTGGAATCAGTGGTTGTGCCAAAAGAAGCAACTGATCTTCAGAAAATTCTCAGGTATATTGACAATAATTGTGACGATATAATTGGAATTTGGGGCATGGGTGGAGTGGGGAAAACCCGACTTCTACACCTTGTTCATAACTCATACAAAGGCAGCTCTACTTTTGAACTTGTGATTTTCATCACAGCTTCCAAAGATTGCAACATTGAAAAAATACAAACTGAACTATTCGAGAAATATCATATTGGTCACCAAGGTACTGTTGAATCCCGAGCCGCAAAGATATCAAATTACCTATGCACTCGTAGTTTTCTCCTTTTGATAGATGACTTGTGGGATCATATTGATTTGCAAAGAGTTGGCATCCCGTATCCTCTGGGTACTGTAAACAATTTCAAAAGAAAGATCGTCATAACAACACGTTCATCAAGAGTGTGTGGTTTGATGGACGTGAAACAATCTCATAAGGTATCTCCTCTTGATTTCAATGATGCATACCATCTATTTGTTGAAAAGGTCGGGAAAGAAACCATCACCTCTCATCCTCTCATGCCTTCTCTAACACGAGAAATTGTCAAAGAGTTAGATGGTTTGCCATTAGCTCTTATAACTATCGGAAGAGCAATGTATGATAGAAATGATCTTAGGGAATGGGAAGATGCAATTGATTTATTGCAAAGGTCTCGTCTAAATGAAATTGAACTGGCAACACGTGATGATGAGAAAATATATTATCGCCTAAAATATAGCTATGATAGTTTGGAAACAGAAGAGTTAAGAGATTGTTTTCTTGCTTGTTCTTTGTGGCCTGAAGATTTTGAGATATTAAAAGAAGAATTAGTAGAGTGTTGGATGGGCATGGGAATATTGGAAGCATCCAATGCTCGGAATATTTACAACCATGGTTATACTCTGATTGGGAAATTGCTATCAGCATGTTTGTTAGAGCATGTCACATCAGAAAGAGTGAAAATGCACGATGTTATCCGCGACATGGCTCTTTGGTTGGCATGTAACTTTGGCAACCAAAGGGATAAATGGATTGTGCAAACTAATGGTGGAGTTAATCAAGTGCTGCATGAAAAGAATCGTTGGTGTGACACAGAGCGGGTAGCATTGTGGACACATAAGGACGTTATATCTATCCCTTGTGAAGCAAAGAAGCTCCATTTTTTAAAGGTTCATTCTACCTTATATAATCGTCGAGGGCCACAAGTTGAAAATCTGAAATTGTTCTCTGCTCTAACATTTCTAAATTTGTGCAGTTGCAATCTTGAATACTTTCCATCAGAAATATTAAACTTAGTTAACCTGAGGTATCTTAACTTATCGTGCAATGTGCTCACCTCTGTACCAGATGAATTGAAGACTCTTGAAAAGCTCATTTATTTGTATTTAGGATATAATAAGATTATATTATTTCCAAAAGGTATAATATCTCAACTAAGAGAGCTTCGGGTACTTAGTTTATTCTTATCAAAATGTTTTAAAACAAAGATGGAGTATTTTACATGGTTAATAGAAGAGTTGGAGTGTTTAAACAATGTGAAATCTCTTGACATCGAAGTGCAAGATCCTGCTGATCTCGAGAGCCTTTTAAAGCTGCCTTACCTGCCCATTAGAGAATTCCATATTGAATACTTTGATGAAATAGATTCCTTGGTAATACCCAGTAGATTTATTGCCAATAGAGCCGTTCAAGATAATTTGTGTCGGTTGTATATTCGTGGATGTTTGGTGCAGAAACTAGTAATTGAAAGCTACTCTAGAAACACCCCTTGTCAACTTAGAAGTCTTGAGTTGTTAGATATTGAAGCGATGTTTAAATTGGAAGAGATTATTTGGAGCAGAGTAGAACCAAAAGATTTATTTGTGAAGCTCCATACCATATCAATAGTTGGGTGTAATAAATTGAATGATGTCTCATGGCTAGTCTACCTACCATGTCTTCAAGTGCTTATAATAAGGTGGTGTAAGAGCATGATAAAAGTATTTGAGCAGCCGGATTTTGCAACCACAAGCGAAACAAGAGAAGAAATGGTGACTCCTACATTTCCTTCTCTTAAAGCATTATTTCTTGGTGAGCTATTTAATCTCCAAGTTATATGTGATCCATCAATCACATTTCCCGCTCTGGAACACCTCACTGTTCTTGAATGTCCCATGTTAAGGAAGCTTCCTTTTCGATTAGATACGATACCCGGCAATTTAATAGGTATTCATGCAAGTCAGGAATCATGGGAACAAATGGAGTGGGAAGAAGATGACCTCAGAACAGCGCTTCAACCCTTCTTTATGGCAGATTGCTGATTTAATTTCTAGTTTTCATTAGTTAAATTAATTAGACTTGTTTTCATGCGTTGGACTTTATTTGTTTCAGTTTTATGTTCTGAATTTTATGCAATTAGATAGTTAGCTGTGCTTGTAACATAATGGTGTACTTTTTGCAATTGGATAGTTAGTTTTCATTTCTTTTTTTTTTTTTTTTGCTTCGAAAACGAAAAAGACTTTAGTTTTCTTTCTTCAGTTTTTTGTTTGCCTTTTATGAAAAAAATTGCGTCTGCTTGACTGCTTGCTTCAGCTCCAGGGGCAACTATTATGCTGATACTTGATTTGGGTAACTGGGCTATCCTAGCTCCTTGTGGCAGCTTCATCTGCTTTAACGCACAGAAACTGTTCGATGAAATGTCTCAGAGATCTTACACTAGTTGGTGCACTCTGTTTCACCAAACCACATTGTGCTTAATCTGGTGATCATGGTTATAGACTCCTTGTGCTGGTTACGGGCCCCGAAGGTCTACCTTCTGGATCTCATCGGGGGTAAGTCAAACCTTTCATGTGCAATCTTGACTGTCTTGTTCTACACATAGTAGAGGAAAGTTCATATGCATTTGCTTACTGATTCATTGATACATTATACATATATGCTGATTGCCTATATTAAAATTAGCTAAGTTTGTTTGTTAGGGGGATAGAGTGGATAAACCCTCCTAGCTAGCTAGCATCACTTACATTAGTTCTAAACATAGTCTATGTTACTTGTCTGCTTCCTTTGTTTAACCAATCTTTTTTTATCTTGTTGCCAACAACAGTCTTAATTAATTTTATTTATAATTGCACATTCTATTCTTAGTGCCACAAGTTGTGTTGAAAAGTTTCTAACTCCTGGTTCTCATTCATATCCAGAGACGAAGAAAAATAGAATATAGGTGTACTTTCATCTGAGGTTGAGTTACTTGAGTAGTTGCAAAAGGCAAGACATGGCAACAATGACGATTGGATCGAAAACTGGAACCTTCTGCTTGAAGGAAAATACTTGGTATCTCTTTATACTCTTCTCACCGGTTCATACCAACAAAATTTTGCTCATCTTTGTTCTTGCAAAACCTAATGTGAGTCCGTCATTTTGTGGATAACTGTAGGAAATGTACAACATGCCTTGAGAGCGATATGCTGATAAAGGTGACAGGTTTCTCATTTTGTTTGCATAAGGTAATGACATTTGGATATCTATTTTGCTGAAAGGATTCTTACCATTTGGCTTCACATTTTGTGTTTGTCATGGCAAATGTTAATGCAACCGTCATGTGAAACACCATTATACCACATTAATTACATGCAAATAGTTAACGAATTAAATATAATTTTTTTGCAGTTTCCCCTGATAACCTGCAGCCCCGTTTTGAAAAAACTAATTAGCGAACATTCCTCTGACGTCAATAGTAGCCTCTGCACTATTGAACTCCAAGATATTCCAGGTGGGGCCTGCACTTTTGAGGTCATAGCCAAATTCTGCTACAGTGAGCAAATCGAGCTGTCATCATCAAATGCAGTCCCCCTCCTCTGTGCGGCCTCTTACCTAGACATGAACGAGAACTACCTTCAAGGAAATTTAGTTCCACAAATAGAAAAGTTCCTTTTGGATCGAATTCTATCGAACTGGAAAGAAACAATCGAGGCACTCCACTCATGTGAACCTGTTTTGCAATATGCCGAGGATATTGAGATCGTATCTGAATGCCTTGACTCGCTTGCCGACAAGGTAGCATACGGAAAATCAAATAATCCACATCCGCAACAAAAGGTGCCTTGGAATGGGCTTCCCCCTATGGATGAGACACCTTGCAAATTAGAAAATTCAGAATTTAGCTCTGATTGGTGGTTTTGTGATATCTCCTCATTGAGTCTACATCTCTTCAAGAGATTCATAGGGGTACTGGGTGCTAAGAGGCATGACCCAGTAATTATATCGAAAGCTGTTATTTATTATGCATGTAAATACCACCCAGGGTTGAACCCTAATTCCACTGGAAAAGGGCCAGTCGATCAGAGGATGTTTCTTGAAGAAATAGTCAGCTTGTTGCCAGTACAGAAAGGGGTTGCCTCAACTAAATTTCTATTTAGTGTGCTCAATACAAGCATCATGATAAATGCAAATGTGAAATTCATCCAAAGCTTGGAGAAAAGAATTGGAGCACAGTTGGAAGAATCTACTGTGGAGGATTTATTGGTGCCAAATTTGGGTTCTGCCAAGGAAAGAGTGTATGACATAAATTGCATCCAAAGAATCGTTGAGCAATTTATCAAAGAGAATTTCCATGTGAATGAGGTTGCAAGCAATGTAGAAACAGACGAATCCTTGACGGGAGTTGATTCAGACCAGTTTGCTAAAATAGCAGCATTGGCGAAATTGGTTGACGAGTATTTACTCAAAATCTCAGCTCTCAAACTTAAAGTTTCAGCAGTTTCAATCTCTTGCAATTGCTATCCCCATGGATATGAGGCATTCTGACGATGAATTCTACCATGCAATTGATTCTTACATTGAGGTAATAAATGATGTAAGGTGAAGAACATCTTTGCTAGATAATTTTATTGAGTGCTAAAAGAATATCAATTCTATCTGATTAAACTGTACAGGATTGCCCAGCACTCTCAAATCATTATTAAGATCCAGAAGGAAGATGAGAATATGATATTTGAATGATGATGATTTTGTATAAATAAGTGTTGAAGTCCATTCGTACTTACTTCTATATGTTTATAATTTGTGTATGTGCAGCACCATCCGCAACTCTCGGATCAACAAAAGGAGCAGCTTTGTCAGTTAATTGACATGCAGAATCTGTCTGAAGATGTATGCAGAGAAGTTGTGGAGAATGAGAAGCTCCCACTCAGATTCATGGTTAAGGCTCTCTTCCTTGAAATGCACCATTTAAAGAGCTCCCTCATTGAACCCAAAACTGTTGAGAGAGTCCAAACGGCTACCGAAACAGAAACAGGTAATGAAATTGACTCTGTTGAAGGAAGGGATTTAATGACACGATGTATTCAATTACAAAATGAGTACCAAAATTTAAAGGAAGAGATGAAGAGCATTAAAGAGGCTAAACTGGCAAAAACGACATGGGGTTTAATATTTGTTAGAAAGTTTTTGATTAAAAGTTTTGTTAGAAAGTTATGCTCAGCAAGAGTAGTTAAGGCGCTACTGGTGACACCACCGAATGGGCAGTAGCTTAGCAAGTTCTATTTTCAGAATGTAAGTAAACCCATTAGAATTATGAATATTAATTGCCTGTTCTTTTGAATATGAAAATAGGGTTATATGACATTTGCAGTAGTGTAGTGTCAAAATTCCATGTACACTTGATAACTCTGAATCTAAGTGAAGAAACATATATATTTTCCATGAAGTGCAAATATGCTATTCTTGTATTATTTTTATTGGGAATTTTGGAGATGATTTTGTAGCTGAGATGTCCTTAATGGAAAATATAGATCTGCCAATATTTTTATTGAAGCTAGGTCGTACATACGAGTTGTTTGGCGAGTTATGAAATGGTTAATTTTGTAGTGCAGCAGATAACTATAAAAATTAATGGCATACATTGGATGCATTATATTTGATGGTCTACCAGAATTGACTATTTTTGCTATGTTGGACATAAATAGCAGTATCATGAAATATATTTTATTTGCAAAATTTGAAATTGTACAATTTCTGGTTCTTCATCGGTAGTGTGTAGTTTGGTTTGTTGAGAATCCAACCAACCTAGAATATGTGAGACAACAATAATGCAGAGAGTTCAGCAGCCAACTTTCTGGTAAAAATTTCATGAACAACTGAATTTCTCACCTAAGAGTTCGCTTAAGATTTTTCTGACTGCAGTTCTAGCTTGCACATGTATGTTTTCTTAATTAGGAAGCATAGCTTACATAGTGAAATGGTGCATTGATATGGGCAAACCAAAAAACATTCTTTGAAGTACTTTTAGTTGTAAAGTATCTGCCAAATTTAATAATCACTACAAAGAGGAAAAGGGTTGCTTTCATGAGTGTCTGTATCAGAATAACTGGGGAAGAGAAAAAAAGCAGGCCAAGTAGCTCTCCATGTCTGTGTTATAATTAATTCTAAGAGTTTCAATTTGGTTCATTCTGTTCCTCTTTTGAAGGTGAACCATAACAACTCCATTTTCAATTTAATTCTCAAGTGGCATGCACATTCTGCTTTTTCTTCAGTAATTATAGCCCCTCACATCACATGTACACCAGGCATCAAAGGGAATCCATGACATTATAAATATAAATCTCTTTTCATGTCAACTATACAAATCTCATAACTCATAAGCAAAGAAAGTAAAGAAGCCGATGTCGCAAGGTGAGAGCTAGGCACATATATGCATGGATGGAAACTGAGAAAAAGAAATACTACTTTGCCACATTCACAGTGGTAGCTGCCTTCCTTTGTGCACTTCTCTTGTTTGGCACATATTCAGGTAAAATTAGAGTTGTTACTGGCGGCATGACGGCGGCTGCTATTGTGATCATTCTTGGTCTTGGCTTCTATCTCTATACGCCTCGAAACGTAGCCGGTATTGAGTGCTATGATCACCTTCAACAAACCCTCCATGAAAGTGGAATGCTATTATAGCTTGTACAGATCAGTTGCTCACAAGTCACAGTTTTTGTTGGGGAGTGGGAACAATTTTTCTGCCTTTTTTGGGGATATTGATAATTTTTTTCTTTTACAAAATTTGCTTTTGTATAGTTGGTATTTGGTCTTTCTAGAAAATTCTTGGTTGTTTTGATTTTTTTTATATGGCTGGCACTTCGTCAAGAATTATATTTGTAAATGAAGCATGTTTATGGAGTTCTTTTATAATAAAAATGTTTCATAGTGAAGCGTCTTAAATTTCATCTATTTGGGATATAAGAATGACCTAGAAACGTTGAATCCTCGACTATAGGAAAGATCGTGCATGCAGTTAAGGATTTTCTGTTTTTGAATTATAGAACTCCGAAATTGTCGGATCTATGTCCCTTAAAAATCAAAATATCTCCCCCACTCAACATTCAACACACACACAAACAAAAATTAATGCGACTCCATCGCGGACAGTGATATGTGGGTGCAAAACTGTATGAAAACTGTTATTGAGATACCAAAACTAATACTAAGATTAATTAATGTTGATTGTATTAGCATTTAAATTAAAGAGATATGTATTCTAATTATCGGTTTCGGTATGCAACATATTTTGCATAATGTACTGAAATATATCACATAAACAAATTAAATATTTTAATTAATTAACTTGAATATCGACACATTTAATATAAATACGAACGCTATTAGTATCAATTTTGGTATCCACATATCAGTAATACTAAATAAACTAGGTGAAACCCCCGCGCTTCGCGGTGGGGGCAAATACTACGTTGTGATATTAATAATTAGGTAAACATTTTTATTTGTACCTGAGTACAAAAAGGCATATTTACACGTGCATTTTGAACTTTGACGTTCGGAGCATGATTTTCGCAAAAAAATTATAAGTCCGGGATTACAAAAAGGTCAAATACTACTCTGGAGTTTACACGTGTATTTTGAACTCTGGCGTTCGGAGCATGATTTTTGCAAAAAATTATAAGTCCGGGATTGCATCTATCTCTGAACGCTGGTATTTAGTGTGCATACTTGAACGCCAGTGTTTAAAAATAGGCATATTTCCCCCATTTCTATTGGAGTAGGCATATCTATCAAATTTGTTTGTTTTTAAGGCATAGACAAAAAAAAAAAATCATATCTGCTATGCGCAGAGAAAGAATCGGGTTTGATATCTAGTTCTTGCTTATGTGAAATTGGGTGTAAAAAAAATGAGAACTTTTTTAAGATCTCAACCATATAAATTAAATCTAACGGTTGATTAGAATATGAGTAGCAAAATATTGTATCACAGCAACAACAAAAAAACTTTACAAAACACGTTTTCTAGATTTGTTTCGCAATTTTTTCTATTCAATCCAAATAGAAAGCCAAAAACGGTATAGATTGAATGAAGATAAAATCCCAACATGAAGTTTCTTTGATACGTGAGAGACACCTCTCCATTTTAAAAACAAATGGACACAAATTGAACTTCCCTGAACCGTTGGATCGCGATATCCAACAGTCCAAAAACCCAAATCAACCACATTTCACCATTCATCCCCTCTAAATCTTTAGAGGGGTATATATAGTAAATACTAAAAGCTGATAATGGATACAATTACGATTGTCAATAAAAAGGCCGAGATTTGTGACAAACTGACAAGAATATATATATGATTTGGGTGGGTTTATACGAGGAGGGATCCATGCATTGATTAAAAGAGGCATTATCAAGATTGTCAAGTTATCCATTGTCAATAGATCCCTCCTCTTTATGTTATGTTCCAATACATATATACCCCACAAATCACAATCCACATCATTGCTGCTTGGGTACATATGTAGATGGATGATTGGGTTAATTGGGACCTCTGATTAATATTTAGACGAGATTGGACTGGACGTCATGAATCATCGAGTCATGACACATTTCAATTTGTCGTCAACGAAAACATTCATTCTCGGCGTTGAATCATACAGATAAGATCACCTCACCTTATTAATTTAATAACATTAAGTCACTAACAGCGTGCTGTTGTATTGTGCAAACCAAAATGGGGAAGAGAACAGCTGTGCAGAATTATATAGGGTTTGTTTGGTTCGGATGTTCTAATCAAAATTCAGTGCAATTATATATTAATCAGAGGGCCTCCCATGAGCTTAATACCAAAAACGTATCAAACCATATCCAAATTTTGATTTATATGGCTCAATAAATTCTTTATATCAAATCATGTTGCATGCAAAAATTTTTCATTTTTAGAGATTCTTAAGTATTTATTTCGGATTTTTTAAAAGTTACATATAAAACATTGATTATTTTATTAATATTGTATAGTTACTATTAAAAAATCCTAAATAAATACTTAAAAATCTCCAAAAATGAAAAAATTTTGCATACTATAAGATTTTGATATAATGAATTTATTGAGCTATATAAATCAAAATTTGGATATGATTTGATACATTTTTTGTGTTAAGCTCACGGGAGGCCCCGTGAGCTTAAGAACACTATAGTTTTACTCTATATATAGAGTTGGGTTACGGTGATATGCATAGCAAAACTACATTTTTGCTATGCGCTCGTATCTCAACAACTGTAACTCGGATGGCTGATCCGATTTGACCGGTGCATTCTACATATCGATTAAACTCATCAGATACTAATTTTTACTATTTTTGGAGATTCCTAACTATTTTTAACGATTTTTGAAAGATGGCAAGAAAATAATAATAATAATAATCTATTTGGAACTCATAATCAGGGTCATTTTTTCAAAAATCGTTAAAAATAGTTAGGAATCTCCAAAAATAGTAAAAATTAGTATCTCATGAGTTTTCGATATGTAGAATACACAGGTCGAATCGGATTGGCCATCCGAGTTACGGTTGTTGAGATACGAGCGCATAGCAAAACTACGGTTTTGCTATGCATATCACCGTAACCCAACTCCTATATATATATATAGGAGTTGGGTTATGGTGATATGCATAGCAAAACTACGTTGATATGCGCTCGTATCTCAACAACCGTAACTCAGATGACCGATCCAATTCGACCGGTGCATTCTACACATCGAAAACTCGTAGGATACTAATTTTTACTATTTTTGGAGATTCATAATTATTTTTAACGATCTTTGAAAAAACAACCCTGAATATGAGTTCCAAATGGATTATTATATTATTATTTTCTGTCCATCTTTCCAAAATCGTTAAAAATAGTTAGGAATCTCCAAAAATAATAAAAATTAGTATCTAATGAGTTTTCGATATGTAAAATACACCGGTCGAATCGGATCAGTCATCCGAGTTACGGTTCTTGAGATATGAGCGCATAGCAAAAACGTATTTTTATTATGCACATCACCGTAACCCAACTATATATATATGTATGGGTTTTATCTCAAAAATTATGTATATACTAGACCATCTGTTGCGCCTTTGGCGCAACCTTTCCTTTTTTTTTTTTTTTTTGGAGAAACCAAAAAAAGAAATTGAAGCGGTAATTTACTGCAAAGACGTAAATCCTGGAAAAAAGATACCAAAAAAAAAATATACATCCTGTACTACACACAAAGGACGTGCCATAAAGAGGGCTCACATCGAACAGCACACAGTAGCTTGAAGATGTACATACACCAATCTCAAAGCTAAACCAAGGGTCACAATACAGGGACGCAACCAAACAGAAAATAGCGGATACAGAATGCGTACCTACGAAACACATGCCTAACAACCGAGTACCATCCTGTACTACTCGACAGTGCACTACACCAACAACGCATACTATCGAACATAGTAACATGATTCGCGATTTATTCGCGAATAATTCGCGAATAATTCGTTTTTCACAAGAGCCGAACGAATCCCGCATAATACTACAGAATGATATATAATGCGTTTTATTTGCGAATTATTCGCGAATAAAACGTTTTTTACGCTAATAAAACGTTTTATACGTGAATTATTCGCGAATAAAACACATTATATATCATTTTAAAGGAAAATTTGTGCTTTTTAATTTGGTTTTTAAAAATATTGGCACTTTAATATATTTTTTATTATATTATATAAGCCGAACTATTCCCGAATTATACCCGAATAATATCCGAATCACGAACTTTTGACCTCGCCGAACGAATCCCGAATCGATAATTTGTTACTATGCTATCGAACAACGCAAAGCCCCCTTAAAATGCACATGCGCAAATCTCAAAGCGGAATAAACAGTCACGATACAGAAACTCGACGGACCAAAAGGTAGATGATACGAGCACCAAACCGCTTTGCAGATATCGAACAGCTCCAGAAGTGTCAGTGAGAATAACACAGAAACTGAGAACAGAAGAGAGCACCGATAGTAATTTCCTCAAAAAAAAAAAAAAAGCACCGATAGTAATTTATTAAAAAAAAAAAAAAGCACCATAGTAAGTCCGCCCATAACCGTGTAAACCCTAAGCACCATTAATGAAAGAACCATACACTCCAAAAGGCCCCACAACACAGCCAAAAAAAATGGTGCACAAACATAACATAAAACCAGGAGCATAGAAATATCACAGCGTTCCATAGAAAAGTAAAATGCTGTGGACCGCCCAACACCATTGCATAAAAATGAACATCGGCCCACAACAGCAAGAATACACCACGAAGATAGACCCCCCCCCCCCCCCCCCGCCTGCGTCATCCAAAGACGTCACCCCAAAGGAGCAGGACCACCAGATGATGGTCTGACGGCTCAGAACAACTCAAAAACACTATTCAACAATCACTATTCCCGACCATACGAAATGAGCATTTCAGATATATGGGTTTCAGACTTTCAGGATTTAGGTGTACTTGTGACAATTGTGATTTACGTACGTACACCGTCGATATGAATTAGAAACCTATAATAAGAATGAAATTAAGCAACAATTTTTCTCTTGGAAAAATCTAAAATCTAAATCACAACCCAGAACTCCACGCATTGGAATGAAACGACAGGAGACGTCCAGTTTGCCATTATTCTGATTTAATTGATTCTTTGCTGAACGAAGGGCCGTTTGATCTGCTGTGGCGGCTCTTTCTCTTGCGAAAGGCCACATTTCATAAGACTTACATTGGCATTGAGATTGCATTACAGTCCGATTACCAATCCCAACGGTTGAGATTGCTGCATTACAGTCATGAGGTGATGAATTGACGATACATCTCCACCATCCGAATCTCATCAGACGCTCATAATAATAAACATGACCCCACGTACAGAGGTCCCTCAATGAGTCAATATCACATTAATTTTACTTGGACCATATATATTATGAGAGTTATTCATTGCTACTACATAACTCATAATTTATATATAAACATGAGTTAGATAGATAACATATGAAGCAAAATGCAGCCGTTCCCAAATCTTGTCAATTGTCATATCAGAATACCAATAGAGATGAAGCCTCACCCCCTCCATGTTGTTGAGCACATCATCATGTAGTGGCAATTGCTATTTATCAATCATATATATTCGTCATTCATTCATACCAATTCATGGTGCTTGGTTAGACACATATATTCATGGATGGAACCTCAGAAAAAGGAATACTTCGACGCATTGACGGTTCTCCTGGGGTCGCTATGCGCGCTTCTCCTCTTCGGCATGGTGGTCGACATTAGCGTCATTACTTGCGGCATGATAGTTGTCGCCATGGGGGTAGTCCTCTGCATGCGCTGCTACCTGTTTACGCCGAGAGTCGCCGGAGCTCGGTCGTACGACCACATCGAACGGATGCTTTACCAGAATGGTGTGTTGATATAGATTATTGTAATTTTTGTACTTGTGTTTATTAATTAGCAGTTCTTTGTTATTAGGTACGTACAAAAATTACTAGCTAGGTATGGTGGTTTGATATATTTATTCTTTTTTAATTATTTGCTAGTTATATGCATTAAAATTTTAAAATTAATTGTAAAGTCTGTTCATGTTCTTTCAATTCAGGTCAATAATATTAATTACACAAGTTCTGAAGATGAATTTTCAGTATGTTTTGGTAAGTGGTCAAAGCGTCCGATTCTGCTATTATCCTAACCGAGGATAACAGAGCCCTGCTTGTCCGCTCGGCACCGTCAGATCAAAATGGACGGATGAGATTTGTTCGGGAAAATTCTTTTTAACTTTAAAACCGAACTTTTGCACTGAATCTGAACCATCCATTTTGATCCGTCGGTGCCGAGTAGACAAGCAGGGCCCTGTTATCCTCGGTTAGGATAACAGCGGAATCGGACGCAATGGTCAAAATAGAGAGTTTTAGAGTGCTAACTGTAATTTTGGAGTGCAAAGAAAATAAGTGACGCAATAGATAATGTGAGAACATTAATTAAAATATATGTTGGAAGAATTAATTCCAAGTATTTTTTTATTTCTCCTAAGCATTGCTATTCAGTCCTTATATAGAGACAATGGTACATCCATGGCGTCCATATCGGCTGCGATGCTTCCCCGATTGCAGGAGCCTGCGATCTCAACATGAGAGCCACTTATTTAATTGAACGGCTGGAATTAGTTTGGATATGTTTAATTATTAGTGGCTCCCCAATCTCTTCATTCAGTCGTCCCATCTTTCAATTTATGTCTTTTTGTTTTTTATAAATTCATTTTTGCACGTGAAAGAACCGATTTGGTTTACACGATTTGGTTGTACACTTGTGCTTAGAGGTGACAGATTGTCGGGTCGGGGTCGGGTTTGGGTCAGGTCGAATAGATTTTTTGGGTCTGGTCAGATTTTGCACCTCTATTCCCAGGTCATCTCGGTAGGGTCGGTTCGGTTCGGGTACAGGTCAGTCTGACTTTTCCTGAAATATGGGTCGGGTCGGTTTGAGTCAGTTTGACTTTTCCTGAAATTGGGGTCGGGTTTGGGTCGGACGGATCTTTGGGGTCGGATCAGATTTTGACACCTCTACTTGTGCTTCTCTAAAAAATATTTTTAGAAATTTTAAGAAGTTTGTACAGCACCTCTACTTGTATTGGTTGTAAAATCCATATTACAAATTTTATATGCAAGCAAAATTTATTTATTATAAATACAAATTTATTTAGTATTATCATATGTTTTTTATTTATGCATGCAAAAATTTATTTGGTATGTAATGTGTGAAGGATGCTTGGCGAATTGATTTTACATGCATAATAACAAATTTACATACATAATTCAGAAGTGCAGAACAAGTTTGGCTGGTCAAACTATCCATATTCACGACAAGAGTTACAATGATATCATAGATCAGCGCCCTTTTCTCTTTCCGAGGAGGGATCCATTAACAATGGTTAACTTGACAATCTTGAAAATACCAATTTTCAAAAATTTATAAAAAAATCGTAAAAAATCTTAAAAATAGAAAAAAGTTTTCGAAAATATTGCTTAACTTATAAATTGATTATGTTTCCGATTATATTCAATTTAAGCGACGTTTGATAGCTCTTTAAAGATCCGCTAAATTATAACATTTGAAAAGTGCACAAAATTTTGATAAGTCATTAAACAATGTTCAAATTGATTAAAATTTGAAACACTATCGATCTATAAGTCAAGTAATACATCTATAAATTATTTTTCATTTTTAAGATTTTTTACGATTTTTTATAAATTTTTAAAAAGTGGTACTGTGAAGATTGTTAAGTTAACTATTGTCAATTCATCCCTCCTCTTTCCATATATATGTTTATATTAAAAACATTAGTGCCGTACATACAAACTTAAATGAAAAATAACTAAAAATAAAGACGGAAATGGAAAGATGGGACCTACCAAATGAAGAGACGGGAGCAACTAACAATTAAAACAGACCAAAAATGAATCCTGCCGTTCAATTAAATAAGCGGCTCTGATGTGAGATCGCAGACTCCTGCGATCGATGAAGGATCTCAGCCGATATGGACGCTACATCGATGGAAGGCCCAGAAAACTTTTCGTTCCCATGTCTAAAGAAACTTATCTTATTTAATTAATTAATAATAATTTAACAGTTAATACATAAATTATCATCATTTAAAATTAAAAATCTAAATTAGAAGTTCTAATCCTATGGAATTTTCACTATTAATGCGCTACAGAAATTAACTTCTTTTTTTGTTTCGGATAAAAATGGTATATACAAAGGTAAGACATGTTCCTTTCTCCGTCGTAATCATTTCAAAGTCCGAATATCTGTTTTTGTTTTTGTTTTTGTTTTTGTTTTTGTTTTTTTGTTATGTTGTCAAATCAAGAAATCTTCTTAGGTTATTGACATATAGAAAAATTAACAAAAGCTGGTTGCTTCATGTCTTAGCAGCCATATATGCTACCCCAATAACATAATTCAATAAATTGCTATACACAAATCGCTTTAACCTTTTATTGAAACATCAATTAACAATAAATTTTCTTATTCAATCACATATGTGCAAGTTCGTATCGTAATTTTGAATTGCCATTTTCCTCGTGTACCTCTAAAAACTATAAAGAAAATAAGACAAAAATATTAAAAATTTGAAAAACAAAAAGAACCTCCCAATGCTTCACACTCAGTTACGACCACGTATATGCACAACAATATGTTGTGAACAATTTTAATTGGACTGATCACACTTTTAAGTTCGCCCAATAGTAATCAGCATGAAGAGAGGTTGTATAAACAAGTCCCAAAATCGTGATGTAGAAGAAGCATATAACATTAATAATAATAATCGCATTATGGTTTCTTCGCCTGTATGAAGATAAGTGAACATTTCAGTTTTACATTATGCATTATTAACCTGAAAATAGAACTATAGAATGTAATGAGAAGATATATAAAAGTTTTACCTTTTTGAGATACTTTTTGTGAAGTTTCATGGCTCCACTACAAGCCTTTTTTGCATCTAGATTTCCTGTTATATCATTCAAAATCTGCAAGACATGGTGTATTAGCAAGGAATTCTGTGAAAAACTTTTTTAAATCAAAAGAAACATGCAGAGGTTGCTTCATCAGGTAACTGACGGTAGTTCTGTAACACGTAAAAGACAATATCAGGTGTTATTCATTTTCTTCAAAAGATGCCCGAAAACAATATAGTTCCTTTCCCATGATGTGCAAACAGATGAGCCTAAAGAAAGATTTTATTGGTAATTCTTTTTATACCTTAACAACATCATCTATGCCGCGTGCTTCTGTCAGGAGTTTGGCACTCTTATCCTTTAGAACACTTGCAACAAGAAAAACTGAGATAGGCAAAGGACCATCACCTTGAACCCCACTTCTGACATTCTCTCTCTCGAACTTACCTAGTTGCCGTGTTGATTTTACCTTCCCTTTCGATCCTTCAGCCTTATCAGTTGCAGATCCTGCTTCTTCATACACGGAGAATATGTCTGGGTCATACTCTAGGGCCCACATCATCTGAAAAATATTTAAGATGTATTTAAAGGAGCTCTCTACCAATAACAGTAATGACGCTACCAGCTACTGAAACAAATCAAAATATGGAGCTCATTGAGATAAAAAAGGGGAGAACAAAAATATCCAAGAAAAATATTAATATTATTTAAATCGGACCTTTACCAAAATATTTTCCTAATTTGGCCTCAATCAAACAAGTGACGTAATTATCTTCTGACAAGACAAGTATGATACTGGCATCTCAGAATTAGAATCCTTGTTTAGAGCCATGAAACATATGACGGAATGATTTTATACCATTACTATAATTCTGGTACCTATCTCCATTATCAAATGATTAATACCTCCCAAAGGTACAATGAATCACCAAAGGATAGCTCTCGACGAAACAAAACCATGAACATGCGAAATGCAAATAGATAATCTCCTCCTCCCAGTGCATCTGTCAAAAGAATTTTAAGAAGCTTATTGTATGTTACAACTTATAAGCCTGATGAAGTTAATACACAAGTAGCTATGTACCAAGATGTTGATGAAGCTTTGGATCAACGACTTGAGTTATGGATGCAAGGGTTTGGAGTTGATTCTCTACTCCGACTGATCTCTCAGTGCATCTGAAATTTCCTCTCTTAAATAAAAATAATAATCATTAAGAGATTTTTTGTAATAAAAAACCACAAAAATATAAACTCAAATGGTTTTGAAAGGGCAAAAAGGTAACTATAGCTCTTCTTTGAGCATCTCAAAAAGGCAACATATAAATCAGACCTAACCTATGATATTTTTGCACCCGTGACCGGACAGTGAGAGACTGCCCTATTTATTAACATAAATAAATCAATTTACAAAAAATAGTACCAGTCTTCGCATCAAACGCTCAAAAGCCCAAAAAGCATCTGCCTCATCCTCTAGAAGAATTATCATCGGAGAGCACAAATCACTCATCCCTACATAAAAATATGTGGTAAAATCGATATAATGTAGTCCATTTCAATTTCCAAATATAAAATTTAATGTTAGTCTCACCTTGGCAATACCCAACATCCTTGTCAATCCATGCATAGACTGCAAGGATATCCCAAAGTTTGGAGAGATTCTCCTTGCTTTCATAGAATACCAATGTTCGATCAGTTCGTAGAACATCCAAACCTAGCAAAGGAGATTAAAACGCAATTTATATCAAGGATTGATGCCTACAGCTACCATGCACTGGTATTAAGAGGTGGAGAGCTGAATATTGGTCTGATTTTCTTTATTGTTTTCTCAAATGAAATAAGTCACAAAATGACTATCGGTAATGCCATGAAATAAGTGGCCTCAGCAACCCTACTTTTCTTTTATCATTTAATCTAGTAACCCAAATAATAATACAAGGTAGCTTAAAATAATGGTAAATGCTCTACATTATCACATTACTGTCAGTTGATTTAACCATTGATTTACCAAAGTACCGGATGTACGTAACTACAGTCAAAGAAGAAGACCTACCAATCTGGTGTAAAGTAAGCTTCCAATCTATAACTGGTTTCTCAAGAGGCTGTTGGGATTGACCCAGTCCATCGGCACCTGAACTGCCCAGGTCACTGAAAGCCTGGCCAGGTGCAGATTGCTGGAGCACTAACGGGTCATTGATTGGTTGCCCATCCTCTGTAATTAGTGGAGCTGTAACTATGATGCCACTACCAACATGTGCATCCATCTCTTTGCATTCCTGCTTCCACCTCATGTATTGTATCCTGTTGCAATCTCGGTTAACAATGGATATCATGAAAATTATACACTATGATGTGTAATGCACGAGAGGCGGTAGCATACAGGTCAAATTTTTGTTATGAACAAGTAAATTTCTAAAACTATTACTGTTACTGGTTTGGACCATTATAAACTTTTTTAGTAAAATAATAAATAACAAGTACCTTCTCTTTTGTCTAATTTGTTCCCTGTCATCAAAGGAGCTTTTTGGGTCGAAACATCCTAGAAGGAACTCCCAAACTTCGCCTCTAATCGAAGGATGAATACCCTGTACATATATATATTGTAATATAAAAATCTGAAAATTGTAACTGAAACAAAAAAAATTCAAAGATAATGGAAGGGATGAGACAAAAATACCCCTCGCTGGATGCGGCCAAGCACTGTGGCCATTTCTAAGTAGCCATCTGCACTGAAGGCTGCTCGCCACCTCCTGGCACTTAAAGTCTTTCCATTCTGTTAAAAGTTTAGAAAAGGGAATCAGACAAGTGCAAACTAATTATTTGTAAGCAGGTAAAGATTTACAACAAGTGATTTTTTTGTTCCCTTTTTTCTTTCCTACAAGAGAACAATACTGAAATAGACCTGCCGAGTCAGAAATAGTATAGTTCCATCACAATAAACTATTGTAGTTTACCCTTTAATTATTGTGACTATTTAGTTGTTTTACAGTATTCTGGCATTTCCTTTGTAGGTGGCAATTGATAACACCCTTTCAGTAAATAAAACACAACAAGAGTCAACTAAACTAAACAATTGACACAATAACAGATGCACAGAGGCACCAATTACATGAAACAGTTATAACAGATCATCCAATTTCATGTCAGAATCCAGCACCCAATCAATCAAGTAATCAAATGGTCAGTTATTAATTAGCTGAAACTACATAATTTAATTCTGAATACTCATAACATATATCAATGTGACTACCAAAATTAAATAACAAGGCGTAAGTTCAGAATGCACACAAATTGGTCAAACAATTACCAAACCAATTTACAAAAATATAACAAAAAAAGGGATGGAATGATACCCTGATTTTAAACTTGGTCTTGGGCACATCTGTGCATTCAGGCCGAACCTGATAGAAGTCATCGGCCGGCACCCCACCATCCTTCCACATTGAATGAAGCATCTCTTCTCGTTCAAATAAAAAAACCCACAAAGAAGAGAAAATCCGCCCCCAAAAAAAGAAATACGAAAAATCAATTACCCACAAAAAAAGAAGAACAATTGTACAGGAATTGCAGGTGGGGGATGAAGGTTGAAAAAGCTTAACAATTGATGATGGATTGACGAGAGGGAGGGAGAGGGAGAGGAAGAGGAATGATTAGTTTATTGTTTGTTATGTTTGTTGATGCTCATGGTCATGGTCTTCTCTTAGTTGGAACGATTCTTGTCCGGTGGCTTCGCGTGTCCCATCTCATGCGGTCTCTTCTCTACTTCCGACCCATATGTACTTGTTATAGAGGGCTATTTCGGGAGATTACACAGGAGGTTATACAAGTATGGTTACAGGGATGGGAGGAAAAAGATAGTTATTTCTGCTGCCTCACCAGTCACCATTAATTAATAAGATAACTGATGAATTAGTATTATTAGTATGGGAAATTGGAAATATCTGTGTGGTATTTTTAATGTTAACAAATTAACAGATTGGGTTGCAGTTAATGACGAAAAAGATGGAAAAATTTTCACAAATGCCCTTAGAAATCCGAACTTATATCTACCACTGCCTAAACTACTAACTTAATTTCACGGATACCCAAAACATTGGGCGTGACTTCAACTTACGCCTAAAGGGGAATACTGTGTTGCCCAATGTTCTCTAAGGCATGGGCAACGAGCACGGCATGGGCAGTTCAATAAAGTTCTTTAAGGCGCAAGTTGAAGTCACGCCCAATATTTTGGGCATCCGTGAAATTAAGTTAGTGGTTTAGGCAGTGGTAAAGATAAGTTCGGATCTAAGGGCATTTGTGAAATTTTTCCAAAAAGATAGTTATTTCTGTTACGTTGTTCTTATGTCAACTAATGTGGATGCATCAGGACATAGCTGTGTGCTATTTCCTTTATTTATTTATATTTACTTGGATAGATATCAATATGCGGTGGTATTTTGTATTGATTTTCTAAGACTTTGTACGTTTTGGTTCCAATGAGACCGGTGCTATATGCCACTTTTTTTTTAAGAAAATAATGAATTAAGGCCAGGGTAATTGGTGTGTATTATTGTTGGTTATTTATTAGTGGAGAAGGGAAGGTCACTTTCATGCCTTGTATAGTTCTATAATTTTTTTTTTTTTTTCCGGTTGAATAAATGTGTTGTCTAGTTAGTAGTTAGGCATTGCTTTTTTTATTTTTCGATCTGTATCTGTCAGCGTCTTACCCGCTTTAAAAGTCAACGGATCCAATCTCAAATGTGCATTTTTGACCTATTCTTTGCTAATAATAATGATCATCCTCAATTTATTTATTACAGAGTGAATATTTCCACTTCCCAAATGTGTTATGCAATAATAATAAATAGGTTACAATTTTTTTTTTTCATTGCAAGAAATATCTTTCTTTTTTGTGAAAAATTTATAATATACTTATTATTTATAACCAATATCCATTTTGAAATCATTTTTTTTATTTCTACAATTATATATATATTGATAAAATTGATTAAAAATGCTTAAAATAACATATCCTACATGCTAAAGTATATATTCAAGCCATTCATGGTTGCCATAATACCAAGAATAGAGAAAATCCATTTTAAATGACACTATTTGTGTTTGTATTAATTTTGACCAAATCAACTCATTATAGTCAAAACCATATACATCGAATAGAAGTGTTTTAGTAAGAATTCCGCACAAAATTCATCTTAATTGCATTTAAAACACTCATAAATTCCCCTACATGTGATTTTAAAATTTTTAATTTAAAATTCTCTAATTTATATTGCTGAGAAATTACTCAAATTTTTTGAATAATGCATTCTATGAGTTAGACTATTGTGAAAACATTTGCATTTCGCTCCAAAATGCTAATGGTCAAAGTTATACTTTGTCATGTCCGAAATTTCTATTTATGGTTTCCATTAAATTCATTATATGAAAATACTTGGGGATACAAAAATTTTCTATTTTTGAAGTTTTTTAATTATTCATCCTAGGCGGGGAGGTCGCGCCGTCGCCGGCCGGCCTCCCCCGCCATCCCTAACCACTGCCATGTATATTCCTCCTCCCTCCTCTCCTTCCTGTACATTCTAACCTTAGCTGCAGTCACCATCGTTACCGTCGTCGCCGACTACTTTGCGTCATCCCTCTTCGCCGAACACTCACTCTCCGCACCTCGTCACTGTCGTCTGTCGTCCACGCGTCACCTCACCACTGCCACCCACGAGCCTCCGCAACTCGCTGCCATTGCGGCTCTCGCGCCTCCACACCCCGCCGCCTCTGTACCCGGTCGCTCTCGCGCCTCCGCACCCCGCCGCCGTCGCCGCTCTCGCGCCTCCGCACCCCACCGCCGTTGCCGCTTTCGCGCCTCCGCACCCTGCCGCCGCCGCTCTCGGGCCTCCGCACCCAGCCGTCGCCGCTCTCGCGCCTCCGCACCCTGCCGCCGCCGCTCTCGGGCCTCCGCACCCAGCCGTCGCTGCTCTCGCGCCTCCGCACCAAGCCGGTGTCGCTCTCGCGCCTCCACACCCCGCCGTCGTCGCTCTCGCGTTTCACCTCATCACCCACCCATTTCGTTTTCCATTCGATAACACCGGTACAGGTCACAGCTATATTTTCTCCTCCTCCTCCTCCTCCTTCTCTTCTTCTTTTTTTTTTTTTTGTGGGGGTTTTGTTCCATTCGACAACACCACCGGAGGCTCACTGTATAGGGCGCAGCTATATTTTCTCCTCCTCCTCCTCCTTCTCTTCTTCTTCTTCTTTTTTTTTTTTTTTTTTTTTTTCTTTTTGTGGGGGTTTTGTTCCCCTTCCCATATGTAAATCCATTGTACCATTTTTATTTGTTTAATGGAAAATTTGGTAGGATTTTTACCTACCACCTCAAAAAAGAAGTTTTTTAATTATTTATTTTGGATTTTTAAAAATAACTCTAAAATATTAATAAAATAATGCTTGTTTGTACATGGAATTTTAAATGTTCGGAATAAATACTTAAAAAACTCCAAAAATGAAAAATGTTTGTATCCCCTAGTATTTTCATATGATGAATTTAATGAGAACCATAAATCAAAATTTTGGACGTGGCAAAGTATAATTTGGACCGTTAGCATTTTGGAGTGAAATGTAAATGTTTTTATAATAGTTCTACTTTGCATTCTACATATTCATGTATTTACTTAAGCTAAGTTTGAGTGTTACAATACCAATTAAACAACAAATTTTCTTTTTTTTTCTTGAAATTAAATGATTTTTAAATCCGTCAAATTGAGTTTTTAATCGAGTATTGCATCTTAAAAATTTTAAATCAATTATCATTGTGTTTACCAATAGTGGTATGGTTATAAACGTGACCTTTTTATTTTATAAATAAAAGAGTAAATTACACAAATGGTCATTAAAATAAAGTATCACTCTTTTACTAAGTTGGTCCTTAAAATTTCAAAAGTATCAAATTGGTCCTTAAAGTATTGATTTGCTACTAATTTGGTCTCTCAAGTTTGGGATGTACCATTTAGGTTCTTAAAGTTTTACTAACATATCGTTTTGGTCCCTAAAGTTTTAAAAATTTTATCAAATTGGTCCTAAAATTAAGTAATTCATTCAAAATTATTATTTTCATGTATCTTAAATTAATTTTTAACATTACAAATAACAATAATATATTATTAAAAAACATAAATATGTAAATATAAGTATATTTATTCATGCTAGTAAATACTTATTAAATAAATTTTATCATTAATGGATAATGATAAGACCAATTTGGTATGAATAAAATTAGAAAACCTCAATCTAAAATCGAAATGAACAGTGCACTGATCCTTTTATAATCGTCGGATTATCATCAACGGCTGTGAGTCACTTTGGTGATGTAATCCGATGGCATGTGATATGATCGGTTTTTTTAATTAAACCCGGTGTACATATGATCCTTTTTCTTTTCTTTCTAGCTCAATCTATGCCATGGGAACATTTTTGTTTTATTGTATTCTTCTCCATCATGATACAGATATAGCCAAAAGTTCTACTTACATTGTTCATCTTATACTTTTGAGCAATTGATATTGGTCCACCTATTTTAATGATAAACCATGTAAAAAGAGGTGCTATAATAAATTGTGGTCTTTCCATTAAATGCTTATATCGGTTCTTTCTATTATTCTTAACTTTTTCTTTAATACTTTTCCTTTCTACCTTCTACAGGACAGGCGTCCTTCTCTATGATGCGTGGTCTTCTCAAATTGTTGCAATATTATGCTTTTGTTACTACTTTAATTTGTTTGAAGCAGTGAAACAACATGAGATGAAACTTGAATATATACTTGCAAACATACAGTGGCGGCTTTAAGTGGAGAGAAGGGGGGACAGTCCCCCATATTTTTTCTCAAATGAACATTTTTATATAGTAATTTTAATGATACATAAGTATATTTTTAAAGAAATGCATATTTGAACCCCATAAAATATATGAATTATTATACTATTGACTCCCATAATTATAATTTTTAAGTTTTATATAACTACTATACCAATATTGATATTTGATATGACAACTTGAACCCCATTTACAAATTTTCTGGCTCCACCACTGCATACATATGCTTTAAGAAGATTATACTGTTTCCATTGATGATGATTGATTTCTACAAAAATCGTTTATTTCCAATTATGATGATAACCATAAAAACAAACGTTAAAGAAGGTCACAATTATGACGATAAATGTAAAAAAAATATATGATCTTATAGTCTTTTTTCCCACGAGTTTTAACTTATAACCAAGGTTCAAAATCGCGATTATAGCATCATCGTGGCGGGTCTTCGGAAAAGCTATTGCCGCTATAACGTGCTATAGCAGAAGCCAGGGGCAGAACCAGAAATCTGGCATAGGGGGGCTGGATCGTCGGAGTCAAAAGACAGGCATATATATAAAAAAATTGTCAAGTATCGTTGAGAGCTCAAACACAAATAGTCATAATAAAAGACGGGACAGAAAGGAGGAATGAAAAGATGAATAAGAAAATAACCACGTTTCATGTAATTAAATTAGAGTATTGTTGGTATACAACTAACAATTAGTGTCCAACCAAAGTTATAATACAACTAATGGTTATAATTACATTTGTAATAGTTTCACTAGATTTCCTTTTAGGCTGAGCAAATGGGTATACCAATGTTATCAGAACCGGACCGGGTACCGATCCGGTAAAATTTCGGGTCAATGGTTCACTGGTTAGACCGTCGGGTCGACTGGTTTGACCGTTGGTTTTTTAAACTCTTATATATATGTTTAGATATGAGAAATATTATGATATAATTATTATTCATGATACATTTAGAAGAATTCACATATGTATAATGTGCAATTAAACATAATTGAGTTTAGAAAATATCTCATTAATTGCTAATATAAAAAAATTCGATATTACCATCAAAATAATAATTTATTGTGAGTTGTTTTTATTATATAAAAATATATACTAATTTATAAACTAATACTTTTGAAAAAGTTATATTGAAGAAGATTCTTTTGAACTGGATACATATAAAATCATTAACTGTTCTTCGAAAAGAAATTAGCATGAAAAAGTATATCAACCGTTTCTATACATATGTCATGGTATAAATTTTAAGTTTGTAAGGATCTCAATGAAAATATCTTATAAAAAAATAAAATTTGCTAATAAACCAATTTGAACTTACTGGGAGCTTGTGCAACATTTGTTGTCTTTATTAGCCAGTGTTCCCCATTCCCCTCTGACATTAATGTCAGCAGTAGAGAGAGAGAGGAGGAAAAGCTTTAAATCCGGAGCTTTTTAATGAAAAGTGGCCGGTTTTTTTTGGTGAAAACCGCCTATATAACTGGATCTGCAACGGTTCAATTGCAGACACAATCCGACAAGCAAATCAGATCTGGGAAGGGTCCGGGTCCGTTTTTTTCGGTCTAACCGTCTGGTCCGGTCCGGTTTTAATAACACTGGGGTATACTGGGCAAAACAAAATTTTTTAAATAGTAAGCATTTGATACATACCTTCTGAACTTAAATGAGGGTCACCATTCTCCTTCCATCTCGCAAATTGTAATTACAATTAAAATTATGAAGCTGCCAATGTTATATGATAGGAACTAGAAATGGTAATGATAGTAAAAGAAACTTAAATGCTAATTAGCTAACTTTTTGGCTTAGTAAAAGAAATAAATTAACACGCAACTAAAGATAATTAATTGCAATAGGTGGCACCTTTAATTCTTTATATTTATTCTCCAGTATGGTCCCACAAGTCATATTCGTCTTCTTCTTGCCCCTAAGGAATTTTGCTCCCCTCTTGAATAATCAGATTAAGATTAGTAGTAGCATGTTTTTTTTTTTTTTTTTTCCTTTCTTTTTGCCTTCTTGTTAAAAGTTATTTACTTGTTGAAGTTTCACAATAAAAGGTTTAATTAGCACCAAATATTTTCTTCCCACTCAAAAAGAAACTGCACGCATTTGAAGAACAATAAGGTTCGAAGTCCTTCGGTAATACAGATTTTACCCAAATATTTGGATTACGGGGAACTCATTTTGAGTTTATTTGATTCAAGTAGCTTGATTAATTTTTCAAACTATAACTTACATAGGACTTAAATGACGATGAGCATATGTTGTAACTTGTAATTCCTATTATTTTTCTCAATTTCGTATTATATATATAAAATAAGGTCTCAACAAATATAGCAATAAGTTTACTAAAACATTAGTAAACATAAAGTTAGAAATTAATTTGAATAGATTAATAAGTGATTGTACTGAAGATATTGATACATGCCAATTATAGATCACAAATAGAAATGACTCTATTATCCTTTTGACAAATGAAGGGTTCACAATAAAAGTTGTATCATTATGTTAGTTGTACACAAATTTTTAGGTGTACTATTATCCTTTTGACAAATGAAGGGTTCACAATAAAAGTTGTAGTCATTGCCTCGTCCCTTGGAGAAAAGTCATACTGCCAAAAAGATTCGGGGGACTAGGCATTATGGACATAACCTTACATAACCGGACATTGCTGCTCCGATGGCTATGGTATTTGCACTCCGACAATAACTCGTTATGGGCCACCACTCTGCATTCCATCAACATTACGACCCTCGAAAACTTAGCCTCGCGGTCACGTAACTTATCCTTCTTCCTCCAAGACCTCTCTGGCCTCCTACCTATGTTCAACGTATCAATAGCAGGCCACAGCGATGTACCATCTAATCAGGCATGGCTCTGGACTTCAACGGGCATATACTCTTCTGTTTTAGCCTACAAAGCATTCTCTAACCCAGGAATTCACTCCCACATCTTTTCACATATATGGAAAATCAAGGCCCCGCCCAAGGTTAAGATCTTCCTCTGGTTACTCGCACACCAACGGCTACCAACGGCTACCAACGGCTGACAACCTACTCAAAAAGGGGTGGCCGGCCACAGCTTGCTGCCCGCTATGCTCTGACACCATTGTGGAGACTACACAACATCTCTTCAACCTTTGCCCTCTAACTACTCAAATTCACAGTGCACTCTTCAATGTGGCACCACGACACACTACCTTACACACATGGAATCAGGTGTGTGCCGTGGGTAAAGAATTATTATGGGTGGCGATGATCTAGACCCTGTGGAAGGAAAGATGCTCAAGAATCTTCGGGCCACACTCCAAGACGGTGGCCATATTGCTAGTGCAAGCCAGGGAGATGAAGGCGCTGTGGGATCGGGCGTACCGACGGATCGGGAGGGGCGACTAGTACATTTAATAGCAATAGGATCCTCACCACCATTACACTAGCTAGATTGATGGTTTTAAACTGTAGCGTAACTTGTGTATCTCTTAATTTTTCTCCTAGCCTGTAACCTCTAAAACTCGTTTTTTGGTTTTTTATCAATGAAATTATATAGTAGGCAATCGCCTGCTACCTTAAAAACAATAAAAGTTGTATCATTATGTTAGTTGTACACAAATTTTTAGTTGTACACCAGCAAAATTCATTAAACTAATAAAGCAATAATAATTAAATTTACGAAAAACAATGAACTTTTCAATTAATTTTAAGACCTTAATGGATTTTTTATAATTCTATATAAAGTCTAACTCCATATGTAATTTGAGGACGGATTCAACAACCATGGTCATTGATATCTATGGTAGTCATTTCATTATTTATATATAAATGGACAATTATAAATCGTTAGATGTATTTAATTTCTCAATTGGGGATGTTGGACCCACTAAGAGAATGAATAGTACCTTAGGAATAGTGATCTCTATTCAATCTAGGTCGTCCGATTAATATCTAACGTTTCTTATCATTTACGCTTATGTCAGCGGTGACATCATGTTACTATATGCTTTGAGCCCCCACTTTGCACCCAACCTGTTTTTTTAGTTTTGTAACCCCACTTTGCACGTACTGGTCTCTATTAATTGATCATCTTATTTCGTCTGTGTTGTTGATTTAATAGCAAATTGAATTATATAAAAAAAATTGAATCAAACAAAAAATCACATAAAAAACATATAACTTTTTAGATGCCACCATGTTATGTCTCTAGACATTAATATTGAAACAAACTTGCAATAATAGACAAAAAATAGAAAAATATATATACATAAAATAGGAGATATCATTTAAGTTTGAGTTAGTATTGCTATTGCATTAGTAGACATAAATTATTGGCTGCCATGAGGCCAAGGTAGAAAATATTGTTGCAAGCATAAAATTCGAATTTACCAAAATATTTTTTAATGGAAAAATAAATATAAATAAACAAAAAAATGTGAGGAGAGTATTTTATGGAATTACTTAAAATATTTAGTAGTTATGAATTATAGACAAATTATTTATTCTTCATTTGTGTCGAATGCAAGCTTTTAAGAAATGTATCATGACTCTTAACAGTGAGATGATCATTTAACGGGTTTACGTTAAAGTGGAATTACATAGTTGTTAAATATAAAGGCGGCTACTTTATATTTTATATTTAAAATGGCTAGATAATACATTTTCATACAATTGAGTTCAACACATTATTTGAGCAGCTCGAGTTTCATTCTTTTTTTATTATTTCTCCCCCAATTTATTTTATTTTTTAATTTTGTCAAGTTTATTTAGTAATATGGTTTGAAAGAATAATATAAGGTACTTGATTTGCGCAATTCAATGAAATTTGAGATTGTATAGTTATCATATATTCATTTTGTTTAGCCACTTAAATGTATACTAATAATATTTCAATTGATGAAAAACTGCCTCTGTTGCATAGAAGTGAGGATTGTGTCAAAGGAACAACTAATTAACCTAGTTCTAAATAATTTTAATAACATATACACAATAAAATAATAAATGATAAAGTATTAACATCATTTTGACAGTAATTAAGAGAGAAAAAGAAATTATAAAATTTCAACCATTGATTTTTGTTAATTTTGATGCATATTTAAATAAAATCAAAATGATATAATTTTTTGTGTACACATAAAACATAATATATTCTAACACCAATTATCAATTAGTTTTATTTATTAAGATTTTGAAATGTAGTTATTCAAAATTTAATTTCATGGTCATTGATCGATCACCAAAAACATGATTATTTGATCCCTCTTCATGTAATTTAGGGAGCCAATAAAGACTTATACTAGTACATGAAAATCATAAGGGGGGCCAAATAATTTTTTTTTACAAAAATACACTGACAAATTAAATGTCAGTACGCAATTTGGAAAATCATGGGGGGGTCTTAGCACCCCCAGTCCCCCCCTGGCGGAAGCTATAGTACGTAGCATATCCATTAATCTCATGAATTGTATTATATTTTTGTATTAAATTTCAACATTATTAAAAGTTCTATAGAGCAAATAATCAAAACAAAATTAATTAAGAAACTAATATAAAATGTCACAAACTATGTCATTTCCTGAATTAAACTAGTATTGTCTAGCATTAAACTAGTACAAAGTCCAAGTTGCTGTTCAAAATATCTGATATAGTATTGTTTTCTGTACAAAATGATCTAAAATGTCACAAACTATGTCATTTCCTGAATTCCTGCACAAAAGGTTACTAATTCTATTATCAACCCTATACAAAATATCCTATATGTCAGGTTTTATTCTAATTTCATGTCAAACTATATATTATTATGTAGATTCTTTAGACACGTCATAATCTGTATCAGACTCAACTGGCGGCTCGTTATCCTCATCTTCTGATGATGATGATGAGACAAACTCTTCAATAGGAATGATTAAGATGATGAAGATTATTAAGATGATTAATATACAATTCTCACGTTAGTCCAATAAAGAATATAGATCATTTTGGGTCTAAAAAATATTGCATGTCGGATAGCGCGCTATTTTAGCGCTATCACGCTATGCGCTATAGCGTACGCTATTTCCGCTATAGCGGTAATAGTGCTACTTGCGCAGTGTTGACATATTGCATCGCGTTTGGAAGCTGGAAAAGCTATAGCGCGCTATTTAGAACATTGCTTATAACTGATGTATGAAAAAAAAAAAGGCAAACATTTTATAGGGTAACGGCCAGTTATCTAGTATTTTAAGGACCAAAATGATATATTGGTAAAACTTTAAAAACATAGATAATTAATAGAGCGTTTAACCTCCATTCCCATCCATTCACCTCCTCATTCACCATCTGGAGCAAAGCCTAAACCTCCCCGACGGCCGACGCGGATAAATAAATGCAAATCAAGCACAACTCCGAAAGCCTCAAAAATTCAGTACTAAAACTAAACTAAACTAAAGTGCTATTAATAATTAATTATACGAGAGGAGGATAGGGCCGAGTTCAGTCTGATCTCTATTAAATTTTTTTTTTTTTAGTCAGCAGGCAAATTGCCTACTGTGTTTTTTTCATTAAAAAATTAAAAATATTTACAAATGCGGTGAACAAAACCTATGCTCTGAAAATGTAAATAAGAAAGGAAAAGAAATGAAAAAGAAAAAGTTGCTAATAAAAATCTGAATCCCTATACATTGTTGGACGTCCTATGTATGATAAGGTAGTTGACTGTAGTCATCCATGATCGCTGTGTTCTCTCTGGGGCACTTCTTGCATGTTGTCGTTACGAGGTTGGTGTTGCGGCAGTTGCTCGCCACGTAGGGCCATTTGCCATAGGGTTGTGTCGGCGTGGATGTTCGCCAAGACGGTTTCCGTTGATCTTGAACATCCTTGGAAGATTCTTCTGTTCCTCTCTTTCCAAATATGCCAGCATGTGCTTGCAATGGTGGCCTGCAGTCCATCTCCCCTTCGTGTGGAGTTGTGGAGTAGTTGTGGGAGGTGCTGTACCAATGATGGCAGTTGGAAGTTATTAGGCAGGATGTCGTTCCACAATCTCCTGGCGTAGGGGCACTGGAACATTAGGTGGTCTGCAGTTTCCAGAATGTTTGCGTGACAAAGATTGCATGAGTCGCCGCATGGCCAGTGTCTTTTGGTAAGGTTCTCATGAGTTAATATTCGGTTGTTTATCAGTAGCCAGAGGTAATATTTGATTTTTGGAGGTATCGACAGTTTCCATGGTATTGTTGAATGCTCTATCTGGACTCCGGGGTTTGTGAGAAATGTATAGGCAGTATGGGAAGTATAGATGTCGTTTGATGATTTGGTCCATGACAGTGATTCATCCGCTAAGTTGGTTGTTGTACATGCTTTAAATATTGGTAATAAGGTGTTAAGATCGCGAATGAAATGTGGCGTCATTCGGTCAGACTGATCAATTTCCTCCCATTGGGTGACGTTAAGTTGGGTTCGTACAGTGTTCGACCAGTGTGACGTTGGGTTGGTGAGGAAGACCCAGAGCCATCGCATTAGCAGCGCCATGTTTTGTGCTTGTATGTTCATCATTCCTACTCCCCCATTTGGTTTGGGGGTGCACATAGTTGCCCAATTCGCTAAGCAGTGGCCACCTGAGAAAGAGTCGTGGCCTCGCCAGAGAAACCGGCGTGTTATTTTTGTAATTCGGTCAATAACACCCTACGGCAAGAGGAAGACCTGCATGTGGTATACCGGTATAGCATTGAGGACATGGTTCACCAGTACCACCCTACCCGGTAGGCTCAGTTGTTTGCCCTGCCAGCCTTGTAGTCTATTTTCAATTGATTTAATCATAGGGTCGAAGAAGTCCTTTGACGTTTTTTTGTGTGTTAGAGGCAGTCCTAGGTACGTGATTGGCAAGGTTAATGGTTGGCAGCCTAGGATTACAGAGATTGTGTGTGTCAAGTTAGGTGGAATTGCTATAGGGACAAAACCGCTCTTTGCAAGGTTAATTTGCAGACCAGACATAGAAGCAAAGTCGTGTAGAAGTTGTGAGATACGGTTGAGGTTGTGGGGGTGTGCCGGTGTGAATATGATAGTGTCATCAGCAAATTGTAAGAGTTCCGTTGTCGCACCCGGTAAGTGCACTAGTTCATGTTGTATGTCTCGCAACATGTGTTGGAGGGTCTCAGTTGCTAAGATGAACAACATAGGCGATAGCGGGTCGCCCTGTCGCAAGCCTCGGCGATGATAGAAAGTTTGGCTTTGTTGGCCATTGATTTTGATTGAAGATGATGATGAGATGAGAAGGTTGCGAATCCATGATATCCACCTCTCCGGGAATCCTCTTTTTTCAAGCAAGTTAAGGAGATATTCCCAGGATACTGTGTCGAACGCTTTCTTGAAGTCAATTTTAAATAGGACTGAAGGAATGTTGTGAGAATGTAGAAAGGAGAGAGTTTGGCGCGCTACTAAGAATGTCTCGGTTATTCGTCTTCCGTTTATGAAAGCCGTTTGGGAAGGCGAAATTAGTTCATCTAAGTGGGGTCGTAGTCGTTCGGCCATTATCTTTGTTATTAGTTTAGGAATAGTAGAGAGAACGCTAATTGGTCGAAATTCATCGACTCGATTTGTGCCCTCCTTCTTTGGAATCAGAGTAATGTGGGCCTTGTCGATTCTCCATAGATCAACTCTGTTGTTGTAGAAGTCGTGTAGAATAGCAATGAGATCGCCTTTGAGTAATTCCCAGTTGGTTTGAAAGAACTCGCTTGGGAAACTGTCAGGGCCGCTTGATTTACCTTTCGCTAGTAAGAAGAGCGCGTTTGATTTCATCGTGTGAGAAGGGGTCAGCAAGAGTAGATAATGATGTTGGTGGGGGCGAGACATTTGGGATTGCGTAGGTTGACGGTAGTCTTGTTCCCAGCAGGGATTTGTAGTAGTCATAGAAAATATCCATTATTTCCATTGTTTGGTCATGATGGCTGAATTGGTGGGGTGTTGAAGTTGAGGTATGTAATTTGTTTGGCGTCGATTGGAAGCTATGGCATGGAAGTAGGCTGAGTTATTGTCGCCCAATCTAATCCAGCATAGTGATGTCAGTTGTTGCCATTTGGATTCCTCAATTTGTGTGAGTTCATGAACGTGTATGCGCAAATTTATCTGCAACCTTATCTCAGCGTTGTTAAGGTTGCGTGCTTCCTCTACTCTATCTAGTATTTGTATGACCACTTTACATCTAGTTAATGAGTTGTCTTTATCTTTAAACCTTTTGCTGGCCCAGGATCGTAAAGCCGGTCGCAGTAATTTGAGCTTAGTGAGAATGCGTTTTGTCAGATTGGCCGGTAGATTGGGTGTGTGACAAACGTCATGTATAATACTCAGTGCCTCCGGGTATTTTAGCCAATAACGTTCAAAGAGAAAAGATTTTGTTAGAGGATGAGAGATATTATTGAAAGTGAGCTTGAGAGGAGTGTGATCAGAGGTTGTGTTTGGTAAGTCAGTGAGATGTGGATAAAAAGAAGAGAGTGGAGGGGTACTCCAATGGTGTGATAAGAGTACTCTTATCTAATTTTGAAAATGTTGGATTGGGGCGCCTATTAGAGTAGGTGTATGTACGACTCTGTAACGGTATCTCCCGGAGGTTCAATTCCTGAATGAGATCATTAAAGAGCTCTATCGGCATAGAGGGTCGTTGTGCTCCTGTTGTTTCCGACTGTGCACGCAAAGACATTAAAATCACCCAAAATAATCCAAGGAAGGCCTAAATTTTTTTTAATAAGCCCCGAAAAATACAATTTCACGACTTTAAGCTCCGTAACACATATTTTTCACATTTGAGTCGGACGCTACAGTACTACAGCGGCTAGGTGGGCCGCTAGGGTACTACAGCGGCCAGGAAAGGAGAGGAAGGAAAGGAAGAGGGCTCGGGTGAGGAAGGAAAGAAAGGGAAGAAAGAAAAGGAAGAGGGCGAGAGCTGGCCGCTAGGTTACTATAGCGGCCTACTTGGCCGCTAGGGTACCAGTGCGTCTAGCCTGGCCGCTAGTGTACCATAGCGGCCCACCTGGCCGCTAGGGTACCAGGGCGTCCAGCCTGGCCGCTATAGTACCGTAGCGTCCGGCTTAAATGTGAAAAATATATGTTACAGAGCTTAAAGTCGTGAATTTGTATTTTTCGAGGCTTATTAAAAAAAATTGAGGCAAGGAAGGTCATTAAATGCTCGCACAACTCTTTTAACTAGTTAAAAAAGTCACATTTCTTAGTGTCGTCAATCGGCCGTAAACCGTTGTTAGCATACAGGAGAGGTTAGTAGTTAGGTCAAGTATGACTGTATTAGTGTAAATGAGGGGCAGGGTAAAAGAAGATTTCAAGAAATGTTTCCATATGTTATCAATGTTCCGCCCGATGCCATGCCCCCTGTGCATCAACAAAAGTTGCTTCATTGAAGCTGCCATTACAAACAGTTCTAAGCTTAAAGAGAGAGTGGCTATTCCACTTAGTCTCTTGTATGCAAACTACATTACAAGAAGAGTCTCTAACTAAGTCTTTGACAAGATTGCATTTGGGGATGCTATTAATCCCTCTCACATTCCAAGTTAAAATGGATAGATAGTTTTTCTATCATTAATAAAACCTACAAGAAAAAAAGGAGCACAAGAAAGAGACCAAACAGATGGTCGTTATGGCTCATAATCCACAAGTTCATTATCTTCGTCTTCTTGCTGATTCTCACGGTCGGCTGCTATGGCCTGCTTCGGAGTAGAGGCCGGATCAGGGAGGTCCAGCAGTATGTCAGCATAGAGATCATCTTCTTCTTCTGAATCTTGTGTTTCTTCAGGAGGTTGCAAATTTTGCGGACATGGACCGTCCTTGCAGAATTTCTCAATCTTGTCAGCCATTGGGGAGTCCAACTGGTTGATTCTAAGGCTCTCCTCCTCAAGTTGCTTGGCCAGATTTGCCGCAGCTAGTGCCTTCTTAAATTATTAATAGAGTCTGTCTGCCGATTCTCCGGGGAAGAGGAACACCTCCTCAGTCTTCAGACAGCACAGCACAGCACAGCACCTAAGGTGTTCGATGAAATGCCCCGGAGAGATTTATCTCACTTTCTTTTGTGTTTATATTTCCTCATAAGTCACATCAAGGTATGCTTCTCTTCTCTTCTCTTCTATCTCATTTTATTATCATCTTTTAGTTATAAGGGCAGGGGGATTTCAGGACTTGTGCTTAATTAGGTGTGTTACGACCTGACCGGCTTTGGGTGTGTTAGCTAAATTCAAACAAGGCTATATAGTCTGGGTGTTTCCTTGGTTTTATTTGGATTCTTAAGCCTGCTAATTACATGTCAGGCTCATTTGGTGATTTGCAATTTGTTGCCCATGGTTAATTAGGTGCAAATGGGTATCTACACATCTAAACTGAAATCTTCCAGTGTTACTGTTTCATGGGTAAATGTGACTCAGATTAGTGCATCCGTATCCCTATTTGATGAATTCAAACCAATTGGCTTTAGAAATGTACAAACCTGTTCAAACATATTGGTTTGCAAGATAGTGCTAGGACATGGTATTGTGACTATTGTCTAGCATTTTTATCATGTATTTTTGTAAGTTGGCAAAATTAATATAGAAAAGTGTGTCATCAATAGTTGTCAAACTACTGATGACGTTAGATTGGCCAACAGCTGATGAGGGGTATCATAGGAAACAATGTACTAGTTTTGCTCTATGGTCTGCAAAACAAGTATTGTTTCTTTCCTCTTCTTCCTCTTTAAGTCATGTTTTCTTCTTCTTTGTAGAACCATGATAAAATAAAGAAGAATTTTCTTGTAAATATAATTTATGACTACAAACATGACTTAGAATACAAGAAGAAAATTAGCAATATCATTTCATGAAATTTTATTGAAAAGTACATGAGATTTGAATCTAAGTTTGTTCTATTGATATCTGTTGTCAACTATTGATAATCACCTATACAAAAAATCACTTCCAAAGTTCCAAACTTATATACACACAGATTAGTGAATTACATAAGAGGTATTTAGGCTAAATCATGTCTATAGTTCACCACAAAATGTGCATATTTATCAAAGACACTAAAACCATAACCACCACTCTTGAAATGGCATCTGAAATGGCATCTCTTAAAGCTGGTCCATTACTGATTGGTAATTCATCTGGGAGTGCACACTCCTCACCATTGAAGTACATTTTCAGGGGAAATCCTGCTCCCTTGGACAACTTGATATTTGGCGTCTTACTTTTTTTAAAGGAGACGACTGTTTGTTGTTTGCCTGGGATTGGTGGTTTTGCGGGGTCTGTTGCATTCACAATCCCCATCAAGTAATTCAACCCTTCCAATCCCTGCATGAACAGTGTATCCTTTGTGGTGTTCAATGCTGTACCGTTGAAGGAGTATACCTATTAAGATATAAAAATGTTAATTAACAAAGGAACTGATGTACCCTAAATTTCTCTGGAAATTTTTTGATCTTCCATACCTTCTCATAATCTTGGAAAGCATCATGATTGAGTTTCACAGCTATGAACCAATCTTTGAAAATGTATTGCTTCCAATTGAACAAAGTTATCCGTACACTCCAGCCGTTGCGGTAGTTGGAGACAATGTGCCAGTTTATACTTACACCACAGTTGTCACCACATGGGAGTGGGTTTGGTACTGATCGGTGCTTGAGCTTGGCCCAAGCCTTCGCCTTTGCTGTGCGGTTTATGAATGGGATGAGAAGCGCCTCAGATGGAAGCAATAGGGGCTGTACATCTGGGTCGCATGCAAGTGCGTCAGAGCACCCACATGCACATGTGTTACAGGGAATCACTGAGTCATTGTAGTATGCTGAGAAGGAAACACAGCATCTGCATTGGACCTTTTCGTTAGAGTGAGAGTTGGTGTTATGAGTTCAATGCTAATAATGCAAGTGAGGGGTGCGAGTAACATGTTACCGATAATCAACGTAGCATCTGCTGGCATTTTTGTGCCAGTACTATACTTCTAATTAATACATGTAAAGTACATGGATGTATTGTGCATTTTCCTCTCAATAATGTCTGAATTAATTATCCATTTTATGTGAAGCTGCGTAAACTTAAAATTAAGTAGTGCTGTTGCTTCTTACCTATTTTGTCTAGGTTTTGGTCGAGTGATGTTGCACCCAATCTGCCAGCTGGCAACTGCTGCAGTCTCTGACATGAGACCACTGGGATCAGGAAACTCCATTGGATCAACTCTAATAGGGGGACCACAGACGTAGTTTGGGTTTAGTTCTCCTTGGATCTTCCAATTTTGGGGAGCATACAGTGTAGTACGATTCAAGTCTGGCGGCATTTTGTACACTTGGAGTTGGAACATGGCAGTTGACAAGGTTGCATTCATCAGCTTCGGTAAGAGCGTGCCGTTCTTGCAACAAAATGGTAGATTTCCTACATCTTTGTCTTTTTCCTGTCAACACATACAGGTCGTTAATGTCTATTTGGTATGGGAGATACTATACCTTGTTGTAGTCAAGCCATGTAATATATATAACATAAAAACATACAAAATCAGAGTATATGCAGCTTATAAAGAGAATTTTGGTACCCTTTCTGGGGGGAGATCAACTATAATAGGCTTCTTCTCACAACTCATAACAGGAGAAAAATCAAAATCAGCATAGTGAGAAGCAGCTTGGCTATAGATGCATGAGGAGGAGTCGCGCTTGAGGGTATAGGCCCCGCGCATGCTGTATATAAACTCCCCTCGCTTCCATTCCCATGTAAGGTTCCAGTTGTCGAGCCGTCCAAGTGGATTCCAGTTGTCAATTGTTACCTAGTAAGAGTAAAATGTAAATAAGCCACCTCTACTAGGTTACCTGTACCCATGTAAAATTCCTAAAACAAACTAGGTATCCTTGTTAAGTTAGAATTCAACCCTATTATTATCCTTGGATTATAGTTGAACAAATTTTGTTGTTATAACTATAACTGAGCAGTATTTATATGTGCCTGCATATGAAAATTTCATTGAGACTTGAGAGCATAGATAAATGTTAAATAAGGAAACTTTTCTTCAACAAGTTAATTTTCAAAACAACTAATTTATACTATTACCTGTGCCATGTAATTATTCCCATATGCCTGAAGTACATCATAGGCAATAGTCAGGTCAGCCTTTTGCCTTGGTAGAAATCGAGTAGTGTTTGTTTTCTTCTTCATTTTTGGATCCTTCACACAACACAAGTACATCTGACTTCCTGAAAGCAATAGCATATTAATCTGACAAGACTTCTAGATTGTGGAAGTCAATTGCAAATAAGAAATTATGAGCAATCAGGGTGGTATTTAAGACACTTTGTGTGATAAACAATGAATGCTTCAATTGATGTCATTCTTACCATGATGTCTTGATACATTTGGCCTACCCTTTGTTCATCTAATGACACAACTCATAAGGTAGGAGCAGCAGATAATACTTTTTATTAAAGAATGATTGTTTAGGGTACCTTGTAATAATCTCCTACAAAATATTCTAATAAAACATGCTCACCTTTTTTGGTCGATGCTGGACATTTGAACCCATCGTTCATCAGCTTAATTGACTTGGGCATGGGTGTCCCAGGTGGTTTCACCCCAAATTGGGTACCTTTAATTTTAACAATCTTTTGTATTTGATCCATATCACCAGCGGTATCAATGGCATTCAAAAGATCAGTATCAGGAAATCCAGAAAAAGTTGTGCCGTTCCCAACTTTTGCTGGAAAATCTGTGCCATTTGTCAGAACAGCATTTTCAACTGATACCAGAATTTCATTATGCTGAAAGCCAACAAAAAATTGCCATCCTTTCAAATCCTCACTCATCGTGTTGAGGATAGTTGCCTGTGCCTCAAATGCATATGCTTGTGCAGATGCATTTTTCACATGTGGATATTCCTTTGTTCTTTCCGTGAAGATGTACGTTAAAAATACCCCAACGCAATTGTCTTGTGCTGGATTCTTTGGTGCATCATCGGTGTTGTCGTAGTCTTGGCATCTAATGTTGGTGATTAGCAACAAGCAGGTGAACAAGAGAAAATTTTGCCACAAACAATGCGGCATTTCGTGAACTTCTTCCTATTTTTTTCTTTGACAACAGGAGATGGAGATGATGGTCTTTATGTATTAAAAAACATCAACTGCTATTTTGCAGAAACGATCTGTAGTTTTCAAATTGAAATTTTAGCCAGGATAGAGAGAGAAAAACTGTGTAATATATTGGGGATAAAAATAGGTGATGTTAAATTTGGAATTACAACATGCAGCTCAATAATTCATGAAGTCCAGTGGAGGCGACACGCAATGGTAACTATTTTTGTACATTTTTTTACCCTGAATTTCTGTACTACAACATGGCAACACTTTAGCTGTTTAAGACCGATACTTCATCAGGAACTATGAGACAGTTAATATATCAAAAAAACGTGTATTGATACTTTTACTGGAAATACGAGATTCGCTTTGTGATTTACTATCAATATATAATATGATACTTCAAATTTGTGGTGGTGAAGTGATAAAAATTTTATATTGTATACATATTTGAACTGCTCGTTGGTTAATTATGCAATAAGAGAAGTAGTATATTATGCACATAAATCTTGCACCTGAGTGCATGAGATAATGAAAATAGAATAATGAAAACCTCAATTACAAAATCTTGCACCTGAATGCATGAGATAAATATGGATTCTATGAATTTTCTCTCAAGTACTGTAAATAAGCTGTTGTTCACTGTACAAATGAGCAGTAAGTTTAGTCCCCATGGCCCACTCAACATGAGAAAATATAAAGGCTAATTATTTATTTATTTTTTTTCTGGAAATTGAGTATTTAAAATAGTAAATCTGAAATAGTCAAAAATGCAACAATTGTTACAATCAACACCCTCAAAAGCCCGGCACTAACTCTAACTCCATGTCCTCTAGGTATCTCATCAGGAAGTGCACATTCTTCTCCATCAAAAAATACCCTGACCGGAAACCCATCTCCCTGGGCTAATCTTATGCCAGGTGTGTCTTTCTTAGTAAATGATATAACTGATTGTTGCTTGCCGGGAACTCGGGGGTCAATTTTGGGATTCTTCCCATCCGTTTCCGCAATGAGATACTGCAATCCCGGTAACCCTTGCATGAACAATGTATTCTCTGTAGTGTTTAACTTGGTGCCATTGAATGAGTATACGTTCTGATACCCACGAAATGCGCTGGGGCTTAACTGTACAGCAGTAAACCAATCCTTAAAGGTGTAATCCTTCCAATTAAACAGGGTAATGCGGGCACTCCATCCATGGCGGTAGTTGGAGAGAATGTGCCAGTTGATGCTAACACCACAATTATCCCCGCAGGGTAGAGGGTTCGAGACATCCCGATGCTTGAGCTTGGCCCAGGCAATTGCCTTTTTTGTGCGGTTTTCGAAGGGGACAAGGAGTGCTTCAGATGGAAGGAGGAGAGGTTGTGCATCTGGGTCGCATGCAAGTGCGTCTGAGCAGCCACAAGCACATGTATTGCATGGCAACACTGAGTCATTATAGTAGGCCGAGAAGGATACACAGCACCTGGATAGTAGTAAAATGAGCTGTTGTTAGTTAAATGTTTTTTAATCTTATTCTTGTAGATGTCAATGAATTAATCTTCTGAGATTAAACAGACCTAGACTTTCTTTTTGTTGGGCGGGTAATGTTGCAACCAACTTGCCAGCTTGCAACGGCTATTGTATCAGACATCAGTCCACTTGGGTCGGGAAATTCCATTGGACTAACCCTGATTGGGGCCCCACACATGTATGTTGGGTTAAGCTCGCCTTCAATCTTCCATTTTTGTGGTGGGTATAGTACTGTACGGTTCAAGTCTGGCGGCATTTTGTACACTTGGAGCTGAAAAATTGCCTTAGACAGGGTTTCATTCATCAACTGTGGTAAGAGCGTACCGTTTTTGCAGCAGAATGGTATGTTTCCTATGTCTTTATCTTTTTCCTGCCATACATTTGTTAAACTATCAATATATATGTTATTATAAACAAACAAAAATGTAGGCAATATATTATGTTTTGTTTTTTATGTGTTTTATTATTAATATATGCTGACAGGGGAGCTGATTACTAGTAACAAAGCTAAATGGAGTTGGGTTTCCCAATTATAGGTATGCATATAATGTTAGTAATGTTTATACCTGAACTACATATATATGAATATCAGACCAATATTGACATCTGGGATTTGTAAAGAAAAATGTTAATTTGGTATCTTTCCTTTTCCCTGCAGGAAAAAAAAAAATTTGCAATGTAATCTGCTTTGGATGTTAATTTTGCCAAATTTGTTCCATACTAGATGAGGTTTCTACCCAGTACTTTATTCTATCATCAACCAAAATCACATGATGTCGTTACCCTTTCTGGAGGGAGGTCAACAATAATCGGCTTCTTGTCGCAACTCATAACAGGTGTGAAATCGAAACTTTGGTAATAAGCAGCTGCCGGTCCATAAATGCAAGATGCAGAGTCACGCTTGAGTGTGTATGCCCCGCGCATGGAGTAAATGAACTCGCCACGCATCCACTCCCAAGTGAGGTTCCAATTGTCGAGCCGTCCAAGCGGGTTCCAGTTATCGATTGTCACCTGCGCTAGGTAGTTGTTCCCATATGATTGTAGCACATCATATGCGATGGTTAGATCAGCTTTCTGTCGTGGCAAATATTTTGTTGCTTTTGTATTCTTGACCTTTGCTTTTGGGTCCTTCACACAACACACATACATTTGGCTTCCTGCAAAATTCGCACTAAAAGACATTCAATTCGATGAATATGTTATTTTTTTGAGCCATTCTGTGGTTACAGATAGTAATTGGCCAAGCAATTCGGAGTATGCATTTTGCATTTTAATTTGATGGAAAATAATTACTACATCATAATCACCTTTCTTGGTTGCGGCGGGGCATTTGAAACCAGCATTTAGAAGTTTAATGGTCTTTGGCATTGGGGTCCCTGGTGGTTTTACTCCGAATTGTGTGCCTTTGATATTAATCTGTGCCTGAATCTGATTGAGGTCTCCGGCAGTATCTATTGCATTCAGAAGATCTGAATTGGGATACCCCGAGAACGATGTTCCATTCCCGACATGTGCCGGGAAATCCGTTCCATCCATTATCACTGCCCCATCTGTGTTTACCAGTATCTCTTTGTGCTGAAACCCAATAAACATATTCCATGCCAATAAATCCGTGCTCATTGTGTTGAGAATCGTCGCTTGGGCTGTGAAAGCATATGCTTGCGCAGATGCATTTTTCACAAGGGGAAATTCCTTGGTACGTTCGATGAATGTATATGTCAAGAATACTCCAATGCATTTGTCTTGTGCGGGATTTGCCGGTGTACTGGCGCCGTCATCGTAGTCTTGCGCTTTTACTGCAGCATATAAGAGGCAGAGGCAGAGGCTTAGTAGAATTTTGCAAGGCCATGAGTGGAATCCCATGGGAATGTGGCAGCTACAAGAGAGTTGCTCTCTTTTTGTTGCCTTCTTTCTTGAGGAATTTTATTGGAGAAATTAATGTGTATGTTACAAGTTTTCTGTTATGATTTGTACAGCTGCCAAGAGAAAGAAACTGGTGTTAGTTGGTATGAGATACTTTGGTTTTGTCTGTTACATGGGTGTTCTAGTTAAGCTTGTGTGTAGGATTGGTTTAAAGCGAGTGCTATTAATGGAATGAGGCAGTTGACAGTGTTACCAGGACAGCTCTTCTGTTTGTTAGTTTTATTATGAAGTCTGGTCAAGGAATTGAACGTAACTTGCTTCCATAAAATATTCTAATATTATCCATAATAATGTACGCCTCTTCTGTATATTATAATCTGCATAATTAAGCTAATACATCGATCGAAATTTATATTGATAATTGAAGATTAAGTGCTCAACTTGAGCCTTTGAGAGCCATCATTTATATCCGGATTATATTAATCAGAGCGAGAGCAAATAGCTTTTATCTCATCAGCGACATCAACAGAGTGGTCAACATGATACACGCGCGCTTATTTGACTTGTCAAATTGCACATTTTGGGCTGAATTATAGCTCAGAAATGAACGGAGAAAAGGCCGGACCTAGTCAATTTTAATATTGGTTCTTTTGGATCAAAGGTTGATTTGAGTTAAATTGCATGCTATTTAATCTCGGGTCAGGTTAAGTTGGGTTCACGACAGGTCGGGTTAGTTTTACTATATGAAAAATATCAGGTCGGTTCGGGTTAGGTCACGGATAGGTCGGACGGGTTTCTCAAGTCATGTTAGATTTTGTGACCTCTAATTGAAATATCATATCAGAATTCAAAATAACAGCTCCAAATAGATACAAAAATAGAACCTTGCTGTACAACTGCCACATTTGTAAGCAATTAATTACAACCAAATTGATCGCTATATGGCTTGATATATAAGATCTTGTTGTATGCAGATATACACCAACTTTTTTAAGCAAATGAATAACCACGACAAATTAAATGCTTAAATGCTAATGGATGTAAAAGAATATCTTGCCAAATTGTTCATTTATTCAAAGAAATCTTAATCCCTTACAAATCATACAAAATTTGCTATATTAAGAATAACATAATGTTTCATTTTGGTAAAGGGGAATCTATCAACTAAGAGTACTTTCGGAAAAGAGGTACATACCCATCTTTCGTCGATGTCGACCCACTTCTTTTTCCTTCTTTTATTTGAAAGATTGGCAGAGGATGCCAAGAATTCTTAGTTGCACTCTTAGTTGATAGATTCCCCTTTTCCAAAATGAAACATTATGTTATTCCTAATATAACAAATTATGTATGATTTGTAAGGGATTAAGATTTGATAAATTAAACAACTGGATTACGTCAAAAAAGAATAAACTGCACCCAGGAGATACATAATTTGAAATTGATATACCAACCACTGACACCAGCTTTAAAACCAATTCTCAGTCAAACGAGAAGGTACAACAAGTGCCAGCAAAAGTTTCAGTGATATAGACTATAGAGAGCAGCCCAGAGAAAACCGAAGCGCCGCAATCTCCTGATTTTGTCCCCAAAGACCTGGTCACAACAACAAATGAGAATGTGGGCAACAGAAGAGGGGATACCACAGCCTATGCTTAATAGTTGTTGCAATCGAGACTTTAGGTACAACAATTACCAGCAAAAGTTTCAGAGATGAAGAGAGCAGCCCAGAAAAAAGCCAAGCACCACAACCTCCTAATTCCAGTCCAATTGAGGAATTAGAATTTCTAGTGCAGTGGTATGCACAGTAGGAGATCATTCTTCAACAATTCATCATACCGGGATTTCTTCTGAAGTTGTCATCGGTGAATCTGAGGAATCATTTTTCTTTGTCCAACGATAGACATTTGAAGCGACTGAGCCAATCAATTCCCTCAACACCGGTCTCTTGCTCTGATAGTAAGCTTCTATCCCGTGACAAAGAGGCTTGAGGTAATGGTCACTGTTGAAATTGAAGGCAAGAGGTTCACTAATTGTTCTGAAGAGGTCCGATACCTCAGCGTCGCTGTTTAGTTGGTGCATGACGATACCTTTTTTCGTAAGGAAGGAAATGTTGTCTGACTTGCTAAGCAAGCAGGACATGAATGTAACATATGCAGTCACATGACATCCAAACTGAGTGCAGGACCGCTCGAAAGCAGTTAAATTGCAGAGCAAGCTATAAGTGTTTGTATCAATAGTTAGACAAGGTATCTCCATCATGCCATTGTAAAATACTATGTCGAGAAGGGAATGTGGATTTTCAGGGCAAAACATTTTCTTCTTAAAATTGATCCCCACTCGATGGTATTGTGTTGCCGAACGCCACGGTGTTGCTTGCTTCTTTTCTTGCCTGTTTTCAGAAAATGACATTTTCTTAAACTTACTAAAAAATCTGCTTCCGGACTGAAAGAAGTTGTGAACTAAGGGGGGCTCCAAATGATTTTCTAAGCACTCGATTTGAGTTAAGTGTGGTCTAAAGTACATATGGCATAAATGTAGGAAGTGAAGAAAGCTTTTCGGCCTATTTGATTCAGAAATTGCATTTGGATAGTTGCCAAGCACACCTTCTATTAACTGGACAGAAGTTTCAACGAGGTCTGGAGTTGTGTTGCTGCCTCCTACAACAAGTTCGTTTATCTTCACTACGACAAAGAAGGGAATTTGGTTCTCTAAAAGTAGTATATCATGCCAAAATGCTCGACTATAGAAGTCAACGGGATGAGAACACTCTTCATCAACCTCTTCCTCAGCATTACAAGCGGCACCCCGTGATGTTGCTTCATCTTCAGTTACTCCATTTGTTACAGATATTGTATTGTTCTTTTCCATTCTTACATCACTACCTTTGTTCATCTCAATAGGCGCGTGCAGCTCCGGCATGTAACCTTCTATTCCATTAATAGAGATGAGGATCAAGCATCCGTCAAGCAGCAACATTTTAACAAAGTCATTCCTTTCCATATCAATCTCATCAGCGTAACAATCTCTCACTTGTTTCTCAATTTTCTTCATTGCTTCTAGGAACTTCGATAAACCGATTTCGTGTTTGAGATGGACTATATGATTTAGAAACCTGTATTTTGTCTTCTGCATAGCAAGCGTTTCCGAAATACCATAGTTATAAGGGCCAATGGAGAGAATGTACGGTGAGTAGGCATTTTTATGTTTATCTTGGATTTGTGGATTTATTCTATGGATAAGGGGTTTTCCGCTTTCGTCTTCGCTGGATTTATCTCCCAACCAGCCAGAATCATGCTCTCTTGTCATAGAAACGATTAATTCATTTATGTCAATTACATGTGCTCCAGCCATCTTACTTCGCTGATCGGGAAAAAAAATGCGGAACTCAGTATCTAGTTAAGATCAAGAACATTGTAATTTCCATCTAATCAACAATCTAACATCATTGAGCAGTTAAACTAAAGAACGAGCAAATGCCCAGGAAGTTCCCTTTTCAGAAAATCTCATAAAAACATATAATTACTTCATCAACAGAACCGAAAGGATATTAATCAATAATATTTGTAGATCCCAGCAGAAAATAAAAAAATTGAGCCTCAAAAATATTAACCTGTTTACGTATGCGATCGATGCTTGGAAAAATGTTGCAAGAAGAAACAAGAACATCGGATTACGTATTGTAGAACGTTAATTGGTTATCTACTATCAAATTCGAACACAATTAAGTTATTGCTATGTTTGTAAGACAGATCATTCTGAAAATAGATATAGCAAAAAAGCTGGACAATCGATCGATGGGCTACAGTCACCCTTCATTTCGAATAACTAGTCCTCTTTTGTAGATTTGGGATCTGTTGCTGCACTGCCAGATCTGCAGCGCAGATCTGACGGTGCGGCAGCCCTCGGGATCCGTGAAAAGCACTGAGTCCGGATCCCGAGGGCTGCCACACCATCGGATTAATGATGTACCCATTTCCCCCTTTTACTAAGTTTAGTGAATAAATAATGTGGGATCCTTGTGCTCTTCAGGTGGGTATTTTTCACCAACCCGGTTCGGCTGAGAGTTTGACTACTAGCAGTGAGGGCTTTCGCCCAACGCGGCCTTACGCTCGCTCGAGCCAAGCGAACTACAAGAGCGAGCCATTCAACTCTGCTCTTGGGTTTTTTTGTGCAAACTCCTTTTATGACTGATTAAGTAGGCTGTTGCATGCTGTTTAAAAAAAATAATCCTGTATTTTGCATGTTATATTTCATTTTTGAATTATATTTCAGTATTTGAGTCCGGATTAAGTTCTTGTGTATTAACTGTATTGTTAACGATTTTCCCTTTGTTATTACATAGTTTGTGGTCTACAAGAATTAAGAAGAAAGTCTTGAGATCTGTTTATTTACCTGAAATTTGAACTAAATTGGTAATTAAATTAATTGGTGATCCACAGTGAAATTTGGGTCAGTTTATTACTGCCCACTTTAGTAACCACGTTTCATTCACTGCATGAAGCTTCAATTGTTGAGATGAGTAGTAATGTTAATTTGACTGTGTTTGTCGCAGATTGGGGCTATTCAGGCCGTGTCGCGGGAGGCTGTTGTGGATGGTAAATTTTAATGGGCACTATTACAGTGCCCCTAACCTTGCCCCACTACTTCACCCATTGTTACTGACACAAGGACCCCACAAGGCACAAAATGGTTCTTCTTCGGGGGGTCCCCTTTGTCAATTGTTGGAAAATTAGAGGGGCAATGGGTTTGGGGATCTTATAATTTCCTAAATATGTAATTATTCTCAGTTATTATATCGGTAAACTTATTTTTGGTTTGTGAATAATTTCTTTTTGCAAGTGAATGGTACAAAGAGTGAGGGGCATAGCTGATGTCAGTGGCAGCAAGAGGAACAAGTTCTCAGGTTTAGTCAACAAACAATTGCTCTTCTTTAACTATTATTAATCAACTCATGGATGAAAATCTTTTTAACATTGGTACCTTTTCCAATTTTTTTTATAAAAAAAAACGATTTGAAATCTCCTCTTGATTGGAATTTCAGGTGATTATGGCAAGAAAACTATGGAGGTGATGGTAAGTGGTCAAAGAAATTTTAGCATTTTGTTTTGCTTGCTTTATGTGGAATTTGGGATACAAAATCACAAAGCATTGTTAACTTAGAAGTACAATACAAGGGAAAAAAATGTGCTATATGTTAATTAACACTTTCATTTGTTAAAGAAAAAGTAGTTATATTCCACCAGTTTCCTTTATAACAAAATTGAATATCTGGTACAATACAACACCCAGTACCGGCGGGTTGTTAATTAACACTTTATCGTTCATTTTTTTGCCTTCCAAGTGAAGGATGTAGGGAAAGAGTCACTGCAATGGGGTATGCACAACTGATATTTGAAGATATTTTCATTTGAGAGACTAATGCTAAATATTGGACTGACTCGCGATTACGTTTGCAGGATTAGCAGCTAGAATGTACTCAGGCTTGACATATGGTCTCAGGGAGGATCGAGGAACTCATGACTGGGTAATACAGGAACTTGATTTTTTTTTTCTTCAGTGTTGGTTGTTGACATATAAACATAAGAATGATATTGTGTTTTTGTTGTCTTGTACTTGAAACAGAAGAACAGTGCGGTGGCTGGTGCCGTTACTGGCGTGGCTGTTGCTCTGACATCGAAGCGTGCTTCTCACGAGCAGATTGTTCAAGCAGCAATCACCAGTGCAGCACTTTCTACCGCTGCAAACCTGCTCTCTGGCATATTCTGAGCAGTGAATTTGGGTTTTGAATTATGTAGGCAAGTTCTTCTATTCTAGATAAGAACATGACCTTTAATCTAAAAATTGAACTACTGCGATCATGTATTTTACTTAGATACCATCTTTTGAATTTGTACTGGAACCTTGTATTGTATGATCATTTACTTGTGTGGTCTGTTGTTTCCCGAATGCTCAATTGATACTTTCTTTTGAATTGTAAGTGACTGCATTATATGTGTTTGTTAGCTGGCATAGTTACATGTGTAAAGTAACTATGAAGGTGGAGTAATTTTTGCCAGTTACATCACTTTCCTGACAAAACAAGTGCCAAATGTTGATTTGCAACAGCGCATAAATTGAAACGGATGCCATTACCTAGTTGGTTTTTTGAATGGTGGTATGTTTTTGTTTTGAGCTCCTAAGATGAGTGAACTTTTGAATTTACAAGGAGGATACGAGCGTGTGGGCTTATATACTCTGTGTTAGGAATTTCTGGAATATGGAGAATTTTGATTAGATGATTGGCCTGTGAGCTGCAATGAAAATTTATACAAGAAGACTATAATGTTCATATTAGAACAATTGAGACGCATATCGTAATTTTTTTTATTAATTAATTAGCTTCAGTGTAGGGAAAAACATTTTACAATAATCCAATGCATTTTTGATAAGACCGATATCGTACATATATTGGAACTATGTTAATGTCTTTATTTGTATGTATATATATCTATTTCTAAAATCCAACTCATTTTTGTAAATAACAATTGAGAGAAATATAATTTTATATTGTCACAGTTTTTTTCTTAAAAAAAGTAAAGTGGCTTCATGAAACTGAGATAAAAATATTATATTATGTCGGATACAAATAATAGAGGGATCATGATTCATGATTCCTGTGGAGTTTCAAGGATCTAGAGGTGCCAAATTACTTAATACCTTTTACTCAATTTCAACAAAAGAAAAAAAAAAAATAAAAAACAGGAACAATAATAGTGTTATGCCCCTTCATTTGGATTGTGCTTAGGAAATCTTCATCAAATATCATGACTACATAGTTGTAGAGCCTTCAAGAAAATGGTAGATAGTTTTGGGGAGTAACCGAGTAACAGATTAAAAGGACATGCAATAATATCTCAAATGAGCAAGTTTACGAATTAAAAGGACATACAATAAAGAAGCCCGCTGCATGGCGCGGGTCGACTACTAGTGCATATTAAATGCCTTATAGGGTACGTAATAGTAAAGCAGAAAACCTTCCAAGCAGCAATTCACTAGCTCGAAAAAGTCGAAATGCAAAAGAAACTACTATATGCATAACCAGAAATATTGTAATATATTTAAAATAATATATAATTCTGGATAACTATTTTGATCTTCGATCTTCTGTCTATGAAATGTTATTTTCATATTTTTTATAATAAACAGTTACATTTTCCGAAATTTAATCAGCATAATTAACAGCCAAATTTACCTCACAAGAATGTTTAATTAATTTACTCCTTTTACTATATAAATAGTAAATGACTAGCACCTTTGCCATGGAAATATATATAGGAACGTACATCAACTTATTTAACAGAGATATTAAATATACGTTTATTTTTTATTATCATTTTGACATCTTCAACAAGGTTTAATAATTTTTTATTCAAATAGTAAAAAAAGTCCATAAACGTACAGACGAGCATATAACAAAATTATTTAGAAAATGTCTTTATAGCCATCATAGGATTGTGAAATTAAATTATGCATTGGAAAAATTAATCTTTGACATCAAGTGGCAACGGAATAGGCGGAAGGTTGCGCGGTATAACTTTTGGCTGCGGCACAGCAAAGAAGAGCTTCTCTTCCTGATATCTGTTGATATCGGCTTTTTCATTACCTGATATTTATAGAAAATTGTAATGGAGATAATGTAGAAATCAAAATAGAATTAGATACAAGAAGTTGTAATTTCTCACTCGTTGCCATTGTCGTCTTGGTTAATCGATTCAGTTGTGAAGTGGTGGTTCGAGCATTTGGTACGACATCCTGGGCTTTTATCGGAGGAAATATATATGTGGCAACGGTAACAGTGAGGATGGTTAACATCAAGAGCCCCTTGGTGAACGCCATGCTGCTCATTTTATGTGTATTGATATCAGGTTGCAAAGGTTTGTAAGAAGATTGTTTTGTGTTGTGTTTTCTACCGAATATACCTACAGAATTAGTGACAGTTTGGTTATATATATATAAAGATTTTAAATATCTCCAGAGCAGCACCTAGCTAGCTAGCTAGGAAGCAGAATATATATATATATCTTGTAGCTAGGACAGCTGCTTTTCGTAACAATGGGTTAAATTATGATTATGGATTTATGGAGAGCCTAGTAAATGCTTTTCCTGATTAATTGTTCACTCCTCAACACCAAAAAAGGTTTAAGAAAATTAAAGAAAACTGACTCTCTTGTGCCGTACGAACAGGCCAGTCAATTATGAACAGATCTAGTTCACCAGGACAGCGCTTATAGATGACAAATTTATCAGAATTGCATAACAAAAACACAAACACGAGCACTCCCGTGAATCTCCCTTCCCTCCCTGTTCTTTATTTCAATCAAAATCAGAGTTACAACAGAAAATTATTTTTGTCTTTTCTCTATATCTCTCTTTTCATCAACTACAGCCTATCTATTTAAAATTAAAAAAAAAAAAAAAAACGCATGTGCATATTTGGTACATTCAAGAGGAAATCAAATCTATTCTATATAATCATAAAATTTTCCTCCATATCTGGTACACAATTTTCAGCACTTATGAATTGGAGGATCGCCTGTCATCATGGTAGCCAAGTACCTCATGCTGGAAAATATTTCTTTCTTCTTTTGCTGGATACAGCATGTCAAATTAAGTGCTATCTTGACAATAGACCCAGTATACATGCTGCAAGATGTGTAAATATTTGCGTTCTAAGACCTTAAAAGGGCTTCATTCTTTCCTTTTGACTGGGTTAGCTAGATAGCAGTGAACAACGAAGCTCACTTTTGTCTTCAGAGGTATAAAGCGCAACCGAGAGGAAATGAAATGGAAGAGACTCGATTGGCCGCTAGCTTGAGGCCTCAAGTGGGTTTCCTCAGGCAATAGAATAGATTGATCACCTCACCACCCATCCATCAAAACTCAAAACCTTCAAATTTATTGATTTCCGGGTGAGGAATGGACGATGTATAACTAAATAAATTGTCTTAGGAACCACCAAACCACATCAATGTGCTGCACAACAAAGTTGCAGATACTGTACCTACAGCCTACTGTTCTGAGGCTGGTAATTCTTGATATGCTTAATTAATTGCTAGTAATAAATTAGTTACCGATATATTAGCCATTTAAGTTTGTCAATTTTACTGAAATTAAATGATATGCTGGTTTTGATTAGGTTCATCAAAAGAAGTGTTTGATGATTTCCTTTTACTTCAATCAAGAAATGTAAGCACGTATTTTTGTGGGCAGAATTACCTGATAAGTTCACCACCTAATAATACAGAATTAATTACCTAATATAAGCAAACATGATGCGATTTCCTTTTGTAATGGCCCCCAAAATTTTCTCCCAGATTAATTAAACATAATAAAGTTGAGAATTAAGACTTCCCTCACCATACAGTGAGTCAAATTAGCATAAAGTGAGCAACTTTTGCGCGGCGAATGGCACTAGAATGGAGTTAGTCGACTGATAATCAGCCTTTATTGCTTGAGATAGATGCGAACAACAAACTTAGCATATACGCAAGCTAGTAATGACAGGAAAAGGTATACCCATCACCTAAACAAAAATGGAACAATACACGCAACGAATGGTTCGGAGATTCCGGTGAATTGTTTGATTAGAGATTGTGGTGCGTTCTCTTCTATGTTAATCATAATATAATGACAAAATTGATGAATGGAGCATGAGTAAATTAAAGGTTTTCATGTCTTTCAGTTGTGCCTGACGTATGTTCGACAAAATTCCATATGATGTAAATTGATGGGTATACTTATGATATGACAAAGCTGTGGTTGGGTTCAGATAGAAAATAAGTGTTTGATTATTTGATTTTAAATTAAAATCAAGAAGAAAAAAGTAAGGCTGTGTTTCTAAAATACCAGTTTATCGACTGTTGACCCCTAAAAAGGGTCACCTGTGAAGAAACAAAGTTAAAACTACTGACCAAGGAACTCAGAAGCAAAAAGAGAAAGAGAAAGAGAAAATGAAAAGGACTGATGACAGAGAGATTCAGTCAAAAGACCAAGCTGATGATAGAGAGATTCAGCCGGAAAGATTCTTCAAATAGGTCGATGAAAGAAGCATTCGACTGAAAATTCCTTGAAGAGACAAGAAGAAAGTCAAACAAGGAAAGCTGTTAACAAAGTTTAGTTGAAGAATTTGACCAATGGTCGACTACTTGTTGCTATGAAGACAAAACAAATGTCTCTCATAACTTCAAGAAAGTGTATTTAATTTGAGTTTCTGAGCTCAAGGAATATAAGAAATAAGTCAGCAACCAATAAGAAATCAAACAGACAGCAGCCGACTGATACAGAGACTGGAACCGGAACAGAGTCACTCAAGCGCTTCAATAGTCCCACATCTACTATTCTGACAACAATCAAGGACATATATATTGAGACTTTGTTTCCCGAATCAAGCAGTTCGGAGACACCAGAAGATGTCAAGAATACACCAACTCAAGACATCTGCTGGTGCCCCCAAATTGCTTTTGTCACAGAACAAAGGGAAAGATGAAATGGGGGGAATCATGTTAATCTACACGAAATTCTGAGAATTTTGACATATTATTTGCGAAATTCCGAGTATCAGGGCTCAAGATATACCAATTACAAAATCAACAAAACCGACCAATCAGGAGGTGACACGTGGCAGTCAAAGCAGGTCGAACTGATAAGTGGGACCCACATGTCAGCAGAAAAATAAAAGAAAATCAGATTAAACTGACCAATCAGAAGGTGACACGTGGCAGTCAACGTCAGGTCGAACTGACAAGTGGGACCCACATGTCAGTAGAAAAATAAAAGAAAATCAGATTAAACTGACCAATCATAAGGTGACACGTGGTAGTCAACGTCAGGTCGAACTGACAAGTGGGACCCACATGTCAGCAGAAAAATAAAATAAAATCAGATTAAACTGACCAATCAGGAAGTGAAACGTGGCAGTCAAAATCAGGTCAAACTGACAAGTGGGACCCACTTGTCAGAAGAAAAAAAAAATCAGAATTAATTTCGGGCCAGAATTGATTTTTGGGCCGAATGTCTGAATTGGGCCGAATTGATATATAAGGAATTAAATAAAACTAAGGAAAAGGCCCAGTTCCCAAATCAGCCCAGCAGAACTCAGAATGGAGATCTGACAAGTGGGGCCCACCTGTCAGATGGGGCCCACCTGCCATGGACAGAGCACAAAAGATCAGGAAGAATAGCAGGAAAGTGTGTGGCATGTCACTGTGACCCATCTAAAGCCTAAAACCTACCCAATATACCAAAAGCTACACAGTTCAATTCACAGAATAATAAAAGGGCTGGAATTCGAATTATGGGCTGGTTAATGGGCTAATCAAATTAATTAACCAAATGGGCCAATCAGAGGCCGACACCTGTGCAGTTCAGATTAATCATTTCACTAATTGAATTTCTGACACAGGGGGCCCACCTGTCAGTTCAATAGTGGGGCCCACCTGCCAGAAAAGGGGAGGTTTCTGCCGCCGCGCCACCACCACCTTCTCCGGCCAAATTCTCCCAACTCCGACCATCATTTCAAACAAATAATATACCAATCGAATCGTCTCAAGAAGCTCTATTCAATTTTACCCTAATTGCAAGCTATTGCTCACTGTACAAGAAATGGGGACATGAGAACCAGAAAGAGGGAAGAACTGACCTGAGATGCTCCAACTCCGGCGATGGTGGTTGTTGAGCTTGACTGGTGCTTGCCCAAGCTTGCCCACACCTCCACGATGATGTTCAATGCCTCAGATGATCTTCTCCAAGCTCCTAGCAATGAATTCTACCCTCAAAGCCTCTGACAGCCCTTCAAACAGCAGTTCAAGGCTCGAGCTCGACTCCAGAGCTTCAATTGACCAAAACAAATATCAAAGAATCAATAAACATGATCTAATAATGATGGGCAACATGTTAATTGATTAAACAACATGTCAATTGAATAAAAAATGGAAAATCAAGATGAAACAGTGACCTTCACTGAACTCAGTCCCAAAACTGAGCTCAAGCTTCAAACTTTCTTCGATTGATTGATCCCCTGAACATCAATTAGAGTAGGAAAGATGTTAAAACATGATCTCAATCATTAAAACTCATGAGAAGAGATGAATTGATGAAACTGGTAACAAAACAGTGAAAGAAATGGAAGAACTCACCCCCAAATCGATTCAATTGAAAAATAGAGAAGGGGATGAGTATAGAAGAGTGAAAGGGGATGTTTTATACTCAGTAATTGAGTAGTGAGAGGTGAGAACTCGTGCTCTCAACTGAATAACAGAATTTCAAAGAAAAATGACCACAATGCCCCTACAGTCTGGAAATTCAAATTAAATGAATAATTGGACTTAATTGGATTGCTTAGAGGGTTTAATTAGACTCAAATAAGATCCATTAAGAACCAGGGAAGGATCCAAAGCATGAAACAAGCCTGAAACGACTGTGGGACCCTCAACAGTAACTGAATTCTCAGCAGAACTCAGTGCAGCAAGCTCCAAACTCAAAATCAACACTCTTCACTACATTGGCTCACTGCACCATGCTCAATTAAGTCCCCCTCACCTCCTAGAAGGGATCCAAGGCACCTGAGCCCAACAGAAAAGCTTCTAGAAGCTGCTCCAGCACTGGAATTATTCTGACTAAAACTGGTGCATACCGGTATAGCCCAAAACACTCCAAATCACTACAGCAACCACATGGACCATGTGCAGTACGAAAGAATTGATCATTCAATCGATTTAAACCTCTCCAAAGCCCCAAACTTGGCTGGAATCAGTGTATGGTCAAAACTGGCTGGAAAATGGGCTGAATTCTTACCAGTTCACACAAACCAAGCCCAGGGATGATTCTCAAGCCATTTGAACATTGCCCAGGCGCCAACTAACTCCCCCCAAGCTGCCAAACAGATCCAAGAGCTGAAATTGAACAAGAAAACACCAAATCAGATCCAAGGGCTGAAATTGAAATCAAACAAGCTCAATCCATGGGACATGATTTCAACCAATCAGAGGAGCTTCCTTCCCCTCTAAGCATCATCAAATCATCCCTATAAATACCCCTCTCAAATCAGAGCAAAAAACAAACACAACCCCAAGCTATTAGCTCACTGAAATTCTGCCAAATTAGAAACCCTTACCAGAAAATTGAAACACCTTTGAAACACACTCAAATCACTCCATAATACACACACACTTGCTAGGATAGCTTCTAAATACTGTAATCAAAGAGAAGAGATCTGTAATTCAATAAGAAAGGTGAGAAATTGATGTAAATTTGTGATTGATGAATGAAAAAGGAGGACAGCAGCTCTCAATTGCTGTTTCTTCATTATGTTGAGCAAATTCTATGATTTTCTTGATTAATTATGATGTTTAGTTTATTTAATTGCATCTATTTGAAGTTTACTTGCTTGATTCTTGAATTTATTGCATAGAAACACTGATCTCAGATCAAATTAATTGATTTCTGAAGATCAGTGAATCTGAGATGCATTTGCATCATTTTCTTTTGCTTTCTTTCTGTTAAATAAGATAAATTAAGTCAAATGCAGCTAACATGAGTTGCCTTGTGCTCTCATGACCTCTTGTGAGCTTGCTCCAAGAGTGAGTTGCTTTAAAAGTGAATAAACAAGTTGAAATTAGCACACATGAGCTTGCTTAAGCATCTCATGACCTCTTATTGAGTTTAGCTCCAAGAGTGGCTTAATTATTGTGTTGAGCATGCTCCACAGACCCCTAAGGACTTGTCCAAAGGGTGACTCTCATAGCAAAGCATGAGAGGGGGAGTTGAGCTCAGTGAAGAACTGCTGCCCTCCCAGTTTCCTGAGAACTGAGTGAATAACTCATCTCTGGAAGCAATTTTTGACATCAAATCCTCCTCTACACAAGGGGATATGCTGCCAAAATTGCTCCAGGATAAGTTATGAACTCAAGGAAATCTTTTTGAACAGATTTCATCTACAAAATGTAGGGGAAATGCTGCCAAAATTGTTCCAGACTCAAGAAACTGGAAGAACAACAATATCTCACTGATATCTGCTCCTCTCTGTGGATTTATGTTCATAACATAATTAAGTCACATTTTTTATGTGTCCACACTAGAGTTATACACATCTTTCATGTAAAAGTTGTTGTCAAATTCTGTGTATAAAAATTCATATGAAAATCACAAGATCTGTTGCACAGAATGACAGAAAATGCCCTTGAATTGTAAATTTAATGAAACAGTGATCTTTCTAAGTTAAAAGTGAACAAATTACATATCAAAATGTTCATAACAACATGTACTAACTCACTGTCAAGGTTGTTTAAGCTCTCATGATCAAAAACATGTCATTCAAGTCTAATAACAGTGAGTCTGACTGTTTGTAACATTGAATTGCAAGTCTGAGCTTCAAAGAACTGATCTTGATGCATGTTTCATGTTCTGGATGTATATTTTAAATATTTTACATGAAAAAATCATGATTTTCTGAACAAGTTTCATATATAAAGTTTGATCTAACTCTCTGTAAATAAATTCTCACAAAAATAGCAAATGGATGACTGCATCAGCCCCTTTTCTCACTTCTTCTCTGGAAATTTTGATAAAAATTTGATCAAATATTTTGTCTTCACAATGCATATTTTTGATAATTTTTATGCATTCCTGACATGATTTTAAGCAACTTTCATATTTTACACTTGATCTGATTCATTGTAAATAAATTCCTACAAAAATGCGAAATCCCTGACAAGTTCTGTGAAAGTTTGCAGATTTAACCCTGAGAATAAGAATTTCAAAAACACTGTGAATAACTTAGAATTAGAACACTTGATGAATACAAAAGTTGTTTCTAACATCTTAATGAACATTTCTGTTTAAAAACATTGAACTGTTACATTCAAAATTTTGCAAAGAAATTAAACTGGTAATTTACCAGTTTTCTGCCAATTTTCTGTCAGTTTTCTGACAGATCTAATAAACAAGATTTAAATGTGGAATTCAAGTTATTTTGTGAAGTAAGTGATGCTATTACACTGTATACACTGTGAATAAGCTATTTGCATGATTTAAACAAGTTTTCATGTGTTAAATTTCATGAACTGTCACTCAAAACTGAAAACTGGTACCAAGTTCATATCTGTTGTACAGTCCAAATTGATTTAAATTAAATGTACATACATGTTCTTTACATCAAGACGATTCAAACAAGCCAAACCTCACATAAAATGGTTAAGAATTGAATTAGAATTTTGAAATCGAAACCCAAGTTAAAACTCGGCACAGTCCTCTAAACACGAGCTCATTCGAGCTAAATCCCAACCCCCTCAGCTCAATCCAACTCCACAGATGTGTTCTCCTTGGAGAAACGATCCCAATGGCGTCGGCCGATCAAAAATCCGACCATCCACCGCCGAGATCCACCGTACACAGCCATCGACGGCCCAGATGAGCCCAGTTCATATCAGGAGCAATACGAATCTTGATGTCAGATCCAGCAGATCTCATCCCTGTCAGTAGCACGAATCTTGATGCAGATCTAAGGACAGCACGACTCTTGATGTCACATCCCACAGATCCTGCTCACATCCAGCAGCACAAATCTTGATGCAAATCTAAGGACAGCACGAATCTTGATGACAGATCCAGCAGATCTCATCTCAGCTCAGCAGCACGAATCTTGATGCAGATTACAGATCAGCACTAATCCTGATGCAGTCTCAGAAATAAAATAGGCCAAAACTCAACCCAAAACCCAAATCTGGCCCAAAATTCAAAGTTGGCCCAAAACCTAAATTCGGCCCAAAATTCAAAGTTGGCCCAAAACCCAAATTCAGCCCAAAATTCAAAGTTGGCCCAAAACCCGAATTCAGCCCAAATCAGAATTCGGCCCAGAAATTGAAATTGGCCCAAAAACCAGTTAAAGTGATTTATTCTGGATTTTTTTAGTAAAAATAATTCTAAAAATAGTTCCCGAACTCCAAAAATTCTGAAATAAATTTTAAAATTCATAAAAAAATATTTCTGATTTTTCCATGTAAAAACATTTTTTTCATTTAAAATTTGAATTTTCAGATATAAATTCAAGATCAAATTTGAAAAAGAAAACATCCTTTCTTTTATTAAAAAGTGCATAAATAAAGGGTCAAATCCAAGCATTTTTCAAGTAAGAATGTTTTGATAAAATGTTGTGCTCACTTTTAAAAATAAGAAATCAAAGATCTTTTCAAATCAAAGGGCAAGAAAATCCAGGTTTGAAATCATTGAGCACCTGAACGTCAATTAGGCCAACCGGTTACTAGTTTGTTGTTCAGACGACTGATGAAAGCAATACCAAGCTACGAAACGGCAACGTCTTGCACTTCAGTTAGGAGATCTGACGAGAGAAAAAGTTCTCGAGACCACCAGAGTCGACTCCAGATTTCCTCCAATCGACGGTTGATCATACCCCGATAGAGAGACCGGGCGTGAGGCTGTAGATTGGATCTTCGGTTGCAGATAGACTACTAGTCCTGATCTGACGATCGCGGATATCGCTCGTAGTGATCAAGAAACCGAAATTTTCCCACTCGAACGATTATGGCTTACCAAGTCGTAGGAGGCCTGAAAGAGACATAAGCGTCTCCGGGACCATCGAAACGTGTCCTAGGTTTCCCCGCTAACATAAACCTGAAAGAGATATAAGCATCTCCGGGATCACCAAAAGTATCCTAGGTTTAACCCACTAACATCCACTAACACTCACTAACAAAATAATAACAAACTTTACATTTTTAAGTGTGCATCCATTCATGCATGTCATTTAAATAAAATTGCTTCTTTTGATTGTTTTCTCTTTGTTTTGCACAATAATTGCACAAGTTTTTAGTATTTTTCTATTCTTAATCAGAGGTGCCTGGAGTTAATAGCTCCAGGGTAATTAACAATGAGGGCTTGCGCTCATTGGAATCCAAGACCCCACAATCACTTGAAAATAATAAAACCCTTGAACGTGAGCGTCTGAGAGTGAGCGTCCAACGACGTCCACTAGCACATGCACGCGTACAGGGGTGACCGTGTCCTTTTCCCGACGAAAACGTCTTCTTTAATTAGAGCGCTCTTCGGGCGGCGAAAGGGGTGGCACATCGACTCTCATCTTTATCTCAAAAAAAATAAAAATACCAGTTTATCATATAAGGAACAAAAAATTTTCTTAACGTTATCTCTAGTTTAGTAATACAAAGAAGAATGAATAAATATTTACATCAAAGACAATTCTGAGATTCATTTTCTATTTTCTAATATTTGTGATCATCAGCGGAATTTCAACCTCGACTGTCAAAAACTGACAACTCATTTTTCTAGGTCCATCAGCGGAATTTCAAAGTGATTAATCCAATTAATTCCCTGAATATAAATCTCTGGCTCTGATAGTGATCTAAAATATTTGTTAACAACTTTTGGAATGGAAAACTTTGTTAGGTCCTGATTAGCAAGCAAAATAGAATCAGCTTCAGCTGATTATAATACCAGAACAGAAACAGAAACAACAACAACAACAACAACAACAACAGAAATCGGTATCAGCTTAGTGCAGTAGCAGCTGAACGGTACCAGAAATTTAGCAACAGCACCCCTGTACCAGCCCCTATACCAGCAACAGTCTTATGCCAACCCTGTACCAGCAGCTAACTGTTGTACCAGCCCCTATACCAGAAACAGTATTATACAAGCCCTATACCAGCAGCTATTGTTGTACAGGAAAAATAAAATCAGAACTGAGACAACTTCTGTTCTGTTTCAGACAAACTAAAAAACAGAAAACAGCAAACTGAGACACAAATTTCTCCTCACACTTATCTTTTCCTCTCACTCTACGTGGAACAGCCAGAGGCCAAAGTTCCAACATTTTCTGTGTACCTTGTTCAACTTGGTCCCTGCAAATGCAGTACCAGCTTTGGTGCCCTTTCTCTCATCTCCTCAGTTAAACAGACCCAAACCGGAAAGACCCAGTGGGCTGAGCATGAGGAGGGAACCCGACAAACTTTAGATTGTCATATGCATCTTTTTGTGTGTCTTGGATCTTGGCTGCCTGAGCCTTTAACTGCTTTCCTTATGCATATTAGACATAATATTTCACATTAGAGTCAATTCTTGAATTATTGGTCGCACAGATGTTTCTTCGGACACAGTCGGGGGTAAGTCCGTGGACTCACTATTCCATGCCCATGCTTGGATTTTTGATGTGACTGAGCCGAAAAACTGCCTTAAAATAGGCCTTCGACTCTCATAGTGTGCTTCTAGAATATGAGAAAGAGATCTGAGATAAGAGTTACTGTTGAGGTTGTCGACAGCACATTCACTAATCATCTTGAAAAGATCAGATACCTCATCATCACTGTTGAGTTGGTGCACAATGATACCTCTCTTGGTGAGCAACGTGACATCGGCTGGCATGTTAATTAAGCTGGACATGAATTTTATGTATGCTGTAAAGTAACTGCCAAGCTCGGGACAGCTATGCTCTAGGGCCAGTAAGTTGCAAAAGAGAGTTTCTGTATTCGGGTCAATTGTCAAACAAGGGATCTCTATGATTCCATTACAAAATACAATGTCAAGGAGGGAATGAGGGTTGTCAGAATAGTATTCTCGTTTCTTGAATTCGATCCCTGCTGCATGGTATTCTGTTGCTTGATGCCATGAACTTGCTTGTTGTGTTGCATTGAGACCTTCAAGAATTGAATTTTGCTTGAATTGAAGAACATTATGAAATCCTTCTGGTTCAACTTTTCCTTCATAGCTTACTATTTCTGGCAGGTTCGGTCTGAAGTACATGGGGCATAAATGAAGCAGATGATGAAATTCTTTTGGCCTATTAGATTCTGAATATGGTTTTGGATAGCAACAGAGTACATCCTCCACCAACTTGACAATATTTTCAATTAATATTGAAAACGTACTGGTACCACCTACAGCGAGTTCATGTATCTTTATCAGAACAAAGAAAGGTATTTGATTTCCAAGTAGTAGTAAGTCGTGCCAAAGATTTTAACTGCGAAGTTGGTCAATGGGATCAGCAACTTCTTGGTCTTCTTTATGCACTGCTGCACTTCGGTTGGTTTGTAAGTTTTCGTCATCTTGAGTTGATTCTGAATTGCTAATGTAACTAGTTCCTTCCTGATCAGCATCTTGTCTTAACATAGACCCTTCTAACCCGTGAAGAGTTACCAACAGGAAGCATCCATCAAGCAACAACAATTTTAAAAAATGGATCCTACCCATATTAATCTCATCAGCATAACAACACTTCACTTCTTTCTCCAGGTCCTTCATTGCTGTCAAGTAATCTAACAGGTTCTTTTCGTGGTCCAGCTTCAGAATGTAATCGAGAAACTCGTACTTTGTAATTTGCATGGCTTGCAAACTTGAAATTCCATGGTAGTATGGTCCAATGGAGAGTATCGTTGGCTCATACGCATTTTTATGTTTGGCTAAGAAATCTAGCTTGATTCTAAAAATTACCGGTCCCTTGATCTCATATTCAACCGTTTTGCCCCTTGACCAAAAATTACGCTCACTTGTCAACGAAATGACCAGTTGATCAATGTCTATGACATGTGCTCCAGCCATTTCTTGTTTTCTCTGCTGAAAGAAATTATAATATTAACTGTCAATTGAATCAAAATAAAATAAAAGTCTGTTAGAATTTTGTGTGTGGCTGTGAGTATCATGGAGACTCCCATAAATATGAACCTTCTATTGTTCAGTATAATTTTTTAATAGAACAATTTGAGGAACAGAAAACCTTTTTAGTTCTTATGCAATTTGCTGCCTACTATGATTTTCATTAGAAATTAAAAAGAGTTGCAAGATAAGGTGGGTATAATTTAGTTACAAATAGATAAGGGATAAACAGATAGATAGATAAGATAAATGTTTGGTGCATTATCTCACTTGATGTAATTTTGTAGACTCATTCATAGAACTGAACGCTTATATAAATTAACTTTCAAAAGCACAAAAGTTTCAAGAGAACAGCAAACCTTTTATTAATTGCAGATGAAGCTTGGGAACAGCGTGCAAGAAGAAAACATAACGAGAAAAGAAGTCATGTGATTGTCTTGTGGTTGCAACCTGATCGCACCAAAAAATATATACTTTTACCTAGGAAATGCCTACATAATTAATCCAAATCATTGGCATATGCATCCGATTACATGCACTTTATTTCCTTTTCCCGTTACTGCTCTATATTTGGTGTTTCAGGACAAAAGGAGCAAGAAATCAAAGATTAAGGAGCTATTGGAGCAAGGACCGACCTGGACCCCACCTTACGGTCCGTAAGGTCTCCCTTACGGCCCGTAAGGGTTGCATATGGCAGCAGTGCAGAAGAAGGAAAGAAATCTGGATTTGATGGCTATTTAAGCACAAGCTAGGGCAGCGATTTTGGCATCTCTTCTACTATCTATTCTTCATCTTTCCAGCAGCCTTTGAGAGGAGAGAGGAGAGTTTTCTTAGGGAAGAAGCAAGGTGAAGCCAAGAGGAATTCAAGCAAAGCAAGAGGCGAGAAGACAGCGAGCCGGCAAGGTGACAAGCAAGATCACGCGCGTGCGACGTCAAGACCAACTTCTACTGTTCTTTCTCTTTTTCTTACTTGTTGAGATAGATTTGTGTTCTTGTTGTTGCATGATGACTTGTTTTGTTTGTTACATTTACTTGCTTGTTGTTGTATCGGCCATGTCTAGCTAAAACCTTCAGTTTCTAGAATTAGGATGATGTATTAACTTGGTTTTTGGTTTTTATGAAGTTTCTTGGTTATCTTTTATTTTAGTTCCCTGTGTATTGAGTATGATTGATATTGCTTGCTAAGTATTAGTCGTGTGTCCGAACCGGTAACCAGTAAATGTTGGCCACACTCTAGGTTTTAAGCCTTAGTACACATGTGATTGAATTTAGTTAGTACGCGAGGTGGGTTAGAGATCCGAGAGGGCAATCAGGCAAAACGCGAGAGTTGAGCCTTACGCTACCCGAGAGGGAGGTACACCTTGGGGCACAAATACCAATACCGAGGCATAGGTTGGGTTTACAAGCGAGAGCTGCGATCTGTACCTGTGGTGGTTAGAACTGTGTTAGGAATTAAGCTAACAAGCGAGAGCTGAGGTTTGGTGCTTGATATTGTTTTAACCAGAACTAAACGTTTTAATACCAAAAATTCATAAATACCAATTTACTTGTATTGCGCACCGGCTGTATGCGAGAGTGACGGCCGGTACACTTCTATCTGACAGACGCGAGAGCGCGGTTTAGTTAGTTGTGTTGATCGTACGTGACAGGTACGGTTAGCGTGATCCGAGGCCAAGTGACGACTAATCAGACGTCCTAGAAACGCCTTTTATCTTATTGCACTTCGTCTTTATTATTTTGTTTGTCTTAATTAGTTTATTTAGAAAACCTCCAAAGTTGTGATTTTTACGTAGTTTAAGAAATAAACTAAGTCTAGTCCGGTTTGCCAATTGTCTCTGTGGATTCGACCCCATACTATAGCACAGCTTGATCGTACGCTTGCGATTAATTTACCGTCTAGTTGGGACTTTAAAAGTAGTGCACTTTCAAATGAACACAACACAAGAAATCCATGAGTATCGATCGATCCAAGCATTCACTATCTTAATTGGGATGCAGTTTGTTATGTATGGTACTACTATTCTCTTTTCATAGTGTAAAGAATGTGGTACAGCAAGGAGAGCAGAGAGAAAATTGCTAAGCCATTCATTTTTATGCCAATCAATCTTGCATACCATCTGAGCATGTAGATAAGCACTTTTTTTTCTTTAAGTTTGGATTGAACGTTATCCAATAATAATTTGATTTCACAAATCTTTCTAATTAATAGATTCAGATGTTAAACATGTATGATTGACCAAAAATCGGCATTGTTGTATAGATATTTTAAATTTTAGTACAAACATAAGAAATTCATATAAGTACAATGACATTTTTATAACTTAAAGTCTCTTGAAACAAGGCAAAATTTGAGACATGTAGGAGGGTAGGACAGTGTCAATAATCCCTGCATCTGTTCATGGTATTCAAATTACACTCTCTTGGAAATTCCAGCATCTATGGCGGCAGTGGTGGAAACAATTTCGGGAGTACCAGTGTCCTAGGCAAAGCAACGTATAGCTTCTCTTCTTGATCACCACCAATACCAGTACCCCTATGTTGCTACATGAAATTAGTAAAAACGATCGACATATATATAATGAAAAGAATAAAGTATATTCATGAATCAAGTCATTAGTTCTCAGTTTAATTACCAGTGGTTATCAATTTTGGCAGCTGGTTGTGTTTCAGATATCACATCTTCTGCTTGTGTTTGACGAATTACTTTCCCAGCAACGGAGAGAATTGTTAACAGCACAAGCAATTTTGAAATTGTTTCAGCACCCATTTTGACTTCTTAGTACTCAATATGGGCACCAGTATTGCAGTGCTCTCTGTATTATATCAAAAAATAAACATATATACCAGTTAGGTTAGCGTCAGTTTCACTCGAAAGATATTAAGTATCGCACAGAGTGCCTAAGAAAGCAAATATCTTGTAGGGTCACAATATCTTGTAAGGCAGACAAAATTGCTTACCCCAAATCATAAAACAGGCCCCGGATCACAATTTGGGAGGTAGTGCACCTGATACTTTTCACTACCCATTTTTGCAATGTGCTTCAGGCTTGGAAAGTTAATTCGCTATTAAGGCCTTAAGGGAAATGATCAGCTATAAGCGACAATTAGGCCCTGTTCGGCAGCTGTTGAACCCACGGGAATTGATGGGTATTTTAGTCGGACAGAAAATCTTTCCAAAGAGATGTTCAGCGAACCTTTTCTCCGCTAATAATTGGGAAATTTTTGGGATCGATTTCCGCAATTCGGCGTGATTTTGAGGGAAAAAATTAATTCGCTCCGACTCAATTATTTTTTTTCCTACGAAGAACTCGTTAGGGTGCTCTTCCCTTCCGTTTAGAATATTAATGGATCTTTTTGCGCTAAGTAAGAGCAGAAGAAGAAAATAGACATGGCCAGTGGAGAATTCACCTTAATTCCTTTTTCAAAGCAATGAAAAAGATCTCTCTCTCTCTCTCTCTCTCTCTCTCTCTCACTTACACACAGACACAGAATATGGTAACACAAATGGTTAAGCACTTTTTATTTCTCTTGTTTGCTCTCACAAATTGTTGTTCAATCATATCCCCTGTGGTTCTTCCTTTGCAATTATTGTAAATTTTTTTGTTGTCCTTTCCTTGGATAGTTAGCCAACAGAATGGAATTTGATTTAGGTTAGTTTTTACTTTAATGGAGCTGGTACAAGATCTCAAGGGTAACCATGTTGAGATTGGTGATTGCTAGTTGACTAGGGCAAGAGCAGGCCACCCACACCACACCAACACCATTTCTGTGCAGATGCGTTGTGTGCTGAGGTGATTTTGTTTCTGATTCTGGCACGGATTCTGTTAGAAGGAGACAACTTTATTTGGTTGTTCTAATGGTGTCTCAGAGCGTTTTTAGCGATTCTGTTGAAGTTTTTTTTCTTATTTTTTATTTTCATTTTCAGTTTGAATAATAACCTTGATACATGGTGCAATTGAGGTATGGATTTTATCACCGGTGTATAGATGTTCAATCCTAAGCATAATTGTATTTGTTATATTATTTTTTGTGTTGATATTAATGATGTTTATCATTATATTTTATGTTCTGATACATCATTCCAATAATTTATGGCATCATTTACATTATGACATTTTGACGAACGAAATTTGGACCGAAATTTATGACATGATTTCCTATGTTAAAAGATTATGACAAATTTAAAATTATTATTTTACTTGACCGCCCCAAAAAACTTTTCAGTTTTCCCAAAATTAATCCCACCGCCGAACGGTACCTATTTCCGATTCGCACCTGTTATTAATTCCGCTGGGTTCCTCAAAAGCGTCATCCCTAATCCCATTCCGAAAATAAAAAATTTCCTATGGGTACCACGCTGCCGAACAGGCCCCTTAGATCATGAGTTAGGAAGATTATCAGATCATGAGTCCGAATAGGATCTGGTCGGGTCTCGGGTCTCGGGTCTCGGGTCAAATCATGATGGTTTTGAACCTATCGCTAATGATACCCTAAATAAACTTAATTTGGTCACAAGCGTATGACCGTGTCAAGTAGTAGTCGGGGTGTCGAATCCACAGAGACAAACTCGTAAATTACTGGTTATTGCTATTTCACTAATCTAGACAAACAATTTTGGGTTGGTTTGCAAAATAAAGTAAACAAAAGGAAATAAATGACTATGGTTTTAATCAATAATAAAGATTCTAGGGGCGTTGGCATTCCTATCCATTAGGGTATTAATCTACTTGGTTTGTTATTAACTCAGGCTTAGTACGGTTTTACTTAGTCTAAAATGGTACTAGCACTCATGGTTTGTGGGCTACTACCGTACTCTAAATTACATCAGACTTCACGGTTAGGTACTTCATCCTATTAATTCAAAGTTATAAAAATGTGTAGGTCCTAGTTGTACAAAGTTAAAGTTAGCTAAGCACAACTAAAGTTATACCATCTAGACTATTGGTTTCATCGCTAGATACTTCACCTCTAATATATACCGTGATCGGAATGGACTCTCGAGGGTTTAAATAAGAATTGGAAATAGAATTCATGTCACCTTCGTGATCGGAACGCAGCAGAGACGAAAAAATGATTTCAGTCCACGCGATTTGAGAAGCCGGAAATCGCGGTGACAACTCCGCTCATATTGGAGGTATTTGGCGAGAATTGTATTTACGGGGATGATTGTCCCTTTGTGCCCTCCTTCTTCCCCCTTCACTCGCAGGTAATACGGTGGGTGATTTGAAGCTGTTATACAATGGGGTGAGTTCCGACTTCATTAATTTTAAAGGATAAGATCTTTGGCGATATTTGTCCATCTTTTTTTTCCTCCAGTCCGTCTTTATCTAGTCAGATTGTCAAACCATAGATATAGGGTTCTAGTGGCAGCTAATGTAAATTTTGTAAAGTGATGAGCTTTTTTATATCTTTTGAGAATGAATTCTTCTGGACTCATAAAACCATTCCGATCACAAAGTAGAATTACCATCAATTCAATTGAAATCTACTCTAACGAAATCATTTCAACTTTTAGTAGAATTCATTCCGATCAGAGTGATAGTTTTGTTCTTTTGGTCAGGATTTAAGCAAGTGATTGTTGATCAGTTACATAAATTTCTAAGGCATGAATTGAGACAGTTAGTTAAACCACACACTTCAAGCATTCAACAATTATTAAAAGAATAAATCACATAAGCCATCAAAACAACAAGCTAAGTAAATTAAAAGCACCTAATTTCAAGTCTACATGCCTAACCCCTAGAAGAGGGTCTAGCCTTCCATACTAAACAAACAAAAATCCAAAAATACCAAAACAAACATCTCTAAAATTAAAAGAAAAAGAGAAATACAACCAATTTCTTGTAATCTTGAGAAGAGATATCTGCCGCCTTGCACCAATGAAAAGCTTTCCCATTGCTCCGGAAGACTTCGACAATGGGAAGAGGAAAATTTGGATTTTACTCTGTCGAGCTCGAAAGCTTCACCCAAGAGAGATGAGAGAAGTGGAGAATAAGATGTGTAGTATATGAGATATGATTAGTGAGGGGGTGTCAAGGTCTTTATATAGGAGAGCAAATGATCTTTCAAACACACAATTTGCTTTGTGGGATTAATCAAAATTACTTTGGTTCCGGACCCAGGCGGCCGCGGTAAGAATCAATTGAATTAATTGGTGCGATCTTGTGATTTGCTTGGCAGCATGAAGAGCAATTAAGGCTATGTTTGTTTCAATGTAACTAGTAATACATGTATTTTCATCTGCAAAGTAACTTCTTCTAATACAGTAGATAGAGTTACTGTATCTACTATTCTATTGTTTGTTTACAATAAATAAAAAGATTCGTAAGCAATAAATATTTTCATGCCATTTTTGTCTCAATGTTGATTCCCTGATTTTTTTTAATAAGCTCAGAAAAATTAAAAATCATGAGAACAACCCCGTGACACACAATTTGAACTTTAGAACGGACACTAGCACGCTACCATATTATAGCGTCCCAGTGGGACGCTCATCTACCGTGACGTCCACCCTTCTCTCCCCCCTTTCCTTCAATGAGTTCAATCTATGCAAGAAAGGCTTAAGATGAGAAGTCAAGTACTGCTGTTGCATCACAAATAATACAATTTCACAAGAAACGCTTAAGAGAGAGAGAGTGTCAGTGACAACAAGTGATGTGTAGCTATCACCAATTTCCAACGTAACACACATATTTGTGTACTTGTAGTCTTGTTATATAATATTTTTTCTCTAAGCACGTTGGATATCATTTCATATAGGAAGGACGGGACGCTGACATACAATAGCGTCCAGGTCGGGACGCCAGGGTTTCATAGCGTCCAGCTTATGCACAGGGACGTCATTGAAGAGCAGTGTCCAAGTGGGACGCTGTGGTTTCCTAACGTCCGTCCTAAATATGAAAAATGTGTATAATGAGGCCGAAACTCATGAATTTGTGTTTTTTGAGGCTTATATAAAAAAATTGAGGATGTTGGTTTGTAACTCTTCTTGCGCTGAAGTTGAGCGAGGGACGAGTTGCTGTATCTGCAAGTGTTTTGGAAGAATAGAAAAATAAAAACAATTGCGGATAAACAAATATATTTTTTTTGCAAATGCAGTAGGTGGACTTGCTATGTAGACTCATCTTCAGAGTCATGCTAATATGCTTCCTTCCTTGTATTGGCGTGGCTCGCAAAGAGGGCAAGTCTTCATGCTATGCAAACTTGCATGGATCAATTTCCATTTCTGTCTGGCGTGGCTCGCAAGGAGTGGCGAGGCCCATGAATTCCTCCTACTGTCTTGTCTTCAAATGCTGGCCCAAGAGAAATAGTTGCGGCATCAATTGATTTCATCAAGTTGTGCCAACATAAGTTTATACAACATCATCACAAAATCTTTTTTTTTTTTTGAGGTAGCAGGCGAACAACCTACTATTTTCTATTTCATTAATCAAAGCAAAAAAGAGTTTACGAGATAATTGGAGATGCATGGCTGTAAAATTGAAGAAAGCAAATTAATAAATCGACATTTGTTATGAAACTGAAGAAGCTAGCTAAGTCCCTTGCTGTAAGTCCCTTACAAGATCATCACAAAATCTTGAATGGGTCACGGAACGGGTCAGCAGTTTAAGTGCTCCAAAATCTGCAATAAAAATATGAAATGCGCAGTAACCGACATCTTGACATTGCAAGAAACAAACTAAAAGTAAATAAAAATGCAATAAAACAAAACAATTGGTTCTGGTTTCCGACTCAATCATAGGTTAACATATCGCTTATCAGATCAGTTTTGATATCTATTTTATTTTGATCATTGGGTCAATTTAGATCAAGTAATTGTATATAGTTTGATCTTAGGTCAGGTTAGTACAATTTTCCAAGAGTCAGATCGCGTTGCACTCGACAAGTCGGGTAGATTTTTGTTGGTCGGTCAGGTTTTGCCAGCCCCCGCTGAGTTACATTACGTCTTCAGAATGTAATGTACAAAATGGTAAAACTGCATCAAAATGGTAAAAATGCAGAAATAAAGCGATAATGACCGAGAGCCCATGGACCGTCAGTCGAAACCGTCTAAAGTAAATCCATAATGGTGTTACTCTTCTTTCAGCCTGACCCGGTCTCGGTATTCCCTTTCCCACCCTCGCCTTCAGCTCTCCTGCAGCAGAATGGAGAGTTCTAAATATCTTAGGCGCGACCACGTAGCATTAATGTGATGCAACACAAATAGTGTGCCTACTGTTGTGCGGCTAGGCCATATGGCTGGTAATTGTGATCAAATGAGATTTCTCATGAAATCGATATGTGGAGGTTTGATTGTTTGATTGAGAATATGGTGCATTCTCTTCTATGTTAATGGTAACAGTAATTTAATTACAAAGCTGGTGAATGGACCACAGATAATGGAAGTCTCAGGTATATTGTGCCTGACAGATGTTTGACAAAATTCCATGAGATACAAATTAGTTGGTTTAGAGATGATGATGTAACAATGGTCTGGCTAGGTTCGGAAGAGAAGTGTTTGCTGGTATGATTTTAACTACAATGGAGAAGAAAAGGCAAGTTTGTCTATTTGCTAGATTACCAGTTTATCAGATAAGTAACAAAATTTACCTATCAGTATCTCTAGAATAATAACACCAACAAAAAAAAAAAAAAGAATGAATAGTATGTTACAACGAAGGCAATTTTGAGACTAATGTCCTACATTCTGCTCTCTCCAGCCCAATGAAATATTTGTGAACCTTGTACCTTTTACAGCACCCCACAATTCTCAGACAGAAGCTCCTGTTGGCATCAACACAGGTAAATCTGATAACTCATTTTTCTGTGTCCATCCACGGAATTTTGAGGTGAATGAGCCAATTAATTCCCTTAAAATTGGTCTCTGAATCTGATATTGTTCTTCAAGTCTAAGACAGAGTGATTTGAGGTAAGAGTCATTGTCAAAGTCATAGACAATGCATTCCCTAATCCCTTTGAAAATGTCAGAGACCTCAGCATCACTATTTAAGTGGTGCACAATTATACCTCTCTCAGTAAGTAACGAGACATCTTCTGGCATGCTAATTAAATGGGATAAAAACATAACATATGTCGTAACAAAGCTTCCGAATTGTGGACAGGTTTGCTCAAATGCAACCAGGTTGCAGAACAAACTGTACATGTTGGGTTGAACAGTCAAACAAGGAATCTCGATCACGCCATTACAGAATATAAGGTCAAGAAGGGAATGTGGATTCTCAATGGAATAAGTTCTCTTCTTAAAATCAATTCCTGCTTGGCGGTATTCTGCTGCTCGATGCCATGGCAAAGCTTCATCAATAGATCTTTGATTGTGAACTATGACTTGATCATCACTTCCTGCTCCCCAACATGGCTTGAAGTACAGGTGACATAAGTGAAGTAAATGGTCGAAATTCTTTGGTCTGTTAGATCTACAAATTGCTTTTGGATAGCAATCCAGCGCACTTTCGACAAACTCAACAACATTTTCAACTAGTTTTGAAGTTGTGCTGCTTCCACCTGCTATTACTTCATGTATTGTCTCTATGACAAAGAAGGGAATTTGGTTCTCTAATAGTAGTAAATCATGACGACAATGTTCGCTATATATAAGGTCATTGGGAGAAGAATACTCTTCATCAGCCTCACATTGTACATTGGATTGGGCGGTTTGATCGTTAGCTTCATGAGTTTTTCCTTCATTTATAACCCCCCTTTCATCGTTCATATTCAGTGCTACTTCGGTCTCTCTGTTTGAGTCGCACAAATCCTGCATCTCTGGCATGCATGCTTCTAATCCTCTGAGACAGATGAAAATGAAGCATCCATCGAGAAGCAACACTTTAAAAAATTCATTCTTGTCAATAGTGAATGCATCTGCATAACAAATTTTTACCTTCTTCTCAAGTTTCTTCATTGTCTCCAGAAAATGGGGTAACCCTTTGTCATGTTTCAAATTAAGAACATGATTAAGAAATTCAAACTTTGTCTTTTGCATAATACGTGTGGCTGGAGCACCATAGTTGTATGGTCCAATGGAAAGAATGTAAGGCATGAAGACATTGTCAGGTTTATCTCGGATATGCTGGTTTATCCTATGAATTATGGGTTTCCCGGTTTCATCTCCGACATTTCTGCCCCTCGACCAGCTAAAATCATGTTCTCTGGTCACAGAAGTGACCAATTCATTAATGTTTATGACATGCACTCCGTCCAAGTCCCTTCCCTGAAAACAAAATTGTTACATTAGCTTTAATTTTGAGAGAATTGTTGCTCAAGGCAGTATAATCTATCCTATTTAATGAATGTGTCTTTCAATGCATTTCCGTTTTTGAAGAAAATACCTCATTGACAACAATTTAAAAAGAAAAAGAAAAAGAAAAAGGAACAAAAATGTACATTATACGCTGAAAAAAAAGGAAAGAGCACCATAAAAATATCGATTAGCCATATATGCTAAATTAAATTGAGAAATCTGGATTTGAATTGAAGAGAAAACTAACCTCATGCATGGAGGCGAACCTTGGATGAGACGAGGCAAAAGAGGAGAGGGCAATTGTTTGTTACGAGGTGGTCAGAAAAGAAAATCGAGAAAGATAACGACTCCTTTTATAAGATGGAGCATCATTAGAATGTAAATAGGCAGACGTACAGATAGTGAGCGATGTGCTAGGCCATTCATTTGAAATTTTATTTTTGAGGGTGCTGATCAATGTTTACTTTGGAACGCTCATAAAATTAAGATTGATAGAGAAGCATAGTGATTGTAAAACTTACTTGATCTATAAATGATCGTTTGATTATAAAAACTAATACCATAACCATTCGAAGAAAATTAGTATATATGCAATCGAGCAATTTTCACAAAAGAAAGTTACTTATTCAACAGATTTTTATTTTTTTTAATTTTCAATATCTTTGGCAGGTCTTACAATTTCTGTTCAACAATATATACTTCATAAAAGCACATAACAGAACAAACATGGCAAAACTAAATATAGCCGAGTTACACTTTTGGAGAATCTTTGGCAGGAGACGGCCATGGCAACGGTGGAAGGTTGCGCGGGATTACTATCGGCAATCGCCAAGTAGCATGTAGTTTTGTTTCCTGATCTCTACTGAACTCCTCTGCATTGCCTGAAATAATTTTACAAATTTCACAGCATAAAAATTAGAGAATTAAATTTCAAATTTAACAAAGTATTACAAGTGCTAAGAAAAAGTTCTAATGTATCACCTGCCCTTGTTGGCTTTGTCTTTTCACTTTCTATGGCCCCTTGTAAGGACCTGCTTGGAGATGTATACATTGGTTGTATAGTAGATGGTACATTTTGGGCATCTACAGATGATGAAGTATTAATGAAAAGTGAAACAAATATGAGGATTGTTAACAGCAGAAGCCTATAATACATATTACTCAGTCTGACACTCATTTTCTGATTGGTAAATTACCATATACTCAGTCTGAAAGATTAGTACTGATCTTCGCAATATATACATTTTACTGATATGGGGATGATCTATAATTCTATATCATTCTGAAGATTGTGCATATCTCATAGGCTGTCCCAACGATATTAGAATATCTTGTAGGTTGCTATTTGGTACCAGTTGGCTTCAAGCTCAAAAGTATACTGCGCTGCCGATAGACCTCTCAAATCCACTCCAAAAATAGTTTAATTCCCCAGCTCCTTTGTGTCCACATTCCACACAAATAAGTTCAAAGATACAAGAAACCAAAATTTCACATCTTACCATCTCAACTTAATTAAGAGCATGGTGCTATAATTACATAAGAACTGACACCAGGAAACTTATTTTGTGACCATTATGTTTAAACTAGTAGAGAGCCCACACCTTGTTTTGGGCTGAAATTATTATATCTTATAATAAAAGGCCGAAAGCTCATCTCTTGTGAAGAAACTATATGGGCCTTAAATTTTAATAGGCCGGGACATTAATGTAGGTCAACGGTGATGATCAATCCAAATAAACAATTAACGACTGAGATTTCTTTTTGGGGGAAGATAGAACTTTCCAATCTCCTTTTATTAGGAGTAAATAGTTAATGATGACTGGGTTAAGCAAACTCATATAGAATAAGTAATATTAAAATTATAAATAGCTTTGCTGATTCAACTTCAGAATTAATGTTGCAATTCAAATAGGGCACAAGAAAAATAAAGTTCGGACCTCCAATTTTTATTCAAATGTTCCAAATTACAATACACATCTCCACAAGAGCAAAAAAAACTCATGCATGCATCCTCATCAATTGAAGGCTTAACATCTAAAAAACAGCCAGCCCAATTTCCCCAAATTGGTACTTAATTATTACAACATAAGCCAGATGGTACCATCTCAAAGATAAATGCTTAAACATGTCATCTGTCTCTGTCATACATGGGAATCAATTACACTATTTAATACATACTATTTTATCCTTGATTTTTGCATATATTGACCAAATAGGATGAAGAGGTCCGTGCCATATATGGGACTGCTAGTGCGTACAAAACTACTCTGTATATGGTAATATTCTGCCTTAATTAGATCCAATTTTTTTTAATTAGATACCATTTAATTGAGGTAACCAATTTCTAATATGCTTTGCTCATTTTCTAGGATGAAGATCTTGGTAGGGAGCTGACATATGATGAGCTTTTAGTAAAGATCCATGTTAAAGGCAAGGATAAGGGTAAGGGTAAGGGAAAAGGAAAGGGAAAGGGAAAGAGAAAATCTGTTGAAAGTAACATATTGACAGAAGGAGATGAGAGGTCTGAGATTGAGATTGATGAGGACGGTGAGGGTGATGAGAGTGGTATGGGTGGTGAGTGCGGGGAACAAAATGAAGACGATTCCATGAGCTCAATGGCATTTGCTTGCCCCATGTCACTGGAGATCTATGTAAGTTTTCTTTTCATGTGGGCAGAATGTGTTCACCATTAACTAGGCAGTGAAGATTGTATTTGGACCTAGATTGGTAAGAACAAAATTAATGGGCACATGACATGGTTGCTTAATTATGTCTGGTAATTGTATATCAGTAGAGTAGAGTTGTAAAAGCCTTCCATTGAAAAAAAACTTCAAACTGTGTTGGTAAAGTTGAATAATATAATTGCTATTCTAAAATTACAGCTTTACGGTGTAACATTGCTCAAGGTTTAGGTTTACACATTTTGCTTGTAGTTTTCTACATACCACTAAAGAATAATATAACTATTTAATTGTCCTTCACTTGCAGGAAAAGTTTCAGGAGCTAAGGAAAGATCCATAATATAGTGAACATCCCGATGAGGTCTTGTTATCTGATAGCTAGTGGCGGGCCAAGTCATGGCAAAATATATGGCTTTGGAAGCAAGCTGGATAGAGTAGAAATGCCAAATGCTATTACTCGTGGAAGTGTGATGCCTTCAATTCCTGTAAGTGGAAGTGTGATGCCTTCAATTCCTGTAAGTTCTTTTATTTCCTGAAGACCAAAACCTCTTTGAATAGTGAATAATTTTGTGTTCTCAAAGGAGTTGAGGATGCTTAGAGTCGCTGAGGTGATGTTAGATTAAATGCTGATTTACTATTACCAACTGAAAAGGGACACAAGATGCAGTATTTTGGTACCAATAGCTTCTTTGCTCTCTAGTTGTGGGTTAGAAAGTAGGTTTCAAAACCTTTTGTCTCGATACATGAGGTTTGTGCAAAGATGCATTTTTTGCAATTCTATATTTCAATAGTACTATGCAACCATACTTCATAACAATTTACATATACGAAAGTCCATATTTAGTATGATATATTTGTTAGTTATGGCTGGATTATCTTCACAAAACACTACAAATGACATGAGGTTTGTGTTATTAAAATTAGCTTGGCGCTTCGACTTCCACTTAGTTTCCACCTGCAAGCAGCGGACATCCTAGTGGAGAACATGTTCAACTTTCCATTGGCAGATGCAACCAACATGACAAGTCTTAGTGAATGGACTACCGATTATTTCACAAACTTGATTAACCAACAAGGTCAAGGTCAGCAGTTTAAGGTGCTTTGGAGAATCAGTAGGTGCTTTTGGAGAATCAGTAGGTTATTTTGGGGGTTGGAAATCTTATTTTGTGGTATTCAGCTCCAACTATTAGGCAATTAGATATTTCTTGTATTTAGGTGATTCCTCTAATTTTTGTGGAAGAAATGTTCTATCTATATTAGCTAATTTATAGAGGTAGGTTATAGTGCTAACTTTGTGAAGGGTGCACAAATATGGGAGTTTACAGAAATGATATTGGTTTTCTTGAAGAACATGATATTTAAAGTATGTTGTTATCATGTGGCAAGTGTTGATTTCTTTCTTGGGAGATTTTGGATGGAGGTACTTAATGTGAATGCCAATTTCTGGTTTGGGAGGTTCTCAATTGTTACAAAAATCCTTATTGCTGTATTTGCTAGCTCATATCAGCTTCTTTTGGATGATTGGAAATGTTTCTATAAGTGATGCCTGCGATTGTATTGTGCAGATAATAATGTAATTAAGCAAAACAACATTCAATGTATAATCAGAATACTAAGCACGTCAAACAAATGGCCCATCAGAATGAACACGCCTACATTTTATTATTAATTAAATGAAACATTTAGGTGGGTCCTAGCAAGCAATTTAAAAATGCTGAAACAAATTTTATTAGGATGGGTATCACATTAGCAAGTGTCAGTGAATGCCATTGTTGGTCAAAAAGTAGGGGTTGAGACCTCAATATAGGCAAGGGGAGGTGGATGTGACAAAAAAGAATTTACCCATCCGAATAGTCATTGGCATGGGCCCCATGCTAATAATAATTGAGGAGGGATCCAATAACCATGATTATTAGTGACTATGGTAACTATTTTATTATTTATACATAAATTGGTAAATAAACCGTTAGATGTATTTTAAATCATCTCAATAACATATACACAAAAAATAATAGAATTTTAACATCGTTTCGATAGTCATCAAGAGAGAAGAAAAAATCATAAAACTTGAACCGTTTATTTTTGTTAATACTTGATGCACATGAAAATAAAGTCAAAATGGTATAATTTTTTATATACACATAAAATATGATATATACAACATATTATATCATTTAGTTTTGTTATTTATGAATTTAAAATGTAGTTATTTAAGATTTAATTTCATAAAAACATGGTTTTTTTTTTGAGGGAATAGGCAAATAACCTACTCAATTTTTCATTAAATTCATTTAAAATTATGTACAGAATAGACAACAAAAAAAAAAAAAAAAAAAATTTACTTCCAGCCTATTTACATCACATTACTATGACTAACTTCCAGCCTAACTCCTAAATTTGTGTGGTCGATGTTCCGGAGGCAATTCTTCCACAAAGTTGCATCCTGTAGGATGTTTACGAGTAGTACCAAAAACATTGTTATTTGATCCTTCCCCTCATAATAATTATTAGCATGGAACTTTACTACATCCATAATTTGGGAAGGGTGTACCCATCTTAAAAGCCATTGGCAAGGGTTCACCGATGCTTTAGGCCCTTAAATCACTCATTCTAAAAAACTTGATTCTAGTAGAGATGAATTATCAAAAATTGCTTTGTTTCGACAGTTCCAACTAATCCAAAAGGTAATGCAAATGATACTTTGTATGTAATCCATATCAGCCTTATTTACCAATAAGGAGATATGCACATGGAACTTGGCCCCAAGCCCCCAAACGTTCATCTCATTCGAGAGCATGAAAATTTCACAAGAATCTGAAGCTCGTGTGGTTTGAGGGCGCTATATATATAGCTTACGTATGGCTAGGCTTGTTTGGATTCTTATGTTATTAAGTTTATATTTTCAATAAGTTTGTCATGCTTGTTGGAGACGATCAAGGCTGAAATAGTCTGTAACGTTGTGCCTTACTTCCTTTGCAAAAGCGTAGCTAGCATTGTCAATATATATTAGTGGCACATATTTTATTTTGGGTTGACTAATAGTTCCCCAACAAAAATCCCCCAACTTGTTCCCCCAATCAGAGCGCGCCACCTGTCAAAACGTGCTGACCGGTCAAAGTAAGAAAACGCGTCACTAATAAAGTCGTGTCGCTCTGAGTCAGATGGTTACATCATGTTTTTTATATATATGAAATGTTGCTTGTTTATATTTAAAAGTCAGATTGTTACATCTCAAATCCAGATGTTTATATTTCAAAGCCAGATGTTCATATTTCTAAACCAAATATTTATTTTTCAAAACCACGTGTTTATCTCAAAGTCAAGTGTTTATATTAGGAAGTTCAATAGTTATATCTTAAATCTAGATGTTTATATTTCAAAGCTAGGTAGTTATATAATTTATTGGTAAAGTTTTACACAAGTGTACAGGAGCTTGCTTTCAATACAGGTGGTTAATATGATGCTTATATACTTGTATTAGAAGTGCTTAAAAAATCTTTATTCACATATATAGTTAGCAGTTAGCACAATTTGACCGAGAGATGGTTGAACGAGATCTCAATCATAGAGATGGTTGAAGCTAGTCAAACTGGAACAAGAGATGTCGGAGTGAGATCCTGAATTGAGAGATGGTTGGAACGAAATTTCGGACGGATAGATGGTCGGAGCAAGATGTCGAACGGTGAATTTGTCACGGTTTCGGAACGAGATCCAGACAGAGAGATGGCCGATCGAAGCAAAAAGTTGATCGGAGCAAAATCGCGATTGGGCTTGGCATGGAAGTATGGAACAACGGAAGTTATTTATCAGTGCATCACCATTGTATATTCCATAGTCTTTACTGGCTATTACTACTTTTTAGTCTTTGTTGGTTATTGCTCCTCTCCAGTTTGTTCAAAATGGAGCACTGGAAGAGATCATCAAAAATGGGGATGGATTTGGATACAATAGCGAATTTCTTATTTTGAGGATGCGGGTCTGCGGGGACGATATCGGGGGACAGACACCGGGATTTAAAGATTTTCACTTTTATTTTTTAGCTGTAAAGTTCTCAATATAATTGTTGAATATAATTATTACATATAGCCCAAGTTGTATATATTTTGGTCCTACGGGCCTTGTACGTTTGTTGCTCTTTATCAGAATTAATTTTTTGTCTATGTCTAAAATAAAAAAGAATTCGTGAGATATGCCCGGTTTAATAAGAATCATACGACTATACCTACTTTCTAAACGCCGGCGTATGATTTTATATACATTCCGGACTTGAAAAAATTTTGAAAAATTTCCTCCTGAACGCCAGCGTTCAAACGCCGGCGGTCAGACGTCAGCATTCAGTTCGCAAAATAACGAACAAGAAGCATTTTTATTGCAGTTTTACTGCCTGAACACCGGCGCCTAACCGCCGGCGGTTGAACTCCAGCATTCAGAGGGAGTGTTCGGCAGATTTTTATAAGTCTCGGAAGTTGCATAAATCCGAACGCGGGCGTCTAGGATGACTTTCTAAACATGACGTTTAGAAAGTAGACATAATTGTGTCATTCTTATTAGACCGGGCATATCTCACAAATTATTTTTTATTTTAGGCATAGACAAAAAATTAATTCTTTTAGAATATTTGTATCATGTAATATGAGAACTAAGAGAGAGAAATAGAATTTTCTAGAATTGTGTCCCTTCCCCTCTTGCTCTCCTCTTGCAAAAACCTAAATCGGCTGCATTCTCACTTATCTGCTCTAGAAGCCTTGTATTGGAGCCGGAAGATCCATCGGTGGTTATTGACATCTCCCTCGCTGTTGCTCGTTGTTGTTGAGACTCCGCTTCACTCCAATTTTTTTCTCCTGTGAGAAGCGATGCAACAGTGATCTTGCTCGTGCGCGATTTCTCTACTGAAATTTAGACTTTACTCTGGGGCGCGCACACCACTTGATCTCCATTCGGCCTTCTCTGATTTGGTAAGGCATGCATGGTAACTATTTAATTCAAAATCATCACGCCTGTGGCTGTCTGCCCTTGCCTGTCCAAGCCCCGGGGCCTACCTTGCCTGCTCATACCCATCATGCCCAGCGCCGTATGTGCCCCAACTTTTATACGCATAGAACAAAAAAAAAAAAAATTCAGCACAAAGTGGCATCTTGCAACACATACCATATCAAAATCTTCCAATATTCGAATCAAGCACAATATTACTAAAGAAAAAAAAATAGCAAATTTCAGTATAGAAACAACAAAAAACTAAAACTAAATACAAAGAATTTTCAGGCAGAAAAAGACTCAAGGGTGTTTAATTATTGGTTGTACTCTAACTAACAAAAAGCCAATAATCTTAGAGCAAACATGCCAAAGATCTTGAATGTATATTTCATCAGTAGGACTCAAAGTTTCTTGATAATCTTCATTCTTCACATAATGTTGGCTAGTTTCTAGATTTGTCTTCTAGAGTTACTTCATCATTCACAAAACGACTATGTTTTCTTCTAGAGCTACCCTACTGAAATACAATGATTTCTTGTTTTCATTTCATTTGAAACTAAATAACAAATAAAACACATACGTGTACGTAATTGTATATGAGGTTTTATATATTTACATGATTGAGCTCACAAAATATTTCAACAACACAGAATAAATTCATGATAAAAGCTGGTTGCAGGCATGGTATTTTCAATTTTTCTCGTAACGGAGGTCGCGGGTCTTTATCTCCAAAAAAAAAAAAAAAAATTCTTGTAATATATCTCGATCTGAAACTCAGGTACACTTGCTTGTAATGATTTCTACTCCCCAAATGTTTTAGATGGGACTTTCTCTTGATGTCACCGGTAAATCCGAGGACTTGCTTATCTGGATCCAACGATGAATACTTGAAGTCATTGATCCAAGCAAATCCCTTATCACAGGTCTTTGAGTCTGGTAGTATGCTTCAATCTCATTACAAAGAGGCTTGAGGTAATTGTCGATGTCGATGTAATGGACGACACATTCACTAATCACTCTGATAAGGTTGGATACTTCATCTTCATTATTAAGTTGGTGCACAATGATGCCTTTTTCAGTGAGCAGCAAGACATCTTCAGGCATGATAATTAAACTGGACAAAAACACAACATATGATGTAAAATAACATCCAAATTGGGCACATGTTTGTTCAAAGGCAATTAAGTTGCAAAACAGAGCTTGGGTATTTGGGTCGATCATCAAACATGGAATCTCCAACACGCCATCATGAAATGCAATGTCAAGAAGAGAGTGTGGATTTTCTGAACAGAAGTCTCTTTTCTTGAGATTGATGCCAGCTCGATGATATTCTGCGGCCCGACGCCATGGACTTGGTTCTAACCCTGCTACAAGATTTCTAGTAGTTACGCTTGGCATGTAACTGCTGCTAACTACATTTCTGCCTAAAGGACGGAAATTGTGGATTGGACTCTGTACATGGTTTTCGGAGACTTCAACTTCTGTCGAGCGTGGTCGAAAGTACTTGTGACACAAGTGAAGTAAATGGTAAAATTCTTTTGGTTGGTTCGATCTTGAAATTGATCCTGGATAGCAGCCAAGCACATATTCCACCATCTCAATTATGTGCTCAACCAACTTAGAAGTCCTTGCATTGCTTCCACCTACGAGGAGGTCATGTATCTTAATAATGACAACAAATGGAAGTTGGTTCTCAAGAAGTAGAATATCGTGCCAGAGATCTTGACTGTAAAGTTCGTCAATGGAACAAGAATTTTCCTGATGGCCTTCATCTGTAGCACAGCTTCGACTTGTTTGTAAAATTGTTTCATCTGGGACTAGCTCCTCATTAGTGACCAAATGTTGGTTATCGCTAGGCATGCTTATATCGCATGCTCGGCTTGTCTCAGCATATTCCTGTACCTTTGGCATTAACCCGTCTTGCCCACAAAGAATCACTAGCACAAAACTTCCATCAAGCAATAGCATTTTTAGAAAATCAATCCTATCCATATTAATCTCGTCCCCATAACAGATTCTGACTTGTTTCTCAATCTTCTTCATTCCATCCAAATAATCTACTAAGCTCTTCTCATGGTTCAAATTTAGAACATAATTGAGCAACTCATACTTGGTTGTTTGCAGGGCATGTGTAGCTGGAAGATGATAGTTATATGGTCCAATTGAGAGCATCATTGGCTCATGGGCATGCTTGTTTCTGTCACAAGTTTGTGCATTGATTCTATGAATTAGCGGTCTGCAAGTCTCATTTTTGGCACTTCTTTCACCTAACTGGTCACAATTCCATTTTGTTGTCAATGAGATAGCCAATTTCTCTATCTCAATTACATGTTCGTCGGCCATATATATATATCTTCTCTTGATCTCTGGTAAAAAAGTAGCAGAGAATGTTGTCACGTTCAATGCTATTTAAAATCAGAATAGTAAATTATTTTCAGCTCTTTTGTGTTGATCTTTGATGGTATTCAAGAAACATTTTAAACTTTATCTGGATTGACAAACACAAAACATTATTGATATGTGATAAGTGCAAATATTTTATTATAAACGACGAGAATGTTATAATTTGTGAGATTTAGTCATCTGATATATAATGTGTGTTTTTTTAAGAATGGTTCATGAACTTTTATCATTGTCCGGTGTACCATAGATTTGTGGTGGAAATAATTGAAATTTTACACAAAATCTGAGAAAGAGTACTTGATCACATCGTGGTCTGTGATTGAGGAACAATGGCCTAAGTACACAAATTCCAGATATCATATATATATATATATATATATAACATGTAGGTATTTCATATGCTGCATGCACGACCAATTTACCAAAATTCGAAATATTGTGGGGGAAAATAGATAGTGTGAAGGCCTCAAATTCATCAAATTAGCATTTAAACCAAACTGTAAGCAGAATAATCCAATAAAATTACCTTTGTTTCAAGATGAAGCTCGAACCATGGAGAAAGAAGGATATGAACAAGGCTTGTGATGGACTGATTGTCTGGTAAAAGAAAGGGTCAAATATTGATTCGGAACTTTTCACCTTCCATTTGATTGGATAAATAAACAAATTATGGTGCCTGCTATTTTTATATAATTTGCAATTAGGCATTTTCTATCTTTTTTTTTTGATAGAAAGGCATTCTCTATCTTAATTGTGCCAGAAGTTGCGACAGCACTTGTATTGGAGGAGATCACATACGTAAAATGAGTACAGCGAAGATAGCAGGATGCAATACACAAAGACGCTTTGAATTGACACCGTGAATTTACAATTATGTCTTCACCATTCATCTCAAATACCAATTCCTTTTTTTGGGTTCTCTCTGTATATTGGGATGCCGTGGATTGAAGTTCCAAATTTGGCTTATAAAAGATTAAGGGCTTGACACTTTTGTCATCTCAAAAGAAATTTCAAATTTGGCTAATTATATTTGTGCATTCACAAATGCCAAAAAAAAAAAAAAAAAAAAAAAAAGACTCTCTGGTACTAAAGCAAATGATGACTTTTATTCATAACACTAAAATAACAAACCACAACTCTCTTGTGGCATGATAACTTGTCAAGACAAATGTTCACTGAACAGATAATTGAGATTCGCTTTCAGGGGATCTAGTTAAACTTTCTGAAAATTATCCACCTGTGGGCCTGGTCCAAGATGGTAGACGAGATGGGATGTAAAATGTCCTTCCCCAAGAAATATATAACTTCTCATCCTGATCTTTATTGTCTGAAAATAGTTACAACTTACAATTGATGATTAATTAACTGACAAAATGGACAAACTCATGGAAAAAAGGGAGAAATTGCAAGCTCACCAGTAGTTGCTGTTTTGTCATTGTTGTGTACTGGTCCTGGTTTGTTACCAGTTCCTTCAGTAGGCGAGGCATCCTCAGCTTTTACTGGGAAAATAATTTTGCTGACAAAGAGAACCAGGATTGTTAATATCATAAATCTATTCCCAATTAGAATTCCTTTCATTTTTTCTTAACTTAATTGGGACAATTCTCAGTGCAGTGGATCTTAAATATTGTTCCCTACACCAGTATATGTCACACAAGTACTGTATATCAATACTTGTATTCCTGTTATTATGAATATCTCATAGGTGATGCCTATAGAAGCAATATCTTATAGGATAAGAGCCTATGAGATGCGTTTTTCTTTGACACATACTGGGCCAAAATGGCACCCATGCATATCCTGAACACAAGTAAACAATTCTTCCTTTTACAATTGCAGGTACCGATAAGACATTGTAAAACAAATTGATCTGAGAAGCTGAGTTCAGGGCTAGGAGAATGAAACAAGGACAGAAAATTAATATATAGGTATATCCTCAAATACAAGTATATTTAGAGAAGGAAATATCTTTAGTTATAGGATATGTGGTTAGGAAATTTTTAACTATGAATTCCTGAGATTTCTTTACTAATAGGCATGTCTTAGATTTAAAGAAAGCATCATTTCAGATAAAGAAGACATTTTATGAAGTTTTGACCTCCAATTTTTATTCAAATGTTCCAAGTTACAATACACATATTCCCAAGAGCAAAAGCAAACTCATACATGCATGGATCCTCATCAATTGAAGGCTTAACATCTAAAAAACAGCCAGCCCAATTTCCCCAAATTGGTACTTAATTATTGCAACATATATAAGCCAGATGGTACCATCTCAAAGATAAATACTTAAACCACCACTTGGATGTTCCATATTCTCTTACACTTGCAATCACATCCTGGATTTAGCAACAACAACAGTGGAATCACCATTCATTCCCTCTGCGCCTGACCTGGTCCATGTCTCCTTGAACTGTTCTTCAGTCACACCTGCACAACACACAAGTGTTAATTTACCATTCCATATCACAGATACAAGACCAATTAATATATTGTGAACCCATTTTTTAGAAGTAGGATCCTATTGTAAATCTATTTTGGATAACAGGATACTGCAACATTATGTGCTTTGTGTGCATATGCAATGCAATTATGACAGAAAGAAGAGGAACCATATATATATATACCTTTGCCCATGGCGGCAGTCGAGGAGATACCACCTTGAACAGTCTTCAAGTACCTATCATAGTAGTTAGCACCAGACCATTTCTGGTGAGCCAAAGTGTCGACTCCGTTATTCCTTTCCTCTCTCTGAATCCTCTCCACATATGCCAGCATGCCGCGGCGCGCAAAGTCCCTCGCAAAAGTGTCCACTACAAGGGCATCAGCATGGAAACCAGCAAGGGTGATGAACTGCCAGCAAAAACCAAGCTGCGCAATTTTCGGTATGAACTCCATCATCTCAACATCCGTCATACCGGATGCATCCCAGTTGAATGACGGTGAAAGATTGTAGGCCAGCATGATTTCAGGATTGGCCGCTTTGATGCCAGTTGCGAACTCTGTGCACTCGTTGAGGTCGGGGCTTGAGGTTTCCATCCAGATGATGTCTGCGTGCGATGCAAATGCACGGCCACGAACAACAGCTGCTGACACAGATCCACGGAACCGGTAGAAGCCCTCCCGGGTCCTTGGTAGATCCCAGTCCCAAAATAGGTTCGTAACACCAAGTCTTGCTGCTATTTCTCTTGCCTGGAAACATAAATTTTGGTTTAAAAATTGAAATCATCTATCATATATGGAGGGCAGTATATCAGAAACAATATGCTATAACTTATAATAATATCTAATTTTTGTTTAATTTACCTGCTCATTAGAAAGGCATCTATCGAAGGTCGAGGAATTGGCCCATTCATTTAGCCTCATCTGCTTCTCACTTTCTCCAACATTCATCCTTTTGATCGCTGCCATGACACAATCAGAGAAAGTCATAAGACCTGCATCTGCAATCCATCTGTCCTCGAGAGCTTGCAACTCGGCACCAGTCTTGCCGACAGCCATGGCTTCAGCAAGGACAGAAGCCAGGGCTTTGCCTTTGAGTGCCGGATTGGTTACTCCAAGGATGAATTGGTGGTCCCTTGAGTCAACATTGGTTTGGATAAGGTTCGCAGCTACTGCATCCGTACGAGCAACCAAGAGGGTTTCGACACCCATCACATCAAATTGTAGACGGGCTGCCACCAGGCGATTGATGTGCTCGCTGACTGCCACAAGAACCTGAAATGAATTGTTATAGTGACTGGTATAATATGGAATTACTGTATCGAGTGACTTTGTTCTTATGTTTAGCAGAATGTTTTGCTAACCTGAAACATAAATTCAATTGATTATGCACTTCATTGTGATTTCTTTATTTAACCAAAATTTTTGTTGTATAGTGTTACCTTGCCAGCCATGTGACCACATTTCTTTGTAACCGAGGACTGATCCTCGATATGCACCCCGGCCGCACCGCGCTCAACGAACAACTTGCACAGCTTAACAGTTGCTGTGCTGCCACCAAATCCAGTATCACCATCTGCGATGATTGGCTTGAGATAGTCAACATACGGCGTACGTGCACGTTCCTCACGGGACATGCTCATGCGGGCCTCATGTTGCTTGCGGTCATGGTACTGCTGTGCGAAGAATAGGTGCTCGACTTTGTTCGGCACGGTGTCGTATGGGTAGTCAGCTAGGTCAGGCCCCGGCTCGTTGGTGCTGGTGTGAGTTGAGGAGCATTGCCAGCCAGAAACATAGATTGAATCAAGACTCTTGGCCATCATTGTAACCTGTAATTGTAGAATTTGTAGAATCTTTTTAATAAGAGAAATAGATAAATTAATAGTATGAAAGTATTAGAATTTATCCTCCTTATATAATATTGCCAAACATAACCTTCATATAATCATATTAATAAATTTTATCCCTTTATAAGATCAGCTGTAGTTAAAAGAGTCACATTTTTGTTCAAATATTTAATTTATCTTATCAGCAATTAATCATATCTAATTAAATTATCAAAAGTCTCAAACCTGAACAGGGTCAAGAGCACCGAACGTGCGTGAGGCGGTGCCGTTGGCTTGGTGGGTCTTGAGGGTGCGCCACAGCTTCTTGGCAAGCTCGTTGGAGGCGTAGCTCTGTTTGAGAGTGCCGCGCAGCATCACCACATCACGAGCGGAGTACGGCCTCTTTGTTAGCCTGAACCTCTCGCTGTTCCACCACGCCTGCACCTCCGCCACCTCCGCCTCGAACCTTCCTTCCTCCTCCATTATCTGAACAATCAGTCAAAATCGATATATTTTTTTGTCAGCTCAATTGAACCTTGTTGATCAGAATTGGTGGCTGTTATTTCAGTTTTCTGAGACTTAGCATGCTGGTTATTGCAAGATGCAACATGATGGATATCTATTTGCACTGGCTGTTAGAGATAACAAGTGCCATAATTAGAAATATGTATACTGAATTACTGATAAAAATCAATTCTAGTTAGATTTAGCTCAACGCAATGCCTCGGATAAAAATATTTTGAGAATTGCACAGTACTGATCTATGATTTGGCCTGAACAAAATTCAATTTGGACAGTATTTCTCTAGAGATCTCAGTGATATGCAACCAGTTGTTACTGTCTGGTATATATGTCAACTACTAAAGCTGATCTAAGAGAATTTCTTATTGTTTTTCCTCTTGAAAAATAGCTCTGAAACTTTATCTTCAAATTAAGAAGAAAGAAACATATATAATTCTAAAGGCAAAATGGATGGAATTGAGATGACAAACCAGAGAAGGCACAGAGAAGGATGAAGCCATGGCAGTCCCTCGAACTTAGAAAAAAAAAAAAGAAGGAAGAGATAAACAAACAAAGCTGTTTTCTTGGAGACTACAAATGCTTCATGCAAGTATGATCTGATCTCCTTCCCCCTTTCCTCTTCCTTTTATAGGAGAGGGAAGCTAGCTGGTGATAACTTTGAAATCATAAACTGTGTCTACATGGAACTTGATCTCTCCTTTATCTTTTTGGATAATAAAACAGAATTCAGCAAACAGATGAATACTTCATAACAATAATACCATGTAATGTAATCTCTTATCTGTACGTAAGCTTTTCTAAGTAGCCCTTGTAATAATCTGTTATGTCATCTTCAATACCAATAAATTAAAATTCTATATCTTCAATATTAATCAACGGATGCAAAATATATAAATTGTCCATTTTATTGTTAACATTTGACATTTTTATTATGTTCAATTATTATAATTAAGTGGAAAAGTTCGCTAATACCTAAATTAATTTATGAAAGTTACGATCACAACTGTACGTGACATGACAATGTTAAATCGTGTCAAAAGAAAACTAGTTAAAGATAAAAGTATTTTACTGGTGAATAAAGTGCATCAATATAAATGAATTATATATCATTCAAAGGAATGACTCCCCAAGAAATAATTATGGAGTTAGCAAAGGTTAATATGCAAAAGCACATGAAACAAACTAGTTGTTACGCGGTAACGGTTGCACTCAATTCAAACTCGGCAGGGAACTATGGGTGTGCCACGATATCATATATATAGCCAAATGGTTCCTTCTTCCAATTCAAGATTGGTTCATGCATGTAGGATCAGAATCTGCTGCCATAATTGTGACGGCACCGGGTGCCATAGTTTTAATCTGGATGGTTGAGATTAATTTAGACGGATGAGATTTTATAAATTGGAGAGGGCTGTTTTTTGTAGATCCCACTGTCATAGAGACTATGGCACCCGGTGCCATCACAAACTATGGCAGCGGATACCAATCCCATGCATGTATAATGTATTGTTCCTACTATCCGACAATAAATTAATTAAGAAATAATCAGTAAGATAATTAGTTGCGGTAATTAATTATCGATATTTTTCTTAGATATTGGATCCCATAAACTATTAGATTAATGATTAAAAATTGTGGGATATCCACATGTTTACTTTATATAGTGTTTTTTTTAAGCAGTACTTTTACCTATACCCTAAAAAGGAAACTTGACCTAGAGAAATTATTACTCCTTTTAAATAAGATACCGAATTATTTCTACAATATTGGGCATTTTATTTTATCAATTGAAGTAAGTATTTTGCTCTAGGTTTGTTGAATAAAAACAACTCTGCTAAATAAACCTTTCATTGTTATTATAAAACAATTGTCACAAGTAAAAAAAGTACTATAAATATAATTCGTATAACTATGGGTTTAATTCATGCTGCGTAAGGGAAAAAATCAATCCAATATTGATCGATGTGATATTAGAGTTAGTCATCAAATTATATATTATTATGAGTATGTTTATGGATTTATAAGAAAATAGTATCATCATATTTTTTATTTGTGCATCAAATTAATTATAATTAACAAGTATTATTCATTTGATAAATTGGTCCTTAATTCCCGCTAACAGTCAAGATATCATCATGAATTGACGATCCATCATCCATGCGGATAAGAATGAGAAGCTAGCGAGTCAAACAATTAGTTTTGTCCACTTCATATCAGTTGGGTGTAGCGTGTGGGATGAATTCTGGAGACGGTAAATATAATTAACCAAATGAATCGATTTGTTTGTTGTTTAGCAATTATTTGAGCCGTAGAAGATGAAGATGAAGATGAAGATTTCGATCGATGGCATATATAGTGGCACTTTTTTCTTTCACTTTCAAAATCCTAGCCTCATCCTCATGGCACCCCTTAATTTTGGAATGTTACGTTGGACATGTTATCAACATCTAACGGAGACTTCCATTTTGCAATAATTTATTGTGAAGGTTCTTAGTTTTTTATCATTCATGGGGAACTCGATCCGTGGTATTTGGAAATGGAGGGGTACTTAAATTTAACAATGGAAAAATGCATTGGAAGTAATAGAAAAGGAAAGAACAAAAAAAGAATCAAACAGAGACTGCAATGCTGCGTTAATTATAACTATGGTAACTAGCTAGGAGCTATCCATAATACATTTGCAATACCCAATATATAAGGACAACATGTCACCATTAGTTTTAGTATGGCAAGTAATTACAACAAAACGAAAAGTGCAAGTCACAATAGTTTTAATTGATGTGAGTGCTGCGTGATGTAGTAATTAGTTGGATCGAGAAGCGTTAATTAAGTAGTGAAATATTAATTATAATAAATTGCAAGGGCTATGTAAAAAAAATGTTTTATATAGAGTAAATCTATGCCTACGGTGTTCTTAAACTCACGGGGCTTATTCGGCGGTACCATTGGCTTAAATATTTAAGTATTGCTAAGTCACATTCGTTCGGAAAAAGAAAAATGACTTAAGAAAGCTTAAGCCTTAAACCATGTGTATGGCTTCCTTAGGAATCCGGACAAGGCTTATGAAGAAACTTTTAATCCGTGCTAAGGAACTTGTGTTTGAAAGGACTAAGAGGCTAAGGAAGCCTAAGGAGGCCTAAGGAGGGGTTGCCGAACATGCACACGGAAACCCTCCGTGAGCTTAACCCCAAAAACATATTAAATCATGTCCAAATTTTTATTTATATGGTTCAATAAATTTTTTATATCAAAATCATGTACCACGCAAAAATTTTCCATTTTTAGATATTTATAAGTATTTATTTCGGATTTTATAAAAAATTATATATAAAACATTGATTATTTTATTAATATTGTATAGTTGATAATGAAAATTCCGAAATAAATACATATAAATCTCCAAAAATAAAAATTGTTTTAGGCTCATTTTATATACATTAGTAAAATGACTATTGATCAGTTTTGTCACAATAAATAATTACTGGATTACAAATAAATATTATAATTAACTCGTTAAAAATATATAGAAGTTAGATTGTTGGGCCAACGTTATCATTTAGGCTGAATTGCTATAACCTCAAAGTATACCATATTTGAAATTGTGATTTATGGTGCTCAATTAATTTTTTTTACTAAAAATATTTCTAACAAGTTTCATTATTAGAATTTTCTTTCAAAGAGTATTCATTAATCATTATTAGAATTTTCTAAGTACTTGTTTTGTATTTTTGGAAGTAGCATGTATAAACATCGATATTTTTGTCATTTGTGAGTTCTTTTCAAAAAATACGAATCAAATACTTAGAAATATAAGTGAATTAAACTCCAAAAATAAAAAAACTTGTGCATCCTTGAATTTATGTATGGAATTCATCCATTGTAATTTCAGTCACGATAACAAATATTTGAGTCGTTAGCATTTTGGATCAAAATATTAAAGTTTGTACCTGTCGTAGTAATTAATTTTGTGAGTAATATTTTATAAATCTTGATGATGAATATTTTTAATTAGTTAATCATGTTTTTGTAAAAGATTGCGGACGTAGGTGGAGCAAATTTATTTGACAAAAATAATAATATTTTCATCAATTCGACCAAACAATAATATAGATTTCACATGCTTCCGTATCTGCTGTTATTCTTAGAGATAACAGGGTCCTGTTATCCCAATCTGGACTGTGAGATCAAAATGAACGGTTCAGATTGATACCAAAGTACAGTTTTTGAAGGGAGGAAAGATTTCTCTAAATGAATCTGATCCGTTAATTTTGATCCAACGGTCACAGTTAGGATAATAGGGTCCTGTTATCCAAAATCTATACTCCATAAAGAGGGGTAGATTCCCAAACACCTCAACTATGCCACATCACCACTATTAACCACCATTGATTTTGTTTGAAACTCTTAATCTACTTTAATCCAATGGCTTGTATTTTTTTCTCTCCTCATTAAATAAGATGAATGTTTAAAATAAATTTTAACCCTTAAAATGGTCTAACATTTATATATTTTCTTACTTATAAATTATTGTATTATTATTATTATTATTATTATTATTATTATTATTATTATTATTATTATTATTATTATTATTATTATTATTATTATTATCATTATTATTATCATTATTTACTTACATAAAAAAGTTACAAATTTTTCTTAATTTTTTTCTATTTTAAATATTTAAAATTTTATAAAATTTTTAGTTGTTTATTTGATACCACTTTTCGGGATGAAGCCCGAGTTACAGCTCTAGTTAGGATAACAGGTGAATCGATTCCCTGCCTTATGCATTAGTATCCAATGAAGCCTTTCTTCTTATGCGTTAGTCGTAGCTGGAGAGCGATTTCCAAACTAAAATAGCAATATTATATGCCCATGTCGAATTATTGGAATTTATATATATAACCATATAGATGCAGACAAAGTCCACTAATGCAACTATATATATTTTTTATCATCACTAAGTTGACATACAGCATAAATAAATTCCAACGTTGTTTCTGCAGTGCCCTTTCAACACCAAAAAAATAAAAAGGAGCAACAGAGTTAACGTATACGGTTTTCCTATCTTTCCTGAGGAGATAATAAGTTTAAAAGGGAGAATCACCAAGACACATGCATGATTAGCCCACAAAGGAAGAAATGAATGGCTGCGACATATATATACAATCATATATGCTAGCTGCATGGTGAGTTAATTATAACTTATAAATGATTAAATTCTAATTAAAGTCCCCAGAAATTAAAAACATCCAATTATTATTGTTTCAGTATATTGTTTCAGTAAGAGAGACCGCTATTTCGTCTATCCAATGTTGCCTTGCTCTCTCTCTCTCTCTCTCTCTTTCTTTTTTTTTTGCTTCTTTTTTTAATTCATTATCTTCAAAATTTTGTTTAAATCTTGAATTGTTCAGTTTTCATTTGATATTAATTTGTCAGTTGTTTGGTAACTAATTTTGTTTTAACAAGAGTGGACTATATATAAGTGTTTTTTTTTTTTCTTCTTTTTTTCTTTTGAGGTTTTTTGTAATAACTAATAAGACACTCCAGAAGAAAGAGTTGTTCGACTTCAACAAACTCAAATGGTGATTCTAAAATTGAAATATTACGGAGTACTCAACATCTTTTTAGATCTGTTTAATTTAAACAGAAATAAGATATATATTGTTATTCATCACTGACGGCAATTAGATATAACAAAGGATTTGTAATTCCTGAAAATTGGTTTCTCTACATACATCGAAGACAAAATTATTTAGATTGTATTAATAATTAGTTGAATGAAATTAGTTGCCTGTTGCCTTTGTATTAATTAAAAATAGTATTGAATCTTATTCTCAAAACCAAAGGTTTAAATAGCGAATAGCGGACTCATCGCGGTGGGGTATATTTGATAGCGGATATTGGATATCGGCGCTATCACGGACGCTACCGGTTCCTGTTATATGGAATATTTTAACTATTTTATTGGTTCATGAGCTAAAATATTTAATAAAAATGATGAATAATTAGAATAATTTATAAAGTTTTCTAACCAAATTGTTTAAAAATTATATAATTATTGTATTTCTCTTGAAACAAAAGCACAGATATATTGACATAGTACAACATGTTGATCAGTCTTTTATTACACAAGTATAATTTGTTTCTATCAAAAGGATTTCAAATTGAATAATTGAGTAATTACCTTTCCTAATATTAAAAAATTGAATGGATTATTGAAGTTATCAAAAATAAATTATCTACCTATCATTTTTCAAGAAAAAAGTTAGAATCTAAAAATTATGCTAGAAAAATTGTAAACAAATCATGATAAAACATTATGTAAAAAATATTTATTGGTTATATAACATTTTAATGGAGTTCAAGTATATGACTTTCATTTTCACTAATTAATCCCATTATCTTTCTTATGTGGATACTAATTAAGTTTATATAACATTGATTATTGTTTATAAATCCAATTAATTATGTGTTAAATAATTGTAAAACATAAATTAATAATGACTATTAGGTTTTAGATATCATAAAATAATTGAAGATTCAGATGATTCGAACCATATTTTATATGTTACTATATAAAGTATCATATAGCGGGAAAAAACCGATAGCGTCGTAGCATTTTGGTTTCAAAACGCTATATCAACCGCTATAGCGGCCGATAGCGGCGCTATTTAAACCTTTGCTCAAAACAAATTAAGAAAATATATATATATAAATACTTTAGTGAATCCTTTTATATATAGTGATCATGTAAAAGTTATTTAGTGATTTACTATACATACATATCATATCTACCACAATTTGAAGGGAATACAAAGATCCTTATTATGCATGCATTCACACGGAGACGGAGCTGCAGAAAACTCATCTCAAGTTCCTCCTAAATGTAAGGAGTCAAACTTATAAATTGCTTCAGCACCATAAACCATGCATCATGGAGTACGTGCAATTAAATTGGTTTTGTGCATTATATACTTCTGTTTTCATATGCATATCCTTACTAATAATAAAAGCATATTGAAAAAAATGACATGAAAGGGCTATCCTCATATCTGAGCTGTTGATCATTTTCTTCGATAAATCAGAACCGTTGATGTACGTTAATGCCCGTTGACGTTCTCAGCCCATTAAAATTAAGGCCCATATAAATTATCTCAAATTAAGGCCTATATAAATTATCTCAAATTAAGGTCCATATAAATTATCTCAAATTAAGGCTCATTACATATTATTTTAAAGGTTTATTACAAGAAATAATAATTTCAGCCCAAAGCAAAGAGTGAGCTTTTTACTAGTGTATATATATATATATATATATATATATAGTTGGGATACGGTGATATGCATAGCAAAACTTCGTTTTTGCTATGCACTCGTATCTCAACAACCATAACTCGGATGGCCAATCCGATTCGACCGGTGCATTCTACATATCGGAAACTCATCGGATACTAATTTTTACTATTTTTGGAGATTCCTAACTATTTTTAACGATTTTTGAAAAAATGACCCTGTTATGAGTTCCAAATAGATTATTATATTATTATTTTCTTGCCATCTTTCAAAAATCGTTAGAAATAGTTAGAAATCTCCAAAAATAGTAAAAATTAGTATCCGATGAGTTTTCGATATGTAGAATGCACCGGTCAAATTGGATCGGTCATCCGAGTTACGGTTATTGAGATACGAGCGCATAGCAAAAACGTAGTTTTGCTATGCATATCACCGTATCCCAACTCTATATATATATATATATATATATATTAATACTTTGCAATTAAGTGTTTGTGAACTTGTTTGTTACTAGACAGCTTGTTGCGGCTTTGCCGCAACCCTAATGGCAAATTAGAGGTAGCAAAATTTGACCCGAAACCTGATCCGACCCGAGTTTTAAAGAAAGTCAAACTGACCGGTATCCGACCCGACATGACCCGAACCCTTCACGACCCGTGTCCAGGGGGAAGTGAGACTGACCCAAACCTGACCCGAACCCCACCGCACCCAAAACCCGAGACAACCCGGGAATAGAGGTGCAAAAATAAAATCTGACCAAACCCGTAAAACCCGCCCAACCCGACCCGACCCGACCTAACCCAAAAAAATGACAGCAGACGTCAACTCGATACCCGACCCGACCTGAACCCGACCCGATCTGAAAAATGTCAGCAGTCGTCAATTTGATACCCGACCCGATCAGACAATTTGCCACCTCTAAGAAAAATCTTCGCTGCTATCTAAATTTTCCAAACATAGTTTGGATTCTTATTTTTATTTTTAATTTATATAAAACCTATGCACATATTTTTGGATCACAAAGTTATCACTATCAAGTATCAAGATTACTGGATGTAATACAAATCGGGTATTATCTTGACCAGTTCCATGAAAGAAGAGAAGAAGCAAGCAATCCTCATTGCATTCAGAAAGAAACATCTGATTCATTTTTTTTTTTCGCCAAAAAAAACAAAGAAAGAAAAAAACATCTGATGAACAGGATAAAGATATTAAGGTCAAAACAAAAGGAGACACTAAAATGGAAAATTATGTTATCTACTTGTCTATATTTTGTGAGGTGCTAAGAAGATATAAAGGCTACGATGTCCATTTTAACATAAGCTAAACTTCTTTTTTGATGTTCCTGCACATACGAAATAATTTATTTAAAAGTGCATCTCTCGGTGAATTAATAAAATGAAACGAACCGAGAATCTGAAAATATAAGGCACTCTTAATCAAACTAATATTTACTATCTTATTATGGTTGCAAAAATATGCAACAGTCTTCTATAAATTAAAATCCTCACTTTACAACATTGTACCGTTGCCATATTTATTATTCACCACAAAAAACAAAAGAGCAAGGACCAATTGATATCTAGGCACTTCTTCCAAGATAGAAAAAAAAAAAACAAAAGAACAGAGGAACACCTACCTAGCTCCCACCCTGTACTACTCATGACTGCACTAGACGAACAATGCACAATATCTAACAGTGCAAGGCCCTTTGAGATGCACATGCGGACATCTAAAAGGCGATCAGACAGCCACAATACAACAGCTGAACCGACCACGAAATACATGATACCACTGGGAACCGCCTTACGAACATCGCACAAACACAGAATATGAGGCGTCCCTCAGAGGGACACAGAAATCGAGGGCAGAACAGCTAACTCAGAGAAACTCCTTACTCCTCCCATAAGCGGTATAAACCCCGACCACCATTAATAAAAAAACCATACACCCCAAAAAAACAGAAAACACAGCCAACAACAGCCGGTGTACAGGCAAAGCAGCACACTAGGAATACAGAAATACGGCAGCGTTCCACCAAAACTGAAGGAGTCATAGACCGCCAAGAACCAGTGCACAAAATTGCAGCTCGGCCCACAACAACGAAGCTGGACCGCCAAGGTAGACAACGTGCTTATGTCAGCAAAAAACGTCAGCAAAACGAAGCAGACCCACCGGATCCTGATCAAACGGTTGAAAACAACCTAAAAACACTATTCAAAGATCACTATTCCCAAGCTTATGAAATGAGTTTTTCAGATATGGTGACGGAGTGGTGGTGGAAACAGTTACACTGGATAGATCAGATCTTGATAGATTGTTGAGATTTTCTATGCATAATCCCCTATATATGGGCTATGGGATTTTTATCGGCTGCAACAATATAATACTTCCTCCGTCCACAATTAAATGAATTTATACCCTTTACAACTTGTCCACAATTAAATGAATTTATACCCTTTGTTTGAATCCACTTTCTTCCTCAAAAAAAAAAATATTACGAAATTTCCAAAATGCCCCTCGTCTCCTTTCCAAGAATGTTCACTTTTCTACTAGTTGAGGGCATAAAAATAATTTCACTCTTCCACTATTTTCTTTGACTTTTGCTACAAATTCATTTAATTGTGGACGGAGGAAGTATAATATAATATAATTGCATTTATGACAGTGGGACCAACAAGGAAAACCTCCTATTTACTTATAAAATATCGGCCGTTAAAATAAAATCACTTAATTTTATGGCAGCTTATATGCATGCATGGATTTACCTTAAGAGTTAGGGGGTGGTGTTTGTTACTACAAAAATATGGTGTCCAAAGGCATTATCCCTTTCCTTTTATAATCGAATTAAATTTGAGTACTCCAACGTCATTATATATAATATAAGCAAACTTAATTTCCTAATAAATTAAATTTGAAACCCAAAATAAAAATTCCTAATTTATAAATTGATGGCTTGTATTAGTTTCTACAAGTAAAATTAATAAAACTAAACATTATATGAAAAAAAAAAAAAAAAAAAATGAAAGTGCGGTTAAAGACACACTTACAAGTTACAACACATACAGCTAGCTAGCATGAAACTGCAGAGGAGCCAACATGGTGAAAGTCAGCAAACAACCATTCTAATTTGTAATTTCTTGGATAGGAATAGGAATTGTATCGGCTCAAGCTGATCGAAGCCTTATCTATCCTTCCTATTTTCCCGCTTTTCCAAGAGAAGGGAACGGAGAGCCTTAGGTCATACTTGCTCTTATGATCTTATCCAACCACTTGGTCCATTTGGCTGGCAGTGGCAGGGGTAAGCCGTAAGCAAGCATGCACCATTGATATATATGGAGGTACCATCCAGTCCGGATATATATGTGCTATATATATAGCTGTTCATAGTTCATACTTCATACTATATTACTATGGCTTAGGGATTTTATCTATATCTATTTGAGGATTCTTTATCACGGTTGTTACAAAGATTTATTATAACAATACCCATTTTTAAAGTTTAATTATATTGTAACGTCTCTCTAATTAAATAATTAATATATATGTAATTCTTTTTAAATTTCGAATATTTTTAAACAGAAGCATTTTATTTTTTTCATTCACTAATCAATAGCACTCTGACTTTGAGACGGCTTCAAATGAACCTCGGTGACAAATAAAAGCGAAAAAGGAAAATTAAAAAAAAAAAAAAAAAAGTGTGGCTGCTGGGATTCGAGCCCAGGTCTCCACGGCCACAACGTGGAATTCTAACCACTAAACTACAGCCACCAAGAGCTATGCACCCATATCATTATATGTACCCGAACATTCAGCCAGGAGTATGCCCAAGGATAGCGTTAGAGTTAGAAATTTGGAATTTGGGCTTTTTATATTTCAGGGCCTGCTCTGCTCTTAACGCCTGCCTTTTATTTTAGCATCATCGCTCCTGGGCTCTTTCTTACTACTATGGATAGTGTGGATTGGATTGGCAAAAATAGTACAATTCTGTGGCTGCTGGGATTCGAGCCCAGGTCTCTACGGCCACAACGTAGAATTCTAACCACTAAACTACAGCCACTTTTTTGTCTGTGACCTATTAATAATGCATAATACATTACAGAAGCATCTATTTCGTGTCGCCCTTTCCTTTCAAGTGATCATACGTTCATACTTCACTAGATGCTTCGTTGTTGCTGCTTCGCAGCAATCAAAGAGTGAGGCTACGGTACTATTAATAGTACACAATGGTCTGTACTACGGCTCCATATTATGATTTTTTAAATTCAATTAATCAATCCAAACAGTTCAATGTGACTCCATATGTTAATATAGTTCTAGACCAAATTTTATATTTTTAAAAAATTTTCAACTATATATCAAAATATATAGAAAAACAATATTTTTGAATGGTCTGTAATGTTTATATTAAGTCATTTTCTAATTATCTAAAAAAATAGTAAAAAAAACCAAAAATTATAAAATTTAGTCTACATTGACATTTATATATGGAGATCACATTGAGCGGTTTGGATCGATCAACTGAACTTTAAAATTGATAATATAGAGCCGTAGTACCGACCACTTTGTACTATTAATTGTACCATAGCCTCACTTGCAACGAAATATATTTGGAAATGATTAAATAATAGTTTCGTAAATAGTTTACAAAGATGTTCATTTGAGAGGGCACGAAGGCCATTGAAGCCATTGAAATTATGAAAATTTGTATCCTCTTTTTTTTGAAAGAAAAAAGAAACGATATCTCAGACATTAGCTTGGAAAAATTGCTAACTTTTTTTAGAATGGAAAACAATAATGTATGACGTCGTCGGTATGTGTCGAGATAAAATTTGCTTTTTTTAGAGATATCTGATATCGTCGGCACGTGTCGAGAATTTCAATCCCAATTGGAGAAGACCACATCGCTCATAGAGGCTGCCTGTTCGTCATTGCAATCTAGCCTAAGAAAATTTTGATTACATCAGCTTACCTCAGCAGGACGAATGACAGCCATCAGATGTTGATTGGACGGCCCAAAGGAGGGGCGATACTGTTCATCCAGGGAAAAAACCTCATCCCCGCTTCACTATCTTTAATAGTAATATTTCCTTATTGACAATTTTTACTATTTTCAAACTACGTTATAATAAATAAATAAATACAATTTCATGTCCAAAAAATGAGAGTAAGAGTAATCCATATATCTACCTAGCCATAACACCCCAAAGAATATCCTCCAACTCCAAGCATATGCGCGCGAAAGGAAAATGCCAACTTAATTCTCTCCATGACTTCCATTCCATTGAGATATTATTACTTCAAATGGTCATTAACCGTTCATTTCCTCAGGCTCATAGTCATAGTGGGTATGTATGTACTAGTGATTTAAAAACGGTCCGGGTAGGTCCGGGTCGGTCCAAACCCGCCCCGGTCCACGGGTTCCCCGGTTCACGGATTTTCCCGGTCTACGGGTTTTCCTGGTTCGGGAAACCTCGGGAAAATTTTGGGGGAAAGGAGATTGGACCTAACGTAGGACCGTCCCTCCCGAGTTTCCCAGTCCGGGTTGGCCGGTCCCGGAGTTATATGTCAAAAAAAATAAGAAAACAAAATAAAAAAATATAATATACCTATTTTATATTACAAAAATCGAAAAATATACTTAAAAAACGAAAAATAATTAAAAATCAAATTATTTGTTTTAATCGGATATACATATATTATATTATATTATTAAAAGTTTGGAAAATAGTATTTTTATATTAAAAATGAAAAAAAATTAAAATAATATTATTTAAACCGAAAAATAACATAGAAAATCAGAAAAAAAAATTTAATAATTATATTTGTTGTTAACAAATTTTTTTGTTAAAAAATAAAATTTAAATAATATTATATTAGTTGTTAACATAGGGTGGAAAAGTTGGAACCAAGTTGGTCTACCTCGGGTCGGGTAGGGTCGAGTCCCGGGTTGCCCCGGTACCCCGGGTCGGGTAGGGTCGGGTCCCAGGTTTGCTCGGTCGGGTTTCCACAGGAATTTTTCTGGGAACATGGATACCTACTCTTGCGAGGACCGTCCCTCCCAGTCCTCTCGGGTTGCCCCGGTCAGACTCCCAGGTCGGGTCGGTCGGTCCATTTTCCCTAAGTTTCTCGGGTCGGGTTCGGACCTCTCTGGTTTTTTTAAAATACTAGTAGGTACTAATGTTATTATATCTATCTATGCTAATGCTGCCTACAATTAATATTATATTAGTCTCAGTAGAACGAATTATACAAGTTATGCAGCCCATTTTACCATCTTAGTGTTAATAAAATTTTAACTTCAATCTAAAAATAATAGAAATGAGCTAAAATAAAAAAAAATATATATATATATATATATATCAACTCATCCAAGAGGAAAAAAGGTTCAATTTTTATTCCAAATTAAGCTTAAGCTAGCAAACCGGGAAAGGGCACACCGATATTTTCACATGCCAACACAAAAAAATATCACATTTGATTTGGATCAACAAACCCTTCAACACCACTGGACTGGCACTGATCATCAACCCCATATCTATCCCTTTCCATTTTATTGCCAACATCTATACACCAGACACACAAACTGAGCAGCAGCAGTAGCAGTAGCTCAATCAGCCCTCCACGATTTCGCCGTCCTCCGACGATGCCAGTACAAGCTCGTCCTCGGGGATCGCCGAGCCGATGTTACCGTCCAACGCATTCGGCCTCCCGAGAGCCCTCAATGCCAGGTGGGCTGCCTTCTGTCCTGATATCATCATAGCTCCAAAAGTAGGACCCTGAATATTTTAGGTACCATAATCAGTGAAATACCAGAAATTGTAGCACATTAATTATCTATCTAATCATGTGAATTGCATAAACAGATTACTATTTCTTTTACTCTAGTTACTAAATATTTTTTATTTTTATTTTTATTTTTCTTTAGTTGAGATACTATCACTGTGCATCAAAATTTGAATAATTTAAAAAATAATTAACATATATATAGCTAAGAGAAGCAAGAATGAGTACCATTCTGGGAGCACCATCAATCTCAGCAACCTCCATACCAGTGACAATCATGCCTGGTACAACCTCTCTGGTCATCCTCACAATGGCATCCTCAGCGGTGTTCATGTCAAGGGCCTTCATCCCTGGCACGCTGTCAATCATGCCGATGTCCTTCAACCGCTTCACACCGGTGGCGCCAAATGGGCCGTCGTGGCCACACGAGCTCACGACCACCTTGGACTCCATGACGTTCGGGTCCATGCACGACTGTGTGTCGTGGTTCAATGATACTAGAGCCCAGTTTGTCACCACACCGGCCACGCGGTTGTCCTTCACTATCAAGTCCTCGGCCGCCACGGCGTTGAACAGCTTCACGTTGGGCCGGGCAAGCAACCTAGAAACGATGTCCATTATCAGTTTTATATTTTCCTGTTTTATTTATTTATTTTGAAAATTGTGTTTGTTGTTTAAAAATTATGTTCTCGTCAAATCAAATTGTTAATTTGTTTTGATCAACTTGGACAAGCCCATAATTTCATAATTTCATTTGTGAATCATTTACTGTATGTATTGTTCTAATTTAGTTGGTGAGATTAAAATCTCATTGGAAATTAATCTCATAATTGTAATTATAGGCACAAATTATCTATTGGACTAGTATATATATATATATATGTTGTTTATAACTTTAATTATATATATAAGTATAACCTGCTCATGATGGTAGAAGTGAAGAGGGCAGCATGTTTGATCACAACATAGGTGTCCTGCTCATCATACGGCACGCCAATCTCGTCGAGAAATATGTGAGCCGGCTTGCGCACCACCATAGCCGAGAACAGTTGGCCGCCGAGCCAGGCCCCGCCCCCGGGAGAAACCGACTGCTCAACTATGGCAACGCTGATCGACGGGTCCTTGGACAACTCGTAGGCGCACGACAGACCGGCGGAACCGGCCCCGACAATGACGACATCGGTGTCAGCATGCGTGATCATGTCGGTCATGTAGCGGCGCGTCATCTCACGGGACACGATGGACTCCTTGATGGGCTCGAATTTGAAGGAGCCAAGGTTGTATTTAGGTGTGGACAGTGAGGCAGACACTGAAACCCTCTGTGCATATGTTCGGGACGGGGCCGATACGAGGCGGCGGTACTGCAGAGGCTTGACTGAGCTAGACAAGATTGAGGAGGTTGCCATTGCTGCCATGGTTTAAAGGGGGAATTGAGTGAGTGATCAAATCAAGGGATGGATGGATTGAAGGTGGGGGATGACAAGGGGTATAAGAAGGGGTTTGTGAGTGGAAATATCTAACATCTTGAAGCAAGGGGAGCACACGTGGAGGCAGTAGGATAGCAAGTGTGAGGTGGGGATGGATGGTCTGGATTGGATTCTGGAAGTTTCTGCATGTCTGTCTAGTGAATAAAATAGAATAGAATAGAATAGATATTTTTGAGCGTTTTTTTTGGTTTGGAGATATTATAGATGTTTGTTTGGTGAATTCTGTTCATACTTTTTTGCGTACTCTGTGTCAAGTGAAGTGAAGTGAAATTTTGCCAAGTGACAATGGAAGTGAAACGTTTTGTAAAGAACATTATTTCAAGTTTTATAAAGATTTTACAGCTTTATTAATTTTTTTTATTTATTATTTTTTTTTTTTTTGGCCAAGTTGCATTCTGATTAAGTTATTTAAAGTGTAAGGTATTACTTGATTTGTTAATGTAAATATATGATTTTTTTTTATATTAGTGAAACTACAGTTACAATTGACAATAAAAATCTAAAATTAATTTGAAGGCAATTTTTAAATTGGTAGTCAAGAAGTAAATTTGCTTACATGAGGAAGATAACATGTCAAAAGGTATGTATTAATGTGTGATAAGAACTTTTTCATCAGAAGCAATTTTGTGCGTGGAATTATGTTTACATAAATATTTAATCATAGTGAACTTCAGATTTCGTACATGTCAAAAATATGTATTAATTAATGCATGTGTGATAAGTGATAAGCAGATTAATTTTCATCAGAAGCTAGCATTTTTGTGCGTGGAAATTGGAAAATTAAACTTTTCTTTCAAATGTTAACATAAATATATGATCATAGTAGTGAACTTCAGATTTCCTATCTTATATGTTCGTAAAATTTCTAATTTTTTTTTCTTTTCTATTTTTCATAATGTTAAAATATATTATTCCATAGTATCTAGCCATATAAAAGATGTCCTGCTCATTAATCAATAAGCATGATGGAATTTAAAGTGGTCGGTGACTTGATTGCACGGTTGATCACATTGGTTTCTTGCATATAAGAACCGGCCGGAATCACCTTTTAGAGCTAGTTGTCCTTTAGTTTAAAACGAACAGAAAGCTTGTACATCTCCAGATTGTACCCACATTTGTACCAAACGCCATCCAAAAGAGTTAAAGCGGAATAAAATGTTTAAATCACCTCATTAATAATTAATTAATAGTGTTTGATAGTAGTGAAATAAATAGATGAAATAAAGTGGATGGGATGTGTAAAAAATATAAAATATTGTTGATTTAGTTTAAAAATTCTTAAATTACTTCCGTCTTAAACAATCCTAAATCTTCTTAAATTAATTTTACAATATTTTTATTTCATTACCAAACAGAGGGAAAATTATGAACATATCTTATTAGTGATGGAAAATGGGCAAGCGTTAAATCGCACTTTCAACCATTGTTAACTTAATCTGTAGCAACCAATTATAGTTATGTAACTTGATTTGGATAGTCAATTAGATTATAGTAACTCACAAGACTGAAATACGAAAAGAGGTTCATATTATAAATATGTTTAATGTAACGAGTATATGAATTTTAACTACACTTTTTTTCTATGCTTCTTTTCTCAAGTACATGATCATATCTTAAGTTTTTAAATATGAATTAAGAAGATCATTATTTCCAATTTTTTTTTTATCCTCAAGAAATGCAATGTACTCAAAAATCAAAACACCATGAGCATAATAATATCATATTTATTTATATTATTTAATTCATTACTTTCTTGTGTTCTAATATTATGACTACATCATTTTACCACGTTTTAACCAATAATAAACAAAACAAAACATTTTAATTTCAAATTTAGAGAACGAAAATAACTTGAACACTCCTTTTGAAATATTTACTGCCGAAATTTCTGCTGGTATTATATCAGTATATGCATTTATAGGTGTAAATTAGGAGGTTGCATAGCAGCTCACGTAGCAGATATTTTTGGTGGAGATTAATTGACGAACGTCAGACAGCTTTATGATGTTGAAGCCTAGATTGCAGAATTCTGGTCCTGCAACCCGAATATTCATCTAATTCTGACCCTTGGATCTCATCTAAGATATATAAATGCCAATTGGGATATTGCATAAAACTAAACAATTCATTAAAAAAAAAAAAACCAATTTTTTTTTTTATTATTTTTTGAGTGAAGAAAAAAAGGTTGGTTATCCCCTAAAGAAATTATTGTCTTTTTCCTAGTAAAGAATCTTTTTGGCAAATTGGGCACAAATTTATGGGTCCCATAGTATGCAAAGCTCCATGCAGAAGATGCATTAACATGTCATTTCAACAGATATACTGGGCCCGTTCCAACTGCAACTGGTCATTGACAAGTCTAAATCAAGTCACCAATTTGTGCTTTATTGTTTATTATCAAGTAGATAGATATATTGGGCCGGAATTTAAATGATAGAATGAAGAAATATGGGCCACATATATATGATAAATGAAAAGAATGAAGCAGTTCTCAGTTCTGGTATATATATTAATATTATAGATATACATACCAACAAGAGTTTAGAAACTTGGGCTTTTGTTTCTGGGGATGGCATAGAAACTTAAATTCTAGATTGATTGATGGACCCTAATATATATAATATAATATATATAGAGTTAGACTATTATACTAACGTTAACATTTCGGACCGAAATACTAACGACTCAAATTTTATGTTATCGTATCCGAAATCACGATTTATGGTGCTCAATAAATTCTTTATATGAAAATATTGGGGAATACAAAATTTTTATATTTTTAGAGTTTTCTAAGTATCTGTTTTGAATTTAAAAAAAAAACTCATAAATATTAATAAAATATTGATGTTTGTACATGCTATTTAATAAAATGCAAAACAAATAATTAGAAAAATCTAAAAATGAAAAAAAATTGTATTGCCCAATATTTTCATATAATGAATTTATTGAGCACCATAAATCGTGATTTCAGATACTGATAACATAAAATTTGAGGCGTTAACATTTCGGTCTAAAATGCTAACGTTAGTATAATAGTCTTACATATTTCTATAGAGCAATAATAATGAGGTTATGAGGATACAGTTTATTTCTTTATTATCAGTGGGTGGTTGTAGCATGCAGTTGATTCCAAACCAAACAGAAACAGAAACAGTGTTATTAATATTGTACACTTGGTAGGTACTTGTAACTTGATTAAATCTCATAAACACTTCCTGGAAACTGCACCGATTGAGAATGACCAATGCAATGAAGACGGACACTATATTTCCCGGGAACCAAGCTGAAGCTGCTTCTGTTCTGTTCTGTTCTGTGCCAATTTAGCCTTAAAGTAAAGAGGAGGGATCCATTGACAATGGATATGTTGACAATCATAACAATTGTTCTTTTAAAAAATTTGTAAAAATAGTTAACAATTCTAAAAAATAGAAAAAAGTTTATAGAGATATTGTTTAACATATAGATTGATTATGTTTCAAATCATATTCAATTTAATTGATGTTTGATAGCTTTTTAGAGCTTGTTAAATTTCAACCGTTAAAAATTGTATAAAATTTTGATAAACCATCAAACGATGTTCAAATTGATTGAAATTTGAAACACTATTAATCTATAAGTTAAAGAATGCATCCATAAAAAAATTTTCATTTTATAGATTTTTTATGAATTATTATAAATTTTTTAAAATCTCTATTGTCAAAATTGTCAACATATCCATTGTCAATGGATCTCTCCTCTAAAGTAAATGCCCAACCTAATTGTACTGGACAATATTGCCTGTCACACACCGTCACAGCAATTTCTAATTTCAAAGACAGTAGTAATGCTAATGCAGTATGCCAGTATGTATAGACTGTCTATATAGTAATAGTACTGCTTCCTCATAAAATTAGGTCCAACACCCAATATATATGAATATGATTAATGTGCGTACTTTTCTGTCAGAATCTATAAAAAAGTACCGTCAGAATCTATAAACTTAGAAAGAGGAGTAACTCTCCAAGCACCTCAATTATGTAACATCATCAATATTATTAACTATTGATTTTGTTTAAATATGTTCATCTACTTTGATCCAATAATTTATATTTATTCTCTCCCCCATTTAATAAGATGATATGATATGTCTAAGACAAAATTTAATCCTTAAAGTGGTCCAACATTCATGTATTGTTATTTATATATTATACATCATCATCATTATCATCATTATTCACATCAAAATTTTTAAAATTATGTTTAATTTTTTTAAATAAATATTTTTATTTTATAAGCTTTATTATTTTTTTGTTAACATATTTCGGGGCGAAGCCCGAGTTACAGCTCTAGTATTATTAATTAAAGAAAAAGCTATTGATAAACAGTACATGAAGAAACTAGGCACTATTATGAAATTGAATTTGACTATTTGGTGATCTCAAAATAGAGAGAGGGTAAGGCACACCGTTTTGTTATGCAATTACAATTTTAAAGAGAATGTGATGATGATATATCATATATATAGAGAGGAGAGATTCATTGACAATGTTTAACTTGACAATCTTGACAACGAGAATTTTGAAAAATTTGTAAAAATAGTTAAAAAATCTAAAAAATAGAAAAAAATTTTATAGAGATATTATTTAATTTATAGATTGATTATGTTTCAAATTATATTCAATTTAATTTCTCCAATAAAGTATAAGCAGCTACATTTTCGTTGGGTCTCCACCTCGAACCATCCCTTACCGCACCGCTTCCGCGCCCAGCAGCCCCATTGTCTATTGCCGGTCCCCCGCGTTCAGCAGTCCCCGCCGTCCTCTTGCCGCACCGTCCTCCGCTGCCCGACACCGTCCCCTTGCTGCACAGTCCCATTGTCCATTGTCACACTGTCCCCCGTGCCCGGCAGTCCCATTATCCCTTGCCCGCACCGCCCCCCGCTGCCCGGCACTGTCCCCGCGTCCGGCTGTCACCACCGTCCCCTTGTCGTGCCGTCCCCCGGGCTCGGCTCCCCGCCGTTCTACCGTCCCCCTGTCGCACTGTCCCCCACGCTCGGCTCCCCACTGCCCCCGCACCCCTTGGCCCTAGCCGCACTGTCCCCTGCGCCCGGCTCCCCACTCTCTGTTGTCCCCCGTGACCCGCTGCCCACCAACCCCCGCGCCCCGCCATCCCCCCGGCCCAATGCCCCCCGGTTCCCACAACCCACCGTTCTCCTCGCCCAGTGCCCCACCGTCTCTGTTCACTTAGTCACTGCCTTCCATTTTTCCTTTTCCAACACCATTAAGGTTTAAGGTCTTTTCCAACACCATTAGGGTTTAGGGTCTTGCTGCTGCTTGTTACTTTATTTTTATTTTATTTTTTATATTTTTTTCATCTGTAAATTCGTTGTAGCTTTTTATTTGTTTAATGAAAAATTGGTAGGTAAGTTTTACCTACCACCTAAAAAAAAAATTGTCATTATAAGCATTGTCAATGGATCCCTCCTCTATATATATATATATACTCTATATATATACATATAGAGTTGGGCTACAATAATATGCATATTACGGTTTTACCGTGCTATGCGGTCCGTATCTCCGTTTTCGGTGTCCAAATAGTCGATCCGAACTGCAAAACTTAATCTTTATATCAAAATATACTAGCAAACCAAATTTTATAATTTTTAGAATTTTTTTGCTATTTTTAATGATGAGGAGAAAATGACTACATCCAAGGAATCTGGTTTATACAAAAATAGTGATATTGTCCCATCATTAAAAATAGCAAAAAAATCTAAAAATTGTAAAATTTGGTTTGCTAATATATTTTGATATAAAGATTAAGTTGAGCGGTTCGGATCGACTATTTGGACACCGAAAACAGAGATACGGACCGCATAGCACGATAAAACCGTGATATGCATATTAATATTATTGTAGCCTAACTCTCTCTCTTTCTCTCTCTCTATATATATATGTTCTCTCTTTCTTTAATTTATTCATTTCAAGTATATAACTATATGAGAATTGAGAGCTGGGATGAAAATGGGGGGGTGACCCATGTCTTTGACTCAATGCAAGTTGATGTTGATCTGATTAGCATATTAAATCATGAAATGGTCCCCTGCAGGACAAAATCAATTAGCATAGAATTAGAGAGTCTGATGATCATTGATGTCTGCTAATCGTTACAAGGATTAAACCATACTGTCTGGTACAGGGGATCCTGCTGGCAAATATGGAAAATTGAATGCACAGCCTGGCTGGCATCAAATAATACAAATAGGATACAATACAATAGCATTATTATTTTTGGGCAGTGTATTCCGGTGTGCACCCACCTGCACTGCAACCGGACCAATCAGTTAATCACCACCGACTAGTCTTCTTCTTTCTATATATATATATATATAATATAATTACGTTGCTTTGCAAAGTTGGGCAATTTTTTGCTTTGCGCTCAAATCTCATTCTCCAAAGCTCAAATGACCAATCTAATTTGCTAAACACAATCTACATATTAAAAACATACAAAATACCAAATTTTATAATTTTTCAAATTGTTTAGCTATTTTTTTGGATTTTTGAAAGATTGACACTTTTTGGCATCATTATTTTATTATTATTTCTGGGTCATCTTTCTAAAAATCAGAAAAAATAGTTAAAAAAATTTAAAAATAGTAAATTTTGGTATCCCATCATATTTCAATATTTATAATGTTTTGGTTCAATTAGATTTGTTGTTTGAGTTTTCATTTGTGAGATTTTAAAAACGCAAAACAAAAAAAGCCTCAACTTTGCAAAGCACCGTAACATGTCCCTATATATATATATATTGCTATTAAATCATGACTAAATTGCTTTATTAGGGATTAAAGGTAGGGGGTTCAGTTCAAATTCAAATAGCAAAGATTATCGGAGTCATTAGTTCATTGATTGTGTTGTTGTTTTTTTTTACTTTTCTTTTTAATAATTTTTCATTTATAATTTGATTAGTTATTGGTTATATTTTACAAATAATCACCGATTTATTCAGATCATTTTTTGAGGAAAAAGTATCAATAAGAATGTGGTAGATATATGAAGAGAAGGAAATAAGCAACAATTTAGTTTCATGTCAATATCAAATGATTTGACATTGAAAAAAAAAAATGCTTGTATTAGTAAATCCATAATATCAATCAGCTGTATATTCCACTGCAAAATTCAACTAGATACAATTAAAGATGAACAGAAAGGAAACATATTCTGAAACCACATGCATGCCTAAAGTATCTCTCACATGCATATATATCAATGTTAAACTTGATCAAACTAGATGGGGTAGCAAAATCATGATGCAGGTGTGTTGATTTGGTATATAAATAAATCACATGCAAATGCAAATTATATTATGCAAAAGGGACCAGACCAGATCTAACCAGAGAAGCAGAAGCTAGCTGCAATGTGATGTGTACACAGTGAACCCAACATCAAGATGCACACAATTCAATACCAGTGAGCAATGAGTTTGACATCTTGCACTGTTAAGTAGCCCCAGGTTGCCCCCCTGGCCCTGCAATTATTTTCATCAGGAAGGGAAGGACAAATCACATATGCAACTCCCTTGATTAATTAGTAGTCTAGTACCAGCAGTAAGCTGATTATTCTCTCTCAGGTACAATATTATGTACATTTCTAATTATTTGACAAACAGTGGTAATACTATTTAGTATTTACCAAACATCAAGTGGCAAAAAATTTGGATAAACTTCCCTTTTTTCATATCTGAAAATGAATTTATCATTAGGTGTATCTGTTAAATTAACTGAAAAGAAGTATAGCTAGTATTCCCTATTTATATTACTAGTTTCATTTGTAAATTATCATCTATTGGTTCTTTCATTGAATCATTTATTTTTAATTTTATGAAAATTCATTATTGATAGATATATTGCAAAAATAATTTTCACATCTATGAATTACCTCATTAGAGGAGGGTTCCAATGCCTCCATTTTTTGTGCCTCCATCATGTCTCCACTTTTTAAATTTCAAATAACTCAAAATTTAAAACTCATTTTTCAAAACAAAATCGTTAGATATAATCTACATCCTTTCATTTATGTATATGTAAAAAATCATCAAATTTGGATATTATTTTGTTTGACATCAAGGGCTTCAAAAAAATGTACTAATTTGAGCAATTTCTAGACGTTGATTTTTATAACTCATTGATTTATATAAAATAAAACAAAAAATTGAAAAAATTTGTTATGTACACGTAGAGAAAAATCATATTGATCAAATATAATGGTTTTGTTTTGAAAAATGAGTTTTAAATTTGGAGTTATTTAAAATTTAAAAAGTGGAGGCATGATGGAGGCACAAAAAATGGAGGCATTGGAACCCTCCTCTTAATTTAATTTCTCAATTCGAGTCATTTGACAAACTTAGAAGTTAGAATCGATTACCAATTTGTCCTGCTTCATAAAGGAACCTATATATATGCTATATATTATACCCGGAAATTAAAAACTAATTTCTTTTTGTGTATACTTACCTTACCTGTCTAGGTTTCCTAATAAAAAAGTAAAATAAATGTAAAAAGGTTTCAAGCTCTGCAGCTGCAAGCTAGACTGCAAGTGGGCTTCCTTTAAAGGAGAACGCTCCCTTTGCAAGTTTTTATTCCTTTATACCAGAAAGAACACCTACCACACTCCATTGAGCCTTCACATTCCTCCTGATTACTTGCAACAATGTCAATGCATTTGTCTTCATGGTCATGGATGCTCCTTCTGTTAACTGCAAGTGTTCTCATTTGCACCAATGCTGCCTCCTCCTCTGGTGATTTCTCTTTCAAGGAGAACTTTGATCTCACTGGTGATGAAGATCATTTCAGAACCTCTCCTGATGGCCAAGTCTGGTACCTCTCACTTGATAAGAAAGCAGGTAACCACATTTTATTTGTTTTTCAACAATTTAATTTGTTGCTGTTTTCGGGTTGAAATACTCAAGTGATCTTCTTCAAACTAGAAGAAATTAAATTCATTTTGTTTCTTTCCTTGTACTTTTCCATGTTTTTTAATTTTAGAATTTGATCGATTCTTTCATTGTCAGAAAATTTTGTTGTTGGATAGATATCAAAGTGCAAAACTTTTTCGTAATGTGCTTGATTAGTGTAAGTGAATACTGGATAGTACATTTTGACTTCTATCCATAAAAAAAGAGGAATTATGCATTTTGAGAAAGGATAGTAAATTGGAATTCATTTGAGAATTTGGTAATGATCAAATGCTAATGAACTTAAGGGATCAAATTTTGCATTTCTCAGGATGCGGATTTCAGACCCGTGACAGATATCGTTTTGGGTGGTTCAGCATGAAGCTCCAGCTTGTTGGTGGCGACTCTGCCGGAGTCGTTACCGCCTACTACGTAAGTCCCTTCTTCTTCTTTTTTTTTTCTTTTTTTGTTTTCTTTCAAGTGAGAGAGAACTTAGAGATGGAAGTAAAAACCAATATATATTTCAGAATCTGCCTTGAAAGATCTAGAGTTACAAGTTACAACTCAAGACGTACTACAAACATGACATATCTGATGTAGGTCCCAATTTTTAATCTGGTTCCCTGTACTTCCACTGTTATATTTCTAGAATGCTTCTAGTACCAGTAATTTTTATTAATCACTCTTCAAGTTTCCTAATTCAGAAATGTCTATTTAAGAAAACAAACTTATCTGTCTTTGTAGGTAATGTATGTAATGTTTATAATTAATGCTACTGCCGGTAATGTCAGTTTCATTGTAGTATTACATTTGATTAATATCACCTGAATAACATTGTAACTGCCATGCATACAATCAATAACAAACAGATGTGCTCTGATCTTGGGGCTGCGCCGGACCGGGACGAGTTGGATTTTGAGTTTTTGGGAAATAGAACAGGAGAGCCATACATTATACAAACCAATGTGTACAAGGGAGGCGTCGGGGGCCGAGAGATGCGCCACCAGCTCTGGTTCGACCCCACCCTGGATTTCCATACTTACTCGATCCTATGGAACGAGCATCAGATTGTGTAAGGCTTATCAGATTCTATTTTCTCTCCCTTTTTCTCAGATCAGTACTACAATTAAACCCTGTATCATATTCATAGTCAGTATGGATGTTACATAGTACCAATACCAAGCATATAAGACTCTTACAAAGAGGCAACCCAATTATGTCCCAAATCTGGAGAACTTTGTCTCACTTTTTTATATTGGTTTAGTATTTGGGTTATATATTCATTCTTTTTTTATGGATTTGAGTCTATTATTATCTTGGGGGTGATTGGATTGATTTGTTTTTAACTTGAACCCATATTACCTTGCATTGCATTGCATCAATTTGACAATTTTAAAATGGAGTGGGGTTGTTGCCGTGATGCAGAATTCTTGTTTTATTCATGGAGAGACATGGGTTTGAACATGCCTTATCGTGCTATGTTATAAAATATTTAATGTTATAAAACATAAAGAGGTTACATGGTGTTAGTTGGAATGGAACCCCATACATTGGCCACATTGTATTATGTATTGTATAAAAAAAAAAGAAATTATCATTAATTATGTCTTAATCCATGTTTTAGATTAAAAAAAATGGTACAACAATTAAAATCAGAAATCTACATTAGCAGAGCTAGTCTTAATTGAACATTTCCAAATCCCCCTTCAAATGTTTATATTTTAATTGAACATTTCCAAATCTTAACAAAAATTACATACATTTACATACAGTTATTTTGACCTATCTATTTCAATCCATGGTGCAGTGCAATTGTTACTATTCAACAATGTCAGTAATTTGCTTTGAATTTGTGGCAAAAAAGACCTGCTGCATAAAGAATAAAGAAGACAATTAAACCAGAAGATATACAACACACATATACTGAAATTATTGTTTTATGTAACCACAAGCTAAATTTACAGTGATTTTGTGAACTTATGTTTTAGTTCCTAAAAAGAGATGATTCATTGGCATCATTGACTAAAGAGGTTCTCAACTTCTCATCATGTGATTTCATATTTCAGGTTTTTTGTGGACCGGGTTCCGATCAGAGTGTACAAGAACAATGGTAAACCGAACAACTTCTTCCCTCATGAGAAGCCGATGTATATGCTATCGAGCATTTGGAATGCTGACGACTGGGCCACTAGAGGAGGTCTAGAGAAGACTAACTGGACATATGCCCCCTTTGTCTCATCCTACAAGGATTTCAATGCCGATGGGTAAGTTCAATTCATGATAAATGAAAATTAAACCACGTTAAAATTTATAAAAATGAAGAACAATTTGTTTCTATCAGTACATGAAATTTCAGTTATAATGGTGCTATATCCTCTTAAGGCTTACAGTAATAAATCCCAACTGTATACCGTATACTGTATATGTATATAGCAGGGAGAACAAAAATAGTTGAATGTAAGCTAAATTTTGTAAGGGGAAGTCATACACTCTCAAAATTAACTGTATAATATATGCAAAACTGCTTCTGGTAAAGCAATAAAATAACTCAACCAATAGGAAAACATATAATATATTACTCTGAATTCCGAAGCTAACGATCAGATATATCATGTCAGGTGCAAATGGGAAGACCCATACCCAAAATGTGTTTCCACCACTGCACAGAACTGGTGGGATCAGTATGAGGCATGGTCTCTTACTGACAGCCAGCAAGAGGATTCAAAATGGGTCTGGCGCAATATGGTAATTTATGACTATTGCAAGGACAACGAGAGATATCCCAAATTACCAGAAGAGTGCAGTTTGTAATGAGAAATTGAGGATCAGGATATATATTCATTTATTATTTAATTTATGTACTTGATTAGAATTAGTTTCAAAATGTCAAAGGAAATTTTGGCTGTCATATGATTTGTTATTTTTGGAACTTGGTAGTGATGGTAGGGGGTCTTTTATATTGCTCTTAGCATAAAATTCTCCTGTTTTGGACTGTTTATAGTATAATTAGTATGATATTATTCAAATTGTTAAGTTTAACTTGTGTAAATTGCCTTGTTCTGTTTCTTGAATTATATTCTATTTTTACCGTTTTATGCAATGCAGGAACAGACTGAATAGTAAATGGCGAATTTTAATTTTAAAATATATATATATTCTTATATGATTTTCAATCTTTTTTTCTTTCTTTTTTTTTTTTTGTAAAATTGGGGAAAATGTTATAGTTTTTGTAGAAAATAGGGGTACATAAGCAAACTTTATCCTCCATGGCTGGTAACTGGTATCTTATTCGAAAGTAACTATAACTAGAAAGGTAATTAAAGAGTATACAAGTATATGAAACAAGTGTTAGATTTCTTAAATGCTACTGGAATACTGACAACTCACAATGTGCCAGGGAATAACTTGGGCTTTTGTATAAAGAACGGTTCAATTGGGTTGTAACTTTGTAACTAATTTATTCTCAGCACCAGAGAAAGACAGTGATTTAGTGAATTTTGTTTGTAAATTGACTCTTGTCTGCATTGTTGCACTCACATGCATTCATTAAAAAAAGCTTAGGAGAAGTTAATATTAAAAGGGTAGAGATAAGAAGAGCACAATTTGAAATAAAGATTCTCTGAAAAGAAGTTATTTTGGGTTTCAAAAAGGAAAAGAAGCTGCACATTAATTTATTTGTCTCAGCAACATTGCTCAGAAACCAAGCTACCTTGAATGCTGAAGCAGGCCCTGTGGCCTGTGGACTATTAATAATATAAATGTGTTGGATGCACATACACCCTTCCAGAATTATTATATAGCAGTAGCACACCTCAATGAAATTGGTTTATCTGTGACTTCTGTCAATAAAAAATAAATCTTCCAACTTTTCTTCTTTCATGATCTTTGTTATTTTTATGAAGTCTCTCTATTTAAACTCGGAATGTATTAATATATATAGACTATATGAAATTTACCAGTAGAATCTAATTTGCACACAAAACAAATACATTGTTGTTGTATTTTTCCTTCATACCAGTTTGCATATTGGTTGAAACTTCCAAGGGCTGGGCTGCTGATGCATAATAACTGATTAACAATGCTTATCTGACTGACAGCTTAACAAAATAATGACAATTAATCCAACAGCAACAGTTGCACTACAGAAAATCAAATTTGTGGTAGTTATATAATGTTTATATTTAACTTAATAACTTGAGAAACCAATAACTGGTATGATATTCGTCGAAATAAAAATTTTAAATTATATTTTTTTGCGGATATATTCTGAATTTGGTGTTAGTGGTAAAACATGCGTATTCATTTGAGTGCTACCTAGCGTGTGAAATCTGGTATTTTACCTCTGGGGTTTTAGTCAAAACGAGTATCAAACTGGAACTGAAAATAAGGCTTCAAATTCATTCATTCACTGACCAGTGTTTCTAATAACTTTACGTTTTCAGAACAGCCCTTAAAATATATATAATACAAATAGTATTAAACAACTATATAACCAACATAGCGTCTATAGATAGACTGTCCATAGAGTTTAAATGTTACAAATTAGATCTAACTGTTACAAAATTGGACGTGTCTGTTGTAAAATTTGTACTTTATAGATGTATATGGACAATTATTTCAATACACGCTTCTTGTTTGTGTATTCATTTTACTTGAATTGGTAGAACTGGCTTATTCTCTCCATCTATTCCCAGGGCAGGGTACAGTGAATTCAGATCCCCTCAGTTAACCCAAAATTTGGGTTGGCCCGGATCCCTCTTTATTTTAACTGTCCAATAAATCTCTACACAAACTATTTAAACTACCCTTGATCGTTTTGTAAAAGCAACAGTGCAGATTACCCCTCAGTTACCGCAGATGTTGGGTTAACTGAGAGGATACGCACTCGGGTACAGTTTGTGGTGACAATGAAAGCCAACTGGTTGAAACTAAAATTAAGTACTCTCTAGTCAAGTCTCAACCTTTCTGGCCTTGGGAATTAATCACCATTGATTTTTGTTTACAGGATAATTTTCTTGAACTAATTAATTTCTACCACTAAATCACAAATGCATGTTTCTCTTGCCTACCAGTACCACTATTTTCCGACAAGTGTACGTTATGCTTTTCACCATGTTTAAAATGTCTATTTTTCCTTCTCTTCTTGAGATAAATGTTCTGGCTAAGTTTATTAATTGAATTGGGACCAGCTAGCTTTTCTGATGCTTTGCATGGTACTGAAGATAGTATACTGAAGACAACAAAAAGATATTTTTTTGGGGTAATGACCCCGGACCCCCCCGAACTTTCGGGTTTTGACAACTTGGCCCCCGAACTTTTAATTTGGACAAATGCCCCCCCGAACTACCGATTTGTGACAAATTGCCCCCCGGCTGTTAATTAGTCATCTAATACTCCGTTTATAAGTATGAAAAGACCAAAATACCCTTATGTATATATAAATATCATGCATATAAAATGTTTTCTGGCTTTACCGATTTGTTAACTTCAAATTTGATTGAAAATTGTAAATCATTTAAAACGTAAATATTTTTTTTCCATAAAAATTAGTTACATAAATATAAATATTATGTTCATAAAATAAAATAATAAAAAGTAAACGATAAATATTCTGTATTATAAATTTTGTATTTACAAAATATTTAATAACTTTTTATATATTTTTAATATATAATGGTTTTTAATTAAATATTTTTTTGAACTTATTTATATTTAAAATATTTTTTTGAACTCTCCGGTTTGTATGAAAAGACCAAGAAAAAATTATTTATGTTTTAAATGATTAAAAATTTTAAAATATCATGCATATATACATAAGGATATTTTGGTCTTTTCATACTTGTAAATGGAGTATTAGATGGCTAATTAACAGCCCGGTGGGCAATTTGTCACAAATCGGTAGTTCGGGGGGGCATTTGTCCAAATTAAAAGTTCGGGGGCCAAGTTGTCAAAACCCGAAAGTTCGGGGGGTCCGGGGTCATTACCCCTATTTTTTTTTTTTTTTATCAATGTAATCCTAAAAACCGGACAGCTTAGGAGATGCCAAAGATATCACTTTGAATTTGGCAAAAGCAAGATTAAAGTGCAGCATCCCCCCTAGACGTTTTTTTTTTTTTTTTTTTTTTGTCTAATTTATTATCACTATTGATTTCAGAATTTGACCCTTGTTTTGTACGTGGGTTGGCCTGATTTGCTCAAACATATGTGCCAGTATAATAATACACAAGCATGAAGACTTTTAGATTAGTTTAATCAGGCCTGACAAGTGTGAAAAGTGGTAATGCAAATACAAATACAAACAAGTTGATGTAAGGTAAGCATAACGGACAAATTTGGCAACCCATAAAAGAAGCAAAATGGTTACTAATTACTATGCACAAGTAAAATATATAGAATAGAACACTGATGCTTATAAAATGTGAAATCTAACTTTTGAATGAATTGATGCACCAACTGTTATCTTAATTCATTTCTATAATATCTAGCAATTGGCTATTATCTAATTGTAGACCTCGTACAGTAATTAGCTAGAAAGTTCATGTTCTCGACTTCCAGAAACAAATATATATCTGAAAGAACCGGCATTTGGTCTAGTGGCTAAGGGGTGTGGGAGGTCACGGGTTCGAAACCCGGATGGGAGGTCTTTTAATGACATTTAAATTTGAGTAGCTTGACCCTCATCTTTTATCTAAAAAAATAATAAGTACATCTATACATGCATGCAGAAGGGGAAAAAAAAACACTCCGATTATGTTGTCATTTATTCTTTCGAATATTACCTTGTAAGGTAATAACTCTTTGCCATATCATCTTTTTTAATCAGAATGCATATATTCTGATTTACTTGTGACATAATATTTTGTTACCTGTAATGTTAATACAAGCTCTGAAAGAACTAAGCACACTGTGAGAACATGCTGGAACAGGCGATAGATCGCGAGTGCAGCAGCAGTTGTCCATCAGAAACTCCACAATCTTTATCTTTACCAGAAAAAAACAAAGATCCAATGTTGAAGCACATACAGAACTAATAACTGAAAACATTTACACCATGCAATGCAGTGTGCTGTGCTGTGCTGGTAAGAGATCTGAAAAACAGTCATGATTATAGCAGCACCCCTGTGCCTTTCAGAGGTCCCCTAGCTCTTTTATTTATTAAGATAGTAACTCATTGAAGGAACAATAGAATGCTATTATTAGTAGAACAGTAGAGCTCAACCGACCACTCAACCATGCCATTCCCATGAAATTCACGTTTACAACACAACTTTTGATCTAATATCCACAAGATTGTTCAAACATGGCATAGTAGAACTTGGCCGGTTATTATTAGCGATATCGATACAGGTACATGTCACTGATGCTGGTACATGTTATTGATACTGGTACATAGCAGTATCAGCACATGATTATTAAACTAGTACCCGTTTATGTTCTCACAGAGACGGAAATCAACAAATTCAGCAACAAAAAAAAAAAAAAAAAGGAACGTCCACTATGGCTGATTATTACCAGTGATCGTCAATACAGGTGAATGGTGATCATCGGTACTGGTACATAAATACTACTGGTGCGTAACTAATAGTACCAGACTACCAGCACATTACTTATGGTACCACGGTCATATTCTGAGAGACAGAAATATCAACAAATTGAGCAATGAAAAGAAAAGAACCAAGAACACAAACAATAAAGCCAAGAAATCCTTTCTTATTTAATCTTAAAAAGCGACATAAACAAGCCATTAAAGGGTCTATAAGTCACCTTCAATCTTACAAAATACCCCACAAGCATTACAGGCATAAAACACACACTTAGTACGATATACTAGAGGCACAGAGATGGCCAAAACAGTAGACTTGCCGGCCAACAGTCGACGGCTAGCGAACTTAAAAACCGTGAAGCTTGATGTTCTCTTTCTTCACAATACCGGCCTATAATTTGCAAAAGTAAATTATTACTATTAGTCACCCATGGATAATCAGACCAACCAATTAGTATACATCCTGGCATATTATCAGTAAATTATTTCAGAATATCAAGTACGGTACCTGGACGAGGAAGTTGGAGACGTTTTTACGCTGATCACCTTGCAATTGAATCACCTACAAACAACGACACAGATATATCAGAACCTAATTTCACAACAGGAGGTACTGGAGCTAATGCAAATAACAACATCCGAGCATAGTAAATTAAGGTAAGAAGAGTACCTGGCCCATCTCGGGGTCCTGGACGACAGTTCCATTGCAGCAGAACTCCTTCTTGAGGTCCTTAAGGATTTTGTTGTATGAGAAATCTTTCTTCAGACCTTGCACAGTTGTCAGGCTCTTACGGCCATTCCTCTGCTGGATGCGTATGTGTACGTAATCCTTTGTTCCTGCCCCGGCTTCCTCAGCATTTGCCTCAGCAAACGGATCTGCATCAAGACATACAAGTATTTTGTTTATCAATTGGAGACCATAGATACCATTGTTAGATATGTAAATCAAATTATTGGTGGTTCCTTATTTTATCCAAGTTATACAGAAGGAATTAGTGATATTTGTTTTGTATGATAAGTTATGCCTTCCATATTCAATTAATTAATTAAGAAAGAAAGCAATTAGGTCTGATTAATGTTTAATTGAGAACATCATGCATAAATTGGTACTAAATCAAATTTATAGCATACACACAATTTTGGGGAATTAAATTGAGGAAATAATTGGGAGAGACAACATACCAAAAGCAGATGGAATCTGGAAGTCGAGATCAGACATGAACTCTTGGCTTCTTGAAAGTTGAGAAACGGAACTGCTATCAATCAACAAGAAAAATTCAAAAAAAATTAGATAAAAAATTCAGGACAATCAAATTTTGGGGCAAAGTATTCTTCAAGCTCGGGACTCAATTAAGAAAGATCACCACTTTCATAGCAATCAAAAAGGGGGAAAAAACTTTGCCCAACCAACCAATTTTGACTTGTGTAATTATGTGAAAAGAAGAAATCCCTTATATTACAAACCAATTTTTATCTTCCCCCAATTTGATTTGATTTCTAAAACATACAGATTTACCAAATTCATACAGATTTGTAATGAATAAAGACATGAAATTAGCCACCAACCAGATCTAAACTCTCCAACCCGTTTACACCCACAATCAAATCCATAATTCAATCCGATCAACCAACAAGACCAATCAATGAAACAGAAGAAGAAGACCAACAATCCATACCTGCTTGACTTGAAAAACCCCGATTGATTGAACAGAATGAAGAAAGAAGACCTTGACAAAGGAAGGAACCAACAACCCTCTTTCTCTCTTTTTATCCCCCTCTTGAATCTTGATGCTCTAATTCCTCCTCCCCAACTTGATGTGTCTATATATAGAAGAAGAACAGGGGATGGATGGGTGGATAAAAAGAGAGAAGAGAGGAGACTTCTGGGTGATTGATTGCTGGCCGCCTCTTTTTCTCTTTCCCAATTTCCCACCACACGGTGGCTTTGTGAGTTGTGACCGCCTTACGCTGCTAAGAATAATTTTATTTCATTTTTTAATTGGGAATACATACATACATACATATATGTAGGGTCCATTTGGCAAATCAAAGAATAGTATTAGAAGTGTCATCTGATTAGTAAAAATGGATTAGTGATTGTTGGAAGAGTAAAAAGAATAGTAATATTTAGAGCTATTCGGATATTGAAAATATTATTTGGCAAATACCAATTGGATTAGCTAAATAAATTGGAGTGTTAATCAGCTATTCGACCTCTACCCCCGAATAGCAGAATAGACTATTCAAGGTACTATTCGAATACACTATATTGTGTTTGGCAACCGTATTAGCTAAATAAATTGCTATTTTATACGGAAACGGGGTGCCAAACAGACCCGTAGAGATAAAATAAAATGGTACCAAAATTCATATGAGTATGGGGTATTTATTTATGTTATATAGATTTCTATTTATATCAACTTATTTGATATTCAATATTTTTATTGGTTTCTTTTTACTTGCCGATTGATTGATTCTTAGGAAATGGTTTGTTTTTGCTGATTAAACGTGACGTGACGTGATTCTCTTTTGTTCAGGTTCAGCTAGCAGATTAAAAGTGCCTCCCCCTCCAGACTCCGCACGAGTATCGTCTAACGCGTTCACATCGGCTCGTAGGATCGTAGGAGCCTGCGATCGTATCTTCTCCACCGTCTATTCCATAAGCGGTTGAGATCATTTGATATCTGGCAGCGCCGCAGCGTCCCTTTGAATACTTCAAAATAAGTTTTACTTTTCCTTCAGCGCTCCCCAAATTTTTTACTTGTCAGATATGTTTCAAGTTTTTTTTTTTTTTTTTTTCCATCTACTGAATTTGAACTATGGTAACAAAAGTTGGTAGATATCTTAATAGAACTATAATAATCAGTGAAGTTTTTTACAAGTTTACTTACATTTATATCCCACAATTTACAACGTATCATGACATTTTTTGTACTTTCTAAAGTATATCATCAAATGTTATTTTAATAAAAAAAGTTTTATACAATTGAACATAACAGTAACTCACTTTCCAAGCGTTTTGAAATCATAACCAATTTTTATTTTTATCTCAATCTATAAGTATTTATATGAAAGTAATTTGAAAATGATATTACATTCCTTAGTTGATAGATTAATAGTGTTTCTTTTATTTACAGAGTCAGACCAGCCTGACCCGAAATCTGAGTTTTAGGGAAAGTCAAACTGACTAACCCGATCCGACTCGTATTCCAGGGAAAGTCAAACTGACCCGAACCCGACCTGTGTTCTAGGGAAAGTCAAACTGACCTAGAGGTGACAAATTTTGACCCAACTCGAAAAACTCGCCTGACCCAAAACCCGACCCGAGTTTCAGGGAAAGTCAAACTGACCCGAACCCAAACCCAAACCCAACCCGAACCCGACCTGACCCAACCCAGGAATAGAGATGCAAAATCTGACAAAAAACGACCAAACCCGAAAAACCTGCCCGACCCGACCCGACCCGAAAAAATGCCGACAGACGTCAACCCGATACCCGACCCGAACCCGACCCGACCCGACCCGAAAAAAATATCGACAATTGTCAACCCGAAACCCGACCCGAACCCGACCCGACCCGAACCCGAACCCGACTCGGGAATTTGTCACCTCTAGACTGACCCGAACCCGACCCTACCCAGGAATAGAGGTGCAAAATCTGACAAAAAAACGAAAAACCCGCCCGACCCGAACCCGACCCGATCCGAAAAATGTCAGCAGATGTCAACCGATACCCGACTCGAAAAAAATGCCGGCAACTGTCAATCTGATACCCGACCCGAACCGACATTTTAAGTTGGTGAAACTAACCCGACCCAATCCGAGAATCTGCCACCTCTAAATAAAAACTTAACACAAGTTTGACAGGCTCGTTAAATAAAGGGGTCCAAATAAAAAAAAAAAAAAACCAAAACTAGTTATTTTGCAGAACAAAAAGGGAAAAAAATAAAAGAATAACGGAAGAGATGATGTGGCTAGCAACAAAGAGGCGAGCAGCAGCCAGGACTAGCAGTTAGCAATAAAATATAGATAGATGGACCTCAAATAATCTAAGCCGTGCAACTAAATGGAGGGTTCAGATATTAAGATCGTAGGTTCCTACGATCGTGAAAGGATCGTAGCTGATGCGGACGCGTGGGCCATTGGATTAGTATCAACTGGAGTCATTCGTTTCCCTAAAAACAGAGTGTATCACCTGTGATTAGTATCAACTGGAGTTTGGCGATTTGAAAAATAGTTTCTGAAGCTCATATCGTGCATGAAAGATAGACAATCTATATCTGGCCCATAATTTTATGGCAAGGCACACGATACAGAGGATCGAGAAAAAATCGAAAATCGAGAGTTAATAGTCATGTAAATTCTGAGAAAAAAGAGAGGGTTGCTCTGGAGTAATGTATAAGGCCAATTATTATAAAGGAACTGTCTGGTTGAAGTCGTTTCCCTAAAAACGTAGAGCTGTATGCGAATGAATCTCTCTCTAATCGAGTCCCCTTCTGGATACCTACGGGTTATTCCTCAAAAAAAAAAAAAGTCCCCTTCTGGAACAGTCTCGCATCTCCCTAGTCCCTCCCCCCCTCCCTCCGGCATCAATCGATCATATCATCATCATGCATGCATGCAATCAGGCAATCAGGCTCTGCAGCTAGCTGTTGTCTAATTAGTTGTAATTAATTGCATTACGGTAGGTAAGCACGGGTGAGACTTCCAAGTACCAGTGTACGCTGACTCGCTGAGCAGTGACGTAATATATAACCTAACCTCTCTCTCTCTCTCTGTTCACGACTGACTTTTTTTTTTTGAGGAAATTTACAGACTGACTTCACTGCACCGAATCCAATCTAGACACAATCACAGTTTGACCCACTTCAGCTAGTCAGCTACGGAAAACTACAGTAGAGTAAGTACTTCATGTCTTAATTTGAATTGCATTTTGCTTCGGTGCAGATGCAGTGCGGTCCAATGCGACTTGTGAGTTGTGACTTGTAAACTAAATTAATGAATAGAGCATCATCATATTTCTCCCAGAGCATCTCAAAAAAATGTCGTAAAACACTTCTAAAACTAAAATTGAGAATTATGATGGTGCTGGAAGATGATGATGTGGACGGTGATGTTGATGTTGAGTCTACCTGATAAATTAACGTCATCTAACTTTTACTTTCCCCGTCCCTTAATAAATAGATTTATATCTCTTAAACTTTGTCTCTTAATAAATAAATTTATACCCTTTGTTTGAATCAACTTTCTTCCTAAAAAAAAATATATATATTACGAGATTTTCAAAATACCCCTCGTCTCCTTCTAAGAATGTTCACTTTTCTACTAATTGAGAGTATAAAAATAATTTTACTCTTCTACTATTTTCTTTGACTTTTGCTATAAATTCATTCTTTTATAGACGGAGGAAGTAACTAATACAAGCATATATAATATATAACACCTGTACTGTATTTCTTTCTGTGGCAGGCATATTAATTATAACTAATACAATTAACGATCCATCTTCCTGTCATCCTCAATTTTATGATACCGATTTTACACTTTTACATACATAATATGATCTTTTAAAATTTAATGTTTTTATATTTTTATTTGAAGAGGGCCAGAGGGGAGTTGTTCGATTTGTTCCTTTCTAATTGGGTAGACTCAATCATATACTAGAAATATATTTAAAAAAAAAATAGAGAAATATGATGATGCTGGAAGATGTGGAAGGTGATGTTGATGTTTTCATTATCAATTTCCAATATATATTAATGAAGTGATAATCACATGACCGGTACCTTAACAATTATAATTTTTTATTTATTAATTAATGATATTGACAATTTGACATATATGCCGTATTTTGACGACAAATGTACAACCTCCGTCCACAATTAAATGAATTTATACCCTTTACAACTTGTTCCCAATTAAATAAACTTTACCGATTCGATATTAGTTTTTATTGATCTCTTGTTTCTCCAATGTTATGATTACCCTTTTATCTATATTATTTAATTGGAACATTTATTATGTAATGATTACAAATTGAGGGCATAAAAGTAATTTCACTTTTCTACTAATTTCTTTGACTTTTCCTAAAAATTCATTTATTCATGGACAGGAGTTATACCAAATTGCACTACCTAGAGTCTAGAAGTAAACATTTTATACACTTGGAATACCTGGAACAAAAGAAAATTTTAATAGCACGAGTGGGAATAAAAAAAAGGACCAATTCATAGACCGGAAAAAGGATTAATTTTAATTTAAATAAATGTATGAGCCTAGCGTGACTGTGGATATATATATATATATATATATATATATATATATATAGCTCTCAAAATTGTTGTTATCATGTCCGAAATCACGATTTATGGTGCTCAATAAATTCTTTATATGGAAATATTGGGGAATACAAAAATTTTCCATTTTTAGAGTTTTCTAAGTATTTGTTTTGAATTTTTGAAAAAAGCTCATAAATATTAATAAAATATTGATGTTTGTACATGCTATTTTCAAAAATGCAAAACAAATACTTAGAAAATTTTAAAAATGGAAAGTTTTTGTATTCCTCAATATTTTCATATAAAGAATTTATTGAGCACCATAAATCGTGATTTCGGATACTATAACAACAATTTTGAGGTATTAGCATTTCGGTCCGAAATGCTAACGTTAGTATAATAGTCTAGCTCTATATATATATAGAGTAAATCTAGCGTGCTCCTAGGAGCACGGAGGCCTCCCGTGCTCCTAACTCAAAAATCATACTAAACCATCATGAAATTTTGATTTATCATTCTCATTAAATTCTTTATATCAAAATCTCTTAGGATACAAAAATTTGCCATTTTTTGAGTTTCTTAAGTATATGTTTTGGAATTTTTTAGAATGACCTCAAAATAATAATAAAATAATGTATAAAACTATGTCATCGTTAAAAAATACAAAACAAATACTTAAAAATCTCAAAAAATGAAAAATTTTTGTATCCTATGATATTTTGATATAAAGAATTTAATGAGACCCATAAATCAAAATTTCGAAATGGTTTAGTATGATTTTTGAGTTAGGAGCACGGGAGGCCTCCGTGCTCCTAGGAGCATGGTAGTTTTACTCTCTCTCTCTATATATAGATATATATTAATACTGGAAAAAATAGTATTATGATGGCAGGTGGATTTAAAATATTAATTAAATCAATCACTTCTATAAGAAATGTTGTTTCGACCATCATTTAGTTTTATGTTTCCTTCTTTTTCACTGTTTCTTTTAGTTGTTGTTTCGAGTTGCTTTGTCTTTAATTTTTTATCACAGTTTTCGTTGGCATCAAGTCCTTTTGTTGACTTTGAGTCCTTTCATTGTTGGATCCAATCAGAATTTGTGATTCTTCTTTATATTCTTTCTTTGCAAGATAAAAATCTCTTCTCCTAAATAACTTGGTGCTTCACGGGTCGCTGTGAAAATAAAAATTTTATATTATGCCACAACAAAGCAACACATAAATGCGAGTGACACAAAAAAAGTACTTAAAGTTACAATTTCAAAGCAATTATGTGCAAGTAAATTCTTCTAGTGGATGAATACTAATATTTGTACATGATTTTTAAATTTTTTTTCCGTTGTAGAAGTTTTTATTAGGAGATTCAGAAAATATGTACTTTGTAGGTTTGTAATCGTTTTGGAGATGAAATTCATAATTATCTACGGATTTGTATGGCTCCAAAGTAAAATAAATAATAAATAAATAACTAAGGCCTCGTTTGGTATCATTAGCGTTTTTATGTTTTTTGTTTTTGGAAAACAGAAAATGGTTTTTCGTTTTTTTTGGCTTTGTTTCCAAAAAATCTATTTCCGTTTCTAAAATCAGAACCAAACACCAAATAATGGTAACACTTTTTATGACTGACGAATGTCCAAAATAAAAAAAAAACTTTCTCAAACTCCAATTACATTAATTTGCTATATATAACCAATTCAACTAATAAAATAAAAAATTGCAGTAAATAGGGAAAGAAGTTAAAAAAAATCTTCATGAATCTCTTCTTGCCATTCCTGCTGCCTGACATGTCTGTTCCATAAGCATTGTGTGGTTGTGCCAATCGATGTCGAAGTTGTTCATACGACAATGTTCATGTGACGAAGATCGGCAGAGCTAACACTAAGCACCCCTTGCTCTCTTGAATTGCTTGCATCTCAAACTTTAATAGAATCAGAAATACGATCATGTTCCGTCATTTACTATGAATTGTTATCCCCTAACGTACTGCATGCATTGTGCAGTTCACAATGTCAGCCTTCAGATTCTTAGAGATTTGTGTCGGCGAGTATCTTGAGATGATCCAACGGCTGACGTTGTGAACTGCATAATGCAGTACGTTAGGGGATACTCATCCCATTTACTATAGTCAAGACACTGGATAAAAGAAAGAGACTACGTACAACACTCAATTTACTCGAATAATAACAAGGCAGCACCTACATATATATAGAACTTCTACTAGTTACATATGAATTAAAGATAGTTTTGTAGTGTCATCACTATAATATAATGATTTATATTTATATTCTACTAATTTATCTTCGTATGGAGTAAATAATGAGAGTGGAAGAGAACAAGCCAAAGTATCAAAATTTTGGACTCTAGCAGTTGTATTTTAGGACTCTTTGACCAAAATTATTGAGAAAATGTTATTATTTTCGGACCTCTATCCTCCAAATTTGATTACTTGCCCTATTTAGTTTTCTTTCTATTTTTCTCTTCTCCCTTTTGAAATGACATTCTTCCTTACTCTCCCTTCTCCTCCCCCCAGCGACCGCGATCCATATCTCGTCCCCGGCGACAGCGATCCCTCCCTCACCCCCAGTGACCGCGATCCCTCTCACACCCCCCGGCGACCTCGATCCCCGCCTCGCCTTCCGGCCACCGCGATCTTGACCTCGCTTTCCGACGACCGCGATCCTGGCCGCACCTTCCGACGACCGCGATCCCGGCCATACCTTCTGACGACCGCGATCCCGACCTCGCCTTCCGACGAGCGCGATCCCGGCCTCGCCTTCCGACGATCGCGATCACCGGTGCCGATGGAGATGGGCACTGTGTTAGTACTTAGTACGTACTGCACAGTTAATTTTTGCTGTAATTTCTAGTATTTTAATATTTTTTATGTTGTTTTTGAAGTTTGTTTGTATTTTGTTGTTAAAAATTGTATATTTAAGCGATAGTTTGAATGAATCTGCTTATTAAATCTCTATTCATTTTATATAAACACTTATAATGGTTGTATAAACACTTTTCAATACTACATATGCACTTTTCAAAAGTACATAAACAATTTTCAATTCCACATAAACATTTTTTATTTCCAGATAAACACTTTTCATTTCCGGATAAAACACTTTTTATTTCCGGATAAACACTTTTCATTTCCAGATAAACACTTTTCATTTCCACATAAACACTTTTCAATACTACATGAACACTTTTCAAAACTACATAAACATTTTTTTTCAATCTTATCTAAGCACTTTTTAAAACCATATAAACACTTTTCAATACTACATAAACACTTTTCAAAACTATATAAACACTTTTCAATAGTACATAAATACTTTTCAATTATGTAAGCACTTTTCAAAGATATGTAAACACTTTTAGGGGGAAACTGGTGAGTGTTTCTGTGGGCCTGTCAATGCGTCGCTGAGAGAGCTAGTGGACAGGCTGGCAACGCATTTTCTGTTTTTGGTAAGTTTGGGATGTGCACTGGGATTGTCTTTTAGCCGAAAATGGAAAGTCAGTTTGGGGGATTTTCGTGGGGGATTTAGTTTGGGGGACTATTAGTCTCTTCCAAAATTATTTTGGAGCTCCTCCTGAGCCATCAATTTTTGAGATCTGATCATCTGATGAAGTAGATACTGGGGCTTTCTCGATATGCAGAGAGTCTTACAATGAGAAGAGCAAGAAAAGGGAAGAAACAAAAACGATAAATGTAAAGCGGTCGAATGTCGTTTTGAGAAATCCGTTTTTGAAACAGCGCGGACTCTCCAAATGCGTTTCTGTTTCTTTTCGCTAAAATAAAATGAGAAACGGGAAACCGCAGCGATACCAAACGCGGCCTAACCTATCATTTCTTAAAAAAAAAGACATGAATACATAATACATTTCTCAAATAAGAAAAGATACAAAAATGTAGAGTTCTAAATTATAATCCAAATTTAAGCATTGGATCATATGCAAAAAGTCCTACTTGATTTGACATGGCCAATTCTTTTCAAGTTTAAATCCCTCCACCAATCGCGTCCGCATCTTCTGCCTTAAGGCAAATTGCCTTAGTAGATATCGTCACCGTTCGATGAAACGAACGCCTCAGATCTATTTCAATAATTTTTTACCCAAATCGGGTTTCAACTTAGCTGAACCTGTTCAGCTCACGTCTTCTTCGCGTTGGAGTCTGTGCCTAGTCGTCACCAACCTTCTTCACGGTGCTCCTCTCCTGAGTTCCGATCCTCTCGTCCCAACTTTGCTACCTCCTTCTCAACTTTCGTTTTGCAGCTACTCCCCCTCTCCCTCCATTTCCATCTTCGTTCCAATGATATGATTTAGAAAGATGGAAGAAGAAATCGGACGACGGAGCTGGGGATGAAGTTGGCCGAAGTTGGCCGAAGTTGGACGAAGTGCTTGACGCGGCGAAGGGGCTCAATTTCAATTTTGTCTCTCCTTCTACATCATTGAATCCTAAACCTTCTATGGCCGTGAAGAAGGTCCTACGATACGAAGGCGCCTACACAACGGTGGGAGTAAAGGAGAGGAGGTGCGCGAAAAAGAAAGGCAGGTGGTTCCGTATTGACTCCTGGACGGAAGGGTAGCAAGTTGAATGGTTGGGTTTTTTAATTATTTTTTTTTGAGTTAAATGGTTGGGTTTAACCAGGTTGAAATTTGACTTGGGCGACAACGATAGGGACAAATATCTGAGGCGTTCATCTTATCGGACGGAGGAGATATCAACTAAGGCAATTTGTCTTAAGGCAGAAGATGCGAATCCCCACCAACTTGTACTTCAAAATGTTGTCATATGGTCCAAAGTAAATCGAAACAGTATTATTGTTAGATTGATATATCTAGATCTGTCCAAATAAATTTGCATACACTATGATCGAACTTTGTGTCACATTCCAAAACAAATAAGGTTATTTTTCAATGGCGAAGAGCCGAGGATTTCACAAACACGCTTTTTTACTTTGAAGGCTTCAACATATAATTGTGGATCTTAGCAAAAAAGAGTTCGTATGTGTTGTTTATTCTTTGGAATAACATGGTTCTATTATTTTTTTGGAATAACACAGGAGTACAGTTTTTAAAGGAAAAGAAAATGTTTTTGAATGAATCTCATCCGTTCATTTTGATCCGACGGTTGCAATTGAGATAATAAGTCCCTATTATCCAAACAAATTTTTGAGAACAAGTGATACGATTCCGGCAAAAAGAACTTCTTCGAGGTGCGTAGATAACACGGGGACGGGGCACCGAATAAAAATGGAACCCACAACCACAAATGCTGCGTGAGTATAACGCTTCATAGAACAAACACGCACAAAAATGATGGGGAGGAAAGAGTATATGGTTCTGATAATCTGATGCTGTTTCTGTCTTCTACGGATGATTAATTATTTGTTATATATATATATTTATTTATTTTTTATGGAAGGGATGATTGATTCAATTGTTTCATTATTTTATTTGTTAAATTAAATGGTCTTGTGATCTTATCCCTTTTATCTACCTTTCCCTTCTTCAGTTCTTTACTAATTTTGACTTGTTATATATATTCCACGTGTTGATTCTTGGAAATGTGCATGCATATGTGATATTTTCATGCTACAATTAAAAGCTCTCTTTTTTTGTTGCTGTGTCTTTCTCATGACTTTAATTGTGTCTACTTCAGTAAAGGTAAAGCCAACCAACAGTAACCTGCGTATGGAATATGGATGAATGGTAGGTAATGATGAAATAAGTAGACAATTATCGAAGTACCTTAATTTCTTACAGCAGTTCAGATTTAGATTTTCATAGTGGAAAGTAATATATTGGGCCGTTTCTTACTGTGAATTTATATTGATTTCTGAGTTACAATTTGATGTTGTAGGATAATCATGGGCCTTTTGGTGCTACAATTTCACATATCATTTTGTTTTTTGAGTTAGAATTTATATAAGAAATTTCTATTAGGCCCAGAATATCATTACTGGGCTTCAACAACAAATGTTGTGGGAAATATTTCCTAGGCAAATCTTCGGGTCCGTATCTGCTGCCATTGGAAACTATGGCAGCAGATACAAATCCGCAAATCTCTACCGTTTTGATGGGATCCGTTAATTCAGTAATTAAATTGTGTTTGCCAGGAGGATTAATTGCCATGTTGCCTGTGACAAGCGGATGATACGTATTGGAGAGAATTCACCACAGAATCGAAGAACAACAAGAATTGAATTGGAACTTGAAAGAAAAGAGCTAGAAGCTTTGATAACAATAAAACTGAAATTGATTAATTCTATTACTTCTCAACATAATCCATTCAATACAATAGTTAGCTTATTTATAGGTGATACATATGAAACAATCAGATTGGAAATCTACGGTTTGGATTGCTTAAACGTATCAGAAGCTGCCAGATCAGTCAGACGTGTTCATCAGCCGCTGATCTGGCTAATTCAAATGTTCCTCAATGTTTAAATAATCCTCTCCATTTCTTGTTTATCTCCAGTGTCTCTATTACTCATTTCTGCCGCCGCTCCGGACTTCACTAGAGATGTTCCTTATGCTATTCTACTAACTTCTGTCAGACGGGTCCCGCTTGCCAGACTTAACTCCTCTTCATCCCCTGCGATACTTAGCCTCTTCTGACCGTTATCTTCTATGCCAGAAGATGACATTCCCCTCTCCTCAAAACGTTTCTTGTCCTCAAGAATGAAAGCTGGAAATTGTTGTTTTAACCAGTCATAATCTTCCCAAGAAGCATCATCCTTAGTAGTATTAGTCCACTTGATGAGAAGTTGTGGAACAGCAACATTTCCGCGTTTGAGAGCTCTTCGTGCCAGTATGGTTTCAGGTAAGATTTTGGGGGTACCAGTAGAGTTTAAAATGGGCAATTGTGAAGTAATTGGCTGTCTTCAGCTAATGTGTGTGTTTCTTCAATTGAGATACATGAAACACTGGATGAATGACAGACCCAACTTGTAATTGTAATTTGTATGCAACGGAGCCAACCTTTTTAAAATCTCATAAGGACCATAGAATCTAGGACTGAGTTTGTTGTTGCGTTGACCAGCCACTGAGATTTGTCTGTATGGTTGCAATTTGAGATAAACCAAGTGGACATGAAGAACGGAGTTTGTACTCGGGACAAGGACGTACCATTCATGAGATTTTGTAATAATGGAAATGGAGGAGGACAAGGACGTACCAATCATCCTAGGCAAACCTTTCCTCCGCACGGCAGGAACCTTAGTGGACATGAAGAACGGAGTCCTAACCTTACAAATCGGGGGTGAGAAGGTCGAGTACTATTTCGATCAAGCAGTTAAATACCCGTATCAGGAAGAAGGGTGCTTTGTGCAAGATGTCATCGACGATCTGGTAGAGGAGGTAATTGAGGAAGCGACCGACGAAGCATCATGCACGATCTCGGAAGCCATTGAAGCAACCTGCGCAACCGAATCATCAACTCCAGTAGATGAGCCAGATAGACCTTACGGCCCGTACAAAAACCTTACGGACCGTAAGGCTGAAGGAGAGGGCAGGCCCGAGTTAAAGCAACTTCCTGAGAACCTCCGCTATGAATTCTTAGGTCTGGACAACACTTTTCCAGTCATCGTAAGCGCTCACCTGACCTCCGACCAAACAAGGAAGCTGCTCGATAAGTTGAGACTTCACCGAGGCGCAATAGGGTACTCAACCAAGGACTTGAAAGGGTTGAACCCCGCTACATGCATGCACAGAATCCTACTTGAAGAAGGGCACAAAAATCGTCGATTGAAGGACAGAGAAGACTGAATCAATCATGTCTGAGGTGGTGAAGAAGGAGATACTAAAATTGCTTGATGCTGATGTGATCTACCCTATCTCCGACAGTCAGTGGGATAGCCCGGTTCACGTGGTACCAAAGAAGGGAGGAATGACCGTCGTCAAAAACAACAAAGGAGAGGACATCGAGACACGAACAGTTACACGGTGGCGTATGTGCATCGACTACCGCAAGTTGAACGCAGCCACTCGAAAAGACCATTTTCCTCTCCCTTTTGTTGATCAATTGCTTGAAAGATTAGCAAAGCATTCCTACTTTTGTTATCTTGACTGTTTCTCTGGTTTCTTTCAGGTACCGATACATCCCCAAGATCAGGAGAAAACAACTTTCACGTGTCCGTATGGAACCTTTGCCTATAGAAGAATGCCCTTCGGACTTTGCAACGCACCTGCAACTTTTCAACGGGGCTATGATGGCCATTTTCTCTGAGTTCATTGAAAATCAAGCAAAAATTTTCATGGACAATTTTTCTGTTTGCGGTAGTTCATTTGATGACTGTTTGACTAATCTGTGTAAAATTTTGCAGAGGTGCGAGGAAGTGCACCTGGTGTTGAATTGGGAGAAGTGACATTTTATGGTGCAAGGAGTGGTGCTGGGTCATACAGTCACTTCTAAGGGGATTGAGGTGGATAAGGTGAAGATAGAAGTCATCAAGAATCTTAGCTATCCGACAGATGTCAAGGGAGTCCGCAGCTTCCTCGGACAAGCGGGATTCTATCGTCGCTTTATCAAATACTTTTCGAAAATTGCTAGACCTTTAACTAACCTGTTGATTAAAGACTCGGAAGAGATGCCTTGTCAGTGGTTCTATAGAAAAGATGCCTTGTCCTTTCAGAAAGTGCACTTGGTTTCTTCCCGGTTTAAATTAGTTCTTTTTTCCCTTTGTTTGTTTATTTTTTCCCTTATTTTTTTGGTTTCCTATTGATGATGCATACTTTTATATTGTGAGTTTAGGATACTGGTGTCCCTTATATATTATATGTTTGTTAATTTTTTTCTTATGCATATATGTCCAATTACTATTATAGATAGCAAAAATTATGGAGTTTAATACAAATCACCCGTTTTAATGTACGCGCATTAATTGTACGAGCTTCTTTCCTGCTTGTGGAAGGAATGGACAGAAACATAAACTGCATTTATATTAAGACTTGAGACTAAAAATGCTGGGTAGAAACTAAAATGAAATGTACAACAAAACAAGATTTGTACATTTCCTCATCAATTATTATATATTGAATAAAACACTAATTTACAATATTTTATTTCCCGTAATACTCTGGCGTCATCATATCATTGGCCCTTAATTCACACCTTCATTTTTTTTTTTGGAAAAAGATTCGCATGATCAATTTATTTTCAAATATTTAATTATTTATTTTTGCTTAAACCCTGGAACAACTTTGAGATCTCTATGTTTTTCAAGATTAGGGTGAGGCTCTTAATTTCCTGTAGGAAATAAATAGATGTAAATCTTATTGCAATCCAAATAATATTCCATACTTGGCAGAGATATAAATAGGATCTTCTCTCCAGAATACCCATCGTCGTTTCTGATTTTAGCTGTCAACCTCGGTATTTGCTTCGGCCCAAAAAAAAATAGTCTATATTTTGCGTTTCTTTACGAACATTACAAGTATATAATTTAAATGTTGCATCGATTCATCAAAATAATTGTGAATTATATCAATAATGAAAGGGATTGGTCGGACCTCCCGGCAGACATCGTCCATCTCATCGCCAAGAAGCTCCCCGACCTCTTGGACTTTGTCTGTTTTCGTGTTGTTCGCAAAAGTTGGAGATCCTCAGCCCCTCCATCCAATCCTCCCCCGCAAATGCCATGGCTCCTTGAGTACTCTAGTAACCCCTTAAACTCTACTCAATTGGCGAAAACACAATTACAATTTTACTCAGTAACATCTGGTAAAATAATGACAATTCCTATCAACAAATATGAGTGGTTTCGAGGGACCTCATGCCACTATCTTGTTACGATAACCGGAAAGATGTCATATCTATCTTTAATCCCCTCACTCAGAAAGAGATTGTTTACCCTCCTATCAGCACTAATCCAACTATGACAATGATGTTGCCATGGATGGCCTGGACCGACACAAGTCCAATTTGTGATCGAAACATTTTGATTGTGAGTAGGTTAATTTCTTCTCCGTCTTCGTCCTCTCCGTTCTCAGGCGATCATCAGAGTCCCTGTTCTCTCCAATAATGCACCAAGTAATTCAACAAAAGGATATTGTTGCTTATCTCAACCACTGTCACAGAGATAAGGTTACAACCTTCGGAATCACCATCCTAACGAATGGCAACCTCCTAGTGGTGACAATGAAATCCGGTGAACAACTCATACCTCCATTCGGCCTGCTCCATTGGCAATGACATGCAGCACATGCATGCGCATGGTCCACCAAGTCCAAGACGTATTCCTGGTGTCACCAAAAGGTGCGATCCTTTCCTTTCTTGCAAAATACGATACCAATGCATTTTGGCAAAAAATCGCTCCAATATTTCAAATCAAGGCGATCCAAAATTGCAACAGTTAAGCCATTCAATCGGCACCTTTCCAATAATACCATCCCTTCCCGTTCGTACCCTTTCCCCCCCATCAGAACCTCTATCCCCAAAATACATTCCCCCACACAAAAGACTTATCCTACAGACGAAGAACACACCTGCACCCAAAAATACTGACAAAGCAATGAGCATTTCAGCACGTACTAGTGAGGATTTGATTAAGCAGTTTGACGCTTTGGTTGTTCGGCCTAAAAGGAGTGATGCGGTCCGCTTAGCAACTCAGGATATCTGTACGATTGACTGGTCCAAATGTCTCTTGCTGCGAGTAATCACTGACCGACCTGTTAGTTTCCAGATGTTGAAAGATGCACTGCTTAAGGGCTGGTACGGGCGTGGCCTCAATGACATCAACCGGTCATTAGAGGGATTGTTTGTTGCCGAGTTTAAATCCCATGGTGACAGAGAAAAGATCATGGAAAAGGGGCCATGGCACTTTAAACAAGATCTGATTGCAATGAAGCCATTGAGTTCCAAGCCTCGTGATGATGATAGAGACGCCTGCATAGTAAGGATGTGGGCGCAAATCCACCAAGCTCCCTTGAAAGAGTTGACACGTGGGGCCGTACGACGAATTGTCTCACAGATAGGGGCGTTGGTGGACCTGTCTATGGTGGGGTATGAGAAGTGGGATAAATATGTTCGTGTGCAAGTCGACATCAACCCTGACCAACCCTTAAAGGATCGGGTGGCATTCTGCCTACCTAGCAAGGATAATCAGTATGCTTACGTGCATTACGAGCGGGCCTTCTATGATCGAGCTAATTTTTTTAATCAGATAGGTCGATGGGTGTTTACCCCTAAAATGGGCAAGGGTGTAAATAAAAATCGACATGTAATACAATTTGCAATCCTGAAATAAATCCCGATTCAGGATAAAATGTCGTAAGTGCTTGCTTATTCCGTAACCTTGTTGAGTACTGAACCTTGAAAATGTCGTAAGCACATTCTCGACCTTCACAATTGTTCAGATAATGTCCAACAAGTGGGACCCGCATGTCATAAGAACACACAAGTCGTGTGTAAAAAGAATCTGAGAGGGGCATATGATAGTCCAAGAGATCAAGGTGTTTTGAATTAATTAGGTTAATTAGTTAAACTAATGGTTGGTTTAATTAATTAAACTACCTGGTTTGTATTAAAACAAAGAAAAAAAGAGGAGACAAACGAATGAACCCAAAGCCCAAATTAAGCTGCTCCTCAATTTGAACGATGGGCTGGAGCATGTCATTCGGCATGCTTGCAATTTTGCTGGCCCATTATCTGGTCAGATCGAAACCCAAAAATAAAGGGGAGGACAACACAACAGCAACAGAAACAACAACTTGAACTTGGGCTGCTCCTTCTCTTCTCTTTGGTTGGGCTGCTGCTTCTCCTCTCCACCTGAGCCCAGCTCGCCCAGCTCCCTCCCTTCGACACCTCTGACAGCAAGTGAAGAGTGAAAGAGGGGGGAAGTCTAGCTCTTAATGGTGAAGCGACGGGAACATCCAGGTCGGACGTCATCCCTTACCATTGGCACCGATACAAGCCACTGCAGCCATGCCTTGCTGCCCCGCTCCTCTGCCAGTGACAAGACCCAAAGGCGATGGAGTTGGTCACCGAAGTCAAAAGGAATTGAAGGAGATACAGTAGCTCGTGCCATGTCATCAGTGCCAGGAGCAGCCCCCCCTCTTCTGCCTATATAAGGAGCAGCAGAGGCAGCAGCTCAAAGCCTTTTTTTTTTTTTCTCCCTTCTTCCCCATGCTCCCACATACACATTGTACTCTCTCTCTCTTTGTTTACTGTCTTAGCAAAAAAAAAAAAAAAAGAAAAGAGTGAAGTTTAAGCAGTAGGCTAGAATAGAGATCAATCGTAAGAATTGTATACTGAAATTGCAAGTTGAATCAAAGGTAATTGCTGAGAAAAAGGGTGTGAAATTCCAAAGTGTTGGCTGATTCAACCTTGGCAGCAAGCACAACAGTGCTGGTATAATCTTTACCAGCACTGTGATGGTATAATCTTCACCATTGCTTGAGCTAAGAGGGTCTCAGCCAGCCCTCCTCTTTGCCATATTGTGAAATATTGTTTGTCACTTTGTTCTTCCTTCATTTCTCTGCTCTTCTGATTGTTGTCTGAAATTTTTTTAAAACTAGTACATACTTCACAATAAACAACATACATACTTCCCTTCCTGTTTAAGAGTGCATAATCTTTGCACCTCTTGACAAGAAAGGAGTAATGTGATAAAAAGGGGAATGTAACAATATATTGATGGATTCTTAATCTTAAGCACTGTGTTGTGACTTGGGCATAATCTTTGCACAAGTTTGCACATACGTGATCCAAGTATTCACTAGCATAATCTTTGCTAGATGAAGTGCATTCACCTTACACAATCTGTGTTGGTGGTTTGGGGAAATAAAACTTGCATAATCTTTGCAAGTTTGAAGCATATGTGTGTAGTTCATGCACACATAAGTCCCCAAAACCAATCGACACAACTTGAGCAAAGTGAAGACAACTTCATTTGGCTTGGAGTCATATCAATACATTAGTAAAACTGTTTGCCTTGTCAAATGTGGCATGATTGCAACCGTCTCCAGCAGAAATTCTCAAGCATGATTCACACCAAAAATGAAAAAAGGGAGTTCTGATTATCCAAATGCCTTGAAATTTTTAGGAAGTGTAGATAACAACTAGATAAAGGTTTTGGTCCAAGTTTCACATTTTTCTGAATTTTCTGTGATTTACTGTGATTTACTGTGATTTTTCAAAGTTAGAACAGAAAGTTGAAACTGTGTCAGAAAAGCAGTTAATGGACTGGTACACTAAGAATGAATAAACTACATCAATCTATGAAATCTTATTTTATTTTATATCCGTGTAATACACATTTAGTTGTATTTGCACAAAAAATTTTATGAACAAATTCCAAGTTTAAGGCGCCCCTAAATGAATATTTTAAGAAAACAGCAGAACAGTTCCAGAATTGCCCCTCGGATGAAGTTGGTTCAAAAGTGCATCCAAGAAGGTACCAAATCAAAAAGTGTTCTACATGAAAAATATTTCCAAAACACCTCTCTAGATGTCTGTAAAATAAAATGGGACTGTCGTTAACAAAAATTTCGAATGAAGGACTGATTTCTCCCCGGTACACTGCTGTATCAGTTTTCTGGTACTAACAGCAGATACAAATCTTCTTTTCTCCCATATTTTGAATATAACACACAAATCCAAAATTGCGAGCATGTCTTATATAGTGTCAGGATGCTTCCGACAAAGTTTCACATTTTTCTGGAATTTTTATGATTTTCTATGAATTGTACAAGTGACAAGCCTCGGGATTCCGGTAATTGCACATTTCAGACTGTGATACAATTTCCGTCCTTCAATTTCTCCCCTGTTTTGAGTATGAACCCCATATTAAACATGGTATTTGTGAAATAGGTATGTTGTATAACATATTCAGGAAGTTTGGCAAAGAATTGAGTCCATTTGGTACTCGAAATTCAAATCGCAAAACCAATCTCAAAGCTGTCATCGGTGTTAAAGCCACCAAGCCGGGGTGGCACAACCCGGCAATCCAGCCGTTGACGGCCCCATCCGACCCCACCACCGCACTCCCCACGACAAGGCGACGCTGGTGGTGTCTTCAGATCGTCGATCAGACAGCGGACCGTCGGAGATCAGTCACCCATGCCCAAGATGCTGCCACGCCATCCCTAGCGAAGCAGGGAAGGCATGGTCTTTTAATCAGAATAAACAACACCATCAGATCTTGATCTGAAGGCTCAAAGAACCTCAATGTGTGCGACTTGGTTGGAGCGGATCCAGACCCCCCTCCCCTCCTCCTTTGTGCAGCCCAAATAAAGAAAAACAAAGAAACAAAAGAAAGAAACAAAAAGAATTCCCTTGCTGCAGTCCAAAACAAAGGAAAAAGAGAAAAGGAAAAGAGAAGCCCAGAGCTCGGCCCGATGCGCATGATTCTAAAACTAAAACGACCATTTGACAAACTATTTCAAGTCTAAATTTCACAAATTTGTTCCAAAAATTTCTAAATTTAAAATAGAATTTTGTGAAATACCAAAATCAATTTTTCAAAACTGAAAAGTTTGAATTTAAATTTAAAACCAAAATGGACATCATTTGACTCCAATTGTATAAATTGTTTTATTGCATGAAAAATATTTCAAAACATCCCTTCATGCAACGAAATAAATTTTAGAAAGTCTTTCGTACTTGATTCATGTCTTTAGTAGGCCAGGTCAAGACCCGACGTCAAATACCAAAGTACAAATACCAAGAACTCATATACCAAAGCTCAAATATCAAGTTCCAAATACCAAAGCCCAAGCACTAAAACTCAAATCCCAAAACTCAAACTGTCAAATACAAAACCCAAACACCAGGAACCAAATACCAAAACCCAAACAACAGAAAACAAATATCAAAACCCAAATACCCAAAAAAGGCTCAAAGCCGAGTTCCAAAGTCCAAGACTCAATTACCATACCTAAAGCCCAAATTCAAAGATCAAATGTCTAAAAATCAAGTCAAAACCCAAATCTCAAAACTCGAGTCAAAGATCCAATCAACTTGGCCACTTAGACCGGATCAAACTCAAAAACCTCAAATGTGACATAGAAGTCATCCAAGATCCAAATGTGACATCGAAGTCAATTAAACCCTAAACGTGACGCCAACACGACTAAATGTGACGATGAAGTCAACCAAGTCGAAACGTGACATCGAAGTCAGCCAAACCCAAGCATGACCAAGAAGTTAACCAAACTCAAATGTGACCTAGAAGTCAACCGAAACCCAAAACCAAACTAAATCGTGACTTCGAAGTCAACCAAGTCGAAACGTGATACCGAAGTCAGCCAAACCAAATCGTGACATTGAAGTCAACCAAATTGTGACATAGAAGTCATCCAGATCGTGACATTGAAGTCAACCAAATCATGACATAGAAGTCAATCAAATCCAAACCTGGGTCATAGGCTGGCATAGCGCTTCATGTCTATGGCTTGGAAGATCGAGGAAGCATACCAAGAGGGCCAAATCCTCTCTGCTCTCGATATCCGTTCTCAGACTGTGGATTGGCATAGCGCATCATATTCACAGTTTGGAACCCAATCGTGACATTGAAGTCAACCCAAATCAAATGTGACATTGAAGTCAACCCAAGTCAAACGTGATATTGAAGTCAACCCAAGTCAAACGTGACATTGAAGCCAACCCAAATCAAACGTGACATTGAAGTCAATCCAAACTCAAATGTGACATTGAAGTCAAACTCAAGTTAAACGTGACATTGAAGTTAAACCTAAATCCAACCTAAATAAAATGTGGCACTGTCAATTAGTCATCGTCAAACTCAAGTTAAACGTGACATTGAAGTTAAACCTAAATCCAACCTAAATAAAATGTGGCACTGTCAATTAGTCATCAAGTTGTATTCACTTATTTGCCCGTATATGTTCACTATACTTAGTCTTAATCAAAGGTTCTCAGGGTTCGGAGCCCGAGGTAATTAACAGTGAGGGCTTGCGCTCGCTGGAATCATGGTCCCACACAATCGTTTGATAAAACCAAAATTCAAAATACCGTGTCCTCTTTCATGCCCCTCTCTTACCGGAGGCGGCGCAGAAAAGGGTAGCACAATGGGCCTTCTATGATGCACAATATAAAACATGGACCGATGGATTTTTCTCTAGTTTCTGTTATTATCAAGGAAAAGTTATTCTCTACATATGGAGAAAGAAAGTTTGAAACAGAAGTCACCGATATTTCCACCAAAAAGTTATTATATAAGATACCGCCTCCAAAGGATGAATATCACAACATGTGGAATGTATGGATGAGAAAGCCATATCTTGTTGAGTCATCTGGAGAGATTTTGGCAGTGTACTGGTTTCAGCATGTGCAACATAAAACTACAGAAGAGTTTATTTTTTATATCCACAAGCTTGATTTGGCCAAAAAGATGGACTACCTTGCTGGATCAGAATTAGTGATATTGGAGATCGGATACTATTTCTCGATATGCTAAACGGTTGTATTTAAAAGAGGTTGTATTTACTTCATCCAACCCAATACTGGAGAACTATATGTGTATCATGTTATCAGTGATTTGATTCAAAAGGTGCCTTGCCCTTTCAAAAAATGTACCTGGTTTCTTCCCGACTTAAACTAGTTTTTTTTCTTATTCTTCTCTTTTTTATTTTTTCTCTTTTTGAGGTCTCATATTGGTGATGGTGTGATGGATACATAAACTAGTTAATTGGTTTATAACATTATTATTGGAAATTAACTTTTCCTCTAGGCAAAGTCATTATACGTAACCTGTTAACAACACCAGCTGTATAAGAGCATACAATTTTTTGAGATAATTATTTTTTTATTTTCGAGATAAAGAGCATACAATTTTAAGTACTATTGTGGATCTTTTTTTTTTTTTCATCAGGAGCCAGATAACAATGATCGCTTTTATTTATTTATTTTTTTCTTTTGCCAGAGAAGGAGAAAAGTAGCAAATCTTTATCTAATTAATTACTTGTATCTGGCTGTAATTAATTGCATTCTGTACAAAGAGATGTTTTGCTGATCCGAGGTTTTCATCGATTGATAAGAAAGAACAAGCGTGCTTAGGTCTATCTATAACTAAACAAACAATCAAACTAGTTATGAATTTGAATTTAGTTTAGAAGTAAGATTAATATGAAATCTGTCATCAGTTGAACAAATCAAGAAACGAAGCTATATCCCTTGTTCTATGGGTTTGCAATATATAATGAAGTACGAAGCTGAAGAGTGGAGTCTCTTACTGGGCCCAATAAGAAACATATTTGTTGGGGCCAACCTATCTTTATTGGGCTTTTAAGTAAAGAGCTTCGGAATATATAAATACCAAAGGTCCGTGATTCATCTACTTCGCTTTTTTAATTTCAACTGCATATTCAATTTTGGTCTAGTAGATGGTAGATAGTTGTTGCCAGAAAGTTAATTTGCTTTTGCAATTTAATTGCTTAGTTTGGGGTAGAGTTGGCAGTTTGTGGGGTCAGATCGGCTTTGCGTTTGGGTCGGATCAATTAGGGTCAGTTTGACTGAATAGAAATATCAGGTCATGTACTGGATTGACAGCTGCTAACATTTTTGTTGGGTCAGGTATCGGATTGACGGATGTCAGCATTTTTTCGGGTCTCATGTCATTTCGGGTTAGGTATCAGGTTCATGGCTGCTGGCATTTTTTCGGGTCTCGGATCATTTCAGGTCGAGTCTCGATCGCATTGTTCAAGTCTAGATTGAGTCTAAATCAGGTCATTATAACATTCATTTATTTTCTTAATTAAACTGCATAACCTATGCAAGTAAATTAAGTGTAAAGAGCTTTCTAATATAAATTATAAAATACATGAATGGTCTAAAATTCAGATTAATAACCTTGAACATTCATTGATGCAAATATGAGAATATGTCAATCACTTTAAAACTGGTTGGACCAGGTTTTATGTAATATCTGAAATTATTTCGAGTTCTCTTGAGTTTCGGATCGTCCAGCTTCGGGTTGCGTCGGGTTCGGGTCACTAGGTTTTCGGGTCATGTCGGGGTTCAAATCATTCAAGTCACCAAGTTTTTAGGTCATCTCGGGGTTCGGGTTGGGTTGGGTTTCGGGTCAACAAGTTTCTGGGTCATGTCGGTGTTCGGGTCGTTCGAGTCACCAAGTTTTCGGGTCATCTCAGGGTTCGGGTCGTTCCGGTCATTTGGGTTCGGGTTGGGTCGTCAGGTTCCCAGGTTATCTCGGATTTTGGGTCATTCGGGTTCAGGTCAGGTGGGCTTCAGCCGTTCAGGTCAGTTTGACTTTCCCTAAACCATGGGTCGGGGTTCGTGTTAGTTTGACTCTCCCTGAAATACGGGTCGGGTCGGGTTTGTGTCAATTTTTTGGGTCAGGTCAGATTTTGTCATCTATAGGTAAAATGACTGATTAAGTTGTTACAATCTAGATCTTAAAATGAAATCTTGGAGTGATATATACATTTGTGGGGAATAGGAGAAGGGGGATAGAAATTTGAGTTCTCTAAAATTTAGAACTTCATGAGCCATATTATCAATTAAAAAAAAATGAAAGTGTGCTCTTGTATTTATAATTTAGTAATATTTTCTTATCAAAAATTGGAGCTCGGTCATATATACACCCTCAAATCGCTAATTTTCCTAAGGCTAAAAAAATAAAAGTCGGTGAACTGTACACAAGATTTATTCTTAAATCATGTCATCTTCGGCCGAAACGAATTGACTTATATATTATACAAGTTCAAGTAGAAAAAAGACGTACGTCTTACTCTAAAGAGGTGAGACTCCAAAGAGAATATTTGACTAGCTGGAGATGGGACTGGTCTACAGTACCACTGTACCGGTACTTTGCATTTGCATTTGCATATGTTTCAACGCACGTTTAAAGGCGTTGAACTAATTGGAAGGAGGGGAATTTCTCTCCATCCATCAACAAAAGGTGGGAGCCGTCCATATATTTATGTCTTTCCAATAGTTCAATGCTTAAAAAAGGCCACACAACACACTTACACACACACACACCCCTGATCTTCAAAAGTTGACAAGGCTCCAAGCATAAGTAAAGGAGTACAATATCTAATGTCCATAGAAAAATCATCCATAGTGTTTATAGATTATATTTCGGGATGCATCTGCTATACATCCGGTAAACATCTATGAATGTATAGATGATTTTTCAATACACGCATGATGTTTCTCTAAATAAAGCATGGATGCATATGCATGCTGTGTTCAGAATTTATACCATTTGTTTCTCTTCTTAATTCCAGTTCCATCTGATATATATCTCTGCTCTCTTGACCTCGACATGTACAGCTGACATGATTTTTTAAAGGAGGAGAAGGCGTGAGGCTTCCGGACCCCACATCTTATTGCCATTTTTTTTGCTGATCAGTGGTCACTGCTCAGTACTCAGGACTCTCTGTGTGTGAGTACAATTTGTCTAATAATAATTGTCGGTTATCTCATAATTAATTTTTTTTTCTGAGTAATTAAAAGATATCATAATTAATATTTATATTTCATTTTATAAGGGAAACATCATGCATGCGTCCAGCCATAGAATAATTGTCAGTATGTCTATTAGAGGTACAAATTAAAATTTGTAACAGTTATATCAATTTTGTAACTTTTACTTCAAATTAATTTTGAACTTATGAAATCTATGGATGTCCATTTTATGGACGCTATGTAGCACTCTTTTTATTATATGAGATCCAATTTTAATTAAGTTCAAACAAATTAGATAGGATATGTAAACTTATTACATATACTAGCAAGAAACCTGTCCATTGTGCAGGCATTTTAAATTCTGATCTCATACCGTGTAATACATATAACGTGCTTTTGGTTTTTGGCTAATTATTTACTATTTAAATTTCATCTTTACACTAAATTTAACTGATTGAATGTTAGAATATAAAGAATTAATTCCTCATTAATGTAAATTATAATCAATATTGATGTCTTCCATACCAAGATTGGTATCTTTCCATTTTGGTTTTTACCAAAATGGAGAGGAAGTTGTTTAATTAGAGAACATCAACACCTTTGAAATCAATGTATTTTGATTTGTACAGTTGATTAAGGAGTAGAATGGAAATTAAAGAAATTTGAAGAAGGAGAAAAAAAATGGAGAAGTCCAATACTTACGTGCTTTATAATATAGTATAGATCCTTAATGCTTTATAATATAGTATAGATACTGAATGTATATATGGCATTTAATGATTCATTATACGTACCGGTTCATATCACATTTTACACTATAAACTTTTTTGATTAAGCTAGAAAGAGTTATGAGGTCTCTTTGAGGGAAACATCCATATATGTAAATCTTTCAATAATTGGATTTATTTCATACAGCAAGATATATATATTGAAAATCTGTAAAATATAAATTGTTCAATTTATATGCGACGTTTTACATGAAATGTACTGCATGCATTCGTTACTAAGGCCATTGATCATGTACTAAATAATCTAAAAGCATTATATGATTATTTATTTAATATTTAATTACCAGTGTACCTATGCTTCATGAACAAACATTAATTTAATTTGGGTTTATAATGTTATGCTATTTTCCTATTTTCCCTGTTAATTTTATATTTTATGTGCGCAAGTAGATCAGAACATTAATTTAAAAAATTATTTATGTGAAAAAGATCACTGATGACAAGTGACCAAGTCAGAATGGTTTGGTGAAGAAACGCTTTAATTTATTATTAATCATAATTCAATTATATATTAATATTTTCTAAATAAAAGCATGGAGAAAAACAATTAACCCAGATAGCTATAGTTATATAAATATCCCTTGCCAAACAATAACAAGAAGCAAACATCTGATCTAGTAACAAATATTCGGAGGCAAAGACCACCATATATCTTTTCCTCAAAAAAAAAAAAATGAAAATAATAATAATAAAATAAATAAAATAAAAAAAGTGAAGCAAACATCTGATAATACATCCTCACACAAAACTTATGATCTTAAGACCAAACACAAAAGGAACAAACCTAGAAAGGCAGAAATAAAAATAAAATAAAAATAAAAAACCAAGAAGAAGACTAACCCTAGTTCTTCATGAAAACCAACCTAATACTGCATGCAGTGACTTCAATGAAGATACAGATATATAGATACATACATATAGAAAACTCTAACAAGATATACTATAGTTTCTTTAGTACATTTCCTTCCGCTCGGGGCGCAACGGGAAGAGCTCCAAGGTGCCGTCGCACCGTTCCTTATCGTCTCCGTCCAGATCAACGGCATTCCAACTCCTACACCTCTTCTTGTTTCCAGCTGCCACAGCACTCTCCTCCTTACCCTACAAAGATCAATGCAAATTATAAATTTGGTTTCCCTTATTTTGTCTTGCAGATCGACATGGAAACAATGTATATGTAGCATGAATTATTTTGACATGAAATATGTAATATATATATATATATATAGCAGACAGCAAGATGTCAAATTACATTTCTTCTTAAGCATAATGCGGATTATGCAAAAGATTACTTAACAAAGAAAATTCTTTAGACCAAATGAAAGTTCAACAGTTAATTTAATAAGATTATAAATTAAGTTCTTCATATCATATGAGAAACATCTTGCGTCCATTGGAAAACCGTCCATAGATCTATAGATGTCTACGGAATGTAACAGATACATCTCAAAATGTAACAGATGTATCCCCAAATGTAACCTATGGACGCTAGGTATTACTCATACCGTATTATTCGTAGCTGGAGAAGGTGACACCATGTCGGTTGTGTTTGCACACAGTGCGAGAAGTGCCGAGCGCTTCTGCTTCTGCCTCTCTCTGGCCTTGTGGTTCTGGAACCAGTAGAACACGTTCTTGCCCTCGATCCGTCCATACCGGCTGAGCTCAGCTGTGATCCGCTCTATCTGGTGAGCGCTCGGAGTGCGCATGCCACCACGATACAATGCCTCTAATATTCTTATCTGCTCCGGTGATGGGTTCCAGCGTGTCCCTCCTGATTGCGTCTCGACCTACAACATCACTCGATTAAATTAGAACTCGGAAGCAACGTAATATTTACATGTTGCACAACACGTTTAATATGCATATATATATATGGTTGTAGTTAATTTCCAGTTACAAGTTGAATTGAATTAACATTGCCGGATACAACAAATTGGTCGTTAATATATACATATAGCTAGACTATTATACTAACGTTAGCATTTCGGACCGAAATGCTAACGTTTCAGGAATTGTGATCACCATACCAGTGAAGCAGTGATGAGCTTGCCCGATCTCGGCACGGCTCGGCCTGAATTCTTGAAGCACCACAAGTCAGAACTAAACTTTGAAGGAAGTGATAGGTGCCATTGGTTGCTTAAAGCAGATGGGCTTGAAGCATTTATGAGGAAATGGTGAAGCTTCATTGTTTCTGCTGAGAATGAGAGTGCGCTGTGTTGCATGGGAACTGAGAGAGAATGGAGATTATATAATTTCTTATATATTTATATGGAAGTGTATATATAGTGAAAGTTGATTGATTGGTTGATTGGAAGGAGATTGCAAGGCAGTGCATGCATATGTGTTTCCTTGTATATATATATAGAAATGATTTTATGTGATCAGTACGTTGAAAATGGTATATCAAAATGAAAACTGTTATACAGAGATATCAAAATTGATATCAACTGTTTTAGTATTCATATTAGATAGGTATGTATTTCAAATTATTGGTATCACTATGTCAATTACTTTGTACAATGTACTGCGATATGATATATTATATAAATAAGTGTAATACATTAATGAGTTAATTTGAATATTAAGATATTTAACATGAATGCAAATACAATATCGTATCAATTTTGATATCTTTTTTGGTATCTATGCATCAGTTCCCTTTGAAAATTTGTAATGGTACTTATTCAATTGTTCCTTGTTCATAAATTAATTAAGTGAAAAAATATATTTTTATTTTTAAATTTTAGTATCTGACATTTAGAATGGCATGTTGCTAGGTTCTATCAACTTTTCGGAAAAAAAAGACATTTAGAATGGCATTATATACATTTTTTTTATATGTTTATTATAGGGTCAAATTAAATTAACTAATAGAAAAAAGAGGAAGGCAGAGATAAACGTCTAGTGCTAGCTTATTATTTAATTAAAATATCAGGGACATGATTGGAGGTGCATTTACGTGACGTCAATATACCTTTTGATCATTTTGTATCTTGAGATATATAGCTAGGCACTAACTATTAATAATTAAACATCATATCACCCAAAAATAGTTTCTGCTATTTCTCCACAAATAGCAAGGTTTTTAATTATTAATTCTATCTACAGAAAGAGAGAGGGAGAGTTTGCTGAATTCTTAAGCATGCCACGTCGTCATTGTTGTTCTCAACCATTAGATTATTTTTTAGATTATTTTTTATCAACAGTTAGATGGTTAGATATTCATTAATTTTTTATCCAGAATTTGAAAAGACAACAAGTATAATCAATGTCATGATACAAATAAATTATTATGGTTATGCAATTTAATAGGACATTTTATGCCCATATTATTTTGCAAGTTTGTTACAATACTAGAGCTATGAATCAGGATTTTGCACTGAAAAATAATATTACATAAATTAATAGATATGCAAAATAAATAGACATTTTTCATAAATATATATCTTATTAAATAAATATTGAACTTAATATATTTTCTATACAATATATTTTTAATTAGTTACATATTAAGTCATATTAAGTTCTTTAGTCACATCAAATTATCACGTCATAAAAAGTCTAAAAAAATAAATTAATCTGTAGTCAAATAGTAAATTAATGTAAGTACGCAATATCCTCTGTAAGAGGTTATTAATAGTTATAGAATAATACGGATAGACATTATTTTTTTACAACATTAATTTAAAATTGAGGAGTTTATAGACTCGCATATATATTTTACCCAAATAAAACTTACACAAATTAGTAACACTGTCTAATTTAATGGAAAGAATCAGAGAACCAAAGTAAATTAAACAAGAAGTTTTCCAAACGTTATTTATCATGTTTAAAACAAGTATGAATAATATAATCGTACGTTGGTTTATTTTTGTTTTGCTTAAAGTTTCAAATATATACAGAGTAACCAAGTAAAAGGGAGAATTATTATTTTAGTTAATTACCAACAACCACTATAAAAAAAGTTTTCATAATGTTAAATTAATTTTTGCATATATATCGGTGTGATCAAACATGTGCTGCGGCCTGAAGCTATCATTGCAACTGACAGCTTCATGACTGGTATATCAGTTCATCGGACCTTGCAATTATAAATGATAATTATTAAACCTCGAAAGATAAAAAATAATATATTTTTTTCTTTTAAGTTGCTTGATTATATGAGTACTTATAGATAATATTATTGTACATTTAATTATATTAATAATCTCTTATTTATTTAACAATTTACAAAATATATAACTTGTATTTAATAAGTTAGATTTGAGATGATGAGATGTAGATATTCTTCCGAGTTTTCATAATGTTATTATATATAATGATCTTCTCGACAACATGCATGGGAGCAAAATTGAAACCGGTCATGAAAAATCAAGTGGATGCATGCAAGCAATGTTGATGAAAATTAAAGACAAACTTAGAATTATTTGCATTTTATTTTATTCTTTTTTTATTTTTTGAGTCTTAAATGTATACTTAGCAAGATATGAGGTAGTGAATGACCAAATACTCTTCAAACCATCCAATATTGACCTAAGATCAACCACAACGTTTTCAGGATCGATGTTCAAATGATTTTTGGAGATCAAACATGAACCAAAACCAAGCCACAAACTGAACCAATCTTGCTACTATGTTAATATGAACACCATATATAAATCGTTATAAACGATTCCCGATCATTATAACTATTGTCTGGAAGATGATTTCGTCCAGATTTGCAATATTTTCCAACTTAGTTTTAGGCTCTTTATCTATTCAAGAGCTCACTTGTACACAAAACAAACCATCAAACCTGTTGTCAAAGTTTGAGATCTCACTTGAACTCTTAAACTCTCTACAATCATTTCCTTCAATTTTCAAACCTTCAAACCTCAGTGTTCATAAACCCTACATGACAAAACCAGGACTCACCACCATCTAAGTATCAGAGTCGAAGTTTGCGGTTAAATTGAGTGAAGGATAGGTTAGAGTAACATTGAGTGTGTGGATCACCATTCGGCAAAGTTCGCCTCATATTGTGTATTATCACGAGACGTTTGCTCGAGCTTTGTGGAGAAACCTTGTGTAGTTGGTTTTTGGCATAGTAATTTAAGTTGACTACGAGTTTCGTGTAGTAGGCACCGTGTTTTATACTGAGCAACCGTTATATCTGGGCTCTTTTCTATCTCTCTCTGCTCTTTACTTTTATTTGCAATATCTTGTGAATTGAGTAGTTTATTTATCTTACAAATTTGAATTGAATTGAATTGCAACATGCTGAGATCATTAGGTGTCATTCAAAATTGAATTGCAACATAGTGAGATCATTAGGTGTTATTAGGTGTCATTCAAAATTGAATTGTATACTTGATCGGTGATTTAATTAGTTAAATTCCCCAAATATTGCTATTCACCCCTCTTAACTCGCTAGCTAATCACATATGTTTCTCACTTATGTATTAACAACAATGTTAATTAATTAGATTTTGGGAAAATTCTTATGCAAGCTAGCTAAAGGGATTGGGGACAAACTTTCCAAGGAATAAAAAGCAAATATTGAGCCACAGCCCCACAGGATAAAAGACGGGATGAAATAATCATGTCTTCTTGGTCAAATGACATGAGTTATATATACATCAATTTTCCTTTTCCTTCCTTTTTCAATATGTCACATCCGGTCAACCAAAGTTATGTACATATATATATATTTATATTTATATTTAGGACAATGATATTATGCCTCAAATTTTGCCCCTACAATTCTATAATGAGGTGGCATATGGGTGAGGAGGATCATTTTTGTAAAAATTTAAGGTCGGAGGGTCATTTTTGTAAAAATTTAAGGTCGGAGGGTCATTTTCATAAAATATTTTAGGGTTATTTTTGTAAATAGTTTTTTAGGTAGGGTCATGTTTGTAAAATTTCTTTTAAAAAGGGGATATTTCTGTATATATTTCTGAAAAATGATATTTTTGTAAATATTTTGTCAACACATCATGTAGTGTGAGGGCAATGTAAGGGGTAATATATATTTTTCCTTATATTTATTAGCTCAATGTTGATGATCCTGGATATTATTCTTTTCGTACAGTCTGAATGCTTGAAGCATGCCACAACAAGTTGCAAAACATTGTAAAGTTATTTCTGTGAGTACCCAAACGATCATATCTTTTTCTTAATTGTGATTTGGTGGTTAAAATTAAGAAGACATCAAAAGGCTAATGCTATCAATTTATAGTTATGTTGCTTTTAGATAAATTAAATCATACAAACATATTTTTCTTTAACTGACTTTTGGCTTTCTCATATTAATTACTAATTGATTTGATGATTTGCAGCATGATGCTTCAAAAAACAAATGATCGTAAACTATATAAAAAGGAAAAACTAATAATATGGACTCATGGCATTGAATTCCATGATTGAAATGTCGGAATCCTTTCCTAGTTGCTTAGATAATATTGAAAATTTCATGAATGAATGAATGATAGTTTTGAAATCTAAGGATCTAAATTATTGTACATAGATAATGGGGAACTAGTTATATCTCCAATATAATTTAATAATTACAATTTAGCATCATAATTATAATTATTTATCTGTTATATATGTACGTATATTTGTTATCCCGTGTTTTGTATTGAACTTCCATGCTGGTAGAATATGATAAGTAATATTCAGTTAATATACATTATATATGAGTTGTTATTTTATAGATCAGCTAAGTAACTTTTCATTTAGAATCGAGCAGTTCTTATCAAACCTCTCTCTTTAATTGTATCAAAAAAGACATAACGTCACCATCAGATTATGACAAATGAACGGCCCATATTTCATCAGATTTATAGCAGAATTAGCCTTATATATACAATTAATGATAATATTCATATACTCATTTAATTACTACATATAAATAAAAAGACAAGTAATATTTACTTCAAATGACAGGTAATATTTGTTCTTTTTTAGAATAATTTTAAGTTAGTTACTATTTTTGAATGGAAGACCAAGATTTGAGTTTGAGGCGTAGAAAAAGAAACGGAAATTTAGGGGTTGTTTGATTCTCTGCAGGTGCAAAGCATATGCAACTCCTCCTGCTTTGCACTAGTACTCGATTGTTTGTTTCTTTGCAAGCCATATCCGCATTTGTAACTGTAACTGCATCAACTTGCTTGTTGCAGTAGTTGGTCCTATGTCCAAATTCACTGTAATGCGAGATGCAATATTGTAGCTGCTGTGCAAAGATAATGTTCTTTCGTTATAAGTTCTTACCATACAATTAGAAAATTAAATATGTTCCTTATTTGTCATGAATTGTTTAAATGACGTAATAAAAACTTACCATAGATAACTTTTCAATAAAAACAAATGATATTCTTAGATACTACCATACAAACACAATTCTAAAGATACACATGCAGCATTTGGACCTTCCATGCAACTAAAGCTACAAGGTAGCAGAAATTACAAAAAAAACAATAGAATTAATTATTGGTGCATGGCGGTGACTAGTGACTAGAACTTAATTTATAGAGGTACTGGCTAGCTAGCTAGCCATGGATTGAATAGATTTTTTTATTTTTGAATTTCACTCCAATGATTCAATTATAAAGTTTCTTTTCGATCTGATAACTATAAATAAATATTACCCAATATTAAATATTCATCTACAACCAGTAAAATTGTTTCGGTGTGATCGAGCAACACATTTTTTGATGAAATGAGTAAAATTAATTATTATAAGTACTAGCTATTAAAAAAGTATATAAATTTTTAATCTCAACAATTGAGAACCATTTCACGTTATGAATTTTTTGTGTATTGTATAACATTAAAATTAATATCATGCATTGACAAAATTCTCAATGTGTATTTGTATTACTACAAAAATATGTACATAAATTAAGTGAAACATATATATTATTCAATTAGACATAAATTTCAATAGAAGTATTCTAACAAAATGGGCACATGTGTGGTTCATAAAAACGATCATATATAAATTTACCTTTCAAATTCCATAAATTTATAAATGAATTATCAAGGCAGAGCAAGCAACGGCTCGACTTTGGGGTCATGCATGATGGGCCTACAATCTACACATGTTCATGGAAAGGTACTAAAAACTAGGAGATATGGAATAATATTGTGGGGCTGTTATGTTATGGAATGAGCAATTGAGCATGCAGCAGGGGAAGAAGACCATATGATTTTCTCATGTTGACTTGCCATAAAGAATTCATCCTTTTTCAATTTAATTCCTTTTTCTCAAATTAATTGAGATCTCTTTTTAGTTGTTGCTTTCATTGATACATATACTTACATAATATTTTATTTTATATATCATATAAATTTATGGGTATTAGAAATAATTAAAATTAATTGGTGCTTTGTCTAACACATAATTGATTATACTAAAATTGACTAGTGGAATTAATATGACTTGCATGCTTTAGAATGATCAAATAATCAACCATGTTTTTGGTGACTAATCGGTAAATCTGAAATTAATTCTCAAATAACTATATTTTGAATCTCTTAAATAACAAAAATAATTTATGAGATATGTTGTATATATCATGTTTTATGTGTATACAAAAAATTATACCATTTTGATTTTGTATCAATTAGGACGATTGTATTTTTTACATATAAACATTTGAAATTTCAATAATATTTATCTTTACGAAACAAATTTTGAACCGTTACAATTTGGTATCAGATGTTCTACATTGCCAAAGCTTACATATATACACATAAAAAAAATCCAATTTACATGAGAAATTCAACTATTATAAATGAGAATGAGATTATAAAAACTCTTTTTGTGAGGCACATGCTTTTGTCGTCTCTGACCGATCGATCAGGCAAGTTTTTTCTTGGCGGAAATCATGAAAATTCTTTCTGCTTTTTTGGGGGATGAATGAAAGAAAGAAAGAAAGAAAGAAAGAAAGAAAGAAAAGGAGATTCCACCAATCCCCATAAAGCAAAATCTAAAGCTGTGAGTCTGTGACTGAGAAAAAAGAATGAGCAAAAGCGATTGACAAGCAAAGCAAGGCAACTGATATAATCTATCATCTCTCAAAAAAAATATATAATCTATCAAAAAAAAAAAAAAAAGCAAATGATAGAATTAAATTAAATTAAAAGGAGTCTCTGTTTGACATCAGTTGAATCACTGACTGTATCAATTTCATTGAATTTGACAGAATAATAATAGGCGGGTTGCATTTTCCTCCAAAGTAAAGCGGAATAATATCTAGATATATCGCACAAATAATTTATTTGTTTTCAATTTGTAACTGTAATTTTAGTATTTATCATGAGGAGGGATCCAATAACATATCCATAAATATTGGTGCCCACGGTGACAATTTTATAATTTATACATAAATTGAAAATTTTAAACCATCAGACGTATTATATATTATCTAAATAATATATACATAAAAAATGATAAAGTTTGAATATTGTTTTGGTAGTCATCAAGAGAAAAGAAAAAAACCATAAAATTTGAACCGTTGATTTTTTTTAATGCTTGATGCACATATAAATAAAATCAAAATGATATAATTTTTATATACACACAAAACATGATATCTACAACATATTCTATCAATTAGTTTTGTTATTTAAGATTTTAAAATGTGTTTAGTTAAGATTTAATTTCATGATCACTTATCGATAATCAAAAACATGGTTATTTGATCTCTCCTCATTTAATATAACATGTAATTGCTCCGTTCATACGTTTTGGTAATCATTATAGGTTATTGTGCCAAAGCCTAATCATTGTCAGTTGGGCCGGGCCTTGAATGGAAACATGATCAGTTGGGAAGCCCGGGTATATCATTGATATGAATTGGGCTCTCACAAGCAATCTATATATAAAAAGGGCCCATCAATGTCAGGGCGTAATTTAACAACACAAGAACAGGAAATGAAGTCTAGTTCAAATCCAATCTAAATACATGTCTAGTAAATGGAGCATAATTATAGGGTGTAACCTACCGTCTATATGGATTTAATCCATAGAGTTTGACAATATTCACTGACAAGTGGACCACATGGGTCCCATTTGTAATAACATGTGAGTGTGGATATGCCATCAAATTACACAAATTGGATATATTCCCATAACATATTAATTCATTTAGATATAGAGGAGGGATCCATTGACAATGCTTAATTTGATAATCTTGACAATGAGAATTTTCACAAATTTTTAAAAATTCAGAAAAACTCTTAAAAATGAAAAATAGTTTATGGATGTATTATTTAACTTATAGATTAATATTATTTCAAATTTCAATCAATTTGAACATCGTTTAATGGCTTATCAAAATTTTGTGCACTTTTCAACGGTTGTAAATAACGGATCTTTAAAGAGTTATCAAATGTCGCTTAAATTGAACATAATTGGAAACATAATCAATCTATAAGTTAAATAATACATCCATAAACCATTTTTCATTTTTAAGATTTTTTTATTTTTTACAAATTTTTGAAAGTCCCCATTGTGAAGATTGCCAAATTAAGTATCGTCAATGAATCCCTCCTCTAAGTCCTCTTAGATATATACCCTACAACTCTCATTTATAATTAAAATAATCTATTAAATTCGTTTTTATCTACGAAAACACTTTCCTCTCAAACACTCTCTCTCTGTGTATCGCCTGTCGGTACCGGGTGTCGCTGGCGAGTGTCTCTTTCTTTCATTCCCGACAGCACAAATTCCCTGCGTACTCTCATGATCTCATCTCTGATCCAACAATAATAAAAATGGAGGTAATTATAAATTTATAATAACCCAACCCTAGCTAACTAATTAATGGGCATAGTTTGTTGAGAATACAACGCTGACCCAAAAATGCCCAAAGCCCATATACAAGAATAATCTAGAGTATGTGGTGTTTAGATATTTATTAGGAATAATCTAGAATATTATGGATATAAGAAAAATATCTTAGGTCTAGAATTATCTATAAAAATATCTATGGAAAAATATCTAGGTTCTAGAATTCTCCATAGAACTAGTATAAATAGGGGTGTGGAGTTGGATGAAGCAAACCAAGCAAGAGATAGTAGTGAATTGGAGGTTAGGATTGTAGTAAGAAGCTAGGGGTATATGGAGGTGTAGTATTTGAGTAGTAGTAGTTGTAACAATATTTTGAGTTATAATAGAAAATATTGTTGTAGCTAGTGCCTCCATACTCAACAATCTGGTATCAGAGCCGGAGTTGTCGGAGCTTGTTCAGAGTCGGTGGTAGGGGTCAAGCATAGAGCCGGAATTCTGCCGGTGTTCCGCCAGTCAATATAGTGGTATCGACAAGTTGTCGAAGGAGCCGCAGCTTGACGACAGTCCGGGACTGCGAAGTGCGGTGGAGGAGAAATCTTCAAGAAGGCTTACTAGACGTCGGCCGTCCTAGTTGAAGCCATGGATTTCTCAGGTACGATTGGTGGAATGAAGAAATTGAATTCTAGTAATTATATATATTGGAAGGCATGCATAGAGTCCTACCTCCAAGGGCAGGACCTATGGGAGGTAGTAGGCGGGTCTGAGACGACCCCGCCGAAAGTTGATACCGTAGAAGAGACGGTATCGGAACAGGTTGCTGACCCCAAAACGAAAAAGAAGAAGGCTTCAGAGAAGCCAGCCGAAACTCTGTCCGTGGAGAAGCAAGCCGAAACTCTGCGGAAATGGCGAATCAAGGCTGGGAAGGCAATGTTTGTACTCAGGACAGCCGTTGAAGACGAGCTACTGGAGTACATCAGAGAAGCGCCCACGCCGAAGGTAGCCTGGGATACCCTAGCAACACTCTTCTCAAAGAAGAACGACGCGCGCCTCCAACTACTTGAGAAGGAGCTCATGACAATCTCACAAGGTAAGATGATGATTAACCATTACTTTACAAAAGTAAAATCTCTTTGTAGTGAGATTGCTCAAATAGACCCTGAAGAAAAGATCAGCGAGCAAAGGATGAGAAGGATTCTCATCAATGGGCTAAGACCCGAGTACAGCGGGTTCATAGCAGCCGTCCAAGGTTGGCCAACGCAGCCAACACTATTGGAGCTGGAGAATATGCTCGCAAACCAGGAGGCTCTAGTGAAGCAAATGGCCGGAGTCTCGTTGAAGCAAGAAGAAGAGGCCTTGTTCAGCAACCGAAAGACGGGTCGACCTGACCGAAAGTCAAGAGGTAGACCCGAAGGAAGGTCTAGCCAGCAACGAAGGCCTAAAGAGAAGACTAATTCTTCAGGGGGAGCTCGAGACTCATCCGATGACAATGAAGACGATGACGATCGATGTTATAATTGTGGCAAAAGAGGGCATTATGCACGAGATTGCTGGCGGAAGAAGAAGAAAGGCCATGGTAATGTGGCGACCTCAAGAAGCCAAGACATTGTCCATGAGAGCAGTGGTTGTGAAGAAGAGTGGGATGCAGAAGTAGCACTCACTGCTGCAATCATGGAAGATGAAGAAAGCCTCGCGGTGACCACAGTGGAGATGGTGCCGGAGGAGGTCCCATATGAAGAAGATTGGGACGCGATGGCGACTGTTGGAATACAGTCGGTAGTTGGCATAGAGGTTGCCGACGGTGATGAACCAGAGGAAGAGGAGTTCGACATGGAGTCATGGCCGATCAAAGATGAAAAAGATGCCATAGAAGATGAAGAAGAGATTGACATCGAGGCTTGGCCCATCAACAATATACGAGACATTGTAGAAGTTGATGAGCTTGAGGTAGAAGACATCGAATCACGGTCCTTCATCAATGGCATAGATGTTGAGGAGGCCAGTGATCTCGAGGAGGAAGAGATCAATTCCGAGTCATCGTTCTTTACGGAAGACACCGAAGATGTCAAAGAGGTAAGTAAGCTTCACTTTGAGTCATTACCTTTTAAAGAACCAATTAAAGAATTACTCGATGAGGAGACCAAAGTCATAAAGGAGGTCGGAATTATGAGTTGCGTCGTGGCGGATGAAGAGAAGCCACAAGAGAACGACGAGGTGGAAACCATCACTGAGGAAGGTGATGCCGTTAGGATGACACATAGAAGTATCACTGTACCTGAAGGACGGGAGTCGGTGCAAGGAGTTAGAGCCTGTCAGGTGATCTGTCGAGAAGTCGGAACTCGACGAAGACTAGTGCCGAGACCACTGCGAGCACCACAAATGACCAAGGACCAAGCACATTGAAGTACATTATCACTTTATTCGGGAGAAGGTCCTGCAAGGTGAAATTCAAATGAAGCTGACACCAACAGGAGAGCAAGTCGCTGACATCTTCACAAAAGGACTTAGTATGGGCAAGTTCCAAGATATGCGAGTGCAACTTGGAATGTGCACCAAGTCAGCGTTGAGGGGGAGTGTTGAGAATACAACGCTGACCCAAAAATGCCCAAAGCCCATATACAAGAATAATCTAGAGTATGTGGTGTTTAGATATTTATTAGGAATAATCTAGAATATTATGGATATAAGAAAAATATCTTAGGTCTAGAATTATCTATAAAAATATCTATGGAAAAATATCTAGGTTCTAGAATTCTCCATAGAACTAGTATAAATAGGGGTGTGGAGTTGGATGAAGCAAACCAAGCAAGAGATAGTAGTGAATTGGAGGTTAGGATTGTAGTAAGAAGCTAGGGGTATATGGAGGTGTAGTATTTGAGTAGTAGTAGTTGTAACAATATTTTGAGTTATAATAGAAAATATTGTTGTAGCTAGTGCCTCCATACTCAACATAGTTTATGTACGTACCTGCTTAGCAGTTATAACATGTTGTTGGTTTCAGGTTTAATGGGTTGTTCGGTAAGGTGGTTGGCTTAAATATTTAAGCCTCACTAAGCCTTAAGGGTTTAAGAAAGCGTAAGCCTTAAGCCATAAGTATTGCTTCCTTAGAAATCTGGGCAAGGCTTAAGCCCCGGTCAAAATGAGGATTAAGGAGAAACTTTTAATCCGTGCTAAGGAGCTCGCGTTCGGAAAGATTAAGAGACTAAGGAAGCTGAAGGAAATCTAAGGAGGACTAAGGAAGAGTTGCCGAACGGCCCCAATAATAACAGAATATAAATTGTACTGTACATGCTTTAGTTTGTTTACTTGTTAAATTTGTTGTTGTACAGTTGTACACTCCCATCAGTATCACTTTCAGTCTCCCTCTCCTTTCAGGTACCTGTCTGGCTTAAATTAGGGAATTGCTCAAAGTATGTAGGGTCTACTTTTCCGATCAGATGGTTGGGATCGGTTGTCGCACCGATCATAAAGTACCTCGGTGTTTGCTGCACCAATCTCAATGTATTTCGGTGTTTCTCAACCGTCGGATCAAAAAAAGCAGACCCACTTTTCTTTCCCGATCCTTGCTAATCACTTGGGTTAATGCTTTGTTTTTATTTTCCAGCAGGGAATGTGATTGTTGTTCTTGTTGTTTGCTTCATTTGTGTACTCTTTTTCCACAATTGGGTGTTTTATTACTTGGCTAATCTGGAACAATAACTGTATGTGTACATATATGATCATGCATTGTACCCAAGAGGGAATTGTTTTCAATCATTCAATCATATCATTTGTTTCTTCTTTTCAAATCTCAAACTTTATTGCTTGTTTGATTTTTCACAAGTGTCTTGTTTAGGAATTGAGCTCATTCATTTTCTGATTTCATTGTTGGGGTCTCAGAAATCACAATTTTATGATTTCTTTTGTACCATTTTTAATGAAACAATGGAATTAGCTGCTTGGTTGGGTCTTGAATTTCTTTTATTCCAGTTACTGACTGTGTTGTTACTTCCATTTTATTCATACAGTTTTGCAACAACCTTAAAAGGAAGTCTCGAGAAGCGGCGCAAGGTACTCCAGTCATGCCGAAGGATAGTTCTGAGCTGCATGTGCAAAAGGTGCACAGGGCGGGAGCCGCAGTCGACGGATGCCCGATCGAATATTCTGACGAAAGTAAAGAGGCCACAGAGACGAATTGCCTGGGAGAGACTTCCCGCAATAATTCAGGTACTTCGGGTTTAGTCTACTAATCGACCGGGACTCTTTAGAAATTATGTCTGATTGTTCTTGACTCTTGTATAGTTGTATTTGAAAACGAGCTCTGAAAGCTCGAAGACAAAGGTAGTAATCAAAACAAAGATGAAATCAAACCAGCAACAACTTTGTTGTAATATCTGTTGAAGCAGCTGGATTACTCTAAATATGAACTCTAATGCTGAAAAAATTGTCAATTTTAATGAGTTTTGACTTCTTGAATTGGGGCTGATTAGACATTGCTTTCCCCCAGCTAGTACTACTTTATCTTTTTTAATGAAGTGCTATAAGAATAAGGATAGTTTCTGCATGCTCCTAATATTGGCCAATTCTGATGAACTATTCTGGTACACACCATTTACTGAGTAGTAGATTGGTACCATTTATCTGTTGGTATTGGTGTTTGGTATCTAACTATAATATTTCAGTGCCCTAATTATGTTAAGATTGGTTGTTAATTTTTACTGAAACATGCAGATTCTGGCAAGACTGCCAAATTGAGGCTGTTTGATATTTGCTCTACGCAGCAGTGGAACAGCCCTATTTATGAGTTATGTGAATCAGTGAATTATGGCCAAAATATATTGTAAGTTTTCTTGTTGTCCCTTTTCCTTCTTTCTTCTAAATTCTTGGGATTCTTTTTTTAGCTATACTTCAGCCATAATTAAGATTAATTTAGGATCTGCAATTGTTGGGTGTTTAGATTATGACTATATTTAACTCTTTTACACTCTTCATAATTTCTGTTTTATTAATCATAGGAGAAATTGACTTTTCTTTTAGTTAGGCTGCAATGAAATACAATAACAATACTAAAAGCTCGTTCAGTAGTCGCTAATTATAAAGAAATTTTTTTTCTATTAGAATAGGATTTCAGATTGTATTTGGTGAAAACCAAAGGTTTAAATAGTGGATAGCGGACTCATCGCAGTGGGATATATTTGATAGCGGATATCAGATATCGGCGCTATCGCGGGCGCTACCAGTTCCTGTTATGTAGAATATTTTAACTATTTTATTGGTTCATGAGCTAAAATATTTAATAAAAATGATGAATAATTAGAATAATTTATAAAGTTTTCTAACCAAATCGTTTAAAAATTATATAATTATTGTATTTCTCTTGAAACAAAAGCATTCTTATTCAGATATATTGACATAGTACAACATGTTGGTCAGTCTTTTATTGCACAAGTATAATTTGTTTCTATCAAAAGGATTTCAAATTGAATAATTGAGTAATTACTTTTCCTAAATATTAAAAAATTGAATGGATTATTGAAGTTACCAAAAATAAATTATCTACCAATCATTTTTCAAGAAAAAAGTTAGAATATAAAAAATATGCTAGAAAAATTGTAAACAAACCATGATAAAACATTATGTAAAAAAATATTTATTGGTTATATATATAACATTTTAATGGCTTTCAAGTATATGACTTTCATTTTCACTAATCAATCCCACTATTTTTTTTATGTGGATACTAAGTTTATATAACATTGATTATTGTTTATAAATCCAATTAATTATGTGTTAAATGATTGTAACATAAATTAATAACGATTATTAGGTGTTAGATATCATAAAATAATTGAAAATTCAGATGATTCGAACCATATTTTATATGTTATTATATAAAGTATCGCATAGCGGGAAAAAACCGATAGCGCCGTAGCGTTTTGGTTCCAAAACGCTATATCGACCGCTATAGCGGCTGATAGCGGCGCTATTTAAACCTTTGGTGAAAACCTACAAAGAGCCTATCATTGATAGGAAAAAAAAATAATCCAGTCCAACTAAAACAAGCATTTTAGAGGAATAAAATTTCTATTAGGAATCGATAGTATAGTACGCCGAATAGTGAATAGAAATTATTTCCTGTAAACTCTCAATTCCTATAGAAACTTACAGAATTTGTGTTTGCCGAACATGCCCTAACTAATTTCTTGCTCAATCAGGTTCAAGTACAAGGTGAAAGTATTGATTAATATGTACTCGCTGACGGTACTGGAATGCTTCAGCGCACCTAATTGTCAGAGAGAAGCTGCACAAGAACATGCTGCGGAGGGCGCATTGTGGTACCTGAATCACCTGGGCTATTGTTAATATGATTTTGACTTTGCATGTTTATATGAGCTCAAGTCACCAGATAGATCTGTTGTTGATGAAATATAATTGTTAGTTACTAGTATCGTCAGCTCCTTTTAATTTAGTAGTAGGCATGCTTTTGAAGGGATCATTTTCGACTCATTTGCATTGTGTTATTCGGCTACTTATCACGATTACTTGTTGACAAGTAGTTGGATGAATATAACTAATTTGTGATGCATCATGTTAGAACAACAAATGAGTGAGGGGCATGGACAATTGCTTTAATCATGTTATATATTTATAATGCTAGATCCAAACCAAACCTGTAAAGAGGTAATACAAAAAGGGATAAAAAGGAGGAACAGATTAATCCCAATAAAAATGTCTCAATTTTTCCTCAGTGATCTCTTCTAAAGATTCTATACAATTAGTTAAGACGAGAGATCGAAAAAACCATCTCTCTCTGTCCCAATTCCACTGGCACTTTGTGCTCACAGGGTGTAGTTCTTGTTGATCGTGTCGATGTCAAGACCCTTCAGCTTAACAATCGACTCGACATGTCCCTTCACGGTGTGGAGCTCCCTTAGCCTGTATTTGTAGAAACATTGAAACAAAACTTCTTTCAGGTTACGCACCTTTTATATTAGTTGATATGAATGCAAGCCATGATAATGGTTTGTATGACCATATCATATATCAGTCTGTGGCTTAAATAATCTTTACCTTGCAACTTCAGCGCGCCTCTTAGCCTGCTCTGCGATCTCAGAGAGCTCAGCATAGCTGGCTTCACTGAAGTGAGTGGCACCAGCACCGGTCTGGAGGCCATGGCGTGTGCGCTGGTCGATGGCCCACTGCGCCTGGCGCTCACCCTGTCCATAGTCCACCTTGTTTGTGAGTCCCACCTGCACATACACATCAATTGTTTAGTGAAGTCATTCACCGAATATCCTCGAGAAACCAAGTTGAATGTTGTCAGATGATGGGGCCTGGTTATTGAGTTACATGTTTGTCAAAGACACTGTTCCAGGCCTTGCCACTGAGGAGGTAGCGGATGATGAACTTGAGGAAGTCCAGAGGAATGTAGGTTACAATGCTGTAGATCCAGATCACACCGGCCCATCCCCATCCGATTCCGCTGATTTTGGCAAAACTCCAGTTTGCATAGACAGCAAGTAAGGTGGCAATCTGCAAAAATGCAACTTGTTAATCGCTGCAAGTAATCGAGTAAAGTTGTTATGACGGAATATCGTTTCTTATACTGATATGATTAACCCAGGTAAAGAAAAAAAATTCACCAATTGAGCGATAAGGAAGGCAGCGACGAGGAAGAAACCGGGACGTTCAAAGTAGGACAAGCTCCTGGACCTGGTGACGAAAATGAGTGCCTGGCTGATGATGCTCACTTGGAGGTATACAGCTGACATGAGCTCATCAGTGTTGTTGCTGATTGATCTCACACCAAATGTTTTCTAAAATATTTTGGGCAAGAATTAGAACTGTTCTAGAGACCCTGAGAAATTCTTTCATAATGATTATTTGATTTCCATTATATAATAGTAATTGAAAAGTTTCAAGCTGTTACCGAGAAGAAATCGGTCTCATATGCAGCGTAGAAGAACACCACAGTCATGATAGCCATGTAGGCCCCAAGCACGATACCAGTGGCAAAGATCTCCCTGAGCTTCCAGGAATCGGGCAAAGGCGACGGCTTTACACGATCCTTGGAAATGGTCATGATGGTACCGTCATTCAGGATAGCAATGATAAGAACCATGAATGGTGAGAAGTCGAACTTCCAGATAAGAGCGAGGAGAAGGAATCCAAGAACAATACGGATGGTGATGGAGACGGCGTAAATCGTGTAGTTCTTCATGCGTTGGAAGATTGCACGGCTAGTCAGGACAGCGCTGATGATGACACTGAGACCAGGCTCAGTGAGCACAATATCAGATGCCGACCTAGCAGCATCTGTGGCATCAGCCACAGCGATACCAATATCAGCCTTCTTCAGAGCCGGAGCGTCGTTGACACCATCACCGGTCATACCGCAGATGTGCTTTCTCTCTTGAAGCTTCCTGACGATCTCGTACTTGTGTTCTGCATTAATATTTTATATGTTTAGCTTTCTAGGATCAATTTATGCCGATGTTTCAGCTTTATCAGTTGGATATGGCTTTGTTAATACTATGTTAATTTATTAATTATTTTTACCTGGGAATACCCCGGCAAAGCCATCAGCCTTCTCAATGAGCTCCTCGATAGGCAATCCTGCCATGTCGCTCGCATTATCTCCCAAAAGTGTAGACGAAGGGTACATGTTGGTTCCCATTCCGAGACGGCGACCAGTCTCCTTGGCAATGGCAAGCTGATCTCCGGTGATCATCTTGACGTTCACTCCAAGGTTAAGAGCCCGGGTAATGGTCTCAGCACTGTCGTGTCTTGGCGGGTCGAATAGGGGCAACAGGCCCATGAATCGCCACGGGGCACCGGCAGACTCCTTGGTGGCTTCAGGCACTTCTTGCCTGGCAACTCCCAAAGACCGGAGCCCACGATCGGCAAACTTGTCGATCATTGCATGAACACGCTTCCTGTCGTCTTCTTTTAGGTTGCACAGATCAATGATCTACATTGTCGAAAAAAAGTTTGTATAAGATTTATTTAAAAGGAATTTGCTTAACTAAAATATGTATACCTGCTCTGGAGCACCCTTGCTAGCCCTGTGCCATTGTCCATCTGAGTCAACGTAGGTGATGGCAGTGCGTTTGTCGACTGGATTGAACGGTAGGAAGTGAACCTCGTTGATCCCGGCACGTGCCTATAGTATGCAGTGAGAGCCAACAATTATTTTCTACTGGTATTGTGATATCAGTACATCGAAATAAAACAAAAGGAGGTTGAAAGAACTTGCAAATTCTGAATAAATTGGTACAATTTTGTGAGTTGTTTTACCTCTTTGGGATCAGCAAGCATGTTAACAATTGATGCATCAATGGCATCCTGGTTTTCAACCCTCGAGGCTCTTGCAGCATAAAGCACCACGGCATCCTTGTCGACACCCTTCTCGAAAATCTACCAAAGCAAAAAAAATGTATGAGATAAATAATAAGAGGGAAATCAATAGAGAGATAAATATGAAAAGGTTAGCGAGAAAACCTCGATAAGGTTCTTGTCAACAGTGAGCTTGTTGAGGGTGAGAGTACCGGTTTTGTCACTGCAAAGAACATCCATACCGGCCATTTCTTCAATAGCAGTCATCCTCTTGGTAATAGCACCCTGCTGTGACAGACGGTGTGATCCGATTGCCATTGTCACAGACAACACTGTCGGCATGGCAATTGGGATGCCACCAATGAGCAACACCAAGATGTTGTCGATTCCACTGCGGTACTCACGTGACTGGATGGCGAACATCACGATGATCTCAACAACGATACCGATCGCGATTGTGCAGATACAGAAGTTTCCAATGGATGTCAGCACCTTCTGGAAGTGACCGACATTGTTGGTGGAGTCGACCAAGTGAGCCGCCTTGCCGAAGAAGGTGTGGACACCGGTGGCTATGACGACCGCCTCGATCTCACCTTGTTTGCAAGTGGAGCCCGAGAAGACCTCGTCACCTGGGGCCTTAGTCACCGGGAGAGACTCACCAGTCAATGCAGATTGGTCAATTTTAAGAGGATCACCTTCTAGAAGACGAGCGTCAGCTGGTATGATATCACCGAGCTTGACGCTGATAATGTCACCTGGCACGAGAATGGCGGCGTCCATCTCTAACCATTTCCCGTCACGGAGCACCTATATATTCAAAAGAGCTCTTGATTAAATAACCTTTGTATTACTTTGTCAAATTGAGTTTGTACCGATATATGCATATTTGGTTACCTTTGTCTTGGGAGCAAGACCGGCCATAAGAGCCGCTGCGGCGTTACCAGCATTGTTCTCTTCAATGAAACTAATAGTAGAGTTGATGATCAAGAGAACGACGACTCCAGTGAAGTCTTGCCAGTCCGGAGGTTTCCCCTGTTGTTGCGCAAAATCCGTTGAAATTAAGTGTCATTTATATGAAAACAATTACAAACGATTGATCGATTTTTCTTTCTCGAAAGAAGTTTTGTTAGATCGCATACCCCTCCGTTGGCCAAAACGATGGCCATGATGGCTGCCAGTTCCATCACCCATGAAAGAGGGTTCCACATAAACCCCAAGAACTTGAGGAATTTGCTCTCCTGTAATATCAGCAAGAGAACATAACGTTATTCGTCGAACTTTCGCTTGTTTGGCTGCCATGTTTCAATGTTTTACGGTCTCATATCTACTAGTCAATTCTGAAGCAATATTTTTTCCTATTATCTTTATCCATTTTGACCTCATATTACATTTATTTTATTGTCTAACTAATAATATACATTGCAATGCAAAAAGTATACCTTCTTTTCCTCGAGCTTGTTCTGGCCGAATATTTGGAGCCGGTTCTCGGCCTCCTCCACGGACAGCCCTTCTTTGGAGCATTTCAGCTGGGTGAACACTTCTTCCACCGGAATGGTCTCCTGATAATGCGAAAATATAAACAAAGATGTTCAAATTGCATTTGATGCATTTACCAGATCCCTAACATTGGGAGCATTTATAGTACAACTGGTGGTACTATAAAACCAAAACATTTCGAAATCATCTCGAGCTTATTTTTAGGTATATGGGAAGATAGTTTTTTCATCCATGTTCGATTTGGAATTGAGGAATGTACATTTTTAACTGTGATTGTAAGGGGTAAATCCAGTCGAAGAAGAATGATAACAATCCATTTTCAAGGGGGAATTAAGAATGCGAAAACAGACCGAATGATCATCAAGTTCTTACCAGATCGACGGTTTCATTCTTAATGTCGTCCAAGGAAATGGCGGCCATTGTGCCTGCTTCTTCTGCCGTATGAAGACGCCACCCTTCACCCCCCTCCGTCCCCTATTAGAGGTTGTCGCGAGGATCAGAGAGCTTCTCGCACCTTTTTGAGATAGGCCTAGTTTTCGTGTAACCTCCCTCCCTTTATATACCGTTGCCGACACCATGTACAATGTCAATGCATTTTAGGCAAAAATAGAAAATTACCTTCTGATCCAGCTGGTGGCAGCCACTTGTCAGTTGCATTCTATTTTAAAATTGAGTTTTGAATACTGTTTTGCAAACTCTTTGACGATTAGCCCTTACTACTCCACAAATGAGGCGTAAACAGATGGATACCGGTAGATTTTCACTAAAATTAGGCTTACTTGTTCCTTTTGCAAAGTCTAGAATTAATCATGTTATTAGGAGTTGTTACGTCTTCATTGGGTTCGCATAGCGAACTTTGGAGGTGTCATCTTCGGATAAGCGAACCAACGGCATCTATAGTTTCTGTTAAAAGTGGATTCATGAGGGTAATCTCCGGAATTATAGAGTCCTTGGAAATGTAACCCATATTTTACTAAATTTTGCTATTTACTTCATTTGATCTTTATATACCATATGTTGATTTTTAGAATTATATTCTACTAAAGTACCGATGTAAATCTCTTCGAGTCTATGTTATATACTTATATGTAATTAATGATATGCCTACCAGTTGAAATTATCCATTTTTAAAGTTCGGGAGCTTCCGACAAAATCTGAAACTGCTCTATTTTTGGGTGTTCCATAAAAGAAGGAAATAAAAATGCTGCATTGCACAAGTATCTTGATGTGCCACTTAGAATACTTGTTTCTTTTTTTTTTTGTAGTCATTGCAACTTTTTTGAGGCTACACAGAAAACCTGCCAAAGTTTTCATTAACAAGCTAATGGTACAAAAAGTTTTCATTAACAAGCTAATGGTACAAACTGCAAACTACAATAGTTTTTTTAGACAGTGATGAAGTAAAAAATGAAGGATAACTCAGCAAATGGGCGGGAAGGCGAGGGCGGGACGCGGAGAGAAGAGAAGGCTTAGCAAAAGCACAATGCAAAAGAACATATGATAGTTTTTACTATAACAAACACATCTTGTTGTTGTGTGTTTGTTGTACAAATTCTGACATGAGAAGGTTAGACCTAGAGGTGGCAAATTTTGACCCGACCCAACATTTTTCATTTTGTCAAACTTACCCAAACCCGAACCCGATCCGACAATCTGCCACCTCTAGTTAGACAATCTGCCACCCGAAATTGTCTTGGATTTGTTTCAGTCATGCAGTTTTCTAACAGTTAAAAAGTTAGGAAATTGTTAACAAAACAAACTTAAAATATTTTATTGGCTAGCCAGGTTTTATAACTATGTAACTTCTCAGAATATGTTGTTGATAATCCCTTGTCTATTGTGATATATTTGTACAAAATGTCATACATATATTGTTTATTGATGTGCAGTTGCTTATTTTACCTATATTAGAAGTTTCTCTTTCACATTGATAAGCTAGAAATCTGGTAACTAAACTTGGCATATTATCGTGCTCAATTTATAAGAATTAGCAAAAAATAGGCAAATGTTTCCTTCATGATCCTATTCTTCCATTTAATAAACATTTATGCTGCAAGTTCACAGATTCATTGCACAATTGACTAATTATACACAAATTTGTACGATTGACGAATAACGAGCTGCGGTGCAAAGACCGAAATAGCATCAATCTCTTTTGATTAATTAGATTGTAAATGGTCAGTATATTAATTATTAAGAATAAGAAGCCATGCTAAGACCAAGGAGATTCTGTGCGTGATAGAGTCGACGGATGGGGTTCGTGCCAGAAAACATATACGCAGATTTCGTACTGAATCGATGTGGTGATATGTCATTGTCCAGAGATCATGCACCACCCAGTCCAATCCTGTATTGGGCATGCAACTGATGCATATATCGGTGTCGACAATATAAGCGAGATATTCGGTACTAAAAGGACGCCGTTAACGTTGCGCCAAAATCATCATTCTATAATTCAATAGAACTATAGAAGTGTTTCGACCCAAAAAACTGAACAGAAGGTATATACCAGTATCTGTGCCAGCAAAGAAAGAGCCGATCAGGAAACCGAAGTGCATGCGCAGGACATCCCATGGTCGGTTGCCCGTGGTCTTCTGACACCACAGTCGCTTCTTTCCTTCACCCATAAATCAGTTTGTTGGATCTATGACCAAATTCATTCCACTCAAACATCAACAAAATGTTCATCATCTTGAAGTCCCTAACCCCAAATTAACCACCCAGTCGTATATCTCTCAGTAGCTAATAGTAATCCCCAATTTGCCGGTTCATAAATGCGGTGCGTGCCGCATGTCCTGCATCTCCTTATGTGCATGCCATCATTTAGAAATAACAAGTTTCTTCCAATTTTGGTCAATTCCTGTTAACTTAATTAACACCCATGATATTATATGGTATGTTTGCCACTTTGCCTACATATGAAATTATTTTTTCTCATCTGACCCCCATTAAGCAACATAAAGTTATAAACTCATTTTGGGCTTTATATTACAAAATATAACATAACCCAATATTGGGCTGCTGGTGCCCTATATTATGCACACACCGACTAACATGAACACATGTATAAAGGAAAAATACAACTTGTGAAGTGTGAACATAATACATATATAAAACAGGTACATACATTAATTGGATGCATTGCTGTGCCGTACGGAGGTGTACTCTCACCTTCTCTATAATTAGCACTGATCACCTATCCCCCCTCCATCGTTATCTCCATTTCATCCGGTGCCTGTATTTATATAACCATCCTCAGTTCTCATCATCCTTCTGCTTTGTTCAGTTGTCATATCAACCAAGTTATATATATATACATGCATGCCCTTAGCTTACTGCTGCTGCTGTGACGAAGCAACTCTAACTCGATTAGTTCGTTCCTTCCGTTAGTTAGTTAGTTTCTTTCCTCCTCCTCCTCCTCCTCTGATCTTATCGAATTCGTATTATGATCATCACTAGATCAAATTTAATTAGAAGATGTTAGACTATTCATATATAGGGTAATTTGCTTCTATGTTCATCTGTATACTTTTTTTTTTTATCCTCGGAGCTCGATCATGGTGAAAAATGCCTTTCCTCAATAAAAAAAGTCACAGTCTTTTTCGAATATTGGTTTTATTACTGAACTTTGATTCTCCCTTTCTCCAATAAACCTTTTATCAAAATTTATACTGTATAAGACTACTCATAGGCTACCTTTTTACTCATTTTGATTGTTTTTCGGAGCTCAATCAATTGTGGCGAAAAAAATTTTATCCATTGAAGTTTTAGGTTGTTTTTTTCATCACATGTTTTATGAATCAGTGAACTTTTTATTGGTCTCAGAAACTACTGAAACTTTTTTCACAATTTGTTTGATTATTCTTAAAACATTTGGCAATGAGTGACCTTTCAGAATACTTACCGGCTTACCACAATACAGAAACATTTTTAGTTGATGTATCATGTCACTATACCTAGTATTAGTAACAGTAAGTAACTGCTCTTCCTGATTAGACATTGCTTGTTCTGAATTTTCTGAAATTGGTTAGCAGAAAATGGGGAGAAACAAGCTGAAAATTCAGAAGCTGGAGACAAGCGGGAACCGGCAAGTGACGTACTCCAAGAGGCGAATGGGCATCACGAAGAAGGCTAGGGAGCTGTCCGTTTTGTGCGATGTCGATGTCCTCCTCGTCATCTTTTCCACCGCCGGAAGACCTACACTTTGCATGGGGGAGAAAAGGTGGAAAAAATAACATTTTGCAGATTTGCATATCTTATATAGCAACAACACAAAAGAGTACCTAGCTAGACTTCTATATATTTTATTTTTCTTATTCTTTTGGCAACAAATTAGTTCAAATTTTTAATAATATAAGTTGTTTAAAATCAGATATTCTCAAATGATGCTTTCAAAAAGTTTGTGAAAATTGTCATTTACATTTTCTCATTTTTGTAGTACATTTGATCAAGTCATTGGAAGGTACTCTTCCCTGAGCCCACAAGAAAGGAACAAGAAGTATGTATCATTTTAGAACCACAAATATTCTGCATTACTTATTATTTGCCGTCCATAGAAAAGCTGTCCATAGAGTCTTATATGTTACATTTCGAAATGTATACGTTATATTTCAGGATGTATGTGTTACATAGTTTGTACATCTATGAATGTATGGACGGTTTTTCAATGGACGCAAGATGTTTCTCTTATTATTTATTTTTGTACACTAAGACTCATGCATTGTATTTTATTCTCTTTTTTTTCAACTTGACAGGAGATTGGAAAGCCTTGAGGTGATTAATTAATTTACACAACTCTTGTTCTTTAATTTTTTACAAAACATTCCCAATAAAAAAATTTAATAAAATTAACATTGTTCATCTAATTAAGTTTTATTCAACTAAATAGGCATTAAGGAAGACTTTCAAAAAGGCTGACCATGTAGTGGATCTTGAACAACTGAAAAATCAAGGGTAATTAAGTTTATGCTTTCTGTTTTTGTTTTCATTATTTTTGTACTGTACTTAATTTATATATGAGATATTTACTGATGCATCTCTTTTCTTCTTGCAGCTCTGAGCCAAAGGAGGTGATTTTATTATTATTTTTTTTTCTAATATTATCGCTATGGTAACTGATACTTAATTAACAAAAAATACCAAAACCAATATATTGGTTCTCATTTTAAATGAGTTGATATCTCAAATAACTTCATATTGAACTTTATTAATACAGATTAAGAGATCATTAAAATACAATAAACTTTATTAATCTTGGGAAGACATAATTATTGATTATTACTCCATCTCATTGTTCGATTTTAAAAAAAAAAATGCTTAAATAACATCAACTAGTAAGTTTTGGAAGAATTAAATGTGAGATGGGGAAAATTAGGATATCAACTACGCCTATATATTTCCTCTCCACATGGTAACAAATACAAATGGCATGAAAACTGTTTCTTATACGGGATGTTTAATCAATTTCGTGATTTTTTTTTTTTTGACAATTTAATATTTACCCTCTTTTCAAAATTTGTTAAGCAAATTGTACTCTCCTAAAATATTCAACAAAATACCCTTATATACTTTTCATTCTCCTCCATTTCCTTCAATTATATTAACTTTCTTTTACCTTTCTTTAAAAAGGGCAATATATATTTTTCTTTATTATTTTATTTTAATTTTTTTATTTACATATCAAAGTTTTCATGAAAAATCTTGTATGACATCAATCTTCATAATATAATTTTATTATCATTAAAATTCTGAATTTTACAATTCTCATTTTCAATTAATATTCAATATGCTTTGCTAAAAAATAGTAATAAATAAAATTCTTCTCTTATTATAAAATTTTAATTTGCTATAATATAATAAAAACAAATAATATTGATATCTTTATAAATATAGTGAATGGAATATTTTAAAGAAGACTATCATTTCTTTACTATACTTACAATAATATAAATCTTATATCCCAACGTTGTGCTCCCGAGTTTAGTGGGGAGGGTAAGGGAAGGGAATGGAGAACTAGGTCAAAATTTTAACCACAAATTTGGGGGTAAAAATTTTTGTTAAAATTGAATAGAGAATTCTCCTATCTCACCCACTTTCACCTCCTTTCACCTCTTCTTAAAAAAACTCGGGAGCAAGGTTATCTCCCCTTTCTCTTCACTTCCACCCCATTCACCCCCTATCCCCAACACGGGAGCACAACGTTAGTTTCATTATTATTAATTAAATGAATTATGCTAAAATATTTTTTATGACATATTCTTCTAAATTTGAAGAAGAAGATTTTAAGTTTTTGAGAATACGATACCCTATGATTTATATTAAACAATTTTTTGTATATAAAAAGTTGAGAATATAAATAGAAATAAATAAATAAATTGTAGAAATAATAATTAAATATATTTTTATTGATATTGTTGAGGGAAGGTAAAAGAGATTAACATGGGTGAAGGGCAATGGAGGGTAATGAAGAGTACACAAGAACATTTGTTGAACTTTTTTGTGGAGGATAATTTGTTTAACAAATTTTAAAAAAAAGGGCAAATTGCCAAATTGCCTTTTTTTTTTTTTAGGGGTATGCCAAAGGAGTCCACTACACTACTTTTATCCCTTTTTTTTTTTTCCAAAACAAGTTAAATCAATTTCACTTATCTGATGAAGAGAGGGTACTATGGGAAAGCAAAATAAAAAACAACTATATGAATATTTGCAAGTTATCTAATTGTACATATATGTTCCTTATTTTTCTTCTCAAATGAGGTATCTTTGTCATACATCTTGATAAATTGAATAATAATTGATCATCTGATCGAAGTAATTCTGACCATCCATTTTTTTTTTTTTTTTTGGTGTAATTGAAGCAACTCTAAAAAGAATTATCTTGTATGGAATATATGAATTCTGATTTATAATTTTATTTTTCTTATACAGGAGATGAAGCAACGAATAAGATTTTGCCAAAAACAGATAAATGATGCTCTGTCTGAGTTGGGTCCACTGGCGTAATAAATTCTAACCTTTTCCTATTATATGCATATATCATTCGCGCATTCGTCCACCTTTTTACTTATCCACCGGTCTATCGTATTTGTCAGAACATATATCAATTTTAGTAAACTTTTATAATTTTCCGATAAACATATATCATTTTCTAGCAAACAGATACATTAAAGTTTCCAGTAAACATTTATGAAACTGTGACAAGTACATGGATACATGTGAGTGTGTCAGATTGTGAGAGAGGGGATATATGGTGGCCTACTTTATAGGGTGCACTCAACATTTTTCCTTTATGAAATGAATCCAATATACAAAGTAAAAATTACAGATTGAAACCTCCATGTTTATAAATTACAATATACTCCAATGAAACGATTTGTTTAAAATATATATATATATTAACATAACACTTTTGTAAATTTTCAGAGAATTCCGGAACATTGATAATATCAGTGACATAAACACAATAGTAGAGATGGAGAAGAAGATTATCCAACAAATTACTCATACTCGAGTTCAAAAGGTTCTAAACTCCGTTCTTTCTTTTTTTTTTTTTTCCTCATTTTATGGTGTCTAATTGTGCAAAAATTCATACCACATATATAAACTTTTTTTAATTTCCTGGAAGAAAGATATTGCTTTGCATCATACATAACATAACTAATTATGAATCCTTTTCTCACCAGGAGGAATATTCTGCAAACCTTGCCAAAATTTCTTTCTCTGTCGAGGTATGCAACATTTTTTTTTTCATTTTGGCTCCTTCCTATTTCTGATACTACTACTTCAAATTCAATATCCTACCTTTTTTTTGCTAATATGTAAATTGGATAGGTAAAACTTGATATGTAGTCTCAGTATTCAGTACTCCGTAGTATGCAATGCAACCAAATCCATTTAAAACAGTACCAAATGATTGTAGAAAAAAAATAAACAAACATTACCAAAAAAAAAAAAAGGTCATCTCTTTATGATTATAAACACTAATTAGGTCTTGATCTCTTTAGTAATGCAATGTAGTAGTACTTTTGTTGTTAACAATTTTGCTTGTGTCCTTTTTCCTCATTGCTTAGCATGGATTGAACCAACTAGGTGATCAACTGACCGGAAAACACGGTTCATACTGGTTCGCTGCACAAGATAGCCAACGCTTCGCACTTCCTCCTAATCTGCAGCTGCCTCAGAGGTCAACTAGAATAAATTCTTCACAATTAGTATTGATATATAACATTTTTTAGAGTTTCTGTTTCATTTTTACTGTCCCTTAGTTTCACTACTTTGCGCCCAAAAAGAACGTATTTGAGATACGGTTTCAGTGCCCTCTCAAGTATCTTAGCCCCCCCATTCATGAGTGCTCATCCTCTGTAGCGCTGCATTGTGTAGTGCAGGATGTGGATCGTTAGATCATCTCGAGATTCAAGCCAGCACAGATCCCGAGATGATCTAACAGTTCACATCCCGTGCTACACAATGCAGCGCAGAGCTACAGAGGATATGAAATCCCCATACATAGTTTCAGTGTACTGGTACTTATTGTACATTTTTTTTCTAATTCAAACAAAACATAACAAAGAAGAAACTTGGTTTCAAATAGTGCAATATATATACCTGTAGTATGTCTCAATGCAAACCTTTTTTTTTTTTACAATTGACAGTGATTATAACAGAAACAGAGATTTTGTTGAGCATAACATGGAGAACAAGCTCCCTTCAATCTTCTCTGAACAATTTACGACATGGCCTCAGATGAGTGGCACCCACCAAACGGTCCTTAACGTGTCAACTGATTCAATGCCTCAAACGTAAAGATCGCAAAAACTTAATTTCGGTTCAGCATTTTTCGAGCAATATATATGTGTGTGTTAATATTGATAATGTTTCGACGAATGATTTGTGCAGCGAAAAGTCGCTTTGCTTTGAGAATGGAAAGATGGATATGATTCTGGACTCGAAGATGGATTACAAGGGAGGGATAAATGATAACTGGAACATGAACAAAAACCAGTCGGCGTGCCCGGCGCAAGATGAATGGCTCAATGCTGACTTTCTGAATGATCTGGGTGAGCAACAGCTTTCAGAAATCAGCAACGGGAGCAGTGATATCATCTCTGCCTTCTTCGACAATGCCTCGTTTGGCAATGACAACGTCAACCCGATGCACGACTCCAATTTTCATAATTGGACATCGGGAATGGTCAGTTTCATTCCGTTTATTACTTTTTTTCATCGATCGATCATCTTACATCTATGTATGTTAATTTCAAGTTGTGATGTTCGCTTGGAAAGTTTCTTTACGAGGAATAAAGATTGAAGATCTCATTGCGTTTCTGTTTCGATGCAGGACGGTCGATGTTATTGACTGCGAAAAAAAATATATGGATCTAAGAGACATATGTTATGATTATGTCTCCGACGTGAACAAGTGATAACAGTATCTAGCTCTCTTTTATTTCACACTTTCTTTTTCTTTTCATCAATTATATTCTCTTTGTTAATCAGAGGTGGTTACGGGACGGTTGAACGTACCGGGCTGGTTAATTTGACCAGGGATCGATGGTCGTCTGGTCACAGTTTGGGTTGAGCTATCAGGTCGCGAGGAGAGTTAATCTGACCAGTGAAGATTGGCAAATCATGGGTCTGTTTTCACTGGTCAGGTTGGTTCAACTAACGAAGATTGTTAGATCACACCGGTGTGAGAATTGGCCGTTCGGTACCGATCGTCCCTTTTGTAGCTTTTGAGTCAATTCAGGTCAAGCCGAGTCGGGTTTAATTTCGAGTCATTCACCATCTCCGAAGATCTTACATCATTCACCTCCACCATGCACGCCATCACCACACCATCTCCAAAGATCAAATCCTTCCACTATCGAGCTTTACGTTATCCTGTTTCGGGTCGAGTCATTTTCCGTGCCATCAAACTATTGGTGGTCATTTTTTTAGTTGTTTTGTTCGAGTTCGTGATCGAATTATGTCGAGTTTGATTAAGGATCGAGTATTTGAGCTGTCTCGAGACTAAAGAGTGCGTCTTCTTGGGTTCGTGGGTTACTCTAGCTCAGGTTGGATCGGATTTTTGTTCGTCCAAATCCAAGTTGTCTCTAGTTTCAAATCATTCGGATTCAAGCTCAACTTAGATCAGTTTTCGAGTTGTCTACTTCCTTTTCGTGCCGTATTTTGAGTTTTCTTAATAGATTTGGTCAGTTTCGACTCGGTTTGACTTTTTTTTTTTTAAATAATGTTTTTTTTTTTTATTTGAATTTCACGGGTTTGGATTGGGTTAGATGTTGTCACCTCTGATATCTATTTTATTTCGTTTTGAAATAACTTTTTAATACATTTCCATCTGGTTTGGAACTAGTATTTTTTTTTTTTTTTTTTGTCCTCCTCGTTTGGTGGAAATAAGACATGATATATCAACTTTGCAATAATCTCATGGGTGTCTAGAATTAATTATGTTATGCTGCTATATATGTGCAACTGCTTATATTGTACTTCTTTTATGTGGTGCATCTATATATTAGGAAACCGTCTTTTTTTTTTAGCCAAAAAAACTTGAGAGATGCTTCAGGTTCTGTACCAATCATAAGGTAACTAATGATACTAATTACGTACCGGAAAGAAAAACAAAATTAATGTAGATGAATAGTTGACTAATTATTTTGTTTCTATAATGGGGATACAAATAAGCTGGAAAACCCTGTAGAGATGGGTCTTCATATTGTTAAAACTTTTAAGTGACACAAAACAAGTTAGTGACGTTTAAGAGAGGCACTTAACAAGTGTTCCTCATTAGTCACGCTTACTTCTTTATATTTATTTGAAATGGAAAACGCTAGTCCGATAGGGAATTTATAAAGTGTTCGACACATCAGCATGCACGCTCTAACATACAAGCACGCAAGTGTTCGTATCCAAACGTATCTACACGTGGCGTGTAGGCATGTTTCGCGTGGCGTGTTTTAAAGCGCGGCGTGTTCGACCTTTATATAATTTCAACACGTTCAAACATGAATGTTTAAACACGTAAACACGAACACGCATGCACAACACGTAAACACGCACGTACAACACGTACACAAATGTACTTATGATACATAATAATATTATAATACATCTAATTTTTATTGTATTATCCTATTTAATATTTTATTTTTTAAACTTCTTTTAAAAAAAATACAAAAAGTCTTTTTTTAAGCATTTTTCATATTTTTAGACTATTTTCTTATTTTTTCCGAATTTTATCATTCTTATAAGTCTTTTAAAATAAGTTCCCAATGCGTATTAATAAGTGTTGGCACGTGATTACGCGAACACGCATATTACGCGTGTCATGTGTTTTATGCTTGCGTGTCACGTGTTTTATGCTTGCGTATTCAAGATTTTTCAAAAATCCAATACACATAAACATGCACATATAAACACGTTAGCACGTACGTGTTGCACGAACACATAAGTGTCCAACACGTGACGTGCTTGCACGTAACACACACGGTATGCACGTTTATCAATTCATATATAGTCCCGTTATTCAATCGATACACTCAATTTTTTTTTGTTATATAGCTAAATTTAGTATTACGCACTGAAATTTAATAATTATATATTTAAACTGAACTCACCATAATTAATCTATCTTTCAATAACCAAATCACAGTTCAAAACTTGGTTTAACAAATTTCAACATGATCATAACCCTTTCGTCTGGTTCATTGTAGCAGCTTTATTTTTTTTCTCTTTCTTTCACTATCATACTTTTGTTATGCACACTATATAGCTTACTATACATACTACATAGCTTACTATGCAAAATAATTTATTATGCAGCTTATTTAGTATGCAATTTATTAGTTGTAGAATGCATGCCAGTAGATGTCTTTTTATTATGCATGTAAACTTATTAAGTATGCACACTGATTCATTTAGTAATTAGTATGCAATGTCTTGGTTCTAGATTGCATATTACAGATGCTATGTACAAATAAAAATATTTAGTATGAACACGAACTTATCTACTATGCAATGTATTGGTTGTACCGTTGTAGCATGTATATTATCAAATATTTTATATGCAAATAAAGATGTTTAGTATGTAAATTGTTTAATATTCGTTTTAGAGTACATAGCAGATTTGACTGGTCAAATCATACGGGAGCTACAATCATTCATTGTATGAGCTCCTTGTTGGCACCTACGAAGCCATCATCAGCCTCGAGGACCAATCTGTGTTGAATCTTAACTAAATTAGTGGAAGCATACCTGAACATCGTCTCCCTTGAGCTTGAGATCGATCACCGTCCATGCCTAAACTTGAGTGCGAGAGAGATCACCGATTCAATCTTTCACAGTATCAAGGCCCCTTGATGATTATCTGGTTTTTTTTCTAAGTCTTCCACACACTTGTGTAATAAAACGAAAAGAGTATGCAGGTTGTAGCCTTGTATTATGAGGACCAAACTATATATAAAACCCAAGGCAGTATTTGGCTGCCTAGACTTTTGTAATTTTTTATTTTAACCCATTATTAACAAGGAAATTACACTTTAGTTTTACACATCAAAAGTCCACACACTATATGACACACTAATGTCTAATATATCTAAAATATATTGGTCATTTTTATTGGACATATAAATGACAATAAACAATATATAGTTATTTTCATATATAAGTCCAATGTTGAATAAATGATTCAACTTGTTGAATAATATTCGAGCGCTCCCATTGGAAATTGTTTGTTTCCAACAATTTTCCAATACTTAGGTCATATTTCACCTCCTTCAACAAAACAAAAAACAAAAGAAGAAGAAAAAGAAGAAGCGAAATAAAAAGAGAGAATAAAATATAAAACTGCATAAACAAAGAAGTTCCACTCAAGGAGGAAAAAAAGATCAAGAAGCGGCCATTAGTCTAGTGGCTAAGGGCAAAGGTGGAGTATGGGAGGTCGAGGTTCACAACCCGGATGGGAGTCTTTTATAAATATTTAAATTTAAGTGGCTTGACCCTCATCTTTATCTAAAAAAAAAAAAGAGAAGAGAAAAGAATCCAATAGATCGGAGTCTTTTATAGACATTTAAATTTGATTAGCCTGACCCTCATCTTTATCTCAAAAAAAAACAGAGAAGAAAATGATATGATGGATCAAGAACAAGATCTAAGGGGTAAGAGTCAAATCTCTCTTGTTTGGCTAAAGAATAAATCGCTTTGAGTCGTGTAGATCGATATATCTCTAATTGGTTCTCTAATGGCTACTCTAAGATTTTGAAAATAGAGTACAAACATCGATTGTCTAAAATGAAGGACCAACCAATATTTATAATCTAGTGCAGCCAGGGTTTCCTGCGTTGTAACGCTTCATAAAATATTTTGAATTTTGAACACTGAAAACTGTCTTTTCTGCGACCTGAAGCGTTCAACGCTTCAACTAGAGCGTCAAGCTGTCAACGCTTCATGCATGTGAAGTGTTGAACACTTCATGAAGCATTACGATGCTATGTATAAAAAATCTAACCTATCAATTTAAATTTTGAACGTTAGTTTTATCATTTTGTGCTCTGAAGCATTGAAACGCTTCATTTATAGTGGGTGAAGCGTTGAACACTTAAGTGAAGCAGTCTTCTCTAGATTTTTAGATAGGTTTGGGGACTTAGGGTTTAGGGTTTAGGGTTTAGGGTTTAGGATTTATTGTCAAACTTGTGACAATTTACCCGAGTACTTATCCTCTGTGGCGCAGTATTGTACTGCGCAGCGAATCAACGATGTGGATTATGTGGGGGTGTTGAGATTGAATTGAACGAATCTTAAAGCGAATCCAACGGCCAAAGTACTGTGCTTACTGTGCAGTAGAGAATATGAATTCCAATTACCCACCCAGCAATTCATTTCGTTTCTATTCTATTTTCAATAGGGATATAACCAAAATACACTTGTCATCCTATAGTACAACAATAAAATATTTGTCTTATATAATTTTATTTTCTAGAAAGTCAATAAGTAAAAAAAAAAAAAAAAAAAATTCCGAGTACAGTGCTATGCAAAGCACATTTCTTAAGCCTAAGCCGATGAAGAAACTCCAGATTCAGAGGAAGAGGAGGATTTTATGTCGGTACTATGGACTCATATGTCTGTTTTTCGTTGTCCGAATAGTCATTCTAAAACGCTCAATGTAATCTCTATATCAAAATTTACTAAAAAATCAAATTTCACTACTTTTTAAATTTTGTGGCTACACAGAGAGAAAATCGTTATTTTGTATAAACCTGAATCCTTGAATTCTCTCTGGGCTTTGGATTTTTGGGCTGGAATGTGGAAGAGTCATTTGCAGGATACTGGAGTGAGGAATTGACTGATAGGTACCACTTTTCGGCATGAGAAACAAACACAAAAACATAAGAAAAACATGTAAAATCCACTCTATAAAGTAAGCCACCTATCCACCCCTCTCACAATTTGATACACCCACATGCACTAATGTGTTCGCCACAGTTGCATAAATATTTACTGGAAGCAGTAATGTATATGTTTACTAGAAAATGATATATGTAATTAAAAAGTTATAAATGTTTACTGAAAAATGATATTTGTTCATTGCAAATACGGTGGACCGGTGGATAGATAAATGGATAGTCACTAGCTATATTACTCAAAACATAACGAATGAAAACAGAAGTATAATGCAGAAATCAAATCAGATGATATCATCAAACAAAAACAAAAATAAAGAAACGATCATAAAAAGTCTGAGAACTCTTACAGATCATCAAAAGAATCGATCGAGAACTCGATTCATTGAAAGCTTACAAGAAAAGAATGGAAGAATAATGAACTGCTACCTTGGGATTTGGCTTACAATCCTCAATATTATGGATCTAGAATGAATTCTAGATCCAGGCACCCAGTGTATGTGTGTGTTTTTAATGTGTGATATTAAGTGCATTTTCAGCGTGTAAAAAATAAGTTTAAGTGTGCTGTATTATTATAATAAGCGTGTGATTAATATAAGCAAAAAGAATATATAGATATAGTATATATGTAGATATCAATGGTGGATTGGTGGGCAACCACACCATATCAGGACAGCTGCATTTTTCTAAAAATGGTGTGTTCAAATTCATTTACTATAAGTTATGAGCAAGTATACCGTGAGCTTAAACTCAAAATCATATCAAATCACTTTCAAATTTGGGTTTATATAGCTCATTATATTTATATATCAAAATCTTGTAAAATACGAAAATTTTCCATTTTTAGAGATTTTAAAGTATTTGTTTTGAATTTTGTAAACTTAATGCATAAACATTTAATATTTTATTAATATTGTATAGTCATTTTTACAAAATTCAAAATAAATACTTAAAAATCTTCAAAAATAGAAAATTTTTGTATTCTATCAGATTTTGATGTAAAGAATATAATGAGCCATATAAATCCAAATTTAGAAGTGATATGATATGATTTTGAGCTTAAGCTCACGGAAAGCCCCGTGAGCTTAAGCTCACGGTATATTTGCTCATAAGTTACCACTAATTTATCTCCATTAGATATATTAGTTAATTTTCTAATCCCCAATATTCTAAACTTGGGTATCTGAATGGCACTAACTATAGTGAGGTTTACTACAAACTGAAAATATTACACTTACGGATTATATATAGTAGTAGCTTACTGTCAAATATAAATATCATATGTATATATTTACATCCTTCTAAAGATAACATTTTCTTTACTGATTTTTATTTACAAATATCTATTTGTATATTTAATTTAGTAAAACTTAATTTTAGATTAATAAAAGAAGTTCTTGACGGGGCCCAAAAGGCTAGAGGCCGAAAAAAAAATTATTATAAAAGGCCTACAATTATACAATTATAAAGAGAACGGATCATTTGAACTTTTCCAAAGATGGGATTGGGGTAGAATTATTTCTTTCCCATCTACATGCATTGTCAGATGGAACCCAGTAAATGCAAAAGTTGGAACTCAATAAACTCATACCCATGTGTATCGTTTCCTTTGGGTGCAAAAAAAAACAAAAAAAAAAAATCAATTATTAGTATAAACACTTTTAATAATTGTATATATAGACACTTTTACTCATGTATATATCCTTGTGGAAATGAGATATGCAACACAATCTTATCAGGCAGTTAAGAGAGTTTCTTGAAGAGCCAAGTTGTCAAGTCTAGAAATGAATCTTAAATGATTCCTCTTTTTCACATGCTAGAGCAGTAACTCGGCTTCGCCCCGAAATATGATAACAAATAAATAATAAAGCTTATAAATTAAAAATATTTAATTTAGAAAAATTGAACATAATTTTAAAATTTTTTATATGAATAATGATGATGCAATAATTTATAAATAATAACACATAAATATTAGACTACTTTAAGGGTTACATTTTGTCTTAGACATATCATATCATCTTATTAAATGAGGAGAGAAAATATATATAAATCATTGGATCAAAGTAGACAAAGAAATTTAAAAATCAATGGTTAATAATATTGATGATGTGACATAGTTGAGGTACTTAAAGAGTTACCCATCTTTCTAGTTTAAGATTGCAAGCCAAATCTTACAAACAAGAAGCTCGAATTATTAAATCTAAATCCACTTTCTTAAAGTCCCAAGAAAAATACAAGTATAAAAAAATGTTTAGATAGTTCAGATGTACTTTTTAAGTTTTAATAACAAGGCCTTATTAACCACGAATATAATTACAAAACTCAAGTTCAACCAGAGTATTCATACATAGATACAAAGTACACAATTAAATTGTTTCCTCCAAGATATACATTTATCATGATTAAATTTATCAATAACAGCAGTGAATGTACAAAAAGATTGACTCAGATACATTAAAATCAACTTTTTATTAGAATGTGCTTTAAATTGACAGCGCGGAGTCGGGTCTCACCCGGTTCAACCGAACCGTACCCAGAATATATTCCGGTAATTCATTCTCTTCCTTCCCCTGAAAGATTTGTAGCAAAACGAACAAATGGTACATCAGTATAATAACTATTTCAAGTATTATGTTGTTTTCCATCTGATAATTTAGCCACTGGATATTCAAAATTAAGATGCAACTGAATTTGATTATGCATTGTGTCATTGTTTGTAATTCAAGGAAAATTTATAATTTTATACATAGACAAATTGGACTTAGAAATGCACAGCAAACCTCAATGAGAATGGCAAGATCAACAACTATTCCAGTGATATATCCAAGAACCAAACTAATTATGCTCCTAGCCACAGATGATGAACCTATGTCAACGTCAATCTGCATGAGAGAGAAAAACAATATGTTAATTAATGCATATTGGTTATATTGAGAGAGACAAACAATATGTTCTTTCATATACATATATAGATGAAACAACAATCTCATGAGTCATGTCCTGTATGCATTTTATTTTCACAAAAATATTATAATTTCTCTCTTGAATCAATTTCATGTCATAGTGCCAATCCTCTGAACAACTTGCCATTAAACATAGAAAACACCAAGGGAATGAGTAACATTACTTGTATACTCTTGTTTAAGATGTGACACTTTCTTCATAGCCGTCAGTTAATTTTTTTTTTTCAGATTATGTCCAAGTATCCCTCACCCTGGAGGGAGTCAACATGGGCTTACCTCTAAGAAGTTGTCTTGCCGAAGGTAGTTACACGTGACTGCTTTCCCTAAGAGACAAGCTTTAGTACCAACTGCACGCTTCACCATCCAATAACCCTGCATATATTTTTCATTTAATTTCAATAATTAATTGCAACTCTTGTGCATAAAACTTGAAAATCACACCTAAAATTTATGTGGCTATTAAACTGGATTTCAAATCATAGAATGGAAACCTAAGTATTAAACTAAGAAATGGACCAAATGGCCACAGAACTTACCTTATAGGACACCTAAACAACTAACAATCAATACCAATGAGTCAATTTGTCCACTTCGATTATGCCTAGCTTTAATATTCTGTTATGCATTTTCTGAGCAAGAAATTGCCTGAATTTTGTATATAACCCTTTCTCAAAATTTACCCCTGCTTTGATCGAATACACCTCTAAAATACTGCACAGCAGGGACTACTTCCACACAGCACAAAAGTCGGAACTGTCCACTACATTATCTTATACATTTCAAACGAAAGACTGTCCACCCCCGCGGATATGCATCTGACTTGGCGGCCCAATTTATGTTTCACTAAACATTGTGTTTATGATGATCCTCTTTGTCAGGCTGATTCATCTGGTTAACTTTTATGCTTGAAGTGTTGAACACAGAATACATGACAAAATAATATTTCTTTATGGGGGTACCTCTACGATACTTGGTATGAGTTTGAATCGGGAATCTCTAAAAACATCAGTTCCTTCAACAAACCGGCCAAGTAAAGATTCTTTATTTATGGGTCTCTCTGATCCATAGTAAGTGACTAAACTGTAGTTCGGTGTTGCTGGAATCTGTAATCCATAAAATAAGAATGAAGTGAAGGTAACTTATTACACACTAGGAAAGAACCATAAGATAAAGAAGGTTAGAAGTTTCCAAGATTATGATTTCACCTGTAAATTCACTACAAGGATAAAAGGTATCTTCTTCCCAGCTTCAGTCTGTTTAAAAAAAAAAAAAAGTGCTTTAATGTTTCTAATATTGATAGATGGAAACTGTGTACCAAAGAAAAAATAATTCTATTGTACTGAAACCAATGAAGTTTCAAAAACTTCAAATGCGTAAACTTTTAGTACCTCCACAACGACTCCGTTTTAGTCAGTAACTATAATCTAAAAGAGCTCATATATCAACAAAATCGTCAGACATGATTATTGTCATTTTCTCCGAGCACCGTAAAATATAACAACGTAAACATTTGTTTCTCATGGCATCGAGAGTATAAAAAACACACTGGTGTGGATATTTCCCTGACATCAATTGTTTTCAAGTTACTGGCTCGTATTGAAGGAAGTCGGGAGTTCATAATTTTTTATGTGCATAACAGGAAGGTGATGCAAATCATATCTCACGGACTCATTGTTGTTATTAAGAATTTTAGGAAAAAAAGAAACTGGAGACGTGATGAAGCCATAAAATAAGGAAGCATTTGAAACCTCCTCAAAACCTACAGTCCATAGTGTACCTGTACAAGGCATTTTTGGTTAAGTGCAACAGCATCAATACGATCTTCCGACTTTAGCCAATCGACTGCAATAAGCTTCAAAAGAGGCTCTCCTCCCGCAATCTGTAACAAATAACAATCAAAATGAAACATATTCAGATACTACTAAAGATGATATACAATTAGCCTTATGCAACAATAGCCACTTTCAGCTTGCACTTACCAGGAACATTCATCACCAAATCGAGTTCTGGTACCATAATACAGTACTTGTTTTCCATATTAACACTTCGTAACATCTACAGCTAATTTTTTTTTTTTTTTTAAATAGTGGGCTTTGTATCCCACCGATTTCATTGAAATCTTAAAATAATACTACAGCTAGTTAAACTTCAGTTACACACCATTACACCTCTCATATGTCAATACTCATCATTTGGTTCTCAATTATGAAAGTACTAATCCGGAACATGTTGGAAACATCAACTTTGACATTTCTCCTCGACAGACAATCAAGTTGTAACAACTGTACCTAATTTAGTCTCAAGATTTATACTAGCATGCAATCAAACAAAAGTGTTAGAAGCAGTGATACAGCTTGAGCTGCAACTGTAGTTGAGTAACACTCATAAATTGCCTTGAATTCTAGGTTTTTCATAGCCCCAAAACAATGCTAAAGTAAGATAATCGACATTCTTAATGAAAACCAGCAAACCTTAGAGCGATCTGTTAGGTAGGTCTTGCCTCTTATCATAAAGCCGTTTCCACTAGGACTTGACCAACAATTGGAATCTTGTTCGCTTTTAGCTTGCCTCAATGATCCATTCAACTGACTCCAATCAATCACAACAGGAGGTGCAGCAGCACTTAGCTCTTTATTTAATAATGAAGCTGCTTTACAAATTTATACAAAAGTAAGCCTACTAAAGCGTCTATTACTAAAGCATCAATGCAACGAGAGGTAAAGAAAAGTAATGGAGACTGGAAGGGGATGAGTGTCTTGTAAAAGGAGATAAAATCACCTTTACTTCTTTTCAGAGCCAAGCCTGCTATTGCCCATGATACATTCTTCAGCTTCACTTTTCCTCCCTAAAAAACAGATAATGCAATATGTTGCTCCTATTTAATTTGGTTGGTCACAATAACACATACTACACAGTCATCTGTTGCTTCACTTATTTTTTCTAGTTTTTCTTGGAAGGTGTTAATTGCATATAGCCTAAATTCAGCTGTTACATAAATTAAGAAGATAATAACATGGCATATGCAAAGGAATCTTCATAGATTTTTGAAAAAGATCAAATAGATGAAGCATTCAATACGGCATTACCTTGTCAAGATCAGCATCTTCGAAATCATTATTATCATCATCACTATCATCATCTTCGTCAATTGCAATAGCATCATAGAACTCGTCATTAGTATCCTGCTCGTCAGCATCAGAATTTAGTGAAGAAGGTATAAACAACTTTGACTGCATCGGTAAAGGAGACTCTGATGTCAGTGCAGGATTGGCTGCAAAATACTCACGTAAACCTGCATAGTGGAATTGGAAAAAAAAAAAAATGTAATTCCTGGACCTCAACCTGAGTACAGAAACCATGCGGTGCTCTCAATGCCAATTAGGCTAGAAAACAGCTGATGGTTTGCATTGGTAATTTTGTGCTCTAATGCCCTTAGAGGTAGTGCACTTTCATGGATGGAAAGAGCTGATGAAGAAATTGTTATTTTTTTTTCTATTTTTTCTTCTTTTATATATACTAGATAGGTGATCGCGCGAGCCGATCATTTTTTCCCTTAATTGTCAATTATAGATATTGTTGCCATGAGTTACCAATACAAAATTGCATCTAATTTGATTCCTTTTTTTTTTTCCTAATCGCTGTGTTGTGTTGTGTTGTGTTGTGTTGTGTCTATTATGTTGTGTGAGATCTTCATATAGATCAATCCAATTTGAAATACGTGATCTCTTCGTTACAGATGTAAGCAAGGGTAGGGATCATTTTGAAAATCCTAAAACTGGTTTAAAAATAAACAAAACAAATCATTAAAAAAAGTAAAAAAAAAAAAAACTAAAAAATAGTTGTGGACATGTAATAATATTATTTCAAGCTATTCAAGTAGAGGAGAGATTCAATAACCATGGGCGTTGATGCCGGTAGTAACTATTTCATTATTTGTACATAAATTGACAAATCTAAACCGTTAGATTTATTTTAAGGGAGTTGATAACTGCACCCCTTAAAAAACCCCCTTAACCGCACACCAATACATTTTTAGTTAAAAATTATTTTTCAAATACAACAAATCACTTTTACTTGTTGCAATTCACATCCTCAATCGAACAAAACACTTATATATATACAATGGAAAGATCAAGAATAAAAAAAATTCACTCAAAATTTATGAGAGTATGAGAAGAAAGAGATAATATTACCAATTTAATTTGGGGGATGGACAAGGGGTGTGGTTAAGGGGGCAAAGATAATTTCTCTTATTTTAAATCATCTCAATAACGTATACACAAAACATATAATAAAGTCTTAACATCATTTCACTAGTCGTCAAGAGAGTAGAAAAAATCATAAAATTTGTAACGTCGATTTTTGTCAATGCTTGGTGCACATGTAAATAAAATCAAAATGATATATTTTTTTGTGTACACATAAAACATAATATATAACACATTCTATCAATTAGTTTTGTTATTTAAAAGAAATAGAACAATGAACGGTTAAAAATTTCTATAAGCCTAATTAAGCTTAAAATTAATGAATATAAATTTGAAATCTCTTTCTTGTTTGACAGTGAAGAGAGGACCTTTTTACTGTGGATTCCACTATTCCTTCGCACTGTGGAATTCACAGTAAAAAGGCACTTGAAACCTTATCTATGTTCTATTTGATATTTTTTTTATTTCTCCAGTTTGCAGTTTTGGTTTAATGTTCATGTGTGCATTGGGGTGAAGGAGGTTGTGAAACAACTATGCTTGTCTACTGCCATTTAGCCAGAATCCAAAAAAAAAATCATCAAAATATGATAGAAAACCAGCAATATTTTCTCAAAATTTGCCATCGTTTACCCCAATGTCACCACCACCACTGAACTCAGTCAAAACCAAGGAGAACAGGGGTCCAGATGGTTACTTAAGAAATTAGTACAGTGCTTTACTTACAGTTTACAAAAAAAATTAATGAAAGTGAAAAATGAGTAGCCCAACTTACCAGCTACTTGGCAAAGCAAATAAAATGGAACGGATTTCTCAAATTTAGCTGAAAGATTTCCCCTCCACTTGTCCCAAAAGCTAGGTTGCATTTCCACTATTTGGGTCACTAGGCACTTTGAAACATGGTCTGGGGAGCTTAGTTTTTTAATTTCCCAAATGGATGCTGCACAAAAGTAAACATTTCTTAAACTGTAACTATAAAGGCCTTATTTATCTAAATAAAACAAACAATGAACTGAAAAAAAATTCTAGACTTACGGATCTTTTCACGATGATAACCAGATATTTTAGGCTTGCTTTTGTGTGATATAGGAGTTTGCAAGATAACTGTAGAGACACATAAGGAGAGTTAGAAAGAGCTACAATTAGCAATGCTCTATAAGAAATGAGACAGACTATAATAATTAAAAAAAAAAAAAAAGGAACTGCTTACTATAATTTCCGTCTTGTCCACGAAACCACTGTCTAGATAAAACGAAGTCTATTTTGGCATTCCACCTGAAAATTTGCCTTGGTTACACAGTTATTACAAGTATAACATCTACCATTCAATTTTATACTAAAATCGAAATATGTACGTACAAAGTTTTGTATTTGGCTCCATACTTCCCATAAACAATGTCACAGTGCCCATCAATTGTTTCTACCAACTCCAAATCTCCAGTCAAAACATCCCACCTATAAAACAAATATATCAAAGTTTTAGTATGATCACTAGTTCAGTACCTTGATACAAGTAATAGCAGGACATTTTACTGTTAAGTCAATCTTTACAAAGACGAAGCTGATCTTTTACATTGCAAGTAAGAACCTCAAATCAAATTCCCAAATGCTCAAGCATAAAATAAACTAACCTCACACCATCTAGAAATGCTATCCACCCTAATATTTACTACAATGATACAAAAACAAAGACTAAAAAAACTTACAAGATAAGAAATCTGATTACTTGCATGAGATATCTTATTGATTTTTTTTTTAAAATAAAAAAAGAAAGATTGAAAAAAAATTGTAAGTAATATTTACTCATATCTGTTGCGACTGTCCAGGCTGCAAACTATCTCAAATACAGAATCAGGACTTGCATTTACCACTCCGACAGATTTTAGGAGAATTCCCTTAGCACTCTGCAAAATTTATGCAAGCATTTTGAAGTTCCCTTTCCTTTTGTTGTACATGTGGTATTGAACCTGAACATCAGGCTGGCAACACCACAAATAACAGGGTTTTCTTCTTTGTCATTATTTGTATATGAATGAGACCTTTATTTAGGCTAAATTTCAATTAAGTAGCCAAGCAACAAAAAGTAAATAACAATCAGATAGCAATTCAATGCCAATATGATACCTAAATATATGTACTCCAACCTTGCAATTTTTTTCTGCAATTTAAACATGTAAATCAATAATCAAGTCCAATTGGTATGTACCTTGGAATTAGACGCATCTTCAAAAATTCTAATGCCTACATATCAGAGAAACGTTACACATTATTTACTACAAGATATTAAAAATTATATGAAAGGCATATAAACGATGGTCAAACAATGATATATTATTGAGTGTGTGGTTGGTTTGGTTACATTTCAGATGCCAAAGTTAGCAAAAGCCAAACTTGTCTTTTTCCATTTGTTTTTCCTATCTAGTTGTACCTATGATGTTTCTAATATATATAGGTCAAAGAAACAAATTCCCAAACTGTTTATCAGAAAGCATAGGTTTATCATAATATCGCCCAGAAAGGATGCAAGGTGATACATCCGGGATAACTCACATTTACCTGTATGTTTTCTTATTTTTATTTATTTTTGTATGCAACTTCATCTCTTTCTTGCATATTTGTTTACTATTGTCCACCAAACCAGGAAGATGCACCAGAAATTTGGTTGACCTTGTTGCAAACTATACAAACAATAATAATAACAACAAGAGGTACCATTGACAGTCCGAACACATCTCCAGTCATGTGCTTCAAGTGCATCTCCAGCTCCATCATCAATAGGTACATTTAGTACTTCATCATTCCCAATTTTTGAAGCTTGACGAAGTAACATCTCAGGGCCTGCATTCCGAGCAAGTTCAAATTAAAAAGAAGTAACAACGTCGAATAAATTTAGTCACAAAAGGCCCCTCCACACCAGGCTTAAACGTACGCATGACAAAATTGATTAAAATTTAGTTATCTTAACAAAGCCTCAATACACGAACTTTCTTTTTGTAGGTGAAAAATTCCAAAAATGAAGTTTCACCTTTTCCTATTTTTACAAGTTTCCCAAGTCCATGCCGTGCATATTTTCTAACCCTAGGACGGTGTCCCTCAAGATCTATCCTGTAATATTAATTTTAGTTAGTAAATTGCATTGACTCTTTTTACAATATTGTTAATTAGCACCCAACATTAATCAATTATCAACTAAATAACCCCATGTATTCTGCACTTTAGTATACCAATTATCATGCTTTCCTGTAGCTTTCTTTGGCACTTTCTAATTGTTGTATTGAGGTATTAATCATGGCTTAATACAGTAACACATCAAAGTACAGAGAGAAAGAGCTAGTGTATTCTATGGTGTGATATTGCACCAGTCAGACAAGATACTAATATGATAATCCTTGATTTCATTAACCAGATTACGACTATTAATATCCATAAAAATGTAAAATATACACACTCATCCTCAGTGTTTAGTCTCCTATGCCGACTAGTTCCACTCACCAGATCATACTCCGCCTGTTAAAAGATAATTAAACAGATTATGCAGTGAGAGGTAAGTTGCATGTATTTACCAAGTCTTGAATTTTGCTTACCACAATCATATTTCTAATCTTGCTTGTTACTTGAACATGATTCGTCCAGAATGTTTAAATTGTTCATATATTATTGAATATCATAAGAAATTAACTCTGCATAAGCCTATATATAAGAACTTGTATGATGTAAGTTTCAGCATATACTTGTTGCTTGGCTTCCTCAAATGCCTCACACCACTTGCGTAATTCCCCGGGAGTTGCACAGGCAATCTAGTAAGGGGTTAAAAAATTTAAAGAAAAATGCATTAGCAAAAGGGGAAAATGGCGAAAAGTTGAAATGAAAGGACATTTTTAATTCAAGAAAAATCTGATAATATAAGAGTGCAAACCTCTCCTTTCTTTGTTCCATCAAGCCGATTGTAAAATGCAAGAACATAAACGTCCTGACAACCAGAAAAGAATATAGATTAAAGAAAACAAATTCCCTTATAAGTGACCATATAGTACCAAACCATCCTGGTGTTTACAACTAACATCACACAGGAATAAATTTGGCAGTGTTGCCTTATTTTACATTCTACTAAATAAATATTTGTAAACTTAAGATTTATTGAGCAAAACTTGATTTATTGGATAATGATTTAAGCTTATATAGAGCCATTACAATCTTGCGGACAAAACCCAACAATTATCTATACTCTTTGTTTCCAATAAGTACCCGACAATTATAAATCTCAACATAAACAATGCCCCTCCTGAATGTAAAGGTAAAATTCCATTAAGTATTGCCAGGTACCCAGAATTTCAGTTCTTAACCAAAATTAACCTATGATGCAGATAAGGTAAATTTAAAAAATGTTGCTTGTAACCTATCAGTGTCATTGAAGACACTTGTGCAAAATCACAAGAACGAGTTATCACAATTGACCAAACCAGGTTCCGGAAAGTCAGATGCCATTCAAAGTATTGCTAAAATGGTAGAACTCCGTCGCAATAAAAAGACATCCTCTTTCAGTTGTCAATCAATGGAGTGAACAGATGCGCAACTTGCTAAAAGTAGTGACTAGAAGAAAACCCAGAATTAATCACTTAAAATAAATATACATAAGAGAAGATTGTATACACAAACCCACCCCAGAATTAACTTTTCTGCGTCCTTGCTCTTCCACCATCAATGTATGGCTTATAAGACCTTTCCTTATAGGCTTCTGCAATAAGAAATTTCAACAGATTAGTCCGAAAAGGCTCATTCATTACCTGTTACATAATGGAATATATACAGAGTCTAACTACGGTGCTTTTGTAAGCATTTCAGACCGAAACGCTTACTGTCCAAATTCGAAAATCTGTCGTCCGCAATTTTAATGCAAATGGTCCATAATAATCTTGACATAATGATTCCAATTGTTACCGTTTTAGGAATTTTACCGTACTAATTCAATTCCAACACAAATTCAGTAGTGATCGGGAAAGAACCAAAAAAGAACACAGGATCTGAATTCTGAAGCAGCTGACAACAAACAGCAGCAGCTGATAATAATTAATCAACACAGCACTAACAATTCCGGGAGATTCGTGGGGATCGCGCTTGTACATGTACAGGCAGTTCCCGCGGAGGAGCAGGTAGCGGAGGTGGCAGTACTGGTGCCCGATCGAGTTCACGCCGAGGTGGTACACCCACCCCGCGTACTCCGCCAGTCTCCCGTCCTCCGACGCCGCCCTCTCCGGCGACGCCACGATCTCCTGCACCTTCTCCACTGTCACCGTTGCTGCTCTCGCCATAGCTGTTTCTTCTTTTTCTTTTTCTTTTTCTCTTTCCTTTCTTCCTTTTCTTTTCTTTTCTTCTAACTAACTAGTGAAGCACATGGACCGTTGGAATGCCTAGAGATCCGCGCTTGCACGAATATTGAGACAATCCAACGGTTTACATCTTCACTGCGTATTGGCCGTTTCAGGAAAGGCCTCTGTTACAATTCATATCCTCTACTACGCAGTAAACTACTGCGCAGTACTCCAACCATTGGATATGCTTTGAGATTCGTGAAACTCAATCTCAAAACCCCCTTCTTTAATCCGCATCGTTCATTCTACTGCACTACTTGTTTGGTGATTGGTTGACTGGGGGATATAGTTGTTCGTTCGTTTGTTGGGTTGTTTATTCGCGTGGGGCCCAGATGTCGGTGAGAGTAGACAGGTTGTGGCCGTGAGTGGTGAGAGGAGGGAACAATTGGCCGTTTCAGGAAAGGCATATCCTCTACTACGCAGTAAACTAATGCGCAGCACGTCAACCATTGGATCTGCTTTGAAATTTGTGCAACTCAATCTCAAAACCCCTTCTTTAATCCGCATCGTTCATTCTACTGCGCTATTTGTTTGGTGATTGATTGACTGGGGGATAGATATAGTTGTTCGTTTGTTTGTTGGGTTGTTTATTCGCGTGGGGCCCGGATGTCGGCGAGAGTAGCTAGACAGCGCAGAGGCGACAGGTGGGGTTGCTGTTGATTTGTTTATTTGGGTGAGGAAGGTGGAGATCTGTGGTTGGACGCTGTCAGACTGTCAGTAGTCAGTAGACTCAGGATTTCTTTTTTTTTTTTGAGGAAAAGACTCAGGATTTCTTTTTCTTTTTTTTTGAAGAAAGACTCAGGATTTCTTTTTTTTTTTTTGAGAAAGACCCGTAGGTATTTAATTGAAATGTAAAGTGGGGGTTACAACTACTCATTAGATTGAGTTCCTACTAAATAAGAAACAGAAACATAGCTACTGAAAATAAACAACATAAAACAAGCAAATGACATAGCATCTAAGTTAACACCTAACCTAACTACTGCAACTCTAACAACTATGGTACCCCCCATGTACCGGTTCTGAGAACAGGGACGAAATTCATGTAGAACTCCTCCAAAAATAGTTATTTCAGTGCTCTGCAGGGCTTATGTCTCGTGCCCAGGCAATTCGATCATAATCACCAATCCCAGCCCTTCCATCTATTCGCGCTTGGACGCCTGTGAGTGTGCATACCGCTCCCTGTGTTCTTGCCCAATTTGCCCATCTGTGCGCTTCTCCATTCGTCTCACGCGGCAAGAATTCAATCTGCACTGGTGCGCGGCTATGTGCAACCATCTCGGCAATCCTCTTCACTGTACCCTCTGCCCTCCATGATGTTGTTGGCCAGAAACCAGGTTCGTTAATTTCTCGTACCAGTCCCTTGCAATCTGAGACGATTGTGCAGCCTCCTAACTGCGGCATTGCATTTGATTCTTGTAACCAGCATAAGGCTTTGTGGACTGCCTCTGCTTCCACCTGACACGCATCTCCTGCTTGTACAGAAGCGGCCCGGACGCCCCACAGCTGGTCGTCAGAGTCATATGCCACCACCGCTGCACCTGCCCGTCTGCTTTGATCCCACGACCCATCCACCATCAGCACCCAATTGTGTCGCGGGACTATTAATCCTTGCATCCTGGTCCGAGGTTGTGGTCTTGCTGGTACGGCGATTGTGTGCTGCCATTAGTACTTTTCTTGGAATCACTGGTACGTCCTCCAGTATTTCTGCATTTCGGGCTTTCCAGATGCTCCACATTATGTTTGCTGCGCATGCTCGATCTTCCTCGCTTAGCATCGTCATCAGGTGGGCAATACACTCCTTCATTCCAATGGGCAATTCATCTATCCTTATCTCAATTTGAGACTCGGACCATATAATCCTGGAGCTTGGGCAGAAAAAGATCATGTGGGTTTCAAACTCATTTTCATCCCGACATCTCGCACATATTGGGTCAATTGCATGTATTCTCCGATGCAAGGCTGCCGCCGTAGGCAGTGCACCTTGGCTGGCTCTCCACAAAAACATTCTAACCTTTGGTATGACAAATTTAAGTTTCCAGATTAACTCCCACACAGGGTTTGTGCTAACTTGACTGCCATACTCCAAGGTGAGATGTTTATACCCTTCCTTCACCGTGTATCGGCCGGACTTGGCTGTGAGCCATATTAGACGATCTGGTAGGATGGCATCGCGTTGTGGCGGCACAACACTTGACATGATTTGGTCAGTTTGCTCGGCACCATATAATCCTATCAATTTGTCTCGATCCCACCCACCATTCGGCTGCTCTATGAGTTCTGCCACAGTTGCCACTTGCCCAATGCTTGCATGATGTTGGTAACCCTCCCAACCCGGGAACCATGGTTGCCCCATAGCTGCGACATTTTCTCCATTACCTAATATCCAAACAGAATTTTGCACAAGGTGTGATCTCATTTCTAACATCTTTTTCCATACCATGGTTGAGCCTGGCCGGTTTTCACATTGCCATATTTCTACCTCTGAGCAATACTTAGCCTTCATCACCGCTATCCATTGCCTATCTTGATTTTGTGCCACCTGCCACAACAATTTAGCAGCTATTGCATCATTCATTTCCCCCAGCCTTCTTATGTTCAAGCCGCCTTTATCATATGGTTCTCAGGATTTCTCAAAAAAAAAGTCAGTAGACTCAGGACACCGTACACGTACAGCAAGCCGACACTGCGACGACGGGCCAATGGGGCCACAAAGAGGAATTATTTATTTGTCCATGCCTAAAATAAAAAAGAATTTGAAGGTATACTTTTCAAATGCCACATTCAGAAGGTCTAACTAGACATCAGCGTTCGGTTTATGAAACTTCTTGGACTTCAAAAATTTTGCCAAAATTTCCCTTTGAACACCGGTGTCTAGACGTCGGCGTTCAGAGGAAAATTTTGACAAAATTTTTTAAGTCCGGGAAGTTAAAAAAACCGAACACTGGCGTTTCGGTAAACCTTCTAAACATGGCGTTTGAAAAGTAGGCATAGTCCTGTGATTCTTATTAGACCGGGCATATCCTTCGAATTCTTTTTTATTTTCCCACAAAGAGAGAGGATCGGAACATTCATTTAGACATTCATGATAATTGATAAATTTTCTTTCTTTTTTTGAAAATATGGCAGCAGCTGCATAATTTAATCTAAAACAGTTTTGGCAATATAATTATGAAGATGAGGTCAGAATTGATTTGAAACACTGTTAGAGCATTTTTAAGGTGTTTTTTAGTGCATTCTAGTGTCATTTTTAGTGTAATTTGCAACTTTACACATTTTTATTCCTTATATTAATTAGAATTGTAACATGCTTGAGATGCAAATTGAAGTCTTTCAAAACTTATTTTGACATTATAAAGTGCAGGACCGAGGTTAAGATTGATTTAAAAGACAATGTTACTATTTGAGGAATGCTACTACGAACTTAAGCTCACTAAGTACTCTGGTGAGATTGACTCAAAAAAATATATTTAAGTATTTTTAAATTGTGATTTATGTCTTTCATAAAATTCTTTATGTCAAAATATTATGGGATACAAAACATTTTCATTTTTAGATTTTTTTAAGTAATTTTATGTAGTTTTTAAGATAAATTGTTTTCATATCATTGTTTTATTAATATTTTGTTGTCTATCTTGAAATGTATGAAACAAATAGTTAAAAAAAATTTTAAATGAAAAGTGTTTGTATCCAAAGAAATTTGTAAATGAAAAACTTTATGAAAGACAAGAATCACAATTCGGAGATTATTAAGTATGTTTTTTGAGTCCAGCTCACCAAAGTGCTTAGTGAGCTTAAAGCTCATGTTTTAAGGCATTATAATGTTATTTTGAGTGTAATTTGGATCTTAACACAAATAAATTCCATGCTGCTATGAGTTCTTTTTGTCTTTTCTATGCTCATTTCAGCTTCAAATGGATCCAAGACTCATCAATTTGTTTCATATTATGTGCTAAACTGTATGGATCAATCACCACTTTAATTTCTTGTTGTTATGGCGCTTCAATCGCCATTTGCTTTTATGAACCATCAATTGTTAAATGAGTGAGAATTGGATAACCATAAAATTTGGTGACATTACTATGCTACAAATCAGCAGGCAGCTGTAGGGCAGCTTGTCCTTTTCTGTTGACTAGTATAATACCCGCTCCAAAGCGCGGGCTATTATTTGTTGCGGATTTAAATAAGCAATTAATGGGCATTGGGCATTGGGCATTGGACGGCGCATAAAGGAGCAATTAAGGATACACATCTCCTTGGGCTGAAAATCGGAAGTACAAAATTCATATGTGAACGGACATGATTGAGCCAAATCAATTAATCCAACAGCTGAAATTTGTTATGAACAGATAGTCTTTTCAATGTATAAAATCAACTTCTCTTTTATAAGAAGTAGGGATAGGAATAGAAATCGGGATAGGGATGAGAGAAAAGAAAAGTTATTCCTAAAAAATAAAAGGATTATCTTAGTTCTGAAGAATCCGATGAAGGAATTTGTGGCTTTTTTGTGAGTGGCTTTCTCCTTTAAACAAAAGAAAGCCTTTTTACTCATTTCTTCTATTTCTTCTCTTTATTATGGGCCATGACATCGAATCCATCAAAACAAAATCAAAAGTAAACCCACTACTGTTGTTTTCGTGGTCCGCTTCGTGTCGAATGAATAAGCATATAAAAAAGGGGAATTTGCATGTATGCTCCTTCAAAACCTTCCAATTGTAAGTTTGTCACTCCAAACTTGAAAATTACAAATTTGGCGCTACAAAAATTCATAACATTGCATTATTATCATTAAAATTTGTAAATGACCAAATTGCCCTCAATATCCCCATGCACCCCACGATAGCCCCCATGCACCCCTTGGTATCCCCCCAAAAGCCCCACCAACAGCTCCCGCATGCCCCACGGCAGCCCTCGGCAACACCCGCGCGCCCCTCGGCCCCAGGCATGAGGCTGCCGAGGGGCTACCGGCGAAGCTGTCGGGGGACGCGCAGGGTCGCAAGGGGACTGCCGGGGGGCGCGTGGGGGCTGCTGAGGGGGCTGCCAGGGTCTGCATGGAGAGATTAAGGGCAATTTGGTCATTCAAAAATTTTAATGGCAATAATGCAATGTTATGAAGTTTTGTAGTGGCAAATTTGCAATTTGCAAGTTTGGAGTGACGAAGTTACAGTTTGAGGGTTTTGGAGTGGCATATATACAAAGAGCTAGACTATTATGCAAACGTTAGTATTTCGGACCGAAATGCTAACGCCTCAAAATTTATGTTATCATATCCGAAATTATAATTTATGGTGCTTAATAAATTCTTCATATGAAAATATTGGGGAATACAAAAATTTTTCATTTTTAGAATTTTTTAAGTATTTGTTTTGTATTATTGAAAATAGCTTGTACAAACATCAATTTTTAATTAATATTTATGAGTACTTTTCTAAAATTCAAAACAAATATTTAGAATACTCTAAAAATAGAAAATTTTGTATTCCCTAATATTTTCATATGAAGAATACCTTGAGCACCATAAATCGTGATTTTTGACATGATAACACTAATTTTGAGGCGTTAGCATTTCGGTCTCTGAAATGCTAACATTTGCGTAATAGTCTAGCTCTATATACAAATTCCCCTATCCTTTTTTATAGTAATACTAATCTTGGATGACTGTCTACAATACCATGAACAGTACAATCTACAGTGATTTTTTATATTTTTTTAAAGTGAGATGAGATTCGTGCACAATGGGCCAAAACATGGAGGGTAACAATGAGACAAGTGAATAGTTTATACCATTTGCACATTGCTATTTACCATTTCTTTTCTTCCTTTTCTTATATTGAATCTTTCTTTTCTTCATAATTTTTTTTTTATTTTTTGACGATTTATAGTCTAATTTTAGATCTTCATATTATGACTCTAAAGGCATTGATTTTATTTTTGAGTGTTCAAAAAGTTGATCATAAGTAATATAGATATATCAACAATGATTGATCTTATAATTAAATTTAATTTGCAATGAATTTAAAAATATAATAGTTTATAGAAATATTGACTTCATTCAAATTTTATATAGAGACTATTTAATTTAATATAAACACTACAAACTAAATTATATAAATATTATTTTTAGAACTTTTATTTTAACAATCTTGCAGATATATATATTTTTTTATTTGTACACTATTTATATTTCAAATTTCATTGTCAAATTTTATTGAAATTTGATAGTCTTTAATGGAAACACAAATTGCTCTTTTGAATTTCACTAGAATTTCAAATTGCTTAGAAAAAAAAAAAAACAAAAAACATAGCTCAATAGTAATTGCCGAAGCAAAGCGAGGTGCTGCTTCTAGTAAAAAAATGTTATACATGTAATTGGCATGTATATGTTTAATTAATTTGTTTTCTTTACTGGATCACAGTAAGGTGCAAATTCTATTCTTAATTGTCCAAGAACTTACATTTTCTTATAATAACTACTAGTATAGTGCCTACGCGTTGCGGTGGGATTGACTATATCATATGATTTATTTATCAATCGAAAAATAATACTATATCACATGACGTAAATGATTTATGTATAAATAATTCACTGCGTTATTCTTTTTTCTTTTTTTGTTTTTATATTATGATTGAATTGTCATAAAATAATGAGATTGAAAATGATTTCTGTTTTTATATTATGATTGAATTGTCATAAATTATGATTGAATTGTCACATATATATTAAAGATGTGACTCGGGTTGCGTGAATTGAGACCATAGAAAGCATGTGTATTAATGAGCATTTCATGTCCATTTATTGGGCCAAGTTGAGCCATGAAGATTGAAACAACATAAATTTTTTATCAATGATTAAGATTACATAAAACTAATTGATCCAACGGTCCATATTGGTTCTAAATAAATACTCTTTTTGAATCTCACATGAAGTCATCCTTTAATAAGTAATAAGGATAAGGATAAGATATGTTTTAAATTAATTAGAATGCCAAATTATTCCATATTATTATAAATAACCTCTATTTCCTATGCATTTTTTTTTTAATAAAAAAGTTCTCAGTAACCCAGATAGGTGTTATATGATACGTCTTATAAGGGTTTTCAACCTGTGTTTCTCTTTACTTTTGGTGCTTTATCATGCCTTCATTTTTTTTTTTAATTATTTAGCAACAAAGCTTGAAAAGTAAAATGCCAACATAAATTGGTTACAAGTGTCATGTGATCTTGTTCTTCAGAAAAAAGTTTCACGTGATTGTGATTTTAATTATTATCTCTTAGATCACATATATAAGATAATACACCCTTTCTCGTTTCTATTAATATGAACCGATAGGTCCAAGAAAATTTCATTCTTTCCTGAACTTTTAAGTATTTATTTTGAATTTTTTAAAGATGACTTAATTTTCAAACTCTTTATAATTAGTACATTAAATAAGAAATACATAAATTGGAATCAAGATTTTGTACGCAAGTAAAGTACGTGAAGAACAGTAACGTTACTTGTCATAGAGGTTAAACATGAAACTCTTCATCATAAAGGTACCAATCATACAAACAACTTGTGTAGTATGAGGCCATTTGGTAACCCCTCCTTAGTCCTCCTTATACTTTCTTTAGCTTCCTTAGTCTCTTAATCCTTCTGAACGCAAACTTCTTAGCACGGATTAAAAGTTTCTCCTTAAACCTCTTTTTGACCGGGGCTTAAGCCTTACCCGGATTCCTAAAAAAGCAATATCCATGACTTAAGGCTTAAGCTTTATTAAGCCCTTTTTTTCTTTTTTCAAATGAATGTGGCTTAGTAAGGATTAAATATTTAAGTCAACCACCTTGCCAAACGACTCCATTATTATTAACATCAGATCAGATGAGACCATTAGAAGTTTAGAACCATCACAACACGTGTATGATCAGAATCAACGTAATTATTGACACCGTGACAGGACCACCATTCGCCTCTCTACTCGGACAGTCGGACTCATCCGTGAATACGACCCGTCACTCGTACAAGCACCGACTAATAGTAATTAGTAATCCATATTTATCTATAGGAGGATCTAATAACCATGGACATTAGTACTTGTGGGGACCATTTTTTATTTAAATTAAAAAATCTTAACTGTTAGATGTATTATATATTATCTTAATAACATATACATAAAAAAGGATAAAATTTGAACATTGTTTTGATAGTCATCAAGAGAGTAGAAAAAATCATATAACTTAAACCGTTGATTTTTGTTAAAGCTTAATACACACGTAAATAAAATCAAAATGATATATATTTTTTTATATATACGTAAAAAATGATATATACACAACATATTCTATCAATTAGTTTTGTTATTCAAGAATTTAAAATATAGTTATTTAAGATTTAATTTTATGGTTACTAGTCGGTCACCAAAAACATAGTTATTTGATCCTCCTCGTTTACGAGTCCGGATCTGCTGCAGCACTGTCAGATCTGCAGCGCAGATCCGACGGTACAGTAGACCTCGGGATCCGAACTTAGTACTTTTTACGGATCCTGAGGTCTACCGCACTGTCGAATCTGCATTGCAGATCTAGCTGTGCAGAAGCAGATCCCGAATTCTCATTTATCTATCAAAATAACCGACATATATTGGCAAGGCAAACCCAACCGAACACAACACGGCCCGTACGTGAAGTGTAACACCAGATAAACATGAGCTGGTGATTTACTGGTATGGCGGTACCTACACCAATCAAAGAAAGAAAGCATCAAACTTCAAGCATCAAAAGCAACCAACCTGAGTGTCACTGTCACGTACCTTTCAATCGGTAACTGCACCGAGTGCTTATTATTCTCTGCAGCGCAGTATTGTACTAAGCAGCAAATCAACGATGTGGATTATGGGGAGCTTTTCTGAGATGGGTTGCACGAATCTTAAAGTGAATCCAACGGTTAGAGTACTGCGTAGAAGTTTCCTATGCAGTAGAGGATTTGAATTCAACTACACCGGTCTCCGTTTTATTAACCCCTCAAAGTCCAAACACCCGTTTCACAGTGAACGAAGGACACGAAACAACAAACATGCCCCACTTTCAGAAGGCACGTATAGTGCAGGTGCATGTAGACCCAAAAGCAACGTGGCTTCTAGGGAACCAACGAGCAACGAAGCAATAAATAAATATAAAACTTTTTTTGTTCTTTTGAGACAAAAAACAAAGCATTAAAAAGTTTGGCGTCCGAACCGAACCGACCTCACCGCTTCGATTTCATATCCTCTGTAGCGCTGCATTGTGTAGCGCAGGATGCCAACCGCTAGATCATCTCGGGATCTGTGCTGGCTTGAATCTCGAGATGATCTAACGGTCCGCATCCTGCGCTACACAATGCAGCGCTACAGAGGATGAGCACTCCTCCGCTTCGGTTGCCACCTCATTTCACTCATCCACTAGACGACACAATTCCAAAACATCCACATTGTACCGTATGTTTCCTTCCTGTATCGGGTCATATTATACTCTTTCACCAACCCGTTACACAGATTGAAGAAAGGGGTAAAAGGAGGCGGGCGGCGACCTCAGACTCCTAGAGTCGTCTTTATACTTTTTATTCGGTCCACGGGTCAAATCCTTGAGACACGTCTACACGTATTCGAGGCAACTTACTTCGGTACTTCCTCATACCAAACCCCCTTCGAGTTCAGAGATATTACGAGACTGCCACTGGATGTTGCGTCAGTCCAACAACTGCCCATGTGCGTGCCTGGGGCCCATCCGATGGCAGTTTTGGTATTTGTTGATGTTCGAGGGTGTTTGTTTGGTACGGAACCCGTCAATGCTTGCGTGCGCGAGTGGAGATTAATATAATGGTCGTATTAATTAAAGGTTGATTGTGAGTTTGTGATTAAATTAAAATTGATTTGAGTTAAAGCGAGGAATATTTAAATTGTTTTAATAAGGAGTAAACCACCGTTCCCGTGTCAATTCCTGTGTCGGGTTCGGGTGGAGGATGAGACCCGTTACAACTTGGAAAACCCTTTAATAAAGTCTCCTACTTTTGTTATTTGTTTTTGAACAGTTCAATTTTGAATTTTTGATGCTAGAGCTGACTGCTGGTCAATAAATAAAATATGGAGAAACAGAGTTATAATTGCCTTTTGGATATATGCGTAATTGCGTATCATACCGACTATTTAGTATATATTCCTTAATTACTAAGTTTTTTAGGCTGATTTATATGATTATGTATAGTAGGGGTAAAAATTAATATACAAATAAACATCAAATTTAGGTATCAAATGAAATATTATTAACACTTTAGGGCCAAAAAGTTTTAGGTTATACAGTAAAAATGCATTGTTTTTTCTCTGGTACATTCATACAAATATATTTTGTCTAGAAAAAAAATACACATAATCTTCCGTAAAATAAATTTACTGATTCAAAGTCCTTGAATAGAATGATCCATTATATATTATATATTACATACAAGTACAACATATGAGAGTGAGTTATCAAGTATAGAAATAATTAAATTATATTTCTTTGACGAAGTAAAGCCAGATATTATTTTTAATTTACAAAACCGGGATGTATCTAGGGAGATAAAAAATGATGTAACCGGTTACCAACTTATAAGATTAATTTTATAATGTTAAAAATTGGTTGAAAAATGTTAATATTAAAGATATAATAATAATAACGACTTTAAATGTTCTAATGCTGTGATCGATAGTAAGTTTGATTCAGTTATAATTGTAAAATTAACCTACAAAAATTTTCCTTATTATTGCTAAATAAAGTAAAACAATAGGGTTTTTTTTTTTTTTTTGAGTAAAGTAAAACAATAGGTTACACCACGTCAACGCAAAATCATTCATTCTTCCCAAAATAAATTCTAAAGGGACCGAAACGAAATTACAGAACCAACAAAAACAGCTTAAAAAACCGCCTCTCTTTTCACAAAAAAAAAAAAACAGTTCCAAAAATATAAAAACCAAAACGTCCAACAGTCCAACTCCCAAAACGGGTGCGCTAATTCGGAATCGGGTTCGGTTCAACCTCCCAACCCAACCCAACAACCGAGTAACAATGCAGTTCACAACGTCAGCCGTTAGATCGTCCAGAGATCCGCTCCTGCACAAATCTCGAGACAATCCAACGGCTGAAACTGTGAGCTGCATGATGCGGTACAGCAGGGGATATGAATTCAACAAAGCCTCCCCAATTTCCCTTTTCCTATATAATATCCACTCCCCCGTATTCCCCCTCACCATTCATTCTTTTTTTTTGTGTACAGAAAATAACTTCTCTCAATTTCTCTCTTTCTCTCTTTCTTTCTTTCTTTCCCTTCTCTTTTCCTTTCTAATAACTTCGCAGCCATGGCGACGGAGATCCTGAGACCGCAGGACTGTCTGAGACCGAGCAGCCACTTCTACGACCCCTTCTCCCCTCCCAAACCGATCCCTAACAGGCGGCGATCGCGCCCTGCCAAGGCCGCCGCCGTCTCCCCACCGAATAGTAGTAGCAAGCACGGCCGGCCAAACCCTAAGTCGGCACGCAGGGGAAGCCCTTCTTCTTCTTCTTCCTCCTCTTCGGCTGAGGCTTCGCCGTCGAGTTCGCCTCCTTCTACCTCGCCTGTGCACGAGGGGTTCAGACTCCTCAAGCGCGGTGAACAGTTCCGGGCTGTGGCGGCGGCTGCTGCTCAGTCCGGATCTGAGAAGAAGTCTCCAGTAGAGAGTAGTAGTAATAACAAGCACAAGAAGCATGAGTTGAGTACAGAGGCCTCGGTGGTGCCGCCGGTGACTGAGAAGGTTCCGGTGCTGCGGAGATCTGAGCTGCAGAAAACTCCGCTGCAGAAGAAACCCCAATCGGATCGGGTTAATAAGCCCGACCGACTAAAATCACCGCCCAAGCCGCTCCGGTTCGGATCCGACAGGGATTCGTGCTTCGCCGGACCCAACTTCGCGATCCGGGCACCGGAAGCGAGCTGCTTGCCCCAACCGGGCTTCCTGCTGCGATCTTCCAGCGTCGGAGGACCCACAAGCGATGACGAGGCCTCCCGGGCTCTGCGGAGCCTCCTCAAGTTGCAGTTCCTCTAGTAGCCGCCGCTTACTCTTTCGTTAGAGGTGTTAAAACGGGGGTTACAAGAGATATTAATTAAGTAGAGTAAATTCTCGGTTAGATGTCGAAAGAAAAGCTGCGTTGGTTGATTGACTATGTTGTAGGAGAGAGATGAATGGATACTCCGGCTCGATTCGGGGAGCGGTGTTTTCCTCCGGTATTTTTTTAGAGGAGGAAAATAAGAGGGTGGTTGAGTTGAGTCGGAGAAGGAAGGTTGTTAGTGTAGTTAGAAGAAGGGGGTAGGTTGCAAAATTGGCGGCGGCGGTTGTTGGCCGGTTGATTGGTGGTGGTTGGTGGTGGTTGGTGGTCTTCTTTCTTGTGCAGATAGAAAAGAATTAAGGTGGCTTTTTTTTGTTCTTTCTTTCTTTACTCTCTGATCCTACAAATTAAGAAAAGTTAGATGCGGTAGTGTTACTTGTTAGTAGTTAGTAGTTAGTTTGTTGTAATTGGGAGGGTGGAGAATTAATGATGAATAGTTTGTGATTTGGGTATTTGGGTATAGGTTAGTTCACTGGTTGGTTACTTTGTTGCTTCAATTTGGAGGTTTAGGTTTAGTTGCCTTGTTTGTTGGTCGGTCGGTTCGATTGAGAGTCCTGGTTAGGTTGTTTACTTCTCTGGTTAAGTGTTGTTGGTTAGGTTGCTTTACTTGGTTGAGTGTTGTTGGTATGTTGGTGATAAAAAGAAGTTGGTTTTTAGATGTTGGTTCGGATGTCGGATGTGTGTAATGTGTTCAAGTCGATTTAGATTTCAATAAAATGTGTTTGTGAGTGTTTAATTTTGTGTTTTTGTGTTATTTCTTCCTTTTTGCACGAGTAATTCGGCAATTTGATCTGTGTTAGGATAGAGGATTTGTTCTTCATCGTTGCACTGGTGATAATTGAAATTTGATTGAGCACCTCTTCTCTAAATGTTGTGTAAAAAAATGAGAATTAAATCGGATTTGGCTCTCTGTCAATCAACTTAATTATAACAAGAACCTGTTTTATGTTTTTCTAATCTGGTGCATGTGAGCAAAACTGAATCAATTATGCTGAGTTTCTGTACAATTAAATGTCAATCAACTTGATCATAACAAGCTTTCTAAGATGCCACAGATTATGTTTAATGAGCTCTTGTACAAGCAACTTTCTCAATTTAAGTCGTTAATATTCAGCTTCATGTGTCAAGTGGTACCAAAAAAACTAAACATACACTATGCAAATTTTCCAGTATGTTCTAAGATGTGCAAGTGTCATATAATTTCATCCCTTCATCTAGTGGTTTGGTATTCTAGTGTTCTAGCATATTAACAAACTGATTATGCCGGTTTGCTGAATTTGTGCATTGCCTAATAATTTAGCGGGGATTTTTCTAAACTTGTTGCTCTTAAATTATTTTTTTCCCCTTGTTAATTCCAACATTAAGATTGTGGGTAAGCTGTCTCAGTACCAATCTTTGTCCTGTACCAACATGGCCAATTCAGTGTAGCTTCACAACTAAATTAGCCATAATACCAGAAATCTTCTTAATAAATTGGCCAATTCTGTGTGAAAGGTTGGGGTTTGCAGTTGCGCCGGTCTTGTACAGATCACAGATGCATGGTACCAGTCTTATGCAAAGCTGCTTGATACTTGATGCTTCGTTTTATATTGTACCGGGCAGTTGAATTCGGAATTCCTGATGTAGATGGAGCATGCCCACAATGATCAGAAGAATTCTTTACAGGAAATGCTTAGCCCAAGTTCATTTAGTTGGATAAAAAGAAAAGGCGAAGTCTGAAAAATAATTTAGTTAAAATAAAAAGAAAAAAAAAAGATTTTGTTCTCCACAAAGGGCCTTTCAATTTGTGGACAATAATTTTCCATTAGGTTGAGGAATCTAATGATGCCTTCCCTTGTTTTGTGGCTTTATTCTCTCTGCCATAAAGAGAAGAAACCAAAACCAGAATATGGGTCCAGTGATGGTTACCTTTTTTTTATATATTCAGTCGGCAACTTATACATCAATTAAGATATATCTTGCACGGTTTTGGTATGTATATAAAATAACTAGGTACTATTAAAAAGGAAGCTTCTTGTGCATATAAAAGGTGGTTGAGAAAGTGGTCAAATTATTGTTCCAAATCCATTATTACACGCATAATACTTGGACCAAGCAAACATGTATAATATCTGCTCTGAGCTGTGTCAGCAGGCGTTTATGTTTATCTATATTGTTTAAGGTGGCAAATCCAGAGCTCTTTGGTTGTTTTTTGTTATGAGAGACGCAACAACTACTTGTTTAGTTGTTTATCAGTGTATTTTATATGAGAAACTTCATGCGTTCACACGGTGGACGTCTATCACAGACACATAATGTAACACGTGGGGCCCACCACGTGACACTTTGTGTCTGTGATGGACGTCCATCGTGTGGACGCTAGGTGTTACTCATTTTATATGATTTCTGAACAGCCAAACGATCTTTGCAAATTTGCAGATGAACTTCTGTTTGAGTTAAACTGAAATAAAACATTAAATCACCTTAAAGAAGCGGTGTTTGATAATAATAAAATAGATAAAGTAAAGTGGATCGAATGCGTAAAACATATAAAATATTAGTGATTTAATTTACTACACTTATATAACCATGTTAATTTACTACACCTTAAATCACTTTCGTTTGGTGACTTAAAATATCTTAAATCACCTCACTACATTTTTAGATCAGTTTTACTTCACTATCAAACAGGGGGAAACCTCAAAGAAATTACGGATTGGAAAGAACAACGGTGCATGCAATCTTATCCGGTAGGTGTTGCAATTTATTTGTATCATGTCACTTTTTGGCAGCATGGTCAAATTGGAGACGCGCCCGAGTTAGTCAAAGTGGGGGTCTTTATTATCTCTGTCAAAAGTCATAAACTTACCGTGCTATATTCAAGAGCTACATTTTACTTGTTGAAATTTAATCCAATACTCTCATTAAAAAAAAATTTCTTTTCGATCTAATGAATATAAATATAAATTAATATTAACTATTATGAGATTCATCTGTTACGGATAAAATTATTTGGATGTAAGTATGGAAGTAACGTACTTATTTTGTTTTATACATTTTTCTTACCTTTTTATTTACACTCGAGGTATAATATAAATATACTACTTGAATATATATTATATATTTGAAGTTCTATAAGAGATTGCATTCACTTAAAATGTTATATTGTGGTGCAGATGGTTGTTACGAGTAGGCGTGAATATGTGATAAACCTTTCTTTTCTTTTCTTTTGGTTTAATTACAAGGCCACCGTAGGCCGAAAGTTACATGCTTTCTTTAAAAAGGACCCGGAAAAAGGTTACAACTTATAACACGTTTTGGTTTTGCTATTTTTTTTTTAATTTTATTTTACTGCTTCTTGCTTAACAAAAACTTGACATATTTGCAATGTTGCCAGTCTGATGAAAATACTAGGGTATCCTCATATAATTAGTACTAGAGTAATGCCTCGCGTTGCTTCGGCTGCATTGATTGGGATAAGTTGGATAAATTCCTGATGATATTTTATTTTTGATGACTTTATATCATATATATATTTTTTTTCAATTATATACTTTTTGGAATTATTGTTAAATTTATAAAATTTGTAAAGTTTTCCATCCGTATTCGAAAATTGGATCAGGTATATTTTAGATTATCTATATGCTTCAATTATATACCTTTAATTTTACCTTGTTATGTATTTGTAATTTTATTTGGATGTTAATTAAAATACATTGTTATAATAAATATACTATAAACATATTTTATATATATAAATTGAATAAATACCCAATTAATAGTAATATAATAAAGTTTTTTTAAAACATATTTTGTATATAAAAATTGACTAATTGCCCAATTAATAGTAATATAATAATTTTTTTTAAAATATCAGGTACTATAGACTTGGGAAGTCAATCTCATGATCATCTTCAAACTTTTGTAATTTTGTTCAATACAATACAATTTTTATTAAGTTACCCAACAATTTATTTAAGTAAATTTTGAATTAGAAACAAAAAAAATACTAATTTAGAGTATGGCTTGGGTGTTATGCGTAGTTAGCATCAAAATTTATTACAGGCTACTGAACTGCTCATCACTTTAAGACCATTGTAAGTATTTGTCCCTTACGAAGGAATGAGAAAATTAAAATCTAAAAACCTAAATGGGTCGTATTATCTCCCATATATCACTTTTCACTCTCATGCCCGCTCCACATTCATAATTATTGTTAAGCTTCGTGTTGGATTAAAATAAATTATCAAATATGTGATTTCATACCATAAATAATTATCAATTATATTAACTTCTTGTCATTTCGGCATAACTCATATAATAATGATTTTTATTGTTGTTTTTGCTTGGTACGAATAACACCGGATTCGTGTATCTGAATACTGTCATTTGATTGTGTGCGAATTAGATCACTAGAAGATCGAATATCAACTTGGGTCGCTCTCATAAAAAAAAAAAAATCGTAACACTGTTCCTTATTCAGTGTAAGGAACAGTGATAGACGCTGTCAGAAATTAGTAACTATAAAAAGGATAGGTTTGTATTAATCCTTTATGTTTTATATTTTTGTAACTCTAAATGTAAGTGTTTAACGTTAATGATAATGTCTTAGGTTAAGCTCATAATACCTCTATGAGTTTAAGAATACCATAGTTCTACTCCCATTATAATATAACTTTTAACTAATGTACATACAATTTCAAGAATGCCCTGCCCAACTTAAATTTTGCACATTTTATAAAGAGGAGGGATCCATTGACAATAGTTAACTTGACAATTTTTGACAATGACACATTTTAAAAATTTATTAAAAATTATAAAAAATCTTAAAAATAGAAAAAAGTTTACGGAAGTATTGCTTAACTTATAGATTGATTATGTTTCCGATTATATTAAATTTAAACAACGTTTGATAGCTCTTTAAAGATTCTCTAAATTATAACCGTTGAAAAGTACACACAATTTTGATAAGTCATTAAACGATGTTCAAATTTATTGAAATTTGAAACATTATCAATCTATAAGTCAAGTAATACATCCATAAATCATTTTTCATTTTTAAGATTTTTTATGATTTTTTATAAATTTTTGAAAAGTGGTTATTGTCAAGATTGTCAAGTTAACCATTGTCAATGGATCCCTCCTCTTTTATAAAATGGGTAAAAAGTGACTTTTGTGGAAACTTTACAATATCATTAGTTCAATTTTGATTTACATATTTAAATGTGAAAATCTAAATTAATTTGATTGCACATCAAGTGTTTTTATTCTACATGGTTCATATCATCCATTACAAAAAAACTTGAAATTTGCAAGAACAGATGTTACAAAAATCGAAAACATGTCAAATTTGTTTTTTGCAAACTTGTCAAATTAAAGGAAGAGACCTTGTTTGTGATATAGAATAAACTTGCACTAATCTTTTTGAAGCTCGCCGTTTTAAATTTGAACCCCATAGAATTAATTGGGCCTAATTATTCTCGGTCAACTGTGAAAAATCATACAATTTAGGCCCAAATGAAATAAACCGTCAGTACCTATGTTCTAATTTCTTCATTTGCAGGCACATTCTTAGTTGCTAGCTTGGAAGCCTTTGCTTATAATACAGAGGAAAGTCTGATTTTGGTTCTGAACTATTGCATTTTATTTAAATTAGTCCTTAAACTATTTTTTGCTTCAAATTAGTCGTTGAACTATTTTTTGGTTGCCCGGCTTAATCCCCTGGATTTCTAAGGAAGGAGAACCTACAAATCAAACCTCCTTAGCACTTTTATATAGATTAAAGCATTTAAACATGAGTTCCTTAGCACGGATCAAATTTTAATCCTGATTGGATTGCCGAACGAGCCCCAAAATAACTAAAATGCATCACATACACACTTTTACGCGAGCTTAAACTTTTATAATTTTTTTTTTAAAAAAAACATAAACTAAAACATTCAATAAAAGCACGTATAAAATCAATACAACACTCCAATTTACAGTGGTTTGCTCGCCGCCCCTCAGACGTATCTCTCACCAAATATAATTTCGTCTCGGAGAAGTAAAGTAGACCATCCGACGGCTCACATTGGACGGAGAAACCAATCCTGATGCATCAGCCCCACATGGCCACATCACAGATCATATTATAAGTTTATAACCCAATGGTAGATATGTACGTATATACACCAGGTGCAGGAGGGAGGAACCAACCATAAACTCCCGAGTCCGAATCTCCTTGCACAATTTAAACGGTCAAGATTCATTTGAACGGCTGGGATTTTTACGGAATAATAGCGGGGTTTTTGTGGGTCCCCATCTGTCATAGAACCATAGCAGATTAGCAGCAGCGGATAATATAAATCCTAAGAACTAAAAAGTAAAATCCGAGCCTTTGGATCGTCTCGTGATCGAGAAAGAACGGACCTCAACACGATCCAACGGCTGAAATTCTGTACAGCATAATGCAGTAAAAGTCTGGGGATGAGCACTCCGAGCGACCAAACAACACAACACAACGATGTGGATTATAGGAGAGGTCTCAGATTGAGTTGCACGAATCTTGAAGCGGATCCAACGGCCGTTGCACCCGCGCAGTAAATTACTGCGCGGTAGAGGATACAACACGACACACTCAAAGAAAGAAAGAAAGAAAGGAGCGCTTATCCTCTGCTGCGCAGTAAAATACTTCGCAGCGAATCAACGATGAGGATTATGGGGGATTTTTTGAGATTGAGTTGCACGCATATCGAAGCGGATCCAACGGTTGAAACGCTGCGCAGTAACTTACTGCGCGTCGTCAGTAGAGGATATATGAACTGGAAATGGGAAGCCGTACCGTAATCTTCCTTCTCTTCTTCTTCTTCTTCTCTTCCTTTCTTCCTTCCTTCCCCCAAACAATAAAAAAAGGAAGAAGAACGAATTATTGAATCAAGAGAGTCTGAGGCTTCCGTCTCTCTTCTAACCGCGCCACACTCAACACTTGTTAGGGTTTCATCATCATCTTCTTCTTCTTCTTCTTCTCCAGTTCCTCTTCCGACGACCGATACCAATCGGATCTTCCTACCTTCGCACCGCGGCCCTCTCAATCAAACCCAGGTTTGTTTGTTTGTTTCATCTGCTCCGGGACCTGATCCGTTTGTCAATTGAATTGAGCTTTGGGTCGGGTTGATTGTGTAGTACCGGAAACAAAGATTGTCGCTTGTTTGTTTGGTGAGGATTTCGACCTCGGTGAGATTGTACCTTTTGACGGGTGATTGGTTGGTAATGTACCAGATCCAGTTGAATTGGGTTCCAATTGGGGATATTTGGAATGATAATTTCAGTTTGGGGTTCTGCTGAACGGCACTTGTGAAAGGTGCTTAATTGAGTGGATTTAGTTTAATTGGATGGTCCAATTTACCGATTCCTCTTGTCTGATTGATAAATTCAGTGAGGATAGTTTGTGATCCGTACACCTTGAGTTGATTGTGCTTTGTGAATCTGAGATCTATGCAATGTTGTGTTCTTTTCGCACACAAAAGGAGTTGCAAAATAATTGATAATGTTTGTGCTATTTGAGTATAGAAATGGCAAATTGAAACTTTATTACTTAACGGGCGTGCATCAATTTGAGTTCCAATTTCTGACTTTTCTGACCTCTACAATACGTTTGATTCTTTTGTTTTGCAGGGAAAACAAGTTTTGTACAAAGAAGAAAAAATATGCAGGTGAAAGGGAAGAGATACAAAGAAAAAGTTGTGAAAGAGGATTTCGATAGAGGAATTGGAGGTGCATGAGAACCAGTACACAATTATTCCAAAACTTAGTCTTATTCGGGTAATTCTCATGTTGCTGCTCATCTTACAATTATGTGGGCTTATTATATCTTTGTTATTTACAGTGTGTTTTTTTTAGCTAATTATTTGTTTACAATTCTGTTGTTGTTTAGGGGTTTTATACTTCAAAAATAATAAAGAAAAGAGAGTAAATTTTATGGATAAAGCGGGGCCTAGCCTAATGAATCGGGTGGTTAAAAAGCCCAAAAAGAAGCAACCCATCAATTCAGAATCAGATCGTCAGAAACAAGCTGAGAAGAAAAAGAGAAGACTGGAGAAAGCACTGGCTGCTTCAGCTGCTATAATATCTGAATTAGAAAAGAAGAAGCAGAAAAAGAAAGAAGAACAAGAGAGGCTTGATGAAGAGGGGGCCCGAGTTGCAGAAGCTGTTGCGCTACATGTGCTGCTTGGAGAGGATGCCACAGAGGATCTGGCCGAAATCGACTTGCATGCGGGGCCATGTGGAAATTCCAGGATGCTATCTGCATGTTCAAGGGACTATGCTAATGGTGGGTTTGGTTGGGGAGGCTGTGAACTGCACCATGATGGAGATAGGAGATGGAGCGAAAGGGGAAATGGAGACATCCTGTTTCCTTCTTTGAGACCCTTAAGACAGATAGGCCAACAGGTGTACAATGAAATAGGTCCCCTTGATTTTTGCCCTGGATTCATGGCAGCACAGGCCGTGTCGTCTTTGCAAATTGGGGAAGATGGACTACAGGAGGCTAGGGGGTGGTAATTGGATCATTTACTGGAGTTCTGATCAACTTGAGATTACTTAAAATTAAGGGTACTTCTTTCTCTGGGTACTCTTGCATATGTGTGTGTGTGTGTGTGTGTGTGTGGTCTCAGTTAACGGTGGGCTTTGTTTTGCTTGTTTGCGTTTTTCCTTAGGTCTTATAGTAAGTATGGATAACTCAATGATGGTTGTACTGAGACTGGTTTCACCCCTTTCCCCTTGGTAGTTATTTGGTTGAGAAAATGTATCTAAAGAAAGGGGTTAATTAGGTCTGTGAGGTAAGATGAGACTGGAGGGTTTCTGGGTTTTGTGTTTGCTGGTTTTTTTTTTTTTTTTTTTTTTTTTTTTTTTTTTTTTAAGTAGGGTCTGTGGTTTGTTGTTTGCTAGGTTGTGTAAAATATGTTGAAGGTTGTTTTTAATAAACTTTGTAACACTAGAAGAAAAATAAGCAATCATAATTTGATGTTCCTGTTAGCTGGAACTTTAAAGTTTTGTTCGTTCAGTATTTTTGGTTCTCGAGTGAAATAAGTGGAAGGTTAGATTCTAGTACTATACAAGGCTGTTTTACTATTTAATGAAGATTATCTAGCATCCATTTTTTTTCTCTTTTCATTTTGTTCTGGTAGCCAGGACCAGGATAATACCAATTCTTAGTTCAGTGTATCACCTGTTGTTTGAAAAATTACTTAATAGTTCTTTTGACTAAAACCCAAATTATATGATTCTGAAAAGTGTGAAGCAAAGCAAGAAGGTAATTTAAAGAAGAATTCTCTGTTAAACTCATAACACTGGTTCTAGCCTGGTATTGCTGGTAATTTTACTGTTTGATACATGCTCTACTGGTTCGATTATCCTTTAGGAGGACATCAATTGAGGTAATTCATATACTTACTTCTTGAACCGATTGCAAGTACCAAAAAAATTATGATGCTGGTAAACAAAGTTGTTTACATAATAAATCGTACTATGCAACAACACGGTGCTCACTTAATTACTCGAACTCAATAAAATCTCTCTTGACAAGTATTATGTATAAAACCTAATTCTGCCAGAAACTTTCAATAGAATAGTAATACTTAAGCTTTCCAGTTGGATGAATGAGGTTGATTTTTAAGAGAAATTGCCATCAACCATCCAATCTTATGAAATTTTTATACATGCAAATTTGGAACGGTATTTTCTACAATTGTTACCAGGATTCCTGTTTGCTGATTCAGTAAATAACCTTTGTATAATTGCCTGTATTTTATGCTCTGGTCTCAATTTTGCTCAAGGTTATCTGAACTCCAATTAAATAACAGCTGACATCTTCACTTCAATTAGTATAGAGTTACAATTCACATATACTATGACCTCAAATGAAAACTAAAACTAAAGAAAAGAAAAAAAAAAAATAAAAAAGCAACCTTACAATAATACATTCTTCTCTGCAGAAGAGCTTGCTACCCATACAGAAGCAATCAAATAGTATGAGTAATACCTAGCGAAAAACTGTCCACAGCGTCCATATGTTACATTTCGGGATATATCTGTTACATTCTGGGATGTATATGTTACATTCCGTACATGTCTATTGAGGTATTGACAGTTTTTTCAATGGACGCAAGATGTTTCTCAAATAGTATAAATCCTGTTTTGACATCTGTTTGGAACTCCATCTGTTCTACTACTACTTGTATCCATTGCCATTTTCGGAGAATTCGACGTCTTCCTCGAGCGACATCTCCGGCACACACCGTTTCCACAGCCAGTGCTTCCTCCAGAGAAGCACCATCTCCTCTATCGGAACCCCCTTCGTCTCCGGGACGAAGAAGTACACGAACACTGTCATGACCACTATCCACCCGGCAAAGAAGAGGAATATGCCGAACTTGAAGGCGCAGAGCAGGGAGAGGAACGCCTGAGCGATGGCGAAGGTGAAGAACAGGTTGACAGCCACTGTTATGCTCTGCCCGGCCGAGCGAGTCTCCAAGGCGAATATCTCGCTGGGTACGGTCCAGCCAAGCGGGCCCCACGACCAACCGAAGGCCAGCACAAATAGGCATACGACAAGCACCACGGCAACGGAGAAGCCTTTGGATAGTTGCTTGTCATCGCCGAACTTGACTCCGAGTATGATGGCCACTATTACCTGCATTTGTTCTTACCAGTTAGCTCAGTAAATTTTTTTTAGTTTTCTTTGAAATTATACATCCACCAGTCTTGCTAACTATTTTTAACGATTTTTGAAAGATGACCGACAAATAATAATAAAATAATCTATTTGAAATTCAAATTCAGGGTCGTTTTTTCAAAAATCGTTAAAAATAGTTAGAAATCTCCAAAAATAGAAAAAAAATGTATCCTATGAGATTTCGATAGGTAGAATGCACCGGTCGAATCGGATCGGCCATCGGAGTTACGGTTGCTGAGATACGAGCGCATAACATTGACGTCATTTTATTATGCATAAGACTTTAACCTAACTCTATATATATATACATATATATATATATATACTTTTCAGTCAGTTAACATACATTTTCTTTTGTTTTTTCTTTCACAGATAAAATCTATAATATATGTACCTGGCACAGAATCATTTGTACCCCTCCACTGATCAGCAGCTTCCTCCTTCCCACCTTATCTACCAAGGCTATGGAGATGAGAGTCGAACCGCATAGCACTGCGCCTGTCAGCACGGACGAGTAGAGCGACGCATTGCTGCCGAACCCCATGCTCTGGAACAACACAGGAGCGTAGAACAGGATCGAGTTGATGCCGCCGAGAATTTGGAATGCTGGCATGAATATGGCCATTGCCAGTTGAGGCCAGTTCCTCTTCTCCAATATGTTTCTGGTACCGATAAACTTGGCATTAGATATACCGGATTATCACTTAAGAAAAAGAAAATTACTCCAATACTCCCACCAAAAAAATTTTCTTTTCGATCTGACGATTATAAATGAATATTACCCATTATGAGACATCTGTAACCGATAAAATTATCTGGAATTTTACTCCAATACTGATTTGAGATTGAAATATGATCTTGCCTGAAAGGGTGCTCGATCGAGTTTGACAGCTCGCTTGCCTCGATCATATCCTGAAACTCAGCATCGACCTCCTTGGTGCCTCGAATCTTCTCCAAAATCTTCCTACCTTCATCGATCTTTCCCCGCTCGATCAAACTATTAGGGGTCTCCGGCAGTAGGGACCCTCCAACTGTCATTAGCAAAGCCGGTACAGCAGCCAGGCCAAGCGAGAGGCGCCACCCCCACGAGTGAATATGCTGTGTGCCGTAATTTATCATGTTGGCTGTGAAAATGCCGAGAGTTGTGGCTAGCTGGAACATCATGTTTAGACCGCCTCTCAGGTGCGCCGGCGCCATCTCCGACAAGTACAATGGCACAGCCTGTAAGTGTAACATGTTTAATTATCAGTAAGTATGTACATTGCACTGTTTAGTGGCAGTTGAATTAGAGAAACATGTTGCGTCTACTGAAAAACTGTCCATAAACGTACAAAGAATGAAACAGATACATTTCGAAATGTAACAGATACATATTGAAACGTAACCTATAGATGCTAGGTATTATGAATTATGTTTTCAAATTTACAACATCACCTCATATATGATAAATAAGTACCCTAAAATTAGAAAAAAAATAGCATATTAATTAACTAATTAATTACCTGATTACCAAAACCGATACCGACGCCAAGCATGATGCGTCCCAGGAGCAGCATCGCCAGGTTAACCGCAGCGGCATTGAGGGTGGCACCTACAAGGAAACTTATGCCGCCACACACAATGCTGACCTTCCGGCCGTAGTTCCTTGTCACGGGCGAGGCGGCAAGGGAGGCTACGAGGCCGGCTAAGTACAGGGAGGATGTGAAGGCTGCCAGGCCCTGGTTGTCATACTTGCAGTAGTTGTTCTTGGAGCCTGAGTTCTTCTTGTGGTACACCACTGGGAAGAACTTCTCAAGGAATGGATCCATTGAGGTCACACCACCTGAAAATTGAAAATAAAAATGAAATTCCATTTGTTTATTTATGTGGGTATTTGATCAGTAAAATTGAGATTAATTTGCTGCAAAAAAGTTTCATGTCATCAGTGAGTGCTCTGTGTGATATGTGGGATATATATATGCATATATTTTTTTTGTTAAACTAGTAAAGAGCCCACTTCTTGATTTGAGCTGAAATTATTATATCTTATAATAAAGAGCTGAAAGCTCGTTCCTTGTGAAGAAACTAATATGGAGCTTAAATTTTAATGGGCATGGACATTAATGTACGCCAACGGTGGTGATCAATCTAAGTAAACAATCAACGGCTGGAGTTTTTTCTTTGGGGAAGATATAATTTTCATATCAAAAAATCCAATCTCATTTTGTTATGAGTAAGGATATGAAATATCTGACAAAAATATTTACTGACTGTACTTCCTTTTTATTGAGACATTACTGCCTAAAAGTTCCAAGTACTAGAAAATGTTGAATTAGACAGCCTATTAAATTTTACAAAGGGCTAAGAATTTATGGGTAATATTTTTACTTTAGTGAAGCCCAAAAAAAATGATAATTACAGCACAAGAAATAGTTTCTTTTACTAATAATTGTTAAATAAGAAACATGTTATTAATTGATTATAAAACCCTTGATAATAGTAACTAAATGCCAAAATTTCTTACGTATATATCTTCATATAAAAATGTTGGTTCAAAAAGTCAAGCCATGACAAATACAACAAATATATGATGAATCGAAACGATATATTATAATACATAAGTTTTTGACTTTTGACTCCAGCAAGTATACAGATAGACATAAAATAAATAAAATAACAAACGTTACAGATCCTATAAAAATACAATATTGCAAGTTATATAGCAATATGATATTAATATGAGTGGTTCTGTTATGGATCAGCTAAACAACCTTTTATTTTGAATCGAGCGAATCTTATCAAACATGTCTCTTAATTTGATTGTATCTAAAAGACATATCACGACCATCTGATAATGAAAAATGAACGGTCCATATCCCCGATCCATAGCAGAATTAGCCTATTAAAATTCTGCTAAGATGAATATAATATTGGAATATATATATATTTTTTTGGAAAGGGAAAATTGTGAAAGGTAACTAAAATTCAGTTCTGGATAAGAATTTCAAAGCCAAGATATTACAAAAACAATGAGCTGCATGCATAAATTTAGAACTCTTGAACTATAATATTTTAGTTTTTGTTTCTTGATATAATCAATTTATGATAGTTTCAGTTACAAGTTACAAACTTACACCACTGGATATAATAAAAAGCGTCTTAAAGGGCAGAGATAGAGATGTTGACTTTTTGATTGTTTATATAATGATGATTAATTAATGAAAAAAATGTTATAGAGATACCAAAATGATACCAAAATTGATACCGACCGCATTAGTATTCAAATGATTTCATTATGCAACTTATTTTGTACAATGTACTGAGATATTATCATACAAATAAGTTGAATACATCTAACATAAATACTAATAATCAGTATCAATTTTGGTATCACTTTTTATATCCATGTATTAGTTCCTTGAATTCATATCCTCTGACCCGCTGCAACTAAGCCCGACAGAGAGATAAAGAGAGAGAGAGTAACCGAGGTGAGACCTACCAAACCGAGCTCTGTGATTGATGACCATACTATGCAGCCGGTCAGAGGATCACGGTCCCAGTTCCTTAATTAATAATTTACAAGCTGTAATATACCCACAGATACCAATATTATATTCCTAAAATGGATAAACAGAGTCTCAGGGGAAGAACTTAGAAGTAAGAAGGCAGCAAGTGTTAGATAATAGATATGCTGCATTCATGGCTGCACCAAGTGGACACATGGGTTGCAGTTGGAGTCCTATCCTGATCTGTATTATCTATAAATTAAATTAAATGCATTCCGCCTGTTTGGTAAGTGTAGTAAGTTAAAGCGGAGTAAAATGTTAAATCACCTTAAATCAGTGGTGTTTAGTAAGAGTGAAGTAAATAAATAAAGTAAAGTTGATGTAATGTATAAAAGACGTGAAATGTTGATGATTTAGTTTATTACACCTATATAGCTGCGTTAACTTACTACACCTTAAATCACTTCCATTTGGTGACTTAAAATTGATTTAAGAGCTTAAATCAATTTTAAGTCACTTGTCAAACGGGGGAATTGTTTGTTTTTTTAAATTCTTCTGTTTAAAGTATATATGCTATTATGCTGTCACCTTTTTTTTTTTTTTAAATTATTATTGTAATTTGCAATTTTGCGCGTACAATTTAATAGACACGGCATATTTTGATTTATGTGATCATGCAATTGGAATATTATACACGCAACGTGCTGAGTTTTTTTTTTTATATATAGTTTATACTTTACAAAATTATATTGTTTTCTACTAAATTATATTAATTTATTTTTGAATATGATCAGATGAATACATATATTAAGTTTATTAGTTATTAAGGCACAAACAAATTAAATAAAAAAGGGAACTTTTTATTATATATAGATATAAAAAATGATACAAAAAATCAACACCGATTGCATTAGTATTCATGTGAAGTATATTGATATTCAAATTAATTTATTGAAATATTCAACTTATTTATATAATATATCTACTGTACAAAGTAAGTTGTATAGTAATACCAACAATTTGAATACATATCTATCTATCAAAGTATAAACACTAACACACATTTGGTACTTATTTTGGTGTCTATGTAACATTTTTCTGATAAAGAAAACATTTGCCTTTTAATAAATCTTAGCCCAAAATATCTCTCACCAACCCTTAAAACAGAAACAGAGAGGGGAAAAAAGGTACAAAATGGAGACAAGAAAAAGACAATTAAGGAGCAAAAAGGGACAGCAACAATGGCGATCTGCTTAATTTGCTGATCATCCCTTGTACCAAACTCTACCATGTATATTTATTTTGCCAAAATTCCTCAATGCAAATGCAACTTTAATTATTTTTAATTTCTAAAAATGAAATGTTGAGAAAAATGTTTTTTTTTTTTTTTTTTTTTTACTAGTACCAGTAATCATGTCAAAAATAACTTCTTCATGCCTGCCACTAATTATCTGAACAAGCAGAAGTAGTTTTGGGAGCAAAATTGTGTGAACAAATTATAACAAGCAAGACAGCATCATACATAGTAGTAACAGAAATTAATTAAGTATTCTAATCCTCAATAGTTTTTTTTTTTTTTGTCGAAAAGTTGGTAGTAGCTGCCAACGGATTCCAATAATCCTGAAGGGTAAACCCCAAATCAAACTAAGAAGATCAATCAAGGAATTAAAAACCACCCACAAAAATATGCAAGCATATATAACGCTTACCGGAAATCCCGATATCGTAGCCGAAGATGGAGCCCCCGACGGCGGCGACAAGGCAGGCGAAGACGACATACGGCGTGACGCGGCCCTTGTACTGCGCCGCTCGCTCCTTCTTCACTCCCAATGGAGCAACTCCTCCTCCTGCCATGATCTCTCCCTCTCTCTCTGCCTCCTTAAACTTGAAGAAGGTTGTTATAATGTTTTGTTACTTGGTTCAACCCTCTCCTTTGCCTCTTCATATATAAATAGTGAGAGATGTACTCGTATATGCACTTCTACATCCAGTTGGAATTAAGAATTTAAGAATTTCATTTTCAGTTGACTTAGTTTGCAAATTGCAATGGTTTTTGGGGTTTCTGTATCTATCTGTAGAGGTATAAAATTTGATTTTTTGGTTTTGTTTACACACTTTGTGGAGATAAGTACACTTTTTAAGTCAGACTTTGAGGGATCGGGATCGGGATCACCTGTTTTTTTAGAAAGAAAAACAGGCCTTACTTTTTTTGATCCGACGGTTAAGAAACACCAAAGTAATTTGAGATCGGTACAACAAACATCAAAATATTTTGACATCCGTGCAGCATCCGATCATGACTGTCCGATCAGGAAGCTTTAAATACATCATACCGCAACTTGGTGTAATGTTAACGCCCTCCTTTGGATTTTTGTACATACAAGTCCCAAGTCCTCTCCACTGTTTTTAGCTCTAAGAACCTCTCAAGTTTGTATTGTTGGGTGAGTTATGAAAAGGGATAGACTAACAGCCCCTCAATAAAAAAAAACTTCAATCTTATCATTGTAAAATTATGAATTTTGATATGCATGTTGATGAAAAACTTTTGTTCATGATTTTGGTTGTAAAATTATGAATTATGATATGCATGTTGATGAAAATTTTGTTATGATTTTAGGTTCCATAAAGGAGAATTCTCTGTCATTGCAAAGTCTAATTTGAGGATAAATCTATCTACAATATACAAGGTAAACTAAAAAAAAGATAATAAATTTATCGGTCCTAATAAAGATGCATATGTAAATCTTTATGAAGGAAACTTAAAATAATTGTATAAAAAAGTGATTTCTGTTTTCATTTTTAAATTTTAAGTAATAATTAGGTCACTTTAATCTTTTTGAAATAATGAAAAAACATCTACCATGTTTAAAGTCTTTTCTTTAGAAGAAAACAACTTAGTGCTCTATCATTACACTAACCATCATGCTTCTGATTTTCTAACTTCATTAAAAGTATAACCTTTATTATTTTCCAACTTAATCACTGCTCAACTTTGCCTAATTATACCTTTCTCATTAAATTAACCAAACAAAACCAATAAAAGATTTGTGGGTCACCGTTGTAGAAATAAGTGAAAGCAACTATTATGAATAGTCCCCTTAGATAACTACCACAAATAATATTGCCGATGTGGTCTGGTGTCCATCTTAGAAACTTATTGATTATAGTCAAATGAATACTTGACTTGATTATTATAAATTAATGATGCACATTTATTTATTCTCAAAGCTTCGTCTGTCGTATATAATTTTTTTGGGTTAGACTAATAGTCCCCCAACAAAAATCCCCCAGTTTTGTCCCCCTCAATCAGAGTGCGCCACCTGTCAAAACGGGTTGACCAGTCAAAACGCGTCTCTTTTGAATTCGCGTCACTATCCATCACGTGCAGCGCAATACCACCGCATGTCACTACAGGTGTTTATATTTCATAGCCAGGTATTTATATATCAAAACCAGGTATTTATATTTCACATCCAGTTGTTTTATCTCCCACGAGTTCATATTTCGAAGCTAGGTAATTATATTTCAAAATCATGTGTTTATATTTCACATTCAAGTGTTTTATCTCTCACGTGTTAATATTTTCAAGCCATATGGCTATATTTCACATCGAGGTGATTATATTTCCCATGCAGGTGTTTGTCTCAAAAGCCAAGTGTTCATATTTCGAAGTTGAACGGTTACATATCAAATCCGGGTGTTTATATTTCAAAGCAGGATGGTTATAATTCATATCCAAGTGTTTATATTTCTAAGCCAGGTCTTTATATCAAAGCCAAGTATTTATATTTCGAAGTCAGATTGCTATGTCACAAATCAGTTTGTTTATATTTCAAAGCAAGATGGTTATATATAACCAAAACTCGATGTTTATATTTTAAAGCTAGATATTTTATTCTTAAGGCCGCAAAGAAAATATATATATAGTGACGTAGGCATCATTATTAATCGATATATAGTAATTAACTTAATGCAAGCACGGAGTCAAAATCTACTTTGTTCAAATGAAAATGATCAATTAATGTTGTATACATTTTAGTAATATAATGAAGTTAAGACAATTCGTCATGAATATTAATTCACAGTGAATGTACTTACATATCATAAAGAATTTTTCACCTTGGAACACACGTGTTCTAGTTATATATAGCTAGGCTTTTTATTTCATACGTAAGGAATTTTGGTTGTGTGCAATTCACATTCATAGAAGGTAAGAAGGAGGACATGTATACAGAATGTACTTACATATATATGCAGCGTGAGGTGTGGGATAAGAATGGTAAGCGACGGAAGAAATGTTGTTTAACTGAAGGTAGGAGATGGACAGAGAGCGCGATTAAATCAGTTTGTGACTAAATGGGCCGGGGGATATTTCGTGGGGACGGAATTCGGGGAATAATAATATTTTCACAATTTTTTTTTCTTTTGAATATTTTTCTATGGAATAGTAAAAACACCCCACTATTTTAAAACAATGTGTGCTTAGCATCAACTAGCAAAAAAAAAAAAAAAAAAAAAAATAGTTGTTCGATTTGACTATTTTAGTATTCCAACTCTTTGGTAGGATGTTTGATTTGTGCTCTCATGTGGTATGTGGAGTAATCTCGAATTTTATTAAACAACATTCTTGCTCTTTTAAATAGTTCAAAATATTATTCTTCGTTTCACTCTTCCACTTTTACTAATCTAATTATATTATTCTAATTCTATTCCTTGATTTGTCAAACATACCCAATAAGTTAATAACCAATTGTCTATACGTCAAGTGTTGAATTTGAGTCTACATTTTTTGAGATAAAGATGAGGGTCAAGTCACTAAAATTTAAATGTCTATAAAAGACTCTCCATCCGAGTTTCGAACCCGCAACCTTCCACATGAAGAGCGTTGCTCTTAGCCACTAGACCAAATGCTGGTTCTTAATTGGAGTCTACATCTAGTGTGCTTAGTGCAATATCTAAGGGGCATTTTGCGATAATTGGTTTCGAAAATCAAACGTCATTGTGACGTAATTATTGTTAATGTTTATGACTAGGTGGATGCGCTACACCAAATAAATATTGAGGAGGGATCATTTACGATCCTTATCTGCATAATTAATTTTGTAAAATTGTTAAACATATTAAAAATAAAAAATAATTCTTATGGATGTATATTCTTTGAATTTTTAGATTGATAATGTTTTAAGTTTCAATCAATTTGACTATCATTTAATAAATGATCAAAATTGTACATTCTTTAACGGTTACGTTGCAATTTAATGAGTCTCTGAAAATCTATCAAACGTCACTTAAATTAAAAATAATTGAAAACATAATCAATCTATTAGTTAAATAATATTTCTATAATATTTCTATTGTTGAGAAAATTTTATTTTATTTTTCTATTTTTTGAGAAAATTTTAATATTTTTTTATGTATAAAAGTACCATTGTCTTGTCCCTCATAAAAGTTTAGGATCGTAACTTAAATTTGCGGTCCTCAAATATCAAAGAGTAGTAGGTAGCGTCCATCCTTTTTACTTATCCACCGACCCATCGTATTTTTAGTAAACAAATATAATTTTTCAGTGAGCATTTATATTTTTCTAATGAATAGATATTATTTTTTAGTGAACAGATACATAACGGTTTCCAATAAATATTTATGTAACTGTGCTAAGCACATGAGTACACGTGGTGTTATCATAATTGTGAGAGAGGGTGGATGTGTTACCTACAGTATAGGGTAGACTTTACATGTTTCCCAATATCAAATTTGCATCCTTGCAAAGGGCCGAATGTGCAATTTTTATAGCGATTGAAAAGAAAAGTCATTGGAAATATTTGGACACAACTCAACAACACATAAATCATAATTCAATTGAAAGCTACTGAAGTAATTAGATACATGCCATTTTTTTCCACTTGACTGATTTCATATGTGACGTTTAATCCACATATCAGTAATTCAGTACCAAGCGGGCTTTAATTTTGTTTCTCAGGCGAAAGAAATTCAGGGATGGATATATATATAATGCCATTTTCTTTCTTTAACCAAAGCTCTAAAAAATTTGATTTTGGAGCTAGCTAGCTTTGAATGTACTGCTTGGAAACAGCACAACCAAACTTCCATAAATAATAACGGAAGACGTGCAAACTCGTTCATAATTCCGTTAATGCAAAACAAAGAAAATTATTATTCCAGTAACTGCCTGCCTACACCTGTTACTGTACACCACATATGGTTTCTGCGGATTAACTTTAACATCAGTTGGGTGACAAGATTTATTTATTGTGCCTGAATTTTCTTCAGCAAATTAATTAAACTAGAGCTATAACCCGGGCTCCGCCACGAAATATGATAACAAATAAATAATAAAAACTTATAAATTAAAAAAAAATATTTTAAAAATTAAACATAATTTAAAATTCTTTATGTGAATAATAATGATGTATAATTTATAAATAATAGTACATAAATATTAGACCACTTTAAGGGTTAAATTTTGTCTTAGACATATCATATCATCTTATTAAATAGGGAGAGAGAATACATATAAACCATTGGATCAAAGTAGATGAAAAAATTTAAACATAATCAATGGTTAATAATATTGATGATGTGGCATAGTTGAGGTGCTTGGAGAGTTACCCCTCTTTCTAATTTATAGATAGAAAGATGAGTTTTCCAAAATTAAATTAAACATCGAGACAAAATTATGAAGCACCTCTTGCCGTTGGGAGTATTTTGAGATTAAACACTAATTTAACCTAAATGGTCCCACTGATCAAGATAATTATGTTTTAATAGATGTATAATTATTTGTTAATTGTAAGAATAAATAAAATTTTTCTATATAATTAATGTAAGAGGGTTTGGCCGACCCATGCATGACTCATTTTGGGTAGGATACCGGTCAAACAATCTTAGTGCATTTTCCATACAACTTTTAAAAATCTAAAAAAATAGCTCGAAAAATTCTAAATATGAAAAAGTCGGTAATCCACATAATTCAATACATAAATTGTGGTAAGCAACTTGATTGACTATTTAAGTTGCGGTTTTAAGATATCAGACTAAAATATACTATCTCATTGCTTTTTGCGAAGCGTAATAGTCTCACTCTGATTCACTATATATATATATATATACATATAGAATTTTGCTATCGTTAGTCATGTCCGTGAGTCACGATCCAAAAACATATCAAATCACCTCCAAATTTCGATTTAAATGGCTCAATAAATTCTTCATATCAAAATCTTATAGCACGCAAAAAATTTTCATTTTTGGAGATTTTTAAGTATTTGTTTGAGATTTTTTAAAAGTGACTATGCAATATTAATAAAATAATCAATGTTTTATGTATCATTTTAAAAAATCTAGAACAAATACTTAAAAATCTCCAAAAATGAATTTTTTTGCGTGCTATAAGATTTTGATATGAAGAACTTATTGAGCCATATAAATCAAAATTTGGAGGCGATTTGATATGTTTTTAGACCGTGACTCACGGAGCAGCCCGTGAGTCATAACTAACAGGCAAACAGTTGACTTCTTTCTATTAATTTCTTAGTATATAATTATCCTAAAGAGAATTTTCACATGTTCTTCTGTTTTCCTACAACTCGATTTAATTTAAATATCTTCTATTTTCACCAACAAAAATTAAAGTTGTTTGGTTGTCGTTATTAGAAAGTCAAATACTACTTGTTTATTATATTATAATAAGTTGCGTCCATATATATGCCCCAATATTTTCTACACTACTTTATTTATGCAAAAATGTAATCATAAAATTATATATTATTGTCAGTTGAATTTAAATTTTAATTTGAAAAGTACCGACAATTTTTATATTTAAAAAATAAAAAAATCTTATTTTTAATTTTTGAAAATAAAAGAACTTATTTTCAAAAATAGTAAATCCGGGTTCCCAGAACCCGGCCTTACTGTTGGTAGGCCGGGTCTAGGACCCAGCCTGAGAAAACGAGGCTGGCTCCCCCAAACCCGGCCTACCAAAAGTAGGAGGACCCGGCCTACCAATTTTTTTTCATTTTATATTTTTTTCAGATAGATCTCATTGTTAGCTTTCCGTAGCCGCGAAATTTTCTCCGATCGGAGTTTCCTATCAAAAGTTATGCCCGTTTGAATGTTGAGTGCCCGAAATATATGATAAGATTCAGTATAAAATTCAGAACGGTATTCAGAAATGTTTCCAATGAATATTATTATAAATAAATATTAAGTATCACGAATAATATTAGAAAAAATATATAAATAAATAATTTAAATTTATTGCATGATAATTATGGCCGTTTGAATGTTGAGTACCCAAAATTTAAGATAGGACTCAGTATAAAATTCAGTACGAAATTTAGTACATGACTATCATTTACACAACTAATTTTTAATAAATCCTAGAACTTTTTGCTATGCCAACACTTTTTAATAAAACGAGCAAAAAGCTCTAAGATTTATTAAAATTTTATTGTGTAAATGACAGTCATGTACTAAATTTCGTACTGAATTTTATATTGAGTCGTATCTTAAATTTTGGGTACTCAATATTCAAACAGCCATAATTATCATACAATAAATTTAAATTATTTCTTTATATCTTTTTTTCTAATATTATTTGTGATACTTAATATTTATTTATAATATTATTCATTGGAAACATTTCTGAATACCGTTCTGAATTTTATACTGAATCTTATCATATATATCGGGCACTCAACTTTCAAACGGGCATAACTTTTGATAGGAAACTCTGATCGGAGCAAATTTTGCAGCTACGGAAAGCTAACAATGAGATCTATCCGAAAAAAATATCAAAAAAAAAAAATTGGTAGGGACCCGGCCTACTTTTGGTAGGCCGGGTTTGGGGGAGCCGGCCTCGTTTTCTTAGGCCGGGTCCCCAGCCTGCCAACAGTAAGGCCGGGTTTTGGGAACCCGGATTTACTATTTTTGAAAATAAGTTCTTTTATTTTCGAAAATTAAAAATAAGATTTTTTTATTTTTTATATATAAAAATTGTCCGAAAAGTACATTGTTTTAATCGGAATTGTGAATATGATTAAATATAAATTTACTGTAACCTCGAACTTTATATACATCATTTGACATTGATCAATATGATAACTTGGAAATTAATTAACTATATATTTCAGTATTATTCTGTATTTTTTTTTGAAGAGAATCTTCTGATTACCTGAAGTCCATCCCCCAAATTATTGTATTTAATTTCTACAAACTTTTATATTTTTAGGGATGTGCTAACTATACAATATTTATAAAATAATTGAATTTTTTGTATCACTTTTAAAAAATCTCAAACAAAATTTCTTACAATATACTTATATAGTTGATCAAACAATTTGCCTCATATTCAGATTGGTACATGCATGAACGAGTGATGTACTAAAAGATATAGGCTTTTAAATTTGTTACTCGAAGCAGAACACTCGATCGCAAGTGTACGATCTCGTGTAGTACAATCGAGGTCGAACCACAAGGACGGGAATTAATTCTAAACCGGACTTCAATCGCAATTCAAATCCTAAATAAAGTGGAGGTTTTTGAAAGGTTGGTTTAAACAGTAGCAGATGCAAACAGTAAACAACAAGTAAATACTGGAAAACAACTAATTAAAAAAAGGCGTCCTCAGGGTTTTCTGAATCCGTTTGGTCTCTGGATTAACTTCTTGCGGCCCGCAGGAAGGTCTCTTGCGGGTCGCAGGGGTTAGTTAGAGATTCCAAAACTACCTGTTACCCACAGAATAACTCCTGTGAATTACAAACAATTTTGTAATCTCTGTCTTACACCTTCTGCAGATCCTTGCAGGCCACAGGATGTCTCTTGCGGTCCGCAGGAAATCTGACAGAGAGCAGTTCTGGTTCTGGTTCAATGTTCGACTCACGTTATCAATTCTAAATCAAACCAGCAACAGTACAAGTCCTCAACTTTCGTATTTTGGTTCTTCTAACAATACCGGTTCAACAGAAATTCATGGATCTATTTCTAAATCTACGTTCAAGTTACTTTTATATCTAGGATTCGGTTCCACTCTCGTAAGAACCGCAATTTAGCCGTTCGGCTACTCTTGGACAACAAGTTATCAATCCAAACAGTGTAAATAACAATTCTTGCAAATATGATACTCTATTGACCAACTAAACTTTGTGCTTAATCTACAGGTTTACCATACAACAAGCATGATATTCTATTAACCAACTAGATTTTACTCGCAATCTACAGGTCTACCACATCAACAAGTCAAGTCAAACACACATAATCATGAAAACCACAAGTAACATGAAAATAACGTAAGTCTCACAATAAGAAGTCAACCCATTAACACAAACTTCATCATCTACCCTAAAAACTAAAAGACTACTCGCTCATGGCGAGGTAAAACAAAGAAAGCAAAACAAAGAAGAAGTTCATGATACTAAAGAACCGAAGAAGAACTAGCGTGGCTTCAATCTTCAACGCCTCCAAGAAGTCCTCTCGAAATCTCCTCGAAAGATGGTGAAGATCGACTCCAAACACGCCTTCCTAGGCTCTCCTGGCGGCCAGGGTGGAAGAGACAGAAAGTAAGATACCAAAACCGTCCAAAAGGATGGTTTAAATAGCCAAAAAGGCGGCAGAAATAGAAGCAGCGCTGCCGCGGGTCTTGCGGCCCGCAGGAAGTGAGTTCCAGTGCAGACTTGCTCTCTAGGGCTTCAAATCGCGTCCAAGTGGCTCCAAAAGCCCAATTTACCTGAAACATGGACAGAATTGAACAAGTAACTGGAATCTAAGAATTCTAACACTAAAATACAATTAAACTCGGGATTTTATGTCAAAAACAAGGTACAAGTCTGGTTAAATGCATATATGAATGCGATGCATCAAAGAGTCATTGCTTCATCCAGCTATATATACAGGCAAAACAGTTGACTTCTTTCTATTAATTTCTTAGTGCATATTATCCTAAAGAGAATTTTCACACATGTTCTTCTGGTTTCCTACGACTCGATTTCAAATATCTCTATTTTCACCAACAAAAAAGTTGTTTAGTTGTCGTTATTAGAAAGTCAAATACCACTTGTTTATTATATAAATATCAAGATGTGTCCAATAGATTCCGGCTACAGTGCTTTTGTAAGTATTTTGGACCGAAAATGCTTACGGTCCGAATTCAAAAATCCGATGTGCGAAATATTAATCCAAATAGCTTATAAAAATTTTGACATATTAACTTGTAGAATCCCAAAATTTTTCATTTTTAGAAAATTTCATCTATTTTTAATAATTTTTTTTAAAGATTGGCATACAAAATTGATTTATTCTAATTATATTAAGAGCCATATTTTAAAATATAATTAAAAATAGTAATAAAATTCATAAAATGGTAACAATTGGAATCATCCAACTTAATTATGTCAAGATTGTTATGAGCTATTTGTATTAAAATTTTGGACGACAGATTTTCGAATTCGGACCGTAAGTATTTTGGTCTGAAATTCTTACGAAAGCATTGTAGCTAATTATGGTATCTCACATTTGATGATGATCAGGATGAATACACCAACAACCAGGGGGGTACCAGGTAGAAATAAATTTTTACCAGATATGAGAGGCTCCATTATATGTATTTCTGAATATAAATCATGGTTTATTTTTATTATTTTTTCCCTCATCTGACATTGAGGCTTAGTACTAGTTTTGCAATCCGTAATAAAAATGACTATACAATATTTATAAAATAATCAAATTTTATCATGTACCACTTTTAGAAAATCTCAAACAAATACTTTATAATTTTTAAGAATAAAAACTTTGTGTTCCATTAGATTTTCATATAAAGAATTTTTGGTGTTCCATTAGAATTTCAATCAAGTCAGCAAAGCAACTGTTAATGAATATCCCTCTCTTCATTTAATTAATTATCTCATTGAAGAATAACGCTGGATTAGAACAATGCAAGCAAACTAAAAACCCATTTTCAGTTTCTTAATTAAGAACTAATGGTGGGAATTTGGAATATAATATAAAACAATGAGAGGTTAGATAACTTAAGAAAAAAAATACTGTTAGTAACACATATATGAAGGTTGACTTGCATGAAAGTGCATGCATCCATCTTATTATATTAAAAGATATTTTAAGTAATTAATTAATCATGGGAGAGTTTATTGACTTAAATAATAGTCAGTGACAAGTGGACTGGTTTTCTCAACTTTGAAGAGTGACAAAGTTTGAATTTGAAAATTATATTATCTATATTATATATGTATTATCCTTACTACTAATAAGAGGAGCTTGGATTTTTCGACATACAAGTTCTATCTTCCTCAAATAAATTAAGAACTCCAACCATTGATTGATTGTATACTTAGATTGATCACCACCGTTGACGTACGTTAACGTCTCGGCTCATTAAAATTTAAGACCCATATCAGTTTTCTTAAAAAAATTATTATAAGAAATAATAATTTCAGCCCAAAGCAAGGCGTGAGCTCTTTACTGGTTATATTAAGTAATTAATAATTATTGGAGAGTTCAATTGACTTTAATTATAGTCAGTGACAAGTGGACTGGTTTTCTCAACTTTGAAGAGTGACAAAGTTTGTATTTGAAATATTATATTATCTAATTATTATATTTTAACATCTGACCCCGGCAGTATTTTTTTTAATTGCTCAATAATGTGGTATAATCATTTTGCCTTCTTCTCACCCTTTTATTCCTTTTTTTTTATTAAAAATAAAAGTCTGTGGGTGATAATTCAAAGAAAATGATTTCAATATTACATCCATAAAAAAAAAAAAAAATGCATGGCAGAATTTTTTTTTTTTAAATTCTAAATCGAATACAAAATAACATATTAAATCTAGTACATCATGCCTTCTAATTTCAGCGATTGAAATGATTTTCTAACTTTTATTAGAGACAAATAAAAAAAACTCATGATTTATTTATAGAAAAAAACTGAAATATCAATATTACGTACATATATAGAAAATAACAGAAAAAAACCTCCAATTCTAAACCAAATACAAACTAACAAATTAAATTTACTACATCAAGCCTTTTAATTTTAACGATTGCAAATTATGTACATATATAACAAATTAAATCTACTACATCAAGCTTTTTAATTTCAACAATTGCAAATTTAGAAAAACATATGATTCATCTTTTGAAATTACTGACTTTGATGAATCCCATCATCTTGTTTATGATGAATCAAAGAAAGGTCGATTAAGTGCTTTGTAAAACTCTAATCTTGAACAATTTTGTTCTATAATCTTGATTGGTTTTCTTTGCACAACACTTAAAATGAAAAAAGATTAACAACCACTTGTCTTTAAACAAGTAATTAAGAAGAAAACAACAGACAAAGAACAATCAAAGCAATAACACAACATGAAGAGAAACTCTTCAAGTGAGAAAGAAGAGATAGTGAAGAGACGTAAAAATCCTTCCCCACCCTTTCTTTTTTGAGATAAAGATAATCAAGCCACTCAAATTTAAATGTCTATAAAATATGCTTATCCAGATTTTGAACCCGAAACCTCTTACACGGAGACAACGGTTTTTGAAAAGTTTCGTCCTCGAGGTTCAACCCTCTTCCGTGTCCGTCCATAGAATTTCCCTAGTAGAAAAGAAAGCTTTGCATTCACTCCATGTCAGGTATTTTGGTTTATTTGCTGGTGGCATTAACTGGAAAAGGTATTCGGGGGATCTTCATTACCACTGCTTAGCTTTCAATTCGCCTCTGCCACTAAACCAAAGGCCGGTTCTTTTCCCCATCTTTATTATTCTTTTAAGTGTAAATTTGATATCTTATTATGCATGCATGCCGTAAATTAAGGTGCGTGTTATATATCTTTCTTATGGTTTCTTAGATAATAATTTATTACATTAATAGGGATGCAAGTGATCATAATTGTTTATAATTGATCGAACAACCAATTGCTTCACCAATAAACTAGCTTGGCTAATTAGCCTGATAGATAGCTGTAATGTAAACGGTGAATTAGAAGGGGGACTTCCTTTTTTTCTTTTTTTGAGATTTTTGCGAAAAAAAGACCTACTAATTAAATCAATCAATACTAAAAGTTAATTAAAACAAAATAATAAGACCACTGTAAAATGCCCTTCCAGGCATTCCAGGCCTCCATCCTAAACCGCCATCATAAACAAAAAACCCAAAACTATCATCAAAATGGGCTGCTCCATATTTGGGCCAACATTGGGCCTAATTCATCCGTTCAACAGCCCACCAACCATGGGCCGACTTGACCGAGTCCTCTTCCTCCCCTTCACCCACCTTCCATTCCTCCCTTTCCTTCTTTCACGAACGAAACACACATGGCACATATGAACCGTTGGATCTCCCCCAGATTCGTGCTGGCGCGAATCTCGAGATGATCCAACGGCCCACGTTCCGCATGGCACATATCATATGTTAGAGGATAAGCACTCCACACACACACAAACACACACACCCCGTTGTCAGTTGACTTGCTAATAACGCCACATCCTCTACTGCGCAGTACTCCTACCGTTGGATCCGCTTTAAGATTCGTGCAACTCAATCTGAAAAATCTCCCCTATGATCTGCATCGTTGATTCGCTGCGCAGTACAGTACTCCAATTTTAATTCGAGTTCTCAAGGAAAGAAAAGAGGACTGTGTGAAAGTCAAATCCGGCGAATCAGTCTACAAACAGAGAAAGGGAGAGAGGAAGAGAGGAAGGGAGTGGGATCGCCGTTAGGAGCAAGTGATCGGTGGAATAGATAGATAGATAGATGTTTGATTGCGGTGGCTACCGAGTCACCTCCATCGATGGCGAGCGCGAGCGCTTCTCCAGGTCCCTTCCTTTTTTATACTTCTTCTGTTACTTCTTCTGCTACTTGTTGCAAACCTAGGGTTTCGGTTTGTCTGCTCTGCTTGTATTGTACCAGATCTTAGTCTTACCGGTCCACTGTTAGTGTCAGTTCAAATCTCTGTTTATCACACTCAATGTCTGATTTAGGTTTTGTTTTTCTTATTCTTAGCCTAAAATGTCAGTTTTCCCAATATATGATAAAAATGGATATATTTGCATTTATAGAAGGTAAGAGGAGCTGGAGTAGGTAAGAAATTGCTATAAATGTTGCGATGTATCAGTTCCTAACAGTTGTGGTCTGAATTGGAGTATCCATAAAGAAAAATTGTTACATAGATACTGAAGATGGTACCAAAATTGATACTGACTGTGTTGGTATTCATGTTAATGAGTAAACTATTCAAATTAATGACTTTAGTATGCTACTTAAATTGTATAGTGCATCGTATATATTATGCAAATAACTTGAATACTATATTAAATAATATGAATGTTGAATTAGTTAACTTGAATATTAGCACGATCTGTATTGATTTTGGTATTATTAGTGGTATCTATGTATTAGTTCCCACATGTAAAAACAATTCCATTGTCTAATTCAGGTTTTTTTAAATGTTAAATGTCGGTAATTCGTATTACAAAGAAAAGTAGAGGTTAAAATAACTGGTACTTAAACAGTACTTACAAATGTTCAGGATATTTAACATTTATGGAAGGTAGTAGAGACTGCTAGAAGTAAGCAACTGCTTTTGGTTTTGTAGGTTTGAGGAGTCGAGCCCCCGATCTTCTGTGGCATCTGACAACCGTTTTGGGTCTTCCAGATGGCGGTTTGTTAACCCGTTGAGGTCTCTGCTGAGCTCTGGTTACTCGTTCAGATCATTCAGTCTTTCCCTTCCTTTTATCTCCTCAAGATCCAGGAATCACACAAACCCTTCCAAGAAAATTCCCAAAATGCTCGACCCGTCTGACAAGCGGTTGCTGCAGGTCAATCGGTTTTTCGTCATGTTGTGTATTGTTGCAGTTGCGGTGGACCCGTTAGTACTTTATTTGCCAGTCATCAACAATAGTTTTAAATGTATTGGGATCGATCAGAGACTAGCAGTGGCGTCCACTGTAGTGAGAACTATAATTGATTTATTGTACTTGCCAAGGATTTTTCTCAAGTTTAGAACAGCTTATAGCACGTCTACACGGGTTGGAGCCGGTGAACTGATAAATGACCCGACACTTGTTGCCAAGAGATATCTGAAGACTTACTTTTTCATGGATCTCTTTGCTGTGCTTCCTATTCCTCAGGTTAAAAATTCAAAACCCCCTGTCTCAATTTATTTCTGGAAGATTCATTAATTTGAATTACAGACAACAACAAAGCCTTTAATCCAAAGCATTGATTCATTAAAAAGTAAGTTGTCATTCTGATATGAGCTACAATGTACTTTAATATAACTTCCATTACCCTGCTATTTTTTTTTTTTTTATGTATTGGTACCTGAGGGGTTTGTTACCAAATTAAGATGCAAGTATGTAAAAACCTTTCGGGTTAAATTTGCATTTAAGACCTTAACTCTTTAATAAACCTCTATTGAACTGGTTCTATCCTAGATGTCACTGATTGTTATCCTAACTGTCACTAATTGACGCCTCAAACTAAAATAGCATACCCATCATAGGAGATAGTATAGTAGTTCCTTCAGGAATTAATATACCCATAAGTCCTGTTCACCACAATAGCAATATTATCTACTAAAACTTTGTCTATGCCTTCTTATTATAGATAATGATTTGGCGATACCAGCATAGCTCAATTGGTCCAAAAGTACTTGCCACAAAAAGAGCGCTCTTCTTAATGGTGGTGATTCCGTTTTTGCCCAGGTTATTTCGGTTATATCCTTTGATGACTGAGATTAAAAGCACAGTTGGTGTCTTTATCGAAACTGCATGGGCTGGTGCTGCTTACTATCTCCTCTGGTTTATGCTAGCAGGCCATGTATGCCTCCTTTTTTCATTCCAACTTGTTATTATCACTGTAATTTACTTCCACGTATGGTCACATGGTATAACTCGTGAGTCATAACAGATAACAGATAACAGATAGCTGGCTTTTGATTAAGCCAACATGCGAGTAAGTATTGCAAACTAGATCTAATGTTTCACCTTTCTGGTAACAAAAATATCTACGTAGTTGGTGTTTTAGTTGGAATAAGTTTCATATTACAGATTAAAAAGTGCACATTGTTTGCCAAAATGTGAAAAATTACTCGTGATTGTGTCTGAAGTATAAAGAGTCCCACTTGTTCTGCCAATATCCTAGCCTTGAGTTTTGTTGTCCTAACTTTTTTTCTTGTTTAACCAATCAGAACGTGGGCACATTCTGGTATTTGATGTCACTAATGCGGAAAGATGACTGCTGGCATGGGATATGCCATCGCACAACAGGATGTAGGACCAGTTATCTGTACTGTGGCAGTGAGAATCTTCCTGGCTATGGTAATTGGACAATAATGACTAACCAGGTGGAGACTCAGTGCAACAGCACCAATTTTCATTATGGAATCTATACAAATGCAATTGACAAGGGAATCATCACCACTCACCATTTTATTACCAAAGCCAGCTATTGCTTCTGGTGGGGATTTCAGAATCTCAGGTATGTCCCTAATATCAAAAACTCAGCATATATACATACATGTAAATCCTGTTCACATGATTCGTGCACTAATATTCTGTTATCAATTCATCGTATTTACATGTGCTATTTGGCAGACATATATATGACCAATGAATACATGCATATTACCATTGATTCATAAGAGACTTACTAACCATTCTACCATGGAACAGTACACTCGGCCAAGGCCTCATGACTAGTACATATACCGGAGAGGTCATCTTTTCTATTATAATATGTGTGCTTGGTCTTATACTCTTTGCTTTGCTCATTGGCAACATGCAGGTATATAACTCTCTCTCTCTCTCTCTCTCTCTGGATGCACATGTGTGCACACTGCACAGTCACGGACACTGATGAGCTTATACAAACAAAATATATATATATATATATATAGTTAGACTATTATACTAACGCCTCAAATTTTATGTTATCGTGTCCGAAATCGCGATTTATAGTGCTCAATAAATTCTTTATATGAAAATATTGGAGAATACAAAATTTTTTTATTTTTAGAGTTTTCTAAGTATTTGTTTTGAATTTTAGAAAATAGCTCATAAATATTAGTAAAATATTGATGTTTGTACATGTTATTTTCAAAAATACAAAACAAATACTTAGAAAACTCTAAAAATAAAAAAATTTTGTATTCCCCAATATTTTTATATAAAGAATTTATTGAGCACCATAAATCGCGATTTCGGACACGATAACATAAAATTTGAGGCGTTAGCATTTCGGTCTGAAATGCTAACGTTAGTATAATAGTCTAGCTCTATATATATATATATTGTTTCTAGAATTGCATTTCAATTTTGTTTTCACTTAAATTGAGGAATCCTGCATATATGATGAACGCAACAGCATATCTCTTAATGTTTATTTTATTTTTTAACAGACATACCTGCAATCATTATCTATTCGGCTGGAGGAGATGAGAGTTAAAAAACATGATGCAGAAAGGTGGATGCACCATCGTCTCTTACCACCACCCCTTAGAGAACGTGTTAGACAATTTGAACATTACAGGTTTCTCTTACTTTGTCCTTCTGTTTGTGATGTCTATGTTGAATTTCTTGTTGGTTAGTTTGAATCATTGAGCTTGAGACTGGAGGATCGATGTTGTTGTAGTTTGAAATATTGAATTTTAACTAAAGGGAGAGAAACTTTTGTCTGTCTTGGTTTAACACAATTACTAATCATTCGGATTAGTACTGGGAATGATGTAAGCACTTTACCTACTTGATGATTGAGCAAATGAAATCCTACTCTGGGTATAAGGCAAAGAAATTTTTTTTTGGTTGCAAACATTCCTTCAAGATTCAAACACTGCACTAAAACTTGTAAAAAATATGACTGTATAGGTGGTTAGAGACTCGTGGTGTTGACGAGGAAGGATTGGTACAGACATTGCCGAAAGATCTTCGCAGGGATATTAAACGCCACCTCACCTTAAATCTTGTGAAGAGGGTAAGCTGAGACTTGTGTAACTCTGTATCCCCCCCCACCCCCAATCCCCCCCCCCCCCCCCCCCCCCCCCCAGGGAGATTTAAGATAGCATTTTTTTATTTTCTGTTATTTTTTTTTTTCATAATGATTACAAACTTCTATGATTGCCATGAAAATGAAACACATGCTGCCATTCCATGTCAAATTATCCTTTGAGGAGGGATCACTTGATGATGGTTATTTTGACAATCTTGACAATGAGATTTCAAATAAATCCAAAAAAAAAAAAATTATAGATATATTACTGAACTTATAACTTGTAGGGTTTCAAATTTTGATGCAATCCAAATGCTGTTTGATAAAATTAGTCAATCAATAAGTTTGGCAATGTCTATAAATGTTTTTTTTTCTATTTTTTGAGACTTTTCTAAAGTTTTTTAAATTTATTCGTAAAATTTCATTGTCAAGTTTGTTAATATAACCATTGTCAAATGATCCCTCTCCTTATTCCTTAATTGAGTGCTTTGTTCACTGCCTGAAATTAAGCCCCACCTTACATTAGTTACTAGTGCTGTTAGGGCTTTAAATTGATTTTTTGCTCATCAATTGTTTGTCGTTCATCTGGGCAATGTGCCTGATTCAGTTACTGCAAGTCTGCAAGGAACAATATTTGAAGAATACCACTATGATATTTTTAATCACGTTTGTAATGAAAGCGTGGTACTCAGCAATTTTTGTATGGATAAATATTGTCCTACCAGGTGCCACTCTTTGCTGACATGGATGACCGCTTGTTAGACGCAGTATGTGAACGGCTTAAACCCAGCCTATACACTGAAGCCACATACATTCTCAAAGAAGGTGAGCCAGTAGATGAGATGCTCTTCATACTTCGTGGTTCTCTTGAGAGCATCACAACTGATGGTGGTCGTACTGGCTTCTTCAACCGCAGTTTGCTGAAAGAAGGTGATTTTTGTGGTGAAGAGCTCTTGACGTGGGCTCTTGACCCAAAATCGAGCTTGAACTTTCCTTCCTCGACAAGGACAGTTAGGTCATTGAAAGAGGTGGAAGCATTTGCTCTGGGAGCAGATGACTTAAAGTTTGTGGCGAGTCAGTTTAGGCGGTTGCATTCTCGGCAGGTATACTATTTTTCTTTCCCTACTGGTAACCGAAAGGTCATAAAGTTGTATTATGTCTGTAATGTTCGTCCTCATATTTGATATTTTGCTTCGTTCATATGCTATGCACCTGTTGAATTGTTAACAAGTCAAATAGATAGAAACACAGTCAAACTTGTCAAACTTAGAACTTTTCATAAAAAGCAATACAAGTGTTGAAATCGCACTTGAAGCTGATTATGAAAAAAGTTTGTACCGTCATTTTCCATTCTTAGTATATTCACATGATAACAAATGAATATAGCAAATTGGCTAGTCGTCTATGCTTTTGTAAATAATTTTAATGCATGCTTTTCTTGGTAAATCCTCAGTGTGGCCGAGCCACACTATTGTGAGGGGAGAGTAGACTCCCTCCCCAAAATTTTATTCTTAAAATTGTACCATTGGTAAAAGAAATTGCATATAGAAACTTTTAACATAATTACAAAAGTACACTTCAATCCATCATTTTGTTAGACTATACTACTAATATAAACATTATATAATTATGCCCTGCACTAAAATTTTGCCTCACTCGAACCATGGTCTTGCCCCGTCCCTGTGTAAAACAGAAAGAATAGGAAGTATTGAATAGTTTGTCATTTGTTTTGTTAAGTTCTATATGTAACTTGCTCTGCTGTGCTCCTTTGTACAGACCAAGTCATTCTTTCAATTCATAACTCTTTGCATTGGTGCCAGGTACAACATACTTTCCGTTATCACTCCCAGCACTGGCGCACCTGGGCTGCATGCTTTATTCAGGCAGCTTGGAGGCGGTTCTGGAGACGAAAATTGGCTATCATCCGTAAGAGAGAAGCACGCAGCAACCGGCCAAGCCTCGGGGCCACCATTTATGCCTCCCGGTTTGCAGCTAATGCAATGAGAGGGGTACATAATTTTAGGAACAGAGGTGGCAGTGCTGCCGGTACTAGCGTCAGTACCATTGTGAGGTTGCAGAAGCCGCCGGAACCAGATTTCAGTGTGGATTCTGTAAATTGATGGTTTTTGGGGGTGTTACAATGAAAAATGTAAATTTGTGTTGTAGTTAAAGAAATCTCAATTGAATCTGATAGCTTTCTTATTAATATAGTGATTAAATGATGTAACACGAAGGCTAGGTTCTATTGAATTTTAATATTCTTTAGTGTGCATATCAGTGGCGATTTATGGTTATAAATTTTGTTTAACATGTTTTATTTTTAGTATTCAAGCTTTTTGATGCTCCTAAAAGCTGTCTTGATTTCTTAATTTATGACAATGGGCACTTCAAACATGTATAATAACTTTAATATATATTTATAATGAAGAAAAACATATGGAGTCTTATACTGTCTTAAAAAATATAATCTAAGAGTTTGATCACCAGTACATCTCAAGGGCTTCAAATAATCAAATATAAATGTTTTGAAGGCTGATAAGAAAGAAGTTGAGCAAAGCTTTTGGTAGCTTAGAGTCTGTCTTCTTTTTTCTCTAGTTTTGTTTTGTAAGTGGTCAAAACTCGGTTTCATGGAAAGTAGATATAGATGGCCAAATTAAAATCAGAACATAAAATATTATCTAAAACAAATGGTGCATGTGATGTGTTATTGGAGAAAACATATCCTGTTGAAAGGGATGTTTCATTCTTTTTTTTGTTTTTCTTTTCTTTTCTTGTAGGAAACCTGTCAAACTTTTGCCCTTCTTTCAGTTAGTGGTCTATTTTTCTTTTTTATTTTTTAAATATATACATCTAAGACTGACTAATTATTGGAAAAAGGTGGATATATGAATTAGTACAAAAAATATATATGTTGTAATGTTGATGATTTTCTTGTTTTCTCTAGGAAACTAATATAGTTGTCATGCATGTTTCTTTTATTCAAGCGAATATTTGAGCAATCCATTACAGCAAGCGGATACAAACATTCTTAATTCCAACTGTCTGAAATTATATTTTACCAGATCTTTAATATAATTAAAAAAATAAATTATATTTTAGTAGGTATAAAAAAGAAAGATTTAAGCAGATATATATTGGTCACTTATCTATACAAATTTGCATAACAAAACCTTTATTAGAAAAGGGGAGAAAATATCTACCTATATCCTAATAGATTTGAGCAATGAGCATCCACAAAAAAAACATATGGGAAACGCTACGGTGATACGGACGAAACTCCTGTCATTGACACGCGCAAAACATACTTTTTTTGCTTTATTATGCAGCGAAACCTAATAATTATGCAGCGAAACTCAATTCGCTGAATCAAACTTATTTTTCAATAAGCAAGTCGCGGTTCAATATCCGGTTCAGCGAATTTTAACCGATTCATGACCCCTTCGTTCTGTTCACTGTACCATCTCCATCTTTTTCTCTTTATTTCACGGTCACACTTTTTTATGCACATTATATAGCTAATATGCATGTAAACTTATTTATTATGCATACACATTTATTTAGTATGCAGTGTATTGGTTTTAGACTTCATGTTACAGCTTACAAATACTATACGTAAATAAAATCATTTATTATGCACTCAAACTTATTTAGTATGCAACGTATTGGTTGTGGAACATATAATTAAATATTTTTTATGCAGAAAAAAATGCTTAGTATGCAAGTTGTGTAATGTTTTTGAGCTCAGCAACTTAGTTTTTACATGTATAAAAAATAACTTTCGCTGCATAATAAACAAATTTACATGCAAAAATCAGGAGTGCAGAATAAGTTTGACTGGTCAAATCATCCGTATCAACGATGAGATCGCTACAATGGTATCTGTGTATCAGCTCCCAAAACATATATATGAGTAATCCATCTTTTAGGTTTACTAGGAAATTATATATGACAGCCAAAAAAATCTAATAAATTAAATTTATGACTCATAATTAATTTGACCATATAGTAGTACACATATGTGCCCCCACGACCCACATTCTCTTCTAGCTGTCCATACGCGTTTCATTTCCACTGACATAATAATTCCTCAAGGCATCCTTAATAATAACAAGAGTAATAACTAGTGTCCATAGAAAAACTGTTCATAGTGTCTATATGTTACATTCTGTATACATCTATGGATATGTGGACAATTTTTCAATGGACGCAAGATGTTTCTCTAATAACAACTACACTTCTATAACCTTTTTCTCATTACTACTATCCTCTCCTATTCCCTTCATATTAAAAAGAAGGACATCTGAATCAATAAACCTCTATTCAACTAATCCAGATCTCTTGCCAGAATCTCTCTTCCTACAAAAAATGGCAACACTTCATCAATTGGCAATGCCGCCGCCGCAGTCGAAAACAGACTTTATGCAAGACGACTTACCATCGCCGGCGACTCACCACACGACGTGCTTCGGATGCGCCTTCTTGAAGCCATCGCTGCAGTACCAGGTTCTAGAAGACGCGGAATGCGCGAACAACCGCAGATCTTCTGATAATAAAGATGTGAAATGCATAAATGCCAGTAAATGGAAATCTCTTGTGAGTAGTGCCAGTATGAAGAAGAGGATAACTGGGATGATCACTGCAGATCATAAACCTGATTTTAATTATGATTTGAGGAGCTATAATTTGAACTTTGAGAAAAGAGAGGATTGTTGATGTGATGCATTTTGTGCCTTCTTATTTTTTTTCCCCATTTTTTTGTTCTGCTGTTTATGTATCTATTATTATTAACGGCTAATTAATTAAAACGCTTTCAGTTTCATTATTTTTTTTCTCTATCAGTTAGATATAATTGATTTATGGTTTTTCGATATTTTTTTTCTGGTTTATGTATATTTGGAATTTAATTTGTACAGTCAGTTGAGCATTTAGCAATGAACAATATTAAGATTTTTGTGATTTTTTAGTTTAATTCATCTTATATAAGTTGAGAAGAAATAGAAGCAGAAAGAAATACAAGAAACAAAAAAAAAGAAATACAAGCAAAAGAAAAAAATAGAAGAAACGGGAAAAAAATAGCAGAAAAAGCTTAATTATTAGCTCAATGTTTATTTATTTATTTTTTGTGAAACAAATTAAACAAAACTACAATTATAATTAAGATATATATATAGAGTACACTATGGATCCACACTCTTGTGGTGTACACAGTTCGCCACATGGTGTGTTGTCTCCCATCAACATATAACTATAATAAGCTTTTTATTTATTTATTTTTTACCTGCAATTCAATTGTCGGTAGCCGTAATTTGCGGTGGCTCGCTGAAAAATATTTAATTCACATTGCTATGTCATTTTTTGTTATTTTTATTCATGATTTGCGATCAGATTATTAAGAGCCATGCATGGAAATTTGTTTATACTATTATATTAAGTTAATCTAACATTAATCTAAAATATGCTGCGATCAAAATGAAAAGATACTTTAATGAGATTAAAATAAAACACAAATGATATTAATATCTTTTTGTTGCTTTTTCACTTGTCTTACTCCCACATGTTCTCTCGGTGATTTTAAAATAATATTTATGTGATTTAATAATAATTCAAATGAATGATTTGATTTTATGATTTGTTTTATTCAACTTATTATTAAATGTTTCAGGTTAATACATTAATATTTCAAAATAATTTCTCAATATTTTAATTTCTCAATATTTTACATTATAACTTAACTTTATATCTATATATTTGAACTATCCCATAATTTATTAATCAAAACATGTAAACAAAATATTGTTGCTCACGTGTCATGCCGCACGCTTACGTTTCTTGAAGGTTTGGTGGACAAAATAACACACGGTCAAGGATGCAGAGGATCCTTAAACTATAACAAAGCTTCTAGTGAAACCTAGATGCTTTTTAATCAACTTCTAGTTCCATCCAAATTACTACATTTGGAAGAAACTTGCATTTATGGATTTTGAAAGGCCGGTGCCAATACAATCAAGGATGTACATCCTTCCATGCTAAGCAAACACGAAACCACCAAATTCGAATTCATTTCCCCTGCTGTACTGCATTATGCAGTTCACAATGTCCGCCGTTGGATTGTCTAGAGTTGTGTTAGCGCGGATCTCAAGACGATCTAACGGCTGATGTTGTGAACTGCACAATGCACACTAAGTCAGGGGATGAGCACTCCCCAAATTCCCCTTTGAATTGTAGCTTTGTGTTTTGACTAGCCGTTGCAACGCTAATCTCACCTCTCACTATATATACACCAATGTTGGCAAGTGTCAAGTAACAACATATATACACACAAGTCACAGGTGTATATATACAGTTGAGTTGATTAATATACACAGAGATATAGTAAAGATGCACCGTCCTCATCCTCATCAGCCAGCTGATCATCCGACGCCGCCGGGGGGCCCGCATGCACCGCCTTCGCCACCTGACCCGCATCCGCCTGCGCCTGCAGGACCGCATCCGCCGCCGCCAGGCCCGCAGGCGCCCCCGCCTCCTCCTCCAGTACATGTTCCGCATCCTGGGCCACCGGCCCCGCCTCATCACGACGGACCTCACCATCCTCCACATGGCCACCCACGCCCATGATATATATATGCAGATATGTAGTGCTTGTATGTTAAATAAATGCGTATAATTAATTAGATATGTTTAATTGTGGTATTAAGAGCTATGAGTATGACTGTCTACCTTGCTACCCCGGTACTATATGTATACCGGGATACTTCTTTTGTTGAACTGTAGCTGTGTATGTTTGTAATTGTACGTATACATAGATATATGTACGTTGTATTATGTATAATATAATGAATATATATGAATAAGATCAATGTGTTATCTTTATCTATTTGGATCTATGCTTTTGTACAGGTACGAATCTAAAAAAAATTTTAAGCCGGACACAAATTGTCTAATATATGAAACATAGAGCTCTATTACATTGGATTTTGCTTAGCAAATTATTAAGCCTGGGTACAATACTACAAATATAAATAAGTATTGTTTAATATAAAAGAAAAATTAGTACTAATAAATATATTTCAAAAATCAAGCCCGGGCATGGGCCTAGGCTTGCCTATATCTAGTCTGTCCCTGCTTTTGTATGAGAGAAACATGTTGCGTCCATTAAAAAACTATCTTATACGTCCATAAACATATAAATAATGTAACATATACACCTTGAATTGTAATATATACATGTTCCGAAATGTAATATATAGACGCTATGCATAATTTTTCTATGGACACCGGGTATTACTCCTGTATCTATTTTCGATGGTTTTGTATCTATTTTCGTGGGCTGAGCTTTTGCAAGTTACGCTAGCTTTTTGAAAACATATGTGACAATGTTCTTCCGGGCTTAGATTGGTATTATTTCTGTTCTGATTTCTGAGTGTGGCTAGACCGCTAGAGCCTATTTTTTGCATATTCTTCCTGGTTATTACTTTGCCACCATGCATTTCCGATTGTTAGTTTAATCAATCTGAATGAACATTTGTTTGTAGGCCATCTATCTATATGTATGCAGAATTAAAGTCTATTGTTCAAAGCCCAAAAAAGACCTATTCTATGTATGTACAAGAAATTAAGCTTAGCCCAATCCATAATTAAGCTATATATAGACTTGCATGCACCAATTTTTGCTGTTCATTAAGGTAAACAAGGCTACAATTAAGGCTTTTGGCTGGGCTTAAGTGCTAGCTTAACTAGTACAGGACTACAGGAGGCATAAAATAGTACTAAAAAATTTATATATGAGAATCCTTATGAGTCATTTTAATTTCCTTTTACCAATATCAATTTAGTGGATTTATTGTTTACAATGCAAACTTTTTTTTTTTTTGAGATAAAAGATGAGGGTCAAGCCTAGGGCTGGCAAAAAAGTTTGTAGCTCGTAATTTGCTCGAGTTCGATTCGGTTTGAGCTCGATTCGATTTTTTGTTAGCTCGAGTTTGATTTAGCTCGGCTCGATTTTTTCTTGATTCGATTCGGATTCGATTCGTATTAGCTCGATATATAGTAATTTGCACATTTTTTGAACTATTTTGTCAAAATTGTTTGTAATAATATACCTATTTTATAATTTAATTAACAAAATATACTTATTTTATTGTTAAATTAATAAAAATATAATTTTTTAATCATAATTTATTATAAAATTAATAAAAATAGCGACAATTTGTTTATATTATCAAAGAATGACAAAATAATATACTTATTTTAGCTTTAATTATCTATAGTAATCATAATTTATTATAATGATTGAGCTCGTATGGAGCTCGGAGCTTGATTCGAGTTCGAGCTAGTTCGATTCCAGCTCGATTCGGTTTTGGCTCGGTTCGATTTCAGCTCGATTCGGTTTAGATCAAATTCGATTCGATTTGATTCGATTCGTTGCCAGCCCTAGTCAAGCCGCTCAAATTTAAATGTCTATAAGAAACCCCATCCACAGGGGCGGAGGCAGCATAGAGCACGGGCCCACCCCTAGAATTTTTTTTTTCAAAACTAACCCTTTTTTGATAAAAAATTATAAAAATATGCTTAACTATTAAGAAAATTTGCGAAATTGGCCCTACCCTGAAAAATATTTACACAAATATACCTTAAAAATTTTACAAAAATATACCTAACTTCTTTAATAGTTACAAAACTATATTCCATTAAAAAAGTTGGACCACCCCTAAATCGGAGTTTGGCTCCAACCTCCTATACGGAGAGCGGTGCTCTTAGCCACTGGACTAAAGGCTGAGTCTTTTTACAATGCAAACTTTGATTAATATATATATAGCACTATAAATTACTTCGCCCATTATATTAATTAAGCTTCATAATAGTTAAACTATTTGAGGTGGTAATAAGTATAAAATATACTGGTTTTAAGACACACTTCCAACAACAAATGGCCGTTAAACTATTATTATTAACGGCTAATTAATTAAAACGCTTTCAGTTTCATTATTTTTTTCTCTGTCAGTTAGATATAATTGATTTATGGTTTTTCGATATTTTTTTTCTGGTTTGTGTATTTGGAATTTTGTATATAGTCAGTTGAGCATTTATGCAAACAATAATAATATTTTTGTGAATTTTTAACTCAATTCATTTCAAATAAGTTGAGAAGAAATAGAAGTAAAAAAGAAAACAAGCAAAAGAAGAACTAGAAGCAAAAGAAAAAAAAATAGAAGCAAAAGAAAAAAAAAATAGAAGAAAAAGAGTAATTTAGTCACAATTAGCTCAATGTTTATTTACTTTTTTTTTTGGTGTGGAAAAAAAAATTAAACAAAATTACAATTATAATTAAGATATATAGTACACTATAGATCCACACTCTTGTGGTGTACAAAGTTCGCCACATGGTGTGTTGTCTCCCATCAACATATAACTATAATAAGCTTTTCATTTATTTATTTTTTACCTGCAATTCGATTGTCGGTAGCCATAATTTGCGGTGGCCAGCTGAAAAATATTTAATACACAATTGTTAGGTCATTTTTTGTTATTTTTATTCATGATTTGCAATCAGATTATTGGAAGTCATATTTGGAATTTTGTTGTGCAAAATACAGACTTATAAGAGCTAAATAAAACATATCAACAAACTTTCAATTTGAATTAAATCTCCAAATAGTGCATAGAAAATATTTAGGAGATACTAAAATTGATACTATCATATTAAATTAATCTAACATTAATCTGAAACATGCTGCAATCAAAATAAAATATTACAAAATTAATTTAATGAGATTAAAATAAACTACAAATGATATTAATATCCTTTTTGTTGCTCTTTCATTTGTTCTTGCTTCCACAGGTTCTCTCGGCGACCTTAAAGTAACATTTATGTGATTTCGTAGTAATTCAAGTAGATGATTAAATTTTGTGATTTTATATTTTATCAACATATGAACTTAATATTAAACGTTTCAGATTAGCACATCCTTTCTATAGTATTTCTAATCTGTGATAGTGATAGGGCCCAATAGTCCAGTCTATGGGCCCAAGGTTTGCACATGCTTTCTGGGCCTTAGACAAGCCGGCCCGGACGACACGCCGACGTTCCGAAATGAAAGAACTCCGCGATTGCCTCCAATCACGGATCTCTTACCATATGAGGAGTTTTGGACTTTGGCCTATAAAAAAGAGACTCTTGTATGCTTAGAGAAGGGGGGGACTTAAGCTTATAGGATAGACACATACTCTCTAGTCTGCTAATCTTTCAGACTTGTAATATCGTTGGTCTTCGGTGTTCGGCACCTGAACCCCGAAGCCCATCATTTGGTGCTCTCGTTGAGCTCCAATCCTGTAACACGGTACCTGCCAAGTACGCCGTGCCACGGTTTCTGGAGTTATCAATGGCCGACCCGAACGGTCGCCCTCTCGGACTCTCTCTCAAAAGTACCCCTTGATCAAGGGGATTCTCCGATCTGCTGAGGTTTCTTTGTAGCAAGCAATGGATGCCATCGATTTGGTCATTGATCCCTTGCGAGAATTCGCCAAGGACAGCGTCCGCCTCGTTAGGCGCTGCCACAAGCCGGATCGCAAGGAGCTCTCTAAGGTGGCTGTGCGCACGGCGATCGGATTCGTCGGGTTCTCCGTCAAGCTAATCTTCATCCCCATCGACAACATCATTGTCGGATTTGGTTAAAGTACTTCCTTAAATTATTCAATTCAGAAGGATTTCCAGAAGTTCAGTTGCATCATGGCATGGTACATTTTCTTATCTCCATCATTTATATGCAGCATAAATATATATCTTAAATGTTACATTTAAGAACGCAATTTTAGTTTCAATCATTCAAGACCTTCCTTTGAGAATGAGATATCATTTTTATATAGTTACTAGTAATATGCCCGTGTGTTGCTACGGGTACTATTTGTATGAAAATAGCTATTATTATTTTTGAAAAAATGCTTGCATGATGAAGTTTCATCAAGTGATTCCATATTTTACAAACAGACACATAATTCATTAACAATATCAGTTGATTAATTACTCAAACATATCAAAAGATACTCAAATAAATCTCACTTTTAATTTCGTGTTATCATGCCAGAGTATATATCAAAATGCTGCCTTTTACATCTCTTGCCTCATAATTTTCTTCCTTTATTTCAAATATTCTAGTAATCTGTATGCTCGTATTTAATATCCTAATGTAAATATGGAAGAGCAATTGTAGAAATGAATTATGGGAGAATGAAAAATAAAGAAACATTTTGCTACAATATACAGTGCCATGCAGGATTTAAGTTTCCTTAAAGAAATGTTCCCAAATACAATCCGCAATTCAAATTCATGAAAAATTGGAAAGATTTGAAGGAGCAATTTTAGTAGCAAAAAACAATACGTTTGGAGTTCACGTGACTCTATGTGTTGTGGTCACAAAAAGAAATAATTGAAGACTTCTACACAAAACATTACCACAGAGAATCTAGCTGCTGATCCAATGGTGTATGTTGATCAAAAACTTCAAGATTAAATCCTGACTGTTGCAGGATCAGGACACTCAATATGCATTATAAGGAGCGGAGATGTCAACAAAACATTAAATCCTTGGTTAAGGAACTTTCTACCATTGGTTTTAAAAATGATAAATCTGTCAAAATTAAGTTATTTTCCGAATTTGCTCAATTCAGAGGATTTTACACAAATTATGCACGCTAATTGTGCTTTCCGGATGCATTTCATTTATTTCCATCTTTTTTCTTTCCAAATTCCAATACGCAATTTATTTTCTTATCAACAATAAATACTGAATAACAAAGTTTTCGCTATAATGCTTAGGCCTCAATAATTGAGAACATCTGTCAATTTAGTTTGAATTTATTTGAACGTCCTTCCAATTTCAAAATTTTATGATTTTAGCATGAACAATTAAAGTACCACAAATTACAAACAATAATTGTGGTCACCTGTGCGGCTGCCTGTGCCTCATTCCCTTAAACATTGCAAATGAGATACCAAAAAAAATAAAACAAATAAATAAATAAAAAAAATAAATAAATACGTATTTAGAAATGTGAAGAACAAGGCAAAAATGATTTCAATCTGTATGAATAAAGTAGCATTGTTAGTTTGATGAGACTACTACTTCGGCGATAGAATTCACTTTAAAAGGTTATGTTGGTGACATGTAATGTCGTATTGCCTACATAATTCACACGAAGGTGCTTAACCTGGAAAGCTAAGGCACCTTCGGCATAGATTCATCTTCCACCCTTTGTTCAAACCTTCTGGCTCTCCTTTTCTTTTTCAATGCCCAAACTCGGTTATAGAGTCGGGATGTATCTTTTCTTTTTCTTTTAATTAAGGCACTCGAACTAGAGCGTAAAGCCGGGGTACGTTTTCTTCCTTTTTACTTTACTTATAAAGTATCATTCGTGAAGACTCTTCTCCGGTAGTATGAATAAAGTCTTATTTCTCTTGTCAATTTTCAATCTTCTCATTTATTTACGATTATTTTGCTTCAACTATTTGTTTCACCTTTACTTTTTTATTGCTCACTTTATAATTTTTTTTTTTCTTCAATAACTCTCAACATATTTACTTTATATTCAATTTTGCTCGGCATGCTTAATTTTTGCTCTTCTCAGCGCATTTAATTTTTTCATTGGCAAGACAGTAGACATCGGCATGTCTCAATAGCCCAAATTGGTAACAACACCCCATAAAGCTAGGGTAACACATTTCGATATGCTTCAGTGGCTCCTGCTCTCCTCTTCTTCGGTACGCTTCAGTGGCACCTTCCCTTCTCTTCTTCGGTATGCTTCAGCGGCTCCTTTTCTTGTCTTCTTCGGTATGCCTCAGTGGCTTAGTGGCTCCTTCTTCGGTATGCCTAGTGGCTCAGTGGCTCCTTCTTCGGTACGCCTCAATGGCTCATTCTCTTCTTTTCTTTGGTACGCCTCAGTGGCTCCTTCGGTAAGCTAGGATACGCGAGCTAGGATATAAAGCCGGGTATATTTTCTTTTAAGTTATATAAGGAGTATCCTTCGGGAAGCCTGTTTTCCAGTTATAAGAATAAAACTCTATCACTTCACTTATGATGGTCATTTTTACTTTTTAGTACCGTTAATCATCTTTATTGCAAGTTTAGTTTCATTTCTCTTTTAGTTTATTTTTGTCGGAGCACTTATTCTTTTGTTGGGAATTGGGATACTTATTCTTTTTACATTTGTACTTTTTTAAATCGGTCTTTTTCTTCGGAATGTCCTCGTGGCACTTCTTCTTTGGTATGCCTTCGTGACACTTCTTCTTCTATGCCTCCGTGACACTTCTTCTTCCGAATGCCTTCGTGGCACTTCTATGCCTCAGTGGCACTTCTTCTGAATGCCTTCGTGGCACGTATCTTCTGATGTCGGTCTTCTCTCCTTCAGAATGCCTTCGTGGCACGTATCTTCTGATGTCGGTCTTCTCTCCTTCATAATGCCTTCGTGGCACGTATCTTCTGATGTCGGTCTTCTCTTCTTCAGAATGCTTCGTGGCACCTATCTTCTGATGTCGGTCTTCTCTTCTTCAGAATGCCTTCGTGGCACGTATCTTTTGATGTCGGTCTTCTCATATTCGGAATGCCTTCGTGGCGCGTATCTTTTGATGTCGGTCTTCTCTTCTTCGGAATGCCTTCGTGGCGCTTATCTTCTGATGTCGGTCTTCTCTTCTTCAGAACGCCTTCGTGGCACTTCTCTTCTGACATCGGTCTTCTCTTCTTCGGAAGGTGTTCGTGGCACTTATCCTCCGATCGATACAAATGATAAAGAACGTTCGAAGTTGGGTATCGATCACAAAACACCTTTTTCCTTCAAAGGAGCTTCAGTCACCCGTCTTTCTTTTCTTCTTCTTCTCTTCCTCGGCCTCGGCCTTCTCTCCCAAAGCTATGATGTCCGCTAAACGCTGATCTCCGTCTTCAATAGGGAAGTACTCCATAGGCCAAGGATGCTTCGGCCTCGCTTCCTCGAGAGAACTCGGCTCGGGACACACCGCTGGAAGCTCCAGAATAACCCCGTTTGCAGCCACCATTCGGTCTTTAGCTTGTCCTAGCGGTAATCTTGCAGCTCGGGGGCAACCTCCTCACTCGAGACGGGATTCACGCCTTAGCTTTCGCAGCTTCCCGTAGCTACGCGTGCCTAGCAACTGTGCAATCGTGGCAAGCGCAGGCTTGGTTTCCGAGAAACTGGAGTTCGGCAGGCGAGCACCGAAGGAAAAGAACAAATGAGTGAGGAGGGGACTCATATTCGAATAGTTGAAAGTTTGCTAATCTCATGGTCGGCATGAGGGCTCAAACACCGAGGCATTTAAGGAGCACTCACCTTACTGGATGCAGACAAAAAGGACGAAAGGATGACAACAAGGACACCGAAGATTTGAAGTTTAGGTAACTGACAGTTGAGGGCTGGATTACGAGAGGACGGAAGAATCGTGGTTAGAAGGCAAAATGGATGTCGACATCGGTTAAAAACGACGGCATGTCCCAAGACTTCAACACCTCTCTGAGCTGCCGAAGTCGGAGTACCGAAGGCCCGAACAGTAGACGGTTGACGACTGAGGGCTGAATGACGAGAAGATGAAAAAGAGTAGTCGGAAAGCAAACTGAACGTCGGCATCCGATAGAATGACGGCTTGCTTCAAGACTTCGACACCTCTTCGTGCTGTCGAAGTCTAAGGGCTAATGATAGGGCCCAATAGTTCGGTCTATGGGCCTAAGGTTTGCACATGCTTTCTGGGCCTTAAACAGGCCGGCCCGGACGACACGCCGACGTCCCGAAATGAAAGAGCTCCGTGATTGCCTCCAATCACGGATCTCTTGCCATATGAGGAGCTTTGGACTTTGACATATAAAATGGACTCTTGTATGCTTAGAGAAGGGGGGACTTAAGCTTATACGATAGACACATACTCTCTAGTCTGCTAATCTTTCAGACTTGTAATATCGTTGGTCTTTGGTGTTCGGCACCCGAAGCCCGAAGCCCATCAGATAGGGTTCTACAGTACCATGAACAGTTCCAAACTACAGTATTTTTTTTTTGAGATTGGTGCACAATGGGCCAAAGCATGGAGGTAGAGGTGGCAGATTGTTGAGTATCGGGTTGACGGATGCCGAAATTTTTTTTGGGTCGGGTCGGGTCGGTATCAGGTTGACCTCTGTCGGTAATTTTTAGGGTCGGGGCCGGGTGATAGGTTTTCCGGGTCTGGTCAAATTTTGCACCTTTATTCCCGAGTCATCTTGGGCTTCGGGTCGTTTGGGTTCGGGTCAGTCTGACTTTCCCTGATACACGAGTCGAGTCGTGGTTCAGGTCAGTCTGAATATCCCTCAAACACGGGTTGAGTCGGATTCGGATCAGTTTGACTTTTTTTTAAATACGGGTCGAATCAGGTCGGGCGGATATTTCAGGTCGCTTGCCACCTCTACATGGAGGTAACCATGAGACAAGTAAATAGTTTGAACTATTTGCACATTGCTATTCACCCTAACTTTTCTTCTTTTTTTATATTGAATCTTTCATTTCTTCATTAATTAGTTTATTTTTGACGATTTATAGTCTAATTTTAGGTCTTCATATGACTCTAAAGATATTGATTTTATTTTTGAGTGTTCAAAAGGCTAATCATAAAGAATATAAATATATCAACAATGATTGATTTATAATTAAATTTAATTTGCAATGGATTTAAAAATATAATAGTTTATAGAAATATTGACTTCATTCAAATTTTATGTAGAGACTATTTAATTTAATATTAACACATCACAACAAACTAAATTATATAAATATTATTTTATTATGCACTCAAAGAGTGGGTTTTCCTGAGAACATTTATTTTAACAATCATACAAACATTTTTTTTTTACATTTATATTTCAAATTTCATTGAAATTTGATATATAGTCTTTAATAGAAACATAAATTGCTCTTTTGAATTTCACTAGAAACTCAAATTGCTTAGGAAAAATAAATGATACTGCTCAATTTTTACTACTGGATCAAAACGAGGCGCTTTTTCTAGTTAATGTTTCAAGATAACTTCTCAATATTTTAATTTAGATATATTTTATATTATAACTTGATATCTCTATATCTGAACCCATAGTTTATTAATCAAAACATATCAATAATATTGTTGCTCACGTCGCATGCTAACATATCTTGAAGGGTTGGTGGACAAAATAACACACGGTCAAGGATGCAAAGGATCCTTGAATTATAACAAAGCTTCTAGTGAAACCTCAAACCTAGATGCATCATGCATGCCTTTTAACTTCTAGTTCCGTCCAAATTACTACATATGGAAGAAAATTGCATTTATGGATTTGAAAGGCCGGCCGGTGCTGCCAATCAAGTATGTACAGACTTCCATACGAAGCAAACACGAAACCCCCAAATTCCCCTTTGAATTGTAGCTTTGTGTTTTGACTTTTGACTAACCGTTACCATCCTATTTCACTTCTCACTATATATACACCACAATGTTGTCAAGTGTCAAGTAACAACATATATACACACAAGTCACAAGTGTATACAGTTGAGTTGATTAATATACACAGACATATAGTAAAGATGCACCGTCCTCATCCTCATCAGCCAGCTCATCCGCCGTCGCCGCCGGGCCCGCACGCACCGCCTCCGCCACCTGATCCGCATCCGCATCCGCATCCACCGCCGCCTGCGCCTGCAGGACCGCATCCGCCGCCGCCAGGCCCGCAAGCGCCCCCACCTCCTCCTCCAGTACATGTTCCGCATCCCGGGCCACCGGCCCCGCCTCATCATGACGGACCTCACCATCCTCCGCACGGCCACCCACGCCCATGATATATGTATGTATGCAGATATGTAGTGCTTGTATGGTAAATAGATGCGTATAATTAATTAGATATGTTTAATTGTATTGAGAGCTACGCATGAGCATGAGTGTCTACCGGGTACTTCTTTTGTTGAACTGCAGTTGTGTATGTTTGTAATCGTACGTACATATATATGTACGTTGTATTATGTATAATATAATGAATATATATGAATAAGATCAATGTGTTATCTTTATCTATTTGGATCTATGCTTTTGTACAGGTACGAATCTAAAAAATTTTTAAACCCGAACACAAATTGTCTAATATATAAAATATGGAGCTCTATTACATTATATTTGCTTAGCAAATAATTAAGCTCAGGCACAATAACTACAAATGTAAATAAGTATTGTTTAATATAAAAGAAAAAATTAGTACTAATCAATATATTTCAAAAATCAAGCCCGGGCACGGGCCTAGGCCTGCCTATACCTAGGTCTGTCCTTCTTTTGTATGAGAGAAACATGTTGTGTCCATTAAAAAACTATCTTATACATTCATAAACATACAAATAATGTAACATATTTACCTTAAAATGTAACATATACATGTTTCGAAATGTAATCTATAGACGCTATGTATAATTTTTCTATGGACACTGGGTATTACTCCTTTTGTATCTATTTTCGATGGATTTGTATCTATGGCAATGAAGAACTGGGCTGAAGTTTAATTATAGAAAGCCCGTGGGCTGAGCTTTTGCAAGTTACGCTAGCTTTTTTTTTTTTTTTTTTTTTTGAACAAGGCCCGTAGGCAAACCCCCAATTATTTTCTGTCCAGTCCCTGTTAGGACTTGATCTCATGTCTCATGTTACTACCACTTGGCTGTAGCCTCAGTGACTTACGCTAGCTTTTTGAAAACATATGTGACAATGTTGGGAGTGTTCTTCCGGGCTTGGATTGGTATTATTTCGGCTCTGATTTCTGAGTGTGGCTAGAGCCTATTTTTTGCATATTCTTCCTGGTTATTACTTTGCCACCATGCATTTCCGATTGTAGTTTAATCACTCTGAATGAACGTTTGTTTGTAGGCCATCTATCGATATGTATGCAGAAAGTCTATTGTTCAAAGCCCAAAAAAGACCTATTCTATATATGTACAAGAAATTAAGCTTAGCCCAATCCATAATTAAGCTATAGATAGATTTGCATGCACCAATTTTTGCTGTTCATTAAGGTAAACAAGGCTACAATTAAGCTTTTGGCTGGGCTTAAGTGCTTAACTAGTACAGGAGGCATAAAATCATACTAAATTTTATTTATGAGAATCCTTGTGAATCTTTTTAATTTCCTTTTACCAATATCAATTAAGTGGATTTATTGTTTACAATGCAAATTTTTTTTTTTTTTTAGATAAAGATGAGGGACAAGCACTCAAGCCGCTCAAATTTAAATGTCCATAAAAAACTCCATCTACAGGGGCGGAGGCAGCATAGAGCATGGGCCCACCCCTAGAATTTTTTTTTTCAAAAATAACCCTTTTTTGATAAAAAAATTATAAAATATGCTTAACTATTAAGAATATTTGCGAAATTGGCCCTACCTTGAAAAATATTTACACAAATATTCCTTAAAAATTTTACAAAAATATACCTAACTTCTTTAATAGTTACAAAACTATATTCCATTAAAAAAGTTGGATCACCCCTAAATCGGAGTTTGGCTCTGCCCCTGTCCATCCGGGTTTCAAACCCGCGACCTCCCATACGGAGAGCGGTGCTCTTAGCCACTAGACCAAAGGCTGAGTCTTTTTACAATGCAAACTTTGATTAATATATATATATATAGTACTATAAATTACTTCGCCCATTATATTAATTAAACTTCATAAAAGTTAAACTATTTGAGGTGGTAATAAGTATAAAATATACTGGTTTTAAGACACACTTCCAACAACAAATGGCCAAAAATGATATGGAAATAAGGGACCGGCATGCATGCATGGGTAAGCACAAGAAAACAACAACAAAAAAGATGGACTTAATTAATTGAAAGAAAAAGTACTGTTTAAGTACCCACATCCTTAATTTGCTAATTCATTCGGTACATTTGGTAATTCAAATGTTGCATTCATTCATGCAAGAGCATGTGTACATGCAACATCCCTTTTATTAATTTCGGGTATTAACAAGTAAGTAATCGACAGTGTGTCCAAGACATGCTTTGACATGTTGAGCACATTTCCTTGTCTCAACTTGCCTATCAGACATGCAAATTAATGCCATTAATTAATTAACTCAATCAATATTGTTTAATAAAAAATGTACATACATACATACATAATCCCATATATATTGTTACTCAGCTAGTAAACAGCTCACACCTTGTTTTGGGCTGAAATTATTATTTTTTTAACAAATTTTTAAGATAATATGTAATGGATCTTAAATTGAGAAAATCGATATGGACCTTAAGTTTTAATGGGTTGAGACATTAAAGTACATCAACGGTGATGATCAATCTAAGTAAACAATCAATGGCTGAGATTTATTCAAGAACTTTCATGTCAATAAATCTAATCTCCTTTTATCAGGAGTAAAGGATTTGATGATCAGAACAAATTGTACCAAAAATGGCTTAATTAAATTGGGACAGGCATAGATTGTTGAAAAGTTGTGTCGGTCAAGACCTTGAGCCAAGTGGTACAGTGAAACAACGTCGCAATCAACTGATTTAAGGGGCATTTAACTGGATTGGATTTGGATTTGGAGGCCATGGATTATCTATCATCTCGCATGGCGCACCGCACCTATATGTGAATGATACATTACCCATGCATATGTATCGAGATATGAGACAAGGGCAAGTCTTTTGACCTAATTAACTAACAAATTAAACGTTATCCATAACAAAGGTGAGAGGACGGCCTAAACTCAAATTAAAAAGGCTATTTTAGTTGTCGTGTACATATTTCTACCTGTCATTTGTTTGATTTGGATATATATGTATATATATTTTTTAAAGGAAGCATTAGTTGATTTGTTGGTTATATCTATATAATCTATATCTATACTATATTATACTATATTATAAAGCATGTAACTATTACATTCTCCATTTTTTTTTCTTCTTCAAACTTTTTTAATACCCATTCTACCTCTTAATCAACGGTACAGATCAAAATACATTGATTTCAAAGGCGTTGATGTTCTCCAATTAAACAACTTCATCTCCATTTTGGTTTTTACAAAAACGGAATGATATCAATCTTAGTATGGAAGACATCAATGTCGATTAGAATTTACATTAATGAGAATTTAATGCTTTATATTATAACATTTAATGAGTTGATTTAGTATAAAAATGAAATTTAAATGGTAAATAATTAGTCAAAAACCGAAAGCACATCATACGTATTACACGATAACGGTATGAGATCAGAATTTAAAACGTCCGCGCAACGAGCGGGTTTCTTGCTAGTATATTAAATATGAGGAGGGATCCATTGACAATACTTATCACGACAATCTTAACAATAGGATTTTTAATAAGTTTAAAAAAAAATCATTAAAATTTTTAAAAACTGAAAACAGTTTATAGAATTATTGTTTAACTTATAGATTAGTTATGTCAATTATATTCAATTTAAGTGACATTTTATACCTATTTAAACACTCATTAAATTACATCTATTAAAAAGTGCATAAAATTTTGATAAGCCATCAAACTATGACCAAATTGGTTGAAATTTGAAACACTATCAATTTATAAGTTAATTAGAATGCGGCAATAAACTTTTAGTATAAAGAATACCTCCATAACACTTAGAAAACCCCAAAAATTTGAAAATTTTGTATTTACTAATATTTTTATATGAAGAATTTATTAAGGACCATTAATTAATTTGGGGGTTAACATTTTGGTCCTAATTAATACTAATGTTTGCTCAATTAATAGTCTAACTCCTAATACTGGTTATAAATAATAATATGAATGTATAAAATTATATAATGTCTCATGGTACATAAATTTTAGCATTAATTTATATTTTATAATACAATATTGGTGAATTATGTTCGCCTCATATTTAATATTATCAAAAAATGGACAAAAAGAGGATAAGTAATGAATTTGTTGTGGGCTGCATATATATTTTGAATTTGAATTTGATTTTCAAATAAAATAAAATTTTCAACAAGGCAATAGTTGATTTTGTATTAAGAGGAGGGATCCATTGACAATGCTTACAATGACAATATTGACAATGAAACTTTTCAAAAATTTATAATAATTCATAAAAAATCTTAAAAATGAAAAAACTTTAATGGATGCATTCTTTAACTTATAGATTAATAGTGTTTCAAATTTCAATCAATTTGAACATCGTTTGATGGTTTATCAAAATTTTATACATTTTTCAACGGTTGAAATTTCACGAGCTTTAAAGAACTATCAAACATCACTTAAATTGAATATAATTTGAAACATAAACAATCTATAAGTTAAACAATATCTCTATGAACTTTTTTCTATTTTTTAGAATTTTTAACTATTTTTGCAAAATTTTCAAAATCTCCATTGTCAAGATTGTCAAGATAAGCATTGTCAACTTATAGATATGATTTTAATTACTCGGTGAATAAAATATAGTGAAGCCAATGAATCCAAGTACAAGCGACTTATCAATATATAAATCAAATGCGGTTAATTAATTAGTTTAAAGCTAAACTTGTACTTTGACCAATTATTTATTTATCTAGCAAAGCACAAGAATGTTCATCTTAATTATTTTTTTAAAAAGAGAATGTTCATCTTGACTCCCTGGTCAAAGATCCCGATTTGGGAAATCTCACCTCACCTGGTCTTTTTGTCTCCCAAATCCCTGAATTGAATTTTCAATTTCAAATCCCCAGTTTACAGGCATGCAATGCAACCATGTAAGCTGGCAAGTTCCAAGAGCTCAAACTCCCATGTATGTTATTGTTACCCAACAATTGGGAAACTCAGGATCTTCTCGGCTGGTTTAATTATACCAGTTTTTAATTTGTTTCCAAATTATTTTATGGATGTGTGTAAACTGTAAAGAAAACAATTTCATTATGGTCGGGTTTAAGGACAACAACCATATTACTTAGGACAACAAAATTTTTGAATTATATGGAAAGAAATATGAAAAAATCATATTATAAATTGAAAAATTTTGTTGTCCCAAACAATATCCTTGATATTTTTAGACCTGACCTTTGATTATGTGGATATAGTTGAGAACATATATAATGAAGAGAAACACCTTGCATCTATAAAAAAATTGTCTGTACATCTATAAATATATCGAGAATGTAAAAGATACATACCAAATTGTAACATACATTCTCCTGAAATGTAACTCATGCAAAAATGTATGACTAAAGTTAAATGAGTATATATGTGTGCATGCGGATACCCTCCGTACTGGATTCACATCAGCTGCCATAGTTTTTCTATGGCAGCAAAAAGTGTGATAGATTTTTGTTTGTATAACAGTGGGTCTACAATAAAAAAGCACTCCTTATTTACTAAATTCACCATTTAAATTAGTTCGACGATCCAGATTCACTATGGTGTTTTGCTGTAGTTTTCTATGGCAGCAGATTGGGACCCCCTACGTACCATATATACCTGTATCATTCCCATCCACACCCCTTAATTTTTTTTTTTTTTTTTTTACTTTGGTTTTTCTTCTTCTATTTTTATATTTTGCCTCGTATATCTGAATAGGGCTAGTAAAAAAGTTCGTAGCTCATAACTCGCTCGTATTCGGTTCGGTCTGAGCTCAAGTTCGGTTTAGCTCGGCTCAAATTTTTTTTATTCGATTCAGACTAGTTCATAATAGGTCGATATACAGCGACATATTTATTAAAGGGCATGCATAGGCAAGTGCCCTTAGGGGTGAAAACGGATCGGATATCAACGGATAGTGGGCAAAATTGTATCCGTATCCGCTTTAGTTTTTCGGATACGAATACGGATACGGATAGTTCCGGATACGAATACGGATCGGATATTAAACGGATACGAATACGGATCGGATATTAAACGGATACGGATGCGGATACGAATATACTTCGGATATTAGACTTATTATTAAAAAATATATTTTATATAACTTTTTCATGATAAATCACTAACTAAAATGGTTAAATTACTATAAAAATTAATCACTAATCATAAATATATTATTAGTTCATCGTGGATCATTATTATCATAAATAATTACATGTTAGTTAAGAAAAAAATCCATAATATTCATTATATTATTAGTTACAAGTTATAAATAATTATAAAAGAGATGAATTCAAAGTCTAATTAGATATAAACTTCATTAAATTTGAAATCTACATAAAAAATCCAATTGAAAGACATATAATAAGTCTTTGAAACGGATATCCGAATTACCATAATATCTGAATTCGGATAATTATCCGTATCCGTATCCGTATCCGTTTCCATATTCAAAACCGTATCGTATCCATATCCGCATAAATTTTATCCGTATCCGTATCCGTATCCGCAAATATCCGTATCCGTATCCGTATCCGCAAATATCCGTATCTGAATATCCGTATCCGCAAAAATCCGTATCCAAATATCCGTATCCGCAAAAATCCGAATATGAATCCGGATACGGACGGATATTATCCGATCCGTTTTCACCCCTAAGTGCCCTCCCTTAATATTCAATATTGCTACTAATAGTTATAATTTTCTTGAAAAAATTAGTATATTTTACTATCATATTGTGTAGTGTGCCTTACCTTAAATACTTATTTACCAATGATTTATGTCCGTCCATAATATTTGTGCCTATGCTTGTAAAAATTCTAAATCCGTCCCTGTCAATATATAGTAATTTTCACATATTTTGAACTATTTAATCAAAATTGTTTGTAATAACATATCTAATTATTAAATTAATAAAATATATTTATTTTATTATTGAATTAATAAAATTACCAAAATTTTTAACCATAATTTATTTTTATGGTAATATGAAAATAAATACAAAATTATAATAATTGAGCTCGTTTGGAGCTCGGAGCTCGATTCAAGTTCGAGCTAGTTCAATTCGGTTTAGCTCCAGCTATATTCAATTTAAATTCGATTTAGATTAAATTTGATTCGATTCGTTTGCATCCCTCTATCTGAAGGCTGAAGTTCTCTTGCAAATATAAAAAGAAAATTTAAAAAGAAGCGAGTATATAATTAATTAATTAACATATCTATTTTCTATAAAAGTGGAGCATTTTCTTGCACCAAATAGATATGTGGTCGACGTACGGTCTGTACCACAAGTACCAACAGAGCCTAGGTCAACCAGCTAGGCTGGTACGTGATAATACAGGAAGTCACATTATTTAAGGGAAACTGTAGTGCTTTCTTGGGGGCAAGATATTATGTAGTACATTTATATGTTTTTGGCATGGTAAGATTTGTACGTACTTATAAAATTCTTGAGGGGGCATCTCAATATATATATATATATCACACATTTTAACAAAAGATGTTGTACTACAGTTAATTAGTGTTTAATTTAATTATTATTTTATCTTTGCTTATATTAAGATCCATTTTTTTTCAAATAAAACAGACTGCACACAGTTTATTAATTTTGTGTTACAATTTAAAATTTTTACTATATATAAAGAAGCATATTGAAAAAAAAATGACATGAAAAGGGCTATCTTCCCCAACTAAGAAACTTGAGCCGTTGATAATTTTCTTGGATAGGTCAGAACCGTTGATGTACGTTAATGCCCATTGACATTCTCAGCCCATTAAAATTAAATGCCCATATAAATTATCTCAATTTAAGGCCCATTACATATTATCTTAAATATTAAATAATGTTTATTATAAGAAATAACAAGTCCAGCCCAAAGCAAGGTGTGGGCTTTCACTAGCAGAGGATAAAATAATTTGTACAAGATTATTACGAGTAACACAATTAATTAAGTAGTACAAAGTATTACGTACTGACACAGTGCCACTGTTGACCTTGAATTAATAATTGGTATATATAAAAGGTACGTGCAAACTACTCGTAATTAAACTGGAACAGTGCGATGGTTGACTCGAGCGAGAAGAAGAAACAAATTCATTATTCACAACGCATAGCAAGGGACCAGTACGTACTACTGGTAATTGTCATGGAAATATTCTTTTTGTTTTGTGTTGAAATTGTAGGATTGAATATATATGCATGTGCTCTTGGATTTGTCTTTGACGGCATTAATCTAATTATATTGAATTTTAAAAAAATTAACCAAAGATATTTGTACACGAATTGGATATGGAATATATATGTGTGTCGGCAAAGACATCTAGCTATGAGATTATTTGGGTAGTGCAATTCTGCTCGATATTGTAAAACCGTAGCTTAAATGGTCAATTAAAGTCTCTCAACACAATCTACATATTGAAACCTTGTAGATTAACGATTTTTTTCATTTTTTGATTTTTTTAACTATTTTTTTAGATTTTTGAAAGTTGTATAGAAAATGCACAAAAATTTGTACATAAAATGGGTCATTTTTAAAAAAAATTTAAAAACAATTAGAAAACTCTAAAAATAAAAAATTTTGGTGTGCAACTAGGTTTCAATATTAAAATTATGGTGAGCAATTTGGATTGGTTATTTGAGCTATGGTTTAGGAGATATGAGGCTGAATCGCACTAGCCACAGCGCTTTGCAAAGCGCAATAGCCTTACTCAGATTATTTTTATTAATTTTAGAGAAGGAATCATTTGATAATGTTCTTTTTTTATTTTCAATTGTGTTATAATGAAATTAGGAACAACCGCTTTTAAACTTGTAAATGTAATTAATGACACCTAATTAAATTAGTGAACGTTGAGACGCTATGAAATCTAAGCTCTCAAATGTATCTATATATATATAAAAGATGATCAATTTCCATACTAAAAAAATTGAATCATTCTCTCCTAGCTAGAATGAAATGGGAGAGAGCGTAAATGAAAACTTTTTTCCCAAAAAAAAAAAAAAAATAGAATCATCCCCAATTAAGCCAGAATTCGAACTAAAAGAAAACTTTCAAAATTTGATGTTCAAAAATCGATCCAAATAGCTCAAAAAAATGTACATATATATATTAATAACTTGTAGTATACAAATTTTATTACCATTTAAAATAAGTTTTAGGCACACACATATACAATCATAGAGATAATTAACTATTGTGAAGGACGTGTACACTTGGGACCAAAATGCAAATGTTGTTACAATTGCCAAACAAATTTTTGTATATATACGGACTAATACAAAAGGCTCAAAAATATTTTGCTTATGGCAAATTTTGACTTTTGTATTAAATTTTCATATCAAAATCTCGTAGTACCTTTTCAGATGAGTTCTTCATATCACAAATTTTGACTTTTGTATATATGGATACAGAAGGCTCAAAAACTTTTCAGATTTCTGAAAGTTGAACCTTTTTTCTTCTGTATTGTTTTGTACGTAGCGCACGCCAATCTAATTAATAACTATATATTTAGATTACTTGTTATTTTGGTTAATTGCATACAGATGAGTATTCTTTTTCTGTAATTTTTTCCAGGGCATGGAGCATAATATATAATATTTTTTTTCACTTTTTACATTTAACATTCGGTAAACATATATTTCTTGTGAAATTTTTTTTTTGGGACTTCAAAACGAAAATCCTTACAAAAATAGTTCTGCATCTTATAAAAAATTTCAATTACTTCAATTCTACCTAAGAAATAAAATCATTTTATTGATTATAATTAAGTTTATAACTTCATTAACTAAATTTAGTTATTCTCATGGAGATATCATTTGTGGAGATTGATAAATGATACGTGACAATCATATATGGGCCATATATACACACACACACACAAGAGTCCCAATTCGAGTATATAAAATTATAAATAAATCATTCAGTCAGAAGCTTTAGGTTTTATATATATATATATATATATAATTCTCAAGCTATCTATTCTATCTATCTATAGCTTTGTCTTTCTCCCCCTTTCCCATATATAAAAGGCAAAGCAAGGCAATTAAAGCCCCACATATATATTTCTCAACCTAGTACTCAAGCCATACATATAAACAAACTATCAAGTTAGATATATCCTGCCACACCTCTCATAGACTTCTTCTTTAGCTCCAACTCCAAGTGCAAGTTTTTATAGAGAGAAATACACAAATTATGAGGCCTCAGATTTCAATGATCATTGCTCTTGTTCTCACATTCAATCTCCTCACCACACAAACACATGGTAAGGAATTAAGGATACCAATCTCTTCTCTTTAATCTGTTGTTTATAATTTCTTCCTCCAAGTTATATTTGATTATATATGCTTTTTGAAATTTTCAGGTAGCATATTGGGTGTGAGTGAACTAAAGCATGCTGCTTTGCAGTTTCTTAACCAGAGAATAATGGAGTTTGAGGAGGTGGTTAGGCAGGAGGCTCCATGTTTGATTCAAGGTCATCAAGGCCATTGTTTAGGTACGTATACGTATAGTGAATTTATGTTTGTCTGTCTGTCTCATAAATCTCTCTCTTTAATTATGTATGTTATATATCAGTATCTAATTACAATTGCACAACAATCACTATAAATGCAGGGAATGGTAGGAAGCTTCTGATGAGAAGTCCCAATGTTGTCTCCACCAAGGTCAGTAACATTAACATGTCCTCAATTGTATAGTACTTGAATGCCAAATCTTTTTTTGTTTATTTTTTTATCTAATTTGATTAATTAATTACCATTGATATGTATGCAGGATAACAAGATGAAAAGAGAAGAAGCGAGTCCTGCGAAGAGGGACAGCAACGCGAAGCCGGACGTGCTGGACATAGCCGGGATGGACTACTCGCCGGCGAAGAGGAAGCCGCCGATTCACAACTGATTTAACCACACAGCTTCAGTTACAGGCAATTATATACTAGACTTGATCAGGAAGTAGAAAAGAACTACTGAAGAAGGACAAGCTGGTAGCTGGTGGTGGACAGCATTGCTTGAATCCCTGCATCTTTCATGGACAATGCTCCCTCATCCCCTCATGAATCCCTTTTAGTGTAGATAATTAAACTACCATTAATTAATTAATCAATTTCCTAATTCTTGATGTACCAATAGCTAGCCAACAATTATCATAGAGTAATACCTGGTGTCTATAGAAAAGCTGTCCGTAGCATTCATAGGTTACATTTCGGATGTATCTGTTACATTTTAGATGTACGTACTTGTTATCATTTTTTGTACATCTACAGACGTATGAACAGTTTTTTAATGGACGCAGGATGTTTCTCAGTATTATATATATGGCCATTTTTGGGTCCTTGGGTTTGTCTTGCATGAGACACAGATGGAGATGGCTTTGTCTCTTCTAGTTGTGTATTAATTAAGTAGGGATGATTAATCAAGAAGAATATATATAGAGTTGTAGTAGGTATATCTCAATTTGTGGGAAGGATGATCACTAGGGTTTAATTTGGCATTTTTTTTTTCATTTTATATGAAGAATTTATTTTCTTAATATTACTTTTAACCAAGTGAGATATTCAGTTGTTATTCTAGTGAACTTAGTTAATTTTTATATTAGTTTTAGTTTTTCATTCCTAGTGAACTTAGCGTGTGAAAGGCATGCATATTTAAACTCTAACTACATTATCATTAATTAAATTCCTTAGTTAGATTAGACCACATAATTTCTTAAGATAATGTAAATGGATTAATAATTATGAAAAAAAGACAAAAATATAGTCTAGTAGTTCAACTGGTGATATATATTATAATATACAAGGATATAAATTTTAATTAATTAAAAAGTTTGGGTTCAAGTTTCTATGAACAAAGATATGCATGACGAGACTTCTTCAATATTTAATAAAAATTTTAAAGAAACAGTTAAAATAACGTATTAAACTATTAATTCAAGTTTATGAATTATTTAATCCTTTTTCTTTAAAAAAATAATTATTTAATCCATTTGTGCATAGTAGTGCTCCGAATTTGTATCATTATATATATATTTAGTGGACAGGGTTTATTAACGTAATGAACGTCTCCCACTCCCACGTGTTAATTAGTTATCCCAATTCTTTTTATTTATTTATTTATCGAAGTAGATTTTAGCCCCAAATTTAATGGGTTCGTTGTTAAAAAATATTAATAGATATCATATAATAATTAGATTCTTGAAAATCGTGCCAAAAACATATATTGGATATATTAAATGACGCCATAAAGATATATAATTAATGTGAGAGATCGGTTCGCAATGTATATTTTGATGACAGTCTTGACAATGAAAATTTAAATAAAATCTTAAGAATAAAAAAAGTTATGGGTGTCTATCTTATTAAACTTATAGATTGATAATATCTTAAATAAGATTTTACTCAATTTGAAAGTCGTTTGATAGCTTCTGATCAAAGTATGTGTAAAATTTAACAATTCTAAATTAAACGATCTTTGATAAAATATCATATATATAAGACTAAAAACACTTGAAATTGAAAATATACTCAATCTAGCTACATGTTTTACATCATTTGTATTAAATATTTGTCATTTTTATAATTTTTTAAATATATTTTTTTCCAATTTTTTGAAAAAAAAAAACATTATGTACGCCAAGAATCAAGATTATAATGATATATAACCATTGTCAATATATTGATCCGTCCCAATATATAACTTGTACCAAATTACCAACTGTTTTAGATCATATCATATATATATTTTTTTGAGTTGGGTACGTACGTACCTATTGTTTTTAATTAATTTCCCAAATTAAATGAAAAATTTTAATTACAATTATTATCAAAGACGCATTTTTTCAACTTGGTTAATTTACACCGTACGTACTTGCAATATAAAAATATACAATTAATAATGCCACAAATTCTTACAATACAATGCTCGATAGGGGAGTACTCATACTGCAATATTGTAGTACATACAGTTCACGATGTCACCCGTTGGATCATCTCAACTCTTAAGATCCGCACTGGCATGAATCTCAAAACAATTTAACAGCTAACGTCGTGAACTACACAATGCAGCACGACGGGCAATATGAATGCACGATTCTCAAGACGATCCAACGGCTGACATCATGAACAGCACAGTGCAGTACGTGCGGTAGGTGATACGAAGACAACTAGGATTTCACATCCTCTGTAGCGCTGCATTGTGTAGCGCAAGATGTGAGCCGTTAGATCATCTTGAGATCTATTCCAGCACAAATCTTGAGATGATCCAACGGTTCACGTCCTGCGGTACACAATGTAGCGCTACAGAGGATGAGCACCCAGACAACTAGAGGAGGATGGAAGGCTCTGTACTGTACGTGGTGGGAAGGCTACAGAAAGGGGGTCCCACATGTCGGTCAGTCTGTAGATGGACAGCGGCACAAGATGGCATGTTGAGAGAGGAGGCTACAACCTCACATTCTCAACCCGGATGCATGGGCCCGTTAACCCATTTGCATGTTCCCTGTGTAAATTCATCAATTAATTAATTCACCCATTTACAAACTATAAAGTTTCGTCCTAATCAAAATAAGTTGGCACAAAGTAATAACGTAGTAGCTTAAGTAGTAGTTAACTAAAATGAATTTTAAGAAGTCATGGGTTCAAGGCTTCAAACCTCTATTATGGATACAAAATGAAATTTGAAGAGTTAGACTTCCATCTTTCTGTAAAAAAAATAAATAAATGAATTAATTGACGGTACTTGGGCCTTGGTGATTGCTAGTTAATCGTTAGGTGCTTCAAGGGTGCAAGTAACAAGTCAATTGTTTAATGCAAAATATAATTTTTGTTTTTTTTTTCTTTTGGTGGAAGTTTGATATTCAAGAATAATATATATTGTTGTATTTCGCTCTAATTTATTTTTTGCAGCCTTTACGTACTCTGGCATATGTAAAAAGAAACTTAGTCTTTATCAAGAGCTTAGACATAATTTTGTATTAGATAAATTTTGGATGACTCTAAAAAAAAGGAAATTAACAAATTTAACCATGCATTAGAATAACAATTTCAAATATTTAATATAATAAATTGGGCATGACATCAATTTATAAGATAATTTGGAAATAACTTCAAAAAAGGATAATTTGGAAGTAATTAAAAGCATTTTATATAGAGAGAAGTTATGATTGTATTTTTTAAAGCTCAAAGAATTCATGTTTCAGATTTTGATATAAAAAATTTAAATATTGGGTGGTCGGTTCATGTTGCTCAACATAATTAAATGTATTGGATGATTTTTATTTTTTTTTTACTATCGTTGGAACTTTATAATTATGCATGCTGCTTGCTTTTCGTAATTGGAATATGTTCAAAAATACCACAATCCAAAATAGATACCTTCCTATAAAGTTTAATCTATTATTTATCTGAAACATGTTGTGATCAAAATCAAACACTATAAAGTTAATCTGAAACATAATGAGATTAAAATGAAACACAAATGACATTAATTTATTTTTCTTGCTCTTTTACTTGTTCTTGCTCCCCATATTATTCTCTCAAAAACTTTAGATATAATTAATATTTATGTGATTTAATGAATTAATGTTTATGTGATTTAATAACGATTTAAGTAGATGATTTAATTTTGTGATTTGTGTTATTTAATTTAATACTAAAACGTGTCAAGTTAATACATTAATATTTCATCATAATATGTAAATCTTTCAATTTAAATATATTATACTGTTTTACATTATTCTTGGTATCTGCATGTTTTGTTATCTACTTTGATATCTATCTATCCATCTCCTGCCAGCCAAACTAATCTCGACCATTAACAGTCAATCAGACGGTTGTGAAACAGGAATTAAAAGAACACAGTGATAATGTGTCTGGGGAGAGACGTCTCTACGTGAGTAATATCTAGCGTCTATAGAAAAACCATCCATAGTGTTCATATGTTACATTTAATTTTTTATGTATCTGTTATATTTTGGAAAGTATTTGATACATTTCGTACGCGATGTATGGACAGTTTTTCAATACGCAGGATGTTTCTCCATATGTATGTCCCTATAAGTGCAACAGCAAGTAGCTCTTTCCATACCCAACACCAGTCGACACAGCTTTAAATTAATCTTTGGATTAGCCACAGTGAAGACAGCCCGTGTGATAATTAATTAAGCCGGCTGACACGTGTGCAACAGCGGCCTGATTTTGAAAGGTAACTATATACATATATATACAACAGTTACAATTAATCTCCACTTAACTATCTTGTTTGTTTAATTGCTTTTGTTAAATATTTGATCATTGAATCATTAATATTATTATAATTTAGTCCTGTATCGATCACTATGGCAAATTATATATATTGGTCATTTTATATATGTACCGCAACCATAAGAATAAATTAACATATATAATATTGATAGTGTCATGTTAATTAATCTAGCTAGTGTAATGTATCCCTGAACACAATTTTAAAATGACTCCTACTTGACAAAAATAAAAAATAAATAAATAAAAGGACTTCGAGCTAATTCGGGCTAAGATCGAGCTCGCATGTCTGTCGGCTGTCGCAATATTGTATTATTGGAACTTATCACTACCTCATAATTGAAGCATTATTAGTGAATGAGAAAAATTATATAAGCACATCAGTTTTTATGTGGTGCAATTCTTCATTAAGAAATATATACACATTAAGCTTGCAAATGGATCGAATCGAATCGACTTTGATGATCTAAACCGAATTTAAACTGAATCGAATTTGAGCTAAACCGAACTCGAGCTAAATTTAACTCGACCTGAACCGAACTGAACTAGCTCGAACTCGACTTGAGTTTAGAGCTCCATACAAACTCAATTATTATAATTTCTATTATTTTATTTTTCTATAGATAATTGAAACTAAAATAAGTATATCTTTTTCTTCCTTTTTGTATAATATAAATAAATTATCTATATTTTATTCATATAATAATAGTGTAATTAATCGATTTTGGTACTTATTAAATTAACAATGAAATAAAATAAGTATGTTTTATTAATAAAATAATAAAAAATAGCTCAAAATATGTACAAATAACTATATGTCGAGCTATTACGAGTAAAGTCCGAGTCGAATCAAGAAAAAACATAACCAAGATAAATCAAACTCAAACTGACAAAAAATCGAGCCGAGCTAAATTGAACGGACCAAATCAAATGTGAGCTACGAGTTGCAAACTTTTCTTGCAGCCCTAATACTAATACACATAACTAAACTACTGTTGATCAAGAAGCAAAGAATTAACTATTGTGCAATTAAACTGATCATGACGTGCATGTGCAATATTGACTGCACCTTAAAAATAGAAAAGAAAAAAAAAAAAAAAAACATAACAAATTAAAGGGGAAAAAACAAGAAAAGAAAAAAAAAAAAAAATACAAGGAAGCATCCTTGTCTTGACAAAGTACAAAACGACATTAACATATGGGTGTTTTCTTAATTTTGCAATCGTCCTATTTTAAGAGGTGACCACTGCCACGCCCCTTGTACTATGTATGAATTATGATCAATGCATCTTAATTGGATGCAATTAATTAACATTTCACAGTGATTCCATGTTGCCTTAATATGTATGAGAAATAATGGAAATGTGCACATTCATTGTATAAATAAAAAATAAATTATGCCTGAAAAAATAAGAAACGAAATTTTATGGCATTGTAAAGGATTTAAAAATAAGTACCATTACAATTGAGTAATACCCAATGTCCATAGAGATTCTTTCTATAGGGTTTTTATGTTACAAAATTTGTAGGTCTATAAATGTATGGACATATTTTATGGACAAATCTGTGTCTGTTTCTCATTACAATTTTATAAGAGAGCTAAAGATATGGTGTGAATTAGTGTTTTAAAAAGTGGCGACAAGCATAACGGAATGCCACATGACTTGCAAAATCTTGGAGTAATTAATATATCAATTTCAAATTTTCAATTTAATAACCCACAAATTCTTTTTGTGATTGTTACTGCTGTTGGTTTCTCTCTTGCAAATAAACCTAAACATAAAACATCCCAATTGGTTTGTCTGGATTCGATGTAACTGGCTAACAAAAAGAACGCCCATAATAATTATTGTATGTGTATATATATTTTTCCAACATCTCTTTAATTTGATTTCATAATAAGTATCTTTGCCCGTGGAAATCCAAATTTTTCTATTGAAATTCTCGATGTTGCAATGAATAAGTGTCTGAATGGCCATTAAAATTCGAAATTAATTTTAATATAAAAAGGATTTTTTTTTTATTATATCATGAATAAGTGTCTGAATGGCCATTAAAATTTAATACACCTGATTTAATTAAATAACAAAAGCTCTGTGTCATAATTTAATTTGATCTTTGACTTTGATAATGTTTTTTTAGTGTATATCTCAATACTAAACTGAATAATATAAAATTAATTTGGATGTAGCTAGAAATAAAAGCACTAAACTGAGTCCTTAACTTAACAATTAATTAATTAATTAATTAATAGACACTAAATTACTTGGCATGCTTGTTTTGATTAATCTCCCAGCTGTAGTTTTCTGGTACATGGGCTTTAGCCTTTAGAACTTGAAATCCTTTTGGTTTATATATGGTAGAATACCTAATTGGGTTTCCTTTCTATACCACCTATTATATTAAGGCCTGTTAAAAGAAGACCTTGAACCTGGCCTAGCAAAAAATCTGATTAATTATCTGACTTAAATTTAATCAGCCATACATTATGCAACTCAATTAAACGGGGCCTTTTGATTTGTGAGTACTGGGCTTTTCAAATTAGAAAGAGTTGCTCTTTTGTATTTTATAATTAATGAAAGTTTACTACCGTTACACTGACACACTAGATTTACTGGTGATATCAATCAATCAATTAACTCTTGCCCTAAAAAATTAACTCTTCTCCCGATCGAAAACCCAATTCATATCCTCTACAGCGCACTAAATCACTGCGCGGTATTCAGACCGTTGGATCCGCTTTAAGATTCGTGCAACTCAATCTCAAGAAACACTCCCCAAAACCCAAACAACTAAACCCTCTTCCTTCTCCAGAACCCTCTCGATGTTCTTCTTTCCTCCAAGAAGAGCAAGAAAGAAAGGACCAAGAAAAGAAACCCTCCCAACGGTCCAATTCTCCAATTCTCCTTCCCTTCCCTTCCCTTCTGCGATCGCCGGGCGGGGTTGAGGAGTGGATGCGACGAAATGTCGGAGGAATAAATACGCCGCCGTCCGTCCGTCCGTCCGTCCGTCCGTCCGTCCGTCCGTCCTTGTCCGAATGTTCCTCGGCAACTCAAGATCAGCGCTCGAGATCCTTGTGACGAGGTACAGTACTCACTGCCATGCCGCGCGAGCGACATTATCAGCGCTTCTTCACTTCCCTTTCCTTCCCTTCAGCGATCGCCGCCGCGGTTGAGGAGTGGATGCGACAAAATGTCGGAGGAATAAATACGCCGCCGCCGTCCGTCCGTCCGTCCTTGTCCGAATGTTCCTCCTCGGCAACGCAACTCAAGATCAGCCAGCGCTCGAGATCCTTGTGCGGAGGAGTATCAGAAAAAGAGGCGGCGCTCACTTCTTGGCGAGGTACGGTACGGTACTCCGTGGCGCTTGATCGCTATCTTGATCCTTAATTTGTAAGAGAAACTGATGCAATTGTTTGTTCTAGTTTAGGATTGGACAACGGTAACTTCAATGGAGTACTGAACTTGAAGTTGCCCCTCATTTACTAAAAGTTCAAGGGAAGGAGGGAGGAATATTCACTTGATAAAGATAGCTTATCTTGACAAAGATTTATTTATTGCGTGTATATCTTGACAGATCACAGCCCATCAATCCATCAGATCCACCGCCTCTCCTCTCCTCTCCTCTGCCTTTACCCTCCAAGAATCGGTAACCAAGGATCATTAGGGTAAGTCTCCTCTGATGCAAGCGTAATTGGTTTGGAAAGATTGCGCAGCTTCCGGATCCGATCTTGCGCTGTGCATAGGTACGTAGGCTCTGCAAATTATGGTTGCAACGGGGTAATTGACTTAGTTTTGGTTGCTATGGTGGAAGGTATTGAGTTTAAGTAGGCCATTTAACAAACCAGTGCAATAGGGGTTTAGAGATCAGCCCAATTTGTCTCAGGTTTTGAATATTTTTTCCAGAATTGAATTGACTATTTCCAGAATTGAATTGTGTGCTATCGGTATCTGGCTTTCATGTAGATTCTGCTTTTGTAATTATGGATGTATTGGGAACTGACATGTTTGGAGTTGTCATGTGGATTCCATTATTTTCCATATCAAGATTAAAATCTCTTATGGTATTTCTTTGATACTCAGTCTCAAAGAGCTAAGAAAAAGAGTTGGTATTTTCTTATTTTCTTAATGTTATACTGAATTGACCTGTTTGGAATAGAGGCTTTGAGCTCCATCTATTTCCCAAACTTTTATTAGTTTCTAATACACTGTTTGCATATGAAAAGACTAATGTTAAACTGGATTATTTTTTATAACTTTACATTTCAGGTAGTGTATTTCTGAGAAATGGCTGATGGTCATGAAACTGACAAGAACATAGAGACCGCCAGTCTATCTTGCAGCAATTACTTCAGCTCAGCAACGTCTCAAGCTGTACAACAAAGTTCCTCCCAATGGACTTGTGCTGTACACAGGTATCTTGACTGCACTACAAGTATGTATTAGTACTATATAAATTTGGTGTTCTCTAGATCTCTTTGAGTGCTGAACATCAAGACCTGTTGTAATGTGGGTTTCATCAATTAGTATTAATGTTCACTTTCCTATATACCTCGTCAAATTTATTATATAATTCGGATTTCTGTCATACTAATGTATTAGTTTAGTTCAACATGGATGCAGTTGCCTTAAACATGACTGTGTTCAAATGGTCTATGTGAGTAAAAATTGAGTATCTTTTTAAGTAAATAACTATCAACAAGTCTAATACGTGATTGAAGCAACATTTCCCTGTGGTTCATCTTAAATCTAGGATATCAATAAATCCTATGGTAGGCCAAAACTGACTTCTGATTTTTAATTTCATTTCCTCTAGGTTCTCAACATTAAGGTAGCTCGCTGGTAAGCATCACCTCCTGAATTTGTTTTTCCAAGACGATATATGCTCACTTGGCTGCCTACCTTTTTAAGGTATATTCTTTTGTTTTTTTGTCTTTGTGGTATCTATACCATATAACCAACTTGTCAGTAATTCGAGTTGCCGGCAACTACCAATACTAATGTGGGGTCTGGAGGCATGGCCATCCGCCACTATTGGGATATGCTCTGATTCTACCCTGCATAATTTACTCAATCTGACTGTACAAGTTACTGTTCCTCATTTATGGTAAAGCCTCTGGTTGCCTCCATATATTAGCCAGTTTCACTTACATTGTGTTTTGGTTGGACTTGATGCAATGAGGAAATTGACTCAGGTCTGTCTCAGGTTTTGAATATTTTTTCCTGAATTGAATTGACTATTTCCAGAATTGAATTGTGTGCTTTTGTAATTATGGACGTATTGGGAACTGACATGTTCGGAGTTGTCATGTGGATTCCATTATTTTCCATGTCAAAATTCAAATCTCTTATGGTATTTCTTTGATACTCGGTCTCAAAGAGCTAAGAAAAAGAGTTTGTATTTTCTTAATTTCCTGGACTAGCTGAGGTAATTAATGTTCATACTGAATTGACCTGTTTAGATTAGAGGCTTTGAGCTCCATCTATTTCCCAAACTTTATTAGTTTCTAATACAATGTTTGCATATGGAAAAACTGATGTTAAACTAGTTGTATGCTTGTATCTGCTACTTCTTGGCCGCTTGATTGCTTATCTTGACAAAGATTTATTGTGTGTATTATATTTCTTTCTTGTATATCTTGACAATTGAGAGAACTTGCTACCGAGTTACTTCGTTTATGGACTGATTGATGCTAGGGATGTATATTTTGCCAACTTTAGATTAATTTTTTTTTTTCAATTGCACTTGAATCAGCAGTTTGCACGATTGGGAACTTAATCTATGGTGCATCTTTTGTATTTTATTTGATCAATTTGTGCTCAGAAACCGGTTGATGTCTATCTCAATCAAATCTTTATTGTAGTTGAGCCAGCTCTGCAAACTCAGCGCTCCAGGGAAGAAGCTCTTCTAGAGGCCAAGAGAAATTTAGTCAAGGTGCTTTTCTTGCCACTTTCTTCTTATAAACTTCGTTTGTCATCTGCTCAACAACGGGTTAATTTTCAATCTAGTAGTTGTATTTAGTAAATTTGATTACCACTTTCTATAACCGGCTGGGAATTATTGTCACTTTAGGATGGCATTCTTTTTAGTTGGTAACAAGATGTATACATTGGCTTCTTTGTGATGAGGATTTTCATGAGGGTTTCAGCTCACAATAGCTTCAACCAGAAGGTTCTCAGTGGTAAAGAGGTATGGATTGATTTTAAAACCTCTAAATGGTTATGCATGTATTAGTACTATATAAATTTGGTGCTTTTTAGATCTCTTTGAATGCTGAACATCAAGATCTGTTGTAATGTGGGTTTCATCAATTAGTATTAATGTTTACTTTCCTATATACCTCGTCAAATTTATTTTATAATATTATAATTCGGTTTTTTGTCATACTAATGTATTGGTTTAGTTCAACATGGATTCAGTTGTCTAAAACATGACTGTGTTCAAATGGTCTATGTGAGTAAAAATTGAGTATCCTTTTAAGTAAATAACTATCAACAAGTCTAATAAGTGATTGAAGCAACATTTTCCTGTGGTTCACTAAATCTAGGATATCAATAAATCCTATGGTAGGCCAAAACTGTCTTCTGATTTTGAATTTCATTCCTCTAGGTTCTCAACTTTTGCAACAATATCTGTGCTAGATGATTAAGGTAGCTCGCTGGTAAGCATCACCTCCTGAATTTGTTTTTCAAAGACGAGTCAGTATGGGCTTATGATATATGCTCACTTGGCTGCCTACCTTGGTACGGTATCTTCTTTTGTTTTTCTCTTTGTGGTATCTATACCATATAACCAACTTGTCAGTAATTAGAGTATATGCCGGCAACTACCAAGACTAATGTGGGGTCTGGAGGCATGGCCATAAACCACTATTGGGATACGCTCTGACTCTACCTGCATAATTTACTCAATCTGACTGTACAAGTTACTGTTCCACACTTATGGTAAATCCTCTGGTTGCCTCCATATATTAGTCAGTTTCACTTACATTGTGTTTTGGTTGGACTTGATGCAATGAGGAAATTGTTATGAACCTAACTGAAGTTGCCTTGGTTAGTTCAACTCATTTTGTCTCATTGTTTGTTCAATTTAATTGAACTGTTTTGAAAGATATAAATTGTACTGTTCTTTTTTTTTTTCTTAACTTCATGTAAATTTTAGACTTTCATTATGTAGCACGTGTTACTCCCCTTCTGTTTTTGTGATTTAGATGGAGGTTCAACATATCCAACTTTAGATTTCTTACTGTCTACACGTCCAATTAGAGTCACACTAGCCCTCAATGTTTAGTTGCTCATTATTTCATAAATATCTGCTTCTTTGTTTTCCAAGATATTAAATTGCCTCCTACATACGTGCAATATTTAGCCATAGACATCCTACCATCTACACGTCCAATTAGAGTCACAGTAGCCCTCAATGTTTAGATGCTCATTATTTCACAAATACCAACCTTTCCTGGTTTGCTTTTCAAGTATCTCAAATGTCTGATACACCGCGTTCATGTGACCCCTAATTCCATGGGTCATGCATGTCACGACTCACAATATTCACTGTAGATGTTATGTTGGGATGAGTGTAACAAAGATAGATGAGACATCCTATCACTCTGGAAAGGTTTACAATCCACTAGCTCTACTAGCTCTCCTACCTCTGTACACAACCTGAACCTCTTATCAATTAGTGAAACAATAGGTTGCATACCCGTCGTCGCTCTGAGATTGAACAATCCCCTAAGCTCCATGCGCCACTTATTTAAGTCACTCTAGGTTCTTTATCTCAAACTCCTTTGCCAATCCCGCGTTCTCTCATTCTAAACACTAAATCTTAGCAAACAAAACAACAAGATGACTTCTCAATCCTTCAACAACGCTCCATCTCCAAATAACCACTCACCAAACACCGCACAACTAATAACACAATTAAGAACCCTAATTACCTTTCTAACTCATAGACCCTATTGTACAACAAAACCCTACACTCAGGTGGTCCTTCCAACCAAAAAAGGAAAGCACCACACACTTGTATCTCATAGACAACCAAATCTTCCCAACCAACAATGGAAAAAAAAAAAAAAAACACCTAATCCTTAACCACTGGCACACGCCAAACTGCTGTTTCCCCCACCACAAAGACACTTAGCTCCCAATCAACTTCCTCATGATGCCTTATCTCCTCTCTGAGCGCGACTTCCTCACTGAGGATTCTCTCCAAAGACAACCCCATCCATATCTTTATTTATAGAAACACTTTAGCTCAAAGCGTTGTTTTATGAGTTAAGCACATCATTTGTGATTAATGCAAGGTACGTTTCATACTATAACACCAACACTATTTCTCTCGAGCTCAAGAAAATCTTTAACACTATTTGTCTCGAGATCAATATAAATTGGAGAGTTTGCTCCCAATTATGTAAACTATCCACTAATAATTACGTACTTCACAATGAGAAACCCACGAATCTCGTAACTCTTCATTGGTGATGACGGTAAGACGACGTGTCCGTGGCGAATTAGGAGACATAGAAGTCGTCTGGTCACCATATCTACGTCTTTATACCTACTTTAATTAACTATCCACAGATTCAATTTTTCTCCAATGTTCCACCTCTAAACAAACCACCCACCATGCTCAGCATAACTTACCACACCATCAAAAACCTTAACTATCTTTCCAACTCAACGACCCCATGGTACCAACATAATGCTAAACTCTGATATCTTTTCAACCAAAAATTGGAAGCGCCACACAGTAATTTATCACAGCCAACTAAACCTTCCTGAACAAATACCGTCTAATCCTTGAAGAACAAGCCTCAACGTATCAATCCATAAGCCTCGACCCCTTAAACTCCAACTAGCATCTTCTCCTAGGAGGAACTAAACTGGCAGCTCGTAATGTGTCTTAACTCACACCATTGGAACTAAAGGCCTTCCTAAAATATGCATGCTGATGTTTGCTTCCCTCAATTCTGCACTAGAAGTCTACGGTTCGACAAACTTATCAATCTTCTCAATTGACACGCCATTCATCTTTCTTGAATAGTAACTATTTTCTTTTACTGATCTGATACTCTAAACACCCTTTTTGAATAGATGTATGACTTAGTTGTTCAAATCGGTACACCAAACATACATTTGGATGGTAGAAATTGTGTGATCCTATGGACACACGTCAAAGTATTGCCCCCCATAGACACTCAGCTCATAAACAACTTCCTCATGATGCCCTATCATTGAGAAGATCGTCCTCACATTAATTCTTCAACTAAACCTGCGAGAACAAAAACTGTCTATTCTTCAAGAACAACAAGCTATCACATATCAATTCACAAGCCTCAACCCCTTAAACTCCAAATAGTATCTTCTCCAAGGAGGAGCCAAACTGGCAGTTCCTAATGCACATCCTACATACATGCAATATCTCTGTAAATCTGGTGCGCTTTTCAAGTATCTCAAAAGTTTGATACACTACGTTCGTAATCGACAGCTCATAATGCGCCTCAACTCAAGCCTTAGAAAATAAGGGTATTTCTCAAATGTACATCCTAACCCAAACCCTAATCACCCAGTTTGAGCGGGCGTATGCCTTGATTGCTTCATATTGGGACACCGACTATTTGGTGCACCTAAACTGCTTATCCTACTGGCAGACGCCAAACTGCTATTTCCCCACCATAAAGACATTTAGCTCCTAATCAACTTCCTCATGATGCCTTCTCTCTTTTATCTATGAGCGGAACTTCCTCTATGAGGATTATCTCCAAAGACAGCCCCAGCCATATATTTTTTTATAGAAACACTTTAGCTGAAAGCGTTGTTATATGAACTAAGCACATCATTTGTGAGTTGTGACTAATGCGTTCCATACAATAACACCAACACGATTTCTCTCGAGCGCAACAAAATCTTTTAACACTAGTTGTCTCGAGATCAACATAAATTGGAGAGTGCGCTCCCAATTATGTAAACTATCCAACCTACTTCACAACGAGAAATCCACGAATCTCTTAACTCTTCATTGGTGATGGCGGTTGGACGACGTTTCCGTGGCGAATTAGGAGACATAGAAGTTGTCTGGTCACCATAGCTACGTCTTTACACCAACTTTAATTAACTATTCACAGATTCAATATTTCTTCAATGTTCCATCTCTAAACAACCACTCACCACGCTCAGCATAAATTGGAAGCGCCACACAGTAATTTCTCACAGCCAACTAAACTTTCCTGAACAAAAACCCTCTAGTACTTGAAGAACAAGCCACCACATAAAATCCAGAAGCCTCAACCCCTTAAACTCCAACTAGCATCTTCTCTTAGGAGGAGCCAAACTGGCAGCTCGTAATGTGCCTTTACTCACACCTTAGGAAATAAAGGCCTTCCTCAAATATGCATGCTAACGTTTGCTTCCCTCTATTCTGTACTAAAGGTCTACGGTTCGACAAACTTATCAATCTATCCGATGGACACACCATTCATCTTACTTGAAAAGAAGAAAAGAGATTAGCAGAGCAACCGACTAATACTCTTAAAAAAGAAAATTCTTTGAGTATAGGTGAATCATCCCAAAACCACAATTATAGCAATGAGGATGAGAGATATGCAGAGCCTTATCCAGAAGATGAAGAAGCTCTGGCAGAACTTGGTGAGGATATTGGTTACAGTCCAGAAGATTACGAGTACGAAATGGACTCTGATCTGGAGGACGCAATAATCAACCGCATGGAAAATTGGTAAGTTCTTTAAAAAACCAAGATGTCAAATTCCAATAAAACATTAATTGAAATAAAAGAATTATTACAACAACTTATAGCTAAACATGAAGCTATAGAATTGGAACAAAAACAGCATCTCGAGGTAATACTTCAAATAGCCCAAGAAGAGTTAACTACTGCTAAACATAATGATAAAAATAAAGACGAATGTAATATTATATTAGCAGTAAAAGATTTGTTAAATGCTACTAAAATCTTACTACAAGCTATAATAGAACAAATCAGACCACAAATTAACCATTCTATGGTTTGCACTATGCATTCTATGACTTGTCATATGCAAGATGCACATGCCAACATATCTAAGCTCATAGATAAGGTAACCACTCAATTACAGGGTATCCTAAAGGAATTAACATTTGATCCTGATAATCCCAAACCAATTGAACTGCGAACTGAAGAAAACAGTAAGCAGATTCTAGCGTTGAGCGAACAAGTAATTCCTCTAGTTGTAAAAATTCAACAACTTTTGGAAAAACTTGAGCCAGTAATTAGTAAAATGTCAAAAGCATTGAGCTAATAGATGACTCAAGCGACATGCGCACATGCGTAACGTGGTGAAGAGGGAATGGAAAAATATAACTAAACCCTAAAACCCTAAACCAAAAATGGATTCTTTACACGACCCATTTGATTTAGATTTTTCACAAATTACTCTTCCTAAAGCAGAATTGCTTGAGTTAGAGAAATTCTTGGAAGACATACAGGATATTCCAACGCCAATACCAGCGTTAGGACTCCCTGCAAGCAATCCAAAGGAATTTATTTCTCAAATACAAAAATAAATAATTACCTTGGAAGACCTAAATGAACCAAATAAAATAAGTTCACAGAAACATACAAAAGGTATAATCTATCTAAATGAGTTTTTACCAAAACCATTTCCTAAAGAGAAATACCGAAAACCAAGAAAAAGATCTCTCAAAGGATCTATGAATCTTTACTGTTACGAAAGAACAATAGAATGAATTCAGAGATACTAGATCTACTTGAGAAAATATTAGAACCCTACTTAGCAGGAAAAAATATAAAATCCTCAGTAGGTACAGAATTATCAACAATGGTAGGGCTGACAAGATCAAATCAATACCTTCTAGGATTGATAATCAAAGAAATAAGTATAATACATCGAGAGCTAGAATTCATAAATCAGAAAAATGAAAACCTAGACAGATGTATAAAAGAAACAAAAAACTTGATACAGCAGATAAAACCAACTGTTGATCAGGAAGAAGGTACTAGTCGAACTCGACCAGAGTTTAGATGGTACACACCGGAACAAACAGACTATAAAAAGGTATTTTGTTTTCACAAAATATAATAGTCATGTTTTCAATAATTAAGTGGAGTGATTTAAAAGAAAAAATTACCCATGTAAAAAAGTATCCTTCTTGGCAATTATATGAGAAAATTACTGTCCAGGAAGTAGATGATCCTCAAAACTATAATTTGTCAGAGATACCTAGAACAGTACTCTACGAAACCAATAGAGCAAAATCTCTAGGCAAGAAACATATATTCCTTACAAAAACAAAAGATTATAATTCTTTAGACGAAATAAATATATCAGCCATAACAAAAGCCGATTTATTTGAAGAATTACAACAGTCTTAACAACTGAAACGCGAAAATCCTAGAAAATGATATTTCAACATTTCAGCAGTATAGATATTGGTAAAATATCTTGGCAATCCTGGAAAGGATATACCAGTCAAGATAGCAATTACCGATGATAGGTGCATTGATCCACAAACATCAGTCTAAATAAAATACAGCTTTGCGAGTTAACAGATTTAAATCTCGCAAGATATAATGAAACGTTCAATAAGTTACTTTTAATAATAAAGGAACCTTATAAACGTGAATATTTAGACCTATATTTCACTAAACTCCGAACTCTATGGGATAGTTTAATGAAAGAAGAATACAAACCAGATGATTATGATTGTCCAGGAACCAGAATGCTGACTCTAAAACATCATATCGAAACTTTATGTAAGGAACGCCAAATAAGAGAAGCAGCCTCACAAAATATAAAATCCTTATGTGCAAATATAAAATAGCCAGTTTTACAATTTGGATCAAGCACAGTAAAGAATTACGAATCGAAGCCAAAATATACTTCGAAGAAGATAAAAAAGTTTAAGCATAGGATGCCTAAACAAGCTAAACCTAAGTTTAAACAAAGAATTGCCAAATTGGTCAAGAAACCTGAAAATCAAGTTCTATGTTTCGGTTGTAGACTATGTTGCACGGGTGCGGGTGCGAGTATCGTATCCGATACGATACAGGTGCGGCGATACGGAAATTTTAAAAAATTTGGGATACGGGTGTGGCGATAATATATATTTTTTATTTATTTATTATATTTGAACATGAACAATATGAGTATATGTAAATATTTTCAATGAAAAAGAGCACTTATAATTTTAGAAAAAAATAAGACAACTCCATAAGATAATACAAAATAATTATAAATTTAGGGGGCCGCACCAAACATGTCAGCATTCACTATAATTTTGACAGTTTATAGGGTCAAATAAGCAAATAATATTAAAAAAATAAAAAAGAAATGAGCTGGAGTTTTTTTTTTTTTTTGAGGAAATGAGCTGGAGTTGGAAATACATCGATAATCAGACTCAAAAAAGTATTTGCTTTTGTCCGGATATATGGTTGTGCATGCCGCTTGCTTAGTCCCACAACTAAGAAAATGTCATTCCGGAGCGCTCTGACCCCTATATATAAAGGTAAGCCCCAACCTTAGTTCTGTCAGTTCATTTGCGGAGTCCGATTTCAACTTGCGATTCCCAGATTTGAGACGCCGATACGCGTATCTGAACGTATCGGTGACCGAATCCGGTGGTCAAAATATTATAAATTATTAGATTCGCCACGTGTCGTATCTGATACGCACCGCACACGAATCGTACGCGAATCCTTATCCGATACGTATCGCATACGGGTACGGAGCTGATACAGGCGTATCGGGGTAACATAGGTTGTAGACAATTAGGACACTACCTGAATGCATGTGCAAATAAAATAAAAACCCCTGTACAGCATATCAGGATGGTCGAATTAATACAAAAAGCGGAAACGCAAGGATTTGTATTAAAAGACGAATATCTGACCAATTCTGAAGAAGAATATGAGTTTACCTCAGATTCTGAAGAAGAACAATCTGAGTTAGAATGAATAGAAAATACCCTGATAATCCTATAGTAGGAATTCTTGCTAAAGCAATAAAGCAAGACTGGGTACAAACTTCATCAACATCTGAGCAAAACAATACTCAGGATGAAATAAATGAGTTACGTTGTAGACTCCTGTCACAGGAGGAACGTATCACTGAACTCGAAAGAAAAGTAGAATTTCTACTGGAATTTTGTCTAAAATTAAATGAAACTCCTATAGAAGAAGGCGAATGTAGTAAATGAAAGAAAACAATAAAACTTCCTTATCCTACCACCTATATCGGTACTCAACCAATAAATGAGGATACTGATAAAGAGGATGTACAGAGTAATAAAAATGATACCCGCTCTGAAGATGATTCAGAATGAGTCAATACGTAGAACTCTTATTTACATTCCCTGAATATAAACCATACAAAGTATATGCTTTGTATGACACTGGATGTTCTTTATTATTAGCCAAATATGGTGTATTTCCACCTGAAACATGGCAAAAAGGACAAACACAAATACTTTCCTATGCTAATCAACAACAGCAGAAAGTAAGCAGTATACCCAAAAATGTAATGTTTCAACTGGGTAGTCAAACATACACAGCTACCTTTACATTACATGATCCCATGAAATATGATATAATGTTAGGAAATAAATTCTGGCTTGCTCTTGCAAGAGATTATTTGTTCTTAACAGAAACACAGGGAAGAACAAGGAATAATGTGTTTAGTTTCCACTATACATATTATCCTATCGAACTTCAACCATGGCACCATCAAACTGCAAAAACGCGGAAGTGTGGTGATATGGCAACTGTAGCTACAGTAATAACGTCCGCTTCAAGAAGCTCAACTGCAGTATTTCTTCAGAAAAATAAAATGGACGAAATACTTAAGGTATTATCTTTAAATTTCAGCGATAATCCTTTAGCACTGTATAATGAAAACCATCCTAAATGCAAGTTAGAAATACTTCCAATGGATGTGTTAAAAGAAAAACGTTTATCAGTACTTGTCCGAATTAAAGCTAGACCAGGAACACCAACTGATGAACAAGATTTCAGGATGCATTTGGATGAAATGTTAAAATACAAATTAATCCAACCTAGTACTAGTGGATGGTCAAGTCCTGCCTTTATGGTTAGGAATCATTCTGAAATTGTACGAGGAAAGTCTAGAATGGTCATTAACTATTCAAAACTAAATCAAGTACTTATTAAAAATGCTTATAGAATTCCCTATCGTGATTCATTAATGTTACGATTAAGGAATAGTAAGTATTACACAAAGCTATATTGTAAGTCTGGATTCTTTCAGGTGAAAATGGAAGATGAAAGTATACTAATAACAGCTTTTAGTACACCTCTTGGTAATTACGAATGGTTAGTAATGCCAATTGGATTGCACAATGCACCATCTATATTTCAGAAAAAGATGGATGACGTACTAAGAGAGCACATAGAATATTGTATGGTTTATATAGATGATATACTTATCTATAGTGAAACTGAAAAATCACACCTAGATCATGTCCTAGCTGTTGCAAAGACATTAGCATCTAAAGGAATAGTGATTAGTAAAAAGAAAGCTATCTTTAATCAACAAAAGATAGAATTTCTTGGATCAATTATACATAGCGGCAGAATAATATTGCAACCACATGTATTAGAAAAATTAGATTCTTATCCGGAGTAAATTCATACTCAGAAAGAATTACAAACATTCCTTGGACTAATTAATTATGCTGCCAAGGATTATTTGTCAAATTTATCTATTCTCAAGGAACCACTTCAAAAGAAGTTAAGGGGAACTGAGATATTTAAATGGACAAATGAGGATAGCCTTAATTTAAAGAAAATTAAGGATGCCTGTAAAAATCTTCCTATGCTATATCTTCCTAATGACTGATGCCTCAGATATAGGATTGGCAGGAGTGTTGTTAGCCAGTAACCATGTAAGCAGATATGCTACAGGAACCTGGTCACAACAAGAGAAAAATTGGACTGCTTTTGATAAGGAATTACGAGCAATCGTAAAAACCTTAAAAAGCTTTTAGATATTTTTATATAAACCCTTCACGCTGAAAACTGATTGTAAAGCTGTGATCGGATTTATTAGTAATTTAAGATTAGATAATAAAGATCATTCTGCAAAACAGATTAGAGATAAATTATCAATCTTGAGTTACGCTGATAGAATGCAATTAAAACATATTGCAGGAAATCAGAATTATATAACAGATACTCTAACAAGAGCTCTGCTGGATAAGAAAAAATCCGAAAAGTTGGAACTTGCTAATCAGATATTCATCTTACAGAGCAAGCTGCAACAGATATGAACGAATAATAAGTCCTATCAAAAGATGTAATAATTCAGATCATAAATAGTCTGAATGAAGACATATATTAGTTTTATATATGTCATGCTACGTGAAAGCATGGAATCCTTTGCCTATAAATAAGAAGGCATGCCATGCTATTAAGCATACAATTCAAACTCTAAAACCTCTAACTACATTTCTTCAAATAGTTTAATATGTCCATGAATGCTGAAAAGCTTCAACAACTAAGGGATGAGGTTCGCCTCATTGAAATGAGGAAGGAATTAGCTAATTTAGAAGCTGAAGAAGAGGCTAACATACTAGGAAGCTCGTATGCTGGCAAACTAATAATTGGTTCGCAAATGCCCAGAAGGCCAGTATTGAAACCTTTCAAAGCTGAAGGTCTGCGACCAACAGCCGATCAATACCTCAAAGTAAAATGTAAAAGGCACGAAGAAATTGTTACATCAAATTCGTTTAAACAACAACGAAAGATGTATAATACAGAAAATTACCATGGTAAAGGTAAGCAACCTGCATTCATCTTAAGAAAAGAATGAAAACAGAACGGTTTCGTTAAAACCGGAAAATCTGGTAATCAGCCATTTAACAGAGTTCCAGAAATAGTTATTATCAAAACTTTCTCCCAAACATTCAGGAGAAGTAAGGGCAGAAATAGAAAAAGAATTTGAACGGTTAAACAAAACTGCACCTGTTTCTACCAGTATAGATGCAACAAACGTCAGAGCTGAAACAAACCTTGAAGCTTATGATGCAGCTGTCAAAATAAATTGGGAATTCTTTAGAACCAAAGTATTTCCTAAATATTTTCATGACCTGGATGAGTGGATAAAAGTGTATTTCCTAAATATTTTCATACTCAGAAAGAATTACAAACATTCCTTGGACTAATTAATTATGCTGCCAAGGATTATTTGTCAAATTTATCTATTCTCAAGGAACCACTTCAAAAGAAGTTAAGGGGAACTGAGATATTTAAATGGACAAATGAGGATAGCCTTAATTTAAAGAAAATTAAGGATGCCTGTAAAAATCTTCCTATGCTATATCTTCCTAATGACTGATGCCTCAGATATAGGATTGGCAGGAGTGTTGTTAGCCAGTAACCATGTAAGCAGATATGCTACAGGAACCTGGTCACAACAAGAGAAAAATTGGACTGCTTTTGATAAGGAATTACGAGCAATCGTAAAAACCTTAAAAAGCTTTTAGATATTTTTATATAAACCCTTCACGCTGAAAACTGATTGTAAAGCTGTGATCGGATTTATTAGTAATTTAAGATTAGATAATAAAGATCATTCTGCAAAACAGATTAGAGATAAATTATCAATCTTGAGTTACGCTGATAGAATGCAATTAAAACATATTGCAGGAAATCAGAATTATATAACAGATACTCTAACAAGAGCTCTGCTGGATAAGAAAAAATCCGAAAAGTTGGAACTTGCTAATCAGATATTCATCTTACAGAGCAAGCTGCAACAGATATGAACGAATAATAAGTCCTATCAAAAGATGTAATAATTCAGATCATAAATAGTCTGAATGAAGACATATATTAGTTTTATATATGTCATGCTACGTGAAAGCATGGAATCCTTTGCCTATAAATAAGAAGGCATGCCATGCTATTAAGCATACAATTCAAACTCTAAAACCTCTAACTACATTTCTTCAAATAGTTTAATATGTCCATGAATGCTGAAAAGCTTCAACAACTAAGGGATGAGGTTCGCCTCATTGAAATGAGGAAGGAATTAGCTAATTTAGAAGCTGAAGAAGAGGCTAACATGCTAGGAAGCTCGTATGCTGGCAAACTAATAATTGGTTCGCAAATGCCCAGAAGGCCAGTATTGAAACCTTTCAAAGCTGAAGGTCTGCGACCAACAGCCGATCAATACCTCCAAGTAAAATGTAAAAGGCACGAAGAAATTGTTACATCAAATTCGTTTAAACAACAACGAAAGATGTATAATACAGAAAATTACCATGGTAAAGGTAAGCAACCTGCATTCATCTTAAGAAAAGAATGAAAACAGAACGGTTTCGTTAAAACCGGAAAATCTGGTAATCAGCCATTTAACAGAGTTCCAGAAATAGTTATTATCAAAACTTTCTCCCAAACATTCAGGAGAAGTAAGGGCAGAAATAGAAAAAGAATTTGAACGGTTAAACAAAACTGCACCTGTTTCTACCAGTATAGATGCAACAAACGTCAGAGCTGAAACAAACCTTGAAGCTTATGATGCAGCTGTCAAAATAAATTGGGAATTCTTTAGAACCAAAGTATTTCCTAAATATTTTCATGACCTGGATGAGTGGATAAAAGTGTATTCGCTTTTAACTCACAAATGAATGAATTAGAATTTTATTAGTTCTCTATGGGATTCAGGTAGCCAAAATGTATGAGTCTCATATTAAACTGGTAAAAGTTGGTACAACAAGAATGATTTCAGTGGTTAATTCTATACCGACTGAAATATTCAAAACCCTCTTTAATGGATGATTTATTTGTAGTCTTAATGTCTCGGGATCATTTCTCTCGATGATAAAAGACATAGAACCTTTCAATTCTTACTACGTGAAAACCCTTGCACAAAGTAAGGCAGGAAAAAAGAGAGTCACAAAACTAGAGGTAATATCTGCACCACCTCTATGGAAATTCTCTTTTTGGCAATGTATTGACGAGGCCAATGAAAAACCTCCTCTTTATTTTCCTTCTATTCACCTATTTGTCGAAAACCCGAATATAAATATTCACGACATAGGGAACGAAGAGATAAACCACCAGGACCCTAATCCCAGAAGAAGGGCCGAGCAACTCAGGAAAATAAAAACTATCCTGAGATTGAAAATATTTTCTATCCTCGAAGATAGAGAAAGAATGATATTTCTCACAGAGGAAGTAGACACAAGCACTTACGTCAGCCAGGAAATTGAAAATGAGGCAGGATGGCTATTCAACCAAACCCTGCAAGAAGACACCAAAGTAGCTCAGACAGCTCCCGATGAGAGCAGTACTAATAAAAGCGGAAGTAGTGCTGGACCCGTAGAAGGGCTACAAGCAATGGAAGAATAAAACTTTGGTGGGCCACTGGCCAATTTTGTATCATATGTAAAAATGTATAGGTGTCATGTTTTTAATCTTATTTTATTTTTAGATAGGCTATCGTGTAAGCCTTAGTTTTTTTTTATATTATTATTTACTTTAGAAGAAAAGGGCGCCAAAAGTTTTGCCGCCTAGGATGAATGTATTATATAAGGAAATGGGAGGCATCTGCTAGGGATCATCTGGAAGAGGGCAGAAGACACTTGTAAAATATTGAGAGCTAAGGTTAGATAAAAAGGAGCTAAGCCTTAAGGGGTGAACGCCCTAATGAGAAATCTCTCTAATATGTAAGATTGTACTTTTGATTGTAAGAAATATGGTTATAATTTAATAAAGATTTGTTTGATATGATTGTGTTTGTATGATCGATGGAAATATATTTTTAGAAATTCCTTGTTAAAACCTTGGTACTAACGGAAAACTCAACACTTCAAATATGGGAGTGATGGACTCAGTCCGGTATAACACCATGTGTATGTCCCTAGAGGCATGGCCGGAAGGCAGAGTTAAGTTGATTAGGATTATAACATACCTAAAGTAGGCAGAGTTGGAAAATCTTTTTTACCCACAGTAGTAGAGTGAAAAAGCATACATTGGGCGTGTTGAAAAAACCGTTAGCGGGTAGCGTCAGGCGTTGATAAGTAAGCCCTCGATGTAGCAAGAGTAATTAGGAAGGCTGATTAGGTTAGATAAAGGGATGGTTAGCCATATGCCGAAAGCAGGTTATCAAATGTTTATGCCTAATCAATAAGCTTAACTAGAAAGCCGAAGTCACGAGTACGGTATTCAGGGTAAGTGGTCTTCCATGCGTATAATACCTATAGGATGTAGACATGGGATAAATCCAAAAAGTAAGTCTATTGAATTTATGCAAAAACACATAACAGACATTTAATTATTAAAGTATAATTTATTTAGTACAATACTTAATAACTTTTTTACAAGAGATGATAGTACCATAAGAGCAACAACCCATAATTATAAACACAGCACATACACTTCAGAGAAATCTGAAAAATCATGTATTAAAACATGACAGAAGACCCGAATAAGGGTAAAATAAGAATAATTTTTGTTATTGCAGAAATAATTCTTACAAAATTATTTATCTCCGACGAGATAAAAATGTCTAAACGAAAAGGACATCCTGATAACATGAGGGCTATAAAAACCCTTAATCATGATAAGAGAGGAAAACAAAGGTCTGAATTTCTAGATATTTGCGGATCTCCGTTCATTAGATTCACTAGCTGATAAAAATGAACAGCAGTAATCTTGATAAATACATCTGCCCGAACCTATAACAGGTGGCAGCTATATCGCTTAAATAAAAAGCTACATGAGTATTGATAATACCATGCATAATAGTGACATGTACTAAAAGCATGAAAGAACTAAGTCACGTAAATATATTCAAGGCCATGAAAGATGATAGTGACATCTATCAAATTCAAAGCCTATACAATAATACCATGCACAATAAATGGCAACATAAAATTCTAAACCTATAATATATATGACAGGTTTGCCACGATATGCTGAAAAATTTCAGCATAAAACCAAGGCATGTGAAGACTATGCTAAGCTAGGTAAGAATAAAATAATTCAACACCTGTGATTAGCATGCTAGAAATTGCAAACATGATCAAAAATTTCAGCATAAGCAACATGTATGAAAGTGACATGTTATGAAAAAACACAAATTCAGCTCACTCCATTGTGAACTGTTGTGAGAAAAAGACCTGTTATCCTGCTAAGAGTCAGAAAAATGCACGGTTTCAGGCAACTTCGTAAAATGGTATCAGAGCTTAAATATTTTATGTTATCACATAAAATGGTATCAGAGCCTTAAACAACTCTGAGATGAACAATCATAGCACATGCTAATATATTTTTATATAGCTATGAAGACTTTAAAGAGTCTAACTATTCAGCTATGAGCAATAATAACAACCATATATATATTAATATATATGTGTATCTATGAAGACTCTAAATAGCCTATTGAGTTATTTAATAACCTCTAGAAGCTTAATTACCGTCTAAAGTTCTGAAGCTTAATTAGAGATGTAATTAGTGATCCTAACATAAAAGGATCGTGTTACACAAATGAGTATTATACTGATTATACGATAAATGACCCTACCACTACTCCATATTTTGTTGGAAATTATCAACTAGAATATGATAGGTGGTATCGAAATTGTTTTAGACGTAAAAATAAAGAACGTCTGAATAATTTAAAAAGTCAAGAGTACCAGATAAGAAAAATACTTTGGGAAATGACGGGATTTTGGAAACAATTCGATAAAGAATATTATTTACCTAAATAAATGGGAGATAATATGAGAATACAAACTTTGCTTTTAACAGCAATTCAAACCGAGAATGCTATAAAGCAAGTTGAGTTAGTCAACACCAGTCGAGAAATCGATGCACTGGAGGCTAAACTAAGAATTCTTAAAAGAAAATCAGATTATTTAAAGAATACTATATCTTTAAATGAAAATGAAATCTTAAGAATAAAAGATGCAATCTCTAAAGAAGAAAAGAGATCAGCAGAGCAACCGACTAATACTCTTAAAAAAGAAAATTCTTTGAGTATAGGTGAATCATCCCAAAACCACAATTATAGCAATGAGGATGAGAGATATGCAGAGCCTTATCCAGAAGATGAAGAAGCTCTGGCAGAACTTGGTGAGGATATTGGTTACAGTCCAGAAGATTACGAGTACGAAATGGACTCTGATCTGGAGGACGCAATAATTAACCGCATGGAAAATTGGTAAGTTATCTAAAAAACCAAGATGTCAAATTCCAATAAAACATTAATTGAAATAAAAGAATTATTACAACAACTTATAGCTAAACATGAAGCTATAGAATTGGAACAAAAACAGCATCTCGAGGTAATACTTCAAATAGCCCAAGAAGAGTTAACTACTGCTAAACATAATGATAAAAATAAAGACGAATGTAATATTATATTAGCAGTAAAAGATTTGTTAAATGCTACTAAAATCTTACTACAAGCTATAATAGAACAAATCAGACCACAAATTAACCATTCTATGGTTTGCACTATGCATTCTATGACTTGTCATATGCAAGATGCACATGCCAACATATCTAAGCTCATAGATAAGGTAACCACTCAATTACAGGGTATCCTAAAGGAATTAACATTTGATCCTGATAATCCCAATCCAATTGAACTGCGAACTGAAGAAAACAGTAAGCAGATTCTAGCGTTGAGCGAACAAGTAATTCCTCTAGTTGTAAAAATTCAACAACTTTTGGAAAAACTTGAGCCAGTAATTAGTAAAATGTCAAAAGCATTGAGCTAATAGATGACTCAAGCGACATGCGCACATGCGTAACGTGGTGAAGAGGGAATGGAAAAATATAACTAAACCCTAAAACCCTAAACCAAAAATGGATTCTTTACACGACCCATTTGATTTAGATTTTCCACAAATTACTCTTCCTAAAGCAGAATTGCTTGAGTTAGAGAAATTCTTGGAAGACATACAGGATATTCCAACGCCAATACCAGCGTTAGGACTCCCTGCAAGCAATCCAAAGGAATTTATTTCTCAAATACAAAAATAAATAATTACCTTGGAAGACCTAAATGAACCAAATAAAATAAGTTCACAGAAACATACAAAAGGTATAATCTATCTAAATGAGTTTTTACCAAAACCATTTCCTAAAGAGAAATACCGAAAACCAAGAAAAAGATCTCTCAAAGGATCTATGAATCTTTACTGTTACGAAAGAACAATAGAATGAATTCAGAGATACTAGATCTACTTGAGAAAATATTAGAACCCTACTTAGCAGGAAAAAATATAAAATCCTCAGTAGGTACAGAATTATCAACAATGGTAGGGCTGACAAGATCAAATCAATACCTTCTAGGATTGATAATCAAAGAAATAAGTATAATACATCGAGAGCTAGAATTCATAAATCAGAAAAATGAAAACCTAGACAGATGTATAAAAGAAACAAAAAACTTGATACAGCAGATAAAACCAACTGTTGATCAGGAAGAAGGTACTAGTCGAACTCGACCAGAGTTTAGATGGTACACACCGGAACAAACAGACTATAAAAAGGTATTTTGTTTTCACAAAATATAATAGTCATGTTTTCAATAATTAAGTGGAGTGATTTAAAAGAAAAATTTACCCATGTAAAAAAGTATCATTCTTGGCAATTATATGAGAAAATTACTGTCCAGGAAGTAGATGATCCTCAAAACTATAATTTGTCAGAGATACCTAGAACAGTACTCTACGAAACCAATAGAGCAAAATCTCTAGGCAAGAAACATATATTCCTTGCAAAAACAAAAGATTATAATTCTTCAGACGAAATAAATATATCAGCCATAACAAAAGCCGATTTATTTGAAGAATTACAACAGTCTAAACAACTGAAACGCAAAAATCCTAGAAAATGATATTTCAACATTTCAGCAGTACAGATATTGGTAAAATATCTTGGCAATCCTGGAAAGGATATACCAGTCAAGATAGCAATTACCGATGATAGGTGCATTGATCCACAAACATCAATCAATGGCCTAATATCTAGCAATCTATATACAGGAGCGTTTTATTCGGTTCTGTTTATGGATTTAACATTTTCGGCTGCAGACGAAAATATTGATGAGATACTCAAGATTTTTGTCAAAACTCAAGTCGAAATGATAACAGGATCTCTATCCACGGCAGTATCTATAAAAGTATATTGTTCATAGACAGAGGAACCACATTCCTTTCGTAAAAGAGATGATGTGTTTAACCTAAATAACATATCGAAAGGACAAACTCTACTACTCAAAACGAGTGGACAATCTCTTATGGAAGTACCAAAACCCATTCCAGTAGAGGAAATCTCTTGGGATCTTGAGTTTGATTTTAATAAAAAGAAACAAACCAAGAGGATAGCGTCAACTTCTGATGTCGCTTACAAAGTAAAATCTGGGATAATTTATATATAAAACTAAAACCGCCCCTAGAAACTGAAGCACGTAAAAGTGTAAGTAAACGTGAATACTTAATAGGATTCCATAAAAATCTTAATGATGTTGAATCCGAAGATTCCAATAAATTCTGAGCTTGAGCAAAAGCTCTGGGATTTAGGAATTAATCCATACAGTGACCCTAAACGCATACTTACCTCACTTGAGCAAAGGTATGACGAAGGGGAAAAGACAGAATTACTAATAGCTACATTAGTTCTACTGTCAATGGAAATAAATCAACAGGGAGAACCTTCAGATTGTAAAACAGTAACAACTGAAGCGGAACCTGTAAATGCCTTTACTTATTATGGAAAGAACCCCCATAAAAATAAAGACATTTACAAAAAACATAAGAAATGGTATAGAGATTACCGAGAGGAAACATCTCGAAAAACCAATAAAAAACTTTGGAAATCACGCCAACAATTAGCAATGAATGTTGATAAAGTACAACCAAAGTTAGGAGAATTAGATAATCTATCAATGAAGATAGCGGTCCATACGCTACCAATAACTGATAGAGGATCAATTTTACTCCTAAATTCCTTAGAAAACGCCTCTCAAGAAATTAATACTTGGGACGGAATCTTTCGACAAGCAATAGCTTATATAAGTATAAAAGAAAAGAAGGAATTAACTAAGGAAGAAATCCTAAGTTATTATGAAATGTGTCTAGGTGGAAATGCCAAAATGGCATGGGAAGCCTTAAAAACAACCCAAGCATGGCGTGGATTCATGGAATCATGGAACGAATCCAACAGAAAAAATTCCTTAATACCAGATTTCTTTAAATTACAATTCTGTGGTATTAGGAATAGTGCTGAAACAGCAGAACAACAAAAGAAGATGGCGATAGACCAACTAAATAAAATACAGCTTTGCGAATTAACAGATTTAAATCTCGCAAGATATAATGAAACGTTCAATAAGTTACTTTTAATAATAAAGGAACCTTATAAACGTGAATATTTAGACCTATATTTCACTAAACTCCGAACTCCATGGGACAGTTTAATGAAAGAAGAATACAAACCAGATGATTATGATTGTCCAGGAACCAGAATGCTGGCTCTAAAACATCGTATCGAAACTTTATGTAAGGAACGCTAAATAAGAAAAGCGGCCTCACAAAATATAAAATCCTTATGTGCAAATATAAAACAGCCAGTTTTACAATTTGGATCAAGCACAGTAAGGAATTACGAATCGAAGCCAAAATATACTTCAAAGAAGATAAAAAAGTTTAAGCATAGGACGCCTAAACAAGCTAAACCTAAGTTTAAACAAAGAAGTGCCAAATTGGTCAAGAAACCTGAAAATCAAGTTCGATGTTTCGGTTGTAGGCAATTAGGACACTACCTGAATGCATGTCCAAATAAAAGAAAAACCCCTGTACAGCATATCAGGATGGTCGAATTAATACAAAAAGCGGAAACGCAAGGATTTGTATTAAAAGACGAATATCTGACCAATTCTGAAGAAGAATATGAGTTTACCTCAGATTCTGAAGAAGAACAATCTGAGTCAGAATGAATAGAAAATACCCTGATAATCCTATAGTAGGAATTCTTGCTAAAGCAATAAAGCAAGACTGAGTAGAAACTTCATCAACATCTGAGCAAAACAATACTCAGGATGAAATAAATGAGTTACGTTGTAGACTCCTGTCACAGGAGGAACGTATAAATGAACTTGAAAGAAAAGTAGAATTTGTGGTCTGATTTGTTCTATTATAGCTTGTGGTAAGATTTTAGTAGTATTTAACAAATCTTTTACTGCTAATATAATATTACCTTCGTCTTTATTTTTATCATTATGTTTAGTAGTAGTTAACTCTTCTCAGGCTATTTGAAGTATTATATTGAGATGCTGTTTTTGTTCCAATTCTATAGCTTCATGTTTAGCTATAAGTTGTTGTAATAATTCTTTTATTTTAATTAATGTTTTATTGGAATTTGACATCTTGGTTTTTTAGAGAACTTACCAATTTTCCCTGCGGTTGATTATTGCGTTCTCCAGATCAGAGTCCATTTCGTACTCGTAATCTTCTGGACTGTAACCAATATCCTCACCAAGTTCTGCCAGAGCTTCTTCATCTTCTGGATAAGGCTCTGCATATCTCTCATCCTCATTGCTATAATTGTGGTTTTGGGATGATTCACCTATACTCAAAGAATTTTCTTTTTTAAGAGTATTAGTCGGTTGCTCTGCTGATCTCTTTTCTTCTTTAGAGATTGCATCTTTTATTCTTAAGATTTCATTTTCATTTAAAGATATAGTATTCTTTAAATAATCTGATTTTCTTTTAAGAATTCTTAGTTTAGCCTCCAGTGCATCGATTTCTCGACTGGTGTTGACTAACTCAACTTGCTTTATAGCACTCTCGGTTTGAATTGCTGTTAAAAGTAAAGTTTGTATTCTCATATTATCTCCCATTTATTTAGGTAAATAATATTCTTTATCGAATTGTTTCCAAAATCCCGTCATTTCCCAAAGTATTTTTCTTATCTGGTACTCTTGACTTTTTAAATTATTCAGACGTTCTTTATTTTTACGTCTAAAACAATTTCGATACCACCTATCATATTCTAGTTGATAATTTCCAACAAAATATGGAGTAGTGGTAGGGTCATTTATCGTATAATCAGTATAATTCTCATTTGTGTAACACGATCCTTTTATGTTAGGATCACTATTTTAGCATGTGCTATGATTGTTCATCTCAGAGTTGTTTAAGGCTCTGATACCATTGTATGTGATAACATAAAATATTTAAGCTCTGATACTATTTTACGGAGTTGCCTGAAACCGTGCATTTTTCTGACTCTTAGCAGGATAACAGGTGTCTTTCTCACAACAGTTCACAATAGAGTGAGCCGAATTTGTGTTTTTGCATAACATGTCACTTTCATACATGTTGCTTATGCTGAAATTTTTGCTTATGTTTGCAATTTCTAGCATGCTAATCATAAGTGTTGAATTATTTTATTCTTACCTAGCTTAGCATAGTCTTCACATGCCTTGGCTTTATGCTGAAAAATATTTCAGCATATCGTGGCAAACCTATCACATATGTTATAGGTTTAGAATTTTATGTTGCCATTTATTGTGCATGGCATTATTGTATAGGCTTTGAATTTGATAGATGTCACTATCATCTTCGTTGGCCTTGAATATATTTACGTGACTTAGTTCTTTCATGCTTTTAGTACATGTCACTATCATGCATGGTATTATCAATACTCATGTAGCTTTTTATTTAAGCGATATAGCTGCCACCTGTTATAGGTTCGGCAGATGTATTTATCAAGATTACTGTTGTTCATTTTTATCAGCTAGTGAATCTAATGAACGGAGATCCGCAAATGTCTAGAAATTCAGACCTTTGTTTTCCTCTCTTATCATGATTAAGGGTTTTTATAGCCCTCATGTTATCAGGATGTCCTTTTCGTTTAGACATTTTTATCTCGTCGGAGATAAATAATTTTGTAAGAATTATTTCTGCAATAACAAAAATTATTCTTATTTTACCCTTATTCGGGTCTTCTGTCATGTTTTAATACATGATTTTTCAGATTTCTCTGAATTGTATGTGCTGTGTTTATAATTATGGGGTTGTTGCTCTTATGGTACTATCATCTCTTGTAAAAAAGTTATTAAGTATTGTACTAAATAAATTATACTTTAATAATTAAATGTCTGTTATGTGTTTTTGCATAAATTCAATAGACTTACTTTTTGGATTTATCCCTTGTCTACATCCTATAGGTATTATACGCATGGAAGACCACTTACCCTGAATACCGTACTCGTGACTTCGGCTTTCTTGTTAAGCTTATTGATTAGGCATAAACATTTGATAACCTGCTTTCGGCATATGGCTAACCATCCCTTTATCTAACCCAATCAGCCTTCCTAATTACTCTTGCTACATCGAGGGCTTACTTATCAACGCCTGACGCTACCCGCTAACGGTTTTTTCAACACGCCCAATGTATGCTTTTTCACTCTGCTACTGTGGGTAAAAAGGATTTTCCAACTCTGCCTACTTTAGGTATGTTATAATCCTAATCAACTTAACTCTGCCTTCCGGCCATGCCTCTAAGGATATACACATGGTGTTATACCGGACTGAGTCCATCACTCCCATATTTGAAGTGTTGAGTTTTCCGTTAGTACCAAGGTTTTAACAAGGAATTTCTAAAAATATATTTCCATCGATCATACAAACACAATCATATCAAACAAATCTTTATTAAATTATAACCATATTTCTTACAATCAAAAGTACAATCTTACATATAAGAGAGATTTCCCATTAGAGCGTTCACCCCTTAAGCTTAGCTCCTTTTTATCTAACCTTAGCTCTCAATATTTTACAAGTGTCTTCTGCCCTCTTCCAGATGATCCCTAGCAGATGCCTCCCATTTCCTTATATAATACATTCATCCTAGGCGGCAAAACTTTTGGCGCCCTTTTCTTCTAAAGTAAATAATAATATAAAAAAAAAACTAAGGCTTACACGACAGCCTATCTAAAAATAAAATAAGATTAAAAAGATGACACCTATACATTTTTACATATGATACAAAATTGGCCAGTGGCCCACCAAAGTTTTATTCTTCCATTGCTTGTAGCCCTTCTACGGGTCCAGCACTACTTCCGCTTTTATTAGTACTGCTCTCATCGGGAGCTGTCTGAGCTACTTTGGTGTCTTCTTGCAGGGTTTGGTTGAATAGCCATCCTGCCTCATTTTCAATTTCCTGGCTATCGTAAGTGCTTGCGTCTGCTTCCTCTGTGAGAAATATCATTCTTTCTCTATCTTCGAGGACAGAAAATATTTTCAATCTCAGGATAGTGTTTATTTTCCTGAGTTGCTCGGCCCTTCTTCTGGGATTAGGGTCTTGGTGGTTTATCTCTTCGTTCCCTATGTTGTGAATATTTATATTCGGGTTTTCGACAAATAGGTGAATAGAAGGAAAATAAAGAGGAGGTTTTTCATTGGCCTCGTCAATACATTGCCAAAAAGAGAATTTCCATAGAGGTGGTGCAGATATTACCTCTAGTTTTGTGACTCTCTTTTTTCCTGCCTTACTTTGTGCAAGGGTTTTCACGTAGTAAGAATTGAAAGGTTCTATGTCTTTTATCATCGAGAGAAATGATCCCGAGACATTAAGACTACAAATAAATCATCCATTAAAGAGGGTTTTGAATATTTCAGTCGGTATAGAATTAACCACTGAAATCATTCTTGTTGTACCAACTTTTACCAGTTTAATATGAGACTCATGCATTTTGGCTACCTGAATCCCATAGAGAACTAATAAAATTCTAATTCATTCATTTGTGAGTTAAAAGCGAATACACTTTTATCCACTCATCCAGGTCATGAAAATATTTAGGAAATACTTTGGTTCTAAAGAATTCCCAATTTATTTTGACAGCTGCATCATAAGCTTCAAGGTTTGTTTCAGCTCTGACGTTTGTTGCATCTATACTGGTAGAAACAGGTGCAGTTTTGTTTAACCGTTCAAATTCTTTTTCTATTTCTGCCCTTACTTCTCCTGAATGTTTGGGAGAAAGTTTTGATAATAACTATTTCTGGAACTCAGTTAAATGGCTGATTACCAGATTTTTCGGTTTTAACGAAACCGTTCTGTTTTCATCTTTTCTTAAGATGAATGCAGGTTGTTTACCTTTACCATGGTAATTTTCTGTATTATACATCTTTCGTTGTTGTTTAAACGAATTTGATGTAACAATTTCTTCGTGCCTTTTACATTTTACTTTGAGGTATTGATCGGCTGTTGGTCGCAGACCTTCAGCTTTGAAAGGTTTCAATACTGGCCTTCTGGGCATTTGCGAACCAATTATTAGTTTGCCAGCATACGAGCTTCCTAGTATGTTAGCCTCTTCTTCAGCTTCTAAATTAGCTAATTCCTTCCTCATTTCAATGAGGCGAACCTCATCCCTTAGTTGTTGAAGCTTTTCAGCATTCATGGACATATTAAACTATTTGAAGAAATGTAATTAGAGGTTTTAGAGTTTGAATTGTATGCTTAATAGCATGGCATGCCTTCTTATTTATAGGCAAAGGATTCCATGCTTTCACGTAGCATGACATATATAAAACTAATGTATGTCTTCATTCAGACTATTTATGATCTGAATTATTACATCTTTTGATAGGACTTATTATTCGTTCCTATCTGTTGCAGCTTGCTCTGTAAGATGAATATCTGATTAGCAAGTTCCAACTTTTCGGATTTTTTCTTATCCAGCAGAGCTCTTGTTAGAGTATCTGCTATATAATTCTGATTTCCTGCAATATGTTTTAATTGCATTCTATCAGCGTAACTCAAGATTGATAATTTATCTCTAATCTGTTTTGCAGAATGATCTTTATTATCTAATCTTAAATTACTAATAAATCCGATCACAGCTTTACAATCAGTTTTCAGCGTGAAGGGTTTATATAAAAATATCTAAAAGCTTTTTAAGGTTTTTACGATTGCTCGTAATTCCTTATCAAAAGCAGTCCAGTTTTTCTCTTGTTGTGACCAGGTTCCTGTAGCATATCTGCTTACATGGTTACTGGCTAACAACACTCCTGCCAATCCTATATCTGAGGCATCAGTCATTAGGAAGATATAGCATAGGAAGATTTTTACAGGCATCCTTAATTTTCTTTAAATTAAGGCTATCCTCATTTGTCCATTTAAATATCTCAGTTCCCCTTAACTTCTTTTGAAGTGGTTCCTTGAGAATAGATAAATTTGGCAAATAATCCTTGGCAGCATAATTAATTAGTCCAAGGAATGTTTGTAATTCTTTCTGAGTATGAATTTGCTCCGGATAAGAATCTAATTTTTCTAATACATGTGGTTGCAATATTATTCTGCCGCTATGTATAATTGATCCAAGAAATTCTATCTTTTGTTGATTAAAGATAGCTTTCTTTTTACTAATCACTATTCCATTAGATGCTAATGTCTTTGCAACAGCTAGGACATGATCTAGGTGTGATTTTTCAGTTTCACTATAGATAAGTATATCATCTATATAAACCATACAATATTCTATGTGCTCTCTTAGTACGTCATCCATCTTTTTCTGAAATATAGATGGTGCATTGTGCAATCCAATTGGCATTACTAACCATTCGTAATTACCAAGAGGTGTACTAAAAGCTGTTATTAGTATACTTTCATCTTCCATTTTCACCTGAAAGAATCCAGACTTACAATATAGCTTTGTGTAATACTTACTATTCCTTAATCGTAACATTAATGAATCACGAAAAGGAATTCTATAAGCATTTTTAATAAGTACTTGGTTTAGTTTTGAATAGTTAATGACCATTCTAGACTTTCCTCGTACAATTTCAGAATGATTCCTAACCATAAAGGCAGGACTTGACCATCCACTAGTACTAGGTTGGATTAATTTGTATTTTAACATTTCATCCAAATGCATCCTGAAATCTTGTTCATCAGTTGGTGTTCCTGGTCTAGCTTTAATTCGGACAAGTACTGATAAACGTTTTTCTTTTAACACATCCATTGGAAGTATTTCTAACTTGCATTTAGGATGGTTTTCATTATACAGTGCTAAAGGATTATCGCTGAAATTTAAAGATAATACCTTAAGTATTTCGTCCATTTTATTTTTCTGAAGAAATACTGCAGTTGAGCTTCTTGAAGCGGACGTTATTACTGTAGCTACAGTTGCCATATCACCACACTTCCGCGTTTTTGCAGTTTGATGGTGCCATGGTTGAAGTTCGATAGGATAATATGTATAGTGGAAACTAAACACATTATTCCTTGTTCTTCCCTGTGTTTCTGTTAAGAACAAATAATCTCTTGCAAGAGCAAGCCAGAATTTATTTCCTAACATTATATCATATTTCATGGGATCATGTAATGTAAAGGTAGCTGTGTATGTTTGACTACCCAGTTGAAACATTACATTTTTGGGTATACTGCTTACTTTCTGCTGTTGTTGATTAGCATAGGAAAGTATTTGTGTTTGTCCTTTTTGCCATGTTTCAGGTGGAAATACACCATATTTGGCTAATAATAAAGAACATCCAGTGTCATACAAAGCATATACTTTGTATGGTTTATATTCAGGGAATGTAAATAAGAGTTCTACGTATTGACTCATTCTGAATCATCTTCAGAGTGGGTATCATTTTTATTACTCTGTACATCCTCTTTATCAGTATCCTCATTTATTGGTTGAGTACCGATATAGGTGGTTGGATAAGGAAGTTTTATTGTTTTCTTTCCTTTACTACATTCGCCTTCTTCTATAGGAGTTTCATTTAATTTTAGACAAAATTCCAGTAGAAATTCTACTTTTCTTTCGAGTTCATTGATACGTTCCTCCTGTGACAGGAGTCTACAACGTAACTCATTTATTTCATCCTGAGTATTGTTTTGCTCAGATGTTGATGAAGTTTGTACCCAGTCTTGCTTTATTGCTTTAGCAAGAATTCCTACTATAGGATTATCAGGGTATTTTCTATTCATTCTGACTCAGATTGTTCTTCTTCAGAATCTGAGGTAAACTCATATTCTTCTTCAGAATTGGTCAGATATTCGTATTTTAATACAAATCCTTGCGTTTCCGCGTTTTGTATTAATTCGACCATCCTGATATGCTGTACAGGGATTTTTCCTCTTATTTGGACATGCATTCAGGTAGTGTCCTAATTATCTACAACCGAAACATTGAACTTAGGTTTAGCTTGTTTAGGCGTCCTATGCTTAAACTTTTTTATCTTCTTCGAAGTATATTTTGGCTTCGATTCGTAATTCCTTACTGTGCTAGATCCAAATTGTAAAACTGGTTGTTTTATATTTGCACATTAGGATTTTATGTTCTATGAGGCCGCTTCCTTACATAGGGCTTCGATGCGTTGTTTTAGAGCCATCATTCTGGTTCCTAGACAATCGTAAGCATCTGGTTTATACTCTTCTTTCATTAAGTTGTCCCATGGAGTTGGGAGTTTAGTGAAACATAGGTCCAGATATTCACGTTTATAGGGTTCTTTTATTATTAAAAGTAACTTATTAAACATTTCATTATACCTTGCAAGTTTTAGATCTGTTAATTCGCAAAGTTGTATTTTATTTAGTTGGTCTATTGCCATCTTCTTTTGCTGTTCCGTTGTTTCAGCACTATTCCTAATACCACAAAATTGTAATCTAAAGAAATCTGGTATTAAGGAATTTTTTCCTTCGGATTGGTTCCATAATTCCATGAATCCAGTCTATGCGGGAGTTGTTTTCTAAGCTTCCCAAGCCATTTTGGCGTTTCCGCCAAGACACGTCATAATAGCTTAGGATTTCTTCCTTAGTTAATTCATTCTTTTCTTTTATAGTTATATATGCTATTGCTTGTCGAAGGATTCCATCCCAAGTATTAATTTCTTGAGAGGCATTTTCTAAGGAATGTAGGAGTAAAATTGATCATCTATCAGTTATTGGTAGCGTATGGACTGCTATATCTACCTAATGATAAAGATGAATTAGTCCTAATGACTGATGCCTCAGATATAGGATGGGCAGGAGTGTTGTTAGCCAGTAACTATGTAAGTAGATATGCTTCTGGAACCTGGTCACAACAAGAGAAAAACTGGACTGCTTTTGACAAGGAATTACGAGCAATCGTAAAAACCTTAAAGAGCTTTCAGATATTTTTATATAAACCTTTCACGCTAAAAACTGATTGTAAAGCCGTGATCGGATTTATTAATAATTCAAGACTAGATAATAAAGATTATTCTGCCAAGCAAATTAGAGATAAATTATAAATCTTGAGATACGCTGATAGAATGCAATTAAAACATATTGCAGGAAATCAGAATTATATAGCAGATACTTTAACAAGAGCTCTGTTGGACAAGAAAAAATCTGAAAAGATGGAACTTGCTAACCAGATAATCATATTACAGAGCAGGCTGCAATATGATAATAAAATTCTCAAGATAGGACGAATAATATGTCCTATCCAAAGACACAATAATTCAGATGCTTGATATGACATCCACAAATAGTCTGTATAGCAAAGATGCTGGAAGACTTGCCTATAAATAAAAAGGCACTCAGTATCAACCAGCTTACAAAACGAGCTATAAGATCTAAACATTCTATATTCGTTTCCTCAAACATTTATGTTAAGGAATAAAATGTCTAAAAACAATGAAATGCTTCGACAGCTAACAGATGATGTTCGCCTTATTGAAATGAAAAAAGAATTGGCTAGGTTAGAAGCTGAAGAAGAAGCTAGCATATTAGGAAACTCGTATGTCGGCAAATTAACAATTGGTTCGCAGGTACCAAAGAGGCCAGTAATGAAACCTTACAAGCCCGAAGGACAGCGACCAACAGCTGATCAGTACCTGAAGGCAAAAGGTAAAAGGCAAGAAGAAGGTATGGCATCTAATACGTTTAAACAACAACGTAAGATGTACAATATACCTATTGCAGTAAGTTACCCTGGTAAAGGCAAACAACCTGCACTCGTCTTAAGAAAAGATGAGAATAGAACGGTTACATTAAAACCTAAAAATCTGGTAATCAGCCAATTAACTGAATTCTAGAAACAATTACTTTCAAGACTTTCTCCCAAACATACAGGGGAAATAAAGGCAGAAATAGAAAAAGAATTTAAGTGGTTAAACAAAACTGCACCCATTTCTACTAGTATAGACGCAATAGACGTCAAAGCTGAAACAAATCTTGAAGCTTATGACGCATCTATCAAAATAAATTAGGAATTCTTCAGAACAAAGGTATTTCCTAAATACTTCTATAACCTGGATAAGTGGACAAAAGTGTATTCACTTTTAAACTCAGAGAGGACTGAATCAAAGTTTTTATTAGTTCTTTATGGGATTCAAGTGGCTAGAATGCATGAATCACATATTAAACTAATAAAAGTTGGTTCAACTCGAATGATTTCAGTAGTTAACTCTATGCCATCTGAAATATTCAAGACCCTATTTAATGGAGGATTTATCTGTAGTCTTAGTGTCTCGGGGTCATTTCTCTCGATGGTCAAAGACTTAGAACCCTTTTAACTCTTACTATGTGAAAACTCTTGCACAGAGTAAGGCAGGGAAAAAGAGAGTAACAAAATTAGAGGTAATATTTGTACCACCTCTATGGCAATTCTCTTATTGGCAATGTATTGACGAGGTCAGTGAAAAACCTCCTATCTATTTTTCTTGTATTCACCTATTTGTCGAAAATCCAAATATGAATATTTACGACATAGGGAATGAAGAAGTAAACCACCAGGCCCCTAATCACAAAAGAAGGGCAGAACAACTCAGGAAAGTAGAAGCTATCTTGGGGTTAAAAATATTTTCTATCCTTGAAGATAGAGAAAGAATGATTTTTCTCGCAATGGAAGCAGATGTTAGCACTTACGTCAGCCAAGAGATGGAATAAAGGCGGGATGGCTATACAACCAGACCCTTCAAGAAGGCGCCAAAGTAGCCCAGAATACAACTCACGAGGGGAGCAGTACGAACAAAAGCGGAAGCAATGTTGGACCCCAAGACGAGACAGAAGAAATGGACGAATAACTTTGGTGGGCCACAGATTTTACAGCTGTTCTATCTGGCAGCTTTGTATTATATGTAAAGTATAATAGGTGGCAATCCGTTTACTCTACGTTTTGGGGTCCCCTAATAAGTAGGGTGTAAATAGGTTTTATCTTTTGTAGATTCCCCTAATGATAGGCCCTCGTGGATGAATGATAAGGGCCAGGAGGCCTTAATTTCTTCTACACAGTACATTTTAGGAAAAGGGCGCCAAAGTTTTGCCGCCAAGGGTCTAGTGTATTATATAAAGAAGAATAAGGGGAAAGGGGGGGACATCTTCAAGCTGGAAGGAACATCTACATTTTTCAAAAAATCCAGAGAGTTAAGAATAGATGTATAGGAGCTAAGCCTTAAGGGGTGAACGCTCTAATGGGAAGTCTCTCCATAAATATGTAAGGTTGTGTTATGTTTGTAATAAATATGATTATATTTTAATAAAGATTTGCTTGATATGAAAGTGTTTATATGATCAATATATGGAAAAATATTATTGGAAATTCCTTATTAAAACCTTGGTACTAACGGAAAACCCAATACTTTGAATATGGGAGTGATGGACTTAGTCCGATATAGCACCCTGTGTATGTCCTTAGAGACATGGCCGGAAGGCAGAGTTAAGTTGATTAGGATGAAAACATACCTAAAGTAGGCAAAGTTGGAAAGTCCTTTTTACCCACAGTAGTCAAGTGAAAGCGCAAACATTGGGCGTGTTGAAAAAAGCCGTTAGCAGGTAGCGTTAGGCGTTAAAAAGTAAGCCCTCGATGTTGCAGAAGTAATTAGGAAGGCTGATTGGGTTAAATAAAGGGATGGTTAGCCATATGCCGAAAGTAGGTTGCCAAATGTTTAGACCTAATCGATAAACTTAACTAGAAAGTCAAAGTCACGAATACGGTAATCAGGGTAAGTAGTCTTCCAGACATATAATACCTATCGGGTGTAGACAGGGGATAAAACTAGAATATAAGCCCACTGAGTTCATATAAGGACACATATCAGGCATTTGATTATTAAAGTATAATTTATTTACGACAATACATAACTATACTTTACTGGAGATGAAAGTACCAAAAGAGCGACAACCCCATTATAATCAAAACAGCACACTCACTTCAGGGAAATCTGAAGAATCATGTTTTAAAATATGATAGAAAACCCGAGTAAGGGCAAACTAGGATTAGTTTTTGTTATCGCAGGAATGATTCTTATAAAATTCTATATCTCTGACGAGATGAGGATTACGTTAGCAGACATTAACACTAACAGTACGATCCTTGTGCCTAAAACAAAAGCACACCTCACTACCATGTGGGCTCTTAACCCACATAATCATGATAAAAGAGGAAAACAAAGGTCTGAATTCCCGGACATTTGTGGGTCTCCGTTCACCAGGTTCACTAGCTGATGAAATGACCAACAGTGATTATGATGCCATTTCCGCGCGAGTTGCCTGAAACCGTGCAACATTACGCAGGATAACAGGTCTCCACCAAATCCACCAAGGCGATGCATTTTTTACAGCCATGGTGCAAGTCCCTATCATGGTCACTATTATGGTTACTATAGCCATATTCTAACCAAGAGGTGTCGTGGGTTTCATATATGATATCTGTCCCTTTCATATATGTCCCTTTCGTTACTATAGCCATATTCTTAACAAAGAATATGGTTACTATGCCATTTACTATAGCCATATTTTCAGGCAGAAAATGGTTTGATGTCGTAGGATTTATATATGTCCCTTTCATGGTTACTGTAGCCATTTAGCTAGAGAACCTTGTGAATGGAATTCCACATATGTTTAGGAATTCAGACTTCTGTTGTCCATTCGTATTAGGTGCTTTTAATTTAGGCATAAAGACCATATTTTTTAGGTCTGTAATTTTTATCTCCTTGGAGATATACAAATTTATTAGAATTATTCCTGTGATAACAGACAATAATCCTAATTTACCCTGGTTCGAGTTGCTTATCATGTTTTCAAAACATAATTCTTCAGATATTTCTGAAATAGATATGCTCTTATTTGTTTAAAACAGGGTTGTTGCTCTCATGGTACTATCATCTCCGAAGAAAAATATTATTTTTGAAAGAAACTATAGTTTTGCTTTTATAATTATCTGTGTGATATGTATTTTCACATGTTCTCAATGAGATCATATTATGGTTCCATCCTCTACCTACACCTTATTAGTTACTATACGCTTGAAAGACTACTTACCCGAATACCGTATTCGCAACGTTGGCTTTCTTGGTCAAGTATACAGATTAGGTAAATACACATTTGGTAACCTGTTTTGGCATATGGTTAACCATCCCTTTATCTAACCCAATCAGCCTTCCAAAATACTTCTGCAATCATCGAGGGCTTACTCATAACGCCTATAGCTACCCGCAATCGGCTAATTCAACGCCCAATGTCTGCTATTTCCTTTGGCTACTGTAGGTAAAAAGGATTTTCCAACTTTGCCTATTTAGGTAGTGTTTTACTCCTTACCTACTTAACCCTGCCTTCTGGCCATGTCCTCCAAGGAACATACACAATGGTGCTATACCAGACTGTGTTCATCACTTCCATATTCAAGGAATTGGGTCTTTCGTTTGTACAAAGGTTTTAACAGAGAATTTCCAATAGTATAATTCCATATATTGAACAGAGAAACACATTTTTATCAAACAAATCTTTATTAAAGCATAATTATATTGATACAAACATAATAAAATTCTTACATAGGAGAGATTTTTCATCTAGAGCGTTCACCCCTTGGGGCTTAGCCACTACTCATCTATTCTTTCCTTGTATCTTCTTAGAAATTGTCTAACCCCCTCCTCCCCTTTCTCTCTCCTCTTCTAGTCCTTATATAAAACAATAATCTTGGCGGCAAAATATATTGGCGCCATTTCTAAAATCTTATCTGTAGATGATTTTAAGGCGCGAAGCCTTTATTATTCATCCACGTACCACCTTATCAAGCAAAACCCCACTTAAAAAAGAAAGAGCACTAATTTATATTCTACATATTTACAAAAGTTGCCAGCCCACTATAATTATTCTTCCATCTTGTCACGGGTCCCAACACTGTTTCCGCTATGGCTGTGGGTGTCCTCCGTGTTTGTTATCTTCTGGGCCTCCTTATCTTCTTCTAGGTGGGTTTGGTGGTATAACCATCTCGCCTTATTTTCTAGCTCTTGGCTGACGTAAGTGCTGGCGTCAGCTTCCACTGCCAAGAATATCATTCTCTCCTTACCCTCAAGGATAGAGAAGATTTTTAATCCTAGAACAGTTTTTATTTTCCTTAACTGTTCGGCCCTTCGTTTTTTATTAGGGTCCTTGTGTTCTACTACTTCATTTCCTATCTCCTGCATTTCTGGGTTTTCATTTTCGATAAATAAATGGATTGAAGGAAAATAAGTAGGAGGTTTTTCATTGACCTCGTCTATGCATTGCCAATAAGTGTATTGCTACAGAGGTGGTGCAGATATGACCTCTAATTTTGTGACTCTCTTCTTCCCTGCTTTGCTTAATGCAAGGGTCTTTAAATAATAGGAGTTAAATGGCTCCAAGTCTTTTATCGTCGAGAGAAAAGATCCCGAAACATTAAGACTGCATATAAATCCTCCATTAAAGAAGGTTTTGAATATATCAGCTGGTATATAATTAACAACTGAAATTAATCTTGTACGGCCAACTTTTATCAGTCGGGTATGCGATTCATGCAATTTTGCTATCTGAATCCTATACAGAACTAATAAAAATTCGAACTCAGTCCTTTCTGAATTTAGGAGTGTATTTATTTTTTCCCATTCGTCTAAATCAGAAAAGAATTTAGGGAATACCTTAGTTCTAAAGAACTCCCCTTTTATTTTTGCTGCTATGTCATAAGCTTCAAGGCTAATTTCAGCTCTGACATATGTTGCATCTATGCTCATAGAAATAGGTACGATTTTGTTTAACCGTTTGAATTCCTTTTCTATCTCTGCTCTGATTTCTCCTGTATGTTTTGGAGAAAGTCTGGATAACAAGTTTTTCTGAAAATCAGTTAATTGACTAATTATCAGGTTTTCCGGTTTTAATGTAACCGCTTTGTTTTCATCTTTTCGCAAGATGACAGCAGGTTGTTTTCCTTTACCTTGGTAGCCTACTGTATCTGGTATATTGTACATCCTCCGTTGTTGTTTAAACGGTCCATATTTCATACCTACCTCAGGTCTTTTACCTTTCACTCTAAGGTATTGGTCAGCTGTTGGTTTCTGCCCTTCAGGTTTGTAAGGCTTCATAATTGGTCTTGGTGGTACCTGCGAAGAGATAGTTAATTTACCAGCATAAGAATTTCCCAGTATACTGGCTTCTTCCTCTGCTTCTAGCCTAGCTAGTTCTCTTTTCATTTCTCTAAGTTCGACTTCTTCTCTTAGTTTTTTGAGCATTTCATTTTGGCTAGACATTCTGTAGATAATTATCCTTATTGTTCTTGCAGATTGTTGTGTGAATCTTTTGCTCCAAATGCCTTCTTATTTATAGGCGAATTTTTTGGAATCTTGCTGTTCATCCTTGGGTGGATGCTGTCTCAGCGTTTGCATTATTGTACCTTTTGATAAGACACATTATTCGCTCCTATCTTCGAGAGGAATACTGCAGTTTTCTTTCGAGCATGCCTATCTGTTCTATAAGATTTGCTTTCTCAGATTCTTTTTTATCCAATAATGCTCTCGTTAGTGTATCAGCTATGTAGTTCTGATTTCCTGAAATATTGTTTAATTGCATTCTATCAGAATATCTTAAGATTGATAATTTATCTCTAATCTGCTTAGCAGAATGTTCTTTATTATCTATCTTTTGCTTGTTAATAAATCCAATCACGGCTTTACAATCAGTTTTTAGCGTGAATGGTTTATACAAGAATATCTGAAAGCTTTTTAGAGTTTTTACAATTGCTCTTAACTCTTTATCAAAAGCTGTCCAATTTTTCTCCTGTTGTGACCAGGTTCCAGAAGCATATCTGCTTACATGGTTACTGGCTAATAGCACTCCTGCCCATCCTATGTCTGAAGCATCTGTCATCACTGTTAATTCATCCTTATCATTAGGAAGATATAACATAGGAAGATTTTTACAGGCGTCCTTAATTTTCTTTAGATTAAGGCTATCCTCATTAGTCCATTTAAATATCTCAGTTCCCCTTAACTTCTTTTGAAGTGGTTCTTTGAGAATAGATAAATTTGGTAAATAATCCTTGGCAGCATAATTAATTAGTCCAAGAAAAGTTTGTAATTCTTTCCGAGTATGTATTTTCTCAGGATAAGAATCCAGTTTTTGTAATACATGAGGTTGCAATATAATTCTACCTCCCTGTATAACAGATCCGAGAAATTCTATCTTTTGTTGATTGAAGATAGCTTTCTTTTTACTAATCGCTATTCCGTTAGATGCTAGAGTCTTTGCTACTTTTAAGACATGATCTAAGTGTGATTCCTCGGTTTCATTATAGATTAGTATATCGTCTATATAGACCATACAGTATTCTATGTGATCTCTAAGTACATCATCTATCTTTTTCTGAAATATCGATGGTGCATTATGCAAACCCATTGGCATTACTATCCATTCGTAATTACCAAGTGGTGTACTGAAAGCTGTTATTGGAATACTTTCATCTTCCATTTTTACTTGGAAGAATCCAGATTTACAATCTAGCTTTGTATAATACTTACTATTCCTTAATCGTAACATTAATGAATCACGATAGGGGATTCTATAAGCATTTTTAACAAGTACTTGATTTAGTTTTGAATAGTCAATTACCATTCTAGACTTTCCTCGTACAATTTCAGAATGATTCCTAACCATAAAATTCTGGCTTGCTCTTGCAAGAGATTATTTGTTCCTAACAGATACTCAAGGACGAACCAGGAATAATGTGTTTAGTTTTCACTTTACATATTATCCAATGGAACTCCAACCATGGCACTATAAAACTGCAATTACGCCAAAGTGTGGTGATATGGTAGCCGTATCTACTTCTATTACTTCAACTGTCACCTTGGTAGATGAAGACAGAAAAATTGCGGAAATACTCAAGGTATTATCTTTGAATTTCAGTGATGATCCTTTAGCATTATATCAAGAAAACCATCCTAAATGTAAATTAGAAATACTACCAAAGGATGTGTTGAAAGACAAATGTTTATCAGTGCCTGTTAGAATTAAAGCTAGACCAGGTACACCAAATGATGAACAAGAATTTAAAATGCATTTGGGTGAAATGTTAAAATATAAACTAATCCAACCAAGTACCAGTGCATGGTCAAGTCCAGCCTTTATGGTTAGGAATCATTCTGAAATTGTACGAGGAAAGTCTAGAATGGTAATTGACTATTCAAAACTAAATCAAGTACTTGTTAAAAATGCTTATAGAATCCCCTATCGTGATTCATTAATGTTACGATTAAGGAATAGTAAGTATTATACAAAGCTAGATTGTAAATCTGGATTCTTCCAAGTAAAAATGGAAGATGAAAGTATTCCAATAACAGCTTTCAGTACACCACTTGGTAATTACGAATGGATAGTAATGCCAATGGGTTTGCATAATGCACCATCGATATTTCAGAAAAAGATGGATGATGTACTTAGAGATCACATAGAATACTGTATGGTCTATATAGACGATATACTAATCTATAATGAAACCGAGGAATCACACTTAGATCATGTCTTAAAAGTAGCAAAGACTCTAGCATCTAACGGAATAGCGATTAGTAAAAAGAAAGCTATCTTCAATCAACAAAAGATAGAATTTCTCGGATCTGTTATACAGGGAGGTAGAATTATATTGCAACCTCATGTATTACAAAAACTGGATTCTTATCCTGAGAAAATACATACTCGGAAAGAATTACAAACTTTTCTTGGACTAATTAATTATGCTGCCAAGGATTATTTACCAAATTTATCTATTCTCAAAGAACCACTTCAAAAGAAGTTAAGGGGAACTGAGATATTTAAATGGACTAATGAGGATAGCCTTAATCTAAAGAAAATTAAGGACGCCTGTAAAAATCTTCCTATGTTATATCTTCCTAATGATAAGGATGAATTAACAGTGATGACAGATGCTTCAGACATAGGATGGGCAGGAGTGCTATTAGCCAGTAACCATGTAAGCAGATATGCTTCTGGAACCTGGTCACAACAGGAGAAAAATTGGACAGCTTTTGATAAAGAGTTAAGAGCAATTGTAAAAACTCTAAAAAGCTTTCAGATATTCTTGTATAAACCATTCACGCTAAAAACTGATTGTAAAGCCGTGATTGGATTTATTAACAAGCAAAAGAAAGATAATAAAGAACATTCTGCTAAGCAAATTAGAGATAAATTATCAATCTTAAGATATTCTGATAGAATGCAATTAAACAATATTTCAGGAAATCAGAACTACATAGCTGATACACTAACGAGAGCATTATTGGATAAAAAAGAATCCGAGAAAGCAAATCTTATAGAACAGATAGGCATGCTCGAAAGAAAACTGCAGTATTCCTCTCGAAGATAAGAGCGAATAATGTGTCTTATCAAAAGGTACAATAATGCAAACGCTGAGACAGCATCCACCCAAGGATGAACAGCAAGATTCCAAAAAATTCGCCTATAAATAAGAAGGCATTTGGAGCAAAAGATTCACACAACAATCTGCAAGAACAATAAGGATAATTATCTACAGAATGTCTAGCCAAAATGAAATGCTCAAAAAACTAAGAGAAGAAGTCGAACTTAGAGAAATGAAAAGAGAACTAGCTAGGCTAGAAGCAGAGGAAGAAGCCAGTATACTGGGAAATTCTTATGCTGGTAAATTAACTATCTCTTCGCAGGTACCACCAAGACCAATTATGAAGCCTTACAAGCCTGAAGGGCAGAAACCAACAGCTGACCAATACCTTAGAGTGAAAGGTAAAAGACCTGAGGTAGGTATGACATATGGACCGTTTAAACAACAACGGAGGATGTACAATATACCAGATACAGTAGGCTACTAAGGTAAAGGAAAACAACCTGCTGTCATCTTGCGAAAAGATGAAAACAAAGCGGTTACATTAAAACCGAAAAACCTGATAATTAGTCAATTAACTGATTTTCAGAAAAACTTGTTATCCAGACTTTCTCCAAAACATACAGGAGAAATCAGAGCAGAGATAGAAAAGGAATTCAAACGGTTAAACAAAATCGTACCTATTTCTATGAGCATAGATGCAACATATGTCAGAGCTGAAATTAGCCTTGAAGCTTATGACATAGCAGCAAAAATAAAAGGGGAGTTCTTTAGAACTAAGGTATTCCCTAAATTCTTTTCTGATTTAGACGAATGGGAAAAAATAAATACACTCCTAAATTCAGAAAGGACTGAGTTCGAATTTTTATTAGTTCTGTATAGGATTAAGATAGCAAAATTGCATGAATCGCATATCCGACTGATAAAAGTTGGTCGTACAAGATTAATTTCAGTTGTTAATTATATACCAGCTGATATATTCAAAACCTTCTTTAATGGAGGATTTATATGCAGTCTTAATGTCTCGGGATCTTTTCTCTCGACGATAAAAGACTTGGAGCCATTTAACTCCTATTATTTAAAGACCCTTGCATTAAGCAAAGCAGGGAAGAAGAGAGTCACAAAATTAGAGGTCATATCTGCACCACCTCTGTAGCAATACACTTATTGGCAATGCATAGACGAGGTCAATGAAAAACCTCCTACTTATTTTCCTTCAATCCATTTATTTATCGAAAATGAAAACCCAGAAATGCAGGAGATAGGAAATGAAGTAGTAGAACACAAGGACCCTAATAAAAAACGAAGGGCCGAACAGTTAAGGAAAATAAAAACTGTTCTAGGATTAAAAATCTTCTCTATCCTTGGGGGTAAGGAGAGAATGATATTCTTGGCAGTGGAAGCTGACGCCAGCACTTACGTCAGCCAAGAGCTAGAAAATAAGGCGGGATGGTTATACCACCAAACCCACCTAGAAGAAGATAAGGAGGCCCAGAAGATAACAAACACGGAGGACACCCACAGCCATAGCGGAAGCAGTGTTGGGACCCGTGACTAGATGGAAGAATAATTATAGTGGGCTGGCAACTTTTGTAAATATGTAGAATATAAATTAGTGCTCTTTCTTTTTTAAGTGGGGTTTTGCTTGATAAGGTGGTACGTGGATGAATAATAAAGGCTTCGCGCCTTAAAATCATCTACAGATAAGATTTTAGAAATGGCGCCAATATATTTTGCCGCCAAGATTATTGTTTTATATAAGGACTAGAAGAGGAGAGAGAAAGGGGAGGAGGGGGTTAGACAATTTCTAAGAAGATACATAGAAAGAATAGATGAGTAGTAGCTAAGCCCCAAGGGGTGAACGCTGTAGATGGGAAATCTCTCCTATGTAAGAATTTTATTATGTTTGTATCAATATAATTATGCTTTAATAAAGATTTGTTTGATAAAAATGTGTTTCTCTGTTCAATATATGGAATTATACTATTGGAAATTCTCTGTTAAAACCTTTGTACTAACGAAAGACCCAATACCTTGAATATGGAAGTGATGAACACAGTCTGGTATAGCACCATTGTGTATGTTCCTTGGAGGACATGGCCAGAAGGCAGGGTTAAGTAGGTAAGGAGTAAAACACTACCTAAAGTAGGCAAAGTTGGAAAATCCTTTTTACCTACAGTAGCCAAAGGAAATAGCAGACATTGGGCGTTGAATTAGCCGATTGCGGGTAGCTACAGGCGTTATGAGTAAGCCCTCGATGATTGCAGAAGTATTTTGGAAGGCTGATTGGGTTAGATAAAGGGATGGTTAACCATATGCCAAAACAGGTTACCAAATGTGTATTTACCTAATCTGTATACTTGACCAAGAAAGCCAACGTTGCGAATACGATATTCGGGTAAGTAGTCTGTCAAGCGTATAGTAACTAATAAGGTGTAGGTAGAGGATGGAACCATAATATGATCTCATTGAGAACATGTGAAAATACATATCACACAGATAATTATAAAAGCAAAACTATATTTTCTTTCAAAAATAATATTTTTCTTCGGAGATGATAGTACCATGAGAGCAACAACCCCGTTTTAAACAAATAAGAGCATATCTATTTCAGAAATATCTGAAGAATTATGTTTTGAAAACATGATAAGCAACCCGAACCAGGGTAAATTAGGATTATTGTCTGTTATCACAGGAATAATTCTAACAAATTTGTATATCTCCAAGGAGATAAAAATTACAGACCTAAAAAATATGGTCTTTATGCCTAAATTAAAAGCACCTAATACGAATGGAAAACAGAAGTCTGAATTCCTAAACATCTGTGGAATTCCATTCACAAGGTTCTCTAGCTAAATGGCTACAGTAACCATGAAAGGGACATATATAAATCCTACGACATCAAACCATTTTCTGCCTGAAAATATGGCTATAGTAAATGGCATAGTAACCATATTCTTTGTTAAGAATATGGCTATAGTAATGAAAGGGACATATATGAAAGGGACATATATCATATATGAAACCCACGACACCTCTTGGTTAGAATATGGCTATAGTAACCATAATAGTGACCATGATAGGGACTTGCACCATGGCTGTAAAAAATGCATCGCCTTGGTGGATTTGGTGGAGACCTGTTATCCTGTGTAATCTTGCACAGTTTCAGGCAACTCGCGCAGAAATGGTATCAGAGCCACGTTTAGACAAAAACAGATCTGACCAATGACAACACAAATTAGAGAGGATCGTATATCTGAATTACATGAGATTCAGACCGAGATTGAATCAATAGAAAATATCTCTGAATTAAAAGAGAAATTAGCAATAACAGATCCTAAAGTAAAAGGATTATGTTATGTAAATGGATATTATATTAATTCAATAATAAAAGACCCTACCATTACTCCATATTATGTGGGAGACTATCAATTAAAATATGATAGGTGGTATAGAAAGCAACTACGATGGGAAGAAGATGAACGCCTTAGAGAGCTAAAAAGTCAAGAATACCAGATAAGGCTAAAACTCTGGGAAATGATTGGGTGTTGGAAACAATTTGATAAAGAACACTATTTACCAAAATAATGGAGAAAATCAAATGGCATAAGATGCTTGTAGAAGCAATTAAAAGAGAAAATACTATCTTACAAGTAGATATAATCAATAAAAAGCGTGAAATAGAAACGCATGAAGCCGAGTTAAATAAACTTAAGAATAAAGCAGCAGCCTTAGAAGAAGTTTTAAGTACAAATGAAAAAGAAATTTTAAAAATAACTTCTGACATCTCTAAAGAAGAAGAGAGATTAAATCAACAGATTACTAATACTCCAGATAACAAAGGATCTTGGAGGTTAGGTGCATGTTGCCATTTAGGTGAATGTTCTCAAGCACATGCTACTCATGGAGCTGATGAGGAGAACTATGACGACGACCTCTATGCTGAAGACGAAGAGGCTTTGGAGCAGTTAGATCCATACGTACAAGATGGTAGTCATTTTTACGAAACAATGGAATCTGACCTAGAAGATGAGATAGCCCATCGAATGGAAAACTGGTAAGTTCTCTTAAAACAAGATGTTAAATTCTAATAATATTTTGTTTGAAATAAAAGGTCTATTACAACAACTCATCGCCAAACAAGAAGCTTTAGAGTTAGAACAGAAAAGACATCTCGAAGCAATATTTAATATAGCTCGAGAAGAATTAAAAACTGCTAAAAATAATGATAAAAAACATGAAGAGGACATTATGTTAGCAGTAAGGGATTTGTTAAAAACTAATAAAGTTTTACCACAAATTATAATAGAACAAATCAGGGGACAAATTACCCATGCTATGGTCTGTACTATGCGGCAAGCATATTCCGAAATGACCAGAACCATAGAGAATATAACAAATCAGTTACAGGAAATAATAAAAGAAATAAAAATTGATCCTGATAACCCCAAACCTATTGAACTGCGGACTGAAGAAAACAGTAAGCAGATTCTAGCTTTAAGCGAACAAGTTATTCCTCTGGTTGTAAAAATTCAACGACTTCTAGAAAAACTTGATCCAGTAATAAGTAACATGTCTAAAGCCTTAAGCTAAAAATCATCAGAGTTGTGATGCGTAGCGTGGTGAGAGGGATAAACCCTAAACCCTAACCTAAAATAAAAAACGAAAGACTATAATTCTTCAGACGAAATAAGAATCTCTGCGATAACAAAAGCTGATTTATTTGAAGAACTACAACAGTCTAAAAAACTGAAACACGAAAGTCCTAGAAAAGGATATTTCAACATTTCAGCAGTACAGATATTGGTAAAATATCTTGGCAATCTTGGAAAGGATATACCAGTCAAGATAGCAATTACCGATGATAGGTGCCTTGATCCAGAGACATCAATCAACAGCCTTATATCAAGTAATCTATACACAGGAGCATTTTATTCAGTCCTGTTTATGGATTTAACATTTTCGGCTGCAGATGAGAATATTGATGAAATACTAAAGATTTTCGTCAAGACTCAAGTCGAAATGATAGAAGGATCTCTATCCACGACAGTATCTAATAAAGTATACTGTTCATGGACAGAAGAACCACATTCCTTTAGAAAAAGAGATGATGTGTTTAATCTCAATAATGTATCTAAAGGACAGACATTAATTCTCAAAACGAGTGAGCAAACTCTTATGGAGGTACCAAAACCCATTCCAATAGAAGAAGTGTCTTGGGATCTTGAGTTTGATTTTAATAAAAATAAACAAACCAAGAGGATTGCATCAACTTCTGATGTAGCCTATAAATTAAAAGCCGGGGATAATTTATATGTAAAATTAAAAGAACCCCTAGAAGCTGCACGAAGAAGTGTTAGTAAACTCGAATGCTTAAAAAGATTTGATAAAAATCTTAATGATGTCAAGTCAGAAGATTCCAATGAACAGTGAGCTTGAGCAGAAGCTCTGGGATTTAGGAATTAATCCTTATGCTGACCCTAATAGTATACTCAGCTCTCTTGAGCAAAGGTATGATGAAGGGGAAAAGACAGAATTACTAACACAAGCATTAGTACAATTGTCAATGGAACTAAATCCGAAAGGAGAATCCTTAGGTTGCAAAATAGAAACAATTGAGGACAGAACCTGTAAATGCCTTTACTTATTACGGGAGTAACCCTCGTAAAAATAAAGACATTTATAAAAAACATAAAGATTGGTATAGAGACTATCGTGAGGATGGATCTCGAAAAACTAATGAAAAACTTTGGCAAGCACGGCAACAATCAGCAATGAATGTTGAGAAAGTAAAACCAAAGTTAGGAGAATTTGATAATTTATCAATGAAAATAGCGGTCCATACGCTACCAGTAACTGATAAAGGATCAATATTACTCCTAGATTCCTTAGAAAACGCCTCTCAAGAAATAAACACTTGGGATGGTATCCTTCGACAAGCAATAGCCTACATAACTATAAAAGAAAAGAAGGAACTAACTAAGGAAGAAATCCTAAGCTATTATGAAATGTGTATGGGCGGAAATGCCAAAATGGCTTGGGAAGCTATGAAATCCACAACTGCTTGGCTCGTAATTCAAGAAGAGTGGAATAAGACAGATGGTAAAAATTCATTAATACCAGATTTCTTTAGACTGCAATTTTGTGGTATTAGAAATAGTACTGAAACAGAAGAAAAGCAGAAGAAAATGGCAATAGACCAATTAAATAGAATTCAGCTTTGCGAATTAACAGATTTAAATCTCGCAAGGTACAACGAAACGTTTAATAAGCTACTTTTAATAATAAAGGAACCTTATAAACGTGAATATCTGAATCTTTATTTCACTAAACTACCAGCCCCATGGGATAGTTTAATGAAAGAAGAATATAAACCAGATAATTATGATTGTTTAGGAACTAGAATGCTAGCTTTAAAACAAAGAATTGAAGCTTTGTGTAAGGAACGCCAAATAAGAAAAGCGGTCTCTTGAAAGAAAACTGCAGTATTCCTCTTGAAGATAGGAGCGAATAATGTGTCTTATCAAAAGGTACAATAATGCAAACGCTGAGACAGCATCCACCCAAGGATGAACAGCAAGATTCCAAAAAATTCGCCTATAAATAAGAAAGCATTTGGAGCAAAAGATTCAAACAACAATCTGCAAGAACAATAAAGATAATTATCTACAGAATGTCTAGCCAAAATGAAATGCTCAAAAAACTAAGAGAAGAAGTCGAACTTAGAGAAATGAAAAGAGAACTAGCTAGGCTAGAAGTAGAGGAAGAAGCCAGTATACTGGGAAATTCTTATGCTGGTAAATTAATTATCTCTTCGCAGGTACCACCAAGGCCAATTATGAAGCCTTACAAGCCTGAAGGGCAGAAAACAACAGCTGACCAATACCTTAGAGTGAAAGGTAAAAGACCTGAGGTAGGTATGACATCTGGACCGTTTAAACAACAACGGAGGATGTATAATATACCAGATACAGTAGGCTACCAAGGTAAAGGAAAACAACCTGCTGTCATCTTGCGAAAAGATGAAAACAAAGCGGTTACATTAAAACCGGAAAACCTGATAATTAGTCAATTAACTGATTTTCAGAAAAACTTGTTATCCAGACTTTCTCCAAAACATACAGGAGAAATCAGAGCAGAGATAGAAAAGGAATTCAAACGGTTAAACAAAACCGTACCTATTTCTATGAGCATAGATGCAACATATGTCAGAGCTGAAATTAACCTTGAAACTTATGACATAGCAGCAAAAATAAAGGGGGAGTTCTTTAGAACTAAGGTATTCCCTAAATTCTTTTCTGATTTAGACGAATGGGAAAAAATAAATACACTCCTAAATTCAGAAAAGACTGAGTTCGAATTTTTATTAGTTCTGTATGGGATTCAGATAGCAAAATTGCATGAATCGCATATCCGACTGATAAAAGTTGGCCGTACAAGATTAATTTCAGTTGTTAATTCTATACCAGCTGATATATTCAAAACCTTCTTTAATGGAGGATTTATATGCAGTCTTAATGTCTCGGGATCTTTTCTCTCGATGATAAAAGACTTGGAGCCATTTAACTCCTATTATATAAAGACCCTTGCATTAAGCAATGCAGGGAAGAAGAGAGTCACAAAATTAGAGGTCATATCTGCACCACCTCTGTGGCAATACACTTATTGGCAATGCATAGACGAGGTCAATGAAAAACCTCCTACTTATTTTCCTTCAATCCATTTATTTATTGAAAATGAAAACCCAGAAATGCAGGAGATTGGAAATGAAGTAGTAGAATACAAGGACCCTAATAAAAAACGAAGGGCCGAACAGTTAAGGAAAATAAAAACTGTTCTAGGATTAAAAATCTTCTCTATCCTTGAGGAACAACCCCGTTTTAAACAAATAAGAGCATAATTATTCTTCCATCTTGTCACGGGTCCCAACACTGCTTCCGCTATGGCTGTGGGTGTCCTCCGTGTTTGTTATCTTTTGGGCCTCCTTATCTTCTTTTATTTCTAACAAAATATTATTAGAATTTAACATCTTGTTTTAAGAGAACTTACCAGTTTTCCATTCGATGGGCTATCTCATCTTCTAGGTCAGATTCCATTGTTTCGTAAAAATGACTACCATCTTGTACGTATGGATCTAACTGCTCCAAAGCCTCTTCGTCTTCAGCATAGAGGTCGTCATCATAGTTCTCCTCATCAGCTCCATGAGTAGCATGTGCTTGAGAACATTCACCTAAATGGCAACATGCACCTAACCTCCAAGATCCTTTGTTATCTGGAGTATTAGTAATCTGTTGATTTAATCTCTCTTCTTCTTTAGAGATGTCAGAAGTTATTTTTAAAATTTCTTTTTCATTTGTACTTAAAACTTCTTCTAAGGCTGTTGCTTTATTCTTAAGTTTATTTAACTCGGCTTCATGCGTTTCTATTTCACGCTTTTTATTGATTATATCTACTTGTAAGATAGCATTTTCTGTTTTAATTGCTTCTACAAGCATCTTATGCCATTTGATTTTCTCCATTATTTTGGTAAATAGTGTTCTTTATCAAATTGTTTCCAACACCCAGTCATTTCCCAGAGTTTTAGCCTTATCTGGTATTCTTGACTTTTTAGCTCTCTAAGGCGTTCATCTTCTTCCCACCTTAGTTGCTTTCTATACCACCTATCATATTTTAATTGATAGTCTCCCACATAATATGGAGTAGTGGTAGGGTCTTTTATTATTGAATTAATATAATATCCATTTACATAACATAATCCTTTTACTTTAGGATCTGTTATTGCTAATTTCTCTTTTAATTCAGAGATATTTTCTATTGATTCAATCTCGGTCTGAATCTCATGTAATTCAGATATACGATCCTCTCTAATTTGTGTTGTCATTGGTCAGATCTGTTTTTGTCTAAACGTGGCTCTGATACCATTTCTGCGCGAGTTGCCTGAAACTGTGCAAGATTACACAGGATAACAGGTCTCCACCAAATCCACCAAGGCGATGCATTTTTTACAGCCATGGTGCAAGTCCCTATCATGGTCACTATTATGGTTACTATAGCCATATTCTAACCAAGAGGTGTCGTGGGTTTCATATATGATATATGTCCCTTTCATATATGTCCCTTTCATTACTATAGCCATATTCTTAACAAAGAATATGGTTACTATGCCATTTACTATAGCCATATTTTCAGGCAGAAAATGGTTTGATGTCGTAGGATTTATATATGTCTCTTTCATGGTTACTGTAGCCATTTAGCTAGAGAACCTTGTGAATGGAATTCCACAGATGTTTAGGAATTCAGACTTCTGTTTTCCATTCGTATTAGGTGCTTTTAATTTAGGCATAAAGACCATATTTTTTAGGTCTGTAATTTTTATCTCCTTGGAGATATACAAATTTGTTAGAATTATTCCTGTGATAACAGACAATAATCCTAATTTACCCTGGTTCGGGTTGCTTATCATGTTTTCAAAACATAATTCTTCAGATATTTCTGAAATAGATATGCTCTTATTTGTTTAAAACGGGGTTGTTGCTCTCATGGTACTATCATCTCCGAAGAAAAATATTATTTTTGAAAGAAAATATAGTTTTGCTTTTATAATTATCTGTGTGATATGTATTTTCACATGTTCTCAATGAGATCATATTATGGTTCCATCCTCTACCTACACCTTATTAGTTACTATACGCTTGAAAGACTACTTACCCGAATACCGTATTCGCAACATTGGCTTTCTTGGTCAAGTATACAGATTAGGTAAATACACATTTGGTAACCTGTTTTGGCATATGGTTAACCATCCCTTTATCTAATCTAATCAGCCTTCCAAAATACTTCTGCAATCATCGAGGGCTTACTCATAACGCCTGTAGCTACCCGCAATCGGCTAATTCAACGCCCAATGTCTGCTATTTCCTTTGGCTACTGTAGGTAAAAAGGATTTTCCAACTTTGCCTACTTTAGGTAGTGTTTTACTCCTTACCTACTTAACCCTGCCTTCTGGCCATGTCCTCCAAGGAACATACACAATGGTGCTATACCAGACTGTGTTCATCACTTCCATATTCAAGGTATTGGGTCTTTCGTTAGTACAAAGGTTTTAACAGAGAATTTCCAATAGTATAATTCCATATATTGAACAGAGAAACACATTTATATCAAACAAATCTTTATTAAAGCATAATTATATTTGATACAAACATAATAAAATTCTTACATAGGAGAGATTTCCCATCTAGAGCGTTCACCCCTTGGGGCTTAGCTACTACTCATATATTCTTTCCTTGTATCTTCTAGTCCTTATATAATACAATAATCTTGGCGGCAAAATATATTGGCGCCATTTCTAAAATCTTATCTGTAGATGATTTTAAGGCGCGAAGCCTTTATTATTCATCCACGTACCACCTTATCAAGCAAAACCCCACTTAAAAAAGAAAGAGCACTAATTTATATTCTACATATTTACAAAAGTTGCCAGCCCACTATAATTATTCTTCCATCTTGTCATGGGTCTCAACACTGCTTCCGCTATGGTTGTGGGTGTCCTCCGTGTTTGTTATCTTCTGGGCCTCCTTATCTTCTTCTAGGTGGGTTTGGTGGTATAACCATCCCGCCTTATTTTCTAGCTCTTGGCTGACGTAAGTGCTGGCGTCAGCTTCCACTGCCAAGAATATCATTCTCTCCTTATCCTCAAGGATAGAGAAGATTTTTAATCCTAGAACAGTTTTTATTTTCCTTAACTGTTCGGCCCTTCGTTTTTTATTAGGGTCCTTGTGTTCTACTACTTCATTTCCTATCTCTTGCATTTCTGGGTTTTCATTTTCGATAAATAAATGGATTGAAGGAAAATAAGTAGGAGGTTTTTCATTGACCTCGTCTATGCATTGCCAATAAGTGTATTGCCACAGAGGTGGTGCAGATATGACCTCTAATTTTGTGACTCTCTTCTTCCCTGCTTTGCTTAATGCAAGGGTCTTTATATAATAGGAGTTAAATGGCTCCAAGTCTTTTATCGTCGAGAGAAAAGATCCCGAGATATTAAGACTGCATATAAATCCTCCATTAAAGAAGGTTTTGAATATATCAGCTGGTATAGAATTAACAACTGAAATTAATCTTGTACGGCCAACTTTTATCAGATGTCTTTTATTTCAAACAGGAATGAATAAAAATGCTTCCGCTATGGCTGTGGGTGTTCTCTGCGTTTGTTATCTTCTGGGCCTCCTTATCTTCTTCTAGGTAGGTGGGTGAAATATTATTAAAATCATCTACCAAACCCTTAACCCTATGTTAGGTAGAATGTTTGGTGTAGATCTCTTAGGTAGAGACCTGTTATCCTGCACAAAGGCACACGTGCACGGTTTCAGGCAATTCACAAAATGGTATCACCACAGATTAAATTTTTCTTCAATGTTCCATCTCTAAACAATCACTCACCACGCTCAGCATAACTTACCATACAATCAAAAACCTTAACTATATTTCCAACTCAACGACCCATGGTACCAACATAATACTAAACTCTGGTATCTTTTCAACCAAATATTGGAAGCAACACACTATAATTTCTCATAGTCCTCTAAATCTTCCTGAACAAAATCCGTCTAGTCCTTGAAGAACAAGCCACCACATATAAATCAACAAGCCTCAACCCCTTAAACTCCAACTAGCATCTTCTCCTAGGAGGAGCCAAACTGGCAGCTCGTAATGTGCCTTAACTCACACCTTAGAAAATAAAGGCCTTCCTCAAATATGTATGCTGATGTTTGCTTCTCGTAGGAGGAGCCAACTAGCAGCTCGTAATGTGCCTTAACTCACACCTTAGGAAATAAAGGCCTTCTTCAAATATGCATGCTGACGTTTGCTTCCGTCCATTCTGTACTAACACACGCCAAACTGTTGTTTCCCCCACCACAAAGACACTTAGCTCCCAATCAACTTCATTATGATGCCTTTTCTCCTTCTCTCTGAGCGGGATTTCCCCACTAACGATTATCTCCAAAGACAACCCCATCCATATCTTTATTTATAGAAACACTTTAGCACTAAGCGTTGTTATATGAGCTAAACACTTCATTTGTGATTAAAGTAAGGTACGTTTCATGCAATAACACCAACACAATTTTTCTCAAGCGCAACAAAATCTTTTAACACTAGTTGTCTCGAGATCAACATAAATTGGAGAGTGCGCTCCCAATTATGTAAACTATCCACTGATAATTACCTACTTCACAAGGAGAAACCCACGAAGCTCGTAACTCTTCATTTGTGATGACGGTTGGACGACGTTTCCGTGGCGAACTAGGAGACATAGAAGTCGTTTGGTCACCATAGCTACGTCTTTACTCCAAGTTCAATTAACTATCCACATATTCAATTTTTCTTCAATGTTCCATCTCTAAACAAGCACTCACCACACTCGGCATATCTTTCCACACCATCAAAAAATCTTAACTATCTTTCTAACTGAACGACCCATGGTACCAACATAATGCTAAACTCTGATATCTTTTCAACCAAAAATTGGAAGCACCACACTGTAATTTCTCATAGCCAATTAAACCTTCCTAAACAAAAACCGTCTAATCCTTGAAGAACAAGCCACCACGTATCAATCCACAAGTCTCAACCCCTTAAACTCCAACTAGCATCTTCTCCTAGGAGGAGCCAAACTGGCAGCTCGTAATGTGCCTTAACTCACACCTTAGGCAATAAAGGCCTTCCTCAAATATGCATGCTGACGTTTGCTTCCCTCTATTCTGTACTAAAGGTCTACGGTTCGACAAACTTATCAATCTATCCAATGGACACACCATTCATCTTACTTGAATTGTAACTATTTGTTTGTTACCAATCTGATACTCTAAACACCATATTTGAACAGACGTATGACTTAATTGTTCAAATCGGTAAAACAAACAAACATTTGTATGGTAGAAATTGTGTGATCCTGTGGACACACGTCAGAGTACGGCCCCCATAGACACTCAGCTCGTATACAACATCCTGATGATGCCTTACATTTGAGAAGAACATCCTCAATCCAATCATTAATTCTTCAACTAAACCTTCTAGAACAAAACCGTGTAATTCTTCAAGAACAACAAGCCCCCACGTATCAATCCACAAGCCTCAACCCCTTAAATTCCAACTAGCATCTTCTCCTAGGTGGAGCCAAACTGGCAACTCCTAATGTGCCTGCTACATACATGCAATATCTATGTAATTCTGGTGCGTTTTTCAAGTATCTCAAAAGTTTGATACACCACGTTCATGTGGTTCCTAATTCATTGGGTCATGCATATAGCGACTCACAATTTATGCTGTAAATGATATGTAAATGTTATGTTGGGACGAGTGTAACAAAGATTGATGAGATGTCCTATTACTCTGGACAGGTTTACGTTCCACTAGCTCTCATGCCTCTGTACACAACTTGAACCTCTTATCAATTAGCAAAACAATACCTACATACTCAACATGCCTGAAGTCCCTCTTTGATAGAACAATCCTTTTAGCTTCGTGAGCTACTTTTACCTCTAGAAAGTATCTAAGCTAGTTTAGGTTTTTTACCTCAAACTCTTTTGTCAATCTCATGTTGTCTCATTTCTAAACACTAAATCTTAGCAAACAAAACAACAAGATGACTTCTCACTCATTTCTCCTTCAACGCTTTATCTCCAAACAAACACTCACCACACATCATACAACTAATCACACCATTAACAACTAAACCTTGAACAAAAACTGTCTATTTCTTCAAGAACAAAAAGCCACCACGTACCAATCCACAAGCCTCAACCCCTTAAACTCCAACTAGCATCTTCTCTAAGGAGCCAAACCGGCAGCCCCTAATGTCCCTGAACTCACACCTTAGGAAATAAAAAGGCCTTTCTCAATTATGCATCATGAAGAAGTGTCAAATCGACACATCTCAAACTCTAACCGTTCCCTTTATCTACAAGAAGAGCTAAATCGACAGCTCATAATGCGTCTCTGCTCAAGCCTCAGGATATAAGGGCCTTGAATATTTCATATTGGGACACTGACCATTTCGTGCACCTAAACTGCTTATCTTACGGGCACACGCCAAACTGCTGCCTCCCCGACCGTATAGACACTTAGCTCCCAATCAACTTCCTCATGATGCCTTCTCTCTGAGCTTACTGAAAATTATCTCTAGAGACAACCCCATCCATAACTTACCACACCATCAAGAACCTTAACCATCTTTCCAACTCAACAACCTATGATACCAACATAACGCTAAACAAGCTGTCTTTTCAACCAAAAATGAGAAGCACCACACAGTAATTTCTCACAATCAACTAAACTTTACAAAACAAAAAACCGTCTAATCTTTCAAGAACAACAAGCCACCACGTACCAATCCAAAAGCCTCAACCCCTTAAACTCCAATTAGTATCTTCTCCTAGGAGCCAAAACGGCAGCCCCTAATGTGCCTGAACTCCGTAGGAAATAAAGGCCTTACTCAAATATGCATCCTTAAGAAGATCCAAATCGACACCTCTCAAACTCTAACCGTCACTTTTATTTAGAAGAAGAGCCAAATCGACAGCTCATAATGCGTCTCTACTTAAACCTCAAGATATAAGGGCCTTGAATCTTTCATATCGGGACACCGACCAGTAGGTGCACCTGAATCGTTTGTCTTAGAGGCACACGCCAAACTGCTGCCTTCCCCACCATATAGACACTTAGCTCCCAATCAACTTCCTCATGATACCTTCTCTTCTTCTCACTAAGCGGGACTTCCTCACTGAGGATTATCTTCAAAGACAACCCCATCTATATCTTTATTTATTAAAACACTTTAGCTCGAAGCGTTGTTATATAAACTAAGCACATCATTTGTGATGAATGCAAGGTACGTTTAATACAATAACACCAACACTACTTCTCTTGAGCTCAACAAAATCTTTTAACACTATTTGTTTCGAGCTCAACAAGATCTTTTAGTGGAGAGTGTACTTCCACTGATAATTACCTACTTCCACTGATAACACCACACTATTTCTCTCTAAGCTATTGACTGATAATTACCTACTTTACAAGGAGAAACCCATGAAGCTCATAACTCTTCATTTGTGATGACTATTGGATGATGTTTCTGTGGCGAACTAGGAGACGGAAGTCGTCGGGTCACCATAGTTACGTCTTTACACCAATTTATTTAACTATTCACAGATGAAACAAGTATTGTCACACTATGAGAACCCTCCTTTTATAACACTTCTCTATTCTAAAGCAAATAAAACAAAAAGATGACTTCTCACTTTTTCTACAATGTTCCATCTTTAAACAACCACTCAGCACACCCAAAGCATAACTTAGGACACCACCAAGAACCTTAACCATCTTTCCAACTCAACGACCCATGGTACCAACATGACGCTAAACTAGTGTCTTTTCAACCAAAAATAGGAAAGCGCACACAGTAACTTCTCACAGTCAACTAAACCCTCCATAACAAAAACAATCTAATCCTTCAAGAACTAGCCACTACGTACCAATCCACAAGCCTGAACCCCTTAAATTCCAACTAGCATCTTCTCCTAGGAGGAGCCAAACCGGCAGCCCCTAATGTGCCTTAACTCACCCCTTAGGAAATAAAGGCCTTCCTCAAACATGCATCCTGAAGAAGAGCCAAATCGACACCTCTCAAACTCTAATCGTCACCTTTGCCTAGAAGAAGAGCCAAATCGACATCTCATAATGAGCCTCAAGGCACAAGTCAAACCTCAGGATATAAGGACCTTGAATGCTACATATTGGGACACCAAACATTTGGTGCGCCTGAACTGTTTGTCTTAGAGGCATAAGTCAAACTGCCGCTCCCCCATCATATAGACACTTAGCTGCCAATCAACTTACTCATGATGCCTTCTCTCTGAGCTTACTGAGAATTATCTCTTGAGACAACCCCATCTATTTCTTTATTTATAAAAACACTTTTAGCTCAAAGCAATGTTATATGAACTAAGCACATCATTTGTGATTAATGCAAGATACGTTTCATACAATAACACTAACACTATTTCTCTCGAGCTCAACAAATCTAGTAGTGGAGAGTGCACTTCCAATTATCTAAGCTATCTACTGATAATTACCCCCTTGTCTCTTCACAAGGAGAAACCCACGAAGCTCGTAACTCTTCATTAGTGATGATCTCGACGATGTTTCCGTGGCAAACTAGGAGATATAGATGTCGTCGGGTCACCATAGCTACATTTTTACACCAAGTTTATGTAACTATTCACAGATGTAACAAGTATTGTCACATTGTGAGAAGCCTCCTTTTATACCACTTCTCTATTCTAAAACACTTATCTTAGCAAACAAAACAACAAGATGACTTCTCAATTTTTCTACAATGTTCCATCACTAAACAACCACTCACCGCACTAAGCATAACTTAGGACACCATCAAGAACCTTAACCATCTTTCCTACTCAACGGCCCATGGTACCAACATAATGCTATACTTTGGTGTCTTTTCAACAAAAAATGGGAAGCACCACACAATAGTTTCTCATAGTCAACTAAACCTTCCAGATTAGAAGCCGCCTAATCGTTCAAAAACAACAAGCCACCACGTACCAATCTACAAGCCTCAACCCCTTAAACTCCAACTAGCATATTCTCCTAGTAGGAGCCAAACCGGCGGCCCCTAATGTGTCTTAACTCACACCTTAAGAAATAAAGGTCTTTCTCAAATATGCATCCTGAAGAAGAGCCAAATCGACACCTCTCAAACTCTAATTGTCACCTTTGCCTAGAAGAAGAGCCAAATCGACAGCTCATAATGAACCTCAACTCAAAACTTCAGGATATGAGGGCTTTGAATGTTTCATATTGGGACCCCGACCATTTGGTGCACCTGAACTGTTAGTCTTAGAGGCACACGCCAAACTGCTGCTGTGCCTTTATGATTCTCTCTGATAAGCCTTTATGATATATCAAAATGATATATCACCGAGACCTTAGTTGCTGTCTGAGCAATGGATAGTACATTGTATTTAGAGATCTCATCAAATTTGTGCTCTAATATTGTCATTTTCATTTTTCGTTTCTCATTTTTCTACTGCCTACATGCTTATGTATATGATTTATGTAAACCTTTTCTTTTCTTAATGAAAGTAAATGGTCAGTGATCCCTTGTACCTCAAAAAAAAAAAATAATATGACATTATGCGGTTGGCTTTGCAAATCACTCATGTTAACTTAATGTTTTTTGCCCCTACTTAATAGCCAGAACTAATTTGGTTGAACGAACAGTAAAATACACTTGGTTTATGTACTATTGTGTGATTAGGGCCTCCATCTTGGGTTGCAGCAAATGCTAAAGAACTCTTTGTTACATTAAATTTGAATCAAGAAACCATTTAGCCTAATACTCACTGAAAAGCTAATGCTTTTTTTCTCTACAGGAAACCTATCAAGGAATGCTCTTATTGGTATAATAATTGTAGCAGTGGCTACTACATGCATTTTTCTCATTTATTAGAACTACTTTAATTTAATTTAATATTTTTTTTCGAAGTAGTTAAAACAATTTTTTTTAAGTGAGACAACAGGATCCACAGATCATTGCCTTCAATTAAGTAATTGATCGGTAATTTACTGGGCATAAAGATTGGGCTAACTTGTGTTTATTTACTGGGCATAAAGATTAAGCTAACTTTAACTGAATTGAAGGTATTTAGTCTTAATAGTTCATAGTGGTAGAATTTAATTTTCTGGTGGCAAATTCGTATGTAGATTCCTTGAAATAATTTGGACTGGCAGTTACAAAGCATATACCTGAGAACAGGTCTAAATATGTGATGAAGGATGCTTTATTGATTTAATTGGGATTGATATTGACTAAGTGAATGATAAAAGAGTGATTTCAGTAAAGTTGTCCAGTATACTAGCAATGTATGCTCTCAAATTGCAAGGTATGAATTATTTGACTCTTATTTTTTTGAACTCCTTATCAACTGAAAAAAGAAAATTATATTATAAATTTATATGGATCTCTTTTCTGATGAAAATAAGATCTTAGAAAAGTATGCAATATTATTTCTTCTATTTCCTTGAAAAAAGTCGTATGTCAGTATTTAATATTTGGCTTACCGGATTTAATTGTAACAAAGATGCATCTTCTGATTAAATTCTGGCCTAATTTGATAAATTGGAAGTTTTCTATTAGTTTCTTTTCCTAATTTGAAATTTTGGTATGGCATTGATGCGACTTATTGAATGGCATATTTGCTGTATATTTGCCTTCTGATTTTTCCATTTTGAGAAAATTGTCAATTTAAAATTGATTAGATGCTTGCAATGGATGGGTGTGCTCAACCAAGGAATTTTTTTTTTTTTGTCTATGCCTAAAATAAAAAGAAATCTTAAAGGTATGCCTGCTTTAATACAAATTACAGGACTATACTTACTTTTCAAACGCCGGAGTTCGAAAAGTCACTGAAGACGCCAGCGTTCAAAGATTAATATAATCCCGGACTTAAAATTTTTTGCGAAAATCATGCTCCAAACGCCGGAGTTCGAACTCCGGAATTCGAAATACACATATAAACTCCAGAGTTCGAACTCCGGAGTTTGAAATACACGTGTAAACTCCAGAGTTCGAACTCCGGCATTCGAAAAAATTATTTTCATAAAAAATTACAAGTCCGGGATTATATCAATCTTTGAACGCCGGTGTTTAATGTGACTGCTTGACCGCCGGCGTTTGAAAAGTAGGCATAGTCATGTAATTTGTACTAAAGCAGGCATACTTTTAAGATTTCTTTTTATTCTAGGCATAGACAAAAAAAAAATTCCTCAACCAAGTTATACCTACGTTCTCAAAATTTTATGCCATGTTTCTTTTACTTTTTAAAATAATATTCAATATTGTCTCTTAAATTTTGAATTCCATCGGGGTTCAAGTTAAGTTCTGTACCTATAGGACACTATGTTCAATCGATTCTAACATCTTTAATTGTGGGCTTATTTGAAAATAAAATGAAACTTGAGGGTTTATAATTGAGACTGACTGCCAGCTTACATCTCATTACAGACTCTTCGACATGATGTGGTATTCATACAGCAAGCAAACAAATTCTGTTGTGGGATGAACTGTAGCTTCGTAAAGTGAGTGCTTTCTTTTCAGATGTGCATATCGCTCTTTCTCAATTCCACTTCTATCATGGTTGCAGTTTGCCGGATATGGAGATAGGCGGCTCTTGGAAATTACTGCCCATATTGGCTCTTCTCCTCCATTACAGTCAAGACTGATTGCTCAAATCACTAATCCAAACTTTAAAAGGTCATGTTCCGTTTCCATATATTTCGATTTATCTCTGTTCTGAAATATCTGTTAAGTTGAGACAACAGGAGAATGGTAATCTCTGTTAATATAAAACAACGCTTGAACTTCAAGCAGTTTTCGAGTGCCACGCCACTTCTTTTCCAATGAAAGTTCGATAAATTTTTTGATTCTCGCAAACAGTCTCCTCCCAACGCCATCAATGAAAAGAAGAAAAATTCTTCCAGCGACAAAGATTAAAAGAAAAACAAAACGACACCTCTCTCCGATATCTGAAAAGTGGTAGGACCCGTGCGCTTCTCTTCTTCCTTCTAATTGAGGCGACTATGCAAATAGAGAGATGCAATTTGCGAGAGAATGATCTGTCCCCTATAGTGATTCTCCATACTCAGCGCCTTTTCAATTTGACTCAAGAAACTGTTTTTTTCATGGGTTCATCAAATTCCTAAGGTTCCTCTTCTATTAATTTCATTTCAATTAAATTTAGTTTTCCTTTCTACTGGAATTTACATCAATTATTCAATTAGATTATTGGGGAGTCCATCCTGCCTACGTCTTTTAAGAAAGAAGCACCCTTGAACATAGAGATAAGGGTACATTTGTCATCGGTCTCAAACTCTCAATCTCATTCTAAAATTCCCCTGGTCAAAAGGTAAGTATAATAAACATCATCTCTTTGGAATCATCTGATATTCTGATGTGCAACTTTTAAGTAGCAAAAGAAAGGATTTCAATTTATTTGCAATCGGACCCACTCAATTTTTCACCTTTAAATCTTTGAAATATCTGAAATTATGAACTCACAAACCAGTATAGTGTGATAATTGCCTTCTTTTAAGGACTGCCCATATCCGTTGTTGAATGTCATGAAGTTTAGGCGCTGATGCATTTGGGAAATGGGAAAAAAAAAATTAGGCCTAGATCATGTTTAATTGAGTTTAATTGAGATTATTCTCATCAATATTTTAAGTTCATACACTTTCCTTATTCTCTAGTGCTCTACAGTCTACATGTGCAACTGGATTAATAATGAATGGAAGTAACAAGAAATTTGTTGGAGTCCCTTTTGTGATGATTTTCCTGTTACTTTATACTCATTAGTTTTCTAAAGTTTCTCAATTGTCTGAGGATCAAGCACGCTGATTAGAAAAAATGCACTTTTGGGTACTGGTGTCTGAATTCTAATCAAACATTTCACATCTATCTCATTCACAGTCACATGTATGTGTTCTGTAAAATGACTAGATATATGTGCACTTAAACTGTTTGATGAATTCCTCACTCACATGAAATAGTCAATTAGTTTGCATGTGTCCACTACAAACATAATATTTATTTTATTGTCCCGTTCTCAAAAGTTTTTGTTGTTGTTGTTGTTTGTTTGTTCGTAAATGTATAAATCAGCGATACTGATGTTATTTCTAGATATCACTAATTGGAAATAACAGTGACATTACTATGATGTTGCTAGCCAGTATGATGCCTTATCTAGAGCAAAGGTCAGTGCAATGTGCTAAATGGTAGAAACATACATTTTGGTTTGTCATCCTTTTAAAATACAAGGCTTCTTGAATTACATTAAACTTGGCTTCGTGCTTAATTATTTTACAGGTGTTATATTTTATTTTGTACACTGATGTTTGAAGATTTTATTACTGTGGCATTTTTTTTAAAATTTCAATTAATGGTGTTTTATTTTTTTATTGTACATTAGGATAGTACTGGATGAACATCTGGATGAACAAGGATAATAAAATCGAAGGTGTTTTTTTTTTTCTTTTTTTAACTTAAAATGTGGAATTTAATCAGGATATGCTAGCAAAAGTTCGGTTGATATCAGTTTTTAACTTATTGATCTGTTCAAATGTATAAAAAAGGGGTTTGGGGCCTTGCAAATTGAACTAACTTGGATTTGCTTTCTTGGTTCTGAACTTCTGATATATATGCAGATGGCTGGGAGACAAGATGTGTTAAATCAAACTAGTAGAAAGATGAGATAATGGCTGGTGAATTGAAGTATGGAACCATATACTTCTAGTAAGTTGAATGGAAATCTTGTGGATGAATGTACCTTGCACTATTGTTGTTGGTACCAGACTGCAGTAATACATGTCCTATTTGTACTGTGAAATGTTAAGAGTATAGGGTGTACATGAGCCGATATAACAAACAGAGAAATGTGTACCATTCGGAATACAAAATGAACTCCTATATGACCTTCTGATATGAGTTGTAATTTTATCTTCTGTTTCTTAAAATTCAAGGATTTTAAACTGCTGATCATTAATTAATGATTCTACACACCATTTCAGATGATTATCTTTTGTTTTTTCTGTTTGTCAGATTATTGTAAATTTTCCAAGACACAGTGATTTGATAAAATACAACGACACTTAGGCTAGCAAGGTACATCGTTACTTTTCTCTTTTGTGTATTCTCTATATCTTCACTTTTTCTTAATTTATGGGAATCATTATAGAATTTTATTTTTCAAACATAGTATGTAATTGGTTAATTTGCATAAGTTATCCACCTAAGAATTAAATTCTGATTGTAGAATTGACAATATTCTGGGGATATGACGATATGACGTGGTTTTATATGACCCTTGATAGACTTTTTGTGAATTAAGACACTGGTCAGTAATAATATTGTCACTCAACTATGATTTCAAATTATGACATAATCTTATTAAACATTGATGTATTTAAACCTTTAGGATGTCTAATTGATTTCCGTCATCCTCTTTTATTTCTCATAAATAAGTACAATATTCTGTCTTTCTGTTAATACACATGTTATTACTTTTTTCTTACTATCCATTTGCTTTTAGTCCCCATTGATAAGATGGAAAATTAGAAGAGTTAAAACCTAAAAAATGCCTCTACAGTCTACACTGGCGGTCTGGATCTAATAATTGAAACTCTTGGTTGTGTGGCTGTGCCTCTCTTTCTTTTCCGCACTCCCTCCCTGACTGAAAGAACACCACATAAAAAATACGGATTGTATCTGTATTTTCCTCCGATCTGACTATTTTGAAATTTCTTGTCCAGTAGAAAGTGATTTTAGTTTACTACAGGGGTGGCCTTCTAATTCCTTTTGTGCCAAAGAGAACTGCATTGGGTTGACCAACAAGGCCACCAATAGCATCTGCAATAACTCTAATGGCAGGTAAACAGATTATCAAAATCCTTCGCATCTGGCTACCACAGATTTTAATCTCTCTCTGTAAAGGCCAGCAAGCAGGTGCCGCAACAGGAATTTTGACATTCTCAAACTTTCAATCTTTTTCTCAAAACAATTAAGGCATAATAATATTCCATCTTTTCCTCATATATACCATCGCAAACATTGATTTCATCAATTTCTGCTCAAAACAGTTGAGGTAAATTATTCTATTAGTTTAGAAGATTTATTCCAATTACCCTATTACATTATAATAATGGGATAACAATAAACCAATGGTAGAAATCTGGCCAATTTTTTAATATAAAAAATAAAAAAATCTTATTTTTAATTTTCATAAAAAAAAAACTTATTTTCAAAAATAGTAAATCCGGGTTCCCCAAACCCGGCCTACCAAAGTAGGCCGGGTTTGGGGGAGCCGGCCTAGATCCAATAATAAGATTTTTTTTATTTTTTATATTAAAAAATTGGCCTAGAAATCTGCCTACGAATCTTTCTCTCATTCTTTGTGCTCCTAATTTTTTTATTTTTTATATTACTGTTGAGAAACATATTTGGAGTTTGGAGATACCCAACTGACAACTAGGAACTGAAAAGTGACTGAATCTTTCAGGCTTCGTGTCTCCTTCGGTAAGATCATGTAACTACTTCCTTGGCTAGGTGCATAACTATTATCTTATTTATATTGTAAAATATAGTAATCCAACACTGGTCTGGTGATTTCAGGTCTACTTCAGGACCATATCTATAAACAGCCACGTGGATTTCTTTTTGGTAATAGGAGTTCATAGTTTTAAATGAATCTATAAGATGAAATTTTAACATGCAATTCATTTTGTTGACATTGCAGATTGTTGCTGTAAGGAGCCTTTGGATGTTAGAACTACTGAGAACCAGTATTTGAAGAAGGTAATATGCATAGTTGATCGGTACCTCTTTCTGCGTGTGTCGGTGTGTGCCTATTATTATTGCAAAGATCATCACATCACTGTTACTATATAATTACGGAAGAACAACCAGCAATTTAAAGCTGCCATGTCATCCCTTTCTATCCCGTAAGCGAAGAGATGCTTCTTTGGTCTTCCGGTCTGTAAATAAACCTTAGGTACAGTAGAGCCGCCTCTTCAAACTCATCTCCTTTCGTCTCTTCCTCGATCAGAACGCTTTTCTTAACAGTTTCTTCTCTGTTCCTGATGCGTATCCAACTCTTTTAGGCTTTGTTCTAGAACCGATCTCAGCAAATTAATTAGAGGTACTTTTTTCAACAATTTCCATTCCCATTTTCCCGGATTACAATTAGTTGTGCAAAACTATCAAACTAATATAGGACTAAGTAAATACAACAAATTGAATGTTGTTCTTATTAAGTTGAGAGGAAAGAAAGGGAAAATGGATAGATGCCTCCAGGCCTTTTCGTCATTGAATGAACAAAACAAAAGTGGATTCGAAATTTCTTCCCTTTTTCAGTTTCCACATTCTTTCTCTCTGTTATTCAAGAAGTTAAATAGATTGCAAAGATCTCTCTATTTCATTCTCCATGCACTCAATTACAGATGTGGTTATCTAATTTGTTCTACCCTTTGTTGTGCGAGATAAATGGGAAGGAGTCATTGGTTGCCACCATTTTATCTTTTTTTCACTGGATTTCATAAAACAATTTACAGGCGTACGATGTTCATTGCTTACAGATATTAACTTTTGTTTTCATGCATAATTGATCTTTTGTGCAGTTTTTATTTTTTTTTTTCCAGATTCTTTATTTATTTAATTGGAAGAGATTGACAAAAAAATAATACTGGCAAGTATCCAGTGAATGCCAACTGATAATTATATTACATAAGTGCAGGGTTTCTATTAAATTCATGCATAGTTATTATTTGTCAATATAATAAATTATAACTACAATTAAATCTTTTTGCATAAAATTTTGCCTTTAAGAATATTTTTGGAATAATAATTTCTGCAAGAATATTTTTATGTAACATAAATGATATATGAAAAGACTGACATGATGAGTTGAGTCTGGTGCTAAAGTGTTTGATTAAAGAGTGATTTTCATTTGTAAAGGTAATTTAATCCATTTGTTCAGTCCTAATTTGATTCTGAGTGAGAGTAAGCACATATTCAAATGATTTATTTTATTTAATATTTGAGATAAAAAGACTTTCTTTTTTAATTTTTTGTTATGTTTTTAACTCTGATAATGACCTTTGTTCTATTTGTTAATCAGATCATATGGGTTCTGATGAGGAAGGCACATTAGTTTCTGGTATGACACGTGGTCTGGCATCAAGCTATGTCAAAGGCCGTCAGAGAGTAGATGCTTTATTACATTTCATATTTTTACAATATTACATTCCTTTTTCTACTAAAACTGAAAAATAGAATTCTCATGCAACAAGAGATAGAGCTCATGCATGGGTGTGCCATGTGTGAGAATGTGCTCTCAAATCCACAATGCATTTTTTTCTTCTTGTGCCATTGGGCCACAACCTTGTTTCTTATAATTTTGGAATTATTCTTCAGGGTTTAGAGTTTTATTCCTGAATCTTCGTAATACTGTTGCATTACGGTGCATCTTAAGAGAAAATTATAAGGAATATCCTTGATCTCAAATCTGTTTTAGACTTTTAGGTAATTTGGAGATGTAGTAAAAAAAATGCTGAATCTCTCTCTATCTCGCACTCATTTGCATTATCTTTGGCCAGGGAGAGGAAGCGAGAAATTGTGCGGTTGATTCCATTGTAATTTGATATTTACACCTTTAATTTTGTTTCATAATTGAAGCAATTGAAACTTAGAAAATGCTTATTATCTGTTGTCAGACAATTAGAAGAAATGAAATTGAAATTTGGTTGTGCCCTATTTGTTCAGCTCGCTGGTGTGGTGATGAACAACTATTGAAAGTGAAGGATGTAAAGGCGTCCTACCCTCTCTCGACTGATTCATTGTCAGTGAAGGTAAAATGTTCTTTGCTAGTGCAGCAGCAGCAGGGGAGCATGACAAGATGGCATCATGCTAATATTCGAGTTCAGCAAATAGGCTCAGGCCAATCACAGAAAGGTTCTTTCTCCTTTTCATTAAATCAATTGTTATCCGTTTAATCATAGTTTGATATATCGTGTGGTTGGTTTTAAAATGTACTTTGTAAGTCAAGATTTTTATAATATTGACTTATTTTGTGCTTTGTATTATGTTTTTGATGGAAGTCCAATTTTGCCTTTATGCTAAAGATTTGGAAATACTGCTTATTTATATACTGTATAGTTATAGGATGCAGTTTGATGATGCAAAAGGTTTTGTTGTACAATTTAATGTTTGTGCTTGGTTGAGATGCCACCTTATGTGTTAAAAAAGCTGCATATATAATACTGAAATTCACATAAATATGAGGAGCTGAGGGCTGCCAGACTGGTGAGATGCTATGAAATATCTGGAAAGGATGCCCTATCCAATCCTTCGTGTGCTTTTTAATCATCGACCACCACTATAATATCCTGTTCCACTTAGATATAGGCACAAGCCTTCCGTGCTTTAATTTGACTACGAAGCATCTTTAATTTGTTATTATGTTTTCAGTTTACTTTTTGTAAACTTATATGGAAGCATATCTATCATTATATTCTGCTTAGATTTAAATCAGTCTGAGCGCCAAAGACCCAATCATTACATAATTTTATATACTTGGACATTTAGAAGAAACAGAATTGAAAATTGCTCGTGTCTGTTTATTCAGCTCTCGTTGGTGTGATGATGTACACCTTGAAGGCGAAGGATGTAAAGGCGTGCGTCTAACCATTAAGGACCGATGTATTTTGTAGTAAAGGTAAAATGTCCTATAGTTCATGTTAATGCCTAGGCTGCCTTAATTATGAAAGGAAGTTGCAAATCATTTTTCTTTACGTTTTGCTCTGGAATTGAGGGGAAAAGGGAAGGGAAGGGAGGGTAGAAGGCCTCACCTCCATTCATCTCTCTTCTCTGTTGTTACACACCAAATTGGAGGTGAAAGGTTTTAGACAATTAATAGAAGGCCTCATCTCCATTCATCTCTTCTCTGGAGCAGGGTTAAAAGCACCTTGTCTCCCCCTACTACAAACAAGGCCTGTAGAGATGGTTATTTGAGCATCTACGGGCGGCTAAATCTGCCGCAATAGAAATGTACGGGCGGTTATATATCCGTCTCATGGCCGTTGTAAGAATTACCGTTTCAAAGAAATATTGAGGCGGTAGAATAACCGTCTCTAGAAATTTATCCTTGCGACGAGTAGACCGTCCATAAAAATTTAACATTGGGGCACTTCAACCGTCCTTGTATTGTTCTTGCTGAGACCCTTTAATCGAACATAAAGACGAATTGTCTGTCCAAAAATCTAAATTTTAGAGACACCAACTCCGACTAGATGGGATAATTAAGGACGGCCATATCGTCATTAGTAGATCTTTTGACCGTCCATAATATTAGTTGTTAGCGACGGTTATTGTGCCATTAGAACATTTGTTATAACAATTTAACCGTCTTAACTCAAGAGACGTTGTAGTATCAATAAACCGTACCTATATAATGATGAAAAGCAAATAAACAGGACCTAGATCCATGCCTATAATTAATCAGTATAGCACACATTCCTTAAATTGATTAGCACGCGCCTTCATCAATAAATGTACACATTAAATTAAATTAATTTTTTTTAATTAAAAATGAATTCCATTTAAAGGCAACATGAAGAAATTTAATTAGAAAAGAATAATATTCATTTACAACAAACAATTGACTATGCATAAATTTAAGTACATTAATATAATACAAATAACAAAGGACAATCATATAATCTACCCGTCCAACTAACAATATTTGAATAATTATGAAAAAATGTCCAATCGATCTTCAAATTAAAGTATATCAACAGGACATGCACATGACTATAGAAACCTGAAATTGTCAACAACAAAAACAAAAATTAATCAAATGACAATTATATAAAATTAAAAGCCAAGATGAATAAGAAATTCAATCTATTAACAGAAAAAAAAAAAAAAAAAAAAAAAACATATTTTTGTAAGGTGTAATGAAGGAAAGAACTTCCATGTACCTGAGTTCTAATTTTTCCTCACAAAGACCAATGTCCTCTGCTCATGCCTCTTTGAAGAACAACTAAAATTACAGCTAATTAAATTATTAGTTCGTTGAAAATAATATATTTTTAGCAGTACGTATAACAGAAGTGAAATTTAGTTTATAGAACCGGTAGAAGAGATACTTACAATACACCAAGAGCTTTTATCAAATTCCTGTAAATTATTCAACAGTAAGTGAGTGTACATCCAACATAGGCTTTTTCATTATCACTTACAACCGCAAATAAACTAAGTAAATGAGATACTTACATCAAGGGCTTTTATTTGAGAAGCCACACCAGTACTGAAGCCGTATTATTGCATGAAGAATGAATAAATATCCCATCTCATTGATAAGTATATTTGAACATGGGTACATATTTGAACATGGGTACATCTCATTGAATAAAGGTTGCTGCACACGTAACCTGATCGAAAATTGAAATTACAAAAAATTAGTAGTCTAAACTTTCATTAGTTCTAATTGTTATCATACATTATAGAAAAATCATCCAGTAAATGACTAACGGGAAGAAGCAGATCGAAGTGGTACATACACGGGAGACTGGCTCTAATGTTGCGAACTTGCAATGCATGTGCTTGCAATCGGTGTAATTGCACAGAGATAGGGGAGACCGCTCAGATGCGCCACGAACAGAGGGTAGTGAGAGAGAACAAGTCCTGCCTGAGTTGGGTTTGTAGTGGAAATGTTATAGGGTTTACCCAGAAACGAAGGTACAAGATAAAATCGATAAGATTCGATGGTGCATTATGAGCCAGCTTGCACGCTGGCTATAATTTGGGTAAACCGGAAATCAATTTAATAGGGAGCGAGAGAAATAAGGAGGAGATTTAATCTAATTTGATCCGATTTGCACCTTAGATTTTGCGCATTTAATATTCGAATCAAATATATATATTTTTTATATTCCGCCAATGTGAACTCCAAAAAAAAAATATCAAACCAAATTATCAAATTTGTGAAAAATAAATTATCAAACTAGAAAATGATCATTCATTTTTTTCCATTTTTCTTTTTGTGAAGAATAAATTATCAAACTTATGAAAGATGCAAGTAAAGATACTGTGAGCTCACGAAGCCTTCCATGAGCAAAACATATCAAATCACTTCCAAATTTTGATTTATATAGGTTGACAAATTCCTTATATCAAAATCTTATATAATAAAAAAATTTTCATTTTAAAATTTATCTGTTTGAGATTTTTTAAAAGTGGTATATAAAACATTGATTATATTATTAATATTGCATAGTCACTTTTTTAAATTCTCAAACAAATACATAAAAATTTTCAAAAAATAAAAAAAAAATTATGTATTTAGGAACAATGTGTATTATTAATGTTATAATTGGTTCATTCTAGATTTACTTTAAAATATTAGTTGCCAAATTATTTAGATTAAGTAGGAAAAGTGATGGCATAGTAAATATGAGCCTAGCTCACTATCTGAATTAAAGTTCAAAAACATATCAAATCACATTAGAGTTTTCATTTACGTGATTCAATAGTTTTTCCTTTGTATCAAAATCTTGTTTCATACAAAAATATATATTATTAAAGATTTTGAAGTATTTGTTTTGGACTTTTTAACAGTTATATATGAAATCAAGATTTGAGCCATATGAAATCAAGATTTTGATGATTTGTTACGGATTTCACAAGATTTTGAAGATTTCTACGTACCATAAGATTTTGATATATAAAATCTGAGCCGTACAAAGCAAGATTTGAAGATGATTTAATATATTTTTGAGTAAATTCAAAAGGTCTTTATGAGTTTAAGCTTGCAATATCCTTTACTTTAATATCTGCTCCATATATAAAAATTTAGATATAGCTTCAAATAATTTAATATTTCTATCAATACTTTTTTATATGTATCCATTCACAACTATTTAATTTGACAACTGACAACCAACCTTGAATAAAATATAAAACTTATATTTTATTTACAAACATGTTCGTATTTTAAATATCATTTAACTTCAATATTATTTGTTTATCAAAAGTAATCAAAATTTCATGATATTTGCAAGAGTCTAAATTTAATGAGTTTTCATAAAGTACCAAATAAAAATCCAAATTGAATCATATTTTAAACACAATCACTCAAGTTTATGAACATATTTGTAAAAGATTTTTTCATGATATCTTTTAGGGATGTAGTTGAAGGTTGGTTGCTATGGTTGTCTAAAAGAATACTTGTCAATTGATCCTCTCTTATGTTTTTTTTATTTAATAAAGTTAAGACATATAAATGATTTTTAGTTTTTATATGAATTGAATATATTTATTGGTAGTAACATTAAAAAATAAACTACGATGATTTTTTATTGATTCTTAATGATGATTATCAAGATAGGTATTGTGAATTGATCCCTATTCTTTTATTAATAAATATAACTATATGAGTAAATCTATGGTGCTCCTAGGAGTATAGAGACCTTCAATACTCCTAACTCAAAAATGTATTAAATTATATCCAAATCTCGATTTATGATGCTCTAAGTTCATTATATCAAAATCTCTTGGGATATGAAAATTTTCATTTTAGAGTTTTTTAAGCATTTGTTTGAGATTTTTTAATGTAGCTTCAAAATAATAATAAAATAATCAATGATAATATGCAAAACTAAGTTATTTTATAAATAAAATAAAGAGAAATACTTTCAATGCCTCTTAAAATGAAAATTTTTTATATTCTTCAATAATTTGATATAATTTGTGGATAATTAAGTATATTAAAATTAAGAGCACAAGATGCCTCATCGCTTTTTGTAGCACCACAAATTTACTCGATAGATATTACCAATTTGAATATTGATCGAAAATTCATCAATATTTAACTTTAAGTAACTTGTAAGATTAAATAATAATTTTTTTTGTATAAAGTATAAAATAAAAAATTTAAAGTGTGCAAATCGCTAATTAAAGTATAAACATAAAAATTTAAAGTATAAGCTAGTTCATTTTTTTTTGTGATGACTTAATATTTTTATTTTATATATTTGCATTTCAATATAATCTGCAAAACTTTAAGAGTTAGTAGTAGTACCTTTTATATGCCATTAAATTTGACAATTACGAACTTATATAGTAACAAATATAACTAAAATATTTTACATTTAAATTGCAAAATATGCCCCCGAGATTGTGTGAGTTTGTTATTTATTTTCTGAGGTTAGTCTTTTCTCATTTCTCTTAGACCATTCCAATGCATGTATGAACATGAACTGGTTTTTCCAACACTCTTTGTGCCGAGTGCTAACCATTTAAGAGATTGTTATATTGGTGAAAATTGGGGCTGCCTTGTTCGACAATTTATGAGATCGGTGGATATTGAGACGCGACACGCCTGAGGTAATTCTATCACCCGCCAATTATTTTGGTCGCGTGCCAATTTCTTCAACCGATTGGAAAGATTTCTGATTTCTGTTCTTATATTTTGGGAGTTAATTTGTTTTTACAATTTTGGATCATGCCTTATTTCATTCCCGCCATGGATATTATTGCTTGAACTGGAGCATCGCTTCTTATAAATATCCGAGATATAGAGAATTGGTGCTGCAAACATTTGGGTGAAAAATATTTCAATTAAGTATTCCATTCTCCATTATTAGTTTCTTATTCCCACACAGACTAGCCCAAGCAAAAATGAACTCTTTTGAGTGTTCATTGTACCTTTCTACCGTCAAATAAAGACGCATTAAGCCTTTACAAAATTTCAAATTTATGTCACATGCTCACATTAACATCTTTTTATCCTTTAATAATTAATTTCAGCTACTTTTTTATGATTGCTCTTGGTGTGTTTCTCAATTAATTTCTCAATTTATGTAACATCTTTTTATCCGGGATTTTTTTTCGTGCCATGATGTAGCTCCATGAAATACACTCTTGCAATTGACCAGTTGTACTTTGTTCTTTCTATGAATCTATGATAAGTTTACTAATTATTAAATTTAATTAAGTTTCTCAATTGTTGTTGACTTCATTTAAAAAAGAATTAATTACCTTTTTGGTATTTATTAATTGGCCTTTGACGGAGGACAAATTAATTTGACGGAAATTCAATGGATAGAGACGGTTTGAGCGTTGGGTGAGATTTTTGCGCAACGGCGGAAATGGGTGCGTCCCAATGATATTGATTTTGTCGTCTCTAAGCTTACTTGTTTGGGCGGTATAATGGTCTGTCCCAAAATAATTGTTGCTACATGCCTTGTTTGTTGTAGTGTCCCCTTTCTCTTCCCTTCCCCTCCCGTAACTCCATCTCACCAACTCGGGTGCATAGCGTTAGGGAATTCAAGGTCTTAAATCATAATTGCAGTAATTCTTTACTATAGTCATTTCCTTCTTCTTATAATACATCCATTACCCCGCTTGCCCTTTTCCAACAATTCTCATTTTCTCACATTTTTATCGTTAAAATGAAGAAAAGAAACAAAACTTTTTTAGGCTATTTATATATAAATTGAACTGTTATTTAAGAACCATTTTAACAAAAGGAGCACATTGCTCCTGATTATTGAACTCTTTGATTTGACTGCATGTTCCCTTATGAGGAATATAATATGGTCTTCCATTTTAGCTCATCTGTGAAAAGTTTTGGCATTTCTTCCTTTTTTTTTTTTCTAAGTAGCCAACGAGTATCAGCTAATTAATTTCATTAGAAAATAAAAAGGTCACATTGCCTTTGTATTACACCGCTCTTTGAACTGGAAATAATTTTCACAAGTTAAACAAAATCTCTGTTGTAATTGTAAACTGTAATACCTCGTCACGGTTCCGTCCCTGTTCCGTCTTTATTTCATTTTTCAAAAGTGTGTGCTCCATAATTATATTTCGAACACCTTGTGAGCTTGATCAATATGCACAATGGTCTGGTCACAAGTTTCGGCATCTTGTGAATCCTATTTTTCTCTCTTACCTGTGCTGCTGGGCACTATATCAAGCAGAATGAAATAATATAAGCTTTTATATAGTAGAATTTTTTTTTTTTTTGTTGCCAAACTTCCCTTAGGTGTTATATAGTAGAATTACTAGCCTACCACATAAGATATTCCGTTGCCACATCATCTGTGATGTCTGATTTTTGACATTCCAAAAATTAAGACATATTGTGGCATTGGACTTTCCTCAATCAAGAATTTAACTACGTGATGAATCATCAAATAATAAGAAGCTGACTTTTGTAATGTCTAAGAATATGTCATGTCTGTTTTTTTTTTATTCCATAATTGGTATTAATTATTTCATTAGGCAATGTAGAATCTTAAATTTTTGTAACGGATGGGAATCAGAAATGACTTGGGCCATATATATATATATATATTAGCTAGAAACTTGTTGGCATATGATGGGCTAGTTTGTTATTCATTGACAAAATCAATTGATGAGGGACAACTGTATATGTACTAATTAGTAATGGCGTTATTATTCTAGGACGTCCAACTATATCTGTACCAATCTTCGCATAAACCTTAAATCGATTGATTAGAAAAGGGTAAATTTTCTGAATAGTCACTCAACTATACCCAATATCCAATTTTAGTCATTCAACTTCATTTTATCCTTTTTTAGTCACCCAACTTATACATTAATCCAGATTTGTTTGGTCACTCCTATGAATTTCCGTTAAATTATGGATGGAAATTGTTTGGTATCTTTATTTTTCTTTTTATTTTTTGTCTTTCATATTGTCTTCCCCAGAGCACCGTAACCTCCAACCGTTCAACCCACTAAAATACTGGATTTGCTAACATTGCTCCCTTCTCTCAGCATGAAAGCTTGTTCTGTATGTTAACATATGAGACTTTCTATTATTCAGCTCTTTGGTCTTTTTCCATACTTTTGGATTTATGCAAGAGAAATAGATGATCCCAACTTTAATTAGGTACAATGATTCTAATATCTTAATGCTTCTTCCATAAACTAAAACCTGAAGTAAGATTAATTGTGGGACTTTAAAAATGATCTCAATTATTTTTTAAAGTAAGAACAATTGTAACAAGATCAATTGTATAATACAAGAAGAGTCAAGGGTGTGTTTGAATTTCTTATTGCAAGAAGTGTAACAGCCTAACAGGCAGTGAAGATATTCATAGCTTCCAGCTAGTGTCCAAATCTGACTTTGGAGTCATTTGCATTTAACTCATGGCTTTGAGTTTTGGTTTTAGCAAGTATGGAGACGCAACAATCAACAATGGACAACAATCAAGTATGGAGACGTAACACCTACCGTCTATGGAGTACATCAGAGGCACAAGAGTGTAACAGGTGGGACACACCATGTGACACTTTGTGTCTATGATTTTCGGGTATTTATTGTTGAGTAACACCTACTGTCTGTCCATGATGGACGGTACATCATAGACACAAGAGTGTAACAGGTGGGACCTACCATGTGACACTTTGTGTCTATGATGTACCTGTACGGACGCAAGATATTAATTATTAATTATATTAATTATAACATCAAGTTTCCCTTTATAGTTGTCAATCATATTAATTATTAATGCATCGACAAGAGTTGCAAGATATATGGAATATATTTAATGAGACGTGACTGCTTTCACGATCCGCTGGACCAGTCAGTATATATGTCAATGGATCGGATTCAGATCAGAACTCGATCGTATGATTCATGCGTGTGGATCCAATAAATTTTTGAAGGATCCGTAGTCGTACGCATAAAAATAATTTCTTATGTATCACATTGTTTTTTTTTTTTTTTTGAAAAATTGACAGAGGCTGCCAACCAGAATCATAGCATACAAAAACAAAAATAAGTCAACACAGCCCATGACACAATACCCACAACTCGTTTACAGCACTTGCACCTACCTAATGCACCCTATCATCCCCCCTGGTCTCACTCCCCCCGCAATACTTGATCCATAAGCGCGCATCCAGCACAACCGCCTGAGCCAACACTTGGGAATGTTTCTCCTGCTGCCTGAAGATTCTTGCATTCCTCTCCTTCCATAACGTAAATGCACCTGATATTACAGACGAAAGCCACTTCTCTGTATTAGCCCGATCACGAGGTCTGGAACGCAGGAAGGTTTGCTGTACATCCTCATTTTCCATTGTCCACACTAGAAAACCTAAGTTTTGGCTCACCAGTGCCCATACCTGTATAGCATATGGACAATCAAAGAATAAATGCCAAACTGACTCCTCTACGTGAGTCCCGCAGAGTACACATCCTAGATGAACCCCCATATTCCGCCTTCGCATGACCTCATGTGTGAGCAATCTGTTTAGTAACATGAGGATGAAGAAGCACTTGGCAGTGGGAGGCGCCTTAGGCATCCATACACACAAAAATGGAGATAGCACCCTCCCGCCCTCTGACATGATCCTGTAAAGGCTCTGTTAAGATGAGCAACGCTGAGCCCATAAGCCCAACCCAAAAAGGTCCAAGGCCCATATACAAGAATTATCTAGAATTATGGAGATAATAGATATTTATTAGGAATATTCTAGAGACAAGAAAAATATCTCAAGTCTAGAATATACTTGAGAAATATCTTGAGAAAAATATCTTGTATCTAGAATTATCCACCACCCTCCATAGAACTAGTATAAATAGGGGTGTGGAGTTGGATGAAGCAAACCAAGCAAACCAAGCAAGAGATAGTAGTGAATTGGAGGTTAGGTTGTAGTAAGAAGCTAGGGGTATATGGAGGTTTAGTATTTAAGTAGTAGTTGTAACAATATTTTGAGATATAATAGAAAATATTGTTATAGCTAGTGCCTCCATACTCAACAATCTGGTATCAGAGCCGGAGTTGTCGGAGCTTGTTCAGAGTCGGTGGTAGGGGTCAAGCATAGAGCCGGAATTCTGCCGGTGTTCCGCCAGTCAATATAGTGGTATCGACAAGTTGTCGAAGGAGCCGCAGCTTGACGACAGTCCGGGACTGCGAAGTGCGGTGGAGGAGAAATCTTCAAGAAGGCTTACTAGACGTCGGCCGTCCTAGTTGAAGCCATGGATTTCTCAGGTACGATTGGTGGAATGAAGAAATTGAATTCTAGTAATTATATATATTGGAAGGCATGCATAGAGTCCTACCTCCAAGGGCAGGACCTATGGGAGGTAGTAGGCGGGTCTGAGACGACCCCGCCGAAAGTTGATACCGTAGAAGAGACGGTATCGGAACAGGTTGCTGACCCCAAAACGAAAAAGAAGAAGGCTTCAGAGAAGCCAGCCGAAACTCTGTCCGTGGAGAAGCAAGCCGAAACTCTGCGGAAATGGCGAATCAAGGCTGGGAAGGCAATGTTTGTACTCAGGACAGCCGTTGAAGACGAGCTACTGGAGTACATCAGAGAAGCGCCCACGCCGAAGGTAGCCTGGGATACCCTAGCAACACTCTTCTCAAAGAAGAACGACGCGCGCCTCCAACTACTTGAGAAGGAGCTCATGACAATCTCACAAGGTAAGATGATGATTAACCATTACTTTACAAAAGTAAAATCTCTTTGTAGTGAGATTGCTCAAATAGACCCTGAAGAAAAGATCAGCGAGCAAAGGATGAGAAGGATTCTCATCAATGGGCTAAGACCCGAGTACAGCGGGTTCATAGCAGCCGTCCAAGGTTGGCCAACGCAGCCAACACTATTGGAGCTGGAGAATATGCTCGCAAACCAGGAGGCTCTAGTGAAGCAAATGGCCGGAGTCTCGTTGAAGCAAGAAGAAGAGGCCTTGTTCAGCAACCGAAAGACGGGTCGACCTGACCGAAAGTCAAGAGGTAGACCCGAAGGAAGGTCTAGCCAGCAACGAAGGCCTAAAGAGAAGACTAATTCTTCAGGGGGAGCTCGAGACTCATCCGATGACAATGAAGACGATGACGATCGATGTTATAATTGTGGCAAAAGAGGGCATTATGCACGAGATTGCTGGCGGAAGAAGAAGAAAGGCCATGGTAATGTGGCGACCTCAAGAAGCCAAGACATTGTCCATGAGAGCAGTGGTTGTGAAGAAGAGTGGGATGCAGAAGTAGCACTCACTGCTGCAATCATGGAAGATGAAGAAAGCCTCGCGGTGACCACAGTGGAGATGGTGCCGGAGGAGGTCCCATATGAAGAAGATTGGGACGCGGTGGCGACTGTTGGAATACAGTCGGTAGTTGGCATAGAGGTTGCTGAGGTTGATGAGCCAGAGGAAGAGGAGTTCGACATGGAGTCGTGGCCGATCAAAGATGAAGAAGATGCCATAGAAGATGAAGAAGAGATCGACATCGAGGCTTGGCCCATCGACAATATACGAGACATTGTAGAAGTTGATGAGCTTGAGGAAGAAGACGTCGAATCGCGGTCCTTCATCAATGGCATAGATGTCGAGGAGGCCAGTGATCTCGAGGAGGAAGAGATCAGTTCCGAGTCATCGTTCATGGAAGACATCAAAGATGTCAAAGAGGTAAGTAAGTATGAAAATAGAACTGACTTTGAGTCATTGTTTTTTAAAGAACCAATTAAAGAATTGGTCGATGAGGAGACCAAAGTCGTAAAGGAGGCCGGAATCATGAGCTGCATCATGGCTGATGACGAGAAGCCACAAGAAAGCCCCAAGGTGGAAAACATCACCAAGGAGGGTGATGATGTCAAGACGACGTGGAGGAGTGTCGTGGTTGCCGAAGAATGGGAGCTCTTCGAAGGAGATGCAGGCTATCAGGTAATTTGTCGAGATGTCGGACCTCGACGAAGGCTAGTGACGAGACTACTGCAAGCACCACAAATGACTGAGTGCCAAGCACTGCTAGCACGAAGGAAAAACTACAAACATGATGATCCGGATGGACGCGGAGTGCCAAAGTTCAGAGCAACACCGAGTCAGCGTTGAGGGGGAGTGTTAAGATGAGCAACGCTGAGCCCATAAGCCCAACCCAAAAAGGTCCAAGGCCCATATACAAGAATTATCTAGAATTATGGAGATAATAGATATTTATTAGGAATATTCTAGAGACAAGAAAAATATCTCAAGTCTAGAATATACTTGAGAAATATCTTGAGAAAAATATCTTGTATCTAGAATTATCCACCACCCTCCATAGAACTAGTATAAATAGGGGTGTGGAGTTGGATGAAGCAAACCAAGCAAACCAAGCAAGAGATAGTAGTGAATTGGAGGTTAGGTTGTAGTAAGAAGCTAGGGGTATATGGAGGTTTAGTATTTAAGTAGTAGTTGTAACAATATTTTGAGATATAATAGAAAATATTGTTATAGCTAGTGCCTCCATACTCAACAGGCTCCTTACAGAAAACCTCCCTGACGGTTCCCACTTCCACCTCAACTCATCTCGTGCACCATTCGTGAGCAGCGGCAACCGCTCCACGATAAGCTGCTACTCGTGTGTATGCGGCAACCGCTCCACGTATCACATTGTTATAAAACAGAATTTGTAGCACTTGACTCTAAATGAATTATGTTTTTCACTAATTAATAGAATATAACAATAATCATTGGAACTAATACAATTATATTATTACTATGATTATAAAAGAAAGGGTCTAAGACATGGTGATACTATTGAGATACCGTTAGATATATTATATAGTTTGACTTAGTCAAACAAATTAATTATTCAACTAATAGTATCAATTATTCAACTTAATATGCTAGGTATTGAACTTAATATCAACTTATAAGTTGAATAATTATATCAATAATTATATAACTTAACATATATATATATATTATACTTAAAATGGAAAAACAACAAATTATTCAACTTAACATACTAAATATACAACTTAATATGCTAAATATTCAACTTAACATTAACTTATAATTAGCATGTTAAGTTGATACTAAATATTTAACATACTAGTTAAAAGTTGATATTAAGTTGATTTATTTAGTATGTTAAGTTGAATAATTATTATGCTATATATGTTGAACGATTAATTTGTTTGACCAAGTCAAACTATATAGTATCTTTAATGGTATACTTAATGGTATCACCATAGCATTTTCCTAAAAAAAATAGTTACTAGAATAAATTATTAATTATCATAAAAAATATAATCAGATTCATAATTGGTTTGGATTCGAATCTTGTACGATCCAAATGCAATTCCAAAATATAAAGCGGATAAATTTCAAGATAATCCAATAAGCTATGTATATGTATATTGAAATACTTTTACAGATCCACATGCGGAATGCTATCCATTCATTGGGACTCGGATCGGATTTTCATATTATGGATATCCATTGACATTTCTATACTGGACCTCATTTTATAAGGAACACATTCTCATATGAAAACATCTTGCCTCCATTGAAAAACTATATACACATTCATAAACAAGTATGAAATGTAACATATACATATTGAAATATAACAGATGCATCCTAAAACTTGAAGGAGGTCTTTTATAGATATTTAAATTTAAGTGGTTTGACTCTCATCTTTATAAAAAGAAAAAAGAAATTCTCATATGTTGATGATGAGAATATGAGATGCATGCATTTGCAGTATATGTTTTATTTTCTTCAAATTATTTGTGATTCACCTCGGTCTCTATTGATACTATTGTGTTAAATATATAAAAGCACCTATGGCTTGCAATTAAGTCCTCTACACGAGACCATATATTTCAGCGTATATATTTTCAAATTTATTTCTACTTTAAGAATGTTAACATTACTAAACGAAAATTGAATGTAATTAAGATCGTGTCAGAATTAAAAAAACGTGCCAATATTTTTACTAACATGAAAATTGAAAGGGTCTGGAACTCTAGATATGATGATACCATTAAGAATATTATTGGAGATATCATATAGTTTGACTTGATTAAACGAACTAATTATTCGACTAAACGTATTAATTATACAACTTAATTTCCTAATTATTTTGAACTTATAAGTTAAATAATTGTATAAATAATTATTCAACTTAACATATATTGTGTATAAAATAGAAAAAACATCTAATTATTTAGAATAACATACTAAATTACTAATTATTCAACTTAGCATGCTAAGTATTCAACTTAACATACTAAATATTCAACATAACATTAATTTATAATAGCATGTTAAAATGATGCTAACATGCTAATCATAAGTTGATATTAAGTTGAATAATTAGTTCGTTTGACTAAGTTAAAATATATGGTATCTCCGATAATATTCTCAATGGTATAACCATACCATTTTCCAATTTGAAAATAATGTCAGAGATTTTAAGCATCAAAATTAAATGCCCAGCTGGGTATACCGACAGGACATGAAGGAATTCTGGCACAGGGGTTGAAATGGTTCCTAGAAGGAGATAGGAATACTAGGTTCTTTCTGCCCAGTTGCGAAGAATGGAATTGTGAAAAACTTAGATCCTTGCCTTCAGTACTTGAATTTTTTTGGGTTACGATGTTATGCATAACAAAATGACTGCTGATATAACGCATGCTATGAGGCAAATCTGATTTTTAATCACAAACTATATATTCAAGCCATTTAACTCTAAAAGTTAATCATGTTTTCAGTTTCTAGCTAGTTCCTCTTTAAATGATATGATACCAGCTAAGGTTGCTCTCATTGAATCTTGACAATGTCTTACCGAAAGAGGTCACTTTCTATACAACTATATAGTGTCTTTTACTCGAAAAAGATAATAATAAAAATAAGTATTAGTGGCCATCAATCTCTTTATAGTCCGCATTGATATTTCTGCCTATATTTAAGGATCACCATTACAATGTCTGAAGAGGCAAAAAAAAAAAAAATTTCTAATTGTCCTCATTTTAACTATCAACATGTTCACAAGTACAAATTTGTAACTCGTACATCTAATTTTGTAACAATATGAACATGTAGACACAAAATGTGAAAATAATATATATAACCCAAAAAAAATTTCCATTTAAGACAATTATACAAAACCGATCAAGAGATACTATATATATAGAGTCAAATTATCTCTCTTAAAAGGGGTAAAACAGGCTCCTCATTCATTTGGAGTTGAGAGCCAAATAATTGATTTGACGATTTGAAGGTCTAGACAAGTCTCCGTCTATTAATGCTTAGCATTTTTGAAGTTTCTCTACATTTTTGTTAATTGGGGCGAGAAATTTGACTAGATCTTAGTATTTTTTTGATAAAATGTTCTAATAGGGCATTCTTTGAATAAGCTTAAAAGAAAATTAGAAAAAAGTAAAAAAAAATTTACGTATGTTGTAAATTGCAAATTTATTTATTTTTGCCTAGCCTATCTATTTCATCCATTCTCTATTGGTCCGATCTGTATTGCACAATTAGTATGCTCTTTTTGAATAACATGTTGTCTAGTCTAATTAAATAAATTTTGCAACAAAATTGTGGAGTTATTACAAAGTAAAAATTACGGGAGCTTCGCCTAGTACTCTTACGTAAAAATATGGTACTCCTAAGAGTATGGAGACCTCGTATGCTTCCAGCTCAGAAACATACTTAACTACCTTCAAACCTCAATTAAAGATACTCAATATAGATTCTTAATTATAAAATTCTCCTCTAGTATATAAATGGTTTCTATTTTTAGAAGTTTTTAAGTATTTGTTTGGAACTTTTGTTTAAAATAAAAAAAAGTGATATTATTTCATGCATAATTTTATTATTATTTTGAAGTTATCTTAAGAAAATCGGTAAGAATAAGTGTTAATTAGAGGTAATAATTACACATTTTATGCAAAACAAATATTTAATTATAAGAAAATGACTTTGTAAGAAATTTAACCAAGAAGAAAGCTACATAAAGGTTGCAGTATCTATCACATTATGAATGATCATTTTCTGTTGTTATGGTTACAATCAATAACCATTATTGTTACTTATTCTCATAATTATGATATCCATTGCAAATGATTTCAATGTTTAACCTCTTCCACCGAACAAATTAATTGGAGCGCGCATCATTAATTTTATATTTTTTCATATTTGATGCATTTATTTTTTTATGGCAAATGTATGGCAATATAACAGAATTAATTAATATCATTTTAAGAAAATCGTTAAAATTTGTTAATATTTTGTTCATCCATATATCATACATCAGCAATATTTGATGTAAGATGTAACATTCCATTGCTCTATCGTATTCATTCTATATCACAAAATCAATTGAGAGACAATCAATTAAGTGGTTATTAGCTAATAACTCTACAGCGTTTATTTCAACCAAATAACCGCTGTAAAATTGTAACTCTACATTACATTTTAGTAAAACTTAGCAATACTAGACGATAACCACTGCTAAACCCTTTTTTTTTGTAGTGACTGGCGTTATTATTCTAGGTCCAACTATATACCAACCTTCTCATAAATCTTAAATCAATTGATCAAAAAATTTATAGTTAGCAATCATGTATCGAAAAGACATATAGAATATATATTTAATGAGACCTAACAATTATGAAGGATCCGTAGTCGTACGCATATAAATAATTTCTTATGTATCACATTGTTATAAACAGAATTTGTAGCACTTGACTCTAAATGAATTATGTTTTTCACTAATTAATAGAATATAACAATAACCATTGGAACTAATACAATTATATTATCACTATGATTATAAAAGAAAGGGTCTAAGACATGGTGATACTATTGAGATACCGTTGGATATATTATATAGTTTGACTTAGTCAAACAAATTAATTATTCAACTAATAGTATCAATTATTCAACTTAATATGCTAGGTATTGAACTTAATATCAACTTATAAGTTTAATAATTATATCAATAATTATATAACTTAACATATATATATATATTATACTTAAAATGGAAAAACAACAAATTATTCAACTTAACATACTAAATATATAACTTAATATGCTAAATATTCAACTTAACATTAACTTATAATTAGCATGTTAAGTTGACGCTAAATATTTAACATGCTAATTAAAAGTTGATATTAAGTTGAATTATTTAGCATGTTAATTTGAATAATTAGTATGCTATATATGTTGAACGATTAATTTGTTTGACCAAGTCAAACTATATAGTATCCTTAATGGTATACTTAATGGTATCACCATAGCATTTTCCTAAAAAAAAATAGTTACTAGAATAAATTATTAATTATCATAAAAAATATAATCAGATTCATAATTGGTTTTGATTCGGATCTTGTACGATCCAAATGCAATTCCAAAATATAAAGCGGATAAATTTCAAGATAATCCAATAAGCTATGTATATGTATATTGGAATACTTTTACAGATCCACATGCGGAATGCTATCCATTCATCGGGACTCGGATCGGATTTTCACATTTGGATATCCATTGACATTTCTATACTGGACCTCATTTTATAAGGGACACATTCTCATATGAAAAACATCTTGCGTCCATTGAAAAACTATATATACATCTATAAACGGGTATGAAATGTAACATATACATCTTGAAATATAACAGATGCATCCTAAAATTTAAGCTATGGACGATTTTTCTACTGACGCTAGATATTGATCTTCTCATATATATCTATATAGTCTATATATAGATGCAAGGTCATCTAATTGAGCAGACTAAAAACCACACAGCTCCCCTAATTGATCATCTCCATGGCAGACCCTTCGCTCAACACTAATATAGTTTCCGATTATCAGAAAGATGATAAAGAAGAAGCAATGGCGCCACAAGAACTACCAGTATTGAGGCCTCGTCCACACATAAAGAACCTTCCTAAAATTGATGAAGCCGATAGTAAATACAAAGAGATAATCCTTGCACTTCCAAAAGAACAAGATTGTCAGGCATCCACCCTGCGAAAGTACAAAGGTTCCTGGTGCTTAGAACAAATACTTCCCGGCATTATGGCGATGGAAGAGCATTTCAAAGCTCGCCCTACTGACATCATTGTGGCGAGCTACATGAAGTCTGGCACCACCTGGCTCAAAGCACTCACTTTTGCAATAGTGCATAGGGCCAAGTATGATTTCTCGTCTCATCCTTTGCTCGAACTCAATCCCCATGATTGTGTTCCTATCATAGATTTTCATTATGCAATGAAAGATGATCAGTATCTTGAGACCCTTCCTTCTCCTCGGGTTCTTGGAACTCATAATGCATACTCACTGCTCACAGAGAGCATCGAGACATCAAAATGTCATATCGTTTACATTTGTAGAGAACCGAAAGATGTTGTTGTGTCTCTTTGGCACATGATACCAAAGCTTGATTGGCTGGAAAAGAAATCTTCATTCAATCAATTCTTTGAGTTATTTTGCAAAGGTCTAACACCAAATGGCGCTTTATGGGATCATGTGCTCGAATATTATATCGAGAGTTTGAAAACAACTAATAGAATTTTGTTCCTCAAGTATGAGGAAATGATGAAAGATCCAATGGATGGTGTGATGAAGATAGCCAAGTTTTTAGGATGCCCATTCTCTGAAGAAGAGGTGAAAAACGGTGTGGCAAAAGAGATTATTGAACTTTGTAGCTTCAATAATCTTAAAGACTATGATGTTAACAAACACGGAATAGGTAATGATTTCTTCTTTAGAAAAGCTGTTGTTGGGGATTGGAAAAATTATATGACAACTGAGATGGCAGCTAAGTTGGATGAGATCATTAAAGAGAAGTTTCAGCATTCTGGATTCACCTATTTTGCGGCAAGCACATCCTAATGTCAACAAACAACAGCGATGGAGTACATACATGCATAATGTGCTTGTTTATCTATTTGAATAATTATTGTTTATATATCTTCAATATGCAGTTTAAGAAATTCTCATATGTTAGGTCACGAGTTCGAAACCTGAAGGAGGTCTTTTATAGATATTTAAATTTGAGTGGTTTGACTCTCATCTTTATATATATAAAAAAAAAAAAAAGAAATTCTCATCTGTTGATGATAAGAATATGAGATGCATGCATTTGCAGTATATGTTTTATTTTCTTCAAATTATTTGTGACTTACCTCAGTTTCTATTGATACTATTGTGTTAAATATATAAAAGCACCTATTACTTTGCAATATTTGTGTCCTCTGCACGAGGCCATATATTTCAGCGTATATATTTTCAAATTTATTTCTACTTTAGGAATGTTAACATTACTAAACGAAAATTGAATGCAATTAAGATCGCGTCAGAATTAAAAAACGTGCCAATATTTTTACTAACATGAAAATTGAAAGGGTCTAGGTGTTGTGGAAATCGGCCGATGCGGCCGATTAGTCGTCCGTATATACGGAAACGGCAGTGTGTCCATTCCGAGTAAAACGGGCGTCATTTGTCGGATGGAATAAAGTTGATCCATAATTAACATATTGGTTGAACAATTTGTCATGGCATCATCTATAACGTTGCATAATACTATTAATTAATTATTTTTTTAATCATTTTTCATATTCTATTTCTCAATCAAGCACCATGGTATGTGACCTCCTTACTTTCTCTTTTTATATGACAATGCAAAATTCGCTTGTTTCATATGAAAATTATAGCCAAAATTAAATGTATATTTTTTATCTAATCAATAAATTAATTTGTATTAAAAACTTTTTAGTATTTATGTACGTACTATTATATTTGTAAAAAACGCAAAATTGTCCGCAAAAATCCAATTAATCGGCCGCTTAGCGGTACCTTATCCGTCTAACGAGTGTATATCGTCTTTTAAAACACTAGTCTAGATATGATGATACTATTGAGAATATCATTGGAGATATCATATAGTTTGACTTAGTTAAACGAACTAATTATTCGACTAAACGTACTAATTATACAACTTAATTTTCTAATTATTTAACATAACATCAACTTATAAGTTAAATAATTATATAAATATTTATTCAACTTAACATATATTGTGTTTAAAATAGAAAAAAACAACTAATTATTCAGCGTAACATACAAAATTACTAATTATTCAACTTAACATGCTAAGTATTCAACTTAACATACTATATATTCAACATATATAACATCAATTTATAATAGCATGTTAAAATAATGCTAAATATTTAACATGCTAATTATAAATTGATATTAAGTTGAATATTTAGCATGATAAATTGAATAATTAGTTCGTTTGACTAAGTTAAAATATATGGCATCTCCAATAGTATTCTCAATGGTATCACCATAGCATTTTCCAATTTGAAAATAATGTCAGAGATTTTAAGCATCAAAATTAAATGCCCAGCTGGGTATACCGACCGGACAGATAAAATCGGTTGCTTTTCTTTTGAGAAAAGCATGGCCTGCTTTTCCGATCGGATGGTTGGGATCGGTTTCCGCACCGATCTCAAAGTAGTTCAGTATTTGTTGCATCGGTCTCAAAGTACTTCGATATTTCTCAACTGTCGGATAATAAAAAGCAGGCCCTGCTTTTCTTTTTAGAAAAGCAGGTGATACCGATCCCCGACAGGACATGAAGGAACTCTGGCATAGGGATCAGGTGCCCAGTTGCGAAGAATGGAATTGTGAAAAACTTGGATCCTGTTTAGTGAACTGCCTTCAGTACTTGAATTTTATTTTGGATTACGATGTTATGCATAACAAAATGACTTCTGATATAACACATGCTATCAGACAAATCTGATTTTTAATCACAAACTATATATTCAATCCATTTAACTCTAAAAGTTAATCATGTTTTCAGCTTCTAGCTAGTTCCTCTTTAAATGATATGATACCAGCTGAGGTTGCTCTCATTGAATCTTGACAATGTCTTACCGAAAGAGGTCACTTTCTATATAACTATATAGTGTCTTTTACTCGAAAAAGATAATAATAAAAATAAGTATTAGTGGCCATCAATTTCTTTATAGTCCGCATTGATATTTTTGCCTATATTTAAGGATCACCATTACAATGTCTGAAGAGGCAAAAAATTAAAAAAAAAAATTCCAATTATCTTTATTTTAACTATCTACATATTCATAAGTACAAATTTTGTAATTCATATATCTAATTTTGTAACAATATGGACGTATAGACACAAAATGTGAAAATAATATATATAACCCAAAAAAAAAAATCCATTTAAGACAATTATACAAAACCGATCAAGAGAGCCTATATATATGGAGTCAAATTATCTCTCTTAAAAGGGGTAAAACAGGCTCCTCATTCATTTGGAGTTGAGAGCCAAATGATTGATTTGACGATTTGAAGGTCTAGACAAGTACTCTCTGTCTATCAAAGGTTTAAATAGCGGATAGCGGACTCGTCGCGGTGGGGTATATTTGATAGCGGATATCGGATATCGGCGCTATCGCGGGCGCTACCGGTTCCTGTTATGTAGAATATTTTAACTATTTTATTGGTTCATGACCTAACATATTTAATAAAAATGATGAATAATTAGAATAATGTATAAAGTTTTCTCACCAAATTGTTTAAAAATTATATAAGTATTGTATCACTCTTGAAACAAAGTATTCTTATTCAGATATATTGACATATATAGTACAACATGATGGTCAGTCTTTTATTGCACAAGTATTATTTGTTTCTGTCAAAAGGATTTCAAATTGAATCATTGAGTAATTACTTTTCCTAAATATTAAAAAATTAAATGGATTATTGAAATTATCAAAAATAAATTATCTATCTATCATTTTTCAAACAAAAAAGTTAGAACCTAAAAGTTATAATAGTAAAATTGTAAATAAATTATGATAAAACATTATGTAAAAAAATATTTATTGAGTATATAACATTTTAATGGATTTCAAGTATATATCTTTCATTTTCACTAATCAATCCCATAATTTTTCTTACGTGGATACTAAGTTTATATAACATTGATTGTTATTTACAAATCCAATTAATTATGTGTTAAATGATTGTAAAACATAAATAACAACTATTAAGTGTTAGATATCATAAAATAATTGAAAATTTAGATAATTTTAACCATATTGTATATGTTACTACATAAAGTATCAAATAGCGGAAAAAAACCAATAGCGTCGTAGCGTTGTGATTCCAAAACGCTATATCGACTGCTATAGCGGCCGCTATGACTACTATTTAAACCTTTGATGTCTATTAATGCTTAACAACTAAATTATTTTTACAAATGACCTTAACTAAGGCTGAAATACTATTATTTCTCCTCCTTTTATCTGAAGTTTCAGACCGCACAACCTGCTCTATACTACTCATGTATTACAATTGTAAGACTTATATTTATAAGTGATTTTTCTATAGGTATGCTTAAAATTTTTTAATCAGCTCTTACATTGTTTTGGTATTAAGTTATCTTAGTGTATTTTAAAAAACCAGTTGGAAATATGTTCTCAACATTTTTGTTAATTGGGGCGAGAAATTTTGACTAAATCTTAGTATTTTTTTGATAAGATGTTCTTATAGGGCATTCTTTGAATAAGCTTAAAAGAAAATTAGAGAAAAGTAAAAAAAAAAAAAAAATTAGGTATGTTGTAAATTGCAAATTTATTTATTTTTGCCTGACCCATCTATTTCATCCGTTCTCTATTGGTCCAATCTGTATTGCACAATTAGTATGCTCTTTTTGAATAACATGTTGTCTAGTCTAATTAAATAAATTTTGCAACAAAATTGTGGAGTTATTACAAAGTAAAAATTACGGGAGGTTCCCCTAGTACTCTTACGTAAAAATATGGTACTCCTAGGAGTATGAAGACCTCTTATGCTTCCAACTCAGAAACATACTTAACTACCTTCAAACCTCAATTAAAGATACTCAATATAGATTCTTAATATAAAAATTCTCCTCTAGTATATAAATGGTTTCTATTTTTAGAATTTTTAAGTATTTGTTTGGAACTTTTTTAAAAAAAAAATGATATTATTTCATGCATAATTTTATTATTATTTTGAAGTGATCTTAAGAAAATCGGTAAGAATAAGTGTTAATTAGAGGTAATAATTACACATTTTAAGCAAAACAAATATTTAATTATAAGAAAATGACTTCGTAAGAAATTTAACAAGAAGAAAGCTACATAAAGGTTGCAGTACCTATCACATTATGAATGATCATTTTCTGTTGTTATGGTTACAATCAATAACCATTATTGTTACTTATTTCCATAATTATGATATCCATTGCAAATGATTTCAATGTTTAACCTCTTCCACTGAACAAATTAATTGGAGCACGCATCATTAATTTTATATTTTTTTCATATTTGATGCATTTATTTTTTGATGGCAAATGTATGGCAATATAACAGAATTAATTAATATCATTTTAAGAAAATCGTTAAAATTTGTTAATATTTTGTTCGTCCAGACATCATACATCAGCAATATTTTGATGTAAGATGTAACATTCCATTGCTCTATCGTATTCATTCTATCACAAAATCAATTGAGAGACGATCAGTTAAGTGGTTATTAGCTAATAACTCTACAGTGTTTATTTCAACCAAATAACTGCTGTAAAATTGTAACTCTACATTACATTTTAGTAAAACTTAGCAATACTAGACGATTACAGCGGTCGCATAACCACTGCTAAACCCTTTTTTTTTGTAGTGACTGGCATTATTATTCTAGGTCCAACTATATACCAACCTTCTCATAAATCTTAAATCGATTGATCAAAAAATTTGTAGTTAGCAATCATGTATCAAAGAGACATATAGAATATATATTTAATGAGACCTAACAGTTTGGACGATCTATTTGGACTAGGATGTAATGATCGAATTCGGATGGGATTTTATATATATCGGTATGGGCGGGTTATCCGGGCTGTAGGCCAAACTGCCATCCCTAGTTTCAAGGTCATCCATCCATACAGAAATTTCATCCGTGAATCCATACCCAATTAGAATTTTATACGGAAGTGGATATTGATCGGATCGGTTTTGGATGTCATTTGGATTTAGTATTTTAATCTTTTTAATACAAATATATGCATATGATTTTATAAGATTATAAAAGTAGTAATTAAAATTACAGTTATTTTTAACTTGAAACGTACGAAAATAGAAAATAATAAGTTTGTATGTTACTATCACTATCACATCGTTATAAACAGAATTTTTGACACTTGACTCTAAATAAATTGTATATTCACAAATTAATAAAAGATAACAATAATTACAGGAACCAATTAGAAAGTTATATTATTATTATGATCATAAAAAATAATAATAACTAAGATCGATTATTATGATAAAAACAAATTATCGGATTCATAATTGGTTTGGATTTGAATATTGTACTATTCAAATGCGGCTCTAAAATATAAAGCGGATCAATTTTTAAGATCCATATACAGATTCAATAAATTATCAAAATAGTAATGCGATCCATTTATTGAAATTTGGATCGGATACTCTTTTCATATGGAAAACATATTGAGTGCACCCTATAAAGTAGGCTATCTATCTACGTACCTCTCTCTCACAAGTTACAATCTGACACACCACACACCCACATGCGCCTATGTGATTGTCACAATTGCATAAATGTTTACTGGAAACCGTAATCTATCTGTTACTACTTACTAGAAAATGATATGTATTGATTGGAAAGATATACTATTCAATTAAAATACGGTGGACCGGTGGGTAGATAAAATGAGTGGTCACTAGCTATTACTCTTTTCATATTATGGATATTCATTGACAGTTCTATGCTGGACCCCATTTTATAAGGAATACATATTGTCAAATATATCTATATAGTCTATGGGAAAATATAACTGGCCTCTTACAATGCCTCCGGACCCTGTGATACGCTGACAAAACATTTACAAAAATCTCTTTTTCAGAAAAAATTTACAGAAATATCCCTTTTCCAACGACGTCATTTTACAAAAATGACTCTATCTTAAAAAATATTTTTGCAAAAATACCTTAAACAGTTTTACAAAAATGTACCTCCGACCAAAAAAATTTACAAAAATGACCCTCCGACTCTATATGTCACCTCATCACAGGGTTGTAGGGCCAACGTTGGAGGCATACTATCACTATCCATAGTCTATATATAGATGCAAGGTCATGAATATTACGTACTCCAACCAGATACATCTCATTAAGCAGACTAAAAGAAACCACAGCTCCCCTTGTCTCCATGGCAGACCCTTCGCTCAACACTAATATAGTTTCCAATTATCAAAAAGATGGCAACGAAGAAGCAATGGCGCCACAAGAAGTACTACCAGTATTGAGGCCTCGTCCACCCATGAAGAACCTTCCTAAAATTGATGAAGCCGATAGTAAATACAAAGAGATAATCCTTGCACTTCCCAAAGAAGGATGGGTGGGATCCACGCTGCGAAAGTACAAAGGTTTCTGGTGCTTAGAACAAATGCTCCCCGGCATTTTGGCGGCGGAAGAGCATTTCGAAGCTCGCCCTACTGACATAATTGTGACGAGCTTCATGAAGTCTGGCACCACCTGGCTCAAAGCACTCACTTTTGCGATAGTGCATAGAGACAAGTATGATTTCTCGTCTCATCCTTTACTCAAACTTAATCCCCATGATTGTGTTCCTATCATGGATTTTCACTTTGCAATGCTAGACGATCAATATCTTGCAACCCTTCCTTCCCCTCGGGTCCTTGGAACTCATGATGCCTACTCACTTCTCCCAGAGAGCATCAAGAAATCAAAATGCCGCATTGTTTACATTTGTAGAGAGCCGAAAGATGTTGTTGTGTCTCTTTGGCACATGACCGCTAAGTTCGATTGGGTGGAAAAGCAATCTTCATTCAATCAATTCTTTGATAAAATTTGTAAGGGTCAAACACCACATGGCCCTTTCTGGGATCACGTGCTAGAATATTACATCGAGAGTTCGAACACAACTAATAATATTTTGTTCCTCAAGTATGAAGAAATGATGAAAGATCCGATGGATGGTGTTATGAAGATAGCCAAGTTTGTGGGATGCCCATTCTCCGAAGAGGAGGTGAAAAACGGTGTGGCAGAAGAGATTATCAAACTCTGTAGCTTTAACAATCTTAAAGACTATGATGTTAACAAACACGGAATAGGTAATAAAGAGAATGATTTCTTCTTTCGAAAAGCTGTCGTGGGGGACTGGAAAAATCACCTGACAACCGAGATGGCTGCTAAGTTGGATGAGATTGTTAAAGAGAAGTTTCAGCATTCTGGATTCACCTATGGAGCAGCAAGCACATTCTAGTTTCAACCAACAAGCAGTGATGGATCAATAAGTACATGCATGGCGTGCTTTGTTTATCTATTTGTTTGAATAACTATTGTCACATATATATATATTTTCAATAAGCAGTTCAAGAATTCTCATCATACTGATGAGAATATGAGATGCATGGATTTGCGGTTTGTGTGTGTTTTTTTTTCCTTCAAATTATTTGTGATTTATGTACCTCAGTTTTATTGATATTATTGTGTTAAATATATAAAGGATAATGGCACCTATAGCTTGCAAGTGCTCTGCACAAGATCATATATATAGTTCAGCATAGATATTTTCAAATTTATTTCTATTTTAGGAATGTTAACATTACTAAATGAAAATTGAAAATTTTATCAAGATCGTGTCAGAATTAAGTACGTGCCAATATTTTTAGTTTTTACGCACATAAAAATTGAAAATAATGTCAGAGAATATAATTCTAATTAAGCATGAAAATTAAATGCCCAGCTGGGCAAAGTATTATCATAAATTCATATATCCGCACAGAAGGATTTATATATTTTTTTCTTTTTGAGTAGTTGAATTTATATCTCAACTATATAATTAATGAGTCCTAACAAAAAGAATGATTCATAATTGGGTTCTATAGTACTGATGTTGATATATATCGTGCATGAACCAATTAATTAGTGGCACATGCATTAAGACCTCATTTATTTTTTTAGGAATAAAATAACCCAACCAATTTATATATATAGTGGCTAAATTATACACGTTCAACATATATAAGATATAATTGAACTCCTTCGAGTTTAGTTTTATTTATTTATTTATTTTGAGAAAAAGAACTCCTTTGAGTTTAATTCATGATAAAGTTCCTGCATGCAGTACACGTAAATACATTTCAATAAAATCTCGAACAGTACTTAATATAACATGCATTTATAATTTTATACGGTGCTTGCAGTATTGCATAATATAGGGCCGGGTAATATATATTAACATTCAACTCCTGAGTTATTTCATATTTACCTATCAAGTCTTTAATATATCATATATATATACATATTTATATATATATAAATATGTATGCCATTGAACTCTTTTGAATCTTTCATATTTATCCATCAAATCCAAATATATCATATCTCCTCAAACTCTTCAAATTGTTTCATATACATGCACCCATCTAACTATTTAACTCTAATAAAATTTTCATTTATTAACTAACACAATAAGTATTAATTAGAGTTAAATAATTATATGTTAATAATTAGATGGGTATATATCACAAATTTTGAAGAGTTTAAGGATAATATGATATATTTGGAGTCCATAGGCAAATATGAAAGATTCAAAATAGTTCAAGGATATATATGATATATTAAACAAGTTTTGAAGGGTATATATGATATTAACCATAGATATCCTTACTACTAATAAAAGGAGATTGATTTTTTCACATGAAAGTTCTATCTTCCTTAAAGAAAAAATCTCAGTCATTGAATATTTACTTAGATTGATCATCACCGTTGACGTACGTTAATGTCCCGGCCCATAAAAATTTAAGGCCCATATTAGTTTCCTCACAAGGGATGAGCTTTCGGCCCATTACCCACGTGCAATACATCGTAACTAAACATTTTCTTTTGAGAAACATGTAAAGTCTACCCTATAGAGTAGGTCACCTATCCTGCTATCCACCCCTCTCACAATTCTGACACACCACATGCACTCATGTGCTTAGCACAGGTGCATAAATGTTTACTGGAAACCGTTATATATCTGTTTACTGGAAAATGATATCTATTCATTAGAAAGATATAAATGTTCACTGAAAAATAATATTTTTTATTGAAAATATGATGGACCGGTGGATAAGTAAAAAAGGGTGGACGCTACCTACAACTCTCTTTTTTTAGTCCCGATACACTTTTTTAACTAATAATCTACTCTACTTTTTTTGAATAAGTTTGATCTCTTTCTATCTGTTACATGTTATTTTAAAAAATTTATTGTAAGTAATAATAATTTCAGCCCAAGGATCTTTACTAGTATATGTTATATAGAGTTAGACTATTATACTAATGTCCTAACAGCTCAAAATTTATGTTATCATGTCCAAAATATCGGTTGTATATGGGAAATATCGTGGGAATTTGAATTTCTATTTTCTTATAAAATAATTTATATGTATACTCATTTTCTCATTAATAGTTTGTTAACATATTGTATATGAAATAAAACTGTACAAAGATGCATATAATTAGACGTTATTCTTTATATAAATCTAAAGTTTTAAAAAATAAATTAAATCTATATGTTGAAAATTTTTCATCCCAAAATATTTTTAGTAGTTTTCTAAAATTTTGTGAACATTTTAAATTTAACGGTAACATTTTTTTTATTCATAATGATGTTAATGAACAATTAGTGAAATGGACAATTAATTTAATAATGTAATATTTCGTTGCACTGATGAATTATTTTGAAATATAGTGTGTATCATACACATGGAATTAGAGATGATAAAATAATTATCATTAGTTTCATGATTAACACCACCCCGCGTGGTTGGGAAAAATAAAATTGTGTCCGACTCAATTTATTTTTTCCCACCGATTTGTATAGAAGTGGGAACAAAAACTGAGAAATTCTATCCAAATTGATTCCGCTGAAATGATTGCTGAACGCTTCTTGGGATGAGTTACCCATTAGGTCTCATAACCCAATTATTCCCGTGTGATTTAGGCCGTCCGAACAGGGCCTAATTGTGAGAGCATTTCTTCCGACACAATCATAATATATGCATGACTTTCACACAGTGGCGGAGCTTCCCATAGGGTAGCCCGGGCTATGGCGAATCCGGATCCTCTCAGTTAACCCAAAATTTGGGTTAGTTCTCATCCGCCGTTCATTTAATTTAACGGTCTAGATACAAAAAGAGCCCAAATTTCTGCCCAATACTTCCTTCTCCCTTCCCGTTCTTTTTTTTTTGTTTTTTTTTTGCTTTCTCTTACAGAGGCACAATAGCACAATGAAAGGAGAAGCCCCACGGTCCTCCATGACCATCGCCCCTCGAGAAACTGTTGGACCACCGTCGCTCTAGCCGAAGAACCGTTTCCGTAATCGCCGGTCGTCCACCATCCCCACCTTGACAAAGTGACAAACGAAACCCTAATCCAGCACGCCCCCCAATCTTCGTCTTCCCGTCCATTCTACACTCAGAACCTCCCCACATCAAGAAATCAAGTCCATCACAAACTTTTGCTCCATTGCCTTAGACTTCATCCACGAAATTTAGCTTGTATAGACTTATTTCCTCCAGCCAATGTATTATAATTTTGTATTATTAATCAATTAAACCTATTTAACCCCATTAACTTCGAATAGAGAAAAAATTTAGCAGAGGATTAATTGTTTTTACTTGTTTACATTGATGAAAGAGAATAAATTATCATATTACACAGTTGGAAAAATAATTGTGCAGAAAGAGAAGAGATTAGACGGGAGAGCTCTGATATTTTCTTTATTGTTGCAACTTGCAACGGAGAATGCTTCCATGGAGTGATGGAAGAGTTCAAGGAGAGAAAGAGAGATGTCGATGTTCTAAGTGCAGCCCAGTGAAAACTTCTAATAAATCCTATTAATTTCTGGCCTTTGGATTAAATGAAGGGTGGATGGGAACTAACCCAAACTTTGGGTTAACTGAGAGGATCCGGATTCGGCTATGGCCCCCCCTTATGTTCCAAAATTTATTTAGAGAGTGTATATTTTATAGGGTAAATGTTATTTGAACTTCAAAATGGCCTCCCCTTGACTACTTAAACGCCTTCAGCTTAAATTATTTCTCCTTTTGTAATACGTCAATATGGTTCATCAATGCAATTCTAGGTGACTAGGTCCAATTTAATTTAGAGGAGGCATTCATTGACAATATTTATCTTGATAATCTCGACAATGGTTCTTTTAAAAAAATTAAAAAATAGTTAAAATTCTCAAAAATAGAAAAAAAAATTATAGAAATATTGACTTATAGATTGATTATGTTATCAATCACATTCAATTTAAGTGATATTTGATAGCTCTTTGGAGACTCATCAAATTATAATTGTTAAAAAATGTATAGAATTTTGATAAGCCGTCAAACGATGTTCAAATTGATTAAAATTAGAAACACTATTAATCTATAAGTTAAAGAATGCATCCATAAAAGTTCATTCATTTTTAAGATTTTTTATTATTTTTTGTAATTTTAAAATCTTAATTGTCAAGATTGTCAAGATATGCATCATCAATGGATCCTCTTTAATTTAATGTTTAGTGAATATAGTTTACTGGTAGTATATTGTAGGCTTAATTGAATGAGCCTTATATTATTAAATTTTTCAATGAGTCTATGTTTATCTATTGTAAAAGTTGAACGCCCCCCCCCCCCCCCCCCCCTAATATCGTCCCAAGCTCCGCTACTGCTTTCACGCACGAGTTGTTCAAACAGACAGCAACCCATCAGCATTGGATCGATGCAGCAGCCAGCAGCTAGCCACAAAGCCAACAAGAGCTAGCTAGAGTTTCTCATCCCTCATCATATTCCACCAATTGCTTGTCGGCACTAGCTAGCTCATGGAGTCCGTATCTGCTGCGATCCAAATCAAATCTCAAAATCCTGAGATCCATATCCGACAGATCTGATTCTTAGAGGTTTTTTTCAAAATAACATGCACTGTCGGATCAGGATCGCAGCTGATTTCAGCGCCTAGCTCATGCAGGTGTTCCTCTGAGAAATTGCACCATCTACTAATTAGACCAGATGAACGGCAGACAGCCGCTGTCAAGCTTTCAAAAAGGAAATAAATGTAGTACAGTACGTACTAAAAAGCGGATGAACATGGTCGGCAGCAAGATTATTTGCATGATGATTGATGTATATATATATATATCTTTTTTCTGTTTAGAAACATCTTGCATCCATTGAAAGATTGTCCATACCTTTATAGACGTGTACGGAACGTAACAGATACACCTCCGAAATGTAACGGATACATCCCGAAACGTAACCTATGAACGTTATGGACGGTTTTTGTATAGACGGCAGGTGTTACTCTATTTTGTTTGTGTAGCTTAATATATAGTCCAATAATCAGTACTATAATAATAAGAAAGAAGACTAAATTGGAATATTTCATATGTTGGTTTATAGAGAATACACCAATTAGTCGGCCCGGCCCAGTGGAAGCCCATACAGTTCAGTGGCTAAACATGTTTATGTAAGTTGAACTCCTTTAACATTAAGTGGCCCGTTTGCAAAGAACGGAATCATTGATTGGGCCAGAATCTTGTGAAAACTGGATTTGTGCAGGGCAGAAGAGAGGAGAAGAATATATACATTTTTTTTTTTTTTATTTATTGAGAGAATAACAGAAGAAATATAAGTACACATTTCTTATTAGAATAATTTCACTTTGTCATTGATCTTTGTTGCTCATCAAATTAAGCAACCCTCAGGTAGAAGTTGCAGAAGTTAATAACAACATACATGTTGTTGATTTTGAATAGGGGAAGGGTAATAATATTTCACAAGTGTATATAAATTGACCCAAAATATTGGCTCCATGCTCTCACCAGTCTCACTGACATCTCTCATTTCACAATGTATACAACATCTGTACTGTTTTCAATTGAAGTTATCATGCTGATGTTTCAAAATTATTGATATAATGCTACTGTCATGGATCCAGATGAATAACAGCAAGAGGCACATAAAGCCATTTACATCAACTGTTAAATACCATCTTTGTTATATGAAAAAAAAAAAAAAAAAAAAAAAAGATTATTTTCTTATTCTCTGTTGATATCCAAACACTCTATTTTAGCAAAAAACCATCTGCACAAAGGGGGCTCAAAGCTTGGAGAAAGGCTTGACAATGTCGGCATATGATTTCGTCTCAGGTGGAGTTGGCAGGTTGCTAAGCAGAGTAACCCTTGCTGTTGAAACCAACTGTTTCTTATCTTCTACTGATGGGTCAATTTTCCTTATTTGCACTTCCCAAACCTACATTTCAAGAGGTAAGAAATCTCGTATAAGATAGATGCAACGATAAAAAGGTCCCCAAAAGTGATTAAATACTACATAGATATTTGGTACAATCTGATGGAACTAGAATGACAAATGTGTCTGAAATAACCTAACAACAAAATTATTGTATGAATGTTATACTTCAATGATCGGTCTAACAGCATATCTGTCTGTTAAACCAGTGACAAATTTCCATCAACATAATATTATTTTAGTATCAATAATGTAGATTCTCTAGAATGTTGAAAATGCATTACAGCATATTATTAAAATCTGCTGTTACATGCTGACATGATATTCCAGATGTAGCAAAGATTTTGCACAACCAGATTTTAATTATTCTCAAATTTGCAATATGTTCTTTTTTTTTTCTTTTTTTTTTGTCTTTTTGGTACTGGTATTAAGCATGTTCTCAATTATCACACACTAATAACAGGAAACAGTAGTTTAAAATTACACATTGAAACACGAAGTAGACCTACATACCTGGATGGATCGACCGACCTGGACAGGCACCGCCTCGGCTTCAACCTCGTCACCAAGCACGGCCGGCTTGATGTGGTTGATTGAGAGCTGCACACCGGCCACCCTCTTATAACCGGCAGCGGAGTATGCTCCCAAACTGGCAACGGTCTCCGCTATCAACGCCGAGACGCCTCCGTTCAGCGCGTTAAATGGCTGCCAATTCAAATCAGTACATTGATCAGTTCGTTCTCTTTTTTCTCTATTTTGCAGGTATTTCTACATCAGATACAAATAGCAGGGTCTGCTTTTCCGATCGGATGGTCGGTATCGGTTGTCGCACCGATCTCAAAGCACTTCGGTATTTACTGCGCCGATCTCAAAGTATTTCGGTGCTTCTCAACAGTCGGATCAAGAAAAGCAGGTGATCCGGATCCGGAATGGATATCAGAATATTGTTACCCATGGCTTAAATCAGTACAGAAATCAGTACTGGTAGATTGGTAGTAGTTCTAGTTGCACAATTAACAGCATACATAACATTAACAGTGGGAAAAGGAGGATGTAACGGAGGAGGGAAGGGGACCTGGCAGCAGGACTTGGTGACGGTGAGGCGGCCGGTGACTCTGAGAGGGCAGATGAGAGTGAAGCGGAAGCCTATCAGGTGGAGGGCCTCGTCCACCACAATCGTTGCTGCTCTCTCGGCCCCTCCTCCTTCCGACCAACTCCCCATCCTTCGCCTTCCCTTGCAAGCCAGTCAGTTGCTGTCACACGACTCACGCGTGACGAGTGAGGAGTGAGTGAGGACGCTGCTTTCGGGCAGCGCTAAAATTAAAATTATTACTTACGGGAACAGATTTTGTACCAAACCTGACCAAAATACCTCTGCAGCTAATGATATATTTCACTTCTTCCGCGAGGGTATTCTGGTCAGGTTTAGTACGAAAGCTGTGTTCCGTAAGCAATTCTAGCGCTGCCCAAAGCAGCTCCCGTTGTTCCCCAAGTAATTTTGGCGTGTTGCACTCACCTCAGTGACCTCTGAATCGTAGAGGGGTTTTCTGAGATTGAGTTGCACGAATCTTAAAGCGAATCCAACGACCAGAGTACTGCCTGCGCAGTACAGGATATGGATTGGTCAAAATGGGCTGTAAAGAGTAGCCTATTTCATACTCGTTACAGTAGATCATCCTATGGCTATGTGAATGACACCAAATCCTCTATTTTTATTTTATTTTACATTTTTACTCAATTCCAATAATTTTAATTTTATTTTCAATTTCAATTTTAATTTTAATTTGTGAGATCTGATAATCCTACTGCGAACCTTTCAGTTTCTGATAATCTATACTAAGAACTTGACATTATAATTAAATTAAACCTCTTCGAATCGAATTTCATATTTCTCAGGAACGACCAACTTGACCTTGTATTATTATTATTTTTTTTAATTACATGTCGAAGAATGTCTGCTCGATTTGTTTTTTCTTTGTTCTATCAGTACTGGCTCGTTTTTTATTAATCCCACTTGCAACACGAATAAAGAAGCATTTTACTTTGGTGAAGTTGACGACAAACAGGCAAATTAAAGCCACAATGCCAACAATTTTGAATGACTTACATTTTACACACCTGGATCCCGGACACGAGTTCATTTAATTTAATTTAACTACTAAGGACATGTTCCGTAGACTAATCCTACGTAAATTGAAAGTCTATAGGAAATCATTTATATTCACTGCTCGGTAGACTATACGATTAATTCATAATAATAATTTATTCTTCTAAAATACTTGTTTTTAGAGAAAAATATTAATTAGGTTGGAGTGGATTATTTTTTTTCCTATCAATGATGAGCTTTTTGTAGGATTTCACCAAATATAATATAGAATCATGTCCTAATAGAAAAAAATTTGGCCGAATTTCTCACAAACCCATTCAAATGTTCAAAATAGCCAATATACCCAAAGAAGCAACACAATAGCCAATGTCCCCGTCAAATCTTAATAACCTTTCCTATATCCCCTTTTAACTATTTAATACATTATGAATCTTATTTTAAAAACAAATTGACCAATATGCCCTTTTATTTAAATATGTTTCTCTTCATTTGGGTAATTCCATCAATATTGACTGGACGAAATCATTATTTTAGGTTGTTTGTTGTATACATTTTCAAGCAAAGCATATAAAAATCATTCACGGATTATGCATTGTATACATATCGATTGAGAAGAACTGAAGCCCATCAGCTACTTGAGGAGTCAGGAGAGGTTTTAACATCAAATTCTCAGATTCTTTATGCATTTTGACAGGTTAATTTGTGCATTTAACTCATTTAAGGTTCACAAAGGCGGTTGTTTTGTTGAAAAATTAATATGTCAGAACAACAAGCAAAGAGAAACTAGAGGTGGCATATTGTCGGATCGGATTCGGGTCGGGTTCGGGTCGAGTCGGGTCGGATCAGTTTGACCAAATGAAAATATCAGGTCGGGTATCGGGCTATCGGGTCGACGGCTGCCGGCATTTTTTTAGGGTGTTCAGGTCGGGTCGAGTTCGGGTCGAGCGGATTTTTCGGGTTTGGTCAGAGTTTGCACCTCTATTCTCAGGTTGTTCGGGTTCGGGTTGGGTCGGGTTCAGGTCGGGCGGGTTTTTCGAGTCTGGTCAGAATTTGCACCTCTATTCCCAGATCGTTCGGGTTCGGGTTCGGGTTGGACAGGTTTTTTGAGTCGGGTCAGATTTTGTCACCTATAAGAAAAATACTCGGTCTCTGTATCAATTAAGGAGAGGACTCGGTCTCTATTTTAGGAGAGAATATATTTGTCAATTTAGTTTTTAATAAAAGATTTGTAATAATTTAAATGAGAAAAGGGGATAAAAGAAATTAAGAAGATGAAATTTCAGTAGGGATATAGGAAATGATATTAAGTTTTGATAGGGAAATTAGTCATCGTGTCACTTCTATGGGTATATTGGCTATTTTGAATATTTGAATGGTATGTGGACAATTCGGCATTAATGGGCCCATGTCATTGAAGGATAAAAGAGTAATTTCAATATCTTATAATACATTCATAGTGGGATTTACTAATAAAAGGGGATAATAGAAAAAAAGATAAATTTTAATGGGGAAATGGGATATTGGAGTGGTTAGATGGGGATATTAGCTATTAAGCAAGTTTTGATGGGTACACCAAAAATTTGGCCAAAAAATTTATATAGAATTAGTGACTACCGGCCCTAAATAAAAACCAATTCTTATTTGCTGCGCAGGAAACTACTATGCAGTGCTCCAACTGTTGGATATGCTTTGAGATTCGTGCAACTCAATCTTAAAAAACCTACCCCTCCAATCCGCATCGTTGATTCGCCGTGCAGTATTTTACTGCGCAAGAGAGGATGAGCACGCAACAAAAACTAGCAATTAGAGTCAAATAGTAACCGACCCACAATTCTTCCAGCTCTTGCTCTCTATGCAAAATAATTAACAGACGCACTATTCTTCATCAATTTACAGCGAAATAGTTTTCTGTAACACACGTTGATCAGGAATAGGGTACTTTTTAAAAATTAACTAACAAATACCTTCTATATCCAAGAAAAAAAATATATTTGCAAATCTTGGTAAGTTTTTGCCAGATTTTAGTACATATGTAAGTATCAGTTTTTAGCAGTCAGGAATTATACTTATGTTGTTGGTAATTGCCAGTATCTACTACAGTAACACAGGCTGCCAATTATTGGTCTTGAAGTTCATAACATATTCCTTTTCTAAATAAATATAAATAATATATAAATTATATGCTCACTTTCCCTGATAAATAGAAGGAACATAAAATTCCCCATACATGTACTGATGATATACAGAGTTGATATCAGTGGTAAAGGGAAACAAAACTTTATTGCCTGAAAGCCCTTCAATTTACTTAATTTGGGCACAAAAAAGTACAGTTCTTTCACTTCCTTTTTACCTCAGTAAGACTATTCAAAATTATCTTGTATACCAATTATTTTAACAAAACATAATCACCAGAAATATTTTGTTTCTCCTTTATGCTATTTAAACTTTTTAAAAGGGTATCACTGGATAATTCCATTTTAACCAGGAGTATACACTACACTTCCTATCTTCCGTGCCAGTACTCAGTAAGATGTGTTTGTACTACGTAAACTTACGCCGAATCAACCGGGTGTTTCTCGATCAAGTCGAACAGTTCATCACCCAGACCGAATCCTAGCATCCGAGCCATGTCGCAAGTCTTCAGTTTGGGCTTCGGATGATTCTGCTGCTTCAGCCATGTGTAAACAGTGAACGCTTTCTTCAGTACGAACAGTTCGAGTGCCTCCGGGTTGAATACCACTCCTAACCTCATGCTTATCTGCAGAATCAGTAACACAGTACAATATTTTTAAAATTAAGGATATGAATTTGATCATAGTTGCCAAATTCAGCAATGAGGTGAAATTGGGTTGATTTTATGAACCAATGCATGGTTATTTGAATCCTGAATGTAAACTGACATACTGAAAATTGAGAATCCAAAGTAAAATTAGAATTTAGGAAGAACAAATTGGGCTTAAATATTTAATTAAATCGGTTAATTGTACCAGTCTCTAATGTGTACTTTGTACCGTGCGAAATTAGGTTGGCATACATCAAATTGGGTCTAACTTATTACCTGATGCGGTACCAGCATAGCAGCGTACCGCGCCAGCTCTCCCGCTCGCCAGTCGAGCACTACCGGAAGCCAGGGGTAGCAAGCATCCAGCCGAACAAACCACAGCCTGATGTCTGGTATTTCCGACAGTTCACGCAGGTCGTACTCGTCTTCCCTCTCGTAGTTGATGGTAAACCCCACGGTTTTCTCCATCAGGCGTTTCGCTTCCTCTGAAAATTGTTTGCCAAAAATCGTACTGGTCAAAACAACCATGATTGTTTCAATTTACCAAAAAAAGATGTGTTCTTTGGTCTCCACTAGAACATTATACTTACTGGTACGGTGGACCGACGTACAGTAGCACCAAATTATGGTCACTTTTAAGAAAAGTATTTTGGTATCGGCATACCATACGACTATAAGAGCAGAAAGGTCGGGTCTAAAGACAGCAAGCATATTACTTAGGACATCAAAATCTCGGAATTATATGAAAGGAAATCTGAAAAAATCATACTATAAATTAAAAAATTTTGTTGTCCTAAGCAATATCCTTGTTGTTCTTAGACTTGACCGAGCAGAAATCATACTAATTATTCACCAAGTACTGCAAATTATATGGCTTAATCATATACAATGTAATGTGATGTGTGTTTGAGCTAACCTGGAGTGACGGAGTTGAGGTCGCCGACAGCAAGAACGGGGGACAAATTGAGACTCCTCACAACACCCGTATCGATGACGACCTCCAGCCGGCCCTCGGTGGGCGGCAGAGGGGGTGGGACCTTGGGTGCAGCATCGTCATCGTCCAGCAGGGAGAGGTCGAAGTTGCCCGAGGGGTCGAAGGCGACGGAAGCCGCGACATCCCTGGCAGACAACATGGGGGTCCTCTGTGGGGATGACAAGTGGGGCCAGAGGGAGAAGCAGGGCAGGGGAGTGAGAGTGTGCTTGTGTTTGTGTCTGAGTGTGAGGGGAGAGGAGGAGATAAGGGAAGAAGAGGATGTGAGCGCCATGTTATGAAGGAATTTGATTGATCATACCAAATTTGTTATTACAAGGATATATTATATCATATATTGTGCCAAATAAATTACTTTATGTGAATAAAGTATGAAAATTGGGTTTGGTTTGATTTGGGTAGGAATATATTTGAGGCCCATTTGCATTTGAAATTTAAGTTAAGCTCAAATTCGGACTGTTTTTAGTTGAATTGAATAAGTTTGATTATTAGCTAGGACTGTTTTAGTTGAATTGAATAAAGTATAGAATATCTGAATGTGGGTTTGATTTGGTTTGGGTAGGAATATATTTGAGGCCCATTTGCATTTGAAATTTAAGTTAAGCTCAAATTTGGACTGTTTTTAGTTGAATTGAATAAGAAGTTTGATTAGTAGCTAGGACTGTTTTAGTTGAATTGAATAAAGTATAGAATATCTGGATATGGGTTTGGTTTGGGTTGGAATATATGAGGCCCTTTTGCATTGAAATTTAAGTTGAGCTCAAATTTGGACTGCTTTCAGTTTGAATTGAATGGGTTTTGTTTGTGCACTGAAAGAAACTAAAAGGAGGTTGTGATTATATATTAGGCCTTAAAAATAATGATGGCCCAGTATATGAAAGCCTTTTTTGTTGATAAATAGCTGAAGTTATGAGCTGCCCAACGAAGTTGCATGAGACTACTAATGCACTTTTCTGTTGATTTTTGTTTTGGACAATGTTATAATAGATTAATTAGATGATAAATATGTAAATAGAATCAAAAGCGATCTTAATAGTTTATACAATAGATCTTTGTTAAGGAACTCCACACTCTTGAATTTACAGATTGAAGAAAGAACAACAAAGATATCCACCTGTGTTACTGATAAATGTTTTTAATTCATATGAAGTTTATTGGTAACATGTTAGATGCATGATTGTTTAATTTTTAGATAGGACCATATGGCACCTGTTGGTCGCAAAATAACTCGAAGGCATCGAAAATGGAAGTGATTCCGGCCATCATCCATTCAAGCATTTTCAACATGTGCCATAACGAGACGAGAACACAGGGGCGGAAGCAGGATTCCAACTTGGGGGGGCCAAGTGGCCGAGGGACAACAAAAACCCGTAGATTTAGACTGAGCTGGCTCCAGTTTCAATCGGTTTAAAAACGCTTTGTATAAATTTTTTGCTTCATGATTGAATGCTTGAAACCTTTTCATTTAATCGTTTACCATAGGTCAGAGACAAGCCTTGAGGAACAACGGATCAACGTAGCCTGGGTGGTACAAGCAGTAAAGTAATTGAGAAGGGATCCATTGACAATGCTTGTGTTGACAATCTTGATAATAGGACATTTTAAAAATTTATAAAAAATCTTAAAAATGCAAAAAAAAAAAAAATTATGAATGCATTACTTTACTTGTAGATTGATAGTTTTATTTCAATCAATTTGAATATTGTTTGATGGCTTATCAAAATTTTATATATTTTTAACGGTTGTAATTTAATTGATCTTTGAAAAGCTATCAAATATAACTTAAATTGAATATAATCGGAAACATAATCAATCTATAAGTTAAGAAATACTTTCGTACACTTTTTTCTATTGTTGATAATTTATATGATTTTTTACAAATTTTTTAAATATCTAATTGTTAAGATAAGAATTGTCAATAGATCCCTCTCAAAGTAATTTTGGAAAACAAATCGATAATTCACCAGTGATAAAAAAGGAAGCATACTGTAAATCCGTAACTGATTATAATGGACTATTAAGATTAAGATTAGGAATCATCTGGGATTTTGAATATTAACTGATTGATCCATGGGATAACATTTATTTAGGGGGGGCCAAGTTAAGAATATAGTCAAAATACAATAGGAAATACATTATCCAGTACACAAATTCAACAATTATGGGGGGTGTCTTGGCCCCCGCCCCCCCCCCCCCCCCCCCCCCCCCCCCCTCCCCCTCTAATTCCGCTCCTGCGAGAACGAGAACATCTGTTGGCTCCCTACATATATAAACTACATGGCATTTTGATGTTTTCAGACTCTATGGAAGCATTGAGTAAGCTGCACGGGTTCCGAGGACTCGAGGAAAGGGAATGCTAATGCATTACAGTGAACACAGGGCTTTTAAGCCAAGTGATGCCTGATTTTGGAAAACTTGTCAAGATTATGTCATCAGGACGAGACTTTGATCTTCTGTGACGACAAAACTTGAGACTTCAATACACATGGCTTTCAAGTCAAAGCCCGCTTCTCTGCAGACTGCTGAAGACTGATCCATTGTACTCAACAGGGAACAGAACACCGCTGGTCTTGATGTCAATAGTCACCACCCTTCTCATAAATCGTGTTATAACTTGTAAATATAACTTGGCATTCAACGGCATATAGGAAATCAGAGAAGACACCAAATACACAAATTAGGATGTTTAATCATTTAATAAGTACCTCTATATAATATAAAGCACTTCTTACAGAAGTGAAGACAACATTTATTTTGGTTTACATATATTGCACATGCAGTAATTATCTCACACAAGGGAACTAAATTACATACAAATCATCATTTTATTTCAGAATTAAACTATATATAAGAGTTACTCATCAGAAGGAAAAACCCGAATCTCGTAATTTCTCTTTGACGATTTCATCCAGCTTAGCAGCCATCTCAGGTGTCATGTGATTCTGCCAATCCCCCACAATGGCTTTCCTAAAGAAGCTGTAATTCTCTAAACCAACAAATCCGTCGTCTTTACTTTTCTTGTTCACGTCAAGGTTTTTCAGTTTGTCGAAACTACACAACTGAATGATTCCTTCTACCACACCTTCTTTCACCTCTTCTGCAGAAAACAGGACGCCGACAAATTCTGCGATCCGGATCACAACATCTGTTGGATCATTCGTTAGCTCCTCGTACCTCAGGAACATGATTTTGTCGGGATTTTGCAAGCTTTGGTTGGAATATTCGGGAACGTGATCCCACATAGTACCATACGGCACTTGACCCTCACAAAATAACTCGAAGAATTGCGCAAAGGGAAGTGCATCCGTCAGCCCACCAAGTGTTTTCAACATGTACCAAAATGAAACTATAACATCTTTTAGCTCCCTGCATATGTAAATTATCGGACATTTCGATGTTTTGGTGCTCTCCGAGAGCAACGAGTACGGGATATGGGTTCCAAGCACTCTTGGAGACACCAAGTTCTTAAGGTATGTTTCATCTTGTAAAATATGTATTCGAGCTGATGCACACAATCGTGCGGACTGAATTTCAGTAGGGGATGACTAGAGATATCGTACTTGTTACGGTGTACAACAGAAACACGAGGCTTTTGAGCCAAGTGGTGCCGGACTTCGGATAGCTTGCCACAATGACGTCGTCGGGACGAGGCATAAAACCCTCCTGCATTCTAAAGAATCCCGGAAGAATTCTTTCCCACACCCAGAAACCCGAGTATTGACGCATCCACCATTTTTGTTCGTAGGGAAGATTAAGAATTAAATCTTTATATTTGCTTTTAACTTCTTCAATATTGGGAAATTCTGACCATGGTCGACGAGGTACTATCATCGAGTCTTCGACAGCCATTGGTACATCATCCTCTTGCTTAAGAGGATCAGCGGTGGAATCAAAAGGAAGTGAAGGATCAACCATGTTTGTTGTTGCTTAATTTGTGTGATCTGTTTCAAGGTTAATTTACATGCAATATATAGTAGTACAGGCCAGCCCCAAATAATTCCGGCATTTTTCATATTTAAGCCTTTCTGATAATAATTCAACGATCATAAGCTCATGTGTATGGAATTTTCAAATTTAAGCCCCAACCTCATAATTTGCTGTGGCAAGAGATTTATAGCATTTGTGTAGCGGTAAACAACTAAAATAAGCTGAAACTCTAAGTTATGTCACAAACAGTTAAACAATTCTATACAGAATTAATACATTCATTCCTTAAATACTGAACTAGGATATCTTAATCTGCAATATACTGAAATCTTTTTCTCCTTTTGCAAATTAAAAATTACGTATGAGCGACTGGTTAAACACCAAGAGAACTGAAATCTACAAAGACGCGTTAAAGGCAACCAAATCTATTGAAGGACCCCCTGAAGGCTTTGTCAAACCAACAGAGGTCAACCAAAAGGCCACTGCAGCCCTGATTAAACAGAACAACACAATTATTCAACTGCTGGTCAAGATAAGCGAAAACCTCGACGACTGTTTGGAGACAGTCAAAGATATTAAGAAGGTCGTAGCTGAGAAATCAGCTGGGACGTCTTCTGATATCTCCGTAAAAACCATTGAAGATCTGGAGAAGAATCTCCAAAAACTCAATCTCGGAGAACCAATTCGTAAGCCAAAACCAAAGCCTGCACCTTTCTACGTCTTTAAGGATCCACAAAAGGTCTTTGAAGAAGAAAAGCAAAAAGCATCAAAATGAGCAGAACTCAAACCCGAACAGAGATGGCGGCACGACCATCTATAAGCAACCGAGACTAACAGAATCAAAACCGTGAACAAACCCCCACAATAGAAGATCAAATAAGAGGCTACAGACTTGGATAGCGAGCGCGACACTCATTAAGTCGTGTGATGCCCAGGAGACAACGAGGGTATCAAAGAACACTCGAGTCTCAAATGAACCCAGATGCAGAGCTCAACCTGTCACAATTCAGAAGAGCACAAAATGTTCCTGCCGAAGTACTTTACCAAGCAGGAAGTCTTTTCCAAACCCAGCATCAGGTTTATCAGCACTATTCAGACCAGAGAATTTCAGTTGTAGACAACCAGCAACTGGAATTACCATTCATCACACAACAAGGATTCGAGAGACTGCAAAGAGAAGGCCTACAGCACCTCCACATGGGCCTGATCATGATCCTTCTCTTCACTCTCCACAGAGTAGCTGCAGGGGTCAATGCCCTTGTAGTAATCCAAGACACGAGATGGTCTGATGATAGATCCATAATTGGTACTATGGAAATGGATCTAACTCATGGGTCTCAATCGGCCTATATTGCCCCAAATATGATGCTATCCATAAGGGATTTCTATAATCATATCCAACTGGTGATTCAAACTCATGGATATGACACATGGCGAGCTGGCGAAAGCAACTTACTGCTGACGAGATCACTCATTGGGAGGCTTTCAAACACTAACTTCACTGGATTTAGATACAACATCAACAATGTATCTGATTATCTCACAAGTCATGGAGTTCAAGCTATCCCAGGGCAAAGGCATACCACTGCAGAATTAAGAGGAAGGCAGTGGGTACTCCGACCAATGCAGCAGCCTGAAGCTCAACATCCTCGAAGAGCAGTGACACAAATGCGAATCGATGGTTCATTACTGCTCAGATTCACAAACTATAGTGCAACGCCGCCACCTCAAGAACAATCAAGGGGTGAATTTGATGAAGAACAATTAGAAGAAGAAATCATAGCAATGGTCCTTTGCTATGATGCAGAAGAAGAATCTAACAATGAGGATGAAACAGAAGATGACATTTTCTGGGGAGCCCTATCTGTCACCGCGCAGCTGATAGAAGGTCCAAAAGATGATTGTCCTATCTGGGATAGTTATAATGAAGCAGAAGCCGAAATGGATTTTATCAATCCATTTTCTGTGGAAGGTGGTGGGAAAGAACAAAAACAAACCGAAACTGTTTTCATGATGCATGATCAAGAAGAGGAAGAAACAGAATACCCAAAACTGAAACAATTTTTACAAGAAAGAGCTTTTTCTAGTGCAACATCTGGTGTTTATCATCCACCCCAGAGCCTCTTATGGGACAAGTGTCCTATACACCAGCTAGGCTCGAAGCTAAACATGGCGAAGCCTCAACCTCTCAGCAACCCGCATTAAGTTGGCAAAGACCCAAGAACTTGAGTTTACTAGGAGGAGTTGGTCATCACCATAATGAAATGTGGAATTTACCAGCAGCAATGCAACAACAAGGCGCTTTACTGGTATTACCCGAAGATATTGGTCTCTATAATGATACCATATCAAGATGGGAATCAATCACTCTAAATCTCTTGAGTGAAAGAACCTTTGATGACAACAAGGCCAAGATGATGTTCATTGAGAACCTCCTTGGTGAAACTGAAAAGAAGATTTGGATCCAATGGCAAATGGCGTTCAAAGAACAATACGCTATACTTACAAACATTGCCGATGATCCCCAAAATGTTATATCACAAATCCGAAGAGTAATGCTATTGGAGGATCCCTACCAAGGAACAACAGATGAACAAGATCGTGCATATCATGATCTTGAAAAGATTGAGCTGTAACAATGTGAGAGATCTCTTCTCTTACATGAATGATTACAAAGTTCTAGCAGCAAAATCTGGGAGGATGTATGTAAATGAAGAACTCTCAACCAAGTTTTTCAGAAAAATGCCCTCCCTTATTGGCAATGAACTTGAAGAGGCATTCCAGAGAAAATTTCCTGGTAATACAATTGGTGTCATGCCTAGAATACACTTCTCTTACCAGTATTTGGCAGAGATGTGTAAGAAGGCGGCAATGCAACGCAGCGTTAAAGACCTAACCATATGCAGCCGTATACCAATACCAGGAGAATACCATAACAGCCGAAAGAAGTATGGTCTTAGAAAAGCCAAGACCTACAAAGGAAAGCCACATGACTCACATGTGCGAGTGTTCAAGCGAAAACATGCTGACCGAGTCCGCAAATGCAAGTGTTTTATATGCGGAGAAGAAGGTCATTTTGCACGAGAATGCAAGAGGAATAGAGGAAATATCGCAAGAGCAGCGGTGTTGGATAATCTGGACCTACCAGATGACATAGATGTAGTGTCAGTTGATCTAAATGAACCCGACAGTGATGCCATATGCAGCCTCTCAGAAGGAGAAGCTGGCAACACGGAGGTCCATGTGCGAGCTGCAATTGAAGAAATTCCTTGGGAAGGCGCTATGATGCTGCAAATTGAGCATTACGGATGGAGAAGTAAAGTTCAGCTTCCTGAGAAGCAAGAACAGTGCCAACACCAATTCAGCACTGAAGTCCGAATCGATGGTAACTGTAGTTTTTGCAAAATTGAAACAAACAAAAACTACAGGATAGGCTGTGAAGATTGCAAACTTCTAGCCTGTGCCATGTGCTCACCATTCTATCTGGGAAAAGAAATACAACCAATGACTCAACTTGAGCCCAGACAATACTCCAATAAAGATACTCTTATAAAAGAACTCATAAAATATGTTGAGTTCTTAGAAGCTGAAAATGAACGATTGCGAAAACTTCTACAAGAAACCCAGATACAAACTCTCGAAGAAGAGTTGGCAAAACAAGAGCCTCTACAAGAAAACCAGATAAAAATCCTTGAGGAAGAATTGGCAGAAGAATTCAGAGAACTGGCAATCTCTGATAAAGGAAAGGAGAAAGTAACCAATCCGGAAGAACCAATAATGGAGGAAGATGATGAAGATGGTGAAGCTGCACTTGTAGTCTTCATTGACTATACAGCATATAAAGCAGAGGTTTTAACACAAGTTCAACAGCCTAGACAGCACAAAAAGATTGATAATAGGCTGTATAACCTGGTAGTATCCATTGAAATTCCTAGAGTCAAGAGATTTGATATCCGAGCAATCCTCGATACTGGTGCATCAACTTGCTATATCTGTCAAACCGTCATCCCAAATGAGGCACAAGAAAAAACATTATACCCAGTCCAAATTACAGGAGTAAATTCACGACAAGTTGTCAATACAAAACTCAAGCAAGGACAACTCGTGATCGGAGAGAACAAGTTTCGTATTCCTTTCACCTATTGCTTTCCAATGGGCATGCGTGAAGGGATACAGATGCTCCTTGGGTGTAATTTCATAAGATCAATGGCAGGAGGATTAAGAATTGAAGGCAAGGTGCTTACATTTTACAAGAATGTAACAGAGATCCATACTACAACAGAAATAATAGCAGTTCCTGCTGCTATACAAGAATTGGATCTAGAAGAGCATGAATACCGACTAATCCAAGAAGCTGTCTTTTACCAAAACCCAATTACCAACAAAAATTTTGAAAAAAGGTTTGGTCCACTATTAGCCCGCCTAAAAGAACAAGGCTATATTGGGAGCAACCCACTTCAGCACTGGGCCAAAAACAAGGTTGTTTGCAAACTGGAGATCATCAACCCAGACCTTACAATTGAAGATAAACCACTCAAACACGTGACTCCGGCTATGAAGGAACAATTTGACCGCCATGTTAAAGCTTTACTCGAAATCGGTGTAATCAGGCCAAGTACAAGCAGACACCGAACAATGGCGTTCATGGTCAATTCCGGGACTTCAATTGATCCAAAAACCGGGAAAGAGATAAAAGGCAAGGAGAGGATGGTTCTCAACTACAGAACCCTCAATGACAATACGTACAAAGACCAATACTCTCTGCCAGGTATCAATACAATTCTGAAAAAGATCAGTAACAGCAAGATCTTTTCGAAATTTGATCTGAAGAGCGGCTTTCATCAAGTCGCTATGGACCCGGCATCTATACCATGAACCGCTTTCATAGTCCCTGGAGGATTATATGAGTGGTTAGTCATGCCATTCGGATTAAAAAATGCACCTGCCATATTCCAAAGAAAAATGGACAACTGCTTCAGAGGAACAGAAGCATTCATAGCAGTCTACATAGATGACATTTTAGTCTTCTCACAAACAGAGGAAGAACACGCAAAGCATTTGGAGGTAATGCTTTCTATTTGTGAGAAGAATGGACTTGTGTTGTCACCCACAAAGTTCAAAATAGCTGTACCTGAGGTGGAATTTCTTTGTGCAACTATTAATCAGGGAAAGATTAAACTCCAAGAGCATATAATTAAGAAGATTATCAACTTTGATATGGAGTCTTTGAAAGAAAAGAAAGGGCTTCGCTCCTTTCTTGGTATTCTCAACTATGCAAGGGCGTATATTCCAAAATGGGTACCAAACTCGGACCATTGTATTCTAAAACTTCTCCCCATGGTGACAAGAGGCTGAAACCGTCTGATATTAACATAATCAGACAAATCCAGAGTGAAGTTCAAAACCTTCCAGACTTGGAGTTCCCCCCTGGAAATGCCTATATTATCCTTGAAACTGATGGATGTATGGAAGGCTGGGGAGGTGTTTGCAAATGGAAGCCAAAGAAGGCGGATCCTCGCTCAACCGAGAAAGTGTGTGCATACGCAAGTGGCAAATTTCCAGTCATAAAATCGACGATAGATGCAGAAATTCACGCCTGCATGGAAACTTTAACGGCCATGAAAATCCACTATCTAGATAAAAGTGAAATAACGCTTAGGACAGATTGTCAAGCGATTATTAGCTTTTATAATAAAACTGCTAACAATAAACCCTCTCAGGACAGGTGGATTAAATTTACTGATTTTGTGACAGGAACAGGTGTACATATCAATTTTGAGCATATTGACGGAAGGCACAACACCCTTGCAGATACACTATCCCGACTGACCACCTACTGCACAACAAGATGTCTCAACCCAGAGCAAACCGCGTTCATTTCCATGTTGGAGCCAGTTCTAGAGGAAATTCAGACTGGAATGCTGAACGACGCCAGCACTATGCTTCTATGCACTCGTATTCAGACAGTATTCCCCTGTACACAACTGCAGACATCCATGACATACACTATGCCAGGGAACGCAATGGCGGATCACTCACAAATGCCGCTATCCACAGAGGCGTCATGCGTGAAGTCAAGGAACTTCAAGCAAGGATGGCCTTTGCACAAATCAATGTACTGAAGACCATGCTTGAACGTGAGTATGAGACTGCACGTCCATACAGAAACGTTGATTGTATGATGGGTGATACCTGTTTACTACTTGAAGAACAAATTCCAAAAATTAAGAAAATCGAGAAGGACCTTGACAACTTAATTACGCAATTTGTCAGGTGGTGAATGGTATTGAGGAGCGTGATGGACCCAACTACTGTCCTTCACAACTTTATCTAATAATTAAGTGTGATGAATAATATGGTGGTGAAAACCACTATTTACTTTGTGTGGAGTGCGCTCAATTATATGAGCATCTTTTCTTTTTCAAACTTTTGGCCTATTTGTTTTGGCCAGTAGTGCGCTTTTTCGCTCAATTATATGAGCATCTTTTCTTTTTGAAATTTCTGGCCTATCTGTTTTGGCCAGTAGTGTGCTTTTGAGTTAGTGCGATCCACTTTCGGTAAAGTGGTTGTACTATCCCTCTTTTTCTTTAATCAGTGCACCTAACTTTGGATAGTAGGTGAACTGAGTGGGAAACAAAGGATTATGGAAATCCCTTTATTCACATGACGATGGGGCCCAATGAGCACCCGGTGTGATAATTGAGAGTCCATTCCCGAATCTATATAAGTGTGTTTTCTCAGAGTTGCAAGACAGCTGAGTTCCAGCAAGTCTTACTTCTCTCGCTTTGTAAGATATCCCCTACTTAATAAGAACTTTATTTCCTCTTAAACTTCTAGTCTAGTATCTTTTAGCAACGAAGTTTTGGAGTTGAGATCCTAAGAACGGGCGTTTTCTTGCTGGTATCAAAGCGAGGTTCTCAAAATTCTTAGAAGAGAAGATTATAGGTATGGCAGCTTAAACCACTTTTAAGATATTTTAGTTAGTAGATTAGGAAAGGGTATATTAAAACTGTTAGGATTGTTTGATTGTTTGTCCAAAACAAAGATATTGCTTTATAAGTTGTTTATAATGGTGTTGAACTTAAATTATGGAGTTCCATATACGAACGTGGTGCTTCATTAGGTGAAGTATAAAATCCGCTATAGTATATCATACTCCAAACAAATGTTGAAAGTAAAGACTGTGTAAATAAGAACAATTTGTACAAACTAGAACAAAATACCAAATTAGGTTATAAATCAGACTAAAACAAAAGAGTTAGAGTTTGTACTTAAAAAAAAAAAAAAAAAAAAAAAAAAAAAAAAAAAAAACCCACAGCTGGACACTTATTTCTCAAAATAAAACCCAACTGAGCTCAGTCTCGTGAGACTGAGTCAGTCAAGTTTTATAATTAAAATTAACGGAAATAATTCTGAGCCACCGTACCATTTATTGGGTTTTGCTGTCATGCTGAATAGTCCAACGAAAATACTGTTATGGGTAATTAATGTAGAGTACAAGTTTTGTTAGAGGTTATATGCTCACTATTGAAGCAAACAGCACATGTACGATGTTCATATAGTTAATTAGGTCGAGTTAGACTGTTATACTACGTTAGCATTTCAGAACATTAGTATTTCAGACCAAAATGATAACTCCTCAAAATTTATGTTATCGTGTCCGAAATCATGATTTATGGTGCTTAATAAATTATTTGTATGAAAATATTGGAAAATACGTTTTTTTTTCATTTTTAGAGTTTTCTAAGTATTTATTTTGAATTTTAGAAAAGAGCTCATAAATATCAATAAAGTATTGATATTTGTACATGCTATTTTCAAAAATGCAAAACAAATACTTAGAAAATTCTAAAAATGAAATTTTGTTTGTATTCTCCAATATTTTTATACAAAGAATTTATTAAGGACCATAAATCGTGATTTCGGACATCATAACATAAATTTTAAAGTGTTAGCATTTCGGTCTGAAATACTAACGTTAGTATAATAGTCTAACCTGAACTTCTTAAAACTGGTAAATACTGAGGTCTCTTATATATAGTGAAGAACATCCAGAAAAAATTGTTCGCATTTCTGCAAAATAACCCATTTTTCGATAAACGGAAGAAACATTTGCTTCTGATCAAATTCAGATTTATTTATTGTTACTTAATTATCTAATAATTGTAATTAAGGAGATTTTTTTTAATAGCTTTCTGGTTGTCAATGATGACGATAATATGAAGAACTTGAGATAAATGCTCGGAATATATACATGTATGTATGTGTGCAACTTGATCGTATAAAAGTTTCTGGTTTATTCATTCACAAGCCATGTTATGTGTATGAAATGAAGCATTTCATCGAACATGTACCAGGCATTCAAAAAGGGCAACGTCTTTTACTCAAAATCTCAACATGATTCAACACTTGTGAATTCTGACCTACAATTGTCCTTGATAACTTAGAGAAGATCATGCGACTGCGGCCTGCTCGGTACATAAAATCACACAAGGCATTTCTTCGAACACCTAGAGGGCGATGCCGAGGAGACTTGTAATGTAACTTTTACATGCAATACAGGATTCATTTACACATTCCCTTCATCCTAATTTCCTATTTGCATCGTGCAGTTTCCGACCAACAATACGTTTATTACATAATTTCATTTCATTCGTTGCCACTTCTGATACATAAAGAGTTACAATTTTTCCAAGTTATGAACTGAAGCATTTTGTCAAACACCTACCAGGCATAGACGCAAACGCAATTTCATCGACTCAATGGCCGAACATCATCGAGAATTGTGAGCACTGAACCTAATGTTTCGATCAAGAATGCAGTGATGATCGAGTGAATTGGTGCCAAATTCTGCACATGAACTAAAATCAAAACGAGGCATTTTATCGAACACCTACCGGACAACACAGAGAAGAATCTCTACCCGGCCAAGTATATATGATCACATCCCATGTCATATATCCACACCCAACCAATCAATCTATCCATCAACTAAGGTTTTCTCCACTGATTACCAAGGGGCAGTTTGTTCATCTTCATTTCATTATTTTATTTTATTTTTTTTGACTCAAATGCATGATATAATCATCTTAATTTTCAGCTCAGTTTGTGTAGTGTTTCATTGTACTGAATTGAATTGTCAGAAAGAAAGAGATATACATCTCTTTTCTTATGTCTAGTAATCTGACAACAGTCATTGAATGGTTTATTTTAAAGGAAAGGGATCACTTGACCTCACTTATGTGATAATTCTGACAATGGAATTTTAAATAATTATTTTCAACATTTATAGATCATTTTAGTATTGTTTGATAATTTATGCTAAATCATGCTGCTTTTGTAATTGGAGACGATGCCGGCTACTGGACAACTCTATGAGGTGTTTGATGAAATGCATACCTGGAGCAGTGCTGCTAAGTTGGCTTCTAATCAGTACTGAAAGCAGATTAATTAACAAAATTGGTACCAACTTCTTCACAGATTGTATAATAAGCATCATTTTCCACAATTTAAATCAGCCACTCAAGCCATTCAATACAATAAAAGAATGCCAGTAAAAATCCCTCCCATCGATCGACAAAAATATATCGCGAGTTCCAAAAATGAAACAAATGAATAAATCAACAAAGGTATCATCCAACACAAATCCTCTTTAATTAGCTGTATATAGACACACAATCCAAAAAAAAAAAAAAAATCTTTTGCTAATGCAATGAAGGTCTTGCACTCTGGAGTCCGTACAGCATCCGGTATACCGGTCTGATACGCACGCTCAGGATTACGCTCAACAATGTGCCCAGTGCACACAAGCCGCCCAATATGAGAAACGTTAGCTGAAAGCAGTAAGGGCCGACACAGGTCGAATCAGTCGACTGCTTGGCAGCCTCCCTGTCGTAGAGGTACCCGGCCAGAAGACCGGAGAACAGGAACGCGCCTAGCGGGTTTCCTAGGGACATGAAATTGTAGAACAGGCCGAAGTTCTTGAGCCCGAAGAGTTCGGATGTGGTTGGTATCATTATAGTGAACTGAACGCCGTAACAAACACCGAGAACTGCTGTTGCAGCGTAGAGGGATGCATTAAGAGCTAGAGCGAGGAAGAGGAACGCGAAGATCATTATTGTCTGCGTGCACGTCATTAGCACCGGCCGTGGTAGCAAACTTGTCCTGAAATAATTGATCAGATATTAATTATATATGTACAATAAAAATCATCAACTAAATAGAATTTGAATAATGTTAATTGTATTTGTGGTAAGATTATAGATATGCAACAGAAGAAAAATAATAAAATGAAATAATTACTTGACGAGATACTCCGAAACTGCCCCACCAGAAAGCCGTCCGAAAAAGTTACCCAGGCTGAAAAGACACAACAAAATTGTTGTACCGTTGTTCCTTGCTGCGCTCGCGATTTGAGCGAGATTGTTCAAGAAGGTGATACCGGTACCGACCCCGATGAAAAATGTGAAAAACAGAAGCCAAAAATCAGCTTTGACCAATGCCTCGTGAAATTCGAAATCGTCTCCCCTTCTCGGTCTTCTTCTGTCGGTACCGGTCACTGCCCCCTCGCCCACCGCCAGAAGCAAATCGATATCATCATTATCAATATTGTCAGCAGCATCATCACTATCGTCGCTACTGGCAGCGAAAGTGTTATTGATGTCACTATATGTTTGTGACAATTCAGGTGGCAAAAGTGGCTGTATATTCCCTAGTGAAACCACCCGATCCGTCGACTTAACTTCAGATAACTTCTTATATATTGTCATCTTTATCGGGATTGCAAGAGGAGCGAGGAGCAAGAGTACCGTTACGCCAAGCATTGCGTACTTAGCCGCGCTGCTCTTAGGTAACAATTCGTCGAAGATCGTTGTTCCAAGGAGGTAAAGTGAGAGGATGACACACGTAATTTGCGTGAACAGAAAATGACCGTGTTGCGATGCATCGTCTTCCTTTGCGGGCGTGCAGGGCCGCACAAAGTACATCATCAGGAGGCAAATTGAAGGAAGGCCTAGTGATAAGAAGACTAGTAGCTTGGAAGGAGACTCTTCAAGGATGCCGCTGTATAATTGTGTAAACACTGCTGCGCATAAGCCGACGCATCCTTTGAGTATGCCTGACACGGTACCTCGGCTGTGCGGGAAGTTCTTCATGTTGATCACAAGCACTATTGTGATCAGCCATGCGCTGCTGTTCGCGCCCAGCAGTATCGCAGTCCACAGCTGAAAAGGAAAAAAAAAGGATCAAATATCAGAGTAATACCTAGCGTTCATGGAAAAATCATCCATAGCGTACACAGGTTACATTCCGGGATGTATTTGTTACATTTCGGAATGTATCTATTACAACTTGTACATGTCTATAGATGTATGGACAGGTTTTCAGTGGATGCAAGATGTTTCTCAAAACTGAATTAATAGAGAGTTGGAGACAATTTTGCTGAAGTACTTGTCCTCTGCCTTAAGGCAATATGCAGTGAATCACGTAGGCCGTAGGACTGTCTCAAGATTCATCCAGGCTCGAATCTCAAGGCAATCCAATGGTCCACGTGCTTAACTGCACATTGCATTAGTACAGGGAATCTGAAATGATTTTTTTTGCTGATGTGGGAGTGCTTATCCCCTAACTTACTGCATTGTGCAGTTCACAACATCAGCCATTAGATCGTCTCATAGATTCGTGTTAGCACGGATCTCGAGATGATCCAACGGCTGGTGTTGTGAACTGGACAATGCAGTAAGTTAGGGGATATGAATTTAGCTATGTGGATGAGTTGTAGCATCAAAATCTAACATTGACATTTCCTCTTTAAGAATGTAAAGCAGAGGGAGCAGAGAATTCAGGAACATGCAAGGCCCACCTGCAACTTTAGGCCCATTTAAAAGCTGCATAGTCATTGTCAATTTTGCAAATATATAAAAGGTACAAACTTTATTTATACAAAATCAGGACCATTAATTTTGTGTTTCTTTAAGTAAATAGTGAAATTACAAATTATTTAAATTAAATCATTTGTTACAAGATGAACACCTTTCAAAATTGTCCCCAAATTGATATGTACATACATTTTTTTATAAGTTTGTTACTAGACTATTTTTGTATTTGTTTGGTACTCCAAAATCCGGATAATTTGTACTGTAGAATATACTAAAAATAAAAATTGCACCTGTATCCAACTACAATCAAATTAACTATGAAAAATCATTCATTGTACATGTGTATATATAATAATACTATAAGTCTATAATGCAATATAAATAACGAGTAATATCTGACATCCATATAAACACTGTCCATATATAACGTCTATATAGGTTACATTTCAGAATGTATCTGTTACATTCCGTATACTTTTATGGATATGTATGGATCGTTTTTCAATGGACGCCAGATGTTTGTGATCATATATAACTTAATAAGTATTCAGAGCAGATTGAGGATTTCCAATTTTCCATCCATGGTTGACTTTTGAGTTTTGAGAGAGGAATTTGATGAACTTACCAGCCAAAATGGCAGCCCAACAACGGTCTTAGTCATGGTGAGCCACACCACGCCATACCCGGCGAAGCACAGCAAGGCGCCGGCCCCGAGGATGACCCAGGGTGGCAGCCACGTGCAGAGGATGCCGGGGATTATGCCGAAGTTCTCCCCTATGTCACTAGCCACACCGAGCAGCGTCAATTGCTGCTGATCGAACCCCAGAACCGACTTCAGCGTGCCCGAGTAGAGCGGGAACGTGTAGGCGCTCGCCGCCGCCAGCTGCACCCACAGCGCCGCCGCCAGACCGACCCACGGCGGCCGGGTTCCCGCTTTTTCGACTTGCACCATTTTTAAAAGGGTCTTTTTTTTCTTTGTTCCTGTTATATATGATCAGGGTTTGTTTGTGTTTAACAAGGGGAAGATCAAAAGGGGTTTATTTTGATCTCCCTTTTATGCCATATTAATTTGCATATTTTATTGGACAGCTAAGGAATTATGGAAATTTATATGTGCCATGCTTCCAATTTAATTGTATAATATTTATTAGAGATAACATTAACATCGTTGAAAAGAAAAGGAATAATATATATATTTTTTGAGTTTTGACGTCCATATATTTGGCGCGTGAAAGGTGTCCTTTATCTGGCAATTAAGGTCATATTAGTTCCGTAGATTTGAGCACAAAATGAACCTTCAGACAAATTCAATCATTTGTTAATGCCTACCCAATCTATACCTCTATACTATATTATAAAGAACGTAACTATTACAATCTCTATTTTTTTCTTTCTTCAAATTTTTTAATACCCATTATACCTCTTAATCAACGGTACAGATCGAAATACATTGATTTCAAAGACGTTGATATTCTCCAATTAAACAACTTCCTCTCCATTTTGATTTTTACAAAAATGGAAAGATATCAATCTTGGTATGGAAGACATCAATATTGATTAGAATTTACATTAATGAGTAATTAATGTTTTATATTTTAATATTTAATGAGTTGATTTAGTGTTACGATAGAATTTAAATGGTGAGTAATTAACTAAAAACTGAAAGTACATTGTATGTATTACACAGTATGAGATCAGAATTTAAAACGCCCGCACAATGGGCGAGTTTCTTGCTAGTTAATTAAATGAATTAACCTAGAACATTTGGGTTGGATCTTTGAGAATTTGTAAGATTGTAGGGTAACTAGAAAGATCAAAACTTAATAATTGTTGATGGATTATCAAAATGACACTCGAATTAAATGATATTTGAAACACAATTAATCTATGAATATGTGAACATATATATTAGTGAAATAATTTCTAATTTTATGATTTTTATGAACTTAAATGTGTGTATGTCAGTCAATTTTTTTTATTTGTATTATTTCATAGTATCATGAAATGAAATAAATATTCCATGATAATTACAGTTAATAAATTGTATTTTTCATTATAACGATATCATACGAATTTATTATCAATTAATGATATTCTTTGAACATAATACTAGTTTTATTTTTATAATTTAACAAATTATATAATTTCAATTATATACATAATTATTTCCTTCTTATAATGATAAATAAGACATGTTAAATCAAACTAGCTATAAGTGAAAAAAAATTTATCTGATATTAAATTAACAATTTTACTTCTTTTAAAATATACATGTATCGACATAGACAGAATATTTTCAGTTATTTGACAATTTCAAACTGAACAATTCAGAAGGGCTATCTGTTCAAATCAAAATTTTGGGATAATTTATCATGACCAGGAATTTTGGAAATCCTGAGTCATTAGCCCAATTTTTAATTAGGTATTAAGTATTAACTTATACAAATGCCAGTAGATAAACTAAATGTATTCGGAATATCCTTTATTATTCGGCATATTCTTTAAAATGTCAGAACCCATATTTAGTTGAAATTATTTTTTTATTAGATTTAATTGAAACAGAGCGAGGTTTATTAATTTTAAAATATTATTTCTTAAAGTTTTCCTATTTTTTTCAATTAATCTACAAGTGTTTTAAATTGAAAGATGAATGTACATGGGACATTTGTTTCATTAAACAGACTAAAAAATAATCCGGATATTTATTTGAATTGGACAGTTGACAATTGAGATATTGAAGGGTTTTTTTTTTTGTCTTCCCACAATGTTGTGTTCAAGGCAAAAAATACAAAAATATATATTGTGTACAATCAGTGTGGTGCATGTCGTATAAAATATTAGGGTGATACCTAAAGTTCGTCATGAATTTTCCATAGATATTAAATTTTTTTTTTGAATTACCATTGGCCCGTAGACAACAAACATTACAAAGTTGAATTCTCCCAAATTACATCAAAGATAACATCATTCTAATTCAAAAACTAATTAATGAAAACCATATCACAAAATCAAAAGCAAAATCCAACTATACTTTTGTAGTCTAGCTCGAAGTAGTTCTTCATTTGCTCCGGTTGTATGCACGCCACAATTATCGACAACATAAGCTTCCATTGGCCCCTAGACACTGCTTGTTGTCGACAATAGCATCAAAGATTGAAGGAGCTTGTGCAACTTTGAGAAAAAATTCTTGATTTCCATTTTCAACTTGTAATCACAACAAAGAGACGAAAGACGAAGAGACGAAAGATGAAAAAGCTCAAGAAAAAGACTTACAATACGAGAAGAAATGCGAGAAATGACTAGAAGGGAGAATAAGGAAAGGAGGAGAGAAGGGAGGAAGAAATATAAGGCGGGATGGTGGGGAGATGCCGCTCTACCGGCAAGACGGCGACCTTCCCCACCAAATCGGGTGGATTTCTTTTCCTCTCATTCTGGCGGCTAGATAGATATCAAAAGTTACACATTATGTGTAACTGTTACATCTAAGATATAACTGTTACATCTCTTTATGTTTTATAGACCTATGGTCGGGTATTCCAATGGACGCATGACGTCCATGATGTTTCCAAAAATATTGATGCACACGTCACAAGTCACAACAAAAACTATGTTACCTGCTGCACCGCTTAATTATCTGATTAGATTTTGCAATCTTATTTCAGAATTAATTTTTGGCATATCTGCAGGTACTTCATGTATCAATAATTGTCTGTTCTTGCCTTCTTGGTGAAGAAAATATTGTGGATTCTCAAATATAAAAAAATTATAAGGTTTTTCTTTAAGACATGCACAATATAGTCAAATTATATGATTTTTTTTAAAAAAAAAATAGCAAATTATATATTAAACACTTCTCAAATTTATTGCACATTTTGGTGTCTTTCTTAATAAAGGTTCCGTGCTTGCATTATTGCCGGAAAACTAAATTAAACTAACATACGCTACGGTTTTTAATGTTTAAATAATTTTATTGAGCGAATAGTCAATGTAGAAAGTTCTTATATGCAATTAAAAAGGCAGAGGTCAAATAATAAAAAATTCCAGGTCGTTATTATGCGTTGAAAACAACATCATAGAAAATGCATAAGCAGTATATATATGTAGGCATGCCATCTTGTCTGAAATTAACAGGTTTCAAATCATATTGATGTTAGATTTGATAAAAGGAACATATACTTACATATTTTTATCAAAATTGATACTGAGTGTTTTAGTATTCATGTTACATATATTTGTGTTTAAGTAAAAATGCCCGGCTTTTTTTTTTTTGCAACATAACTCAGTATACTGTACGCAAAATAAGTTGCATAAAAAAAAACTAATAATTTAAATATAAGTTCATGTAATATGAATACTAACACAGTCTATATCAATTTACCAACACCCTTGATAAAAAAAATTAAAATATAAATTTAAAAAATAAGCTTATGATATTTTGTGGTATTGAAGACCTTGAGTAAAAATTACAATAATTAGAATTTCCATATTTACTACACATGGATTAAAAAAAAGTTCCATTTTTATGCATATGAAGTATTTGAAAAAAAAAAAAAAAAAATAGCCTATGCTGTTCAAGGAAATGACCATAAAGAAACATTTTTTTCTTTTTTGACACTAGTGAAAATAATTCATTCACCTCCTTCCCTTACTTTCTCTGTGGAAGGACCATAATCATCACTCCTTACCAAAATAATATGACTATAGTATTTCGAAATATTATTTTATATTTGAATTACCACTACAGTGACTACAAGTCCACAACATATTTTTTTAAAGGAATTGGGAGGTAATAACCGGTCGTGGTCTAGTGGCTAAGAGCAACGCTAGCTCTCCGTATTAGAGGTTGTGGGGTTCGAAATCCAGAAGAGTGGTCTTTTATGGATATTTAAATTTGTGTAACTCAACTCTCATCTTTATCTCAAAAAAAAAAAAAAATTGTGAGTTTAACTGATATTTTCAGATATCTTTCTAGCTTTTACATTTGTGCAATTAAAGTGAAACAAAGCCCATTCAAATGTCTTTCAACTTATAAAGCACAATAATCAAAATGCAAATTAACTTAACAAATAAAACCCATGATCGGTATGCAACTTCAGAACATAATGCCGAACTATAAATAAATAAAATTGTTGGCACAAAAGGCAATTAGGTTTGCCAGAAAATGCTTCCATGTCGATATATTTGGTACAATATTAGAAGTGGAAGTACTAATTGGGTTCCCCTTCATTCACTGGGCCTCATTCTCAACTAAGATGGCGACCCAACAAACTTCATTTATTTGCGAGCAAACAAAATTGAAGTCTTTGATTTTATGTGCTTTTTCCCTTCTAAAAATGTTTGTAGCAAGCCACTGCCAAGGTCTTAAAGTCTCAAAGACTCAAACTAGAGGTGGCAGATTGTCGAGTTTGGTTCGGGTTCGGGTCTAGGTCGGGTCAGTTTGACCGAATGAAAATGGTGGGTCGGGTCGGGTTGGGTATCAGGTTGAAGGCTGTTGGCTTTTTTTTAGGTCGGGTCAGGTATCTGGGTGATGTCTGCCGGCAATTTTTCGAGTCGGGTCGGGTCGGGCGGGTTTTTTGGGTTCGGTCAGATTTTGCATCTTTTTCTCGGGTCGGCTCTGGTTTCGTGTCGTTCGGGTCGGGTCGGATCGGATTCAGATCAATTTGGCTTTCTTTGAAAGTGGGGTCGGATCAGATTTTGTCACCTCTACTCAAAATAAATAAGCAATGGACTTTGGATTTATCGCCTCATCACATAGTAATTTTAATGATTATGTCTCCCACAGATTATCTGGAATTTGCATTTATGATTTTATGAAGAGACGCCTGAAAATGGAATGTCTTTCCAAATAATTAAGAGCTGATTTGATGGGGAAAAAAAAGGAAGAAAGAAAAGGAGACGGAGGGAGAACTTTTCTTTTGTTTGGCAGAACTGAAAAAAGAAAACAGAATTTTTTTTTTATTCAAATATGATTTTTTTTAAGTGGGTTAAGAATAGATGTATTAAATTTAATTAATTATAGTTAACTATATTCATTAATCTTTAAATCACTTGATCTATTATGAAATGAGCTTCAAAATTCATGAATTTTATATACATATATACATCTCTCATGAACATAAATAATATTAGTGGTTTAAGTCTAAGTACATAATTTTAAAATATAAATGAAAAAAGTGTACGTTAATGGCACAAAAAGTTTGTGACATTGGAATAACCCTCCTCTTATATTCTATACTCATTTTAGAAAATCTTAAACAAATATTTAAAAGTTTCAAAAAATAAAAAAATTTTGTATCCCGTAATATTTTTATATAAAGAATTTATTCAACCATATAAATCAAAAATTTAAGGTGTTTGGGTATAATTCTTGTGCTCCCTGTATCTATACTCCAACATTGTTATATACATCAATTATATCTAGTGATTTAAAAACGGTCCGGGTAGGTCCGGGTCGGTCCAAACCCGCCCCGGTCCACGGGTTTCCCCGGTCTACAGGTTTTTCCGGTTCGGGAAACCTCGGAAAAATTTTGGAGGGAAGGAGATTAGACCTAGCTTAGGACCGTCCCTCCCGGGTTGTCCGGGTTTCCCGATCCGGGTTGCTCGTGTTGCCCGGTCCCGGAGTTATATGTCAAAAAAATAAGAAAACAAAACAAAAATATATATAAAAAAATAGAATACACCTATTTTACACTACAAAAATCGAAAAATATACTTAAAAAAATGAAAAATAATTAAAAATTAAATTATTTGTTTTAATTTTTTATATATATACTAACGTTAGCATTTCAGACCGAAATGCTAACGCCTCAAAATTTATGTTATTGTGTCCGAAATCATGATTTATGGTGCTCAATAAATTCTTTATATGAAAATATTGGGGAATACAAAAAATTTTCATTTTTTAGAGTTTTCTAAGTATTTATTTTGGATTTTTAAAAATAGCTCATAAATATTAATAAAATATTGATGTTTGACATGCTATTTTCAAAAATACAAAACAAATACTTAGAAAACTCTAAAAATGAAAAATTTTTGTATTCCCTAATATTTTCATATAAAGAATTTATTGAGCACCATAAATCGTGATTTCGAATACGATAACATAGATTTTGAGGCGTTAGCATTTCGGTGCGAAATGCTAACGCTAGTATAATAGTCTAACTCTATATATATATATATATTATACAATTAAAAGTTAGGAAAATAGTATTTTTATATTAAAAATGAAAAAAAATTAAAATAATATTATTTATACCGAAAAAATAACATTAAAAATCTGAAAAAAAAATTTAATAATTATATTTGTTGTAAAACAAAAATTCTTGTTGAAAATAAAATTTAAATAATATTATATTAGTTGTTAACATAGGCGGGAAAAGTTGGAACCAAGTCGGGTTACCTCGAGTTATTACCCCGGGTCGGATAGGGTCTGATAGGGTCGGATCCCGGGTTGCCCCGGGTCGGGTAGGGTCGGGTCCCGGGTTGCCCCGGTACCTTGGGACGGGTAGGGTCAGGTCTCGGGTTGCCCTGGTACCCCGGGTCGGGTAGGGTCGGGTTTCCACGGGAATTTTTTTGGGAACATGGATACCTACCCTTGCGAGGACCGTCCATCCCAGTCCTCTCGGGTTGCCCCGGTCAGAAGCCCGGGTCAGGTCGGTCGGTCCATTTTCCCCGGGTTCTCGGGTCGGGTTTGGACCTCTCGGGTTTTTTTAAAACACTAATCATATATAAGAATGTATATTGCATGTGACAGTGTCCAAATTAAATAACTGATGGCACATAAGTGGTTAGCCTTCTTACAATTAATACCTAAAATTTCGAGTTTGTTTCACTAGAACAAAAAAAAATGATTGAATTGTTTTTTTCATATATCTATCATACAAATGATTTGTACTTTTGTTCTTATGTTATATTCTTATTGCCAAAATAAAAGAACATTTGTGATTTTGGATTATTGCTTCATTTCTTGTAAATTGAGATGAGGACAAATTCGATGGGCATATTAATTAATTTTATTTAAAAAAACAAATCAGAACAATTATATATCCTCCGAAAAAAAATGATAATAATCACAATCAATTAATTAATGCACTGTTGAGCAAATTTTCTTTCTCTACTACTCCACTTAATTAATATTGTCACTAACAGTCTGTTTTCACTTATAAATGCTCTGACAAGTTACTTGTGTATGACAATGTGACATCTTCCCTCACAATATTCCTTACTCACATCACAAGTGGAACCCTCAAATTATTGGCCACTTTTTTTTTTTGGAGAAACATCGTTCGTCCATTGAAAAACCGTCCATACTTCCACAGATATGTATACAATACAACAGATACATTTCGAAATGTAACTTATGAACAGTTTTTCTATGGATGCTAGGTATTACTCTTTTTTTTTTAGAAACATCTTGCGTCCATTGAAAAATCGTCCATACATCCATAAATATGTATAGAATGTAACGAATACTATTCCAAAATATAACATATACGTTCTGAAATGTAACTTATGAATGCTATGAATAGTTTTTCTATGGACATTACTTTTCTTTTTCATGCTGTTATATAAACAAATTACTCCTTAGGTGGGGATCATAATTGAACTATAAACACAAATGTAAAACCAAATTTAAATATGACCTCCACTTAAACAGTACCATATTACATGTTCTTGTTCTTGTTTCACCATGTCAAGTACTACTGATCAGGCACCTCCTAATTCCCCCTCAAATGATCCTAAGGAATCAGAGCACTACAAGAAATGGATGGCTTCTCCTAGCACCGCCCGGTGCACGCGGGAGTGGAGCCGGACGTACCTCCTGGCGTGCGCGGCGGGCCTGCTCGTCGACCCACTGTTCCTGTACACCTTGTCCATCAGCGGGCCGATGATGTGCCTGTTCCTCGACGGATGGTTCGTCATCACGGTCACGGCGCTGCGGTGCATGGTCGACTGCATGCATGTGTGCAACCTTGGGGTGCAGCTGAAGATGGCGGCGCGCGGCCGGGCTCGAGAGGAGACGGATCGGAGCAGCAGTGGAGAGGAGAAGTGTGAGAAGGGTCTGTTGAAGAGCCTGTATGTGAGGTCTAAGAATGGCTTGATCTTGGATCTTTTTGTCCTTCTTCCAATCAATCAGGTATGCATAATTCATGTTGACAGCCGCTGTCAACTATTCCAAAAAAAAAAATCAGATATGCATAATTTTACATTTTTTTTTTTTCATTTTTTCAACTGTGTTTTTTTTCCTTAATTCCTATGAAACTTAATTAGTTTTCCCTCAAAAGTTGCTTATCATTTTATGGCAATGGATGATTTGTTTGGATGTCTTTGATTTTGTATGAGGGTGCTTAAGTGCTATTTTCTAAGGAAATATCTGTTTTTTTTTACTGTTTTGATATGTAATTTTAACTTTAGGCCAATTGAAATTCCATACATTTTTAAACAAACAAAAGAATTGTGATTTTTAGATCAAGATGTTGAACATCTGATGGAATGATCATTTATTGAGCTACTACTCTGGTGTTTTTTTTTTTCTTGGAAAGTTGTACATTATGATTATAGCTACCTGAATTAATTGATTTGTCTGGCAATTGTTGTATGGTTTTACAGTGAATAAATTGCTGATTAAATAAATAAATATAAAAATATGACCAGCTTACCCCCTAGCCTTTGCAAACAATATATTATATATTATCTCCAAAGAAACAAAACATATAAACAAGCAGTAAAATTATTCAACTATATATATAATATATCTCTGATCAACAAAAAAACATAAGCAAACAATATAAAAAAATAAAAAATGCAAATCAATCTCTCTTTTAAAATTTGAAATGCTGCAATTATGATCCAACCCACAAAATTGTTGATGGAGCAACAGACAAATAATTGTACTGAGATAATACAGATATACATGATAAATGTACCCACCTGTCTTAGTTTGTTCTCTTTCAATAAGGTAGGTCTATGTGGCCCTCCACCTAGACACGTGTAGGCCTACGTGGCTCCCCATGCTATATACTTAATACTTCTGTTGTAATAATAATAGGATAAATATGTCCAGTCCCTGACATTGTCCCCAGAGCTATGTGATGCGCTGGCAGATTGCTGCTCATTTAGAACGTTTTGTAAACTAGTATCTCAAGTTGACAATTTTGCAATTTTGTAAACTGTTTTTTAGAATATTTACGACGTTTTGTAAACTGTCTTTTAGAAAGGGAGCCCATTTGCTGTCCATCTCTTCCCAAAATTCGTTTAGAATGTTTTGTAATCTGTCTTTTAGAATAATATATCAAATAAATAAAATGTCAGCACATCACATGGTGTGGGGGGCAATATGCGGGGCGCCATATCGCTATTCATCCATAATAATAATAATACAAACAAAATTCAATACGGAACTATCATTAAATGTGGGCCCCTGTCCCCACTGAAATTAAAATATGGAATATTTACTTACTGGTCATGATCTGTTTTAATGTGTTTCTGAAAATGGACCATTAGTATTTTCAGTTACTCATGGCATGTGCAAATTTTAATATCAAATGTTTGAAGTGTTAAACTAGAAACAGGAACTCAATTTTTTATTTCATTTTTTTTATAAATCCGAAATAAATACTTAGTAATCTCCAAAAATGAGAAGTTTTGGCGTTTTGATATAAAAAATTTATTGAGCCATGTAAATCAAAATTTGTATATCATTATTTATAATTTTGGTGTTAAGCTCACGCAAGACATCTGTGAGCTCAAGAACACCGTAGTTTTACTCTTCTATAGTAACTATTATGCATGATATATGTACTGCAGCTGCTGCTGGTATTGATATACTGTGCCAGTTGAGTTTTTAAGTTCTCTAACTCCATCAGAACATCTACTGCATACTAATCAGATGTGTTGAAAAGTTTTTGCGTGCTATAAGATTTTGATACGAAGAATCTATTGAGCCATATAAATCAAAATTTTGATATAATTATTTATATTTTTTTGTGTTAAGCTCACGCAAGGCTTCCGTGAGTTTAAGAAAACTGTAGTTTTACTCTTCTACCGTAAGTTTTACCCTTCTATAGTAAGTAAGTAACTAATATGTATGATATATGTGCTGCTGGTATTGATATACTGTGCCAGTTCAGTCTTTCAAGTTCTCTAACTCCACATATCAGAGTATCTATTGCATGCATACTATTTATATGTGTTGAACATAATATTTACCAGAATGTCTTACAAGAAATGCTGTACAAACAATTGCAGATTGTTATGTGGGTGGCAGTGCCAGCACTGATACGTCAAGGAGCCACAATTGCAGTCATGAATGTGATCCTGATAACATTTTTGTTTGAGTACCTCCCCAAGATATACCATGCCGTTTGTTTACTGCGCCGGATGCAGATTTCCGGTACAATCTGGTGGGGCATTGTGCTTAATCTCATGGCCTACTTCGTCGCTGCTCATGTCAGTATTCAGAGCCTTTCTTTCTTCCAATTCTGTTCTTACTTTTTTTTTTCCCTAATTACTTTCATTTCAGGTCAAACAATTGTTTTTTTTAATTGAATTGTGTGAAGTACTATTAATTTCTAGAGCAAATTTAGTACAAAAAGTTCTCCATTTTTCCTACTGCACAAGAATATAATTAGCTTCCCTTTCTGATACTTTTTCTATGAGTAATACCTAGCGTCCATAAAATATCTGTCCATAACGTCTATAGGTTACAAAATCTGATTTATTTGTTGCAAAATCGTATGTATTTGTTATAATGTGTCTATGGACGTATGGATGCATTTTCAATGGATGCAAGATGTTTCTCTTTTTCTATAATGTTAACCAAATATGTGTACTAGTTAGAAAATAGATTATATATGATACATCTTAATTTTAAGATGATTATATTTAATCTGTGCAGGCTGTTGGGGCATGTTGGTTCTTGCTAGGAATCCAAAGAGCAACCAAGTGCCTCAAAATACAATGCTACCAGTCACAGACATGTGAGCCCAGGACATTAGCTTGTGTGGATCCGATATACTACGGCATGTCACCGGTGAAACTGACAGGGGGCAGATTGGACTGGGCTCAAAACATGCAAGCAAGGAACTCATGCCTAAGTAGCAATAACAATTTTCAGTATGGCGCTTATACATGGACTGTTAGCCTCGTTACGAATCCAAAACGAGAAGAGAAGATCCTGCTCCCTATTTTTTGGGCACTCATGACATTAAGGTAACAATTGATGAGAGTATTTGTACTTAAATGGGGATTGTTCATAAAGAAAGATGTAATCTGTCAAGTCTGAATCAATTACAAAATCCTAATTTATAGAGTAATTTGGAAATATTATGTTACTTACTTTCATTTTACATTTAAGAGGGTAACTCAGATAATGAACAACAGTGAATTTTTATATGTTTTTAGTTAGTTACATTTTACAGCTGATCAACTTAAGCTTATTAATTGCATTGAATAGAATAATTTTGGGTTGCTTAATTATCTGACAGTACTTTCGGGAACTTGGAGAGTACGACAGAATGGCTTGAGATTGTGTTTAACATCATCACCATCACCGGCGGCCTGATTCTCGTTACCATGTTTATAGGTAACATCAAGGTTGGTTATCTTCTTTAGACCTCTAAATTCCATTTCCCTCTCTTGTGAGCAAATTTATATCATGATTCATGATGCAGAAACTTATACAACAATTAATGCCTATATGAGGTGATTCAGGAATTCAGCATCTTTAAATCTCAAAAGTTGATCTTTTTTTTTTTTACAGTACCAAATATCTAGCTTTGTAAGAATGTACTGGTCAATTATCATTTTTTGTGAATTGGTTATATATAATTACGTTTCTTACCAATTAACTATTTTTTTCTTAAAAGTTAATTATGTGCAATAGAAGTACAGAACATAGCATTTTTTTTTTAATTTTGAAGGGTTAAAAGATAAATTCACCAGCATGTCTGATTGTGCATGTAGGTATTCTTGAATGCGACTACGTCGAAGAAGCAGGCGATGCATCTGAAGATGCGAAATGCGGAGTGGTGGATGAAGCGAAAGCAGCTGCCTCAAAGCTACAGGCAGAGAGTCAGACAGTACCAGCGTCAGAGGTGGGCGGCCACACGAGGAGTCGATGAGTGCAAGATGGTCCAGAATTTTCCCGAAGGCTTGAGGCGAGACATCAAGTACCATCTCTGCCTCGACCTTGTGCGCCAGGTAATCTACTCATCTCATTTGTTTGTAGAATCTATACAGTAAAAAATCTTAAATATCATATGAATATATATATGATAATAACATCAGTGATTTACCAGTGTGGATATCTGTTAATGATTAATGATATTTTTTATTAAGAATCTTTAAATTCTCTTTTAAATTTTAATATCCCTAAAATGTACAATTGTGCAGGTACCGTTGTTCCAGCACATGGATGAACTGGTACTCGAGAACATCTGCGACAGAGTCAAGTCGCTGATCTTTCCCAAAGGAGAAGTTGTAAGCAAACATCACTATATATAATCAACCATATAACGTTTACGGTAATTACAACGCGTTAGTTAGTAATCAGAAACTAAAAAGATGTTGCTGGTTGTCAGATTATAAGGGAAGGAGATCCCGTGCAGCGGATGCTGTTCATAGTTCGCGGTCATATGCAAAGCAGTCAGATGCTCCGCAACGGACTCAAAAGCTATTGCATGCTCGGTCCCGGTAACACAACTTTCGTTATTCCGATTTACATTTACAAAGAAAATCTCGCTTGTGTTTATGATAAGAGAAACATCATGTGTCCATTGAAAAATCGTCTGTACGTCCATAGACGTATACGGAATGTAACAGATACGTCATGAAATGTAACAAATGCATCCCAGAATGTAACCTATGAACGCTATGGACAGTTTTTCTATATATGCTAGGTATACTCTTATGATAAGTACAATGATCTATAAAATAAAATTCAGTTAAAAAACATGCATATATTCTAGCTTGAATTTAAGCGTGTATGAACAATCTATTTCAGGAAACTTTACCGGAGACGAACTGCTTTCATGGTGCCTCCGTCGGCCCTTCATTGAAAGGTTGCCTCCATCGTCATACACTCTGACGGCGCACGAGAGCACCGAGGCATTCGGCCTAGAAGCTGAAGACGTCAAGTACGTGACACAGCATTTCCGATACACATTCATGAACGAGAAAGTGAAGCGAAGTGCGAGGTACTATTCGCCCGGGTGGCGCACTTGGGCAGCTGTGGCGATACAACTGGCGTGGCGGCGGTACCGGCACAGGAAGACCTTGACATCTCTGTCGTTTATCCGGCCAAGACGGCCCCTCTCAAGGTGCTCATCAATGGAAGAAGAGCAGCTCAGGCTGTACACTGCACTGCTCACATCGCCGAAGCCCGTCCACGACGTCGACGACTTGTTGTAGGACATATTTTGTTGTTGTTGTGCCAAGGGGGACAGAGATGAACTTAGAATCTGGTATATTTGTTAGTTTTGGCTTGTTGGGTACTTTATTTTTAGACTATGAATGTTTCATTTGAGACATATGTTGCCTTAGTGCAAATACTGTTATTTTCAAAAATAAAATATAAATGAATCCTAAGATTTTGAATTAGATGAAGTTTCCTGCAAATACTGTGTAAAAGAAGAGTAGAACTACTGTGAAAACGTTTAAATTTTGTTGCAAACACTTAAATTATACTTTTTTCATATCAAAATTTTGATTTATGGTTCTCAACAAATTATTTGTATAATAAATATTTAGCGGATATCACCTATTCCATTGGAAAATTTAGACCCATTTGAAAATGAAACAACTTGAAAAGTTCAAAACTGCTTGGAGTGGGCTTTTATGTTGGGCCATGAGGATATTGAGGAATTCCACTCCATGTACTATCTTCATTCAATTTGTAATTCACTTTAGGCCCATTATACCAGATACAAGCCCAGGAAATATGCAGTTGAGCCCAAATGTCATTGTGAATTCTATGAACCCAAAGGGTGTGCTCCAGAAGGGGGGAGAGGAGGGGAGGGGAGAGTAGATCAAATTTGAAGTTAACTGTCCAAAGTCATGTTACTTGTTCTACAACTAAAAATACTAGAGATGAGAGGAGGGTAACAAGATACAAATTGTAATTATGGAGCAACTAACATGATCTTCGGCAGGTAACTCCAAACTTAATCAGCCCTCCCCTCCCCTCCTCTCCCCCCTTCTGGAGCACACCCGAAGTTTCTGGATGGTTAATGATTTAGGGATTTGATAATTGCCCCTCTTAAAAATCTCCCTTATCCATCCCCAATACATTTTTAGTTGAAAATTATTTTTTCAAACACAAAAAATCACGTTTACCGGTTCCGCTTCACATACTCAACTGTGATAAATGCTCATACATGTACAATAGAAAGATAAGGAATAAAAAAAATCTGCTCAAATTTACAGATGTATTATGAGGGATGGATATGGGAGAAAGTTAAGGGGGACAAAGATGATTTCTCTATATTATATTCAACCTTGCTCTTGAATTAATTATTGAGTGAGGCTATTGTACTATTAATAGTTCAAATCGTCCCGTACTATCGGTTCATATTTCAAATTTCACAAACTTCATAGTCGATCCAAATTTTACTTATAAACTAAATTTATATTTTTTAGAATTTTTTTACTATTTTTTTAAATATTTTAAAATGTCACTTTATTAAAACATTATGAGTTATACAAATATGTAACGTTTTAAAATATCTAAAAAAATAGTAAACAAATTCTAAAAAATATAAAATTTGGTTCACAAGTAAAATTGCATATAGAGATCATAATGGATGGTTTGGATCGACTCTTAAGTTTGTGAAACTTGAGATATGAGCCAATAGTATGGAGTGATTTGTACTATTCATAGTATAGTAGCCTGACTCTTGATTATTATTAGTCCATTAATTTAGAGGTGGTAGCTCGCCAAATGAGAACTCATAAATTTCTGATCAGGGTTGACTTTAGCTTTAGGTCAGTCTCCATTCCAAGTTTCAACTTTCAACAAAGATTACCTAATTATTATTATTATTAGAGAGTAGGTTTTTATGGTTTTAGGCTTTTAGGCCAGTTGCCTAACAACTAACTGCAACAAATGGCAGATGGTAGACTTTCATCCAAGTGCAGCCAGTTTAGTATCCCAAATGGCTGCTTAATATATATAATCCAAGTTTTTTCTACATTTATTATTCAACATGTGCATCTTCAGAAAGGTGTAATTGAAGTTCTATGATCTGATCTCTTATAGTCTTATCCGATGCTAGCAATTTTAGTATTTTTTTTTTTTAGTTGAGAAAATATTTTGTATTTTTTTTTAATTTAGAAAATATTTAGTATTTTTTAATTCAGAAAATATTTAGTATTTTAATAATTTAGATGAACAGTTCTCTAAACTCTAAAGTCGCCTTCGATGCCGTTTTTTAAGAGTAAGACTCCGTCAGTATTTCAATAAATATATATATATTTCTTGATGGACCATTTAAAATGGAATTTTAAATTAAATGTCGTCATTTTTTAAATTAATGCAACTTGAAAATTTTTATGCTTTTTGCTTCCAAATTGTGTAATATTTTTAGGGATAATGTCTCCACGCACATATATAAACGTCAATCTTTCGACTTGTAGTAGTTGTTAATTTTTGCAACCCAACTATATAATTGTTGAGAGGAGATCGGATAACCACAACTTCCGGTGACACTACCATTATCACAAAGCATATAAATTCACAAAAAATCATAAAAATAGAAAAATCTTTTACAAATATATTCATTTACTTGTAGATTGAGTGTGTTTCAAATTTCATATAATTTGAGTGTTATTTGGTACTTCATCGGGAATCATCATGTTTGTATGATAATTATAACGGTCTAAATTTAATGGTTCCCAATGAAGCGTCAAATGACATTCAAATTGAATGAAACTTGAAATGCATTCAATCTATAAGTAAATCAATATATTTGTAAAATATTTTCTATTTTTAAGATTTTTTGTGAATTTATATGCTTCGTGGTAATAGTAGTGTCACCAAATTTTGTGGTTATCCAATCCCTACTCATAATTGTTTGCCCCTTGATCTTTTAAATTAGACAGCTACAACAATATAATTTGTCTCCAAACTTTCAATCTAACAAATCCCCACCAAAACGAAGTTATCAAATTAATTCCAAACATTTGTCAGATATAACTCCAATTAATTGTCTGTCATTATAAATAATAAAATATTAGAAATAATAAAATGATAAGGTCAGGTGACCTAACATTCTTCAGGACAATTCCTAAAGACATGTTTATAAATTTTATTGATTTGAAAATCAATTTTATCATTTTTTTTTTATCTCTTGAACGAGTACGTACAGTCATGTTAAATAATTATGACTTATAAAAAACTGCTTTATTAAATTACACGGAAAATTGTAGTTCCTAGTTTTTTTTGTTAATTTATTCAAATTAACCTTTGTTACTAAATTAAACATTTTTAATGGATACACATTATGCTGGAAAAAAAAAAGCGTAACATTTAATTACAAAATTTTAACAATGTTATCATGTAAAAAATAATTAAAACAATATATTGGACATCTTTCATATTTTTGTTATTTTTGATGTATCATTTATTATGTATAATATGTTTCATGAAATTCCTATATTATATGTTTTTTTTTTATATAGTGTGAATTAGGGGGGTCAAACGACACATCGTATCCCTATCAATTCGTATGTACAATGTGTACAAAGAATAAATCAAACTTTTAATTATCTAATTTTAAAATTATAAACATTAATTGTTGTGTTGTCAATGATTTCGTCAAATTGTGAAATGTCAAAATTATGAATACTTAATGCTTTACCATCACTGTCAACTAGAAAACTTCCTTTGAATTTATTTAATTTATTTGAAAATGGCCTTAAAAAAATCCTTTTGTGACAAGTGTCAATATCTTTTAGGCTTGTATACCTTATTAAATTAATATATGAACTTAATATTTTGTTTCCTGCCGGCCTCTCTTTCTTATTAATAAAAATAGGGAAGTGCTATTTACACCAAAATTTTTACTTTGCACATCAAATTAAATTTTTTTTTTTAAATAATGTGTTCCTTCCAATTAAATCAGAAGGTATTGTAACAAATTGAAATATCAATATCCTTCTTAGTAGCATATTTTGATATATGCAATTAGATCAATTAATTCAAAGGAGAATAATTATTAAAAAATATTAAAACTGTTGTGTGAAGCAAACACCCCATTTGGTAGTGCAGTAAAATTGTAGTAAGGTGATTAAAGGTGTCTTAAGTCACTAAACGGAAGTTATTTAATGTGTAATAAGTTAACGCAGCTATATAGATGTAGTTACTAAATCACAAACTTTTCACATATTACGCTTTAACTTATTACGCTTGTCAAACGAGGAAAAATTTTCAATGTAGATAGCACTTCCAAAAAAAACAAATAAATCTCCTGATTCATTCAACCATGGCAAATATCAAAATTACAACGGCTAAAAAAACCTTTTTGGCAATTATCCAGAGAACAAACTTCGGATTGGTGCCCCATTCAGCCATTCTTATCCAAAGGGACATATATAAATACAAAAACAACCCCTGCCCCATTACATAATGATAATCATAGATATATAGATCCATACATGTGAGCTGTTGGCATCCCTCACAGGAATAAATTTGATGTTCTGTATCGCATAAATATATGTACATCTATGTTGTGCAACAATCAAATAAGATGGCACTATTAGAATTTAGATTTTGGAAAACGAATACATCGAGGAAAAGAAGAAAAAAAAAAAAACAAACAAACAAATTTGCAGCTTCTCCTATAAGATGGCACTAAAAGATATTCTCCAAGCATAAAATCCTATATATTAGATAATTAGATACGGCCCTTTCTTTTGGACCAAATTACTGCGAAATATGATATTAAATAAAAATGAAGAAATTTTACAAACTTTAATATTAAACAAGATTTTGGACATAATTTTCAATCTTTTGATCGATATAAATAATAAAAATGTAATAATTTATAGATAATAATACATAAATGTTGGATCATTTTAAAAAGTTAAATTTTGTTTTAGACATATTATATTTATATTATTTAATGTGAAGAGAAAAAAAAAAAAAAACATATAAGTCATTGGATCAAAGTAAATAAAGAGCTTTAAACTAAATCAATGCAAAAAAATATTGATGAATCGTTCTTATTATTAGTTTACAAGTTAATAGTCTTTTGGATTTCTTCACAAAAATATTTTGAATTTTGAATTTACTTATCAATAGTTAATTATTAAACATAATTTCTCCAATATTATAAAGCATAATTCTGCAATAATTCTCCAATATTTTCATTTCTATTATACGTTTTCATCTGCATATTATTTTTCAATTTATTAGTTGGGATAATATATGTTTCGATTTCGACCACTCCTTTTCTCTGTCTTCTGATGGAAAATTATGGATTACCCACTTTAATTAACAATCAGCATATAAGTTGCTTTAGACCTAATTAAGGAGGAACAGATTTTGACATGACATTGTGACAGTATGACAAATTGACAATGCCGGGCCATGCATGTACGGAATACAGTGGTATACTGTAGCTGGAAATATACATCGCACAAAATCAATCACCTGCTTTTCTTTTCAGAAAAGTAGGGCCTGCTTTTCTTGATCCGACGGTTGGAAAACACCGAAGTACTTTGAGATCGGTACAACAAATATCGAATTACTTTGAAATTGGTGGGGCAATCGATCCCGACCGTCCGATCGGAAAAGCAGGCTTTGTTTTTCTCAAAAGATAAACAACAGATTTTTATCCAACAAAATCATCATAAATGCAACCGAAATGTAGGAAATTAAAAGTAGAGGAGGGATTCAAAGACACATAAAATTTTGACACAAATGTTACACTAAATTATATAAATTTATAAAAAAATAAAAAAAATAAAAATTTTTTTTACAAACATATTCATTTACTTATAGATCGATTGTGTTTTAAATTTCATTCAATTTGAGTGTCATTTGGTACTCCATCAACGATCATCAAGTTTGTATAGTAATTAAAACAGTCTAAATTTAATGATTCTTGATGGAATATTAAATAACACTAAAATTAAATAAGATTTGAAACACAATCGACCTATAAGTAAATAAATATATTTATAATAGATTTTTTATTTTTAAAACTTTTTATAAATTTATATGATTCAGTGTAACATTTATGTCAAAATAAATTATTGTGTCATATACAGTATGATAGATAGATAGATAGATAAATAATATAAGTCAACATCTAGAAACAGCTAGCACGTCCATTTCATCAACCACAACTCATCAGCATCACATGATAAATTGATAATGATGATCTGTCTGCAATAATTTTTGAAAATATATATTTTTGTAGAATTCTGTAATTTCTTTTCAAGCAATCCAAGTCAGCTTTTTGTTTGGACTTTTGTTAAAAAAAAATTTTTTTTTTAAAAAAACTTGATTTATATGATCAAATTGGATTAGGATTACTTTTTTTTTAAGGAAAAGTAGGCCCTAATTTTTTTTTTGATCTGACGGTTGAAAAACACAGAAATACTTTGAGATCAATGTAGCAAACACCAAAGTACTTTAAGATCCGTGCGACAACCGATCTCGACCGTCCAATCTAAAAACCAGACTCTGCTTTTCTTTTCAGAATAGGAGCAGATTCTGATCCGATCAATTGGGATATAAATCTCCTCTATCAAAAGAAAACAAACAAACGAACGAACAAACGAGCAAACTAATTGCATTTCAAAAATATATAGATTGATAAGATGGAGAACCATTGAGCCAATTATTTGGAGTTAATGAATTGGACGCTATATATCATTTAATCACCCAACTTCCAACTAACCTTCTTTGTTCTCTCATTTGGTTTTTCTTTAATAAAAAAAAAAATCTTGTTTTTCATGTTGTTGTATAACAATTCAACAAACACCAAAACATGTGAATTGATCTTGACCGGTGGTTGATATATGTGAGTATCTGTTTCAAATATATTTGTAATATATTAGGTTGTTAGTGTTTCATAAAAGGATCCACTGTACAATTGTATTATATGAATTGTTTAAATTTTGAAGTAGAAGTATTGATGATCGGAGACAATCCTATTTTATTTTCTGAAGATTTTATTTTGATTATATAACTCTTACCATGTATTTAACATACGCAAGGGATTAATTGACAATAGTTATCTTGACAATCTTAACAATGTGTTTTTTACAAAAATTGCAAAAAAAATATTTAAAAAATCGTAAAAATGGGAAAAAAATTTATAAATGTTGTAAAACATGTAGATTTGAGTATTTTTTTAAGTTTCAAACAATTTTAGTCATATTTAGTATTCCATCAAAGATTATTTAATTTAGAACTTTTGAATTTTGTACAAACTTTTGATGAACTATCAAATGACTTTCAAATTTCATAAAATTTAAAACAACAGGCACCCATAAATTATTTTTATTTTTTAAGATTTTATATGAATTTGTTTATATTTTCATTGTCAAGATTGTGAAAATTTGCATTATGGACCGATCCCTACCCTACAAATCTTCTCATCATGTATTGTCTTCCACCTAGAAATGAGTACATAATCCATTTATACATACAAGAAAAAAAAAGTACCACATGAATTAGGATAGCACAAGAAAAAAATATTCAATGAAAATTCAGATTGTAAAATAATAATTTTAAACAGTGTCAAATTCATTATATAATATACAAATTATAGTGGTTCTGCTGTGGATTGATTAAGCAAACTTTCATTTTGAATCGAACGGTTCTTATCAAGCATGTCTCTTTAATTGTATCTAAAAAAATATATTGCGACCATCCGATTATGAGAAATGAACGACCCATATTTCTTTTTTTTCGAAAAGTTGATAGCAACTACCAACATAACGACCCATATTTCATCCGATCCACAACATAATTAGTCTACAAATTAACATAGGATAGTGGAGAGGGGACAACAGCCGGCAGATTGATTTATTGTAATTTATTTTTGAGGTGGTGATTTATTGTAATTTAATAACGGACAGCTCCGTTTGCTAAGTGTTAACAATTAAATTAAAATAAATTTACAGCTAAACCCTCTGATTTTCTTATATTTAAATCCAAGTGTGTGTGGCAAGTATACGGCGCATTAGCTGTTTGCAAAAACAAAATAAAAAAAATGCAAATGAGTATTAATTTATCCTCTTAATACATACCGTTCTAGCATATATTAAAATTTTTAAATGGTTCCTATTTTTGCAATAAAATATATTTTAAATTATTACTAAACATAAGATTCTATCAATATATCTTTCTTTTACGTAGATAATTAAGAATTATATTAAATTTGGATGGATTATAGAAATATTTAAAATTTTGATGTGAAAATTTAATTTGCTCTATGGTGAACGACGAATTAAATTTCGTTGGATAAATAATACTTCATGACAATGATGGGATTTTATAATAGTGCGAAATCTTTGACATCATTGATCCGACGATCACATTGATTTTACACAATATTCTCTAGCCAGCAACAAAGATTTAATCTTCCTCTTTTAATTTTTGTTTAAAGATTCATGCTTAGCGGGAACCAGCTTTTGGTTTAGTGTGGTTTAGTAGTAAAGATAATACTGGAAAATTGTAGGTTTAGAATCCGGATAAATGAATTTAAGAGTTGATCAGTTTAGACTGCCCATCTCATATATATATATATATAAAAAGTGAGGATATTGTACTACTAATAGTACAAATTGCCTCGTACCATTGGTCGTATCTCCAATTTTAAAATATTAATAGTCGATCTGAACCGTTATTATGATCTTTATATCCAATTTAACTTGTAAACCAAATTTTAAAATTTTTAGTGACATTTTACTATTTTAAGCTATTTTTAAAAAAATCACTTGATTAAAACATTATAAGCATTTAAATATGTGACATTTTAAAATATCTTAAAAAATATAAAATCTGGTTTACAAGTAAAATTGTATATGAAGACTATAATGAACGGTTTCAATAGACTATGAATATTTTGAAATTAGAAATATAAGTCAACGTGACAGAGTAACACTTACTATTAATAGTATAACAGCCTCACTCAAAAAAAAAAAAAAAAAATCATACTCCACAATCATGTTTACTGTTGTAACAGAAGAAGGCACACTGATCCAACAAACTTTGCCTTTGTCTTTGGTAACTCATTCACACCGGAAGAGACAAATATACAAAATCTAGAAAGTTTATAATAATATTCTAGATAACTTGTAGACGCTTGGCACCATAACTTGTAGAATTTGTAAATGCTCAAGCGTGTGTATAATATATGTACCAAATCCACTATAGTAGCCCATAGGATACAAAATCTTGGATAAAAAATTGGTGGTTCGTTTCATCATTGCTCAAGCAAGTAGAAGTAGAGACGTGGTCCAACAAGTTGAATTGCAAACAAACTTAGATAAACAAAAGATAACATATCTCAAACTAACAAACTTGTCTGGTTTTCTATAGAATGTTGTCTGTGGTGAGTCTTGCAGCGTGTCAAATACATTATGCATGTGATATGATATGGGACCTAAATTTTCATGGAAAAACCTAATAATTTTAGTATTATGAGAGTTATCAATGAATATTGATGACTTTATTTCCCCAAAAGCATCACATTTTTTATTTCTATTTTTCTAAACATGGATAAATATGGATTGCAAATTTTTTGATAACATAATACACTACATCAAAATTTAATTCCACATAAAATTAATCTGCACAAATATAATTTTTGTAAAATTTGCAATAAATGAAATTTACCTAAATTACTATATTTCCAGTCCCAAATTCTTGCTATCCGTATTTTTCAAAGAAAGAACGAAATGAAAAACCAACCACATTTTACATTTGCATCGCATTTATGAATTTCCCAGCTAGTTACACAGAGGAGTCCAAAAAAGGTGCTACTAAAATACCGAAGACACACTGCAATTTTCTTTCCCTCCAAGAATTTTTGGTGGCGCCGATTTTTCCCTCCTAACATTGTACCCAACTTCTCAAATTTAAGTAGCATTTACTATTTTCAAAGTATAAAAGATTTATTCCAAAAATTGAAAGGTACACTAACTAAAATTGAAAATTCTTACCACACAATCAGACCGACGGGTATATACCTTTTTTTACCACGATGAATAAAATTATAAAAACAAAAAAAAGTAAAAAAAAAATGAAAATAAGCTTAAAATAAGAATGCAAGTATTGCTATTACCTTTCCACTTGTCCACTTTCCAGCTTCCCCCTGTTTTCCCATTACTTTCCTTTTTAATTAATTATTAAGCAAATGGCACTCAAATACTCAATCAACAACTTAACTTATCTATTTACGTAAGCATTAAACCCGGCTGTCATAAGAAATATTAACTTAACGACGGATTCAATGAAAAAAAAAAGGCATCAAAATTAAATTGCGTGTCGCCCGCTGGGCAGACGCTCTCATGTGACGCGGTCCATGCAGTCGGCTGCACTCGGCGCATATTCTCACATGGGTATCAACATCATCAACAATATAGAAATAGTAATGAGCGGCGCAATCAATCAGCTTTGGAGTGCGGTGGTCGGGGTGTACCTACCGATGCAACGAAGACGACCGTTTCAAGCGCCTTCAGGACCACCAGAGCGTGCCTGCACTCGGACCACAGTGAGCCAGCCAGTCAAGCGACGGAAGAGTAAGAGTAATCAGCCCGGTGTTAGACTTGGTCCGCACGCCAATCTACACCATGCGTGTCGTGCCCGCTGCGCACTCAGCTGAACTTGGGTTCGAATCTAACCATGGTTAGGTTATACCACGGTCCATATCCATTGCATCAAGATTCGTGCAGAACGGATCTTTAGACGATCTAACGGTTCACACGAGCACTCGACTAACCCATCTGGGAATCCAACGGATGACTTTAGCAGGGTTGACTTTGTGCCCTTCAAAGTGGACGAATTTACGACCGCAGCCATTGAAGAACCCTAATGGGTTCTTCTCGCAGCTATAAATACTTCCCCATCCCCAGAGCTCTGTTTGGCAAAATAGCCACCGGAAATCCACTAATTTTCCACTTTCCTCCCCCCAACTTTCTTCTATTTGCATTCCAGTCCCTCGCTTGCAAACTTTCTTTTCATTTCTACCCTTTTCCAACTGAATTTAGTAAAGAAAACAGAAATGATGAGGACTAGTTCGAAAAGATCTTCGAGTGGGCCGGTTCTGCCGGTGACCAGTCAGTTCAGCCGCTCGATCTCGCCGTCCGGTCGCCTCGGCGGAGGTGGCGGTGGCGGATCGGCTTTCGCTGCGACATCCCCCTCCTTCTCCTCCGCCTTCGCTCCCTCCTCCTCCCAGTCCTTCCTCACCAGATCGGCCTCGCCGACGCGCGTCAACTTCTCCTCCCCTCACCAACCGGCCCAGTCTGTGAAGTTCTCCCTGCCGTACTCCCACCGCCCGATCTCCCCCGGCCGGAACATCCCCGCCGTGAAACCCGCGCGGAGAACCTGCATGTGTTCCCCCACCAACCACCCCGGCTCGTTCAGGTGCAGCTTGCACAAGGGAGGGTACAGCAACGGCGGCAGCCACGGCAGATCCGCGCCGCCGTCCTCAAGCCGGCTCAACGCGCGTCGATCCGCCATGACGAATTCGCTCATCCGGATCTCGACCGTCGAAGGCGATCTGGTGAAGCGCGCGTTGGCCGCCCTGATCAGGCCCTCGTCGCACAGCCAGCGGAGGAGGGGGGATTTCCAGCCGAGACCTAGCCGGCTCTCCGTCATGTCGAAGGCCACCGATGTCGCGTAGATCAGATCTGGTAAAATGGTAAAGAAAGGGTAACAAGGTAAAACAACAACAAACAAAAAAGAAAAAAACATCGCCTTCGATCCAAATTTAGGGATTGGAAGTGCGAAGGCGAGGTCGGTCGGGTGAGTGAGTGATTGATTCTCAAGACAACAAGAAAGAAAGAAAGACACGTTTTGTTTTTGTTTTTTTGAGTTTTTTTTGTATGGGAATTGGGGAGGGAGGGGAAGAAGAGGTAGGAAGGGGGAAGAACAGGGGTGGATTTGTACATAGAGATTTTGTGAACAGCCATTGTTGATTGATGATGGCTTCTTCTTGAAGAAATTTTGATGAACGAAGATGGATCCGCATTCGTTCGTTCGTTCGTTCGATCGATCGATCGTTCACTCTCTCAGGACAATGGACAAACAAACAGCAAATTCACACAAACAAGTTTTAACTTTGAATTTGAATTTAAATCTGCTCAAAAATTGGAAGTGAAGTTCATTAAGATGGGCTAACTGATTAACTTAAGCATCTAATTTTAATTAATGTGAATTAATTGATTAACTTTTTAATGTATTTTTTTTTGTTTTTGGACTGATTTTTTGTGTGTTCTGTTATGCTTTTGGTTTGTTTTCTCTACAGTTTCGTTCGTTGTTTGTGATTTTCGTTGGATGGGTGCTCGTTTCGTATGTCGTTTAAGGTAATTTCGTATTTTTTCCATTCATTCATTCATTCATTCATTTATTATCATTTATTTATTTATTTTTGTATTTATTTGTATTTGTAATTTATTTTATCTATTTTTATATATTTTTGTGCTAACATTATTTGAGTGTTTTTTTAATGTTTGTGAAGTTTCTTGTGAAATGCAGGTTGCGTGGAGGTTGAGAAAAGGAAAGAAACCCATCTCTCGCGTGACATGGACGCAGCTTAAATTAATTGGACATCAATACATCATAAAATAAAACTTTTAAAAGATGGTTGATATTTACGAGTTCAACTTGGTTACTTGACAAATATAAAATTTTAACAATTAAACACTACCACATAAATAAATAGTTCTGTCAAAATAAGATGAGTAAGATGTGAATGGGAAGGACTCAAGAACAGCACCACAGAAAGAAAAAGGATAGAATATGAAAGGAAGCAAACAAAAGCTGAAATTGCGGAGGAATGATATGCTGCTTTGGAATCTAAGACTTTGAATTTTGAACTGAGGCAGCCAAGCAACAGATTTGAATTCTTGAATTTGAACACGGAGTTTGAGGCTGGACTTTCTTCTATTCTATCTTCTTTCCCCTTCAATGAAAAAGAAAGAGAGAAAAAGAAGATGCTAAAATCACCACCAAGTGCTCATCCCCTAACTTACAGCATCGTGCAGTTCACAACGCCAGCCCTCGGATCATCTCGAGATCCGCCCTGGAACGAATCTCGAGACCATCCGGCGGCTGAACATTGTGAACTGCACAATGCAGTACAGCAGGGGCTGTGAATTCCTTTTGATGACAGAAGTGGGTCCCAGATGAGAAAGCTGTATTTCTTCATCAGGAAAGGAACTTAACGGATTCGGGCAATAAATGCAACAAGGGTCACTATCGGAGCAGGTTCTTTTTTTTCTCAACCGAATCCGCGTGATGCCTACCCGACCTAAAACCCGAATTAAATTGGCTTCAGATTTAATCTTCAGAGGGCCCACATGTCAGTGAGAGTAACTACCCAAGTAATTAATTACTCCTCAATCCTCATTAAATGTGTATACAGCATGAGATTAAATCAGCAAAAAGTATCATCTACGCATGTCAAATTATGAATTTATTACTTGACTTGAAAACTCAACAAAAAGTCCAAAAACCAACCGAGAAGTAAATTTTTTTTTTTTTTTTTTTGAGTGAAGTGGAAGGTTGTAAGAAAAGACAGCAGTGTCACGTGTCAACCATCAAAGGCCAGCAAATTTGCCCATATAACACCTGTGGGAATCATATCACCTGCTATCCCTAATTCCCCATTATTCTAACCGTGGACGTTGGATCATAACGGACTGATCAGATCCGTTCACAAAACTTTTTATGCCCTTCAATAAGGGTACTCTGGTGTCAATCTTAGCCGTTCATTTTGATCCGACGGTCTAGGTTGAGATAACAACAGATACGGTCTCACAGCAGTGGGTTTGGAATTTTGGATGGTATTTGCTATTTGGTAGTTGTAATGTCGATGTTGAGTTTCTATCATGGTCTGATATAGTATACCAAACAACAGTGATTAAGAAAAGGTAGTGGGAAGGCCTAACTACAATTTTGATACTAAATTAATATATAAATGAATAAAATAAATAAAATACAGGTGCATGAATGAAAAGCGCTGAAATCAGCTGCAATCCAAATCGGATGCAAAGATGCCGATCCGACGGCTCTGATTATTTAAAAAAATTCTCTAAAAATTCTATTCGTCGAATCCGGATCTCATGACCCTGAAATTCGATTTGGATCGCAGCAGATACGGACTCCATGAATGAATGAGTGGTTTGAACGTGGAAGCTTGACTTTCACACCAAGAATATTAATGGGCGATAGGAATTAAGAAGAAGTGGGTTCCTCCACTAATTGACTTTTTAACTTGAAGGTATTGCTTGGAGCCGTCTGATTTTGATCGGACGGTGAGATCCGGATACTGTCAGATGGACGGATGGATGGATGACAAGAAGTTTGTGTTCTTTCAAACTCTCAAGTCTGATATTTTTGGTTTGGAGGTTCAAATATGAAATATCAGTAGGAAGCGTGCTCATCCTCTACTGCGCAGTATTTTCTGCGTCCAGAGATCCAACGATGAGGACTATCGCGGGGTTGAGTTGCACCAATTTTAAAACAAATCGAATGGTTAGATCTTTGCACAGCAAAATCCTGTGCAGTAGACGATAAGAATTGCAGTAGGAAGGGGTTGGTAGTTTGGTACCTTGAGGAGAGATAAGCAGGGATTTATTAGTTGCTTCTTTTATGATTTTTTTGTTGATAAATAAATGATAAATCAGATTTTGCATCATCAGAAAACAATTGTTTTACGTTTACATCCGACGGTTGCAAGTTATAATCACAAAAATAAATACAAACATGTCCAACATCAGAAAATGGTCTCTTATAAATTGTAATCCTGATTAGATGATTCAAGTAACATATTATTATTTGGTATATGTGACAAATGATCCGGATTATATTGTCTCTTGCAGTTAATGAGGACCAGAATTATTTGATTCTAGGATAAAAATGCTTCGGAATTTTGTAGAATGTTGTGGAGTTGGACAGCTGCTGCAATACAGAACAGGGATGAAATTGTGTGGCAAATAACGAAGCATTTTCAACAACTACGCTTCAGTGTTACATTACTTTCATTTACAGGCTGGACTCACACCATTTATATATTTTTTTCTAAAAAAAACTTTTATTAAGAGGTAATTTGAAGCAATAAGAAACATTGAGTAGTAATCATAGAAATGATATGTGATTTTAGAACTAGTCTTTGGTCTAGTGGTTAAGGGCAATGCTCTCCGTGTAGGAGGTCGCGAGTTCGAAACCTGGAATGAGTGTCTTTTATAAATATTTAAATTTGAGTGACTTGACCCTCATCTTTATGACTTTATCTCAAAAAAAAAAAAAAATCTATGATTTTTGCATCAATAAAAGCATCAAGCAATCATGCTTTTAACTCAAAGAGAGAAAAAAAAAAAGGACAAAATCGGTACACACCCAAACAATTCATCTATTTAGAAGGCTCTTTTTTGCAACAGGAATCAAAACAATTAAGAAACATGGGGTTGGATTGGAATTTGGAGCCTTGAGTTGTTTTTGCATGAACAAAATCATCAAGTGATCATGCTCTTTAGTTACACACAGAAAGAAACCCAGTTAAACTGGCACAAAATCAGCCCAATCTGACCCAAAAACGGCCCATAATATGATTGAAGCAGTGAACTTCCTAAATTTGTGTTCAAAATTCAGTTCATCACTCGCTTCAAAGAAGACACAAAATGGCCCATTTCTTTCAAATTCATAATTAGCCCATGCAATTTTGTCACTCTCTCTTAGGTCTTCTCTAATTTTATATCTTGAACTAATTTGCAACCAAAATTCTCAATTAAGCAAAATATCTTTCTTTTTCTTTTTTCTTTTTTAAATTTTCTTTTTAAATCCAACAGACAAACGTATTTTTAAAGGGCAGTGATGATATATCTACTTATAAATTTTATGTGCCTCAAGGAGGTAATTATATTTACAGACTTACAGTAAAACATTCACACACAACATTCCATTCAATTTATATATTCTCACTTAACTCAAATTTATTTACATTTAATAAACGTTTTTTTTTTTACATGTTCCTAATTAATTATATATTATATATAATAATAGTACTTTGATATTGAGTATCAGAAAAAAAGAAAGAACCATTAGAACCAACAAGAGAAACAGAAGCAGTAAAATATCACACATTGCTGCAACATGAAATATGCATATAACAACTACAACAAAAATTGGTTTAATTTCAAGGTCCTTTACTTTGAAGCATGTGCGGCGCCTGGCCGGACCTCGACAACAGTTCCTTGTTGAACTTCCTGTGCCTTCTCTCGCGCACGAATATGATCCAGAATATGATCGACAGCATAACGGCGCCTGACACGATATCCAGTCCGACGTAGATCCATCTGCTGTATCGGTCCAGTCCGGGGCAGTTGTTGGTAGAAATAGACGCGAAGGTCTCACGTGCGAAGCTGCAGTCCATTATTTGTGTCAGGAACGGACCGTACTGGTACAGACCCGTACTCACACTCACTGCTGCCGTCATCTGGCTGTAGAGCGACGGCGTTATGCGTCCCACCGTCGTGCATATTTCGTTGCCGTTTACGAATGCAGTCTGGCACTGGTAATCTTTCCACACCTGTACAGAGTACAGTTTTATATTTGTCAAAAATTTGGAGAGGTTTTTTAAGCCAAACATGAAATCTTCATTTCCATTTTTTAAAATTGGGACAATATGTTAAAAATTGTAATAAATTTTACATTTTTTTTTTGTTTATTTGTTCAATTTAAAATGATTATAAACTAAATGTACAAAAATTTTACCGCCGAAGATTTCTCGAAGGTGACTTCATTGACCAAGCACGTGCGGTCGCTCATATAGATATTGTACGGATCGCAGAGCGGGGGAATCAACGGTCCAGATTGATTGTAGTAGAGAGGTGGCCCGAAAGATGGAGGGAAGTTCTGGTTGCTGATGTTTGTGATGACCTGATTTACTATGGCGACCAACTGAGACGTCACTTCTCGGCTCCGGTACATTGACTCGTTGGCTGTGCTGACATCGACACATGGTAAGATGTCGTCGAGCGCAGTGTGTGCGTGTGGGCGGGTCACCCAATCATCCATAGCCACGCAGGTGTCAGTCAGGACACTGGCAAATTAAAAAATTAATTAGACAGTAAAATTAAATTACCACAATGCTGTTTGTTTCAGAATCTTTTTACGACAGTTTTTAGTTAAAAAATTCGATTAGACACCAAAATTATTTAGAGAATGCTGCTATTATATCAAATAATCTTTGAAAATTTAGAATAACAGCAGTTTTATGTGTTTTAAAACATAAACAGTCCTGAATATGAAGCTGAAGAACTTGATGCTATAACAAATCTGTAGGTACAAGGATGCTTCTGTACCAGTTGCCTGCAGTTGTGATCTTTTTATTTCGTATTGAAAAATCGAAATGGATATTAGAAGATACATACTTGTGGAAGAGAACAAAAACTCCGCATAATATGAATGTGCCTGCGACAAGGATCCACCCGACCACGATGAGCCTGGAAATGAAAAAATCTAGAGGTGTCAATTTTTCATCTTGAATCATTTTCATGCAAAATTATGGCAAAATTAGGTTCATTGACATGTATTTGTTCCGTTGTAAATGTATGCACATCCATGGTTGAATTCACTGTAATTTGCTAGAAAAAATATATTGACAACGTCGCCCTTCTTATGCGAAGAGATACTAGAAGCATGATGTTCTGGTAGGTAATTATTATATATATCAAATTTTGAGTGCTTCATGATCAGAGCAAAGATGAATTGATGGATAAACAGAGAAATTCAACTTACACAGATATAATGAACTGCATTCCGCACAGTGAAAGCACTGCAAAAGAAGAAATTTCTCATGACAAAAAGAAAAGAAAAAGAGTAAAAGATGAAAAATACATGAAGACAGAATATTCAAGTTCGTTGTTCTTTTCGTATTTTGTTATGCTTGCTAAAAACAAAGAGTACTTACAGAATCCAATTAAAGTGAAAACAAGCATCACAGCTGCAATTACAACCAGGGAAAATTGCCTGCGAAAATAGAAAAAAATGGCAAGTGAAAATCTAGCTGACGGAAACATTGCGGTGTATTAAGATAGAAATTGAACAAGATCATAAAGATTAATGGCGTACAATTCGTTTAGAAAGCCTTTGATGTTCTGCGAATTCTTTGTGCTTTTTTCTTCCAGTGAACTCGCCGAGGCGTTCAACTTCATCTCAATGCTATCAATGCTGCTTTGCACAGTAGCAGGCAGAAATATCTGGTCTACACCGACTGCCTTCGCCTTCCCCAGTTTATCTGCGAAATTCCTCAGGTTATCAACCGTCAGATTTGCCTGGCTAACGACATAGCCTATCGTCGTCAGAGTTGTCTTGTGGAATTTCGCCTGCCCTCTGTACAACACCACGCATCCTGCTCTGGATTTTAGTAATACGAAAGGTGTCAGGCCTTTATCTATAATTCTATATTATACTATTTTGTTTTCTTCCGGTATTGCGGTTTCTTAAAACTTCACGAGTGGTGCCATTATACACCTAATTAAATGTTTTGGTATACAAAATTTCAGTAATTTGGAACAAGTCTGATTCTGGCAAAATCTGAGATTCTGAGATTAACAAATAACAATATCCAAAACCTCATGTATTAATTCTAAATGAAAGTATTTTTGATATACTTACATGACAGCACAGGTGAGGACAATCAGAACGACCAGCGAAAAGGCGTAGGCAAAGCGTGAATACGTATACTTTCTCCTTCGGCAGCAGCACAAGTAGAACGAGAACGAAAGAAGAGCGAGCCCGAAGACGATGAACCAAACTAACGCTATGGTAAACAAAGGGACCGCGGTAAACGCAACCGACTGCAAAAGACGAAATCCAGCAGAACAAAAATCAGATTCACAGAAATTGCATAATATAGTCAATCAGATTATGCAAAGTTGTAATCTTTCTCCAGATTGTCTGCACTGTACCGATGTGAACAATTTGACTTATATTTTCTGACATGAGGGAATCAATTAGTAGAGGAATGAATTAAGAAACATACAGCCCAGTAATGCTCGTCGCTGATGTTCCAACCGCCGGTGTAGTAACTGTAGCCAGCCATTGGGTCTTTCCTGTGAGTTCTCTGAGCAGCCAGCACAAATGAGCTGCTGTCTAGTGTTGTTACATTTGACGCTGCCGGGGCCTCTTCGGCTAGCAATCTCGATGCAAAGCTGCCATCTTCTCCTGTTTCATGCAGTCAACAATTTTTATTGATTTGTGAAATTCAGAGTTCAGTTAAATTAGAAATAGTTTCTCAAATTGTCATGTTAGCTTTAAAAGTTGGCTAGATACTTCATCAAAAAAAAAAATTTCAAGGAGAAAAGTTTTAGAAATGCATTATTAATATTTTGAAATAATGAAATGCTTTGTGAATTCAATCAACATCCTTTCCTATGCTTTGTTATTATTATTATTTCTTTTCAAAAAGAATGGAGGCCATTTAGTAATGAAGGCAAAGATTTTCATTTAGAAACAAAATTATAATATGTAGTAAACTCCCTAAAGAAAAATATCACCTCAAGAAGAGGAAAATCACCTTCAAGGTCGCATTTTTATTAATTCATCATTTTTTGGAATCATTAATTCATCAATAGATACTTTGTAAAAAGAAACAAAAGAAATTTCATGATTTATATTTTTGATATTTTATATTTGACAGGGAAAATTGATAATCAACCATGATTACAATTAACAGATACATTATCAAATTTTGGAGAAAAAAATAAATGCATAAATAGATATATAAAATGTCGCACTCTCGCAAGAAATTTAGATTATGATTGAAACGAACAAGAACTAAAAAAAGAAAGATGATTGAAGAATGAAGAATGATGAACGAACAAAATAGGGGAAAAAAAAAAGAAAATACAAAAAATTATGTAACCTTTTCTACAAAATAAAAACAAAACCTGATACGGATTTGCCGTCGATCTCATGGTAGACATGCGAAGGGTGAGAAGCCGAGATGGGCAGGAAGAAGAACAGCAAGAGGAATGAGGAAACAAGCATTGATGAAGAACAAGAATGGTGTACCATTCTTTTTAGCTGTTCTTCTTCTTCTTCTTCCTCCTCTCTCAATGTCTTTGTCTTCTACTAATAATAATAATTTGGTTGCTGAGATAAACCCTTCTTATCACAATGGCTTTTTGTTCTTTATAATTATTTTTTGGTTGATATATTATCTCCTATTTTTGTGGGAAATTGGGTTAATTAATCAAATTAATCAATGCTGATTATGAGGAAGAGGAAAAGGATGGAAATCAATGGAGATGTCTCTCTGTCTTTCCATATTTCGCTTTGTTGGAGCTCCAGAAATTCCCTTTATCAAAATAAACAGCTCTTGTTTCTGCAAATACAAACAACTCTTTATTTTTGTTTTTGTGGGTGTTTTGGCAAAATTTGGAAGGCTTTTGGTTTGGTTTGTCCACTGTTTTCCTTGATGGCAGAAAAACTGTTGAGGAGAGAAGAGAAGAGAGCGCCACATTCGGCTACCTATTCAGTTTTGGCAGTTGTCTCAAATCCTCCTAATTAAATGGCCACACCAACACAGCAACACTGCATAAATAATATATGGGCATGATACTTCAATCCTGGATGTGCTGTGGCGCATAGCATATGGGAATTATTACAAATTGTCACAATTTGAGTGTTTATATAAGTAATAAGTGTTCAGAAAAAAAAATTTGTCTATCCCTTAAAAAGAAACAAATCTTAATATTATCCCTCTTTTGAAACAAATCTCAAAACTATTCCTATTTTACCTGCGGTCACGATCACAATTCAAAGTGACCGCAAAGGTCAGAAGCATCGGCTGAATGCTGCGGTCAGACTGACGTCTAACCAATTTTTACACGACTGACCGCTTCGGTCATATTGACTTGTGACCGTGGCCGCTAGTAAAATAAGGATAGTTTCGAGATTTGTTTGAAAAGAGGGATAGTATTAAGATTTGTATTTTTTAGGGATAGACAAAATTTTTTTTTAAAGTGTTCATATATCTACAAATATACAAATTTTGTAACACATTTCAAATTTTGTAACAATTATCTCAAATTTGTGTCAGTGTGGATAGGATCTAAATTCACTACAGGCCCTGCTTTTCTTGATACGATGGTTAAGAAACATCGAAGTACCTTGAGATTAGTACGGCAACTGATCCCGACCGTCCGATCAGAAAAGCAGGCCTGTTTTTCTTTTCAGAAGAGCAGCAAATTCAGATTCACGTGGATATGACACATTTGTTGTCAACAGTCAATACTGACCCATAGCATATCATCACACTGTTCAAAGTTGCTTTCTAGTTGTGACTTGTGCATTGTGATTTTATTGTTTTTTTTTGTTCTGTTTGCAATGACAGTGAAAGAATGTAAGATATTTTATTTTAGAGATAATGATGGCATGCCCCTTGTTTTGGGACAAAGAGTAGGTCCGATGCCCTTCGGACCGAAGTTGGTTCGATGAGCATCAGGAACCACATGATCTTATATCCAAACTGATGACTTGATTAACGGATTTGTACCCGTTAAGAGATTAATGTCTATTACCTTTCCTCCAGAATCCAACCCTCACTTCTCTCTCTCGTTTTCCTTTTTCTCCTCCATTTTGAAGAAACCCTCTCTACCGTTCACACTAGTACTCTCCCACTCACTCAGCCCACGCGGCGCACCCTTTCAGCCGTACGCGGGGCATGACCGTCGCCATCGTTTTCAAGCTCGATGAATCAACCGCCGTTATCTGAGGAGAGGGAGAAGGGAGCAGGAAGCGGCCACCGCAGGTTGCAAATGGTGGCGGCGTCGGCGCAAAGGTGGCCCATCCGGCGGCGGCGGAGCATCCAACGGCAGCGAGGCGGCACAGGGAGGTCTCAGCGCCGAGTCAAGAGATTGGAGCTGCAAGCGGATTTGAGACATCCGATTTCGGGTTTAGTTGCTAACGGGTTCAATTCGTTCCTGTGCTGGAGGGCTCCGCTAATCAAGAGATCGATTCGAAATCTAAGATCGTGTGGTTTTTGATGCTCATCGAACCAACTTCGGTCCGATGGGCATCGGACCTACTCTTTGTCCCTTGTTTTCACCCCATGACTCTTGATGACTAGGATTCCTAGGATCAAGTGTGGTTATGAATTGTGTAGTATTCGTGTAACGATAAACATAAAAACTAAGTAAATGGTCTAGTTATGTCACAATAATTTGAACAAAATTTACAAATTTGGTGTAATCATTTCTGGACTACCAACCTAGAATATTTGAACCTAGAAGCTACTAATCTTACTATACGAAATTTAGCAGTCGTAATTAATAATTTTGCTCAGTAACAATTTTTTTTAATCACTTTTAATTGAAATTACATATGAACGACTGGCTTATCACCAAGAGAACTGAAATTTATAAAGACGCGCTAAAGGCAACCGAATCCATAGGACCCTCTGAAGGTTTTATTAAATCAATAGAAGTCAGCCAGAAGGCCACCGCAGCCCTGATCAAACAGAACAACACAATTATCCAACTGCTGGTCAAGATAAGCGAAAACCTCGACGACTGTTTGGAAACAGTCAAAGATATTAAGAAGGTCGTAGCTGAGAAATCAGTTGGGACGTATTCTGATATCTCCGCAAAAACCATTGAAGATCTGGAGAAGAACCTCCAAAAACTCAATCTCGGGGAACCGCTTCGTAAGCCAAAACCGAAGCCTGCACCTTTCTACGTCTTTAAGGACCCACAGAAGGTCTTTGAAGAAGAAAAGCGTAAAGCTTCAAAATGAGCAGAACTCAAACCCGAACAGAGATGGCGTCACGACTGAAAGGAATAGCACGATGGCTAGAGATGCGGAAATTAAAATTTTTCTAACCAAAGCATGTGCAGTTCAATCAGATCTTGCCAAACGAACGACTTATACTGATCTACACAATAACATGCATAGAGAGGCAGTAGTTATACCTTTGACGCGTAAACGGTTGCTCGGTATGCTGTCCGGTTGCGCGTCGCCCTTGTCCACCAAAGGTTCGACCACCACCGTCCGTCTAGGCAAGAAGAACGTTGACGGCGGGTCCTTCGATCTTTTCCTCGCACGAATCTCAACCCTAAACCCTAGGTTTGATAGAGGAGATTTCTCAACACATGAGAGAGAGAGAGAGGAAGAAAGGTGGCTGGGAAAAACTTACTTTTTCGTGCATGAAACCTTCCCTTTTATACTTGTCAAGAGTGATTAAGGAAACCCTAATCACATACCATAATCTGCCTTTCTGTCAGGTTGCGTTATAACGCACCCAATATTGCGTTATAACGCAACACCTGACAGAACCAGATTTCTGTCACAGATTCCGTTATAACGTAACATATGTTGCGTTATAACGGAACTGCTGACAGAACCAAATGACAAGTATTCTCTCATATGTTCGAGACATAAGATCAAAACATCATAGCCATGATGATATTCAGGTTATCATGATGCCCAATCAAGCTCAAGTCAGGCCGCGCCTGATTTGACTTATTGCCATCACTCGTTACACGTTCGCCGACGTGACACGAACCTGAACAGGACTAATGGTCGAGAGCCTTTGTAGGTGTGACCTTATAGGGATCTGGATCATGTTGGGTTGCATTAACAGTGATTCTCATCTACCTGTTTAATGCTGATCATCATCAGTGTCAAGCCATCCACGTGACGATCCCCAAATGATACAGACAGTACGCACGTCCACGTAGTATCTTGATCCTGAGTAAGAGTACCTTACTTGTGTTGATTCTATGTCATATGAATATCCAAGATCAGTCCGAGGCAGGATTGTGTCATCCTCACGACTATATCATTTACTTGACGTCCATATAGATTAAACACATGACTAAGATTAATCATTGCGCGCGTGTGTAATCCATAATGTCAAGGGGCCCAGTGGATATCATAACTCATCTATGATGAGAAACATTCCAGTATCTTGATCATCCATGATCCAAGCTACCAATTCTACACACCGAACTGGAATCCCTTATGCCACCTGTTACGGTTGGGATAGGAAACTAGTCACAGTGTGCAGTCATGATATTTGATCTGACAACCTCAACCGTGAATCCAACACTGACAAGAATATGAATGACATAACACATTCCTTTTGTCATATTCTTGTCGCGGTCAGTCCAATGCCATGTCACAGAGAATGTGCACATGCATCCATATGATCTAGTTGATAGCCGCGCTATCAATGGGACGTGATACAAACCCATCTGCTAGACTCATATGCTGATCCTATCCGACCAACTAGAGTACCATGCTAGTTATCATAGATCAGGGCAGTTTTAGAATTGACGTCATACCCATCATGGCATATCACTTGCTCTTGTCGTAAACGACACAAGCCATAACGTAACATCAATTCAAGGAAACTAATGAATAAAACATCCAAATAAGAATAACCATGAACAAGCGAATACCATATATATATAAATATAAATATGTATGTTTCTCTAGTACATAAACACTAACAATCTCCCACTTGGACTAGAGACATCATATCCTCTACGTCCAGTGAAGTGTACCCTAAAACAAAAGTAAAGTACAACCACTACATCATCAGACCCAGCCTACGCGGCGTCGAATGCCCATGGCCGATCTATGAAGATTCGTCTTATCCAAAGACAGTGGCTTTGTTAGCGGGTCAGCTGTGTTGCTGTCCGTATCCACCCTGCTGATTCTCACATCACCTCGATTCACAAAGTCGCGAATCAGGTGATACTTGCGGTCGACATGCTTGCTTTTCTGGTGCGATCTCGGCTCCTTGGCTTGAGCGATAGCTCCGTTGTTGTCACAATAGAGCTCAATCGCCTCAAGTGAACTCGGAACAACCTCAAGTTCTTGCAAGAACTTGCGCAACCAAACCCCTTCCTTGGCGGCTTCAGCTGCGGCTACGTACTCGGATTCGGTGGTAGAGTCTGTCACGCACTCTTGCTTTGAGCTCCTCCAGCTCACAGCGCCACCGTTCAACGTGTACACGTATCCTGATTGCGATCGCAAATCATCTTGGTCGGTCTGGAAACTAGCATCCGTGTAGCCCCTGGCTACTAGCTCAGTTTGACCACCATAGATTAGGAGCATCTCCGAAGTATTCCTCAAATACTTCAGTATGTTTTTGACAGCTGTCCAATGCTTGAAACCGGGGTTCGACTGATATCTGCATGTCATGCTCAAAGCATATGCAACATCAGGGCGAGTACAAGTCATGGCATACATGATCGATCCGATCGCTGACGCGTACGGAATCCGACTCATCCTCTCAAGCTCATCAGTCCCTGAAGGACATTGACTCTTGCTTAATTTAATGCCATGAGACATAGGCAGAAATCCCTTCTTGGAATCTTCCATGCCGAATCTCTTCAAGACTTTGTCTATGTAGGTACGTTGACTTAATCCGATAAGTCGCTCAGATCTATTCCTATAGATTCTGATTCCCAACACATAGACTGCCTCGCCCAAGTCCTTCATCGAGAAAATCTTCATCAATGAAGACTTGACCCCGTTCAACATTGGCACATCATTGCCTATGAGCAATATGTCATCAACATATAGGACTAGGAATACGACCGAGCTCCCACTAACCTTCTTGTATACACAAGGTTCCTCTTCGCATTTCTTGAAATCAAATTTCTTGATTTCACGATCGAATCGCAAGTTCCAACTCCGAGATGCTTGCTTAAGTCCATAAATGGATCTCTTAAGCTTGCATACCTTCTTAGCACTTGACGAATCCTCAAAACCCGACGGTTGTACCATGTACAACTCTTCTTCTAAATCGCCGTTTAGAAAAGCGGTTTTGACATCCATCTGCCATATTTCATAATCATAAAATGCGGCAATGGCTAAAAGGATCCGAATTGACTTGAACATAGCGACAGGTGAGAAGGTCTCATCGAAATCGATCCCTTGGATCTGTCGATATCCCTTCGCCACTAGTCTGGCCTTGTACGTAGTCAAATTCCCGTCTTTGTCACTCTTCCTCTTGAAAACCCATTTGTTCTCAATTGGCCTAAAGCCTGGAGGAAGGTCAACCAGGTCCCAAACCTGATTGTCGTACATAGACTGAATTTCGGCTTTCATGGCTTCCAGCCACGAGTCGGAATCTGGTCTGCTCATCGCATCATCGAAGCTCACAGGATCATCAGTATCCAAACTGGTGATCTCATGCAGACCCAACCATCTTTCAGGTTGACGAACCACACGTTGTGACCTTCTAGGAATAACCCTCGGAGGCGGTTGTGATGCTTCTTCAGGTTGTAGCTCAGGCACATCCTGCAAAGGCACTTCCTCATCTACTCGAGTTTGCACTTCCTCAACCGGAGTCGAGGGTGTGTTCACTTGAGTTTCGGCAGGAATGTCTTCGGCCTCTTCCATCCGCGATGGATCAGGGCTTAAGAAGCTCCCACTAACCCCTGCAACCCTGGGTGGAAATCTCAAGTTTCCATCTTGCAACTCCACTGGAATTTCTTCAAGTTGGATGTTGCTCCCACTACTCTTTCTTGCGAGAAATTCCTTCTCCAAGAACACACCATGACGAGCAACAATCACCTTGTTCTCATTCCGGTGGAAGAAGTAGTAGCCCTGAGTATTTTTGGGGTATCCCACAAAGAAATACTTGTCCGATCTAGAATCGAGCTTTCCTGAGGTTTTATCTTTCCTCACGAATGCCTCGCATCCCCAGATCTTAAGGAAAGACAAGGGAGGCACCCTCCCAAAACATAACTCGTATGGTGTCTTCTCCACGGACTTAGACGGAACACGGTTTAGCATGAACGCGGCTGTCTCCAGCGCATAACCCCAGAACGATGCTGGGAGAGTTGCAGCACTCATCATTGATCGGACCATGTCCATCAATGTCCTGTTCCTCCTCTCGGAAACGCCATTCCATTGAGGAGTCCCCGGCGGGGTCAATTGTGAGACGATCCCACAATCTTTCAGGTAAGAGGTGAACTCAATACTTAGATACTCACCACCGCGATCCGATCGCAAGACCTTGATCTTCTTGTTGAGTTGATTCTCTACTTCGTTCTTAAACTCTTTGAACTTGTCAAAGGTTTCAGACTTATGTCTCATCAAGAAGACATAACTGTATCGACTGAAATCATCAGTGAACGTGACAAAGTACGAGTATCCACCTCGGGCATTAATGCTTAAAGGGCCCACACACATCGCTGTGCGCTAGTCCCAACAAGTCATTTGCTCTTTCACCTTTCTTCTTGAAAGGCGCCTTAGTCATCTTGCCAAGCAAGCAAGAGTCGCAGGTGTCCAGTGAGTCCATCTCAAACTGGCCAAGAAGCCCCGCTTCTTTCAACCTTTTAATGCGATTCTCATTTATATGACCTAGGCGGCAATGCCACATGAAAGCCTCGCTTTCATTTGAGATCCTCGGTCTCTTGGTTTGTATACTAAGAATAGGCGTATCCAAGTCGAGCAAATACAGACCATCTGTTTTAACACCAGAACCATAATGTAAACTATTCAAAGAAAAATTCATCAAACCTTTCTTAATAGTAAACTCAAAATCATCTGAATCCATACGCGATACAGATATTATGTTCTTAGTAATGCAAGGACAAAAATACACTTCAGATAAATGTAAAATAAGGCCCGTAGGCAAAGATAAATCTACGTCGCCAACATCGGTCGCCGATATAATCGCACCATTGCCGACACGCATCTGTATTTCCCCTTTGCTCAGCCGTCTCCTATTTCTTAGCACCTGCACATTACCAACAATGTGAGCACCTGAACCTGAATCCAAAATCCAGTTCTTAGAAATAGTAGCGAGATGTGTCTCAAAGACATAGATACCTGGTCCTTGGATCAAGTTCTTAGTCTTGAGCTGGGGGCAGTCCCTTCTCCAATGACCCTTGCCATGGCACTCATAGCATTCGGCGTCAGCTGGGATTACCTTTGCGGCCTTAGGCTGGTCCGCGACCACGCCCTTGCCCTTGTTGCTCTTCTTGGGCCTAGGCTTGCGCTTGCCCTTCTTGACTTTCTTCCCAGTCTCAGACACGGTGAGGACATTAGAAGGCCCCGCCTTCTTGAAGTCCACCTCCGCTGACCTGAGGAGACCATGAAGTTCGCACAGCGTTTTCTCCATCCCACTCATGTGATAGTGAGTCACAAAGCTGCTGAAGGTGTGTGGGAGAGAATTGAGCACGATATTCACGGTGTGATCCCTAGGGAGAGGCGCGCCGAGCCTTTCCAGTTGCTCAGCGTAGCTCATCATCTTAAGCATGTGAGCTGATACAGAACTCCCCACAGACATTCGGCAGTTGACAAAAGAAGTCAACACGTTGTAACGCTCGACTCGCAACTGCTCAGCGAACAAGTCCGCGAGCTGTTGCATAATCTTGTGCGTAGGCATGTCCTCGAACCGCCTTTGCAGCTCAGGATCCATGATCGCGATCAAGAGAGTCCCAACGTCCAACTCGTCTGCCAGGTGCGTCTGCACCGAGACGTAAGCCGGATTCTTAGCCATGACGGCCGGGTTAGTATCCGTGGCCGCCTTCTCCACTATGAACTCCGGAGGCATTTCCTCGCCCTCCGGTAGGGGAGTAGTCAAGACGTACTCCTTCCTCTCTCTCTTCAGAACATTCCTGAGGTTCCGGAGCCAATCAGAGTAGTTGGCACCGTCGGAACGGAGAGGATTGCGGTCCAAGACTGGACGCAGGGAGTTCGTGTTAGCCATGTCTACAAAAATTACCACAAGAGAAAATCGCAGTTAAGTTCATGAAATTCATTTTGTTTTTAAGAAAACAACTTCCACTATAGTTTGTAAAGTTCGTCCAATTACCATAGTAGGCCCAAGATCCATATTTTCAGTTAAGTTGTCCAGCGGCGGCTAGGTATTACAATTTAACCTATTTTAGGTAGACCACGCCGGGTCAATCGTGCCGCGCACGACTCTTGGCGCATCAAGGTCCGCGACCTCGACGCTATCCCCAAAGCCAGCGTCGGCATGGCCTTTGCCAAGTCGTAACCTCTCCTTATTTGGTTCGGCACGCACGGCGTACCCCACGACCCGTCACTCCCTCAATTCGACTTCCTACTTAATTCGGTCAAGTCTCCAAGAGCTCGTTTAGGGAGGTGGATAAGGAAGGCAACGGGAAATTGCACTTGGGTTGGTTGGACTAATGCAGGTCAAATTGCGAGTTGGTGGGGCATGATAAAACCGAATACCATACTTATTTATTCTACGACTCAACCATAGCAATAAATTCACAACAATCTCAAACAACTGACAAGCATTTAGGGCATACAAGCCCCGCGAGATATATGGCCCCGCTCCAAGCTCCATCCGCCGAGATCGCGTGAGTTCTAAGCTTGGTACCTGTTTTTCCATTCCCATATCCTAACTAGAAATAAAACTATTCCTTAAAGCGATATGAAATGAAAAACATATATTAATGCTACCCAATTAACCCTTGGGGCACGCAGGCCTCAAATTAATTAATTAACACACTAATATACCACGGGGCACCAAGGCCGCATTACAAACATTCACAAACAATCAATACATCACACAAGGCATTGATCTTTGGCCATATATCCCGCACCTGCAAACATTCTCATACACACATACAAGACATTTTGCAAGTAGAGTAATAAGATCTAATCAGTTTATAAACAAGTAATAATCATTAAGCAATAACTAATTAAATTCAGCCTCTGTCACAGGTTGCGTTATAACGCAACATATGTTGTGTTATAACGGATCTCGCCGGATCAGTCTGCAAAACCGACAGGTTGCGTTATAACGCAACAGAGAGTTGCGTTATAACGGAACCTCTCTGTTTTCAGACCCTGCCCCTTACCGTTTCGATCCGCGATCAAAACCGTCACTTTGTACGATCCAAACACGTCATAATACATGTCAATCAAGTACTGTGACATCCTCAAATTTATTAAAAATTAATCTAAGGCCTTAAGGGCACAATTCAATCAATTATCTACTCTAACAATTATTCACGTGTTTATCAAATCGATTAATCTCAATTACAAGGCATAATATCGCCTCAAAGCAACAAATCAGTTCAAGTTTGGCCAACCTTGGCTCTGATACCACTGAAAGGAATAGCACGATGGCTAGAGATGCGGAAATTAAAATTTTTCTAACCAAAGCATGTGCAGTTCAATCAGATCTTGCCAAACGAACGACTTATCGCTGATCTACACAATAACATGCATAGAGAGGCAGTAGTTATACCTTTGACGCGTAAACGGTTGCTCGGTATGCTGTCCGGTTGCGCGTCGCCCTTGTCCACCAAAGGTTCGACCACCACCGTCCGTCTAGGCAAGAAGAACGTTGACGGCGGGTCCTTCGATCTTTTCCTCGCACGAATCTCAACCCTAAACCCTAGGTTTGATAGAGGAGATTTCTCAACACATGAGAGAGAGAGAGAGGAAGAAAGGTGGCTGGGAAAAACTTACTTTTTTGTGCATGAAACCTTCCCTTTTATACTTGTCAAGAGTGATTAAGGAAACCCTAATCACATACCATAATCTGCCTTTCTGTCAGGTTGCGTTATAACGCACCCAATATTGCGTTATAACGCAACACCTGACAGAACCAGATTTCTGTCACAGATTCCGTTATAACGTAACATATGTTGCGTTATAACGGAACTGCTGACAGAACCAAATGACAAGTATTCTCTCATATGTTCGAGACATAAGATCAAAACATCATAGCCATGATGATATTCAGGTTATCATGATGCCCAATCAAGCTCAAGTCAGGCCGCGCCTGATTTGACTTATTGCCATCACTCGTTACACGTTCGCCGACGTGACACGAACCTGAACAGGACTAATGGTCGAGAGCCTTTGTAGGTGTGACCTTATAGGGATCTGGATCATGTTGGGTTGCATTAACAGTGATTCTCATCTACCTGTTTAATGCTGATCATCATCAGTGTCAAGCCATCCACGTGACGATCCCCAAATGATACAGACAGTACGCACGTCCACGTAGTATCTTGATCCTGAGTAAGAGTACCTTACTTGTGTTGATTCTATGTCATATGAATATCCAAGATCAGTCCGAGGCAGGATTGTGTCATCCTCACGACTATATCATTTACTTGACGTCCATATAGATTAAACACATGACTAAGATTAATCATTGCGCGCGTGTGTAATCCATAATGTCAAGGGGCCCAGTGGATATCATAACTCATCTATGATGAGAAACATTCCAGTATCTTGATCATCCATGATCCAAGCTACCAATTCTACACACCGAACTGGAATCCCTTATGCCACCTGTTACGGTTGGGATAGGAAACTAGTCACAGTGTGCAGTCATGATATTTGATCATGACAACCTCAACCGTGAATCCAACACTGACAAGAATATGAATGACATAACACATTCCTTTTGTCATATTCTTGTCGCGGTCAGTCCAATGCCATGTCACAGAGAATGTGCACATGCATCCATATGATCTAGTTGATAGCCGCGCTATCAATGGGACGTGATACAAACCCATCTGCTAGACTCATATGCTGATCCTATCCGACCAACTAGAGTACCATGCTAGTTATCATAGATCAGGGCAGTTTTAGAATTGACGTCATACCCATCATGGCATATCACTTGCTCTTGTCGTAAACGACACAAGCCATAACGTAACATCAATTCAAGGAAACTAATGAATAAAACATCCAAATAAGAATAACCATGAACAAGCGAATACCATATATATATAAATATAAATATGTATGTTTCTCTAGTACATAAACACTAACAACGACCATCTATAAGCAACCGTGACCAACAAAATCAAAACCGAGAACAAACACCCACAGTAGAAGACCAAATAAGAGGCTACAGACTTGGACAGCGAGCATGGCACTCATTAAGCCGTATGATGCCCAGGAGACAACAAGGGTATCAAAGAACACTCGAGTCCCAGATGAATCCAGATGCGGAACTCAACCTGTCACAATTTAGAAGAGCACAAAATGTTCCTGCTGAAGTACTTTACCAAGCAGGGAGTCTTTTCCAAACCCAGCATCAGGTTTATCAACACTACTCAGACCAGAGAATTTCAGTTGTAGATAACCAGCAACTGGAATTACCATTCATTACACAACAAGGATTTGAGAGACTACAAAGAGAAGGCCTACAGCATCTCCACATGGGCCTGATCATGATCCGTCTCTTTACTCTTCACAGAGTAGCTGCAGGGGTCAATGCTCTTGTGGTAATCCAGGATACAAGATGGTCTGATGAAAGATCTATAATTGGCATTATGGAAATGGATCTAACTCATGGGTCTCAATTGGCCTATATTGCCTCAAATATGATGCTATCCATAAGGGATTTCTATAATCATATCCAGCTGGTAATTCAAACTCATGGATATGACACATGGCGAGTTGGTGAAAGCAACCTGCTGCTGACGAGATCACTCATTGGGAGGCTTTCAAACACTAATTTCACGGGATTTAGATACAACATCAACAATGTATCTGATTATCTCACAAGTCATGGAGTTCAAGCTATCCCAGGGCAAAGGTATACCACTGCAGAATTAAGAGGAAGACAGTGGATACTCAGACCAATGTAGCAGCCTGAAGCTCAACATCCTCAAAGAGCAGTTACACAAATGCGAACCGATGGCTCACTACTGCTCAGATTCACAAACTATGGTGTAACTCCGCCACCTCAAGAACAACCAAGAGGTGAATTTGATGAAGAACAATTGGAAGAAGAAATCATAGCTATGGTCCTTTGTTATGATGCAGAAGAAGAATCTAATAATGAGGATGAAACAGAAGATGACATTTTCTGGGGAGCCCTATCTGTCACTGCACAGCTGATAGAAGGTCCAAAAGATGACTGTCCTATCTGGGATAGTTATAATGAAGAAGAAGCAGAAATGGATTTTATCAATCCATTTTTTTGTGGAAGGTGGTGGGAAAGAACAAAAAGAACAAAAACAAATTGAAACTATTTTCATGATGCATGATCAAGAAGAAGAAGAAACAGAATACCTAAAACTGAAATAGTTTTTACAAGAAAGAGCTTTTTCTAGTGCAACATCTAGTGTTTATCATCCACCCCCAAAGCCTCTTGTGGGACAAGTGTCCTATACACCAGCTAGGCTTGAAGCTAAACATGATGGAGCATCAACCTCTCAACAACCTCCATCAAGCTGGCAAAGACCTAAAAACTTGAGTTTACCAGGAGGAGTGGGTCATCACCATAATGAAATGTGGAATTTACCAGCAGCAATGTTCTAAATAGCGCGCTATAGCGACGCTATAGCGCGCTATAGCGTTTTCTGGATCCAAAACGCGATGCTATTGGCCAACACTGTGCAAGTTGCGCTATTTCCGCTATAGCGTAAATAGCGTGCGCTATAGCGCATAGCGTGATAGCGTCAAAATAGCGCGCTATGCTACATAACATATTTTTTCAGAAGATGATAATGAGCCGCCAGTTAAGTTTGATACTGAGCCAATAGATAATGAAGTGTCTGAAGAATCTATAGAATAATATATGGTTTGACTTGAAATTAGAGTAAAACCTGATATATATGATATTTTGTATAGGGTTGATAATATGATTAGTGACTTTTTGTGCAGGAAATGACTTGGGATTAATGACTATTTTGCACAGGAATCCAGGAAATGACATTTTTTGTGCAGAAAATGACACAACTTGTGACAGTTTAGATCATTTTGTATATAAAACAATCCTATATCAGATATTTTGAATAGCAACTCGGACTTTGTACTAGTTTAATACAAAAACATTAGTTTGTTAATTATTTTGTTTTGATTATTTGCTCTGTAAGAATTCTTAGTAATGTTGAAATTTAATACAAAAATATAATACAATTCATAAAATTAATGGACACGCTACGTACGATAGCTTTCGCTATAGCACGCTATAGCGGCGATAGCTTTTCCGAAGACCCGCCGCGATGACGCTATAATCGCGATTTAGAACCTTGACCAGCAGCAATGCAACAACAAGGCGCTTTGCTGGTATTACCCGAAGATATTGGTCTCTATAATGATACCATATCAAGATGGGAATCAATCACTCTAAATCTCTTGAGTGAAAGAACCTTTGATGATAACAAAGCCAAAATGATGTTAATGGAGAACCTCCTTGGTGAAACTGAAAAGAAGATTTGGATCCAATGGCGAATGGCGTTCAAAGAACAATATGCTATACTCACAAATATTGCCGATGATCCAAAAAATGTTATATCACAAATCCGAAGAGTAATGCTATTGGAGGATCCCTACCAAGGAACAACAGACGAGCAAGATCGTGCATACCATGATATTGAAAGATTAAGCTGCAACAATGTGAGAGACCTTTTCTCTTACATGAATGATTACAAGGTTCTAGCAGCAAAATCTGGGAGAATGTATGTAAATGAAGAACTCTCAGCAAAGTTTTTCAGAAAAATGTCCCCTCTTATTGGCAATGAACTTGAAGAGGCATTCTAGAAAAAGTTTCCTGGTAATATTATTGGTGTCATGCCTAGAATACACTTCTCTTACCAGTATTTGGCAGAGATGTGTAAGAAGGCGGCAATGCAACGAAGCCTTAAAGACCTAACCATATGCAGCCGCATACTCATACCAGGAGAATACCATAACAGCCGAAAGAAGAATGGTCTTAGAAAAGCCAAGACCTACAAAGGAAAGCTACATGACTCACATGTGCAAGTGTTCAAACGAAAACATCCTGACTGAGTCCGCAAATGCAAATGCTTTTATATGCGGAGAAGAAGGTCATTTTGCGTGAGATTGCAAGAGGAATAGAGGGAACATCGCAAGAGCAGTGGTGTTGGATAATCTGGACCTACCAGATGACATAGATGTGGTGTCAGTGGATCTAAATGAACCTGACAGTGATGCCATATGCAGCCTCTCAGAAGGAGAAGCTGGTAACACGGAGGTTTATGTGCGAACTGCAATTAAAGAAATCCCTTGGGAAGGCGCTATGATGCTGCAAATTGAGCATTATAGATGGAGAAGTAAAGTTCAGCTTCCTGAGAAGCAAGAACAGTGCCAACACCAATTTAGCACTGAAGTCCAAATCAATGGTAACTGTAGTTTTTGCAAAGTCGAAACAAATAAAAACTACAGGATAGGCTGTGAAGATTGTAAACTTCTAGCCTGTGCCATGTGCTCACCATTTTATCTGGGAAAAGAAATACAACCGAAAACTCAATTTGAGCCCAGACAATACTCCAATAAAGATACCCTTATAAAAGAACTCATAAAATATGTTGAGTTCTTAGAAGCTGAAAATGAACGATTACAAAAACTTCTACAATAAACCCAGATACAAACTCCCGAAGAAGAGTTGGCAGAACAAGAACCTCTACAGGAAAACCGGATAAAAATCCTTGAAGAGGAATTGGCAGAAGAATTCAGAGAACTGGCAATCTCTGATAAAGGAAAGAAGAAAATAACCTACCTAGAAGAACCAATAATGGAGGAAGATGATGAAGATGGTGAAGCTGCACTCGTAGTCTTCATTGACTATGCGGCATATAAAGCAGAAGTTCTAACACAAGTTCAACAGCCCAGACAGCACAAAAAGATTGATAATAGGTTGTATAACCTGATAGTATCCATTGAAATCCCTGGAATCAAAAGATTTGATATCTGAGCAATCCTCGACATTGGCGCATCAACCTGCTGTATTTGCCAGACAACCATCCCCAATGAAGCCCAAGAGAAAACATTATACCCAGTCCAAATCACAGGAGTAAATTCACGACAAGTTGTCAATACAAAACTCAAGCAAGGACAACTCGTGATTGGAGAAAACAAGTTTCGTATTCCTTTCACCTATTGCTTTCTAATGGGCATGCGTGAAGGGATACAGATGCTCCTTGGGTGTAATTTTATAAGATCGATGGCAGGAGGATTAAGAATTGAAGGCAAGGTGCTTACATTCTACAAGAATGTTACAGAGATCCATACCACAACAGAAACAATAGCAGTTCCAGCTGCTATACAAGAATTGGATCTAGAAGAACATGAATACCGACTAATCCAAGAAGCTGTCTTTTACCAAAACCCAATTACCATCAAAACCTTTGAAAAAAGGTTTAGTCCACTATTAGCCCGTCTAAAAGACCAAGGCTATATTGGGAGCAACCCACTTCAACATTGGGCCAAAAACAAGGTTGTTTGCAAACTGGAGATCATCAACCCGGACCTTACAATTGAAGATAAACCGCTCAAACACGTAACTCCGGCCATGAAGGAACAATTTGACCGCCATATTAAAGCCTTACTTGAAATTGGTGTAATCAGGCCAAGCACAAGCAGACACCGAACAATGGCATTTATGGTCAATTCTGGGACATCAATTGATCCAAAAACTGGGAAGAAAATAAAAGGCAAGAAGAGGATGGTCCTCAACTACAAAACCCTCAATGACAACACCTATAAAGACCAATACTCTCTGCCAGGTATCAATACAATTTTGAAAAAGATCAGTAATAGCAAGATCTTTTCGAAATTTGATCTGAAGAGCGGCTTTCATCAAGTTGCTATGGATCCAGCATCTATACCATGGACTGCTTTCATAGTCCCTGGAGGATTATATGAGTGGTTAGTCATGCCATTCGGATTAAAAAATGCACCCGCTGTGTTCCAAAGAAAGATGGACAACTGCTTCAGAGGAACAGAAGCATTCATAGCAATCTATATAGATGACATTTTAATATTCTCACAGACAGAGGAAGAACACGCAAACCATTTGGAGGTAATGCTTTCTATTTGTGAGAAGAATGGACTTGTGTTGTCACCCACAAAGTTCAAAATAGCTGTACCCGAGATAGAATTTCTTGGTGCAACTATTAATCGGGGAAGGTTAAACTCCAAGAGCATATAATCAAGAAGATTATCAACTTTGATATGGAGTCTTTGAAGGAAAAGAAAGGGCTTCGCTCCTTTCTTGGTATTCTCAACTATGCAAGGGCGTATATTCCAAAACTGGGTACCAAACTCGGCCCTTTGTATTCTAAAACTTCTCCCCATGGTGACAAGAGGCTGAAACCATCTGATATCAACCTAATCAGACAAATCCAGAATGAGGTTCAAAATCTTCCAGACCTGGAGTTTCCCCCTGAAAAAGCCTATATTATCCTTGAAACTGATGGATGTATGGAAGGCTGGGGAGGTGTTTGCAAATGGAAGCCAAAGAAGGCGGATCCTCGCTCAACTGAGAAAGTGTATGCATACGCAAGCGGCAAATTTTCAGTCATAAAATCAACGATAGATGCAGAAATTCACGCCTGCATGGAGACCTTAACAGCCATGAAAATCCACTATTTAGATAAAAGTGAAATAACGCTTAGGATAGATTGCCAAGTGATTATTAGCTTTTATAATAAAACTGCTAACAATAAACCCTCTCGGGTTAGATGGATTAAATTTACTGATTTTGTGACAGGAACAGGTGTGCAGATCAATTTTGAGCATATTGACGGAAGGCACAACACCCTTGCAGATACACTGTCCTGGCTGACCACTTACTGCACAACAAGATGTCTCAACCTAGAGCAGACCGCGTTCATTTCCATGTTGGAGCCAGTTCTAGAGGAAATTCAAACTGGAATGCTGAACGATGCCAGCATTATGCTTCTATGCACTCGTATTCAGACAGTGTTCCCCTGTACACAACCGCAAACATCCATGACAAACACTACACCAGGGAACGCAATGGTGGATCACTCACAAATGCCGCTATCCACAGAGGTGTCATGCGTGAAGTCAAAGAACTTCAAGCAAGGATGACCTTTGCACAAATCAACGTACTGAAGACCATGCTTGAACGTGAGTATGAGACTGCACGTCCATACAGAAACTTTGATTGCATGATGGGTGATACCTGTTTGCTACTTGAAGAACAAATTCCAAAAATTAAGAAAATTGAGAAGGACCTTGACAACTTAATTACGCAATTTGTCAGGTGGTGAACGGTATTGAGAAGCGTGATGGACCCAACTACTGTCCTTCACAACCTTATCTAATAATTAAGATAAATAATCTGGTGGTGATCTATGAAAAACCACTATTTTCTTCGTGTGGAGTAAGCTCAATTATTTGAGCATCTTTTTCTTTTTGAAAATTTTGGCCTACCTATTTTGGCCAGTAGTGTGCTTTGAGTTAGTGCGATCCACTTTCGGTGGAGTGGTTGTACTATCTCTCTTTTTCTTTAATCAGTGCACCTAACTTTTGGATAGTGGGTGTACTGAGTGGGAGACAAAGGATTGTAGAAATCCCTTTATTCACATGACGATGGGGCCCAATGAGCACCCGGTGTGATAATTGAGATTCCATTCCCGAGTCTATATAAGTGTGTTTTCTCAGAGTTGCAAGACATCGCTGAGTTCCAGCAAGTCTTACTCCTCTCTCTGTAAGATATCCTCTACTTAATAAAATTTCTTTCCTCTTAAACTTCTAGTCTAGTATCTTTTAGCAACGAAGTTTTGGAGTTGAGATCCTAAGAACGGGCGTTTTCTTACTGGTAGCAGAGCTAGATTATATTGGTTAGTAAAGATTATATCTTTCTAAATTTTCTTTTATTCTAGGAGGTAGAAAAGGAAATGTTATACCAAAATTGTTGATATTGTTCATCTGTGTTGTCCAAAACTAGTTCATTTGCTGATATTGTTTGCCTGTTTACCTAAAACCTGAATATTAAAATCCGAAATTTTGAATATATAATTCTTGGTAAATAATGTTCAAACTGAAACAAAAGACCAGACCAGGCCATAGATAGGCACAGAGGCGAATGGCCATTAAGCCTTGTTGGAACCCGTTTGGGTGTGTCAAAGTTTGTACACAAAAGACCACACAATTATAACAAATAACTACCTTGGGGACCATTTACCTTTCCATGTCATCAAGACCCCCAGGGGCAAAACTTGTGACATCATATCAATACTCTTTATTTTAGTTAACACTTAACAGTCCAAATGGGATCTCTCTGCTTCGCAAAAATATTGTACAAACAATTATATTATTCTTAAGGTTTTCATATTTCTACATAAAAAAAATCCATAGACAACATATTATATTCACTTAAAAATGATACATCCAAAAAAAGTAAAATAATTTTTTTTTTTCTATCTAAAGCTAAACAGATATCATAATCTAAATCAGACCTTCTACAATAATTATCTAACTAATTTGTTCTAAGCAAATTTTGAAAAAACACACAATTCATTCTTAAAATACCGAGTGATTCATAATATAACTCTCTCAAATAAATAACAAAAAAAACCTTGTAGAACAAAAATGCAACAAGTAAATGGACAAAGACTTAACAAAACACAAAATGTTGATAGCAATCAACAAAAAAGAAAGTAGAACAGGAGGGAATTAATTACCGACCTCTCTATACTAGCGGATTTAATAGTAGAGGCGGCTAGCTTTCAAAATGAGTTTAAAGAGTAGAGGTGTAACATCCCGGCAAGCAGGTGGAACAGTAGCCGTGCTGACAAGCACAAGGCTATAAAATATGTAACAATATACTTTATCAATAACAAGTAAATAGCCACAATTCTCAAATAGCCAACCCCAGGTCCCAAACCCTTTATATACAATGGAATTAATTGATAAAATGAAATCCCATAAAACCCCTTGTGGCAACTATCTCAATCATTTATTTCACCCAAGTCATTCTTGCATCGCAAACCTGTAACCTGGAACCCACAAAAGTGGAACGGGTGAGAGTCTGAAATACTCTGAGTGTGGTATTTAGTTCCAGCCGGTGGTATATATCAAATCCACTAGCTAAACTGAATACCACTAAATAATCACTTTTTAATAATAACATGAATAAAGCTTATAAAATCATAACAATGCACGTCAGTGACGATAATCATTATCCCTGCAACTACAAATAATTAGACGTCAAGTCGATATTACATTCCAGTTTCCTTTTTCAAACCACTTTTACATTTATCCTGCAAAATCACACACAAACAACACAAACCTGTACCAGAAATCCAAATATCAAACATATCACACAAACCTGTATCAGACGAATATCCACAAACAACCTGCATATCCCATGCATCTTAGCACGTATCGGATATCACAAGAGGCGTATTAAATTATTGATGTAAATTATTTCCAATTTCTATATGGAACAAATTAAAGATCATTATATGCTTTAGTTTTGTAATTGATTTTGCAAATTAATTACAAGAGTTGATGCGATAATTTAACAAATAAATAAAAATTAACTAAAAATGTAGATTCTCTCATAAATCTATCGTCAAGATCCATAATATTTTCTTAGCTAGTCGGAATTGGTGTGTAAACCATCATGCATAATTATGGTAGAGTAATTTTGGCAGATTGAACAATTAAATAAAGAAGAGGGATCCATTGACAATGCTTAATTTGACAATCTTGACAATGGGAATTATAAAAAATTTATAAAAATTCACAACTGTTAAAAATGAAAAATAGTTTATGGATGTATTATTTAACTTATAGATTGATAGTGTTTCAAATTTCAATCAATTTGAACATCGTTTAATGGCTTATCAAAATTTTGTGCACTTTTCAACGGTTGTAAATTAACGGATCTTTGAAGAGCTATCAAATATCGCTTAAATTGAATATAATTGGAAACATAATCAATCTATAAGTTAAATAATACATCCATAAACTATTTTTTATTTTTAAGAGTTTTTGTGAATTTTTACAAATTTTTAAAAATTCTCATTGTCAAGATTGTCACATTAAGCATTGTCAATGGATCCCTCCTCTTAAATAAAATGTCAAGAGAAACTTTTGAGACATATATTTAGTTGATGATAACATTTCAAAAGCATAGAGTTTAAAGATAACAATTTTGGTTTTGGCTTTCTCGACCATGGATATATATAACAAAACTATTTATCTTATTAAACAAAATTAAATTAATAAGGGGGCTCATAATATTGTTGTTGTTATTATTTTGAAAAAAATAACTTTTGAAAATACCACCTTTTTTTTTTTTTTTTTTTGTAGGAGCCGCGTATTATATTTATATACGTAGCTTCTTAGGTAAATGAATCAACATATAATTCTCGCGTATGTAATCAATTTTTATACTTCAATAATAAATTCAATTTTTTATTTAAAAAATTTTACTTTTAAAAATAATTTCAACTTTAATTTAAATAAATATTTTACGTCAAAATAAAAAAATATTTTTTATAATAATCAGACTTATCAACTGCACAACGAACAATTATGCCATGTCATCCATATTATATGTCATTGATTTTGTTTGAGACTCTAAATCTTTTCATCTACTTTGATTTAATAATTTATGTGTTTTCTCTTTTCTCGTTATATACGATGAGTGTGATATATTTAAGATAAAATTTAAACTTTTATGGTTCAACATTTTTAAAATCATGTTTAAAATTTGTTAAATATAAGTGTTTTTTTTTTGAAAATAATTACAATTATATATTTGATGTTATTTTTTTTGGTAACGCCCCCAACTAACAGTTCTATAGTTTATATGAGTACCCCTAGCGTTCATAAATGGATTGTTTTTATAGAGTTTAAATATTACAAATTAAGTGTACCTATTACAAAATTGAATATATATATATATAACTGTTTACAAAATTTGTAAGTCTTTTTTTTTTTTTTTTTGAAATGACAAAATTTGTAAGTCCATAGACGGATAATTATTTGAGTGGACACGTGATATTTCTATTTGAATAATACTTAGCGTCTATAGAAAAACCATCTATAGCATCTACAGGTTACATTTCGAAATGTATTTGTTACATTTCAAAAACGTATTTATTACATTCTATATACTATATACGTCTGTGGACGTATATATGGACGGTTCATTGAAACAGTTTTTCAATGGACGCAGGATGTTTGTCTTTCCATTTTGATAAATGTGATTCTGTGAATACACTGTTGGATTAGCAGGAGGCCCCACGTACCACATCTTGCCACAATGCCTTGAGAACTCCATCACACCAACTAATGGATATTATTATAACAACTAATCATTAATTCATCAGCATTCAGAGCATTTTTGAAGGCAAATATATATAACGAGTCACGATGTGTCGAACTGTCAATTTCCATGATTTCGTGGTTAAGCATTTTGGGGTCCGCCTGTATAACCGTGAGCACACAAAGGATACATTTTCACCGGCAACAAATTAAGAGTCAGAAGCTGTCATTTTATGCTCTCTCCATTGCCCATCAATTTTATTTGTGCTTAGCGGCTTATCCACAATCATTAATAATATCTAGCCATATATTAAATCATGATAGATTGATTTGCACAGTGGTCTTTGCATCCTGTGTACCTATATATAAAGTAAACTATGGTGCTCTTAAACTTACGGAACCTCCCGTGAGTTTAACACAAAAAATATATCAAATTATATTCATTTTGATTTATATGGCTCAATAAATTCTTTATATAAAAATCATGTGTCATGCAAAAAATTTTCATTCTTATAAATTTTTAAGTATTTATTTCAGTTTTTTAAAAGTTACATATGAAACATTGATTATTTTATTAGTATTGTATATATAGTTACTATTAAAAAATCCAAAATAAATACTTAAGAATCTCCAAAAATGAAAAAAAAAATTGCATGCTATAAAATTTTGATATAAAGAATTTATTGAGCCATATAAATCAAAATTTGGATATAGTTTGTTACGTTTTTGGTATTAAGCTTACGGGAGGCCTCCGTGAGCTTAAGAGCACCATGGTTTTACTCACTATATATATGTGCACATGATTTGAATCTTAATTTTAATATGCCGTTACTTTTTTTTTTTTTCTGTATATTGAAATTTTTAAGTACATAATGTATGGTATCCTAATCCAAATATCTGGGATTTCAATTTGCAATTACTACAATCATACTTTCATATCAAAGCGCTTTAAATAATTACTCCTAACGAAAGGAGATTAAATTTTTTGATATATATAAAAGTTCTATCTTCCTCTAAAAAAAAATCTCAGCCGTTGATTGTATAATTAGATTGATCACCACCGTTAGTTGGCGTACGTTAATATCCCGGCCCATTAAAATTTAAGGCCCATCTTAATTTCTTCACAAGAGATGAGTTTTCGGCTCTTTATTATATATAAGATATAATAATTTCAGTCTAAAGCGAGACATGAGCTCTTTAACAGTATTCCAAATACATTATGGTTTCTCCTGTGCTGTTGATATATTACATGTTCTCCAACAGTAAGCATATATACCTTTTTATTTAGTTTATTCCCAATTTCATGTACCAGATAGACAAAGCAGAATTTTCTTTTACTGTACTAAATAAAAAACATGGAAATTGGCGGATATGTTTGGATTAACATGTTACGGTGCTTTGCAAAGTTAGGGCTTTTTTTGCTTTGCGTTTTCAAAATCTCAAAAACGAAAACTCGAACGTCAAATCTAATTGAACCAATATATTCTAAACATTGAATATGATGGGATACCAAATTTTACTATTTTTAGAATTTTCTAATTATTTTTTAAGATTTTTAGAAAGATGACCCAAAAATAATAATAAAATAATGATGTCAAAAAGTGCCAATCTTTCAAAAATCCAAAAAAATAGCTAAAAAATTCTAAAAATTATAAAATTTGGTATTTTGCATGTTTTCAATATGTATTTTGAAATTCGAAAAAACACTAATACATTTCGTATATAATTGATTTCCTTCGTCAAATAACGAACTACACATCTGTTTTGTGTTGTTTATATCCATATAATTAAGAGAACAAATTCGGAGGGAGAGAAGAAACGAAACTGAAAAGCGGAAGGGCCCAATTAAGCAGGGGCCCGTAGTTGTTAGTTGATTTAATTAGGCCTTGAAAAGAAAAGCTTCATGCCTTCATGCACGAAAAGAAGTAGGAACCAACTGAAAAAGAAAAGTACTATATACTAACTAACCAATTTTTTTGTGTACGCTATATGTACAAAATCAATAATTTAATTAATAATTTTAAGAGTAAGTAACAAGTGGTGCGCCACTGGCCCCTTACATGTATAGCAGTATAGGTAACTTTTAATTAATGTAGTTATGTACATAAATTCTACGTACCTCTCTGTAAGCTCTTTTTTATATTATATATTTTATATTTTATAAAAAAATTATAGTAGTTACAGCTACTTAATCAAATTAAAAACTTAAGAAAGCTCAACAACGCCCACACATTATTACATTTCATAATTCTCCAATAGTCCAATTAATGTGCCGGTCATTTCAACAGTATTCATATGAGCTATATATATATATATATTTTTCTGCAACAAAATTCATTTGAAGAACTGCACTGCACTGCACACGCAGTGCATGAAACCATGGATTTATCCATGCTAAAAGAGTTCTTCCTCTTTTCTTTCCTCTTCCTCCTGCTTCACTATCTCTGCTCCATCTTCTTCCCCACCAAATCACGCTCCCTCCCGCCGGGCCCATCCGGCTACCCGATTGTTGGTTGCCTTCCTCTGGTCGGCGCCAAACCTCACGTGTCCCTTGCCCATCTTGCCAGGCAATATGGCCCCATCATGCACCTCAAAATGGGCAAGCACCGTGTTGTAGTCGCCTCTTCCACCTCGGCTGCCCGTGTCTTCTTTAGGACTCTTGACACCTACTTCTCCGATCGGCCACTCAGTGCTGCTCCCACTCGTCTCACTTACGGAGCTCAGGACCTTGTCTTTGCACCATACGGTCCCCGGTATGTTAAATTTGTTGATGTACTATATATGTGTGCAATATCGCTCATGATCTCGCACATTACATGATTAATTGTAACTATCATACATTACATGCAGGTGGAAGCTTCTCCGGAAATTATGCAACGTTCACATGCTTGGCCCCAAGGCCCTCGAGTCATGGTCGGAGGTCCGGAGCTCTGAGATGGCTCACATGGTCCGGTCAATGCATGCCTTGAGCCAAACCGGGGAGCCCGTGAAGCTGATTGACTTCCTAAGTGCACTATTGGCCAACCTCGTTGGGCAGGTAATGCTGAGCCGGAGGGTGTTTGATGGGGCGAATGCAGAGGCCGCAGAGTTCAAGGAGCTCGTGGCGGAGCTTTTCAAGGTGGGGGCCATGTTCAACATTGGGGACTACATCCCGGTACTGGCGTGGTTGGATGTGAATGGGATGGAGAAGCGGATGAAATCGTTGCAAAAGAGGTTTGACGTGCTTCTGACCAAGGCCCGCAAACTCGGAATCGGACTCGGACTCGGTCATGGGACTGTGGACTCGGAATCGGCCGACTCGGCCGGACTCGGCCGACTCGTATCGGAAACTCGGATTTTTTTCGGAAAAAGCTTATTTTTCACTTAAAAAAATCATAAAAAATATAAAAAAAATATCTAATCACAAAATAATGTTAAAACAACATATTACACACAATAAAACCACTAATCCAATTTAATAAAAATATTCAAACTAACCAGATAGTCTGATGAATTCTCACATATAGTACAAAAACATAAAAAAAAAAGAAAAATGTGACAAACAATGAAAAACAACTTAAAAAATAGCAATCCAATAAAATCACATGAAAAAAAGAATATAAATAACGAAATTGTAATAATTAAGCAGAAACAAAGCAGAATTGTCACCAGACTCGGTCTGACTCGGATGACTCGGACGACTCGGCTGCATAACTCGGACGACTCGGCGTTGACTCGGACGACTCGGCCGAGTTATCCGATTTTCCCATCAAAACTCGCACGGTCACCAGACTCGGACGAAATCGGCTCGGAATGGGCCGAGTCCGAGTCAACTCGGCCGAGTCAACTCGGACTCGGCCGATTTTGCAAGCCTTGCTTCTGACGAGGATGGTGAGAGAGCACGAGATGTCGGCGCATGAGCGGGAGGGCCGCCCCGACATGATTGATATAGCCACGGCATATATGCGGGAGGAGACGCGCGACGGTGTGCGCCTCAATCATGTCAACATCAAGGCACTTCTTCTAGTAAGATTTTTTTTTTTTTTTTTTTTTTGAAGAAAGTGGAATACTCCACCAGTTTCATTGAAACCTTTTATTTTGTGTCCATAGAGGATTGAACCTATGACCTCTCGGAAGTCATCCTAGTTAGCTATTACTTAAGCTACTAGGCCATTTGCTTCTTCTGGTAAGATTGAATTAGCATATGCATGCATATGTCCACTGATCAACTTTCATGTCTCTATATATTCAGAATTTCAGATTAATATGATAATCAGATCAGCATTGTTTAATTTGTATATTCAGATTAATTTGCGATTCATATCATTGTCATTATGTTTTGAAAAGAAAAATTGATGCATTATTATATTCTTTCTGTTTTGATAAGCATCTATATATATATATAATTCACAGTTTCAAACAGATAAAGAATTCACGACACTAGTTCGGTTTTCTGTATAGAATCTCCTGGCTGCCGGCACCGACACGACACTGAACACGATGGAATGGGCCATAGCTGAGTTGCTAAAGAAGCCGAGCATCCTCAAGCGAGCCCAAGCGGAGATCGACAGCGTGATTGGTCAAGACCGGCGTCTCAAGGAGTCCGATACTCGTAACCTCCCTTACCTCAAAGCCGTGTGCAAAGAAACTTTAAGAATGCATCCCTCGACCCCACTCAATCTTCCGCGGCTCTGCACCCAGGACTGCGAGGCTGACGGCTACTTCATCCCCAAAAACACTCGGCTTCTACTTAACATCTGGGCTATTGGACGGGACCCCGATGTGTGGGAGAATCCGCTTGAATTCAACCCTGATAGGTTCATGAGCCCGAAAGGAGCACCGATCGAACACGACGGGAACAACTTTGAGCTGTACACGTTCGGGGCTGGCCGGAGGATATGCCCCGGTGATCGAATGGGAATCTTGATGCTGGAATATGCGGTCGGTACATTGATACATTGCTTTGATTTGGAGCTCCCGAAAGGCGTCGAGCTCGACATGGAAGAAGCATTTGGGCTCGGGCTGCCAAAGGCCGTGCCGATTTCGGCCATACTCAAGCCAAGGCTGCCTGAGAATGCTTACTGTTGATGCTTATCCGATATATATGTGATATGTGTTGTTTCAATCTTGACAAAATCATATAATAAGGAAACAACACCAGTACTCTTGTACGGAGATATATATCGACTCAGATATCTGTTGTAAAGAAATAAGTAACACTCCATAATCATAAATATCAAATAGCCTTATTTTATTTTGTTGTATATATAATGAGGAGCTAGACTAATGTGAAAACGCTTGCATTTCGCTCCGAAATACTAACAGTTCAAATTATACTTTGCTATGTCCAAAATTTTGATTTATGGTTCCTATTAAATTCATCATCTGAAAATACTAGGGGATAAAAAATATTTCCATTTTTAGAGTTTTTTAAGTATTTGTTTTGGATTTTTCAAAATGACTCTAAAATATTAATAAAATAGTGCTTGTTTGTATACGGATTTTAAAAATCCGAAATAAGTACTTAAAAACTCCAAAAATAAATTTTTTTTTTGTATCCCCTAATATTTTCATATGATAAATTAATGGGAACCATAAATCATAATTTCGGACGTGACAAAGTATAATTTGGGCCGTTAGCATTTCAGAGCGAAATGCAAATGTTTTCACAATAGTTATACTCATATAATGAGTTATACTATTATACTAACGTCAGTGAAATGTTAATACCTCAAAATTTATGTTATCGTGTCCGAAATCATGAATTATATGGTACTCAATAAATTCTTTGTATGAAAATATTAGGAAATACAAAAAAATTTTTCATTTTTAGAGTTTCCTAAGTATTTCTTTTGAATTTTAGAAAATAGCTCATAAATATTAATAAAATATTGATATTTGTACCTGCTATTTTAAAAAATGCAAAACAAATAATTAGAAAACTTTAAAAATGAATTTTTTTTGTATTCCCCAGTATTTTCATATAAATAATTTATTGAACACCATAAATTATGATTTCGGGCACGATAACATAACTTTTGAAGCATTAGCATTTCGGTCCATTAGTATAATAGTCTAGCTCTATATATAATATATGTATTTACAGTTTTATATATGAGGAGGGATCCCTTGACAATGTATATATTGACAATCTTGATAATGATACATTTGATAAATTTAAAAAAATGTTTAAAAAATCTTAAAAATTGAAAAACGTTTATAGATGCGTTTTTTAATATATTGATTGATAGTGTTTCAAGTTTCAATCAATTTGAGTATCGTTTCATTGCTCATCAAAATTTTGAGCTCTTTTTAACGGTTGTAATTGAAAGTGATTTTGATAGACTATTAAAGAACGATTATATTAAATATTGTTGAAAATATAATCAATCTATAAGTTTAACAATGCAACTATAAACTTTTTCCATTTTTTAAATTTTTTAAACATTTTTTTTTCAAATTTATTAAATATGTCATTGTCAAGATTGTCGATATAAGCATTGTCAAGGGATCCCTCCTCAGTATATAATATAGTTGGACACTAGCAATTTATACTACGTACTATATTATAATCCATGACACTATTAATTTACTACTGCCAGAGCCAATTAGCCAGTGTGTGGTGAAATCAATTAATTGTTTGGTGCTAACGGCATATATGCGATACATTTGTGATGCTTCACCCGATCGAATACAACAGATTAATTAAGCGGCGACCAACCCCGGTATTGCAGGTTATATATAGTAACCGGTCATCCCGGCCGGCTATAATTAAAGCTGTACCTCTATCAGTGCTAGCTGTACTGTACGTGCTAGCTACTTTGATTTTCTTCATACAAGGGAGCTGCTTTCATTGTTGACATGGCATGATAGAGAATGAGAAACATCTTGCATCCATTGGAAAACTGTCCATACATTTATAGATGTATACAGAGTATAACGGATAGCATATACATCCCCAAATGTAACCTATGGACGCTATGAATTGTTTTCCTATGGACGCTATGGACAGTTTTCCTATGGACGCTAGGTATTACTCATAGAGAATCATGCATTTAGCTTTCAGCTGAGGCTACCTTTTAGATCTTAGCTAGGATTCCACGACATAAAAGATGGAACAGTAGTAGATGAAGTCCAGAAGATATACTTATCTATGAACGCTACGTAGGAACCAAATCTGCTGCTTTTCTTCTCAGAAACCTGCTTGTCTCCATCCTACGGACGGAATCCATCAAAATACATTAAGATTGTACCACTGAACTGATCTTGATCGATCATTGGATAGAGAAAAACATATATATATATATATAGAGTTAGGCTACAGTAATATGCATATCACGGTTTCACCGTGCTATGCGGTCCGTATCTCCGTTTTCGGTGTCTAAATAGTCAATCCGAACCGTTCAATGTGATCTCTATACCAAAATATGTTAGGAAACCAAATTTTACAATTTTTAGAATTTTTTTGCTATTTTTAGTTATGGGGAGAAAATCGTTGTTTTGTATGAACCAGAATCCTCGGATCTAGCCATTTTCTCCCCATCATTAAAAATAGCAAACAAATTTAAAAAATTATAAAATTTGGTTTGCTAGTATATTTTGATATAAAGTTTAAGTTTAACGGTTCGGATCGACAATTTGGACACCGAAAACGGAGATATAGACCGCATAGCACGGTAAAACCGTGATATACATATTATTGTAGCCGGACTCTATATATATATATATATATACCCTGCTTTTTCTGAAAAGAAAAGCAGCGGATTTGCTTCTCGCTACCTATACCGTCCATAGATCTATGGACATCCATAGACACTATATGTGTTACTAATTTGATGTGTTACTTCATATGTACACTATGAAGTATGAACATATGGATTAATTGGCTATTTTATGGACAATTAATCATGTTACCAATTATCTATCTACTGTTTTTCAATTTGCAGATATTATTTTTCAGTTAACAAATATATATCTTTACATTTAGTAGATATTATTTTTAATCTAATAGATACATTACTAAATTCTATATAGCAAGTTAACATATAGACAACCATGTCAAGCACGAGTGCACATTAGTATGTCAGATTGTAAGATAGGGGGTGTAAAGATGAACAACTTTTATAGGAGACTATATATATATATACTTGCTTTCATTATTAATTCCTTCATTGGAGGAAAATTAGAAGTGCCAATCAGAATGTGTCGGGCTTGTCGTATGGGTCGGTCAAGTTAATTCAATAAGATATAAAAGAGTGCACACCAAGTTGCTAATTAAGTATCAAGTTTGAGATGGGTTGCACTACAATGGACACATCCAATATATATAGGAAGTTATTGGATTGGGATATATAGTTTCCTCTCCGTTCTTTTCATGTTCAACTTTCATCGTTGTATGATGATCATCTTGCAATTTTCTTGTAGTTATACTAAAATTGTACTTATTTTCCAAACGAAAGATCAGTGTTATATACATTCTCAATTGGATAATTTCATACGCCATCCCATCTTCAAAACTGAGAATATTTTCCTTTTCGATCGAGTGTTTAATTCAATTTAAAACAAAAGTATATAGCTAATCTTAATTTCCTTTTCCAAATGGACACAATTTACAATTACGGTCTGAAGCATGTAGGCCTAGAATGATTCTTGGGCTTTTGCAGGCTTTTTATTACACTTTTGAAACAACCATTCTAAAATCGGAAGACTTGCAATTAGTTCATTAATTAATCAAGTACTTGTGGCGTGATCAACCAAACTATATCATCACGCTTTTTATTTTTTTGTTTTGAACTTTGCTATTATATGGGTAATTATATATACTGCACCACCTTCTATATTTTCTATTAGTAAATTTGATAAAAAAAACTTTTGAACTTTTTTCATGGATATGATTACTAATTTTGGGGTGCCCTTTGCTCAGAAAATATTAAACAATTCAATACAGTTTGAATAGAAAATTAAGATATTGGAGGAACCATGATTTATAAACCTGTAACTTTTGCTTTCTCTTCGGTTATGCAAATGAGCACATGCGCAAGCAGACTGCCTTAAAACAGAACTGGGACTATAGCATAAAGCGATCGAAAATTAGAAAATCAAGGTGATTAAATGTCATATTCATATCTCTTTACTCATGGAAATGCCGAAGAAAACATTGTGCTCTCTTGTAACAATGTCATCAATCTTATGATCCTTGGGATGCAATTTACAAATTAACAAATCATCCCCTGGTATGATGAATTGATGATTGAATCACTAAACCGACCTTGTACATTACAGGTTTAGTCCTTGATTTGAATTAATATGAGTATATATATTTACAAGGCAAGCAATGTTATGCTAATCTGCTCAATTTTTGCACAATAGCCATTTGTAATATATATTTCCTAAAAGGAAGAAATTATTGTTCTTTTAGAATAATATATGTGCTTTGATCATATAGTACGTAACTGAACATAAGGAATTACGTATCCTGCGTGCAAGACGTATGAGCCATCAATTTATAAACTTTTTCTTATAATTAAACAAAAGAAGAATAAAAAAGACATTAAAATAAGTAGAGACGAAGCATTAAAATGCATGTGAGAAACATCTTGCGTCCATTGAAAAACCGTCCATACGTCCATAGATACATCTCAAAATGTAACAGATACATCTTGAAATGTAACAGATACATCCTAAAATATAACCTAAACGTTATGGACAACTTTTCTATGGATGCTGAGTATTACCTTAAAATGTTGATTGCTTCACAAACTTTCGAGTTGCAGTCCGGAAACTTTGGAAGGCCTTATCCCTTAAATTAAAGAAGCCAAACTACATCAACTGGACATTTGGATCTCCTTGCAATTGCAATTTGGCCTCCAACTGAACGTTTGGAAGCCAAATTTAATTAATTATTCAACTTAACATGTTAAATATTCAACTTAATATTAACTAAATATAATTAGTATGTTAATTTGATGTTAAGTGATGCTAAATATTTAATTTGCTAATTATAAATTGATGTTAAGTTAAATATCTAGCATGTTAATTAAGTTGAATAATTACTATGTTAAGTTAGAATAATTAGTTCGTTAATTTGATTAAGTCAAACTATATGGTATCTCAAATAATATCCTCTAACTGGTATCCCAATAGCATTTTCCTATAATGTATCTGGTTACCTATATGCTATATGCATGTGACATATTTCTAAATTGTCCCTGGCTTGATTTTCTCTCTAAATATGCGCATACAAACTAAAATATTGTCTCCATAAGGCAAGTATATAAATTGAGTAGAAGTTTCCAATTAATGCGAAGTTGTCCAGGTGAGGTCAAGACGCATCGATAAAAAAATGTTTACACGCGCATAATTTAAAAATATTAGTAAGTTTCTTAGAATATATTTAACAAACTTAATGTGAAGCATCCAACATAAGTAACGTGTCAAGACGATGATCATTAATTAATTTAATTATAAATGTTAATTAAGTCTTATCCTAATCGTTTACAACCTGAAGATTCTGAACTAACACATCAAAATGAGGTGTACTTCTTGAGGTTCTATATTTTTTTTTTTTAAGGAAAAGATGAGGGTTTTGCCCTTAAATTTTATTTCAATTATTTCTAGTTTCTCACTAAATCTTTTCAATTTTATATAATTTACAATTTTACAACGTAATGTAGATGGGAATACATTGCAAAAAACAATACTCCCAACCAACACTTACCACAACTGTGATGTTCCATTAAATTTGTTTTTAAGCAAAAAGCTGGAAATACAAATTGCATATTAATTTGCATGTTGATTAATTACTATCGGATAGATTGAATACGATATCTCATGCAATTAATTAATTAATTTTTGAGTATATATAGCCTGGTCAGGTGGTCATTAATAAAAAATTATATTATGAAAGAATTATAATAAAACATAGAACTTATAAATTTTATATTTATATATTTATTTTGATATAAAGACATAATCGAGTGTCATGTTTAATAGTTTAATTAAGTACATACGTTCAAATTTTCATTTATATCAATTCCGGACATACATGCCCAGAACATTTTTTTTTTTTTTGAGATAAAGATATGGTAGAGCCGCTCAAATTTAATTGTCTATAAAAAAGCTTTCCCATCCGGGTTTCGAACTTGAGACTCCAACACGGATAGAGTTGCCTTTAGCCACTAGACCAAAAACCGGTTCTTATGCGCTAAACACTTTTAACTAGCTATACTCGGTGTTAGAATATCCGGTCGGCTACATATGCGTATGCATGCACTGCTGATTCGTATAGGATTTGAGTATATAGCCACATTTTGATTTTCACAAAAGATTTGCAGTAAATAAGACTGAAAATAGACAAAACTTGATAAAAAGATTAGATTGAGGTATAACTTTCACACGTACTCCAATGACTTTTACAATAAGTCATGCAACCTTGTGTATAAAACAAACATTTCTTAATTATATATATATTAGCTGTAATGTTTCAATATTATCAAAAATTTGATAAATAAACAACATATATATGGGTTACTGCATCGAACTTTGCATATGCTGAATATAGTATCTCTACATATGTATATTCAAATACACATTTTACAATATCCTGTATCCTAAAACTTTTGGCATCTGCAAGTTCTAATTAATACATGTGTAGTTTACTATTAGGCTAACTAATACATGTGTAGTTTACTAATACATAGTTCTCAGTTTCTGGACGTAATTAAATTCTTGATGCTTTCATCTCATGATTACGCGTCGACTTTCACATGCTACGTATTGTTCGTATTGTACATCTCTAGTTTACTAATACGTAGCGTACTGTTCGTATTTTCCTGGTGGTTTCTTCAAACTTTAATTAATCACATTGATAGCTAGGAACGTTACCAACTATTTATTAATTATGATGCAAATTGTTATAAAATTAAGCTCATATATATACAACTTCAAAATTACGTATCTAGCCACAAAAGTTCATAATATCACATTTGCCGGCCCTTGGAAACTACTAAACTCTCATATTTACTCAATATATCATCATATTTCAGTGAAGCTAGCTACCAATTATATACACTCATTTATTCAAATAAAATATAAAAGGTAACTTCTGTAAAATGACTTTTTTAATAAGGGCCTGTTCGGTAGTCATTCATCATACAAAAAAATTTTCTATAAGAACACGATTCCATATTACATTTGGTGAAAACCTATGAAGAGCTCCATCATTGATAGGAAAATATAATTTTGTCTGATCTAATTAATTTTTTCCTGTAAAAACAAGTGTTTTAGAGGATAAATTCCTATTAGGAACTAATAGTATTGTCTTCCGAATAGGTAACAAAAATTATTTTCTATAGACCCTCAGTTCCTACCAAAATTTAACAGGCCCAAATGTTTTCCATGTAGAGTTATCAAAGATAGGTAATAACCATTACCATTAGAGATCAAATTTCTTTGAAATTAAGTACAACAGACAAGATGGATTATATTATTTTTGTCTTTTTTGGGAGTTAAGTACTGAAGTAATGTGAATCAAAAAAGCAGAGATATAATCATGAAATAATTTATTAAGATTTTAGCTTGGGTTTAATGCGGTTAATTGAATTTTTTGGATAATTTTGATATATCCTAAAAGTTTAATGGTAAATATGAGAGTTTTGGTTGCTTGAAGGGTAACTATATAAGATACATGAATTTTGAGAAGGAAAAATACTGTTCTAAAAATTTTAAAGGATACACATGAAATTTAATTTATTTAACTGAAATCAACAACATCCTGGAAACTTCACATAACTTGATAGAATTTCATTTGCATCTAAATTAGCCTAGCAAATAATTTAAACTATATTTAATATAATAGCTAGTGATACAAGCTTACAAGTGAAGTAACAATGATACAATGCTTATATAAATCAGAATTAATCACAAATGATAAAGACAGAAAATTTTTAGTAAAAACTAGAAAATATAATAATTGTATGAATTACCAAGCAACACTTGCTATAGCTCCACATGCCATTGCTTAATGGTATACAACTATATATATATACCCTTCCATTGATCATGCAAACGAGCATCACAAATCACATCAACAAAGAACTGAAGATCATATGACAATCCACAGTTAGGCATTCCCCCTTCACTTACCAGTATATATATTTCTGATCAACATGCCTCAAACAAACTTTTCCCGTGTGCCGTTCAATATGCGGTACAGTACGAAATCCGACTTCGAACCAAAATTCGTGTCCATCGGGCCCTATTACTATAAGCGAAAAAACCTCCGTGCGATGGAAAGTGTGAAGACCGAGTTCACAGCATACTTTTTGAAAATGTTACGATCTGGTAAATGCGATACTGGCGTTGTCGATCTTGTTCGGGAGCTCAAGGTCTTTGAGTTGGAGGATCAGATTCGGGAATGGTACGGTCAGAGAATCGACCTCAAGATGGAAGATCTGTTACGGATGTTGGTTCGAGACAGCTGCTTCATCATTCGAATAATCCTCTGCATCTCCGGAGACGAAAACGAGAGCATGTTCTTGCCATGTATCGACATTAAACGGCTCAGAATTGATTTGCTCCTTTTGGAAAATCAGATTCCCTACTTCTTTTTGAAGAGGGTTTATGATTTTCTCAAGGATCAGGAAGTGCTCCCGCCGTTAAGTCGTTCGCAATCTACTTTACAAGAGAGAGATCATCAGTTAACCCGAAAATATTCCGATGATGATGCGCATTCAGAGCGAGTTACTCATCCAAATCTGCTTTCCAACATACCTTGCCTACCCAATTGTTTCCAAAATAAAGACCGGCGTCGATCGAGCAACAGCTTGTCCCAAATAATGCCGAGAAAAAACAACATCGACGATAAGAATAGCAGCAACAACAGCAGCGTAAGAAGAAACATGGATCCCTTCCTCCTAGAGCTGAAACCGTTCATATGCTTGGATATGCCGTGGGAATTTGACAAACATAGGATGCCTATCAATGAACCGGACCATTTGCTCGACTTATACTGGAAATGGTGCTTGCCATCTGACCTAGACCATGACACATACTTGCGCAACCATCGTGAGAACGCTTTTAATATCGATAGTCATAAAAGCTGGGTCAAAATTCACCTCCGCAGTAATGCTGACAAGCGGATACCAAATGCAAGTGATCTTTACGAGAAGGCGGGCGTAACTTTTCAGAAGAGAAAACACGAGAAAGGTTTCGGTCTAGAATTCTATAACGGCATCTTGAACCTTCCGCACCTAAAGCTCGACTCGAGCCAAACGACTCTACTGGTAAACCTCATCGCCTTCGAGGACTTCAAGCCTTCAAGGGATCGGGTATTAACAAGCTACATTCTGCTCTTGGACGGACTGATCAACACGAAAAAAGACGTCGAGCTGCTCCAACACTTCGGAATAATCAACAACAAACTAAGCACCATTCAGAAGGCCTCGACGTTCTTCCATGAGATCGGTAACATCTGCTTGGTCGACTACAAGGATCACTACTGCCAACGCCTGTTCAAGAACTTGAATACTTACTACGTATCGAACTGGAATCGTCAGTTTGCAAAACTGTGGCACACCTCCCTCAGCAGTCCATGGACTGTTATCTCACTCTTGGCTGGTGCATTACTGCTTATGCTCTCTGCACTTCAGACTGGCTATACTATTTGCAGCTATTACCACTACAACAAAATGGATTATTCCTAACCACAATCCTTACCGCTGGGCGCCGGTCAGTAATAACATAGGTATTGCTTACCGGCGAACTCACGGTCAGCGTGTTGGTAAGTAATGCCATACGTATTGCTTACCGGCGAACTCCAGTCAGCACGCCGGTCAGGCTCATAATGTATCACAGAGTAGTCAATTAGGTAATATTCGGAAATAATAATAGAAATTAGGAATTAAAGAATGAAAAGGAGTGAGTGAGTAACCGCTCCAACTCTTCCATGTCCCCAATCACACGACTCCTCCCGACGAACCGCCTTTCTGCTCCCATGCTCCTCCCGATTTCTTGCCGGCGACGAGATTTACCTTCCATCTTGACTCCTCTCTCTCCTTGGCGACAGGCTAGATGTCGTCTTGGCCTCCTAACTATCCCTCTCGATGGCGACCGAACCTCTCATCGGCCAAATCATCTCTCCGAAAGAAGATTAGTCGATTAGGCCTCGTAACCGCCGTCGCAACCCTTCCTCACTGGACAAATGCGAAAACCTTCTAGCCATGGAGCATATTGCTACTCGAACTCGAACCCTAACGACGTAACCCTAGCAAAATCAGGCAATGTTCAGAATTTAATTCTAATCTAATTACTGTATTTTTCTTTCTTGTTATTTCTACAACTAGGGACCAAATTAATTTTTCTGTTACAATTTTACGTCAGGGTTTCTTCTAAGGTGGATCTGATGATGCAAGCAAAACATGAAAATAGAAATTTAAACTTCTGATTTCTGGGTTTCAACGAATCCTTTCTATTTAGTTTTTAATTTTCTGACTGTTCATGTGCAATTGCTGGTTATAAGAGAAGTTATGATAAAGTCCTTGCAACAGACTCCTTTTAGTAACTCATTTGATTTTTGACAAAGTTGATTGTGGAATAAGGTTGGAAGAATACTTTCTTTCTGGTAACAAGCAAGCCAAAAAATAAATAGCTGTCAAACATTTGTTCACTTCTATTGATTGTTTATTAATTTAATTTCATTTATTGTAAATTATTTGCAAATTCTTTTCAGAGAGAAGTAACTGAAAAGACAATAGTCAATTCTTCTCAGCCTCAGAAGGGGTTTCGTTTCATGTATGACAGAACCAAAGACCGGGCAAGTACAAATCTGAATAACATTATTAAGCTAATACCATAATGCATATGGTGGCAACGGTTATAAGCAGCAATTCATATTTTTATTCTATTTTATTGTCTTCAAATTGTAATCAGTACAACGCACCAGCAGGTTAAACAATCCTGACCATAACCAGATGGGTCCATGTCAACCAAGTGGATTCATGCTAAGAGTCTATTGGTTTTTTGGTTGTTGAATGTTTCTATTGAAGGAGAATATGTCTTTAAACAATTCGGAAAAATGTGAATACTTAGATAAGATGTACAGTCATTTTGGTAATGATTAGCTGATCTGGTAATGTCCTAACCTGGCAGGGGTCAGTCAAGGTACCATACCACTGGTCTTAAGTAAATACTTATACTAATTCTTCTTAGTTCTTACCAATTAATCTCCATCGGAAATATTTAACGGACAAACTTGGGCAAGCAAAGACAATTATCAAGTTAGATATTAATTGCATGAAGTTCTGTTTAAAACTAATAGCCTTTTTTTTTTTTGTAGATGATTGCTTCTGGTCCATTCACAACTTCTAATAACCTTTTGTTTGAACCGCTTCAAGAGCTACTTGCTTATGCTCGCAGAAAAGAGCCTCAGCTTCTAATTTTGGTAAAAATGTATTTTATTCTAAGTAAATCATGCAGATATTTTTGCCAAGCGTTAAACAATACCTGAACCATGCTCAACGCCCAATCTGTTGGCAGATAGCAAAATTGATGTTATAATTATAAGAAACATAATATATTTTTTTCCTGTGATGTTCAAAATCATGTTATTTTTGTGTTGATTGATTATACAAAGGCAATGGTGATATAGTGCTCTGTCTTTTGGCAGATGGGGCCATTTGTTGACTCAGAGCATATCCTAGTATAGAAAAGGAACTATTGACCGGAGCTTCCGTGATATCTTTTTTGTCGAAATCATTTCCAGGGTTAGCCTAAATTACCTTCTTAGCAAACAGTTTGATGAATGAATCATAGTAATTGAACATGTTTCTCCCTAAACACTATGAGTTGTACCTCTCAAAGATAAAAGGTAAAAAAAGCTTGTCATTAGAAACTATGCAAGGTATGAGAGAATTTTCAATCTGGAAAATGAATGTTAAGTCTATTTTCAGAAAAATATAATATCTCTAGAGATTATCAATATTAAGGTAATTACCATCCAACCAAATGTTAGTAAATGGAGTCCAATCGTCAGTATTTTGTATTATATTTTGGTTTTTAATTTTGGTGCATTGGAATTTGACTATTATTGTCTATAGGAATTGGTGCTTTAGAAGAAACATTTTTACTTGTTTGTAGTCCGATTTGGTTGATAATATTAATAAATTAAATATATTAACTTTCTAATTATGTATTGAAATTAGCTATTATTCATCTTTGCTTTCCAGACACTTCTTTTGGCGCTCGAAGCTGCGGTCAAGACTTGAGAAACTCGGAGCATAAAAGATTGTATTATTTTTGGGATACTTATGGTGTTATTCAAGAAGTTAATTTATGTGTATTTAATGGTGTATGCATTTGTGAAATTGAAAACTACAAAATTTATTTTTGGGTGTATGTAATTTTGGATGGCATATCTCTCTTCCGTGGCTGTAAATCACTAATTCTGACCAGACCAAACGGTCAGGATTGGTTATATATATATTTTTTTTGCGTTCCGTCACCATTATTCCTTACCGGGATATTTGGTAAGCAAAAAAATGTCACCCGTCAGCAATACATATATTGCTTACCGCCCCGGTCGTGCAACCTAGCATTCCCCACGGGCTCACTCCTTACCACCGCATTACAGACCGAAATGGTAGGGAATGCATCATTGCTGACCGGCGAAGTACTTTTCCCTACCAAAATCCACGGTAAGGAATGATATTTTTTGGTGTAGTGTACAAGCAACAGCAACATTAGTTGCTCCTCTAGTTGCATGTTAATTTAATTAATTATGTCAATATTGTAAATTTGTAATTATGAATCAATCTGTAATTAACAAACAATTGATTAAGTGTGTGTGAGTTTGTGTGTATACATGTGAATAAGTTGTTAATTAATTAAGTAATATTATCTTACTATATATAACTTCAATTGACCAAATAAATTATCAAATTATTGTGTATTTATCTCTGTACAATAACTTTCCAGATTGTACAGATTTCAAGCCTTCTGCCTCCAACAATGAATCATCTATATATATATATATATGTACTGTGTAATTAAATATTTCTGTGTAATTTTCAATACGGGTCATATCTAATGTCCTCTAAATTAGGTATCCACATTCTGTATATGTGTGGATGTGTGGATAGCTAAAATGAGAAACGTTTGGAAAATTTCTTTTCAATACAATCCATAATGGGTATATTTTATTTAGTGTGTAATTTTTTTTTTTTTTTTTTTTTTTTTTTTTTTTTTTTGTAGTCCGTCGCTACATATACTTATATGAGAAGATATTTTTTGTAAGACAGAAATGACGGTCAAGCCACTCAAATTCCAAATTAATTTCCCAATAATAGTAATAAATTTCCCAATACATCACTAGTGGAGGGTTAAAAAAAAAACAAAGAAAGAAGACAAAAATGGGAAAAAAAAAGTTAAAAGAGTTAGAGTAATATATGAGTGAGGTCACAGACAAATTGAAAGAAGAATTACACAAGTTAATTAATTAATTACAATTGCTTCTATAGTTTATCTGCTTTCATTTTCTTGATGATGTGACTATATAACACATAAATTCGAAAATATATATAATGGTTCGTTTCCAATGATGAGAAGAGTGAATTAAGAAGCCAAAACCCATTTTGATCGATCTCTCCTCAAGTCTTCATGATGACTTGATCATTTTTTAATGGATAGTGATTTGTGAAGTTAAATAGTTAATTAGAAAAGTATATTTAATTCTCATTCCCAGCCTATAGATGCGTAGCAGAAATTACATGGAAATTGCGCTTGCAGCTTAACCATGTTGTAAGTAATTAGGTTTCATCAATAATATATATATAGAGGAGGGATCCATTGACAATGGATAACTTGATAATCTTGACAGTGCCTCCTTTAAAAAATTTATAAAAAATCATAAAAAATCTTAAAAATAAAAATAATTTATAGATGTATTACTTGACTTATAGATTGATAGTGTTTCAGATTTCAATCAATTTGAACATCGTTTAATGACTTATCAAATTTTTGTGCACTTTCTAATAGTTATAATTTAACGGATCTTTAAAGAGCTATCAGATGTTATTTAAATTGAATATAATTGGATACATAATCAATCTATAAGTTAAGCAATACTTCCGTAAACTTTTTTCTATTTTTAAGATTTTTTATGATTTTTTATAAATTTTTAAAAGTGGGATTGTCGATATTGTCAAGTTATCCATTGTCAATGGATCCCTCCTCATATATATATATATATAGAGGAGGGATCCATTGACAATAGATATTTTGACAATCTTGACAATGGTATCTTTAAAAAATTTATAAAAATTCATTAAAAATCTTAAAAATAAAAGAAAGTTTACGGAAGTATTATTTAACTTATAGATCGATTATGTTTCCGATTATATTCAATTTAAATGATATTTGATAGCTTTTTAAATGTTCGTTAAATTACAACCGTTAAAAAATGCACAAAATTTTGATAAGGCATCAAATGATATTCAAATTGGTTGAAATTTGATACACTATCAATCTATAAGTTAAGTAATGCATCCATAAAACTTTTTTCATTTTTAAGATTTTTAATGAATTTTTATAAATTTTTTAAAAGTACCATTGTCAAGATTGTCAAAATATCCATTGTGAATGGATCCCTCCTCATATATATATATATGAGTTGGGCTACAATAATATGCATATCACGGTTTTACCGTGCTATGCGGTCCGTATCTCCGTTTTCGGTGTCCAAATAGTCGATCCGAACCGCTCAACTTAATCTTTATATCAAAATATACTAGCAAACCAAATTTTATAATTTTTAGAATTTTTTTGCTATTTTTAATGACGGGGACAATATCACTATTTTTGTACAAACCAGATCCCTTGGATGTAGTCATTTTCTCCCCATTATTAAAAATAGCAAAAAAAAAATTTAAAAATTATAAAATTTGGTTTGCTAGTATATTTTGATATAAAGATTAAGTTGAGCGGTTCGGATCGACTATTTGGACACTGAAAACAGAGATACAGACCGCATAGCACGGTAAAATCGTAATATACATATTATTGTAGCCGGACTCATTATATATATACGCATATAAATGAAAGGGAAATTACACAATTATTATATATATATATATATATATACATGTTTTGTAAGCTTATGTATAAAACTACAAAGAGCAATTACAAAAGCCGGCGCTAGCTTTTGTAAGGAGGAATTTCGTAAAGCGTAAGGAGGATTATTTTTTCGTTTTGCTTATAAAATTGATTAATGAAAGATACAAAATAAACAAAAGTAAGGATATTGGAAGTTATTGTCATTTTGCTCTAAAAAAGTAAAAACAGTATAAGGAGGATTATTAGCGAACTTAATCTGCTCCTCCATTAATTTATGCTGCTTAAACAAATTGTTAATTTAACCGGTTCGATCAAACATTAATTCCTTATTTTCTGCTTGATGCATCTTAATTTCAAGCAGAGAAGGCTGTGGCAAACAAATGACAACTTCTTTCAATAATCGTGCAAATTAAACTGGCAAAAAAAAAAAAAAAAAGATCAAATAAAGATTAGTATATATATTGAAGGAAAAGGATGTGGAAAGCTCTGGGGAATTCCTGCAGAATATTATTGTACGGCAGTACATACAGAAAATTGTTTGAAAAACGTATACGTCTCGGTTCTATTGATGTACATCTTAGAATACCCTAATATAGCAGTGAAATTGCTATGAACTTTCAGAAGTACATGCATGCTTCAGAAGCGCATATTATATATAGAGCCAGACTATTTTACTAACGTTAACGCCTCAAATTTTATATTATCGTGTCTGAAATCAAGATTTATGGTACTCAATAAATCCTTTATATGAAAATATTAGGAAATACAATTTTTTTTATTTCAAGAGTTTTCTAAGTATTTGTTTTGAATTTTAGAAAAAAGCTCATAAATATTAATAAAATATTGATGTTTGTACATACTATTTTAAAAAATGCAAAACAAATACTTAGAAAACTCTAAAAATAAAAAAATTTTGTATTCCTTAATATTTTCATATAAAGAATTTACTGAGTACCATAAATCGTGATTTCGGACACGATAACATAAAATTTGATGTGTTAGCATTTCGGTCTGAAATGCTAACATTAGTATAATAGTCTAGCTCTATATATATAGAGAGAGAGAGAGAGTTATGCTACGGTTAGTCGTGACTCACAGGCTACTCCGTTAGTCACGATCAAAAAACATATCAAATCACCTCCAAATTTCAATTTATACGGCTCAATAAATTCTTCATATCAAAATCTTATAGCACACAAAAATTTTTCATTTTTGGAGATTTTTAAGTATTTGTTCAAGATTTTTTAAAATGATACATAAAACATTGATTATTTTATTAATATTGCATAGTCACTTTTAAAAAATCTAAAACAAATACTTAAAAATCTCCAAAAATGAAAAATTTTTGCGTGCTATAAGATTTTTGATATGAAGAATTTATTGATCCATATAAATCGAAATTTGGAGGTGATTTGATATGTTTTTGGACCGTGACTAACGGAGCAGCCCGTGAGTCATGACTAACGGTAACAAAATTCATATATATATATATATATATATATATAGAGTCCGGCTACAATAATATGCATATCACAGTTGTAGTGCTATGCGGTCCGTATCTCCGTTTTCAGTATCCAAATAGTCGATCCGAACCGCTCAACTTAATCTTTATATCAAAATATACTAGTAAATCAAATTTTATAATTTTAAAATTTTTTTGCTATTTTTAATATTGGGAGAAAATGACTACATCCAAGGGATCTGGTTTATACAAAAATAGTGATATTGTCCCCATCATTAAAAATAGAAAAAAAAATTTAAAAATTATAAAATTTGGTTTGCTAGTATATTTTGATATAAAGATTAAGTTGAGCGGTTCGGATCGACTATTTGGACACCGAAAATGGAGATACAAACCGCATAGCACGGTAAAATCGTGATATACATATTACTGTATCCCAACTCTATATATAACACTGTCTCGTGAATATATTATCCGTATTGCTGTTGGTGGTACCGTTACAATTACATAAACAGTTAAGACATAAACCTTATTAACTCTACTAATTTGTGTTTGATATTATCTCTACTAGAGGTGGCAGAACCAGACCCGACCCGAGAAACCCGCCCGACCCGAAATTTTTCAGATAGTCAAACTGACCCAACTCGATCCGACCTAATCCGAACCCGACCCGACCCGAGATCAAATTGTATCCAATCCAACTCAAATCAACATACGATCCAAAAAAAGTAAATATTAAAATTGACCCGACCCGACCCGCCCCGCTAATCACCCGACCCGACCTGACCCGATATATTCTAGGAGGTCAAACTGACCCGACCTGTCTGACCCAAACCCGAACCCGACCCGCCCGCCCGACCGATTTGCCACCTCTAATCTCTACTCATTTGCCACGTACATTTTCGGACTACTACATGTGGACTTTAATATAGTTGCGCTTAAGAAATTAATATGCCTTGGAAACTTTTGGGCCTTAGAATGAGGTCCTCAAATTAATTTTTCCTATTCATTGTGAGCCCAATAAAATCTGCCTTATGCTGAGGCTATATATTTTCACATTACTTGTAGTATCAAATAGAGTCGACGGACGGCACTGGTGCTAAGGCCCACTTAATAATGGGATGTTTCTCCTTCCATGGCGACTTGAAGATTGGATCCCAACAGAGTTTGGGTAGGGCTTAATCATGTTCTTATATATTTTATATTACGGGCTTAATTGTAATAGAAAAACACACAAATGACACATAATAGATGGCCTCCACATATGCAAGTCTTTTGGTTCATATATCCCTATCCCTACTAATAATAAAAGGATAAGTCATTTGTCCAAACGAAGTTTGGGCCTTTAGATGTATCGATCTATTCAATCTCGATCATTGATTGTTTGATTTGGTGGTGATTCCATTTCCTAACTTCTAACCCAGCCAAATCATGCATACGCGTTTCACGAAAATCGAAAAAATAAAGAGAACGGGAAAGGTGATTTGATGAATTCGGATTGGGTGCTCATCCCCTACCTTACTGCATTGTGCATTTCCCAACGTCAGCCATTAGATTGTCCCGAGACTATGTTGGAACGAATCTCGAGACAATCCAATGGCTGCTGTTGTAAGTAGCACGATGCAGTATAGCAGGGATACGAATTCGGACTTGTATGCACCGAATTTTCACTGGTGGGTTGTCCTGCTACATACGGTGATCAACCATTTGATTTTTTTTTTTTTTTGAAATCCAATCAACCATTTCATTTGATTTAGACAATCCACCATTTGTTTATTAGTATTATTATTATTATTAGTATTATTAGTATTATTATTATTATTATTATTATTATTATTATTATTATTAGTCCTGTTACGGTGCTTTTGTAAGCATTCGAAATGCTTACGGTCTAAATTCGAAAATATGTCATCCAAATTTTTTTTTGCAAATAACTCATAATAATTTTGACATCATAAAGTTGGAGGATTCCAAATTTTACCAATTTAGGAATTTTATTACCATTTTTAATGATTTTTTGAGATATTGCTCTTAAAATAATTAAAAATAAATCAATTTTGTATGCCAATATTTAAAAAAATCATTAAAAATAGCTATTTTTTTTTTAAATGGAAAATTTTGGGATTCTACAAGTTAGTTATGTCAAGATTATTGTAAGCCATTTGGATTAAAATTTCGAATGACGGATTTTTGATTTCGGACCGTAAGCGTTTCGGTCCGAAATGCTTACGAAAACACCGTAGCCGGATTCTTATTATAACTTCCTCAATACAGGTCCAAACGAGATGATTCAAAATTATTTAGAAAGATAGCGAAACATCTTTCAACTATTCCTCGAGTTCGGATCAAGTTCGTTTTGTCTTTGTAGACTTCTTGTAAGTTGTATAATATGAGCACCAACACCAAAATATTGTGAAGAGGTACAACTTTTTCGTTCATCATTCTTCTTAACACATCAACAAAGAATATTGCTTCTGATCAAACAAACTCTTGAAACTTGTAGTTGTTGGTTTCCTTCTCGGTTTTAGAAAAGGTTATTTGTAACCATATTCTGAGATTTTGATCTCAAGGGGATTCTCATCTTTCAACTCTTTGGAAACATCTTTGGTTGACACAAAATATGCCTCCAAGTTTGTGGTACTTGTAGAAATCGCCGTGCAATTTTCGGACAGCGGTATATCATAAACAAGGTCTTTACTAAAGGTTGGACAATTTTCAAAAGGTTTAATTTCTGATTGGGACTCGCCAACAAAGATTTGGACATCCCCATTCTCTTCGGGATAGTCATAAAAAATTGCTGAGAATCAAAATTTATACCTTTATCAATAAACTCATCAGGATGAGATTTACCGTCGAACTCCGAAAGTTCAATCTTCATCCCAAGATTTTGAAAGGACTCATCAGGCTCATGATGAAGCCTATGATTTCGCCTCTGATTCGGAATTCCCCACGGGCTAAATTCCTCATCACCATCTTCCGTTGTGGAAGAGCCAATGGAATATGACTCCTCTTCTTCTCCATTGGTAGAGCCCATCCTTGCCTCTGCGAGTTGGTGCTCTAACTCTCGGATCCGTCTCGCCATTGATGCAATCTCTAGATCCCGCTGGTCTCGATGGCAGTTAAGTGGCTCTTCATCTTCAAGATCGCCTCCACGACCCCGACTACGGCCACGACCTTTACCACGACCACGGTACGACCACGGTTCGCATCCGCCATCAACCTGGTTGCTCTGATACCAACTGATGGACGAACGGTAGAGAAAAACAACGGATGAACACAAGAACACGAGAGATTTTGGACAATTCACACAGAATTCGTCTTTTTGATAACTTGATAAATAAAACAACTTGTTCTGCCCAAAGTGCATGACACTACTTAAATAGGAAAACAAAAACAGAACCCTAAGAGACAACATAAAGCAACAATTACAAAAATAACCCTAAAAAATGTAAAGAACAACTCAAAAACGTAAAACAGAACCATCTGGGGCAGACTACTAAAATTTCGGACCGAAATAAATAATTTCGGGCCGAATTATGGCACTGTTTCAAAACACAAAAATTCGGTCCGAAATTAATAATTTCGGGCCGAAATTATTCGTGCTATAATGACTATGATGTATTAATTCGCCATTTCGAGTGGGATGCCTTCCGAATATGAGAAAACCCAAAACATGAAAGTTGTAGCTCTTTTCGCTATCTTTCTACAGAATTTTGAATCATCTCGTTTGGACCTGTATTGAGGAAGTTATGGTCGAAATACTACAGCATATCAATATAACCAGTGCGGGGCAGACCGCCGGGCTTCGAGGGCGGACCGTCGTCTGTCTGCATCATAAGGATTTAAATGTAAGTTCGATCGTATTCAAAAAGTTGAAAATTTTCAATTAGTGATAAAATCAGAATGATCTTAATTTGGATTTATGTATACGGGACAAATAATCACATACAGTGCTATCTAACTGTATCCTAATAATTAATGCACAGAATATATAGCTTTGCAATTCATGATGTACCATTATTTCTAATACTGTATAGGATTTGCTCTTATAAAAATCAATACTATATATACAAGTATACGTTATAGTTTAATTCTTGCTCGTGTCTATTATTTTATTTAAATCACAATTCTTGGAAATATCGATGTTGTTAACATTATTCACTTGCATTCGTAATACATATAAAAGTTGATTATTACTTATTAGTGGGCACCCATTATTAACCAAACAACAGACACAATTAAGCTGGTGCAATACATACAGTGACTAATACAAAAGAAATGGCTTGCTGCAGGATGTCATACTTCCTCTTGTTCATTGTTCTCGGGATAGCAATTCAACTCAACGAATTCGGCATGAAAGCAGGGTTTCGAGGCAGAAGAAACAACAAATGTTACGGCTGCGTTGGAAGCGTTGTGCGGAGCAGAGTACGCGGGTTTGTCGGTGTACTGATGCATGTATCACCGCACAACCTCATTGTACAGTTGATACACAGCGCACATCGTAGGAGAAGGGGCAAATCTCGCTGGAGAAGGCGCCGCCGGCGACGCAGATATTAGTTTACGGGAAGACGGTGTACAGCACAAAAATATATACTAGGCTATGTATATTTCATTTTCTATAATAATAGTTAATGTTGATTAATAAAATTAAACTAAAAAGAATTACGTTTACTAAACATATGTACAGAGTTAATTACTTCTTTAACATAATTAGAGTTTACCGTTAGATCCCTTTTAAAATCATTAGCTCTAAATTAATTGATAATGATCTGAATTATAGATTATAGTACCAATAAATTGTTAAATTTATATATGTAGCTTCTGAGTGTTTTAAATTCAAGCATCATAAAAGTTGTGGTTAATGGATATGTTGTAATTTAATTATTTTATTGTAATATGTAGTTGTGATTTGAATATATTGATATTATAAGTTACTTGTAATTAATATCTCCCTGCTAAATTTGATTTAACTGTTCAATAAATTAAGAATTATTCACTTTTAATAAATTACCAAATTAATCCTCCCATGCATACTGCAATAACCGCAATAACATTATTAATGCATTTTTTTTTTCAACATTTTCCGTCTCCTACTGGTGGCCTGGCTACCTGGCTGTTGCTTATACGTACTCGGTTTATATTATATATGAGGAGAGATCCAATAACTATGGGCATTAGTGTCTATAGTAACTATTTTTTAATTTATGCATAAATTGAAAAATCTGAACCGTTAGATGTATTCTATATTATCTCATATACATAAAAAATGATAATTTTTAAATATTGTTTTGATAGTCATCAAGAGAGGAGAAAAAAATCTTAAAACTTGAACCGTTGATTTTTGTTAATGCTTGATGCACATGTAAATAAAATCAAAATGATATAATTTTCTGTATACACATAAAATATGATATATACAACGTATTTTATCAATTAAAATGTAGTTATTTAAGATTTAATTTTATGGTCACCGATCCGTCAACAAAACATGGTTATTTATCACGCAACATATCACTAGTTAGCAAATTAATTCCTCCTTTGCAAATCGATAGATAATTCTCAAAGAGAAAAAAAAAAATTGTAGTATCTAGCCTGCAAAAAATTTCAAAAATATGTGCCTCCTTTATCTATAATTCTACTGCTAGCTAGAACATATAAGCATATTTCCGATTTCTAGAATAATCACAATTAAAATTCTGTTTCGTCAAAAAATTTTGATCCCAAGATGTCGAGTCTGGCTCCACCCTATATATTCCAACTCGGGATTGTGTAGCGCACTGCCGAATTTGCAGCGCAGATCCGACGGTGTGCTGGACTTCGGGATCCGTGAAAAATAATGAGTCCGGATCCCGAGGTCTAGCGCACCGTCGGATCCGCGCTGCAAATTCGGAAGTGCGGTAGACGATCCGGACTCATATATTCCTGATATCAATTTGAATAATTACAAATTTATGTTTATTTTGAATGATATCTCTTTCTAAAATTATAATCTAATTAAAGAAGTGCATGGAAGGTACTTCATTTATATATTTTGGAATGATAAAATCAGAACAACATTCTTTAGTTACGTTTTATATCTTACAGGACATAACACAACCACCCAATGATCCAAATATATATCCTTACACAGAGTATATATAGCTTTGCTCTTCATGACGCAAGTCATTTAATTATACTATTGTGGTTGATTTGTTTTTATCATGAAAAATCATGAATTAATATTGTTTCCATGCACGTCGTGATTCTTACTTAAATATTAAAGAAAAAAAAACTTACACGTCGAAAATATCGATGTATGCATATGTACTTGAAAGAACAATTAATAATTCACTTGCATTCCTATATATATATAAGGAGATTAATGGCACATTAGACAATCAAGCAAATAGACAAAGTTGAAGTAGAGAATAACAAGTAAGAAATAAAGAAAGAAATGGCTTCATGCAAGATGTCTTGCTTCATGTTGCTCATTCTCCTCGGAATAGCGATCCAACTTAGCGAATTCGGTGTTGAAGGGGGTATTGGTGGCAGAAGGGCACTTAATGATAACAATGGAAGCACCGGTTTCGGCGTTGGGGTTGGTGTCGGAGTACAAGTTGGCGGAGGCGGGAACAGCACAGGATGTGGCGGTGGAGTTGATGTCAGTGCCAATGTCGGTGCAGGCAATTCGCATGGTGGTGCTAGTTTGGGCGTCGATGCTTCTGTTACCGTTGGTGGTGGTCACAACTAGTTTCTCTTTTAGTGTATCTAATTATATATAAGCTCCGGAAATTGAATTTGTCCCTTCTTCTCATAGATTATACTGATATCATGATAAATATATGGTTATGGAGCATCTTGTGTGCTTTAATTTCATGCGTGCATTGTGATAGTTGTGGTTTGTGTGTTTAAATTTAATTTTACATAGTAAAATTGTTGAATTTTGGATTTGTTTTGTTTTATGAATTACTTACAATATTATATTGTTTATGGAGCATCTTGTGTGGTAATGGTTATGGAGCATCTTGTGAGCTTTGATTTCTGCTTGCATTGTAATTTGGACTTGTTTTATTTTGTTTTCATGCTATATTTGGTTAAATTAATGAAGAAACTTTTACTCTAGTGATGTCTTTGCTCACTATTTCTTCCTTATTAATAGTGGTATGACTAATATATTGTTTATTCTTGGTTGAACTCCATTACAAGATTTTCTAGCCCCGTCACTTATTATATATATACCAAGTAGGTCAAATTTGACAATGGACAAGAACTTGGAAGATTTCTCTTCTCCACCGATACGATCCGATTGCTCCTCTATTGCTCACCACCTTTGTTTTCCCATTCACCTAGATAGTATTTTTTTATTAAGAAACATCTTGTGTCCACAGAGAATTTGTCCATACCTACATATATAGATGTACAAATTTTATAATATATAATCAACTTTATTAACTTGTACCTCATTTGTAACATATAGACGCTATGAATAGTATCTACATGGTAGCTAGGTATTACACTTTTCGATTCTCTGTCTTTTCGTCTCTCTTTTTCAAACCTTCTTTGATTAATTCCCCTCTCCAGGATCAGTCACTAAGTTCAGAAGTAAAGGTGGCAAAATTTGACTTGACCCGAAAAATCTGCCCGACCCGAAACCTGATCGGACCCGAGTTTCAAAGAAATTCAAACTGATCCGAACCCAACCGTCCCGTGTTTCTGGGAAAGTCAGACTGACCTGAACCCGACCCGAAATCTGAGATAACTCGGGAATAGAGGTGCAAAATTGTACCAGACCTGAAAAACCTGCCCAACCCGACCCAACCCGAACCCGACCCGACCTGAAAAAATGCCGGCAGCCGTCAACCCGATACCCGACCCGACCTGACTCGAACCCGACTTGACCCGACATTTTCATTTGGTCAAACTGACTTGACCCGACCCAACCCGAACCCAACCCAACCCTCTATTCAGAAGTATAACTTCAAAGTCCAAACCTCTCCTCCTTTCACACCGAGTATTTATGAAGAAGCAAGACATTAGCAGAAAGAACCAAAACCCTAGGCGCCCGTTTGAAAAGCACTAGGCGCCTCTTTGATAATTATCCGATGGGAGAGGCACAAGTCACCCCTCTTCTATATTGATTATCTGTTGATTGCCTTCAAGCTTTGTTCATTCGTCAACTGTTTGTTTCGATCACCATCCGTCTTTTGATCACTTTTTTGTTCTAAAAAGTGTCTTTCATTGTTTTTCATTTAGAAGGGTTATATTATGAATCACTCAATAAAGATTTTGCTCCAACATCAACAAACTTAAGTAGTGCTTCAAAGAAATTAAAGATTTATGGAGTGCTAAACAAGTTTTTCAATAATTGGCAATGATGATGGATTCATCACAACCAAAACATTAACTTCAAAATGAATTGTGCATTTCTTCAAAAACTTGTCTCTCTAGATGTATATTACGACAAAATTGGTTAGATATATTGTAGAAACTTTTGATTGATTTTTTGTGTTATTTAGATTTAGATTGAGAAACAATTTTATTTTATTTTTTTGTGGATGTAATCCTTCTAAGTGAATGGAATTAGTTGCTTGCATGCCTTTGATGTTAAAAAAAAAAAAAAAAGACATTGACAATTTAATGCTGCGATCTTGTTTTTCGTGTTTTCCATAATTGAAAATTGCATTTTCCTTAAAATGCCATTTTGTTTTAGTAACAAATCAAGCCACATATAAAAGAAGATATCAGATCACAATCATATATATATAGAATAACTTCTTAGCAAACTATATATAATTATAGAGTCCGGCTGCAATAATGTCCATATCACGGTTTTACCGTGCTATGCGGTCCGTGTCTCCGTGTTTGGTGTCCAAATAGTCGATCCAAACCATTCAACTCAATCTTTATATCAAAATATACTAGCAAACCAAATTTTATAATTTTTAGAATTTGTTTGCTATTTTTAATGATGGGGAGAAAATGACTACATCCAAGGGATCTGATTTATACAAACAATAGTGATATTGTCCCCATCATTAAAAATAGCAAAAAAAATTCTAAAAATTGTAAAATTCAGTTTCCTAGTATATTTTGATATAAATATTAAGTTGAGCGGTTCGTATCGACTATTTGGACACCGAAAACGGAGATACGGACTGCATAGCATGGTAAAACCGTGATATGCATATTAGTTATTGTAGCATAACTCTATAATTATATATATATATATATATATATAAGATAATTTTCTTTGCTGCTTGGCTCGCACCGTTTACGTGCAATGATTATTTTTTCCTTTATAATCTTATTAAAATCAGGGTACTCGAAAAGATATATACTTAATTCAGACAGATGATAGAATCAGAATAATATCTTTAGTTATTTTATATCGATCATACTACTGCCATATAAATACATATATATATTCTAATGCACAAGGGTATATAAATACTATATATATCTTCGCAATAATTTATAATTTTATATTATTGTAATTGATGCATGTTTATTTCCTTACAAAAAATCACGAATATTGTTTAAATTAAAGTCGTGATCCTTACTTCAATATTATTTTTTTTTTGATAAAACTCGTCGGAAATATCGATGTGACATTAATTCATATACATTTCTCTATATAAAGATGATCAATAGCATTTGGTAATCAAGCAATAGACAAGTTCCAAAAGAGAATCAATAGCAGGTTATAAAGAAGTAAAATGGCTTCATACAAGATGTCATGCTTCCTCTTGATCATCTTTCTCGCAATAGCGATTCAACTTGGAGAATTCGGTGTCGAAGGAGGCTTCGGAGGTAGACGGGCACTTAGTGATAACGATGGCACCACTGGTTTCGGTGTTGGAGTTGGTGTCAGTGTTCAGGTTGGCGGCGGCGGAAACAGCACAGGATGTGGCGGTGGAGTTGATGTCAGTGCCAATGTCGGTGCAGGCAATTCGCACGGTGGTGCCAGTTTGGGCGTCGATGCTTCCGTTACTGTTGGCGGTGGTCACAACTAGTTCATCTTTGAGTCTATAACTATTAGATCAAATATGTTCCTTCTTCTCATAGATTATATTGATCGAGATATATATATATATATATATATGTGGTTGTGGAGCATCTTGTGTGCTTTAACTTCGTGCATGCATTGTGATAGTTGTGGTTCGTGTGTTGATTTAATTAATTATAGTAAAATTGTTGTAATTAGATATGTTTTGTATTACAATAAATTACTTGCAATATTTTCATTTTCATGCTACATTTTGATTGCTTTTTCAATGAAGAAACTTTCACTCTAGGATTTCTCTGCTCAATCTTTTTCTTCCTAACGGACTAAAGTACGGTGGCATGTAGTATTGTTTATTCTTGGTTTATACCCGTCCTCACGGGACCGTGATCCTTTAATATATGCTAAAGTATGTTCACTAGCTAATCACAGAACTAAGTTCGGTGGGTCCCACCATGATTTGATGGGTCCCGCCTTTGTCACTCTCTTTTTCTCATTCTCTTTCTGCTCGGTTACAGCATGGCAGCCGATCTCATTCCGTCCTTTCACGAGAGAAATATACAGAAAAGAAAAATAGTGTACAAGAGTGAAATTGGGGTTCTCCTTGAATTAAGTTGCGGTAGAAGCAATACGTACACAACAATTTCAATGACATCGCTTACATGGTATGATGTCGTAAGCTAGTAAGGACAGTGTCCTCCGTATCTTTATCTCAAAAGGAAACATTAAGTATCCACACAATGGATGTCTATAGGTTACTTTTTGTGAGTGTAGTATAACATGTATTCATATAATTTTGTTAAGAAATCAGATTTTGTCCAAAGTCATTTGGACGGTTCAAAGGATTCGGATAGTCGTATATATAATTTTGATGTTTGTGGTAGTTGTCATGGAGATTAATCAGTGATGTACTTCGTTTGCTTAATTAATGAAATGGGCTCCATAGCTTTTTTTCAAAAAAAAAAAATATAATTGTTGGCAATTGATTGATCAATCGTGATTTGATCATGTAAGGCATTAAAATAGGAACAAAATACTGACGCATTGTATGCTTGTTATATTTACAGTGATGGTGTCAGACACGATCACTGATGATAAACATATAAATTGAATGGAACAGTTAAATCATAACTTTGGACAGAGACTATTCAAATGGTTTTGGACAAAATTCTAGTCCATTTTTTAATGATATAAGAAGAGTAAAACTACGGAGTTTTCCCGTGAGCTTAACACTAAAAACATATTAAATCATATCCAAATTTTGATTTATATGACTCAATAAATTCTTTATATCAAAACCTTACACATGCAATTTTTTTTTCATTTTTGGAGATTTATAAGTATTTATTTCGCATTTTTTTAACAGCAACTATACAATATTAATAAAATAATCAATGTTTGATATGTAACTTTTGATATAAATAATTTATTAAGCCAGATAAATCAAAATTTGCATATAATTTGATATGTTTTTGATGTTATGTTCATGGGAGGCCCGTAAGGTTAAGAGTACCATAGCTTTACTGTTTTTCTTAGTATAATACATATTTGAACCTATAAAATGTGAAACTTCTTATATTATTAATTAACTCCATAATTGTAATTGTTATTTTTATATGACTATAATATTGCTGCCATTAAGCTCCGATGAGAGTTCAAATAATACAAGTTTCTCCCTATATGCCATCCAACTCTTTATAAGCTCTGATGATAAAATCAGAATAATATCTTTTTATTTATTTTATATCACACTAGTATATATATACTACTGCCGTTCAAATATATATATCCTAATATTGCACAACGCACAGTGTATATATATACGTATATCTTCGCACTTCATGATATAAATCATTTATATTATTGTAATTGATCGATGTTTCCTTACCAAAAATCACGAATATTGTTCAAAATTCGTGATTCTTACTTCAATATTAAATTAAAAAAACAAAGTACTCGTCGGAAATATCGATGTCCCAGAATATATACAATTCATTTACATTCCTCTATATAAAGATGATTAAACAGCATTTGGTAATCAAGCAATAGACAAGTTTCAAAAGAGAATTAATCAATAACAAGAAAGAAGTAATAAAATGGCTTCATACAAGATGTCGTGCTTCCTCTTAATCATCTTTCTCGGAATAGCGATTCAACTTGGCGAATTCGGTGTCGAAGGAGGTTTCGGAGGTAGACGGGCACTTAGTGATAATGATAGCACCACCGGGTTCGGTGTTGGAGTTGGTGTCGGTGTTCAAGTTGGCGGCGGCGGGAACAGCATAGGATGCGGCGGTGGAGTTGATGTCAGTGCCAATGTCGGTGCAGGCAATTCGCACGGCGGTGCTAGTTTGGGCGTCGACGCTTCTGTTACGGTTGGCGGTGGTCACAACTAGTTCCTCTTTGAGTCTATAATAAATATACGCTCCGGAATTTTTTTTCTCAAAAAAAAAAAAAAAACTCCGGAAATTGAATTTTCTTCTCATAGATTATATTGATCATTATTTGAGTGCTTTAATTTCATGCCTGCATTGTGATAGTTGTGGTAATTTTTGTGTTTAAGTTTAATTCATTATAGTAAAGTTATTGTAATTAATTTGTATTATGAATTACTTGCAATATATTCATGCTACATTTGATTAATTTTTCAGTGAAGAAACTTTCACTCTAGTGATTTCTTTGCTCAATTTTTTCTCCCTAATTAACGGTGGCATGACATTTGTTTATTCCTGGTTTATACCCGTCCACACGAGAGAAAATAGAAACGAAAAATAGAGCATGATCGAAAGAGCGAAATTGGGTTCTCCTTTAATCTATAGTTCTATACTATCTATAATATATTATAAAGCAATATGTCTCCATTTTTTTTTCTTCTTCAAATTTCTTTAATCCCCATTCTAAAATTGATTTTAGAATACATTGATTCTAAATTTCTTTTTCAAAAATACATTGATTTTAAAGGTGTTAATATTCTCTAATGAAACAATTTCCTCTCAATTTTAGTTTTTACAAAGAATAGAAAGATATCAACTTTGATACGGAAGAGACATCAATGTTGACTAGAATTTACATTAATAAAGAATTAACTCTTTATATTATATTATTCAAGTATCAAATTTGATAAGAACTTGGAAGATATCACCGATGCGATCCGATTAATCCTCTATTGCTCACCACCTTTGTTTTCCTATTCCCCTAGATAGTATCCTCATTTTCAATTGAGAAACATCTTGCATCAACAGAGAACTTGTTCATACATTCATAGATGTACAAATTTTATAACATTTAATTAAATTTTATAATTTATACCTCAAATTTGTAACCTATATACTCTATGGACTTACAATATCAAAAACATCCATAGAGTCACATGTGTGACATAAGTTATTACATAGGAGTCCACATGGGTCCCATTTGTCATACAACTTTGTGACTTCTATGAATTGTTCATGTATAGACGATAGATACGACTCTTACAACATTTATGGGGTCGCTAGATATTACTCTTTTTGATTACTAGAGGCGTACCCGCACGTTGTTGCGGCTCTTTTGAATTAAATCTATACTATAATTAAACATTTTTTATTTATTGCTATATATTAAGATATCGATGTTATACAATAATATAGCTACCAATTTGATGAGCCAATTAGTGTATGTGTAAATTATTTTTTGTATAGTAATTTAGTAAGAACCTACATTTTTTTTTAAAATAATTATTTCTTTGGTTCACCAACAAAGAAAATAAGTGTCAAAAAAGAAATAGAAGGGATGAGCATGAAGTGTGGATTAAAAGGAAAGGGATCGGAAAAGTGAAGAATTGATGAGACCAAATTCTCCTCTTTGTGCCGGACGCTTCGATCCAAGAAAAATAAATGGAGAGAATTATAATATAAAATAGATGCAATCACAACCTTTTATTATTTGATGGATAGTGATTAAGGCATAAGTTAGAATATGAACATCAATGGAGAGTCAATTTCTTAGCTTCTTTTTAAAGGAGTATAGATATTGGTCCATCTGTTGCTCTTTTCTTAACCTTCTTTGATTCTCTTCTCTCCAGCTGAATCACTAAGTTCAAAAGTATACCTTCAAAGTCCATACCTCTCCTCCTTTCACGATCACATATAATAAATTCGGTGTATGAAGAAAGCAAGACGTGCTAAAATCAGGTACGATCCAAATCGGATAGGAGGATCCTCCAATCCTAAATTGATGGTTGAGATTATTTTGAACCCCCCAAGCCATAGTCGTCAGATGATGATTCAAGGTCCTCCGATCCAATTTGGATCGTAACCAATACGGACTGGAAGCAAGACATTGACGATTTAGCTGCGTTTTTTTTTTTTTTTTTGCTTTCCATAATTGAAAATTGCATTTTCCTTAAAAGCCATTTTGTTTTAGTAACAACATGAATATATAATTACTCATTTACTGTAATTAAAATATGACATAAATAAAAATAAAATATCGATTTTGATATCAAACTACAAGTATCTCTATAACGATTGTCCTTTTTGTAAAATACACAAATCGAGCCACATATTAAAAAGATGTCAGATCACATTCATATATTATATATAGAATAACTTCTTAGCAAACTATACAAGATAATATCGATGCTGCTTGGCATGCACCGTTTACGTGGAATGATCACTCTTTCTAAATGTATAATCTTACTATAAAAAGGTGCTTGAAAAGATACTTCAGACAGATAATTGAATCAGAATAATATCTTTTAGTTATTTTATATCATACTTACGGGACATCGATCATATATATCCTAATGCACACAGGGTATATATATCTTGGCATGCACTTCATGTTTAATCATTTATATTATTGTAATTGATGTGTTTCCTTACCAAAATCACGAATGTTGTTTGAAAATCGTGATTCCTACTTCACTATTAAATTAAAAAAAAAACTCGTCGGAAACATCGATGTGACATAACATAATTCATTTACATTCCTCTATATAAAGATGAATAGATAGAATTTGGTAATCAAGCAATAGACAAGTTCCAAAAGAGAATCAATAACACAAAAAGAAGTAAAATGGCTTCATACAAGATGTCATGCTTCCTCTTGATCATCTTTCTCGGAATAGCGATTCAACTTGGCGAATTCGGTGTCGAGGGAGGTTTCGGAGGTAGACGGGCACTCGGTGATAATGATAGCACCACCGGTTTTGGTGTTGGGGTTGGTGTCGGAGTTCAAGTTGGTGGCGGTGGAAATAGCACAGGATGCGGCGGTGGAGTTGATGTCAGTGCTAATGTCGGCGCAGGCGATTCGCACGGTGGTGCGAGTCTGGGAGTCGATGCTTCCGTTACCGTCGGCGGCGGTCACCATTGATTAATTTGCTTCTCTTTGAATCATTGGCTTCTAAGATTGGATTGGTGGCTTCACCTGATGATAGCCAATCAATTAGTTTCTCTTTGAGTTTTAGCTTCTAAATTAAATTGTTTATACCAAAGGTTTAAATAGCGGATAGCGGACTCATCGCGGTGGGGTATATTTGATAGCGGATATCGAATATCGGCGCTATCCCGGGCGCTACCGGTTCCTGTTATGTGGAATATTTTAACTATTTTATTGGTTCATGAGCTTAAATATTTAATAAAAATGATGAATAATTAGAATAATTTATAAAGTTTTCTAACCAAATTGTTTAAAAATTATATAATTATTGTACTTCTCTTGAAACAAAAGCATTCTTATTCGGATATATTGACATAGTACAACATGTTGGTCAGTATCTTGTTGCACAAGTATAATTTGTTTCTATTAAAAGGATTTCAAATTGAATAATTGAGTAATTATTTTTTCTAAATATTAAAAAATTGAATAGATTATTGAAGTTATCAAAAATAAATTATCTACCTATCATTTTTCAAGAAAAAAGTTAGAATCTGAAAATTATGCTAGAAAAATTGTAAACAAATCATGATAAAACATTATGTAAAAAAATATTTATTGGTTATATAACATTTTAATGGATTTCAAGTATATGACTTTCATTTTCACTAATCAATCCCACTATTTTTCTTATGTGGATACTAAGTTTATATAACATTGATTGTTGTTTATAAATCCAATTAATTATGTATTAAATGATTGTAAAACATAAATTAATAACGACTACTAGGTATTAGATATTATAAAATAATTGAAAATTCATATGATTTGAACTATATTTTATATGTTACTATATAAAGTATCACATAGCGATAGAAAACCGATAGCGTCGTAGCGTTTTGGTTTCAAAACGCTATATCGACCGCTATAGCGGCCGATAGCGGCGCTATTTAAACCTTTTTTATACCAACCAAGCGTTACGTTTATGCGTCTTCCTACTGTGTTTTAAACTTTTAATTTTACGTATGATAACAAGTCTGGTTCGAGTCTTTTAATTTCATGCTTGTATACTTATGTGGTTGTAATAATATGCATTCATCATTATATATTATGAGATATTTGCAATTAATACTGCTCTATTTGGAACTAGTAAAAATGTGCCACGTACCCAGAATTTATTACTAAAAATCTTCCATAATGGTAACGTACGGTAAGGGCTCAATTAATTGAAAAGGCTATGGCATTTTCAGTAAATTTGAAAGAAAATTAAATTTATTTAAAAAATGGAAAACGTTTATGGAGGCACATTGTTCAACTAACAGAGTGTGACTGTATCATTTAGTTATATCAACTTATAAAATGATTAAAATTAGAAATAGTGAATAACCTTTTAATTTTAGAGTTTGGAAATTTTTCTATCCCCTTCACCTATACTCCATAAATATATCCCTCCAAAATTTCACTCTAAGTTCCAGATTCTAACAACTTAATCAGTTATTTTAACTTCAAAAGTTTGGATCACTATTAAATATATTGCATCATGGCGCTATGGTGGATAATTATTTGCGACCAAATGGTGTTCATGCCAACACATAAAAGTGTTCATAACTCTCATGATGAGGTATTCATAATCGACATACTTGGTTTCCAACTTTTCATACCTACGCATCGAAGATTTTGCGTGGGGCCGTCCAATATTTCACGTTCTGGTGAATGATTTTGTTAGGGCTAGTCCTAATTAAATTCCACATTCTGGTGAATAACCATCCGCCCTAACTTATGTGTTCATAACTTATGTAGTCGGGTGTTCATATATGTTGCATCAGCGTACTCAATATTAATGTACTAGATGTACGTAAGCAGTATACGGTTTTAGTGAATTTTTGTTGCGGTACAATTACCTTGCGAATAGATTCTTCGTGCTCATTGTAATACTAACAGTTGATTAACTAACAGGGTCGACTGGAGGTCTGGTCTGCACATCATGTGTTGTAGATCATATATATACGTAGCATATCTATACGCCATAAAGAGTCTAGTTTTCTAAGCACTTCAATTATGCACATCATCACTAATATTATTAACTATTGATTTGGTTTGAAACTCTTCATCTACTTTAATCCAATGACTTGTATTTTTTTTTTTTAAGTCTCCTCGTTAAATAAGATGATTAATGTGATATATCTAAAACAAATTTTAACTCAAAAAATGATCCAACATTTATGTATATTCTTATTTATGAGATTATTGCATTATTATTATTATTATTTAATTATATTAAAAATTTAAAAATTTTGTTCAAGTTTGTTTTAATATAAATATTTAAAATTTTATAAAATTCTTAGTCGTTATTTATCTGATACCACTTTTCGGGGCGAAGCCCGAGTTATAGATCTAGTGCGAGTAAAGATACAAATTGTTGTTTAATTAAAAGTTGACTAATATAATTTTTATATTGTTGTTTAAAGGTTTTTTTTTTTTTTTTTTTGAGTAACTGTCTAAAGGTTATTGAAAGGAGGCTCTATTCAAAGTCAAAACATATTCAAATTAATACTAGCACAGTGCCGTGCTTTACTACAGGTAACTTATAAAATTTACTACAGTAACAAATGTTGGCAAGAACTGCTTAGGCTGTAGTAAAATTAGCCCACGTAAAAAACTTTAAAAGCATGGCACTAAGAAATCAAGAATACGAGATATTCAGGTACGTGTGATATGTTTCTGGTACAGGTTTGTGTTGTTTGTGTATATTTTGGTATTTATTTTGGTTTGATGTATGATAGTGAACTAGTACATGTGGATTTGCAAGGAAGACGTTGAACTGGTTTTGAAAGGAGAATGGAATGGAATGTATTTATCGACTTGACGTCTAATTTTTTTTAGTTGCAGGGATAATCATTATCGTCACTGACGTGGAGTTTTATTATTTTATAACATCGATTTATGTTATTATTAAAACTGTGTATTTTAGCTGGTATTCAATTTACCTAGTGGATTTGATAAATACCACCGGCTAGACCTAAATACCGCACTGAGAGTGTTTCAGACTCTCATCCGTTCCACTTTTCGTGGGTTCCAGGTTATAGGTTTGCGAGGCAAGGACGACTTGGGTGAAAGAAAGGATTGCGGTAATTGCCATAAGGGATTTTACGGGATTTTATTTTATTAATTAATTCCACTGTATATTAAGGATTTGGAACCTGGGGTTGACTATTTGAGAATTGCGGCTATATTTTTACTTGTTATTGGTAAAGTATATTGTTGCATATTTTATAGCTTTGTGCTTATCAGCACGGCTACTATTCCAACTGCTTGTTGGGATGTTACAAGTATCTCTTTCTTTAAAGAAAAGTAGAAGAAAATGGTGTACTCTCATAGCGCCACGTCATCTCTAAATCCAAGTGATTTATTTCGCGCCTCTCTAATCGCAGCTTTTTGTTTCGCATCCCTTTGATTTGTTTTATATTCTAGCAAGTGGCCTTTTTGCATCCCTTAATTTGTTGTATGTTCTTCATCCCACCGTCTGCTTTTTATTCTACAGACTTTCCACTTAATTCTCTTCATCACTCTCCTTGACTACTTTTTTCTCACTCGGCTTCCATTGGAGACCGGCACAATCCGTCTGTCTGAGATGATTATTTTGTGATCGTTAATTTTAGTTGGGATAATTTCTTGAGATAGCAATTCACATGTTGAAACTTACTCCCTGATCACCAAATTGAATAAGCAGTGTTTCACATCTTTTCAATTAAATCATCTTTACAGTATCACTGTGTTTTTCACAGGTATAATCTCTTTCGTATCTCTCTCTCAGTGCAATACTCTTCTATTATTTAAATTTGTTTTTTACTTCATGACCAAACCCTATCTTGAACCGATTTTTCACAGCAGGGTCCTGCAATTTCAATCGATAACTAAAGGCCACACTAGCATCCTAGATTCTAATTCAAAACTGAAAGCCATTTACAAGAATATTGGATAATACAATTTTAACCTTTCATATTAATTATGCTTATAATTGATCAGGTGTTGATATGAGCAGGACAACATGAGATGCATTATGATTGAAACGACCTACTATGCGGTACTATTATGACACTATATACCGCTGGCATCAACAGTTACTGATTGATGGTGTTGGTATTCTGGACAGCTTCTCTATTCAGTCACCAGACTATCCAACATCAAAGAAATATTCTTAACTCTTTTTGTGTTATGCATGATTGACAATTTATGTTATTAATATAAAAGCAGAATGGAGCATCAGTATGATATTGGGATTTAATTAGTACTTCTGTAGTTTCTCTTACTTTGTTTTAAAGCTTATTAAATTGTTCGAGTTATTTGCAAAATTGCAAACTCAAAATAGAAATGGAAAATCTCATATTGCTCGACTCCCAAGTTATATGTAGAATTTAAGTCTTGTGAGATGAAGATGTTTCTATTTTGGCCCAATTCGTTGTAACCTAACATTCTGTTCTGGTAAAAGTTTATAAAGTGATTCAATGTAATACATCAAGATGACAAGATCACTGCAGCTCATGGAAAACCTTGATGTACAATGTATCAAGATCATTGCACTATTGCAGTGCCATTACATACTCATTTTTTTTTTCTAATTTTCTCTGTCTTTCATTTTGGAAAGTTTACATATAAATAGACAGAGATTCCTTTCAAGAATTTCTCGAACTCAAGTATTATTTTGTCTGTTTCCTTCTTTTTTTATGGCATATTCATCTCTTGGGTCTTGGCTTATATATACTAGATAATCCACATGAAGATTGCCCTTCATCTATTTTATATAAGAGTTGTTCTTCTACTATACATCGACTAAGCAACCTTTTATTTAAAATATCGCTTATCAAATATTTCTTTTTAATTGTATCTAAAAACATATTTGATTTGTAACCATCCGATTATAAAAAATGAAAGTTCCATATTTCACATATCCATAGCAGAATTAGCCTTTATATATAATTAAAATTATATCGATATTTCATTGTGGTTTCCCAAAAATTAATATTAAAATGACATTTGTAACAGTTTTGTAAAAAAAAGAAAAGAAATGTGTTTACTTTATCTTTTCTGTAAAAACATTTCATTAATTGTTAATCTGACGATTTATTTGCTTCATTTGAACAGCTATATCATATGTTTATTTGTTTCTGAATTAGTAAATTTAAATTGTCTGTTATGTCACTTATGTTATCAAATATATTCACCAATTTTAAAGGAGTATCTTAATAAGATGACCCCGTGAATTTGCACGGATCTAATGCTAGTTCATAATAAAAACATATATTGATATTATCCACATCAACTCCTAAACTCAAAGAGCAAAGAAAAGTATCTCTGATAATCATCAAACCTCCATTCCTCAATTTATTCTAACTTTTTTTTTTGGTAATTCATTCGTAGGCTACATAAACAACAAAGGAAATGTACATTCAAGAGCCACCCCATGTAACCATTGAGCTCTCTCACACCATGTCGCCGTCACCTGGCACCGGGAGCCCCTGCCGGTCCGCACTGCCGCAACGCGGCGTAGCCCTCGCCTTGCAGCTGCCTGTGTATGCCCACTGAATCAAGTCCGTGATGCGGTAAAATTTTCGGAAGGGAAAGGGAAAGTGAGGAGAGAGAAGACGGAAAGAGAAGGAATAGTACTATGACAAACACAGTTTCCAATAGGAGTGTAAACGGGTCGGTTTGTCGAGTTTTGTATAGATTGACAATACAAATTATTCTAGTTAGGTTGCACAAATTTCAATCCATAACTAACCAACAAATAATAAAAGTCTTTCAATTCGGGTTTCAACTTCGATGGTCGGGTTTCACGGGTTTCAATTTAAGATATGAATGGTTAAAAAATATAAGTGAAACCAAGTTATGATTAAAAAATACCAAAAAAATTCAATATGCACTAACTAAAAGTAAAATGAAATAAATTTCAATTAAAAATTTTTAAATATAACAAAAGGTACAAAATTCGTAACCATACTTTAAATATCGGGTTGCTCAAAATTCAATCCATACCTAACAAACTATTATGAAAATCTGTAATTTTTCGGGTCGGGTTAGTGGGGTCGGACGGGTTTCGCGGATTGAACAAATTGGACTTACACATCCAGTACCCAACTCTCAGTCTCAAATCTCAAAAGAACATAGAAAATCAACTTTGCACAAAATCTTATCCACGCATTTAAAAACACAACCTTTTCTCGATTTGAAAAAGAAATAGAGAGCACTCAAACTTCACTCAACCGTTAGATCATTTAATCGAACGGTTCAAAACCTCAAATGAATGAGAGAGATATATACTCCCAACAATCAGTACGGCCCGTATAAAGCCCCATTGGCATGGGCTAATGAGTTGGGACTCAATGCCGAATGGAATCTTCCGTCCATACGTTCAACGGTTCGATACGTTCATTGTTGACCACGCGCACATATGGTACGTACACGGTAAGTTCAGACGACACGCTGGAATTGGCCATCTCTCTCCTACTCAGTGCGGCGGTCACGATAACCTACTTTATTTATTTATGTAGTATACTTTATTTCAACAATCAATTCTCGTCCAATCACCATTAAAACTCACCTGACAATTCGGCGACCTCAATCTTTCAATTTTTTTTTTTTCAATTTCCTATTCATATGTTACATTCTTGCCTTCTTTTATCACATTTCTTTATACAATTGTTACATTTCCCGATCCGTAGGATTTTTTTATTTTGAAAGATGCCGCTCTAAATGTGTCCCTTTTATATATGTTAAATTGATATTTGACAAATGTTAAATTGAAGTACCGATATGTAGTTATAAATGTTTCTTCCCAGTTTTGTTGTTGAATTGACTAATGTTAATTGAAGTAACATTTGTTCATGATAATGTAACAATTGTCAAATGTAAAGTAACATCTATTAAAAATTATTGTACATTGGTAAAAATTATTGTGAACAAAACCTTGTTGATTGTTACATTTCTTAGTTTGGTTGTTACAGTATATCTCTTATATATGTTGCATTCTTCCACAACCGTCCTTCATTGTGATCATTAGTTACAAATTCATCTTCCCAATTTTCTAATTGAATTGACAAATGTTAAATTGAGGTAACATTTATTCATCATAATGTAACAGTTATCAGATATAGAGTAACATATATTAAAAATTGAAGTAACATTTGTTTATCTAACAGTTGTCATATATAGAGCTACGTTTAGTCCAAATGTTATTTATCTAGAAACTTTATTTACATTTATTAAAAGTGATTCTCAGTATTTTGTTTGAATGAATCAAAAGGCGAGACATGAGGTTGGATTCATAAGAAAGGAGAGAATAAAAGTACATCGGCGTGTGATTTGACGTGTTTAATTTTTTTTTTCAAAAAAAAAAATTCCGCCGCGATCTATGCTAAGAACAAGGTCCAGCATAGGTGTTAGATGAGGTTGCGATCGGCTGAAATGAATGTAAACGCGCGCACCACGTCCATTTTATGGATCTATGGACGAAAATTATATGGACGGTAGCTCGCGCCCGATGCCGAACTTATTACATTTGTAAGAACAAAGACAAGTCTGAATATAAGGATAAAATGCGTTCTTCTCTGTATGATGAATCAACGTCGAGTCGAAAAGAAATTTTATTTTTCTTATTGATGTTGTTGTTGCAGTTAGGACAACAGCGAAGCTTGACCTCAAAGTTTTGGGATATTAAAGTATTTATGAAAAAAAAATTTTGGAGAGACAAATGCGATAGTGAAAATACAATATAATTATATAAAAAGTCTTAAATTTTTATATAATAGTATTAGTTTTCTAAATTTTAAAGGGATACTTACCATCTCCCAAGCTGTACCCCTTGAATTAGGTCGAATTGAGCTTGAGTCAAAAGCCCTATTGATAATTAGGATTAGACTTAATTTCTAGTAGATACACCTAGCCAATTGGCCATTACCAAGGGCCAAGGGACACATTCATTGACTGACCCTGCCAGCTATGGATTTTCATTTTATTTATAGCAGCACAAGAGCGCGCACTTCAGTCCCACGTTAAAAGCAAAAAAAATAATACTAAATATTGTTGGTAGATCAGAATGCCTAACTATTCATGCATTCTCAAGCTTTCATGTTGTTGCCAGTTTCATATTTTATTTTTATTTTTTTAAGATAATAAGGCACTCAATTTGTTATGTCTATAAAGATACTCATCCGGGTTCCTTATATTTCATTTCTTGAAACAAATATTACATTGTTACATACTTGTACGTTGGGGTTCTCTTGGCTCGGATAAGATCGGGCTGGATAATTTTTTTATCTTTTTTCTCCTACACGACCAGTCGGAAAAGATTTTTAGCATATATGTTAATTATTTTATAAATCTTAAGGAGTTTAATGTCATAAGATTATATTATTATATTTATATGAATTAGTGCACACATATTTTTAGGTGGTAATGATCAAAATTAATCTAAGAAAACATAGTTAAAGCAAGTCCTTGAAAAAAACCCGCCCAAAGCAAGACTGGTTGAATTATTATTGATCCATTTGATGGGCGGAGATTTGCTAAACGAGATTCCTAACTTTCCAAATTTTGTAATTAGTATACGGTAATTGAGGAGGGATCCGATAACACGGTTTTTTTTTTGACACAACTCTTACACTAAATCATATAAATTTATAAAAAATCTTAAAAATGGAAAATCTTTTATAAACATATTCAATTACTTATAGATCGATTGTGTTTCAAATTTCGTTCAATTTGAGTGTTATTTGATACTCCATCAACGGCCATCAAGTTTATATAATAATTAGAATGGTCTAAATTTAATAATTCTTGATGGAGTATCAAATGACACTTAAATTGAATGAAATTTGAAACACATTCGATCTATAAGTAAATAAATATGTTTATAAAAGATTTCCATTTTTAAGATTTTTTATAAATTTATATGATTTAGCGTAAGAGTTGTGTTAAAAGAAAACCGTGTCATCGGATCCCTCCTCATTATACAATATGTCTCATACAATGTTCCCATACTCTTGATGACATAATCAATTATTATCATTATTTTTTAATCATACCGGACCTTCTTTTTTGAAATGAAGGTCAGCCGGACTGTCCGAGAGAGATGGAGCATTTTTTTTAAAAAGAAGTGAGAGGTAGAGAGATGGGGAGAAAGAGAAAGCAAACAACATTTTTTTTTTTTAAAAACATCTTACGTACATTAAAAAACCGTCCATACATCCCTACATGTGTACAGAATGTAAAAAATACATGCCGAAATGTAACAAGTACATTCCGAAATATAACATATGGAGTTATGGACACTATGGATGGTTTTTCTATAGACGCTAGGTATTACTCTTTTTAGCAAAAAAAAAAAAATAGAGAGAGATAGAGAGAGGTGGCGTGTCAGAGATGAATCATGAAAGTGATGGCAGCGACAATTCGAGCGACTCGGAGATGGAGAGGGAGAGGGCTTAGAGACAAATTTTTTTTTTTTAAATCGAAATTGAAAAATAGTTTTTTTCAAAAAGTAGAAAAATTACCCAAGAATTTCGATGGCATGGATAGATCCGAAAAAAATTTTCGGTTCCTATTATAGGAACCGAAAAATTTTTTCGGTAGAATCTTTTTTTTTTTTTTTTGAACCAAAACCGTTCGCCCACATTTTAAATGTTCAAAATGGGGTGCGCGGAAATTTTTTTTTCAAAATAGGTTTGTACCGGTTAATTAATTTGATTAATGCACACATAAAAATATAAATAATGATTTCATGCACGATAAAATAAATTTTAAGGCGTTAGCATTTCGATCTGAAATGTTAACATTAGTATAATAGTCTAACTCTATATCACATAAGTACTAAATATTTTCATATGAAGAATTAACTTGATGTTTATGTGTGCATTAATCAAATTAACGGGTGCAAACCTATTTTGAAAAAAAATCTTCCGCCGGCACCCCATTTTGAAATAAGAATGTGTGTGGCCGAAATTGAAGTCGGCGGAAAAAAAAAAAACCTACCCGATTTAATTTTTTGGGTCCTTCAAGTCTATCTAGTGCACCGAAAACCTCTGGTATTCTTTCTACTTTCTGCAAAAAATGTTTTTCAATTTAGTTTTTTAAAAAAAATTGGCTTAGAGATGAAAAGGAAGATAGAGAGAGAGATAGAGTGGAAGTGGCAACAAAGAGAGAGATAGGGGATAGATGGAGTTTGATATTGAGAAATATCTTGTATCCATCCAGTAACAACTGTTCAAACATGTCCAAATTTTGTAACTTTCATCTCAATTTCGTAACAACTTAGCTCTCTGAATGTCCATCTATGCTACCCGGATACTCCATATACCCAGAAGAATCCGTATCGGATGCGTATTAGGTGCGGGTGCATAACCGGTGCGCCACGTGGCGTATCGGATTATTATATTAAGTTTGACCAGCTAGTTCGGTCGCCGATTCGTCCCAATACATCTGCGGTTCAGCTGAGGTGCGTTTCTAATTCGTTCTGGGTGACATATACTATACGCTACACGCGCAGCCGCATAAGAATAGCCACTGCAAATCCTATAAAGGCTAAGGGTTGGGTGGAAAGCTGGAGGAGAATCGAACTCCGGTGCTTTGTCACCTTAGCCAAGCGCTGGACCACTGCGCCACTAAGACATTTGTGTCATTATTCCGTTCCACATAAATATATATATATATATATATAGAGTTAGACTATTATACTAACGTTAGCATTTCGGACTGAAATGCTATGCCTCAAATTTTATGTTATCATATCCGAAATCAAGATTTTGTTGCTCAATAAATTCTTTATATGAAAATATTGAGGAATACAAAATTTTTTCATTTTTATAGTTTTCTAAGTATTTCTTTTGAATTTTAGAAAAGAGGTCATAAATATTAATAAAATATTGATGTTTGTATATGTTATTTTCAAAAATGCAAAACAAATACTTAGAAAACTCTAAAAATGAAAAATTTTTGTATTCCCCAATATTTTCATATAAAGAATTTGTTAAGCACCATAAATCATGATTTCGGATACGATAACATAAAATTTGAGGCGTTAGCATTTCGGTCCGAAATGCTAACGTTAGTATAATAGTCTTGCTCTATATATATATATATATATATATATATATATATATAATAGCAATAAGGAGATGTATTTTTTTTATAAATATATTATATAATAATTTATTATATATAGCCGCACCCGTATCCAAGATTTTTCAAAATTGCCGTATCGCCGCACCCGCACCGCACCGCACCCGCACCCATGTAACATAGATGTCCATTGAATAGATGCTAGGTAGTACTCGTTGATTTGTAGCAAACTCTAAAGTTGCTTCATAAAAGAAAAAAAAATTCAACAAAACCTCATCATCAAAATTAATTTTGGTGGTGGGGAGATTGCCTCTCCCCATCACTTCGTTTTATTTTACTTCTTTAATGATGATTTTCTCAATGTTGTTTGTTATTTCGTCGAGTCTTTGTCCGTTCTTCCGTTGCTACCATTTTTTAACTGGAGTATTTATTTTTTTTCATTTAAAATGTAATGCCATGAAAAACTTTCGATAAGACAGATGTTGATTCAACTTAGCAAAATAAGTTTAAAGAATTTTGCGGAGCGTTTAACATTTCTAGTCCATTTAATTAAAAACGAAGCGATTTATCAAAACCGATAACTTTGAGGAAGAAATTTTGTGCATCTTTTTTCAAAATTTTGTCTCTAGTGTAAGAGATAAAATCATATTAATCGAAGTTAAAAGGTTTGATGGTAAATATAATATGTTATTTTTGTAATTTGGTTTTAGATTGAAGATTATACTTTCCGTCAAAAAAAATAAGTATGGTATGAAAAGCTTATTTTATCAAACTTTAGCCCTTCATATACTACTATTATTACATCTTTATCCTAAAATCATTCTAACTATAAAATCGAGTCGGATTTGGATCATTTTCAGTTGGGTTAACCAATTGGAGCGGAGTAGTGGACACATTCAAATATATATTATTGAGGCGTTCTTATATGGACAACCATTCATTTTTACTTGCGTGGTTCAAATTTTATAGACTAAGCAACTCTCTTTGCTTGTACTTCAAAAATATATCGTAATTATCTAATTCAGAAAAATGAAAAATCCATATTTTTTCAGATTTAAAAGAGTAAACCTATATGTATTGGCAGTAGAGGATACGACATAATCTAAAGGAAAATGACCCAAAATTTTTGGGTCTTTTCAGTTTTTGATAGGCACCCTCAATCTCTAATGATAGAACAAAATAAAATCAATTTCAATTACTTACATAATTATGCATATTACAAAGATATCATTAAAAATATAAAATTAAAAGAAAAAAGTGAATAATAATATTTGTTGTATTTTAAACATTTTATCAAATAAGTGTTTATATACCTTAATGATTTTTGAAATTGATGACATATAATTTTATTTAAAATATCATTAGATATTAATTAACATGTATATGTATAAAGTGGTAAATTGATTTTTTTACACTTTAAAATGGAGTATTGATGAGTTTAATTAACTGTTCACGAGTAATTTGTGACAAATTGGATAGTTCGTAGGTGTTTGTCCAAATTAAAAGATCGTATATATTTGTTAAAAACCCAAGAATTTGGGGGGTCTTAGGTAATTTCCCTAATCTTATTTCAACGGCCGGGCTTCCATCATTATAGATTTTGCATGACACGTTCCATTAATCGTGGAATTTTTCAGAAAATTTAAACTCAGGGCTTATTTGACTTTTATGGCACCATGCGGCGAGAAACGATATTTTATTGGCAAGGCAATTACGCATAAAACTAAGTGACATAAATTTGTACAGACAAAACGTCCGGCATAATTATCAGCTAAATTAGAAACAACATTAAAAATCCACAAGAGGTTCGATAATTTAAATAAGAGATACCATTTAATCAGAAATAGTTAAGAAGGTTCTATATATCGAACTTGTTTTGCAAATATTAAATTGGAACTGAATGCAAGCGTCGTACTTGTACATACTAGTTCACAACAATTAGATCCAAAGAAAGATAGATTAGAACATTGTTTTTAACATAAGATACGTATTTGTACTTCCATCCGTCATCTAATCGAGGAAACCCAGTTAATTCAATACTTCCGAAGAGAAATCCTTTGTATATCCTCCAGACAATGGTTCAACAATCAACTGGTTCTGCACCTGGCATTATGGTCGGAGGCTGCCGCTATTGAAGTCCTTAATAGTTGCAATAATTTACATACAAGGGAAAAAAAACAAAGAAAGATTCAATACCTGCAATTATATATAGTACAAAATTAGGTGACACTACTATTACCACGAAGCTTATAAATTCACAAAAAATCTCAAAAATAGAAAATCTTTTACAAATATATATTCATTTATTTATAGATTGATTGTGTTTCAAGTTTCATCCAATTTGAGTGTCATTTGATACTTCATCAAAAATTATTAAGTTTGTATGATAATTATAACGGTCTAAATTTAATAGTTCTTGATGAAGCATCAAATGCCATTCAAATTGAATGAATTTGAAATACAAACAATTTATAAGCAAATGAATACATTTATAAAAAATTTTCTATTTTTAAGATTTTTTGTGAATTTATAAGCTTCGTGGTAATAGTAGTGTCACCAAATTTTGTGGTAATCGGATCCCCACTCTTATATATATATATATATATATATATATATATATATATATATATATATATATATATATATATATATATATATATATATTATATTTAAGTCTTGTTAAAGGAAATAAATCATATAGGATAAATTGTAGATATGATTAGGTCAATTGTAATTAAGGTAGTTTACAATTTTTGGATTTTGTTTTCTCTATATATGTACATCATTACTCTTTGAATAAATCGTCAATTCATAATTTTAGTTTTCTCCAATTTTCAGTTTAGCTCTCATGGTATCATAGTCGTCTCTGACCAAAACCCTAACCGTCGCTGTGGTACGGCTCCGATCTGAGAATTCTCCCCTCTGGTGGGAGAGACCTGTTGAACTCATTGTTTGTGCGTGAGTCTAGTCAGTCTACTCCTGTCTGCTCACAGGTGCTCACCTGTGGGACTCGCTGTTGAACTCGTAGGTCATCGCTGTTGAACTATAGCTGTCTAGTTTCCTCTGCTCTGGTGGGATTTTGTGTCGATGCCTCAGTCTCAGATCTGAATCCTCAGCCATCTTCATATCGCAGACTCCAAATGTCTGCTCTATCCGCAGCAACACTCTGCTCTGTCCATAGCACTTGTGTTGCAGCAAGTTTGTTTGTTGATTGCTCTGTCCACAGCTGCTATGTCCACAACTGCTCTGTATGCTCTGTCTTCTCTGCTCGTTTGCTCTATCCATATCGGTTTTGTCTGCTCTGTCACATGCTCTGTCCACAGCAAATTGCTCTACTCGGCTTGTTATCTTCATGGTGAACGAGTACTTGACATCATGAATTGTTTTGTGCAATATCAGTACTGTAAGGATTGGGGTCACATGAAGTGGGATTGTCCAAAGCGATTAAAAGGCATGACATGTTCGCCTCCTCGAATGCAAGTGGCTACCATTGATTCTGACGACGCTACGTTGATTCAGCAACTTGAACAACTAGGTTTCTCTCATACTGGCATGGCCTCTCAACCACAAAATCCAAGTTCTACTATAACACACTCAGGTATGACCTCCAATCACTTCATAGCATCAAAATCATCATGGATTATTGATTCGGGAGCTACTGATTACATGACTGGGAACAAAAGTATTTTGTCAAGACTTACCACTTCTCAATCACTTGTCAAATAGCCAACGGTTCTACCTGTGATATTGAAGGGATTGGAGATAACCAAATTTCCCAAAATATGCCTTCATCATCTGTCCTATATGTCCCCTCATTTCCTGAAAATCTCATGTCTGTAGCCAAAATAACTGAACAGTAAATTGCTCTGTCACTTTCACTCCAACTCAATGTACTTTCAAGAACTGGGGACAAATACTTTATTTGACACTGCATATAAGGACTGGGGTCTGTATTTCATGGAGAGCTCACCTCAACGAATAGCGCATCTGAGTAATGTAAATGCTAAAATTGTTCATTCTCAGTTGGGGCACCCCTCTCTCCAGGTTTTAAAGAAGATTCGGCCTAAATTTCAGTCTATTTAAGAATTAGTTTGTGGTCTTGTATTCATGGAAAACATGTCTGTGTATCCCACCCACCTAGAGCCATTAATCGATCTGATAGTCGTTTTGCTTTAGTTCATTCTGATGTATGGGGTCCATGTCCTGTTGATTCTATATTCGGGCTTCGATATTTTGTTACCTTTGTAGATGATTTTTCTCGTGTAACTTGGACTTTTGTTATCAAATCTAGGCAAGAAATATTTGCAAAATTTTCAACTTTCCCTCTCTTGTGCAGACTCAGTTTAAAACCACTGTTAAAATTCTTCGTAGTGACAATGCAAAAGAATATTTTTCAAATGAATTTGTGCAATATACAACTGGTAATGGTATCATCCATGAATCATCATGTGCTTACACACCTCAACAGAATGGAATGGAGTGGCTTAACGAAAGAATAGACATATCCTTGAGGTGGTACATACTATGATGATTCATGGACATGTTCCTCATCGTTTTTGGGCAGACGTGGTTCTAACTGCGTGTTATCTGATAAATCGCATGCCCTCTTTTGTACTTGATGGTGCCATACCTTATAATGTGTTATACCCATCTGCACCTTTGTTTCCTGTTTCGCCCAAGATGTTTTGTGTGCCTGTTATGTGTATGATACTCGACCAGGTCGTACAAAACTTGATCCAAAGTCACTACAGTGTATCTTCTTAGGATATTCTGGTACACAAAACAGTTATCGGTGTTATAGTCCAACTATTAAACGGTATTTTATATCATCTAATGTTAACTTTATGGAAATTGTACCGTATTTTGAGTCTAGTATGTCCTCTAGTCCTAAACCGGTTCTGTCTATTCTAAACTTTTCTGATATTCAAGTCAACTCTTCATTATCTGCTGAGAATATTGTACCATCGACACCTCTTGTGCCTCCTGTTACTCAGGTATACACTCGTGTGGGTAATGATCTTCATGTTACTACTACATCTGCTCAAAGTATGCAGGGTCATGAAACTTGTGCATTTCTAATACCAATAAATATACCAACCCAACTATTAAACCTGACGAGACCATAGAATCTCCTTTATATGCTCCTGATTCTGAACCCTCCGGCCTACCAAATCCTGCCAGCTCACCAAATTCCATACCTGACCTTAACCTTCCCATTGCCCTTCGCAAAGAACCACAAAATTGTCCTAGCACGAGATATCCTCTCGACAACTTTTGCATTTACCTAGCCTTATCCACAGATCACCGTGCCTTTACTACTCGTCTTGACAGTTACCCAGATCCTAAGAATGTGACAAAGGCTCTGAAACATCCGGGGTGGTGTAGTGCTATGCAGGAAGAAATGTCAGTTCTATGGAAAAATGAGACATGGGATCCATTTCTGTCTCGTCGGGTAAACAAGCAGTCGGTTGTAAGTGGGTCTTCACTGTTAAAGTTCACCCAGATGGTTCAGTCCATCGACTCAAAGCTCGATTGGTTGCTAAAGGTTACTCTATCCTATGGTGTTGTTTATAATGAGACATTCTCTCCTGTAGCCAAAATGGTATCTGTTCGCAACTGCATGGCTCTTTCTACCACTCGACGATGGCCATTACACCAACTTGATGTCAAAATGCATTTCTCAATGGCATCCTTGAGGAGGAGGTATATATGACTCAACCACCTAGGTTTGTGGTTCAGGAGGAGGTATGTAAAGTTTGTCTTTGCGAAAATCTTTCTATGGCCTCAAGCAATCTCCTCGAGGAGTGCTAATGATCACTCAAGACCTCAGTCACTTTGGTACGACTAGGAGTGCTAATGATCGCTCAGTCTTTTACAGGCACTTCCTAAGAAAGACAATTATTCTGGTTGCATACGTTGATGGTCTTATCATTACTAGTGACGATGCTGATGGGATCTCTGCAGTAAAGAAGTTCTTAGGCCAGGCAGTTTCAGATCACTTACCTTGGTATGCTCAAGTACATTCTCATTATTGAGGTGTTACAATCCCATGACAAACTTCTCAACTGTCAAATGAAGAATGTGCTCGATATGTTCACAGAATTAAAGTGGGTTGCTTGGATGCAAACCCGTTGATTCACCGATGGTTCCCGAGACCATACTTATGCCAGAAGATGGAGAGTCAAGTTGGTTGGTAAATTAAATTATCTGACTGTTATTTGGCCTGACATTTCATATCCAGTTAGTGTAGTGAGTCAATTCATGTCAACTCCTCTTACTACCCATTGGGAGGCTGCTATTCGTATCCTTAGCTATCTCAAGGGATCTCCAGGAAAGGGGCTTGACCATGGACATGAAAGGATAGCAGGATTCACTGATGCCGATTGGGCGATCGAAAATCCACCACTGGGTTTTGTGTCTTTTTTTGTGGTACTCTTGTCTCCTGGAAGAGTAAGAAGCAAACTGTCGCTCGATCTAGCGCAGAGTCAGAATACCGTGCAATGGAAAACACTTCCTGTGAGTTGGTTTGGACAAAACGTTTGCTCAGTGAACTAGGTGTTAAGCATTATGGTTTGCTGAGGCTACACTATGATAGTCAAGCGGCAATACATATTGCCAAGAATTAGGTCTTTCATGAACATACTAAACATATTGAGGTGGATTGCCATGTTGTCCGGGATCTTGTTATAGGCACAAATTCTCACCATCCATGCATCCAATTAGTTTATGTCCGGATAGATCTTCAGCTTGCTGATATTCTCACTAAACCTCTTCGAAAAAGACACATTGATTGTATATGTAACAAGTTAGGCATGTTTAGATGTATATGCTCCAACTTGAGGAGTGTTAAAAGAAATAAATCATATAGGATAAATTGTAGATATGATTAGGTCAATTGTAATTAATGTAGTTTACCATTTTTGGATTTTGTTTTTTCCATATATGTACATCATTACTCTTTGAATAAATCATCAATCCGTAAGTTTAGTTTTCCAGCTTTCAATTTAGCTTTCAAGTCTAAGATCATGCGGCAGTTGTGGCAATATGTAAATATATAGCAGCCAGATTGTTCAAATATTATAATGCATAATGCTGTACTAATGGGGTTTAATGTTTCCATGCTAGAATATCTCCATGTGCAACGCTTGTATATATAGCGTTACCTTGTCATGATTTTGAAGCACAACCAAGTAGTTCTAACTCTATTGATCTTACTAAGAAACATCTGGCCCCAATCTCAGTATCGTACCAGTACCAATCATGACTCAGCCAAACATGTCCCGTGCCCCATTTCATTTGAAATACAGTAGAAAAACTGATTTTGAGCCAGAGTTTGTGTCCATCGGCCCTTATTACAATATCAAGGAACTCAATGACAACCAATTCATGACCACGGTAAAGAATCGCTGTACTTCATACTTTCGCAACAAGCTGCCAACTACAGAACAACCCATCCTGCCCAGACCCGGCATATATTCAGACATCGATTTTCTTGTATACAGCATTGATCCATTCCACATGGAAAAAGAGATTCGTGATTGGTACGGTGGAACTACTGATCTTGATTTTCCTTCAGAGGAATTATTCCGGATCTTGGTTCATGACAGTTGCTTCATTATCCGAATAATTCTCGCCATCTCTAGGCCGGTTCATGAGAGCATGTTCTTCCGATTGGGTGTGGACATTAAAAAGGTCAGATTTGACATACTCCTTTTGGAGAACCAAATTCCATTTTTTTTTCTACTTAAGGTTTATGAGTTTTTCCATAACAACGGAATGCTCCCTCCGATGCCACCTTTAAATTCGGCACAAAATTTACCAACAATGGAACGGAACCAACCTATTCCAGAAACCCGGCCACCTATGTTCAGTTGCCGATTTTGCGAAGTCGTCATTTCCATAAAAAAGAAACCACTACCCCGTAATGAACAAAATTCCACAACACAACCTATTTCACAACAAAGCCCCTTAGCACAACCTACTGACCAAGATTCTGCAATTCTGAATCAGTTTCTCAAGGAACTAGAACCCTTCATATGCTTGGATATGCCATGGAAATTCAACAATGAATATGGCAAAATTGATAAACCAGTTCATTTGCTCCACCTCTACTGGAAATGCTGCTTGCCATTTCCTTGGAAAGAGACTAATCCAGAAGGTTCTAATAAATGTAATCACTGTGGCAATGTGGTGCCTTTTAACCCAGTGCCTGAAAGCTGGGTCAATATTCATCTCCGCAGTAATTCATACAAAAGGATAAAGAGTGCACATGACCTTTACTATAGGGCCGGTGTAGATTTTCAGAAGCGAAAACACAAGGATGGTTTCAATGTAACTTTTCAGAATGGCACCCTGCAGTTACCACATCTCCAGCTTGACCGAAGTCACACAAAATTACTAATAAATCTCGTAGCCCTCGAAGAGTCCAAGCCTTCAAATGTACGGGTAATGACAAGCTATATCTTGCTTCTGGATGGATTGATCAATACAGAAAAGGACATGGAGTTGCTTGAGCGGCATGGTGTAATCACGAACAAACTGGGCAGCAGTCAAATAGCTTCATCTTACTTCAATGATATCGGTAATGCTTGTACGATTGACTATCAGCATCACTACTGTCATAAGCAGTTTGATGCACTAAATAGGTACTATCAATCCACCTGGACTCATCAATTCGCAAAATTGCAGCACAACTACTGCAACAGTCCATGGAAATTCATCTCCTTGGTGGCTGGTTCTGCACTGCTTATTATGTCAGCAGTTCAGACATACTATAATATCTCTCGTTATTATCATCATCATGATTAGATCCTTACCAAAGATCTTGTATTAGTGTAATCATTTATTCCTAATCGATCTTGTGCAACAATTATGAGTCAGGTTTGGTTGTATTGATTTCCTCATTGTGTTTTCTAGTATTGGATTTCTCTTTAAGTTGTAATAATATTTAAAATTTTTAATTTAAATAGCTGCAAGCAGTTTCTGGATGCAACTGTGCTCCCGTTTGTATTAGGGGTCATATATAGTGTACTCAACAATTTCTACATATCTACATTGTTACAAAATTTGAGGTATAAGTTACAAAATTTGAGATAATAGTTATAAAATTTGAGTTTGTGTGGAGATGCAAAATAGTTAAAATGAGGACAATTCGAAATTTCCTTTGTATTATTATGACTTTTGTTGCATGCGCTGTCTTGTGCCTCACCCGCCAACTGCTAGATTAATTATTCTCATTACAAAACCATCTCGGCCTAGTTCAACTGTGATCGGCAATGTTAAGCTTTAACTTTCAACTGTGATAGACAATGGCCGAAATTAAATAGTAACCAATTATCTGAAACAAAAGTCAAAAGTTATATCAATCTAAATTGCCATTTATTCGTCTCAGACTCTGATCAGTACAATTGTTCAAAGAATGACCCGGCAAATATAACCATCCTCCTTAACTAATCCTCCATATATATTGACCGTTGGAAAGTCCCTTTAACAGACAAATACTAACTTTCTGTTTTGAGAAAGAAATCACACTGGAAATGCCTGCTTGATTTGCTGCACACCAACTCTGGTACAATACCGTCGAAAATTGACAGGTACAGTACAATTACAAGATTGAAATGAAAGACCCTGTAATTAGAAACAACTACGTCTATTTGGCTGGTGCTGCTGTGGCCGGCTGTATCAGTTTTTTTCACCCCTAACCACAACTCATCCACTATTACAAAAATAAATATGAGGATAACAAAGACATAATGATCCAACAAAAATTTCGCTATTACAAAAATAAACCAAGGCCCAACTCACAAAAAATGTTATAACTGTTGCCCATTCTCACTGACAGTAAATGCCCACATACTGAATTCTGTCCATTCAATTTCAACTGAGCAGTTCTCAACTTCTTTAGCCCACATCCCTCATACTGACTAGCAATAGAAAGAAGCAATAAATAAAGCAAGCAAATTGAAATCTTACGGCCCATATGTACTCATCAGACATGGACCTCATCCAAAAGTATTCTGGGCTTACCACACTATATATTATATCCAACTTCATACAAACAGGCTGCATGTACAGCTGCCGGGCCGCAAGTTTGAGGTCTCATCCCTTTTCTCTCTTTTGAAATATGCCTCTCAATTGTTTCTCATGCGGCTTTTAATTTACTGATTCCACAAAGTTTTGGTGTTCCATGACAATCGATATTTCTTTCTTTGATAACTACATTAAAGTAGAACTGAAACCACAATTAAATATTTTTTTAAGATAAATGATGAGGGTCAAACTACTCAAATTTAAATATCTATAAAAGACTCTCCATCCATTTCAAACCCGTGACCTCCCACAAGAAGAGCGTTGCCCTTAACCACTAGACCAAAAGCTGGTTCTCATAAACCACAATTAAATATTAGTTTCGTTTATTCATTAATTAATACTCCGGGATAATCAATATTATAAATTCTTGTTGTACGAGATTTAAGATTAGAAAACAACGAAGCAACGTAATCACAATAAAAATACAGCACGTTGATTTTTTAACTTCTTAATCTAATACAAAATGCCCTGCATGCTTTCTGACTCTTCATTTTAGTGCATTTTTTTTAAACAAAGCGAACGTGCCTTCTTACTTGAAATCACAAAATCATGAATTTTGGATTAAAAAAATGTTAATGCGTAACTGATGATTAAAAAATAATAATAAAAATAAATAAAAAATAATAATAATAATAATAATAATAATAATAATAATAATAATAATAATAAGATCTGTTTAAAATTAAGAAACCATTGTGGTATGTCCTTGTCGTGGCAATTTTACAAATTACGCATCCTTAAGAAAATGTGCCAACACTAAAATAAAATAGCACTTTAGATTTCTTTCGTGCACCTTATATATAAAAAAGAGTGGCAAGTTGCAACTGCTTGAAAAACAATTAAATCACTTGACATGAAAGAAAAAAGAAAAAGTGAGCTTTTTTTCTGGAATCATGTATTTGTTGGATTGTTAGATGCAACCACCGCAAGATTCCAATAAACAACTCCCAATTAGGTGATAAAACAATCACCAAATAAGTTTAAACTGAAGATTGCACTTGTAACCACAAAATATGAAGTTTCATATATGCTTGTTCTTTATTAATTTTAACAAAAATAATTAGTTAACTTAATTATTTTAACAAGCATATATGAAACTTACACATATATGCTTGTTCTTATTATTTCTAGCAACAAATAATTAGTTAACTTAATTATCTTGTCATTTTAAAAGGGAGGAGGTGATGAATAAAATCACTTTGTCCAAAAAAAAAAAAATTATCTTGTCATTATAACAAAATAATTATATTAATATGAAAAAGAATAACAATATCAAATGATTGCTATTATTTTCTAAAAAAATAAATAATAATGATTGCTACTATTATCACAAGTCTTATATAATTGCTATTCTAAAAAGAAGGAAAATATTATTAATATTGTAATTTTTGTTGCGCTTAAAATACACAAATTTTAAAATGATAGGATCAATTGATTCAACTTGAGAAATTATAAAGCAGCACAGTTTCCACTTATATATTTACAAAACAACTTCCTCAATATGTGTTCATAAACACTGATTAATTTGGAAGCACTTAATTACTGCTAATTAAAAAGAAGTAACTATTAATCTACCGAAGTAGAATAACTCATTACCTCATCCAAGAAAAAAGGGGGGAAAAAATTAGTTAAACACAGCTATAAACATGATTTATGTGGGTTTTAACCCTTGAAACATGCTATCCCATCTAATCGCCTCGACCGATCCTACCCCGCTCCCAAATCTATCTTCGAAAGCCAACGGGCTCATCATGCCTTGTGAGCTCAATCTCGGCGGAGCCATGATCAGTGGCGGGTGTCGCTCCTGAGCCACTTTATGTGCAGCATCCGATCTTCTACTCCTCTTCAACATCTCCGCCTTTTTCGTCGGCGGTGGCCTTTCAACCACCACAATCGCCGTGCTATACTGATCACGGTGCACCAACGCTCTAATGCAACGTACCAGGCACTGCTTTGTCTTGTGGAGTGCAGTGAAAAGCCGGGTCCTGGCCGGTTGAGCCAGCCTGACAGTGTCGACAGGCTTGCGTCTTTTTGAGAGCTTGAGGATCTCGAGGCGGTGTTTCGCGATGGAAATGCCCATGCTTTGAAGAAACTCATGGTTGAAGTGTGATATGTCTTCCTCTTCGAGCTCGTTGCGGGAGAAGAGGAGCGCGTAGTCGTAGACGAGCGATTTGTCGAGGTTGGCTTTGGAGAGCCATGTGTACCAATCCATTTTGTGACCTCTATTTGTGTTATGTATGTGTTTTTGAAATGGTGCTAGCACCTAACTAGTTTGTGGTTTATGAAGCACTAATTCAATGTATATATAGGTCATATACATCAATGGCTCTTTTTTATATATGGAGTTAAGGGATCGGAATCCTTTCAGAAAAGCAGACCGTGCTTTTTTTGATCTGACGGTTGAGAAACACCGAAGTACTTTGAGATTTGTGCAGTAAAAATTGAAGTATTTTAAGATTGGTGCAGAAACCGATCCCGACCATCCGATCAGAAAAGCAGCATATTCGGATCCGGAGTTAAGAGTACTTTTAGAGAGGTTTTATTCAGAAAATATTCAAAATAATGAGGTCAGATCACTGTGAAATTAAGCAAATAAAGACAAGAACTTGTAGTAGTTGATATCTTGGCATGAGAAAGGAGAGTTTAGTAGGTTAGGAGTAGGAGAGAGATATGGTGAGTGATGTTGCGCATGTGTGCAGAATTTATATATGTAAACGTGGCTTTTTATGTGGCGTTAAGTTTAATTCATTAATAGTGACAAGATATATATTTTTTTCAAGCTAATGCTTTTAAGTGGTTTAGTATTTTGTTTGCGGTCAAGATATACAGATACCAAAAAAGATACCAAAACAGATACTAATTATGATTTAAAATATATCCAAATTGAAACATTAACAAATTATCATGAAACAATTAACGTATTAATTTGAAACATTGTAGTATTAAGTTGAATAATACAAATCATAAATTAAATCATCTACTTGAATCACTACTAAATCACATAAATATTACCTTAAAGCTGTTGAGAGAACATATGGGAGCAAGATTAACGTTAAATTAACTTTATAGATGTTTCATTTGTATTTCATTTTAATCTCATTAAGTTTCAGATTAACTTTATAGATGTTTCATTTTTATCGCAACATTTTGGAGATTAACGTTAAATTAACTTTGTATGATAGTATCCCGACGGTATCTTTTGCGGTATCCCCATAGCATTTTCCTTTTGTTTGTAGGCGCCTCCAATATTATGTGCCATATGGAAGGGAGTTGTATCTCTTTCATTAGTTGGTTTCTTTTGTTAACACTTAAAAAAGAGAATGAAAAAGTTAACAAAGGTTTATTTAGACTAGAGCCACTATCAAATTGAACTAGGGGAATTGTGCTATTTAAAAAGCACACATGAGCATCACCCAAAATGAAGTCCATTAATTGACCCATAAATTCTTCACTTTGTTAATGATTAACAAAAATATTTTAATAAATTGTTGAAGTACGATTCACAATAATTATATTGTTCTCTAATATAAATTCATTAAATTGCAAATCTTTAATGGGAGTCGAGAATTAGAAACTTCACACAATTCATTAGTTCGCAGTAAAAATCATCAGATATATACTAAAATCATCTAATAAGACAATTGATCTACTATAATAGTACAATTGACTAGTCAAACTCAATAAAGTACAAACAACTAAACAAAAACAAGCTAGCACTCTAGGTGTTGAAATCAGCCGAGATTCATAGGACCTGAGATCCCACTTTGGACGGCTGTGATTATTTCAAAAAAAAAAAAAACTTAAAAACCACATCCGTTGGATAACAATTGCATGTCCTAAGATCCAATTTGGATCGCAAGGATTGCAGGTCCTGAGATCCAATTTGGATCGCAGCAGCAGATACGGACTCTCAGCACTCTAGGAGGAACTGCACTAAACAGAACTTTGATATTAACTCAGGCTAAGATTTTATTCAGAAGGGGTTTAACTAACAGTCTAACAGCAACAACTCCAAATCATGCACAATAATTAGTCTAATTATTATTATGTCTCATACCGACTGCACAACAATTAAAAAGGGTTTTATGTTATGACAGTATTGTTCCCAAATCGCAATCCAATTTCGGGATAAGACACCTGTACCTGTAAGTCGTCCTTGAATATTTTAGAACTGGTACAAGATTCACAACTCGTCTTTACATAATTAGAAAAATAGAAATTGCTCCACACGATTGGCAAGGGAGTAAACAAAAGAGTTTGTGATTCTGGGCATTACAAAATTAATCAATTCCAATATGTAGTGGCAGCTTGTATTAGCATAGTACTCACAATTAAAGATATTAGTTTGTCAGTTATAAATATCCTGACAATATTTCATCAGAGAGAGTATAGAAAAGAAGAGAACCGAGGATACAGCTGCTTACAATGTACTCATTTACAAAACTATATACTAACCTTTAGCAGCGTAATTTTTCAGTTATTTTGTATTTATTAGATTTTGATTTAACCCAAATTATATCAAAAAAGGTCATCACTTTCAGCACATTTGGTTTAGATCAATTCCATGATTGATATTGAAAACAAAATTAATCAAACTGACAAAAAGATCCCTAAAATGACAATAAACATTATATCAATTGTGCGATCCTATACAAAAGAATACACAACTACAGACCAGCAAATCAGTGACATCTTACCAAATGTGCAGGAATCCGAATCCGAAGATTCAAAGTATAATTGCCGGATGCATTCTCAATCTGATTACACCAGTACTATTGAACTAAATACAATTTCAGTTTGGTTAGCAGCTTGCCATAGTGTTAAGGACTAAACCAGCTAAATCCACCAAACTAAACCAAACCACATTGAAATAGACTCACACCATGGTAGTAGGTAAAATTTCTACTATTGATATTACCTGAACATATTCATGAGAAAACAGAAGATGTTAAAGAATAAGCCCATTTATGAATCTGTCTTCCTTTTGTGGCCAAGAACTGAACTCTTCATCAAACCCAAATCTCTGACACGCCATTTTTTGAATTCAACCATGGAAGATTTAGCTGCTTCATACACTAAGGACAGCAATGCAAAATTGAATTGATCAGATTGGTAAACTAAATTAAAATGAGCTTCAAAAAAGAAAAGATAGATATTCATTGTATTATCAATCGCCTTTAACCAGAAGGACTTGTTATACGGGTACAATATCTAACAAAGTAGTACCCCCTAAAGCAATAATAAACAGCCACAAAACAATATGCGTGTAAAATTCCAAATATTCAAGAGCAACTAAAGTCTCAATAGTACCAGTCTAGCACCATATATCAGATCACTGATAAGAGGAGTTGCAACTCACATTGATACTCTTCTTTGGATAGACGGAGTACAAACTTTGGTACAGCATTTATAGAAGCCATGTGAGACTTGCTAAGCATCTCCTTGTATCGACTAGCGAATGTGTGCCGCAGAAAGGTTCCAATACTCTTATCCCCAACCCTAAAGAAAAGTACATTACTAAGTATCAGTTAACGAATGTTAAAAGAAACAACCCTTTCATGCTTATGTAAAAATGGTTGATTCAAATCTGTCATCAGAAAGACAGAAGCTGTCAAATGAGGGTGGATTTCAGATGAATATCTGCTTCAACATTCTTCAGAAAAACATTAGCTTCATTTCTAAGAGTTCAATCATAGGGGTTTCAGAATCAATACTCAGTTAATGCCGACATCTTACAATTGTGATGGATTAATCTTAACTGGCATTTGTAAATTCTGAATTTTATTTATGTGCTTTTAAAATAAAATTTTTTTAATTACATTAAGGTTTTTTCATAACAATTTGAAGAAACATCCAACACCAGCAGAATATTTTAACATAATGGCAACAACTATATAGAACAAATGAATTTGAACTTTGAAGTATAATATAATAATCCTTAAAATGCCAGTAAAATAAGGGTACTTACAAAGGAAACAATTTGCACCCAAACTCATAGAAGTAAGGATAACGTGTTCCTAAATCAACACAAGCAGCATCTGCTTGTACGTCTTTCTTCATCCTGTGTCATTACCAAATTAAATTATAAATTAGAGAATCAAAAAATCATTGCAAAAGCATTTGAAAATCTTGCAATTTATGGGAAGGGTGGCACCTGTCTGGTACCAATATCAAAGATCCATACCATGTAACCAGCATACGAACTGACTGGTAAATCTTGCAATTTCTATTAAAACAGCTCAACTTTGTATACTGTGAAATTGATGAAAAGTAGATTGTGATATTGAGAAGAACAGAAGTACTTTTGACTGAAGCAGGATGGTACAATTATTGACACGGCTCTTCTCCTGCACAGCTCATGCGATAACCAGAACGGAAGGTCTATCTTTGCCCCCTTTTCAACCTTCAGGAAAAGTAAAATACATCTCAACAATATATCAAAATACTGGCACCGGAACTCTCCGTCATTTCTATCCTGTCAGTATGCTTTGGTACACTTGAAATTGTACATCAAAGAATTTGCTCAACAAATGCTCGAACTTCAAATTCTGCTGAATTTACAGGTAGGAAACTGAACCCCAACTGTCCGGTTAAATTACTGGTACATGGCGCAACTAATTCGGCATAACTGCATCTAATCAGTGGAGTACCATACCAGTCATTCTACAGAAATACAAGTGATACCATAAGTGGCACATTTGACAGCAAATTTGACAGCAAAGAAAACATACGCTGTTAGTTTCAGAGCCGGGATCAAGTAGGCCAACGCCACTGGCTCCCACATGAAAAACAACCGAAACAGCCTGGTTTGGAAATTGTGCAATACTTAACATCAGTAAGAGTATTAGCAATACAAGTAACTGGTAAGAAAAATACAGATATTTTGCTTTGAAATTAGTTATTCCACCTCGTCTTCCATGAGAATGTCGTCGATATCATAATACCCCGGCATTGCACAAGTAGTTGAAATCCCTACTCCTGTTTCAAACCATAAAAAGTAAATTAGTAAACTACATTCAAAATTAGAAGTGTGATTAACCAAATTGCGCAGTCAATTTGGGAGAAATTGGGGAAGGATAATGTAGGAGAATGGAGGTTACTGAACTGACCGGAAGAACGACGCTGCGCAGGTACGCAGTGATCGAACTGACTGGAAGGAGAGCGACCGACTGAGATCGAAGAGCGGTGATAATTGCTAGGGTTTGGTTTGGAGTTCGGAATGGAATGTCGCGGGAAGAAGAAGAGAGGACGAATTCCGAATTCGACTGAAGAAGCGCTTCAAAATGAATGAAAAGAGAGAACTCAGATCCCCTGCTGTACTGCATCATGCAGTTCACAGCTTCAGCCGTCGGATCGTCTCGAGTTCGTGCCAGAGCGGATCTCGAGACAATCCAACGGTCTTCTACTTCCGAATTGGATTTACGAAGGCTTCGAAATGAATGAATGAAAAGAGAGGATTCATATCCCCTGCTGTACTGCATCATGCAATTCACAATGTCCGCCGTCGGATCGTCTCGAGATTCGTGTCAGCGGGTATATCGGACGATCCAACGGCCTTCTTCTTCTGAATTCGATTGACGAAGGCTTCGAAATGAATGAAAAGAGAGAACTCATATCCCCTGCTGTACTGCATTGTGCAGTTCACAGAGTCAGCCGTTGGATTGTCCAGAGATTCGTGTAAGCGCGCATCTCGGGACGATCCAACGGCTGCCGGTGTGAACTGCACGATGCAGTAAGTCAGGGGATGAGCACTCGAGAAAAAAGAGTCAGAGAGAGGGATTATTGGGTTGGGCCTTGGGGGATATTGACTGTGGAAGATTTTATTTAGTTGGGCCAGCCCAATAAGGCCCAATTTGTGGTATCTTACACGGTTACTTTACTTACACCCACATTTCATTTTGGGCTTTTAGTGTTTGTTTCACATTTAGATAGCAGAGGCCAATTCATTGGGTATTTGGGTTCATGTGCTGCTTTGTCCATTGATTAAGAATTTAAGATCTGTTCAACTATACATACAAGTCTTTTGGTTCTTTGTTGGTCTTGTGTTTAAAAATGAAAAATATGTATGGGGTCAATCAATTTCTGTTATGAGTTGTTTGTATTTCATGTATTATTATTAAATTGAATAGAATGTTTTTTTTTTTTTACTTACAATTTTTAATGTAGGCGATCTTAGCTATCAGAGCCTTATTATTTACAAAATGAAACAAAATAGTAGAGAAAGTAATATAGAGAAGTGGAGTACAAAGCTAATTATCCATAGGCTACTTAAATGGAAAAGAAATAAAAAGTAATAACAAGATTACTTTACATAAAGAAGAGGTATTTCATGTCATATATTTGGATGTCGAAGAGGCGAACATAAATGTCAATTCACAAACTTTTCGAACGTGGGCATGCACCCAACAAAATAACCTTTTTTCACTACTAAGTAAAGCTAATTCCTTATCAACAACGTAAAGAAATGTGAAAGGTTTTAGTTGTGACAAATGACAAATATTGGAATGTGCCAATGTGGCCCTACTACTATCACAAATTCACAATGCATGCATATATATAATATATTATGCCTTTCCAATGGTAGGAAGTGATTAAGTGAAGTGGTTGCTACGCAGGCAAGCAACCATGGATGAGTTGACATTCAGATAATGTCAACGCGTGCATCAAGTTGAGTACTTTAGGTTAGGATATATATATTTATAAAATCATATCCAAAAGTCAAATGGGTTGACATATATTCGATGGTTTGTAATTAATTAATTCTTTGCTTTTAATTTTTCTTGGATCAGGAAGACAGGAACTGATTCATGAAATCAGGATACATTTATTTATTATTATTATTATTATTATTTTGTTCCCCCACAGTATTTTCTTTGGGTTTCTGAGAAAACAAGTAAATATATCGAAAAATGGAAAAAAAAAAAAAAAAGAAAAGAAAAGCATCGATTCGTCTTGAAAATATTTAGACTTCTATTTTAATGATTTCTTTTGTTTACCATAAATTAATATAATTTACAATCACATAACCTAACTTAATTAATTGTACTTTCCTTTTCCAATTATGAGTTCAACTTTTTCTGTATGACGCCATCTTTTACACAATAAATATTTGAAAATTAGACTCCCCAGTTTTTCTGTTCATCTCTCACCAAAAAAAAAAAAAAAAAAAAAAAAGGTCAACTCAAAGTTTTTGAAAAATTTGAAAAGAATGAGCAAAAAAATCAAAAGCAATTTAAATGCAAGGGGCATCCGTAAGTTTCTGTTATACAATATAGCAGAAGATCAGAATTCTAGTTGACTTGAAACAAATGTCACGGGTGCATCAAGATGGGCACTTAAATTTGAATCTAAAATAAGTTCCCAAAGTCAAAAGGGTAGTGGGAAAATGTATTTTATATATATTCATCGATCTATGGTAGAAGTAGAATCATGATATTGTCCCTAATTTTCTCCAATGCCTTGGAAACTCAAAGCAATTGAATTAAGAAATTACGAAAGGTTCGATGGCATCTGTCCCTAGCTTAACGCCTTAATTTAAACGGTTTCTTAATTTATTTATTTAGGTTTAATATAGTATATACCTAATATAAAACAAAGATGTTTTGACAGGTAGAACGTATTCTTGGTAAAAAAAAAAAAAAATACAAAGAATATAATGTCACAAATTTCAAATTTAATTCTGTTAATTTTTTTTATGATATATTATTGCCCAAAAAAAGTCAACTACGGATGAATAAGTGAACGAAATATATACGTCAAAGCATATTGTTGGCGTAGGGGGAACAAATGAAAATTTATTATTTATATATTCAAGGGTCAAGAAAGGTAAATTAATCACAGAAAAAATTATAATCTTTACTCCAACATATATAGACAACTTTAAACAAATGAAAATTTATTCTAAATTCAAGGGCCAAGAAAGGTAAATTAATCACAGAAAAAATTATAATCTGTACTCCAATATATATATACAACTTTAAACAAATGAAAATTTATTATAAGTTCAAGGGCCAAGAAAAGTAAATTAATTAATCACAGAAAAAAAATTATAATCTGTACTCCAATATATATAGCCAACTTTTTCCTTAATTATATTGTTTATGACCTTTACTTGAACCAAGGTACAGTTGACCTAATTCAGATGCATTTAGATGGCATTTAATTAGTAGAGTACTTTTTATGTTGAGATCTGTATCATTTGCCACTAACCGTATATAAACCAGCACGCAACACTGTTCAACTTTAATCTGAACAGCTCAAAATGAATTTTGTATATTATCACTTTGGCAATTTATAATCTCATCTCATGCTCTGTTTGTAAGCAAAACCCTCTTTTTTTCGAGTGCTTATCCTCTGTTGTGCAGTATATTGTTTACTGTGTAGCGAATCAACGATGAGGATTATAGGGGAGCTTTTTAGAGATTGAGTTGCACGAATCCTAAAGCAGATCTAACAGTTGAATCGCTACGCAGTAGAGGATATAAATTGTCTTTTTCCGTTTGAGATCTAAAACACTTTGTAAGATTTTATTAGGATTTTAAAAAAAATTTTATACAATGTGAACGGTGACCAACGTTTTTTGTTGAAACCAAAAGAAATTAATTTCATTTCATGTACAATTAAATGACTGGTACATATATGAAATATTTCCCCCAAATCTGTGGTTCAAAAAATTTTGTAATTGTAAAATTAGGGTTACAATTTACAAAGAAAAGTGAAATAAATTTGAGCTCACTAGGTACATGTATCAATGACCATAATAAACCTTTACATTAATTGAAAGATTAAAGTGGAAAAAAAAAAAAAAGTCTTATTGGCAATTTGGCATGTCCTCTTAATGTGCTAAATGACATCAATGGAATATACTTATATTATACTAAGATAAAGACAGAAGAACAAAAGAAAATATTTAATGTTATTAAAAAACAAGAGGAAGAAAAAAAAAAAAAGAGAAACTGAAAAAGAAAGAAGAAAGAAGAGGGATATCCACCAATGAGAAACGGAGTGTGGTGTGACGCGGAGAACCGACGGGGACCAACATCCTTCCTGGCCGCTTGTCAAATCTCCACCGTCCATCACTCCGCACTTATTCATTTATTTATATATTCAGTATTAAACTATTGGTTCTTAAGTACGAGTTGTTCTTCTATGGCTCGGCCAAGCAACATTTCGTTTAGAATCAGGCGGTTCTTATCAAACCTCTCTTTAATTATATCTAAAAGACATATTGTGACCGTCCAATTATAAAAAATAAACGGTTCATATTTCATCCGATGCATAACAGAATTAGTCTTAACTATTTATGCATGTTCATATGTGATTATATTGGTGTGTGACTTGTGATGTGTCACTTTACAAACTTGAAGCTTCCACATATTTAATAATTTAATACTAACTTCTTTTTTTTTTTTTGCTTGGCTCCTTCTTAGTGTCTGAGTTGTCGATTTTTTGTTGGTCCGGTGAAGACTTGAAAATTATTTTAGGGTAGACATCTTCATGACTAACTCAAAAAAAAAAAAAAAAAAAGACATCTTGATGACGATTTCATGATGACATCTCTTACGCACTTAAAGGCTTTCAAGGAAATCAACTCAAATTTTCCTTGGCGTTTGAGAATTTTCACAGGAATATCAACATCAACCCAAAATTTTCTAGAATGTTGAAGGGGAAAAAATGCAAAAAGAGAAAGAAAAAAAAAAAAAATTGAAAGCTTGTGCATCTGGAAATTCAGATGAGTTTCAAATAAGATGAGATATTTAATGATGTATTTAAATATTTTTAATCAATTATTGATCTAGAATATTTATGTCAATTAGCTGACGTGACAGAATACTGCGTCAAAAAAATTAATGAAGGAAAGATAACAAAATCAAGAGGACAATAAAAAAAAAAAAACTAAATGAAGTTCTGTCCGGAATAAAAGAAAAATAAATCAGAAATATGAAAGTCAACGATTAATTAGGTACAAAAAATTAAGCTTTCACAAAGTCAACCCATAAAAGTAATATTAAACCTAATCATAATCTGAGAAGTCAAATATTCATGAAACAAATTAAGTTTGTCTACAACATCATATTTTTTGACTGAATAATAAAATTCAAACAAAACAATATTGATGTTGATTGGTAAACAGTATTTCCAAAGGGGTAGCTGATCAGAAACCAAGGAATTTAATGCCTTCTGAAAACTTTCAACAGAAAAATCAATTTAATGGTTAAAAAGGTTGAAAAATTAGAAAGTGTGAACAGAAATATCAACTGTACCAACTACACCTTACATACTATTTTTTATACTTTGAATTAACCTCAAATCAATTTCTGTTAGAATATTCTCTACTCTGTGTTATCTGTTCTCCTCTCAAAGTGGAAGCAGTTGTGGGTCACTGAGCTTTTTTTTTTTGCCTCATCTGGAAATTTTGAGACAAACTGTGCACATTCTAAACAGAATTCACACAAAAATAATTGAAAAATGGCACAAAAAAAATAAAAATAAATAAATAATAGAGGAGGAAGATTCATATTTTGATCAAAACAAGAATTCATTGTTTTATTATTTGTCAAATTTGCATTGCATTTGCATACATCAAATTCACTACAAACATTCTCAAATCCAACACTGATATCATCATGAACAGTTCTCTCAAAAACATGACCAAAATTGAACAAGTTAAACAAATCACCATCTATATCTTCCTCACAAAATTCAAACTGATCACCATTCTCAGTAGTATCTCTGAATCCTTCTTCTGTACTTCCACTCCGGACTTCAATCCAGCAATCCCCGGCATCCGAATCAGAAGTAGTAGAATCGTCTGCAGTTAACGACGGTCCGGCCAATTCTCGGATCCTCGCGAACGGGTCCGAACCCAATTCCGATTCCGATTCCGATTCTTCCTCTGTATCAGACTCGTAGAACGCATCGCCAAAATGAAAATCCAATACGCTCTGCGGAGAGAACGCGCGGTCGAAGGTACCACCGTTTCGTGTTAAGCCCGCGTCGTTGGAACATACGAAGGGATGGCGCAGCAGCTGCTCGGCCGACCACCGTCTGCTCGGGTCCCTTATCAGGCAATTTGCTACGAAATCTTGCCCGGTTTTTGATAACAATGACGGTATCTCGGGCATGGAATCCGAGCAGTACCCGATTTGGTAAACGGCGGCAATTATGTCGGATTCCTTTAAAATGCCGGTCCACGGAGCCTTTCCCGTTGCCATCTCGACGATCGTGCACCCGAGTGCCCATATGTCAGCTGCGGTGCGCCGCTCCTCCCCTCTCACCACTTCCGGCGCCATGAAAGCCGGAGTCCCAGACAGTGCAGCTGATTTCTCGTTGTAGGTATTACCGATTCTGACCGATGCCCCGAAATCGGCAATTTTGGCGCCGCCGTCAGAACCGATCAACACATTCTGACTCTTGATATCGCCGTGGCAGATATCGTTCGAGTGCAAGTAAGAGAGACCGAGCAGGATATCTCTGACATATAATCCGATACTGCGCTCATCCAAGCGGCCTCCGGCGCCGCTCCTGATGCGGTCAAAGAGCGACCCGCCGGGGGCAAACTCAAGCAGGATGTGAAAGTGAGAGCCGGTCGTGTACGATCCATAACACGACACGATGTGCGGTGAGCCGACACTCGACATAACCCGGTACTCGTTTTGTAACGGAGAGGCAACGGACAATTCAGCCGATTTGACAGCGACAAGTCTGCCCGACACCGGGTCATACGCGAGCGACACAGTCGCCGTCGATCCTCGCCCGAGCGCGCACAGGTACGTCAGGCCGGGAACAGCCGCCATTAATTGCCGGGTCTCAATTTGTTGGTTGGTTTTGGAAAGGGGATTGATTGAGAGGAGTAGAAGAAGCAATCAATGAAGCAAGCAACTGAGTAAGTTTAGTTTAGTTGCTCTGTTTTATATATAGAAGATGTGAAGAGGAGAAGAAAAGAGAGGAGAAAAACAGAAACAGAGTGGTCGGTCGTTGAAGAAATTAATTATTTCAGCTTTTTAAAAATGATTTTTTTGTGGAAAACAGAAAGTCGTATTTTGCGTGTGGATCACATTTTTGGGGTTTATTTTTGTTCTCTTCTCTTCTCTGTTGTTACGGAGTGGAGGGATCCATTTAGGATGGATGGTTATTTTGACAATAATAAATACGCAGTAGTATTTTTCAAAAATTTATAACAAATCATAAAAAATCTAGAAAATAGGAAAAAATTTACGAAAGTATTATTTAACTTATAGATTGATTATGTCTCTGATAATATTCAATTTAAGCGATATTTGATAATTTTTTAAAGACATATTAAATTATAACCGTTAAAAATTGTATAAAATTTTGATAAGGCATCAAACGATATTCAAATTAATTGAAATTTGAAACATTATCAATTTATATATTACATTTTACGATGTATCTGTTATATTTCGAAGTATATCTGTTATATTTTTCGGAAACTTATGAACACAACATGTTTCTCTTATGAATTTATGAGGATTGGAGTGGGATTAAATCTGGGTCGTTGGTTATTTTGACGGCTGCCTGTGCAGTGTGCAGCTCCTCCGTGCTTTTGTGCGCAAACAGTGGAAAGCAATTTTTTCACCCCTTTTTCATGTATTGTCAATGTGAATTCTGATTTCTGAGTGAAGGTACTCTATTTGCGTGTGTTCTTTTTTTAGCCCTTCATAAAAAGAGATTTTTTATGGAAATGAGGTGGTTGAAATGGAGAGTTAGAATTTATGATTCAGAAATCAAAAGTCCGAAGTCAGAACAAAATAATTTGACCTGCTTTAAAATTGTAGAGATTATTGTGGAGATGAGACAAGTCACTGGACTCACTGCATCTGCAGTACTAGGTTTTCTGCAAAAAGTTGCCTGCATTTAATGAAAATTAATGTAAAAGAAATGACAATTAATTATAAAAAATGTACCAATAAATAATTTAACTTTAATACCAAAATAAAGAAAATCTTTTTTTTTGTTTTTAAATACCTACCTTATGGATTCACATCTGCTGCCATAGTTGTGATGGCAGCGGCGTGCCATAGTTTTAATCTGGACCCTTGAATTCAGGTAACGGGTGAGATTATTCCTCTGACTTTCAGACGTTATGTCTCTCTCATAGACAAATTTAAACCAGCTCGTATGGTCATACCCATGTCTCGTTAAGTCACGTGAACATCCATTTTCTTTTTTTTTTTCTTTTTTTTAATATCTTCATTTCTTCTTTTTACTGTTCTCCTTTCTTCTTTTTGTCTTCCATTGGTCAGAACTTGGAAAATGAAAGAAATGGTGTGCACAATATTAGGTACGGTTGTATGAGCCATAGAGTGAAATAATCGAAAATCATCGATTTTGGCATACTAATTTTGCTTTGAGATTGTATCGCTCAGGTTTTAAATTGATTTTGTGTTAATACGAGTCCCATGTGTATTTTTAAATTTCAATCATTATAAGTAGTGAACACTATACATGTAAAATTTTCCACCTACGGTTTTTTCTAAAAAAAAAAATAGAAGAAGATACATGTAACATTTTCGTTGTGTATTTAATAGAAGCATTGAGGTTAGGAGACTTATTTATTGAGTAATATTAATAACTCGTTTAGATAAATTTCATAATTTAATAGTGGGTGAGAAAACCTTAATGCGGGAGAAAAAAGAGTGGGAGAGATTGGGAGAAGCTTGGTTTCAGAAAAGCAGAGTGGGAGAGAAGCACGGTTCCCGAGAAAAATAACATTAAAAAAATATAAAGCTGAGAATTGTGGGTAAGAGTAAGAGGGGCAATCTTTTGTTGCTGACAAGTACGAAACGCATCTCAATCCTTAATTTGATTTAATGGTCCAGATTAAAACTATGGCACATCGCTGCCATCACAACTATGGCAGCAGATGTGAATCCCCTACCTTATAATTATTTGATAAATATAAATTATAATCGGATTATTTATAGAATTTTGTCAATCTCTGGGGCAAACTAAATTTTTAAAGCTGAATTTAGATTGGTGGTTATCAAACTGTGGTTATATGACACCTGTATAATCTCTTATCCTCATAGTGTAGGTTCCAATTTTTAATTTGAAGTAGATATACAGTGTTGGAATATAAAGCTAACGTTAGGTGAATGAATTGGGTGTGTTAGACTGTTAGTATACTTATTAATTTGTATGTAGTATGTACACACAAAAATAATGGAATAAAAAAAAAAAAAACTGGTTGGTAGTTAGACATCTCCAATGACGCCATGTTTATGTCATCTCCAACGCAATTATATTGCATAATCTTCTTTATTATTTTTTTGAGACTAGAAGCGTAACCGCAACTGCGCGCAATTTTAATTTTCATTCAAGCTAAATAGGGTGAAAGAATAGAAGAGAAAAAAAATAGGTTTATGACTTTAGCAGTCAATACTTTAAAATGTCAGTGATTTAAAAGGTCTGTGCTTTAAATGGTCAGACAATTCGCCACTTTGATTCTATATTTCTGTGATGAGACAGAAATGGAGGGGAATACAATAAGAAATGGATGCGATATGAGCCTTTCATTATCTGATGGATAAAGATTAAGATAGAAGTTAGACTATAACCATTAATGGAGGGTCCAATTCTTAGCTTCTTTTTAAAAGAGTATAGATAAAGATGAAGGTCAAGCCACTCAAATTTAAATGTCTATAAAAAGACTATCATCCGGGTTTCGAACCCACGACTTTCCACAAAGAAAGCGTTGCCTTTTGCTACTAGACCAAATGCTGGTTTTTATAATCTTCTTCATTAATTATAATCGCAATAATTATTGAATAAGAGAAGTTTGTGAGAAGATGGCTTGAAGAAATTAACAAAGATTTGAGAAGTCATAGTCATATATATTCATATGTACATAATTCCCTAGAAGGTCCTAATCAATTCAAAGCTAATTCATGTTTTTTGTTCTATTGGATGATGCTTTGTTGATTAACGAATGTGAGACTCGTTTGTTATTTAATTTGTTTGGTCAATGCGCGTCACAGTAAATTAAGAACCATGCTTCTTATTTATTTGGTTGAATTCTCTTTGAATTATTTTTTTGATCAAATTGAGACCTTTTTGAGATTTGATTCCCACAAGTATTCCAAATAATCTCAATATAGTCAATATATAAATTTACTTTACAAGAGTTGGGCAGTGGCGTTTTGTAAAATACATTGCCATAGTGTATTATTTTCAATAGTTCAATAAAAGCCTCTATATAAAAATTTTGTACGATACCGTATTCAACATTTTATTAGCTACTTGTAATGTTATTTAAACAAAACTTTTTTACACACACATGCATGTTGGTTATTTTCTTTTCAACTTTCAAAAATCACTAAAAAAAAACAAAAATAATTTATTTTTTTAGGAGTGAAAACAAAAATAATTTAAAAATGGTACAATTAGAATTATTATTACTATACTATAATTTAATGTATTTTTTTTGACGTTTTTGGTGTGAAGGACACTAAATCTGTGTATTTTTGCAAAAGCTTGATAGCATATCTATAGTTTTAAAATAAAAAAAAAGTTATAAATTTTTAGAGTTGAAGTTTGTAAACTTTAACTTGGTAAAGACTGATTTTCGTTTTGCCCTAAAACTTGAGCGTCAAATTGAATTGCACAAATATTGGTACACATTTATTAATTTTTAAGTAAATAAAACGTTCCTATTTTTCTGTATTTTTATTTAGCACAATGCTTGTATTATAGTTGTACATTGCAAATATTGACTTGCAAGTCTTTACAAAGGATCTCATAGTGGAAGAAGGTCAGTGAGCCTTATCTGAAAAACTTTAAATTTGGTTTGTTATGATTTTCTTGTCTGCAGTGGGTAGTAGGAAGTACGAACCCTAAATATTGTCAAATTATAGTTGCATGTTAGGTATATAATTAGGTCCAATGAAAAAAAAAAATGTTAATTTACTGTTGTTTTATAGTTAGTTCTTATGGCTTTTTTTTGTGCTCTTTTATATCATGCTAGGATTATCCTCTTTTATGCCAATTTTTAGGTCATATTCATTGCACAACGAAAAATCAATAAAATTAACTATAAATTTATTTTTATAACATCAAAACAAATTAAACCACGATTAATTATCAGGGATTTCATCGAAACATGTGGTGAAGTTGTAAATGACAACCGAACCAGTGATGTAATTAAAGTCATTTTCATAACTCAGAAAATTAACAACCAGAGCTTGGTCTGTTTATAAGAAATTATATACTTAATTACTTTTATGATATATATACAATTTATTATGAGTGAGGTTATGGTATTATTAATAGTACGGAGTGTCCCATACTATGGCTCCATATTATTATTTTTGAAGTTCATACGGTCGATCTGAACCGTTCAATGTGATCTCTATATGTTAATGTTGTTATAGACCAAATTTTATAATTTTTATAATTTTTTAATTATTTTTTAATAGATAAAAAAACTATATTTTTGAATGGTTCATAATAATGTTTAAATCAACTCATTTTCTAATTATCTAAATAAATAGTAAAAATATACAAAAAAAATATAAAATTTTGTCTACAATGATATTTGTATATGGAGATCATGTTAAGTGGTTTCAATTGACCATTTGGACTTTAAAAATTATAATATGAAAGTCGTAATATGACAAATTTGTACTATTAATAGTACATAGCCTCACTCATTTATTATTACAAATTCTTAATTTATAATAAAAGAATTTAATTGATCGAGTTCCCGAGTTGCCATTTTTTTTCCCATGAGGGTGGTTGACCAAACCAAACAAATGTAAAATATAATGAAATTGACCTGTGTTGACCAATAATTGCCATAATATTTTTATATAATTCGGATATAACATTTGTCAACATGGATGGTTGAAAAGTTAGAACAAGAAACTAAAATCTGCATGCCGGCTATATATTGTCTATATGGTTATTTGATTATTATAAGCTGCGCAAAGCATATATATATATGTAACAACCCTTGATAAATAGCTACTGTTTTTTTAGTTAAAATGTTTGACAATTGTATTAACAATATAATCCTCCTTTCCAGTGGGAGCAGTTCAATGAGCCCTATCTCTTAAAACCTACTTGTGCATTTTATATCTCCCTATTACTTGACTATAGGATAGAAAACTTCATTACAATTTCTTGGCTTTTAGGCCTATTGGAAAATTTATATAATATAATCATATGTTGTTTTATTTAAGAACATTTCCACATAAATATATCAATTTATGTGATAGACATCCTTATTATGTTGAGCCATAAATTCCTATTGAAATTCATATATCCATGAAACTATAATTTCTTTTTTCAAAATTTTTGTTAATTTTGATCTCCAAATGATTTTTATTTTTTTGGTCTTATTTCCGTGCAAAAAAAAAAAATAATAGAAAATAAGAGAAGAAAAGGAAAGAAAAGTCATCTTTTTCTAGGATCACTGCCTTTGTTGCTTTATTATTTTGTAATTTTGTTGGATGTTAATCCACAAATCATGATTGCTATGTAAGTATGTATGCAATGAGGTCACTTGAGGGAAACAAAAAATAAAAATAAAAATCTCGGTTGCTGATTTTTACATGCATGAATTTTTTTTTTTCTGGCGGCTGCTGTTGTTTGCAAATATTATAGATATTCTTCTATTAACCATTGAAATGAAGCCTGAAAATGAAAGATTCACTATAATAAAGGAATCAAATATAAATTGTTCACTGAATTTGTTTGCACAGGGGCGACTCACCGCGTAAGTTTACAGCCGTTGAAAGATTCAGAATTTTGAAAGGGATGGCTAGGATTATTATTTCAAAAATTACCTTTGCCCCTTAACTTTTCCTTTATCTATCCTCCCAAATTAAATCTGTAATATTTCCTCTCTCTTTCTTATGCTCTCATAATTTTTCAGTGATTTTTTTTTATTCTTTATCTTTTTGTTGTATTGGTATTAGTTTTTTGCTCGGTTAAGAATATGAAATGCAACCGTTAAAAGTGACTTTATTATTTGAAAAAAAAATTTCAGCTAAAAATGTATTGAGAGATGGATAAATGAGACTTTTAAGGGGGCGATTATCACCTCCCTTATTTATTCCATTTCATTATTTGTTACTCAATTCTCAATTTATTATAACTTTATTTTGGCTTCTAATAAAGGAAGCGTGGAAGAGTATGTGTTCAAGATGCATCTTATCAAACTGAATCTTTCAACTTAGTTTTATTTATATATTTAAACATCGCTTTTAGATGTGGTCATCAGATGAGTTAATCAGACATTGAATTTGCCTCTCCGTCTATTTGAAGAAGCAAAGGGATATAAAATATAAAATGGAAGAGAAGGTAAAGGCAGGCACTGAAGTAAATCAAATGCCCCTCCAAACAGCAGGAAGCCTACAATAAAGAAATATATATATATATATACATATCCGCTTGAGTCAGATAAGTATTACTGTAAATTAAAGGTCAATAAGACCCAAATATTCTGAGGTAATTAGTAATGCTTGAGTATGATATATATATATATATATATATATATATTTTTTACAAAATATATATATATAATTAATATGGTACTTTTGACAAATTGACAGTAGTTGACCTCAGTGATCGATATTTTGAAAATATTCCGGTTGTTCAATATGGTGAGTGTTAAGAAACTTTATTTAAAATTGAAAAACATAAAACTGTATATGATTTGAGTTTGATAATTTGGCTTATTGGCAGGTAAAGCATTCTATATCACTTTAATATACAATTTGATGTGATAATTGTATTAAATAAACTTAAATTATAATACTAAAAATTTCTATTATTGTGTTAAATGTCAACGGTACGAATAAAATTTATCTAAACAATAAATAATACAGTGGTGTTATTTAAGCTGCTTTTTTTTTTTTGGTCACTTTAAATCACTATATAGCATAATAGCACTATATATCCAAGATTCCAACATATATAAACAAAGAGCTACACTATTGTGCTTACGTTAGCATTTCGATCTGAAATGCTAACGCCTCAAAAATTGTGTTATCATATTCAAAATCGTGATTTATGGTGTTCAATAAATTCTTTATATAAAAATATTGAGGAATACAAAATTTTTCCATTTTTGGAGTTTTTTAACTATTTGTTTTGAATTTTTGAAAAGAGCTTATAAATAATAATAAAATATTGAGGTTTGTTAATGCTTTTTTCAAAAATACAAAATAAATACTAAGAAAACTTTAAAAACAGAAAATTTTTGTTTACCCTTATATTTTTATATGAAGAATTTATCAAGCACCATAAATCATGATTTCGGATACGATAACATAATTTTTTAAGTGTTAGCATTTCGGATTAAAATGCTAACGTAAGCACAACAGTCTAACTCTATAAATAAATGCTGAAGAAATTGTCAAGTACTACAAGAATCATTTATTGAGAACAAGTTTGATTAATTTGGGCAGAACTATAACGAATATGCTTTCTCAAAATTAAGACCCCCTTTTTTGGTATCATTCTCAAAATTAAGACTCTGTCAGTCTGTCGGCACCAAATAAGTCAAATCAAATTAAAATATCTGCGTAATTAATTAACTCGGTTCCTTTTTTTTTTTCTTTTTGAACTCAACTCGGTTCCTTTAAAAAGAAACCTCTAAAAGTAAATAAATATATAATTAAGGAAATTACTTTTTAGTCACAGTCACACTGAAGATACTACCATACCAAAAAAGAAAAAAAAAAAAAAAAACGCGGTAATAGCCTCAAACCACAGCTAGCAATTTCCCCAATTAATTAACAGTTATATAAACAGCCGTTGTATTATATGGTGTCCTACTGTCCTTTCAAGATTCAATAGGGAGATGGGATAATTGGGAATTTGGGATGGATTGCACATATGTTTACATCACCATACAAACACAAGTCAAAGAGAAGATATTAATTATACTAATGATGCTAACTAAAATGGTACAACCCCAGTCTATGAATAAATGAGTTTTTAAGAAAAATCAAAAGAATTAGTAGAAAATTGAATTAATTTTTATAACCTCAATTTGTAATCATTACATAATAAATGTTTTAATTAAATAATATAGATAAAAGGGTAATCATAACATTGGAGAAACAAGAGACGAATAGAAAAATAATATCAAATTGGTAAAGTTTATTTAATTGGAGACAAGTTGTAAATGGTATAAATTCATTTAATTGTGGATGAATGTTGTATCAGGCAATATATATATATAAGGTCAACTGGTCAAGTATGCTGTATATGTACATGTATGGCTTTGTATCTGGCCTAAAAGGCTAAAAAGCAGAGAGTCGATTCCAGTCAAATAACACAACATGACATATTTCATATGTGACATGACATGACATGATGATATGTCAAAAATACACGGCCAATAACATGCTGCATGCCCCCCACTTCATTCATTCATTGGTCCAATTCACCATTCCTTCATCCTATTGTTGGTTGGTTTATAAAGAAAGAAATGAGATGAAATGAAATAAATAAATGAAGATGCGGTGGTACGCAATGCGCCGCTCCCCACCGTCCCTTATCCTTCCCTCCCCTTCCTTCCTGATCTTATGTACCAATTCAGTAGTAAGTGGTGTCCACTATTTTTATTTATCTACCGGTCTTCTGTACTTTTACTGAACAAGTATTATTTTTTTATAAACATTTATATCTTTCTGATTAATAGATATCGTTTCCAGTGAACATATATGCTACAATTTCTAGTGAACATTTATGTAACTGTGGTAAGCAAACAGATATATGTGGTGTATCAAAACTGTAAAAAAGATAAATGAGGGGCTTACTTTATATGGGTGTACTCTATATGTTTCTCTGTACCAATTTCTGTCTTACATTACATTACATCCACTCCATTGATTGATTGTACACAATTTTTAGAATGTGCAAATTATTACACAAATAGAGGAGGAGAGTATCTGTGCCGCGCCGTCTCCACCGTCTCTTATCCTTTTCTTTTTATTCTCCTTTATTTATTTACTCTTTCAATATTTTTTTTTGCCTTTATTTTTGTCCTGAACTCCTGATTGGAGAATGGACAGGACCACTGCTTTATTATTTTGTTTGTTTTTATTCTTATTTTTGTTAGGATGTTTGACGTTGACGTACAACAAGGATGGATAATATGCAGCTCTAAAATGAGTAATAACAGTTACAACCTTGATAAAAATACAAATATGTATACTTTTTATATTTCATGTTTTAATCTTGTTCCTCTGTTAATAATATATGAACACTAATTTTACTGCGCTGCTGCTTCTATTTATTTATAAATATCATTCTTTAAGTAAACTAAGCACATCAAGGGAATTTAATTTGCAGGTTGATTTTGATATATATAGTACCTTAAATAATTAAATTCTTTAATTTAATAACGCACTGGGAAAAATCTCATGCTCCTTTTTTTTTTTTTTTTTGGTGAAAGGAAAAGGAACCATCCAGAGAATTAGAGAATGCAAATGCATTTTCCTGAAAAATGCAATGCCCTCTTATATGATGATGTTGATACTTGGTCAACTCAAAGCTCAAATAGCAAGTTAGCAACAAACACTCCATATTATGATTTAGAACCTTCTTCTCTTTGTAGTGAGTATCTATCTTTTCTGTGAAAACAAAAAGAAACTTCTTAATCATTTCTTTGACAAGTTGTGGTTCACTCTCCATCTTCCACCTGTCCCTTTGGGAACTTCTGTTTTTTTTGGACAGAGAAAGTTCTACAAAATGTATCTAGAAATTGCATGTCAAAAACCCTGTAATTTTCTAGAAGCTTGTTGTGCTGAATTATCGAATTCTAGAGCTCTATCTGGAGCTGACCTGAATAAATGTTCTATGTAAGACTTGTGCAATAAATATGCCAACTATTGGTGGAAAAAAGAGTAAGTTTGAGAATTGTTGAGAAAAACAAAATTAAACTTTAAAATAATTATAACTGATTTTGCCAACCACCTAAAATACCATTTTTAGGGGAAAAACAAATATAATGCCCATGTTCAATTATTGCAAATAAAATGTATGTATGAACAAAAAAAAATACAAGAGCTTGAGAATATACCGGGGTCAAAAGGCAAATCTTCTACAAGACCTAACCATTGAATGTATATTCATACTTTTGCCAAAAAGGTTTTGACCTCTATTTATCCTCCCAAATTAGGTCAAGTGCAGACTCCACCTAATTTTTATAGGTCAATCTTTTGTTTGGAAACACATATCCTCAAAGGAGTTTAATTTGTTTAACTACCAAAATTGAACAAATAAAATGAAATTAGTTCATGAGATTAGGTACAAGTAAGATGGATGAGATGTATACTAATTCTCATGATGTCATGCTGAGCAAAGCCCAAAGGGGGTTTCTTTGCAAAAAGAAAGTGTCTTTCACTCTTTCTTCACTATACTTTAAGCTTCATTATCCTTAATCCCTAATCAGCTGCACTAATTAATTCTGTTAACACAAATAAAGAAGTGTTCTGAAGTATACAACAAGGATTCCTCAACAAAATAATATATAAACAAGAAGAAACAGAGAGAACACAAACAAACAAATTGATCAAAACCAAAGTTCACAGCTTTATTAATTATAATTGCTTTACATGCATCAAAATCAAAATTGGATTGCAAGAAGCTATAATCCTCCTCTTCACTAATTTTTTCTAAGAACCCATCAAAATTGAAATCTAAATTAGACAATAACAAATCACTATTATGTTCATAACCCAAGAACACAATCTGATCTCTGCTCTCATCACATTCCCCATTTTCCACAGCATTACATTCACTGCTCCTCACTTCAATCCAGCCATCCTCACTTGATCCCCAATCAAACACGCCCAATTCGGACCCGAAACCGGCCAATTCCCGGATCCTTTCTGCTGCATCCGAACTCATTTCGCCGTCTTCATCGTCGGTCTCTGAGTCATGGAACACCAAACCGAAATCCAGTGCACTCTGAGGAGAGAATGTCGAATTCGAGCTGCCATTTCTCTTCAAACCGGTTTGATCGCATATGCGTACGAATGGATGGTTGAGCAACTTCTCGGCCGACCACCTCTCGGTCGGGTCCCTCTTCAGGCAATTGAGTAAGAAATCCTTCGCCTCGTTGGATAGCCAGTCGGGAATTGGAGGCATTGAGTCCGAGCAAAACCCGATCCGGTAAACCGCTGCTAGTACATCCTGATCCTTCAAGATACCGTGCCACGGAGCATTCCCTGTCGCCATTTCAATGACCGTGCATCCGAGAGCCCATATGTCAGCCGCTGGGGCCCGTTCCTCCCCTCTCGCCACCTCGGGAGCCATGAAAGCCGGTGTGCCTGACAACGGACCCGATTTCTCATCTTGGGTCCCGCCCGTTCGCATCGCGGTGCCGAAATCGGCAATCTTTGCACGGCCATCGGAGCCAATTAGTATGTTCTGGCTCTTGATATCGCCGTGCGAGATCGACCGTGAGTGCAGATAGGAGAGACCAAGTAAGATATCTCTGACATACAATCTGATGCTCGGCTCATCCAACCGACCGTCAGAGTGGCTCCTGATGCGGTCGAAAAGGGACCCACCTGGAGCCAACTCGAGGAGGAGGTGGAACTGAGAATTGGCGACGTACGAGCCGTGGCACGAGATGATATAAGGGGAGCTCAGCTTAGAGAGCATCCGTTGTTCATTCTGCAATTGTGATGCGAGGGACAGCTCCGCCGACTTGACTGCGAAGAGCCCCCCCGTGTCACGGTCCGAAGCGAGCGCGACAGTGGTGGTTGCGCCGCGGCCGAGAGTGCATAGCCGGGTCAAGCTTGGTACAGCTGCCATTGCTGTGTGCTAGTTGCTTAATCACTGTTAGCTTGGCTTTGTTGTATGTATGGAGGCAAATTAAAGGAAAGAATGAGGAAGTGGAGAACTTTGGTGTGGTGGTGTGTTTTTGTGGTTGGATTGGTGTTTATATATGGAGTGAGTGAGAGAAGAGAAGCGGAGGAAAGTCTCGAACTTGCTTCGAATTTTTTGTCCTGATTGATTAGTTAAATTAATTAATTGTTTGACAGTGTAATGATCCAAACAGTTTCTTCGAGTGGGAACGAGAATTTTGGAAGCGTGGCTTCAAAAGTCGCCTTTCATTTCTTCATGTGTTGAAGTTTCTTTTCCTTTGTGTGTTTTTTCCCCTTTTTGTTGGGTTATTGTTTGAGGAGTTGGAAGAGGCGTTGAAATCAGCTGAAATCCAAAATAGATCTTAGAAGTTTGAGATTTTGATTGGATGGTTGAGATTATTTTCAAAAATCCATCCTAGAAAATTACATCCGTCGGATCTTAGGAGTCCTGAGTTCTTTTACGGACTCGTTGGAAGAGGCGTGATTTGGGAGGTGGATTTAGATGAAATCTCGACCGTTGATTTTTATGCGAGATTGCTTGTCGGGCCTTGGATGTGATTTTGTACAAATATGAAACGTTAATTATTGTTGTTTTTTTTTTTTTTTTTGTTTTGAAGGGGGAGTTACTTCTAGCAATTTTTTTGGATTGGATTGAATTGTTCTCTGTACCAAGACAATTGACAAAATGCCTTAATGCGATAATAAGTTTTTTTGTCAATTTAAATTTATTATAAACAGCGTAATTAATTACGCTACTAAGTATTTGCTTTATTTGGGGGGGATAACGGTGAGCATCTTATATTTAATCTGGTTCAATAATTACAATAAAGTACTAAATCTAAATGTTGTAAAGCGACTAATTAAACAACAGAAGGTTCCGTTTATTCCTTGTAACATTGCTAGGCCAACATTTCAATATCTCAGTGAGGTATTAACAGTACGAATTGTTCCATCTCCAATTTCAAAATGTTAATAATCAATTCAAACTGTTCATTATAATTTTGATATATAATTTCATTTATTAAGCAAATTTTATATTTTTCAAAATTTTTTTACTATGCTTTTAGATACTCCAAAATTTCACATAATTAGATGACTCATAATGATTTAATCATGTGACATTTTAAAATTAGTATAAGGGAAAATGTTATACAAATTTTATTCGAAAGTAATGCGAACCTATTACATTTTTTTTTTTTATATTAGTATCAGGGAAAATGTTATTTTTTTTCATTATCAATCATTATTTTTGGATACATTGAAACTTTAATCTGCATCAACACTTCACTATTAAGAATGAAAGAACGAGTGGCGATTATATACAGACTTTAAAGAAGATATGATTACACTATTTTTCATTAAAATTGACCTCAAAAAGACATCTAAAAAGCCGTTGGCATGTCATGCAATCATCACGCGGAACTTTAAGAAGATATAATTAAGTGAACCATTTTCATAAATTGACCCAAAAAAACATCTTAAAATCTGTTGATCTGTCATGTGAATGTAAATCATCACGCGGAGAAGATAATTGTTTGTGGGTTCCCTTATCCAGCTCTCTGCTGTTATTCTCAGGGATAACAGGGCCCTGTTATCTCAATTTAGACTATTGGATCAAAATAAACGGTTCAAATTAATACCAAAGTATAGTTTTTGAAGAGAGAAAAGATTTCTCTGAATGAATCTGATCCATTTATTTTAATCCAACGACCATGATTAGAATAATAGAGCGGTGTTATCCAAAATTAAGATAACAGGTGATTCGATTCCCTTAATCTATCATACTCAATTCCCACATTAGATATGCGCCAATGATAGAAGCAGAGATCAAGAAAATGATCTAATGAGGCACAAATAGTGACTTTAATTGTGTAGCTATTATTAACATCACGCAAATGCAACAATGAAGATGACCAAACCTACTCTCAGACAGTCACTAAGTTTGTCGCGTGCTTATCGTCTCCTACGCACGCAGTACAAGTTACTGCATAGTCCCGACCCTTAGATTTATAGGGGGGTTTTTAGATTGGAGTTTGTAGAAATCTTAAAGCAATCCAATGAATCACATGCTGCACAGTAAGAGAGTCGTAATACTTATAATATACTGTTGTGTTTACAGTGAATCTGATACTGTGGTTAGCACTTAGCACGTGATGCACAATGACAATAAATCGGAGAAGGGAAAATTGAAAGCATGGGGAAATTGAACGCAGGTAGGTAGTTAACTAGTTAAGAGGAAGGAAACAAAGGGATATGTTGGGTCATAATCAAATCAAAACAAGTACAGTACTCGAGTTCGTCTTGGCATGGAACCTTCGTTTTCCCCTCCTGATCCTTGTGATGGAATGGAAATATGGAATGCATGTTTTTATCTGAGCTACGATTCAGTAAAATCGTGTTTATTATTTTTTTTTTCCGTTAATTAGTACAGTTGAGGTGTCCCATTTAGGTGGTTAATTTAAGAGTGGGACGATTGCATTTGCAAAGCAGAGAAACGCCGTATATTCGAACCTAGAATTTGCACATCCTTTGCAAGGGCATCCAATATTGTCAATACAATCAGTTTCCATTATAATTCCACAAACCTAAAAACAAGCAAAAGACACAAAAAATATCGATATTTTGAAAAAAAAAAAAAAAGCTTTTGAATAATAGCTTTAAGATAGCAATTTACAAAACATCAAATTCTCACAATACATGACTTTTGCTACCTTTAGGATCACTGTTCAGGTATGATATTATCACTTGTTAATTAATCTAGTGTGAAGGAATATGCTGGTATTTCTAACGTTCCAATGTGGCATTCTACATTCATGTTTTCACAATACTGACTTCGAGTTTTCTTGGCTTTGTTGCTCAGACATTTCATAACAAAATGAGAAAAAGAAAAGAAGAAAATGTAACCTCGACTCGACCAGCTGAAGCTATCTCAAGGAAAAGGATATGAGAGCTTCTTTTCTATGTCTGCAAAAGAAACTCGCAAAATCAGGCCACAATATGGAAATGCAATTGCAAAAGAATCTTCAGTTTAATACAAGTGCCATATTTGTACTGTGCATTTAGGAATGTACCAGAACCAACCAATTTAAAATTGTTCAAATCTTACTGTGTTCATCAGTTACCTCTGCCACATATGAAGGGACAACAAGAAAAATGATTAAGTGGCCTAATGCTCATCTCAATATCTTCACATTGGAGCATTTCATTTGAGAATAATAAAAACCATCTATCATGATAATCGTCATATCAAATTTCCAATTTCAGATTAATTACTTGAAATTGGTTGTATGTTATCTCACACAATCATGTTATAATTATTAGTTATCTCATATTAATTTCAGCTCTTCACCTGCCCAGTATCCAGAAAGCAAGTACCTAGTATTTAAATGACTATAACAGAAGATAGGCATGCACCAGCGACATAAATCTGGCAAACTAATAACAAAAATGCATGTAATACTTGTTGGAAACTCAAATGGGACATCAAGTTTCTGGTACGACTTGAACCAGAAAATGGCAGTAAACTCTTATCTTACCAGTATTTGCTGGAACATAAATTGTTATTTGAAACAACTCAATTTAACTCTTATCTTACTTATCAAAAAACAAACTACAAAGGTCTCTCTTTAAACCAGAAGACATAACAGAGAATTAACCAAACACTACTCATGTAAATGCTAATTATAGCTACCTTTTTTTTTTGTAAGTAACCTGCTAAATACTTTTTTTGCATCTTCTAAATTAGCTGATACAAAAAATAGATACCCATGTTCTAGACATACTAACACCATTAATTATGCCATACAACAACAAAAATAACTATGCTAAATTGGAACTGCTGCTGCCCTTCCTGAATGAGGGGCAATTATGGAATTCGCTGGTTTTAATCTTTGAACAAATCTTAACAATACTTACTTCTCCAGCAATTCAAATTCAAAACATCTTTGGAGGTGGCAGACAGGAGTGTCTTCAAGTTCAAAACATAAAAAATTTCTTAAGAAAACAATGCCCACAAACAACGATGCCTTCCATCACATTTCAAAACATAAATAGCAAGTCTTCAGGTAAAACAGGTCCAGAGTTTAGCAGCACTACAGCAGGTAAAAATATCACAACAGTATGCTAGCACATCTGAAGCATCACAATAAAAAATGTCTCGTCCACTTTTGATTCGTCAAATTCCTGTCATTGGACATATTGTGCAGCATCTTTCAATTGAAGGGGATGAATTCACGCAATAGCATCCCGGTCTCAACAGTATTCACGACTGTCGGAACTGAGGCAGCCAGACATGGATAACGGCAGCATTCTAAAGAAGGCATTATCAGCATTCTAAAGGTCACTGCCAGTTTTCTTCTTATTTTTTTTTATTTTTTTTGAGGAGAACTGCCAGTTTTCTGTCCAGATGAGTGAAGAACAGAAAAAGAATTGTCACTGCAAGAATAACAATGCCGCTGACAACGAATGACTAATTTATTGTTCCACCAACATTAAAAAAAAAAGAATAAACAAACAGCACAACTGAATATTCCTTTGTTCGTTATATGATTAACTATATATGTAGATAATTAATTACATTTATGTTATACTAAAACAAGCGCTAGAAAATGATAAATAGCATGAGCCCAAACACTAATAACACGACAACCGCGCACATCCCTCCTACCACGGGTTAGGGGTCCACCAAATGGGGCCAACAATTTCAGAATGGTAAATTTCCGGTGGATAGTATGGCGAGACGGTGCCTTTATCGATGTCGTAGATTCCGTTATCGTCCCGACCGTACTCCTCTCCGTTGCAGTCGTTGTGAGATGTGAAGTAGATGCAGTTCCGTTTGCAACCAGGGAATTGGCCGGGATCAGCAACGGACGGCGAGCTGGTACCGAGAAAAAGGGAATACCCATCAAGATGGTGGCACCGATAATATTTGCCTTCCGCTAAATCTAGTTTAAACACAAGGAATGCCCTTGTGAGAAGGCGATCCTTCTCGCTCTCCTCACGCCACCTTTGCAGCAACAACAATTCTCCTCTGAAATCAACTAAGAATGTCCTAGCTTCACAGTACATAGGAACCTCAGGAGCAACTCGGGTAAGTTTTGGAACCGGCCCCACATCGACAACGTAAGTTACACTGACCTCAGCCTCGGCTACGAAGATATCGTCGTTAGCATAGAAATTCCCTTTGAAGAAAGCAATGTCATCAAATGAGAAGTAACTGCCCTCTACAAGAGTCCAAACCAGATCGCCCGGTCTCCAGAAGGCAAGCCTCCTCTGGTACATACCGTACAAGATCAGCACCGTGAAATCTGATCTTTGACTAGGATCATGATCTGTGATGGCCTTATAGACCGATACGATCTGCGCATCTTCGTACGTCATCTCGTCGGCACCTGGGGCTTCTCTTACATACCTTACATGCACGTTGGCCATACCAAAGAAGGGAGGAGGAGGAGGGAGATCGTAGTGTTTACCCGTAAGAGGATTGAGCAATCGGAAATTCAAATCAATGTCCATAGTGAACAGCCAGCCATAGCAGGAACCGCACACGTATCGCCCCTGCAGCTCCGGGAAGGCGATATTGTAATGGCGGTTCTCTGAGATGCTGAAGACCCTACGGTTGTATGGGTCGGTTTCACCCCGAACAAGCAGCCAGGGAAGCTGCTTCGCCGGGGAATGACGCCTAATTTGTTTGGCGGCGATCGACCAGTTCCGACAGACCGCACTGAAACGGTGGTAATCGGGGAGAGGCAAGAAACCAGCAAGGTGTTCAAGCACATCAAAGGGGAGGTCAGACCACTCTGCCATGGCCATTGGTTGGTTAATTTCTCTTTGTTGATCTAATTAATTAAGTCTTCCTAAAACAGAAAAAGGTTTACTCAATCAACACATGCACAACTCCTTTCTTACCCTTTATCCCCTTCTCCTCCCTCACGAACTCGCCTTTTATTTTATAAAATAATAAAATAATATAATAATAATAATATATAATATATAATTATGACAAATGGGGCCGCCAGTATGTGTAATATATAGAAGTGGTGTGCATATCATGTGTACGAATTTAGATTATTTTCCCATTTATATCTTCTTAATTTTGTACAAATTCTTTGCGTACACTATAATACGTCATACATGTTTGATACCTACACCAAATTTAGATTATCTTCCCATTTGTATCTTCTTAATTTTGCACAAAGTCCTTTTTTCTTTTTTCTTTTTTTAGTTACGTGGATCCATCTGTCTTTTCTCTTATATTTAATCAGATCATTTTTGGAAACATAAAGCATAATAGATATTTTTTTGTATAAGAATAAAAGGCAACAGAAAAGTATACAAAAATAGTGTGCACTACAGAATCTAACGTAACGCGTGCATCATATAAAGTAATCTTATTATTACTTTTTATTTTTTCCATCTAAGGAGTCTATCAATAATACTTCGGTAGCCAACTATCGCCTACATAAAAAGAAGGGAAACGCTAGGATGATATTATTGTAGCTCCCGTCGTTGATACGTGCACAACAATTTTTTTTTCTTTTTGCTTTATTATGCAGCGAAATCTAATAATTATGTAACGAAATATGATAATTATGCATGTAAATTCAACTTGCCGAATCAAACTTATTTTTCAATAATCAAGTCGCGGTTCAATATCTGGTTCAGCGAATTTTAACCGGTTCATCACCCCTTCGTTCGGTTCACTGTACCATCTCCCTCTTTTTCTCTTTATTTTACTGTCATACTTTTTTTATGCACACTATATAGCTAATTGTGCATGTAAACTTATTTATTATGCATACAGATTCATTTAGTATGCAGTGTATTGGTTTTAGACTGTATGTTTACAAATACTATATATAAATAAAAATATTATTATGCACTCAATGTTTATTTAGTATGCAACGTATTGACTGCAGAATGCATCTAATTAAATATTTTTTTATGCAGCCAAAAATGCTTAGTATGCAAAGTTGTTTAATGTTTTTGAGCACAACAACTTAGTTTAAATGCATAAAAAATAACTTTTGCTGCATAATAAACACATTTACATGCATAAATCAGAAGAGCAAAATAAGTTTGACCGGTCAAATCATCCGTATCAACGACAGGAGCTACAATGATATCTCTATATCAGCTCCCTAAAAAAAAAAAAAAAAAACTTCTATTCAATTTAATACTTCTACATGAGATCTAAACAATAGTAACCTAACATCTTTATTTTATATTTGAACCTAATTGAGTAAATCTTTCCATACCCGCGGTTCGGTACCCCAAACCTGTCCCCCAGGTCGCTTGGCCCTTTTTTGGCAATTGCTAGTCTGCTACAGGCAAGCGGATTAGCAGAGTCATTTCTATCTTTGGAAACATACAAACTGACGGATTAACAATGATCTTTCAAAAAAAAAAAAAATTAAACAACGCCTCTTTTAATATTTGTGCGATATATGTTGCCCTGCACATAGAGGTGCCAAAATCTGACCCAACCCGAAACCCGACTTGACCCGAGTTTTAGGGAAAGTTAAACTAACCCGAACCCGACTCGACCCGAACCTGATCCGTGTTTCATGGAAAGTCAGAGTGACTCGAACTAGACCCGACCCGGGAATAGAGACGCAAAATCTAACCAGACCCGAAAAACCTGCCCGACCCGACCTGACTCGACCAAAAAAAATGCCGGCACATATCAACCTGATACCCGAACCGGAACCCAACCCAAGCCGACCCAACTCGACCCAACCCGACCCAACCCGACAATCTGCTACCTCTAGCGATAACTGATTATACAAGGAAATGATATGATTCTTGTTAAATTTTGACATGGAACGTTTATACCGGATTAACAAATTATGATTCAAAAACTTTATGTTTAAAAAACTTTATAATGTTTAACAAATTTTATACGTGAACATCCTACGTAGCAGAATTTTTATAATATATGAACATGAAATTCTAATGGTATGTACATGCTTTAATACTACTATGAACACCCCCTGCACCAAGCCTAAATACCCCACGCAACAGATTTTTACAATGTATGAACATGAAATTCTAGTGGTATGTGCATGTTTTAAAACTACTATGAACACCCCCTGCACCAAGTCTGAACTCCCGACTCGGCAGAATTTTTACAATGTATGAACATGAAATTCTAGTGGTATGTACATGCTTTGAAACTACTATGAACACCCCCTGCAGCAAGCATGAACACCCCATGTAGCAAAAGATGCAGCTGATATGGATCCCAGAAGGTGCAGCCGTTATGTCCATGTGAAAAACGTGCTTAAATTAATTTAATCACGTGCTTAAAATTGACATTTATATCTGTGGTCCCCGCAGGAAGTTACAGAAATGAATTTAGGGCCTCGTGATGTTCAATAGAACGCGAAATGCCCACCCATCCTAATTTCGCGATGTTCATACTTGTCGATAGAAAATGTTCATACTATCTAGTTTTGAGTGTTCACAGTTTGTGCATGCGCGTTGTTGGGTTGGGGTACAATTTTAGGAGATTTTTGTTGGGGTACAATTAGCTTTCCTCAATTATCTAACATGCAAGTATGCAACTATAATTTGACAATATTTTGGATTCCTACTACTAAGTACCGACTGCAGACAAGAAAATCATAACAAACCAAAATTGAAGTTCTTCAGATAAGGCTCACTGACCTTCTTCCACAAGGCGGCCAGAGATCCTTTGCAAAGATTTGTAAGTCAATATTTGCAATGTACAACTACAATACAAACATGTATTGAGCTAAATAAAAGCACGTAATAATGCTTTATTTAAAATTAATTAAAATGAACCAATATTTGTATAATTCAATTGTGACATCAAGTTTTCACAAAAATAAAATCAAACTTTACCAAGTTAAAATTTACAAACCTCGACTCCTAAAAATTGAGAACATTTTCTAGCTAGTCTTTCTAGTTATAATACTCGCTATCAAGCTTTTGCAAAAATACACATATTTAGTGTACTCTACAAGTTACAAAATCCAAAGCTTCCTCAACTCCTGGAAAATGCTTACTGCACATTACAAAGTGCTAACTCAGTATTGTAGTGGCAAAACCAACTGCCACTAACCAAATAGCTTAATCACAATAACTAATAGAGAAATTATACAAATATTTCTTGTGAAAAGAAAAGTTGCACATAATGATGTACAATCCATTTTACAGCACCACTAAACAATCAACAAAAATTTATTTGACAGTATCACTACTTAACAAACAATCAGGAATCACTTAACAAATTAACAAGAATTCATTGGAAGTACCACACTATTTGCTGATTTGATGGCACAAAAGTTCCACAAAGAGAACAAACCGGTATCGTTGATAAATTCAATTGACAGTACTACACAATTTGCTAATTTGGTGGCAGCAAAAGTTCCCCACAGAAAACTAATATGTACTGTTACTAAACTCAAGACCAAATAAAGATGTCATGGCCACTAAAAGAAAACCTTTGGTGCTAAGCACCCCTACTTGCCAAAACAGACAAGAGCACAACACATAAAAAAATAGATATCAAAACTTTAAGGTTATCTAGCAGCATAGCTACAACCTTTTTGAACAACAGCTGCTAAGCTTATTTTTAAACCAAACACAACAGACAGTTTCTAAGTCTTCATATAAACTTCTAATAATCACTGTTATCGCATCAAACATCATTAGGGAGGCAGGCATCCATTTCTTCACTAAGACTCTCACTTCCTCTCGAGCTAAACCTGTCAAAAAATTCAAGAGAGAGCAAATTAGTAAAACAGTACTTCGAATAGAGGCATTTTGAGATCTCTGAAAAGTAATATCATTTCGTTTTTTACTGAATTGCTGAGCAGGCAACACATACAACCATTAGAAATGCTTGTCTTTCTTTACTTGTAAGGATAATTCCTTTAAAAAAGTAGGTGAAAATCGTGTCGCCAATTTTTGAATGCTAAGATAAACTCAAGTACTTAGCTTGTTGATTTTTTATTACGATCCAATCCATTTTGGAGCTACTTTAGCCCAATTCTTTTTATCAATTTCGTGCTACTTTAGCTAAAATGATGTTTCTTCTTATGTAATATCAAATACCTGAATAGCTTATTTTTCTTCTGACCATGGTAAGTCAGGCCAACAATAAAAAATAGAACACCATTTAGTATAGTGTACAAATGCTAATTTGCGAAATTTGGCATTGAATTTAGTATGTGCAATCTCTTCTCTCAATGTGCCTTGAACTCAATTGAACTCTTTTCTTCTCTATTTAATTGAAATCGACTACTCTCGTCTGATTTTCATTTTGAGCAAGGTATGATTCTTTTATTTCATTTGTTTCGTTCGATTTTCATTTGAGCAAGGTATAAATTCTTTTATTTCATTTGTTTCAGAAGGCTCAGAGTTGTAGTATAGTCTGTCTTTTATGATTAATGAAAAATTAATGATACTCACATATATACTTAAAACTAATAAAGTAATGATATATATGTGTGACAATTTAAAAAATCCTGTGTATCGCATCATTTGTAGATGGACTCATATTCTAATATTGATACCAGGTAGCATGACATGCATCAACATGGCATAGAAACTTTTTTTTTCTTGATTGAGTACAATATGCTAATGTCACTGCATAATGCCCAGTTGAAAAATAAATTGCATCCTTATTGGCAGAAGTAACAATTGAGAAATAGAGAACTTAACATATAAAAATGAGAATATAAATGAGTGTACTTACAAAGGAAATAGTTTTTTACTCAAAAAATATATTTTCTTCCAAGTTACAAGGAAAACAGTTTGCATCCAAACTCATAGAAGGACAACGTGTTCCCAAATCAAATCAACGCAAGCAGCATCTAATATACATTACAAATTAAAGTTTAAGACAAAAAATTTTAATTTCATATAATGTATAAATAAATTTGGCACGTCAATTCACACCTTTAAAATAAATTAGTCACGTCTAATGCCTTATTTATTTTCTAATAAGATCTTCATCCGTTGTATTTCATTGGTCACGTCTAAATGTTTTATTTTCCAGTATTCCTAAGATTAAATGGATACATATATTAATTGATCTGTCAAACATGATCAACACTCGTACCTCACACCAACATCCAGTGATAATTAGTATTCCTTGTTAGTTATCTTTGGATGGAGACTTTTATGAATCTTTTATTTTCATAAGTTATTTATTTTTTGTGTTTCACATTTTAGTCATTGACTACTGAAATAAAAAGTAATAATAAAAAATTCCAGAAACAACAATCATTATAAGTTATATGAATAAATATTTTAATTAACAAGTAATTCTAAGACACAACTCCAACAACAACTAGGTCAATATTTAAATTATAATGGTCAATTTGGATCATTTGAACAACAAAGAAGTAGGTTTCAATATTCAAATTATGATGGCCAATTTGGATCATTTGAACAATTAATTTTAGGGCAAAAGTCTAACAACAACAACTAAATCATTTGAACTACAGATTAAGATTAGGAGATATGGATCTATTTTGTTAAAGCATCGTTGGTACCGTGCTTTGCAAAATACAATCGCCTCTCTCTTAAATCAACCACCTAAATTGCTTACCTCAACTATACTGATTAGAAAAAAAAGAAAGAAAAAAAAAGAAAATGGTAAAAACGAGTTCAGTGAGTCCTTGCTCAGATAAACATGCATTATTTCCATTCCATCACAAGGATCAGGAGGGGAAAACGAAGGTTCCATGCCAAGACGAACTCGAGTACTGTACTCGTTATGATTTGATTATGACCCAACATATATATCCCTTTGTTTCCTTTTAACTACCTACCTGCGTTCAATTTCCCCATGTTTTCAATTTTTCAATCCCCAACCCCATCTCAGTGCCTCACTTCCCTTCTCCGAGTTATTGTCATTGTGCATCACGTGCTAACCAGTAACCACAATACCAGATTCACTGTAAACATATCTGTATTTAAGATTATGGCGAGTCTCTGACATGGAAAGAATATTCGGATAAACCCAATTTGGTGATTGACTGACAGTAGATTTGATGTCAGTAATAGCTTACATAATTGAACTCACTCTTTCTGCTGCATTAGATCATTTTCTTGATCTCTGCTTGGCTCAATTGGCGCATGTCTAATGTGGGAATTGAGTATGATAGATTAAGGGAATCGAATCACCTGTTATCCTAATTTTGGATAACACGGCTATATTATTCTAATCATGGTTGTTGGATTAAAATAAATGGATCAGATTCATTCTAAGAAATCTTTCCTCTCCTCTAAAAATTTACTCAGATATCAATCTGAACCGTTCATTTTGATCTAATGATCTAGATTAGGATAACAGGACCCTGTTATCCCTGAGAATAACAGCAGATATGGACTCATAGATTAAGAATTGAGGCTGAGAGCTGGATAAGGGAACACACAAACAAATATCTTCTCCGGGTGATGATTTACATTTACTTGACATATTAACACATTTTAAGATGTTTTTTTTGGGTCAATTTTGTGAAGATGGTTCACTTAATTATATCTTGTTTAAGTTCCGCGTGATGATTACATGACATGTCAACGGCTTTTTAGATGTCTTTTTGAGGTCAATTTAAATGAGAAATAGTGTAATCATATCTTCTTTAAAGTCTGTATTTAATCACCATTCATTCTTTCATTCTTAATAGTAAGTGTTAATGCAGATTAAAGTTTTAATATATCCAAAAACAATAATTGATAATGAAAAGGAATAACATTTTCCCTGATACTAATATAAAAAGAAATGTAATAGGTTCGCATTATAGCATCTATAGAACATTTTCCATTACACGGAAATAAAAAGATAGAGTGAGGTTATTGTACTATTAATTAAGAGGAGGGATCACTTGACAATGCTAACTTTGACAATCTTAACAATAGAACATTTTTAAAATTTATAAAAAATCTTAAAATTGAAAAAAGATTTATGGATGCCTTAGTTAACTTATAGATCGATAGTATTCCAAATTTCAATCAATTTGAACATCGTTTGATGGCTTATCAAAATTTTGTGTATTTTTTAACGGTTGTAATTTAACGGATTTTGAAAGGTTATCAAATATAACTTAAATTGAATATAATCGGAAACATAATCAATCTACAAGTCAAGAAATAATTCCGTGAACTTTTTCTATTTTTGAGAATTTATAGGATTTTTTACAAATTTTTGAAATATCAAATTGTCAAGATTGTCAAGTTAAGGATTGTCAATGGATCCCTTCTCATTAATTAATAGTACAAGTTGCTATATATTATTAACTCATATCTCGAATTTTAAAATGTTAATAATTGATCATTATATTATTGATACACAATTTTATTTATAAATCAAATTAAAAAAATTTTTTTAAAAACTTTTTACTATTTTTAAGATATTTAAAATGTCACTTGATTAATCATGATGAGACATCTAAATAAGTGACATTTTAAAATACGTAAAAATAGTAAAATAATGTTAAAAAATATATAGAATTTGGTTTATAAGTAATATTATATATCAAGATTATAATGAATGGTTTGGATCGATATTAACATTTTAAAATTGAAAATATGGATAAATTATACAAAACAATCCAGACTATTAATAATACAATAGCCTCACTCAACAAATATTGAACTGTTGACCTAGCAGTGTTACAAGGAAAAAAAGGTAACCTTCTGTTGTTTAATTAGTCGCTTTGCAACATTTAGATTTAGTACTTTATTCTAATTCATTGATCCAGATAAATTATAAGATGCTCACCGTTACCCCCCCAAATAAAGCAAATACTTAGTAGCGTAATTAATTACGCGGTTTATATTAAATTAAATTGACAATACTTAATATCGCATTAAAACATGTTGTCAATTGTCTTGGTACAGAGAACACCTCAATCCAATCCAATTCATTGCTAGAAGCAACTCCCCCTTCAAATACAAAACAAAAAAAAAAATAATCATTAACGTTTCTTAATTATTTGCAATCGAGATCAGATGTGATTTTAGGAGAGATTCTAGAAAATAATCTCAACCATCTAATCAAGATCTCAGGCTCATGCAATCTATTTCGGATGTCACCTGATTCCAACGCCTCTTCCAACACCTCAAACAATAACCCAACAAAAAGGGGAAAAAAAACCCTCAAAAAGGAAATAGAAAAAGGAAAAGAAACTTCTAACAAATGAAATGAAAGGCGATGACTTTTCAAGCCACGCTTTCGAAATTCTAGTTCCCACTCGACGAAAAACCTTTGGATCATTACACAGTCAAACAATTTAATTTAATGAATGAATTTATTAGGACAAAAAATTCGATGCTAAGTTCGATACTTTCCTCCGCTTCTCTTCTCTCACTCTCTCCATATATAAACACCAACCCAACCACAAAAACACACCAAAGTTCTCCACTTCCTCATTCTTTCCTTTAATTTGCCTCCATACATACAACAAAGCCAAGCTAACAGTGATTAAGGAACTAGCACACAGCAATGGCAGCTGTACCAAGCTTGACCCGGCTATGCACGCTCGGCCGCGGCGCAACCGCCACTGTCGCACTCGCTTCGGACCGTGACACAGGCGGGCTATTTGCGATCAAGTCGGCGGAGCTGTCCCTCGCATCACAATTGCAGAATGAACAACGGATGCTCTCTAAGCTGAGCTCCCCTTATATCATCTCGTGCCACGGCTCGTACGTCGCCAATTCTCAGTTCCACCTCCTCCTCGAGTTGGCTCCAGGTGGGTCCCTTTCCGACCTCATCAGAAGCCACTCCGAGGGTCGGTTGGATGAGCCGAGCATCAGATCGTATGTAAGAGATATCTTACTTGGTCTCTCCTATTTGCACTCACAGTCAATCTCACACGGCGATATCAAGAGCCAGAACATACTAATTGGCTCCGATGGCCGTGCAAAGATTGCTGATTTTGGTACCGCGATGCAAACGGGTGGGACCCACGATGAGAAATTGGGTCCTTTGTCGGGTACACCGGCTTTCATGGCTCCCGAGGTGGCGAGAGGGGAGGAACAGGGCCCGGCAGCTGACATATGGGCTCTCGGATGCACGGTCATTGAAATGACCACAGGGAATGCCCCGTGGCACGGTATCTTAAAGGATCAGGATGTACTGGCAGCGGTTTACCGGATCGGGTTTTGCTCGGACTCAATGCCTCCAATTCCCGACTGGCTATCCGACGAGGCGAAGGATTTCTTACTCAATTGCCTGAAGAGGGACCCGACCGAGAGGTGGTCGGCCGAGAAGTTGCTCAACCATCCATTTGTACGCATATGCGATCAAACCGGTTTGAAGAGAAATGGCAGCTCAAATTCGGCATTCTCTCCTCAAAGCGCACTGGACTTCGGTTTGGTGTTCCACGACTCAGAAACCGACGATGAAGACGGCGAAATGAGTTCGGATGCAGCAGAAAGGATCCGGGAACTGGCCGGTTTCGGATCCGAATCGAGCGCGTTCGATTGGGGATCAAGTGAGGATGGCTGGATTGAAGTGAGGAGCAGTGAATGTAATGCTGTGGAAAATGGGGAATGGGATGAGAGCAGAGATCAGATTGAGTTCTTGGATTATGAACATAACAGTGATTTGTTATTGTCTATTTTGGATTTAAATTTTGATTGGTTTTTAGAAAAAACTAGTGAAGAGAACGATTGCTTCTTGCAATCCAATTTTGATTTTGATATATGTAAAACAATTATAATTAATAAAGCTGTGAACTTTGGTTTTGATCAATTCATTTGTTTGTGTTCTCTCTGTTTCTTCTTGTTTACTTATTTCTTTTGTAGTTTTGTTGAGGAATCCTTGTTGTATACTTCAAAACTTTTCTTTAATTGTTAACCTAATTATTAATTAGTGCGGCTGATTAAGGATTAAGGATAATGAAGCTTAAAGTATAGTGATGAAAGAGTGAAAGACACTTTCTTTTTGCAAAGAAACCCCCTTTGGGCTTTGCTCAGCATGACATCATGAGAATTAGTTTACATCTCATCCATCTTACTTGTACCTAATCTCAAAAATTATCTTCATCTTATTTGTTCAATTTTGGTAGTTAGACAATATTTAAACTCCTTTGAGGATATGTGTTTCCAAACAGAAGATTGACATCTAGAGATTATTAGGTGGAGTCTGCTCTTGACGTAATTTAATTTGGGAGGATACATAGAGGTCAACCTTTTGGGCAAAAGTATGAATATACATTCAATGGTTAGGTCTTGTTAGAAGATATGCCTTTTGACCCCGGTATATTCTCAAGCTCTTGTATTTTGATTTTTGTTCATACATACATTTATTTTTGCAATAATTGAACATCGCCATTATTTTTTCCCCTTAAAAATGGTATTTTTGGTGGTTGGCAAAATCAGTTATAATTATTTTAAAGTTTAATTTTGTTTTTCTTAACAATTCTCGAACTTAATCTTTTTTCCACCAATAGTTGGCATATTTATTGCACAAGTCTTATGTAGAACATTTATTCAGGTCAGCTCCAAATGGATAGAAGTCTACAATTAGATAATTCAGTACACCAAGCTTCTAGAAAAATACAGGTTTTTTGACATGCAAATTTCTAGATACATTTTGTAGAAGTTTCTCTATGACTATGAAAACAAAAAAAATACAGAAGTTCCCAAAGGGACAGGTGGAAGATGGAGAGTGAACCACAACAACTTTTCAAAGAAATGATTAAGAAGTTTCTTTTTGTTTACACAGAAAAGATAGATACTACAAAGAGGAGAAGGTTCTAAATCAAAATATGGAGTGTTGCTGAGAGCATCTCCAAGAGAAGTCCAATAATTTATTTCCAATGTGATCATATTAGGAGCTCCTCAAAATTTTAGGAATCCAAATTATACCTCAAACTCCAACAGTTTCCCTAAACATGGATCCCAATTGTATGGTATTGCTAAGAAAATAAAATGCCTATTATGAATTTAATTGGTTATACTGGTATCACCAATATGGGGGCCGGGGCTATAGAAAAGAGTAAACCAACCCTCTTGAGTTTAAGCACAGTTTAAGTACTAGTTTGTGCCATGTCATTTAAGCATACAGACAGATAACAGTTCTTCTAAAAAAAATCGGTCGAGTCAATTTCTGCAACAGTTTGTCTACAGTCTATACTAATTCTACCCCCCAAAAAAAAAAAAATCATACGGAGAGACTCATATCATTAAGCAATAAGCATGCATCATGCATCATCTTCATGATTTTGTCTGCCTCTGCCATTCCCTCACACACACACACACACACAAACTTCTCCCTCTGATTTGATATACAAGGTGATTTGAGAAGAGACAACAAGGGAAGATCGCTGGATGACGCGGTTGGGGTTGGATTGGGAGTGCGGACGAATTCCCCAAATATAGCCAATATTGAAGAAGATTTGGGGATAGCCCAAAAATTGGGAAAGGTTTTAGGCTTCTATTAGAGTCTGAATTTTGTATCTAATTCCCAATAATTGGTTTTAGAAATGGTTTTGGGCATCTCTTGGAGATGCTCTAACTTGCTATTTGAGCTTTGAGTTGACCAAGTATCAACATCATCATGTAATAACAGGGTATTACTTTTTCAGGAAAATGCATTTACATTCTCTAATTCTCTGGATGGTTCCTTTTTCTTTCACCTTAAAAAGGGAAGAGCATGAGAATTTTCCCTATGCTGTATTGGTTTAAAGGAATTTAATTATTTAAATTACTATCAAAATCAATTTCCAGGAATTAAATTCCCTTGATGAGATTAATCTATGCCTTAAAATTTATGATATCGTGTCTAGTACCAAAATCACGGTGTTCAATGAATTCTTTGAAAATATTGGGAAATACAAAAAAATTTTATTTTTTGAGTTTTCTAAGTATTTGTTTTGCATTTTTGATAATAGTATGTACAAACATCAATATTTTATTAATATCTATGATCTTTTTTATAAAATTCAAAATAAGTACTTAAAAAATTCTAAAAATGAAATTTTTTTGTATGCCCCGATATTTTTATATAAAGAATTTATTGAGCACCATAAATTGTGTTTTGAGTTACGATAACATAAATTTTAAGGCGTTAGCATTCGTTAGTGTAATAGTCTAACTCTACCTATTTATATATTTATGAAGGTTGTAACTGTTGTTACTCATTTTAGAAGTGCATATTATCCATTCTTGTTGTACGTCAACGTCAAACATCCGAAAAAAATTAGAATAAAAAAAAACATAAACAAAATAATAAAGCAGTGGTCCTCGCCATTCTCCAATCCAGACAAAAATAAAAGGGCAAAAAATATTGAAAGAGTAAATAAATAAAGAAGAAGAATAATCGAAAGAGAAAAGGATAAGAAACGGTGGAGACGGCGCAGCACAGATACTCTTTTTTTTTTTTTGAAGATCAGCACAGATACTCTCCTTAGTAGTCCTTATAGTAAGTAGTAACCGAGTGAATGTATGACAGAATATTCTCAAAAAAAAAAAAAAAAAAATGTATGACAGAAAGTGGTACAGAAGATCAGAAAGGGAGAAGGGGAAGGAAGGAAAGGAAGGGAAGGATAAGGGACGGTGGGGAGCGGCGCATTGCGTAGCACCGCATCTTCATTTATTTATTCTAACCTCCGTCCACAATTTAATAAATTTATACCTTTATAATTTGTCTCTAATTAAATGAATTTTACCGATTCGATATTATTTTTCTATTCGTCCCTTGTTTCTTCAATGTTATGATTACCCTTTTATCTATATTATTTAATTGGAACATTTATGATGTAATAATTACAAATTGAGGGCATAAAAGTAATTTTACTTTGCACTAATTCTTTTAATTTTTTCTAAAAATGTATTTATTCATAAACAGAAGTTGTATTTCATTTCATCTCATATCTTTTTATCCCTTCCTTCCTTCCTTTTCTTTCTTTCTTTATAAACCATAAAATAAAACCAACCAACAATTGGATAAATGAATGAATGGATGAATAAATTGGACCAATGATGAATGAATGAAGTGGGCATGCAGGATGTTATTTGGCTGACATATCAATATTATATCCTCATGTCATGTCATGTCAATATGTCATGCTATGTTATTTGACTTGGCAGTTGGCCCCCCACACAAAATCGACGGCGCCAGTTCTATCTGACTACACATATAATCTCTCTCTCTCTGCTCTAAATTAGGCCAGATATAAAGGCTACATTGGTTATATATAGTGTAGTTGACTTTGTATATATTGCACAATATAATGTCTTCTCTTTGACTTGTGCTGTATGATGTAAATCAAATCCCCCTACTGAATCTTCAACGAACACCATATATACAACGGCTGTTATATAACTGTGAAGATATTTGTGGAATTGCTAGCTGTGGTTTGGGGCTAATTATTACCGCGTTTCTGTCTGTATCTTCAGTGTAAGTGACTAAAAGTAATTTAGTTATTATATAATTAACTTGCTTTTAGAGGTTTCTTTTCTAAGGAACCGAGTTACGCAGATATTTTCATTTCATTTCATTAGACTTATTTGGTGCCGACACAGTCTAATTTTGAGTATTAACAAAAAAAGGGAGTCTTAATTTTGAGAATTATACCAAAGAAAAGATCTTAATTTTGAGAAAGCATCCGTTAGATTCTTAATATATGATTCTTGTAGTACTTGACAATTTCTTCAGCATTTGTTTATATTGGAATCTTGGATAGTGCTATTAATATTATGCTATATAGTGATTTAAAGTGACAAAAAAAAAAAAAAAAGGCAGCTCAAATAACACCACTGTATGCAGTGTTTGGATAAATTTTATTCGTACTGTTGACATTTAACACAATAATATAAATTTTTAGTATTATAATTTAAGTTTATTTAATACAATTATCACATCAAATTGTATATTAAAGTGATATAGAATGCTTTACCTGCCAATAAGCCAAATTATCAAACTCAAATCATATACAGTTTTATGTTTTTCAATTTTAAATAAAGTTTCTTAACACTCACCATATTGAACAACCGGAATATTTTCAAAACATCGATCACTGAGGTCAACTACTGCCAAATTTTCAAAAGTACCATATTAATTATATATTTTTTTCTTAAAAATATATCACACTCAAGCATTACTAATTACCTGAGAAAATTTTGGGTCTTATTGACCTTTAATTTGCAGTAATACTTATCTGACTCAAGCGATATATATATATATATATTTTTTTTTTCTTTATTGTAGGCTTCCTGTTGTTTGGAGGGGCATTTAATTTACGTCAGTGCGTGCCTTTACCTCTTCCATTTTTATTATGATATCCCTTTGCTTCTTCAAATAGAAGGAGAGGCAAATTCAATGTCTGATTAATTCATCTGATGACCACATCTAAAAGCGATGTTTAAATATATAAATAAAATTAAGTTGAAAGATTCAGTTTGATGAGATGCATCTTGAACACACTCTTCCACGCTTCCTTTAATAGAAGCCATACAAAAAGTTTATAATTAATAAATTGGGAATTGAGTAACAAATAATGAAATGAATTAACAGTCCAGATATTCGGATACCACTAAGGATACCGTCGGGGATACCATGATCTTTGACCAATTCAACTAAACCTAAATATTCATCTTAACCTCCTAAATATTCACCTTAACCTCCTAAATATTCAACTTAACACATTTTGCTTGACAACCAATAAAAACTCCACATAATAAAAACCTAATTGCAGCATTACACTTAACACATTTTGCTTAACACATTTTGCTTTACAGCCAATAAAAACTACTCTTAATTTAACTTGCAGCATTACACTTCCTAACTATTTAGCTTATCCTCCTAAATATTCACCTTAACCTCCTAAATATTCAACTTATCACATTTTTTATTGGCAGTCAATGTTTAATGGTATCCCAGACGGTATCTTTTGCGGTATCCCCATAGCATTTTCCATGAATTAAATAAGGGAGGTGATAATCGCCCCTCCTAAAAACCTCCTTTATCCATCTCCCAATACATTTTTAGCTAAAAATTCTTTTTCAAATAAAAAAGTCACTTTTACCGGTTGCATTTCACATTCATAACCGAGCAAAAAACTTATACCAATACAACAGAAAGATAAAGAATAAAAAAAATCACTAAAAAATTATGAGAGCGTAATAAAGAGAGAGGAAATATTACAGATTTAACTTGGGAGGATAGATAAGGGGAAAGATTTAGGGTGACAAAAGTAATTTCTCAATAAATAATCCTAGCCATCTCTTTCAAAATTGTGAATATTTCAACGGCTGTAAACTTACGCGGTGAGTCGCCCCTGTACAAACAAATTCAGTGAACAATTTATATTTGATTCCTTTATTATAGTGAATCTTTCATTTTCAGGCTTCATTTCAATGGTTAATAGAAGAATATAATATTTGCAAACAACAGCAGCCGCCAAAAAAAAAAAAAATTCGTGCATGTAAAAATCAGCAACCGAGAATTTTATTTTATTTTTTTGTTTCCCTCAAGTGACCTCATTGCATACATACGTACATAGAAATCATGATTTATGGATCAACATCCAACATGCAAAAAAATACAAAATAAAAATGCAATTACAAAAGCAGTGATCTTACAAGAAGATGACTTTACTTTCCTTTACTTCTCTTTTCTCCCTTTCTTGTTATTATATATTATATATATATATATATATATATATATATATATATATATATATATATATATATATATATATATATATATATATATATATATATATGTTGCACGAAAATAAGACCAAAAAGTTCATTTGGGCATCAAAATTAACAAACAATTAAATAAAAATTACATTTCCATGGATAATATATTAATTTCCAACAGGAATTATGGCTCAACTCAACATTTGGATGTCTATCACATTCCCATGCGTAAACATGACAGAAATATATAACAATTGAGTGATTCTTATTTTTTATTTTATATGTGGAATTTTTCTTAATTAAATAAATTAAACAGAAAATGAAATATATCAATTTTACAATAGGCCTAAAACTAAAAGTCAAGAAATGTCAATAAAATTTATTATATATTCATGCAATAGGGAGATATAAAATGCACAACTAGATTTTAAGAGATAGGGCTCATTGACCTGCTCCCACTGGAAAGGAGGATTAATATTAATACAAGTCAAACATTTTAAACTAAAAAAACAGTAGCTATTTATGAAGGGTTGTTCCATGCTTTGCAACCATCCATGTTGACAAATGCTATATATCCGAAATATATACACAAATATTATGGGAATTATTGGTCAACACAGGTCAAGTTCATTATATACTTCTGTTTGGTTTGGTCAACCACCCCTCATGGGAAAAAAAAAACAGCAATTGGGGAACTCAATTAAATTCTTTTATTATAAATTAAGAATTTGTAAGATTGTAAATATATCATGAAATAATGAAGTATATAATTTCTTATAAACAGACCAAGCTCTTGTTGTTAATGACTTTAATTAATCGCGGTTTATTTTGATGCTTTAAAATAAATTTATAGTTTTATTGATTTTTGTTGTGCAATGGATATGACCTAAAATTGGCATAAAAGAGGATATCACCTATATAGCATGATATAAAAGAGCACCAAAAAAAAAAAAAAAAAGCGATAAGAACTAACATAAAACAACAGTAAATTAACGTTTTTTTTCATTGGACCTAATTACCTAACATGCAACTATATATGATTTGACAATATTTAGGGTTCCTATATACTTCCTACTACTGACTGCATGCAGACAAGAAAATCATAACAAACCAAAATTAAAGTTCTTTCAGATAAGGCTCACTGACCTTCTTCCACTATGAGATCCTTTGCAAAGACTTGCAAGTCAATATTTGCAATGTACAGTACAATGCAAGCTCATACTGCTCTAAAATAAAAGCACAAAGAAGTAATAATTATTTATTTAATATTAATTAAAATGTACCAATATTTATACAATTGAATTGTGACGTCAAGTTTTCACAAAAAAGAAAATCAGACTTTTTAAGTTAAAATTTACAAAATTCAAGTCTTCAACTTTTAAAATTGAGAACATTTTAATTTTAACTTTAAAACTGGATAGGTTATCAAGCTTTTCCAAAAATAAACAGCTTTATTAGTATACTTTGCAGTTTGCACCGAAAACGTCAATTTCATGCTCGCAATATCAATTCACGAGCTCAAAAATTTTTTGTTTCTTTTTTTAATGATTTTTGAAAGTTGAAAAAGAAAATACCCAACTTTTGTATGTAAAAATTTTTCTTTAAAATAAAATTATAAACAGTTAATAAAATTAACAAGATTTTTATATAAAGACTTTTAAGTTTTAATTAACTATCTATAATACATTATTAGGTGCAAATACACCATAACAATGTATTTTGCAAAACACCATAAACTCAACTCTTGAAAAGCATATATATTGAATTATTGACTATACATGTTGAGATTATTTGAGATACTTCTTGAATGGAGTCAAAATTCAAAATGGTCTCAATTTGCAACAAAAAAAAAAAAAAAAAAAAAAATCCAAGAAGATTCAGCCGAAATAAATAAATAAGAAGCATATATATATATGGTTCTTAATTTACTGTGACGCGCATTGACCAAACAAATTAACAAACGAGTCTAGCTCACATTTGTTAATAAACAAAGCGTCATCAAATAGAACAAGAACACATGAATTAGCTTTGAATTGATTAGGACCTTCTAGGGAAGTAGTACATAACTACATACGAATATAATATATGATTATGACTTCACAAATCTTGGTTAATTTCTTCAAGCCATCTTCTCACAAACTTCTCTTGTTCAATAATTATTGCGATTATTTATAATGAAGAGGATTATGCAACTCAATTGCGTTGGAGATGACATAAACATGGCGTCATTAGAGATCGTCTAACCTTCTGTTTAAAAAGTTGAAATCATTTCTTCATATCTAATATATAAAGGAACTCACCGTACCCAACAGAGCAACTTACTTAGCTGCTTGATTGCTTCTACTCCTCTCCAATCAGTTCCCTTTTCAAAACCAAGGCAACCAACAAATTGAAAAACCAGCAATGGCGGCTGTTCCGGGCTTGGCTTATCATCTGTGCACACTCAGCCGAGGAGGATTCACGGCCAGTACTGTCTCTCTTGCGTCTCACCCGGTATCCAGCCGGCTTCTTGCTGTTAAATCCGCCGAGCTCTCTGTTGCCTCCATACATACATTACAACCAAACTAATTAATAGCAATTAAGCAACTAGCTAGCACACAGCAATGGCAGCTGTACCGAGCTTGACCCGGCTATGTACCGAGCTTGAAACAGCAAATTAATTATACTTCAGAACTCTTCTTTATCTGTGTTAACATAATTAATTAGTGCGGCTGATTAGGGATTAAGGATAATGAAGCTTAAAGTATAGTGAAGAAAGAGTGAAAGACACTTTCTTTTTGCAAAGAAACCCCCTTTGGGCTTTGCTCAGCATGACATCATGAGAATTAGTATACATCTCATCCATCTTACTTGTACCTAATCTCATGAACTAATTCCATCCCCTTTTGGTAAAACAAATTAAACTCCTTTGAGGAGATGTGTTTCCAAACAAAAGATTGACCTATAAAAATTAGGTGGAGTCTGCTCTTGACCTAATTTGGGAGGATAAATAGAGGTCAAAACCTTTTTGGCAAAAGTACGAATATACATTCAATGGTTAGGTCTTGTAGAAGATTTGCCTTTTGACCCCAGTATATTCTCAAGCTCTTGTATTTTTTTTTGTTCATACATACATTTAATTTTGCAATAATTGAAAATGGGCATTATTTTTTTTTCCCTTAAAATGGTATTTTTTGGTGCTTGGCAAAATCAGTTACAATTGTTTTAAAGTTTAATTTCTTTTCTTAACAATTTCTCAAACTTAATATTTTTCCACCAATAGTTGGCATATTTATTGTACAAGTCTTACTTAGAACATTTATATATTTAGGTCAGCTCCAAATGGATCAAGGAAATTTCTTTCGTTGCTACTAGAAGTCAAGACTCAGGAACCAGTACACCAAGCTTCTAGAAAAATACAGGTTTTTTGACATGCAAATTTCTAGATACATTTTGTAGAAGTTTCTTTCTCTATCAAAACAAAAAAAAAATAAAAAAAATAAAAAATACAGAAGTTCCCAAAGGGACAGGTGGAAGATGGAGAGTGAACCACAACAACTTTTCAAAGAAATGGTTAAGAAGTTTCTTTTTGTTTTCACAGAAAAGATACTTGCTACAAAGAGAACAAGGTTCTAAATCATAATATGGAGTGTTGCTAACTTGCTATTTGAGCTTTGAGTTGACCAAGTATCAACATCATCATATAATAACAGGGTATTACATTTTCAGGAAAATGCATTTGCATTCTCTAATTCTCTGGATGGTTCCTTTTTCTTTCACCTTAAAAAGGGAAGAGCATGAGAATTTTCCCTATGCTGTATTGGTTTAAAGGAATTTAATTATTTAAGTTACTATCAAAATCAATTTGCAGGAATTAAATTCCCTTGATGAGATTAATCTATGCCTCAAAATTCATGATATCGTGTCCAGTACCAAAATCACGGTGTTCAATGAATTCTTTGAAAATATTGGGAATACAAAAATTTTTCATTTTTAAAGTTTTCTAAGTATTTATTTTGCATTTTTGAAAATAGCATATACAAATATCAATATTTTATTAATATCTGTGATCTCTTTTATAAAATTCAAAACAAGTACTTAAAAAACTCTAAAAATAAAAAATTTTTGTTTGCCCCAATATTTTTATATAAGAAACTTATTGAGCACCATAAAATTGTGTATTGTGTTACTATAACATAAATTTTGAGGTGTTAGCATTCTAATAGTCTAACTCTACCTATTTATATATTTATTGAGGTTGTAACTGTTATTACTCATTTTAGAACTGCATATTATCCATTCTTGTTGTACGTCAACGTCAAACATCCTAACAAAAATAAGAAAAAAAAAATGAACAAAGCAATAAAGCAGTGGTCCTCTCCATTCCGCATTCTCCAATCAGGACAAAAATAAAGGCAAAAACATATTGAAATTGAAAAATAAAAGAAAGAGAATAGGATAAGAGACGGTGGAGACGGCGCAGCACAGATACTCTTCTCTACTTGTAATAATTTGCAAATTCTAAATTGTGTACAATCAATCAATGGAGTGGATGTAATGTAATGTAAGACAGAAATTGGTACAAAATATGTTAGAGTCAACTATTACAAAGTTGAAAGTGCTTAACACACTGGCATGAATATTCATCGGAACTCGTATACTCGTAGTATATATATGTTCACTCTAAAATGATATCTATTAATCGAAAAGATATTAATATTTACTTAAAAAATAATATTTATTCTTTGAAAATACGGTAGACCGGTAAATAAGTAAAAAAATAGACACAAACACTACTTGCTACTTCAATTGGTACAGAAGATCAGGAAGGAAGGGGAGGGAAGGATAGGGGACGGTGGGGAGCGGCGCATTGCGTACCACCGCATCTTCATTTATTTATGATTTCATTTCATCCTTTCTTTCTTTATAAACCAACCAACAATAAATTGGATGAATAAATGAACGAATGAAGTGGGCATGCAGCATGCTATTGGCTGTGTATTTTTGACATATCATCCTCATGTCATGTCAAATATGAAATCTGCCATGTTATGTTATTTGACTTGGAAGAAAGAGTACCACGGTCCACAGCAGCCCTGGGCATCAGTTGGCCCCCACATATATATACATCATCTTCTCTCTGCTGTAAATTAGGCCAGATATAAAGGCTACATTGATTGTATATATAGCGTAGTTGACTTTGAATATATTGCACAGTATTATTATTTATTAGTAGCTAGCTAGGGAGGGTACCATTTTGACTTGTGTTGTATGATGAAAATCAAATCCCCCTACTGAATCTTGAAGGATTGATCAGAAGGAAATTGCTAGCTGTGGTTTTGGGCTATTACGCGTTTTTTTTTTGTATGTTCAGTGTGACTGTGACACCGTGTGAGTGATTAAAAAGTAATTTCCTTAATTACATATTGGTTTGCTTTTCGAGGTTTCTTTTTAAAGGAACCGAGTTAATTAATTACGCAGATATTTTCGTTTCATTTGACTTATTTGGTGCCGACACAGTCTTAATTTTGAGAATTATAATAGAAAAAGGTCTTAGTTTTGATAAGGCTTTTTTTTTTTTTTTTTTTTTTTTTTTTTTTTTTTTTTGAGAAACATAAGGCATCCGTTAGAGTTCTGCCCTAAATGATACTTGTTCTTAATAAATTATTCTTGTATATAAGTACTTGACAATTTCTTCAGCATTTGTTTATGTTGGAATCTTGGATATATAGTGCTATTATGCTATATAATATAGTGATTTAAAGTGACAACATAAAAAAAAGCAGCTCAAATAACACCACTGTTTTTTTATTGTTTAGATAAATTTTATTCGTACTGTTGACATTTAACACAATGATAGAATTATTTAGTATTATAATTTAAGTTTATTTAACAATTATCACATCAAATTTTATCACTATTAATTATTAAACAATAGTAAATTAAAGTGATATAGAATGCTTTACCTGCCAATAAGCCAAATTAATATCAAACGCAAATCATACACAGTTTTAATTTATGTCCTTCAATTTTAAATAAAATTTCTTAACCCTCTCCATATATTAAACAACCGGAATATTTTAAAATTATAATTGAGGTCAACTACGGTCAATTTTTCAAAAGTACCATATTAAATTATAAATTATATTTATTTTAAAAAATATCACACTCAAGCATTACTAATTACCTGAGAAAATTTTGGGTCTCATTGACCTTAATTTGCAGTAATACTTATCTGACTCATCACTCATGCGATGTATTTTTTCCCCTTCTTATTGAAGGCTTCCTGTTGTTTGGAGGGGCATTTACTTTAGTGCGTGCCTTTACCTTCTCTTCCATTTTATATTTTTATATCCCTTTGCTTCTTCAAATAGACGGAGAGGCAAATCCAATGTCTGATTAATTCATCTGATGACCACATCTAAAAGCGATGTTTAAATATATAAATAAATAAAACTAAGTTGAAAGATTCAGTTTGATAAGATGCATCTTGAACACATACTCTTCCACTCTTCCTTTATTAGAAGCCATACAAAAAGTTTATAATTGATAAATTGAGTAACAAATAATGAAGTGGAATAATTAAGGGAGGTGATAATCGCCCTCTTAAAAACTTTCTTTATCTGTCCCCAATACATTTTTAGCTGAGAATTCTTTTTCAAATAAAAAAGACACTTTTACCGGTTGCAATTCACGTTCTTAACCGAGCAAAAAAAACTTATACCAATATAACAAAAAGATAAATAATAAAAAAATTCTCTCAAAATTTATGGGAGCATAAGAAAGACAAAAAAATATTCTAAATTTAACTTCGGAGATAGATAAGGGGGCAAATATAATTTCTCAATAAATAATCCTAGCCATCCCTTTCAAAATTCTGAATCTTTCAACGGCTGTAAACTTACGCGGTGAGTCGCCCCTGTACAAACAAATTCAGTGAACAATTTATATTTGATTCCTTTATTATAGTGAATCTTTCATTTTCAGGCTTCATTTCAATGGTTAATAGAAGAATATAATATTTGCAAACAACAGCAGCCGCCAAAAAAAAAATCCATGCATGTAAAAATCAGCAACCGAGATTTCTATTTTTCTTTGTTTCCCTCAAGTGATCTCATTGCATACATAGCAATCATGATTTATGGATCAACACCACCAAAAATACAAAATAATAAAGCAACAAAGGCAGTGATCCTAGAAAAAGATGACTTTTCTTTCCTTTTCTTCTCTTCTTTTCTTATTAAATTTTTTTTTGCACGGAAATAAGACCCAAAAAAATTAATTCATTTGGAGATCAAAATTAACAAAAAATTTGAAAAATATTACAGCTTCGTGGATATATGAATTTCAATAGGAATATATGGCTCAACATAAGGATGTCTGTCACATAAATTGATATATTTATGTGGAATGTTCTTAAATAAAAAAAATGAATATATCAATTTTCCAATAAGCCTAAATACCAATAATTTCAATGAAGTTTATCCTATAGTCAAGAAATAGGGAGATATCTATTACAATTTGCACAACTAGATCTTAAGATATAGGGCTCATTGACCTGCTCCCACTGGAAGGGAAAAAGGACTAATACAAGTCAAACATATTAAACTAAGAAAAACAGTAGCTATTTATGAAGGGTTGTTGCATTTCTCAAAAAAAAAAAAAAAGGGTTGTTGCATATATGCTTTTGCACTGCCGGATAACAATCAAATAACCATATAGACTAACCATGCATAGGAATGCAGATATTTTATTTTTCTTATTTTCTTGTTCTAACTTTTCAACTATCCATGTTGACAAATGTTATATCCACATTATATACAAATATTATGAGAATTATTGGTCAACACAGGTCAAGTTCATTATATACATCTGTTTGGTTCGGTCAACCACCCCTCATGGGAAAAAAAATAGCAATTGGAGAACTTAATTAAATTATTTTATTATAAGTAAAGAATTTGTAATGTAAAATTGTAAATATATCATAAAAGTAATGGAGTATATAATTTTTTTATAAACAGACCAAGCTCTAGTTCTTAATTTTCTGAGTTATGAAAATGACTTAATTTACATCACTGGTTCGGTTAAATCCCAAATAATTAATCGCGGTTTATTTTGATGTTGCAAACATAAATTTATAGTTTTACTGATTTTTCGTTGTGCAATGAATATGACCTAAAATTGGCATAAAAGAGGATATCACCTAGCATGATATAAAAGAGCACAAAAAAAAAAAAAAAAAGCCATAAGAACTAACTATAAAACAACAGTAAATTATCATCATTCTTTCTTTGGACCTAATTACCTAACATGCAACTATAATTAATTTGACAATATTTAGGGTTCCTACTTCCTACTACCCACTGCAGACAAGAAAATCATAACAAACCTAAAGTTCTTCAGATAAGGCTCACTGACTTTCTTCTACTATATGAGATCCTTTGCAAAGACTTGCAAGTCAATATTTACAATGTGCAGTACAGTACAAAAGCATATATTGAGCCAAATAAAAGCACAGAAAATTAATAATGCTTTATTTAAAATTAATTAAAATGTACCAATATTTGTACACTTCAATTGTGACGTCAAGTTTTCACAAAAGAAAATCAGACTTTTATATATTTCGAGCACAATCGACAATATTAGGTGCAAATACACTATGGTCTATGGCAAAATTGGCAATGTATTTTACAAAACGCCATTGAAAAGTATATATATTGACGCGCTGAAACCGGCTGAGATCCAAATCGGATCTCAGGATCCTGAGATCCCGATCCGACAGTTCTCAGGACCCGTATCTGTTGAGTCCGAATCTCAAAGTCCCTGAGAACCGTCGGATCGGGATCTCAGGACCCTGAGATCCGATTTGGATCTCAGCCAATACCGACGCATATATTGACTATATTGAGATTATTTGAGATACTTGAAGGGAGTCAAAACTCAAAAAGTTCTCAATTTGAACAAAAAAAAGAATCAGAGAGGACCTTCTAGGGAAGTTCAGAGATACTTGAAATGTATATAAAGCCAACTCTTTACTGTGACGCGCATTGACTTAACACAAATTAAATAACAAACGAGTCTCGCATTTGTTAATTAACATTAACAAGCATCAATAGAATAAGAACATGAATTAGCTTTGAATTGATGAGGACCTTCTAGGGAATTAAGTACATATGAATATATATGATTTTGACTTCTCAAATCTTTGTTAATTTCTTCAAGCCATCTTCTCACAAACTTCTCTTGTTCAATGATTATTGCGATTATTTATAATGAAGAGGATTATGCAATTTAGTTGCGTTGGAGATGACATCAACGTGGCGTCATTGGAGATGTCTAACTACCAACCAGTTTTTTTTTTATTCCATTATTTTTGTGTGTACATGCTCCGTACAAATTAATAAGTAGACTAATATACACCCATTTCATTCACCTAACGTTAGCTTTATATTCCAACACTGTATATCCACTTCAAATTAAAAATTGGAATCTACACTATGAGGATAAGAGATTATACAGGTGTCATATAATCACAAATTTGATAACCACCAATCTAAATTCAGTTTTACAAAATTGGTTTGTCCAAGATATTGTCAAAGTTTTATGAATAATCTGATTATTGTTCTAAAATAATTATAAGGTAGGTATTTAAAAAAAAAAGAGTTCGTTTCATTTAGATATTGAAGTTAAATTATTTATTGATTAACTTTAATAATTAATTTGCATTTCTTTGAACATTAATTTTTCATTTTTTTTGGACATTAATTTTCATTTTTTTTAACATTAATTTTCTTTTTTTTTTTTTGAGAGAGATTAATTTTCATTAAATGCAGGCAACTTTTTGCAGAAATCCTAGTACTGCAGATGCAGTGAGTCCAGTGACTTGTCTCATTTCCACAATAATCTCTACAATTTTAAAGCAGCTCAAATTATTTTGTTCTGACTTCTGACTTTTGATTTCTGAATCATAAATTCTAATTCTCCATTTCAACCACCTCATCTCCATAAAAAATCTCTTTTTATGAAGGGCTAAAAAAAGAACACACGCAAATAGAGTACCTTCACTCAGAAATCAGAATTCACATTGGCAATACATGAAAAAGGGATGAAAAAGTTGCTTTGCACTGTTTGCGCACAAAAGCACGGAGGAGATGCACACTGCACACTTGCACAGGCAGCCGTCAAAATAACCAACGACCCAGATTTAATCCCACGCCAATCCGCATAAATTTAATTATAAATCAAAACAGAGAAGAGAGAACAAAAATCAAAGAGGAGCGATTCGCTTGACAGTGTACATATTAACAGTCTTAACAATAACACACATTCGATAAATTAAAAAAAGTGTTATAAAAAATCTAAAAAATTGAAAAAGGTTCATAGATGCGTTCTTTTATATATAAATTGATAGTGTCTTAAATTTCAATCAATTTAAGTATCGTTTGACGGCTCATCAAAATTTTAAGCTCTTTTGAACAGTTATAATTTAAAGAGATTTTGATAAACTATTAAAAAAACACTTATAATAAATATTGTTGAAAATGTAATCAATCTGTAGTCTGTAAGCTTAACACATCTTTTTCAAAATTATTAAATACGTGACCGTCAACATTATCAATATATCTGGGTGGCAATGGAACGGAACGGTAGCGGAAATGGGGCGTTCCGTTTTCATTCCGTTATAACGGACGGAACCAAAATCCGTTCCGTTGGAACAGAATAACGGAGATACGTGTTTAGGGCGGAAATGTGTTGTTCCCTTTTCGTTCCGTTATAATGGACGGAACTAAATTTTTTTCCGTTTTCGTTCCGTTATAACAGACGGAACCAAAATCCGTTCTATTGAACGTTCCGTTATAACGGAACGGAACGGAATAACGGAAAAACTTGTTTCATTGTCACCCTGTCTGGCAGGATCCCTCTCCTCATATAAAAGCCAAAAATGTGAACCACACGCAAAATAAAATACGACTTTGTGTTTAAAAAGTTGAAATAATTAATTTCTTCAACGACCACTCTGTTTCTGTTTCTGTTTTCTCCTCTTTTTCTTTTCTTCTCTTCACATCTTCTATATATAAAAACTCACCGTACCAAACACAGAGCAACTAAACTTAACTTACTCAGTCGCTTGCTTGCTTGATTGCTTCTTCTACTCCCCTCAATCAATCCCCTTTCCAAAACCAACCAACAAATTGAAACCCGGCAATTAATGGCGGCTGTTCCCGGCCTGACGTACCTGTGCGCACTCGGGCGAGGGTCGACGGCGACTGTGTCGCTCGCGTATAACCCGGTGTTGGGTCGGCTTGTCGCTGTCAAATCGGCTGAGTTGTCCGTGGCCTCTCCGTTACGAAACGAATACCGGGTTCTGTCGAGTGTCGGCTCGCCGCACGTCGTGTCGTGTTATGGATTGTACACGACTGGCTCTCACTTTCACATCCTGCTTGAATTTTGTCCCGGCGGGTCGCTCTTTGACCGCGTCAGGAGCGGCGCCGGAGGCCGCTTGGATGAGCGCAGTATCGGATTGTATGTCAGAGATATCCTGCTCGGTCTCTCTTACTTGCATTTGAACGATATCTGCCATGGCGATATCAAGAGTCGGAATGTATTGATCGGTTCCGACGGCCGTGCCAAAATTGCCGATTTCGGTGCATCGGTCAGAATAGGTAACACCCACAGTGGGAAACCGGTTGCACTGTCCGGGACTCCGGCATTCATGGCGCCGGAAGTGGCGAGAGGGGAGGAGCGGGGCACCGCAGCTGACATATGGGCACTCGGGTGCACAATCGTCGAGATGGCAACCGGGAAGGCTCCGTGGACCGGCATTTTAAAGGAATCCGACGTAATCACCGCCGTTTACCAAATCGGGTACTGCCCGGATTCCATGCCCGAGATACCGTCATTGTTATCAAAAACCGGGCAAGATTTCCTGGCGAATTGTCTGACAAGGGACCCGAGCAGACGATGGTCGGCCGAGCAGCTGCTGCGCCATCCCTTCGTATCTTCCAACGACGCAGGCTTAACACGAAACGGTACCTTCGACCGCGCGATCTCACCGCAGAGCGCATTGGATTTTCATTTTGGCGATGCGTTCTACGAGTCGGATACAGAAGAATCAGAATCAGAATCGGAATCGGAATCGGAATTGGGTTCGGACCCGTTCGCGAGGATCCAAGAATTGGCCGGACCGCCGTTAACCGCAGATGATTTTACTTCTGATTCGGATGCTGGAGATTGCTGGATTGAAGTCAGGAGTGGAAGTACAGAAGAAGGAAACAGAGATCATACTACTGAGAATGGTGATCAATTTGAATTTTGTGAGGAAGATATAGACAGTGATTTGTTTAACTTGTTCAATTTTGGTCATGTTTTTGAGAGAACTGTTCATGTTCATGATAATATCAGTGTTGGATTTGAGAATGTTTTTAGTGAATTTAATGTATGCAAATGCAATGCAAATTTGACAAATAATAATAAAACAATGAATACTTCTTTTGATCAAAATATGAATCTTCCTCCTCTATTTTTTTTTTTTTTTTGCTTTGCCATTTTTCAATTATTTTTGTGCAAATTCTGTTTAGAATGTGCACAGTTTGTCTCAAAATTTCCAGATGAGGCAAAAAAAAAAAAAAATAGCTCAGTGACCCACAACTGCTTCCACTTTGAGAGGAGAACAGATAACACAGAGTAGAGAATATTCTAACAGAAATTGATTTTAGGTTAATTCAAAGTATAAAAAATGGTATGTAAGTAAGGTGTAGTTGGTGCAATTGATATTTCTGTTCACACTTTTCAATTTTCAACCTTCTTAACCATTAAATTGATTTTTCTGTTGAAAGTTTTCAGAAGGCATTAAATTCCTTGGTTTCTGATCAGCTACCCTCCCTCCAGAATACTGTTTATCAATCAACATCAATATGTTTTGTTTGAATTCTATTATTATTCAGTCAAAAAATATGATGTTGTAGACAAACTCAATTTGTTTCATGAATATTTGACTTCTCAGATTATGATAAGGTTTAATATTACTTTTATGGGTTGACTTTGTGAAAACTTAATTTTTGTACCTAATTAATCGTTGACTTCATATTTTCCAATTTATTTTTCTTTTATTCCGGACAGAACTACATTTAGTTTTTTCTTTTCTTTTCCTGTTGATTTTGTTATTTTCCTTCATCAATTTATTTGACGCCGTATTCTGTCACGTCAGCTAATTGACATAAATATTTTAGATCAATAATCGATCAAGATATCTAAATACATCATGAGTTATCTTCTATAAAAAAAAACTAAAAAAATACTGCATAAATTATGTTTGGAAATCATCTAAATTTCAATCTGTCCTTTTTTTTATTTTCTTTTTGCATTTTGTTTGTCCAACATTCTAGAAAATTATGAGTTGATGTTGATATTCCTGTGAAAATTCTCAAACGCCAAGGAATATTTGAGTTGATTTACTTGAAAGCTTTTAAGTGCGTAAGAGATGTCATCATGAAATCGTCATCAAGATGTCTACTCAAAAATAAATAATTTTCAAGTCTTCACGCGACCAACAAATAATCGACAACTCAGACACTAAAAAGGAGCCAAGCAAAAAAAACAAAAAAAAAAGTTAGTACTACCTCAGTTCATGAATAAATGAATTTTTAGAAAAAGTCAAATGAATTAGTGGAAAAATAAAATTACATAATAATTGCTCCAATTAAATAATATAGATAAAAGGGTAATCATAACATTAGAGAAACAAGTGGATTCAAATGAGTGAATAGAAAAATTAATTCAAATCAGTAAAGTTCATTTAATTATGGACATACTCTAAAAGATATAAATTTATTTAATTGTGTGACGGAGGTAGTATTAAATTATTAAATATGTGGAAGCTTCAAGTTTGTAAAGTGACACATCACAAGTCATAACTCATACACCAATACAATCATATATGAACTTGCATTGAATAGTTAATAGTGAATAAATGAATGAATGAATGCGGAGTGATGGACGGTGGAGATTTGACAAGCGGCCAGGAAGGAAAGGATGATAATATTAATATTGGTCCCCGTCGTTTCTCCGCGTCACACCACACTCCGTTTCTCATTGGTGGATATCTCATTTTTTTCTTCTTTCTTTTTAGGTATTCTTCTTCTTCTTTTTTATATAAACATTTTCTTTTGGTCTTCTGTCTTTACCTCAAGTATAAAGTATATTCCGGTGATGTCATTTAGCACATAAAGAGGACATGCCAATAAGACTTTTTTTTTTTTTTTTCAACCTTTAATCTTTCAGCTAATGTAAAGGTTTACTAATGGTCATTAATGTATTTCACTTTTCTTTGTAACCTTAAATTTACAATTACGAAATCTTTTGAACCACATATTTGGGGCAAATATATCATATATGCAGTGATAAAGCAATCCTTCATGTACCAGCCATTAAATTGTGTATGAAAAATTCTTTTGGTTTCAAGTTTCAACAAAAAACGTTGGTCACTGTTTACTTTTATAAAACAAAAATTTTAAATCCTAATAAAAAAATCTTATAAAGTGTTTTAGATCTCAAATGAAAAAAAAAAGAGGGTTTTTTTGCTTAGTACAAGAGCATGAGATGTAGGGGTGTACAAAAAATCCGTCAAGCCGGCCGACCCGTCCGACCCACCCGACCCAACCCTTTTTTACCGGGTTAGAGATATTACCAGGTTGGGTCGGGTTATAATTTTGACTAACCCGTTATGCCGGGTTAGGTTACAGATTGAGCATTTAGAAACCCGTCTAACCCGGACCCGTCCGCAACTAGTTATAAATTATAATTTTATACAAACTTACATATACAATTTATTAAAAAGATAAATAATGAAACAATAATTTAAGAATTAAGTTTAATATAAAATTTTTATGATGTTTTTGGGTTAATGCTTATTATGTCTAACTATTTTTTTTTGCAACTTTATATGCTCGTTCTATGTTTCTAATATGAAATTTAGCGAATAAATATATAATGAATACTTAAGTTATCCTAATTTATGTTTAACGTTAAATTATCTTTATATTACTTAAGTTATTCAAAATATATTATCATCAAGTTATAAATCACCATTAACATGTTCAATATTATATAAAAAGTAAACATTATATAATTAATAATTTAACGAAAATTATAACCCATTTAACCTGCGTAACCCGTACAACCCGCAAAAACCCGTACATAAAAAAGTAGTCAGGTTGGGTTGGGTTACTGGTGGGTTGAGCAACAATATTTTATAACCCAGTATAACCGGGTTGGGTTCAAATTTTAATAAAAAAGTGTTAACCCGCCCGTTGTACACCCCTAATGAGATGAGATGATAAATTAATTGTCAAAGTGATAATATACAATATTCGTCATGTGAGCTGTTCAGATTAAAGTTGAACTGTTGCCTGCTGGTTTATATAAGGTTAGTGGCAAATGATACAGATCTCAACATAAAAAATACTCTACTAATTAAATGCCATATAAATGCATCTGAATTAGGTCAACTGTACCTTGGTTGAAATAAAAGTCATAATAATCATTGACAATGCTTACAATGACAATTTTGACAATGAGGATTTTAAAAATTTATAATAATTCATAAAAAATCTTAAAAATGAAAAAACTTTTATGGATGCATTCTTTAACTTATAGATTAATAGTGTTTTAAATTTCAATCAATTTGAACATCGTTTGATAGTTTATCAAAATTTTATATATTTTTAACGGTTGAAATTTAACGAGCTTTAAAGAGCTATCAAACGTCACTTAAATTGAATATAATTCGAAACATAATCAATCTATAAGTTAAAAAAATATCTCTATAAACTTTTTTCTATTTTTTAGAATTTTTAACTATTTTTATAAATTTTTCAAAATTTCTATTGTCAAGATTGTCAAGATAAGTATTGTCAATGGATCCCTCCCCTAATATAATTAAGGAAAGTTGGCTATATATATTGGAGTACAGATTATAGTTTTGATGTATTTCTTGACCTTTGAATTGATAATAAGTTTTCATTTGTTTCCCCCTACGCCAACAATATTATGCTTTGACGTGTATATATATATATATGTCGGAGCTAGACTATTATACTAACGTTAGCATTTCAGACCGAAAAGCTAACGACTCATAATTTATATTATCGTGTCCAAAATCACGATTTATGGTGCTCAATAAATTCTTTATATGAAAATATTGGGGTATACAAAAAATTTTCATTTTTAGAATTTTCTAAGTATTTGTTTTGCATTTTTTAAAATAGCATGTACAAACATCAATATTTTATTAATATTTATGAGCTATTTTCTAAAATTCAAAACAAATACTTAAAAAACTCTAAAAATAAAAAATTTTTGTATACCCCAATATTTTCATATAAAGAATATATGGAGCACCATAAATCGTGATTTCAGATACGATAACATAAATTTTGAGGCGTTAGCATTTCAGTCCGAAATGCTAACGCTAGTATAATAGTCTAGCTCCAGTGCAGTCAGAGGCGCAAAAAGCGCTCGCTTAAGCGCAAAAGCGCAGTGCCACACCATTTCTCGCCTTTTCTGGTTGAGAGGCGGGCGCAGTTCAAGAAGCGCAAAAAAGCGCACGCTTTTGTGAGAGGCGCTAAGGCGACGAAGCGCACTAAGGCGCGCGCCTAAGGAATATATCTGTACATAAATGTTATTTAATCATGATAATAAACTTGAAATAGACTTGAGACCTTCTAGTCATCAAAATATTTTGCTTTGTTCACTTGAATAAGTGATTTTTGAGCAAAATTTATATAATAAAACAAGATAAAAGATAAAAAAATGAGAAATTTGAAGAGACGGTTAAGGAATCATACTACGTACTCTTTCATAGGAAGAAACTTTTGTCAACATAAATTACAATGATTATATATGTATATATATTTTTTTGTTAAAACTTGTTAGATATCAAGAACTCTGATTTTATTTTTGTTTCTCAATTATGTAATCAAAAGTCAAGATTAATTCTACCCATTAAGATATCCGATAAAACACGGGTAATTAAATAATATCAGAGTATTTTAATTAATCCTTTTTTTTTTTTTTTTACAAAATCAAGCATAGTACCGAAGTATTTTGAATTCTAAGACATTATATATTTTCAATATTAAAGGATTTATTATGAACCAAGTGTTTATATTATAAATTTTATTGTTATAAGCTATTTCTTTATTTTTAAATGAACAAGTCAATATTGTGCGCCTCATATTACTCGGGCGCGCGCTTTTTTTGCGCTTTGCGCCTCAGGCGATTAGGACCCTTTGCGCCTCAGTTGCGCTTTTCGCCTTTGACTGCCTTGGTCTAGCTCTATATGTCGTTCACTTATTCATCTGCAGTTGATTTTTTTTTTTTTTTGCAATAATATATAATTTAAAAAAAAATTAAACAGAATTAAATTTGAATTTTGTGAATTAATATTCTTTAAATTTGTAAACAATTAACAGAATCAAAACATCTCTATTTATATTGGGTACAATATTAATAATATTATAGTTATATTTTATTTATAGTAAACAAAATAATGCATTAATTTGGTTATGTGATCGTTACGTTATATTATTCTTTGTATTTTACGAAGAATACGTTCTACCTGTCAAAAATCTCTGTTTATATTTGTGACGATATCATGATTAAATTTATGAATCTAAATTAATGAAGACACCGTTTAAATTAAGGCATTAAGCAAGGGACAAATGCCATCGAACCTTTCGCAATTAAATTACTTCAATTTTCCAAGGCATTGGAGAAATTGAAGGACATCGTGATTCTACTTCTACCATAGATTGATGAATATATATAAAATACATTTTCCCACTACCGTTTTGACTTTGGGAACTTATTTTAGATTCAAATTAAGTGCACATCTTGATGCACCCGTTGACATTTGTTTCAAGTCAATTTAATGGCTGCCTAACTAGAATTCTGATATTCTGCTCTATTGTATAACATAAATTTTTACGGATGCTCCTTGCATTTAAATTGCTTTTTTATTTTTTTTGCTCACTCTTTTCCAAATTTTTGAAAATCTTTGAGTTGACTTTTTTTTTTTTTTTTTTTTGTGAGAGATGAACAGAAAAACTGGGGAGTCTAATTTCCAAATATTTATTGTGTATAAAAGATGGTGTCATAAAGAAAAAGTTGAACTCATAATTGGAAAAGGAAAGTACAATTAATTAAGTTAAATTATGTGATTGTAAATTATATTAATTTATGGTAAACAAAAGAAATCATTAATATAGAAGTCTAAATATTTCAAGACGAATCGATGCTTTTCCTTTTTTTTTTTCCTCCATTTTTCGATATATTTACTTGTTTTCTCAGAAACCCAAAGAAAATACTGTGGGGGAACATAATAATAATAATAATAAATAAATGTATCCTGATTTCATGAATCAGTTCCTGTCGTCCTGATCCTAGAAAAATTAAAGGCAAAGAATTAATTAATTACAAACCATCCAATATATGTCAACCCATTTGACTTTTGGATATGATTATATATAGAGGAGGGATCCATTAACAATACATATTTTGACAATCTTGACAATGGTCATCTTTAAAAATTTATAAAAAATCATAAAAAATCTTTAAAATGAAAAAAAGTTTATGGAAGTTATGCTTGACTTATAGATTGATTATGTTTCCGATTATATTCAATTTAAGCGATATTTGATAGCTCTTTAAAGATTTTTTAATTACAACCGTTAAAAAATGTACAAAATTTTGATAAGGCATTAAATGATGTTCAAATAATTTGAAATTTGAAACACTATCAATCTATAAGTTAAATAATGCATCCATAAAACTTTTTTCATTTTTAAGATTTTTTATAATTTTTTACAAATTTTTAAAGATAACCATTGTCAAGATTGTCAAAATTTGCATTGTCAATGGATCCCTCCTCTTATATATATATATATATCCTGACCTAAAGTACTCATCTTGATGCACGCGTTGACATTATCTTAATGTCAACTCATCAATGGTTACTTGCTTGCGTAGCAACCACTTCACTTAATCACTTCCTACCATTGAAAAGGCATAATATATGTAGTGTAGGGCCACATTGGCACATTCCAATATTTGTTGTTTGTCACAACTTAAACCTTTCACATTTCTTTACATTGTTTAATAAGGAATTAACTTTACTTAGTAGTGAAAAAGGTTATTTTGTTGGGTGCATACCCACGTACGAAAAGTTTGTGAATTGACAGTTTGTGTTCGCCTCTTCGACATCCAAATATATGAAATGAAGTACCTCTTCTTTATGTAAAGTAATCTGGTTATTACTTTTTATTTTTTCCATTTAAGTAGTCTTTGGAGTTTGGATAATTATCCATATTTTTATTACTTTTTATTTTTTCCATTTAATTAGTCTATGGAATCTGGATAATTATCCATTCCTCTATTTATATTACTTCCTCTACTAATTAAATTTTGTTGGACGTTGGACCCTACTAATTTGTTTCACCTATAGTAAATAACTACTCACGTCTTGCTTTGGGCTGAAAATTATTATTTCTTATAATAAACTTTTAAGATAATACGTAATGGGTCTTAAATTGAGATCATTTATATGGGCATTTAATTTTAATGGGCTGAGAACGTCAACTTGCATTAACGTATGTCAATGGTAGTGATCAAAATCAAAGTAAATAATCAACGGCTGAGGTTTATTCCTTGGGAAGATAGACCTTCGATGTCAAAAAATCTAATATGTTTTTATTAGGTGTAAGGATAAGGCTCCGGTAGCCAACTATCGCCTACATTAAAAAAAAAAAAACCTTCTATTCAATTTAATACTGCTATATATATACATGAGATATAAACAATTCATAAGTGAAAATGATTGACCACATACCAGATTTTTTTATTTCTTAAAACACAAGAACAATAAAGAACCTTTTTTGAGTTTTGGACACATTATTGTTTCTTATTCCAGGAAAAGAAGCAAAAAAAAAAAAAGGAAGAAGAAGAAGAAACGTTAATGGGCTCAAACTTAAATTTTGGGCCATACAAATGTCATGGGTTCCTTTCTTTCCCCCAAAAAAGAAAAAAAAAAACAAAGAAGATTAAACTGGGCTTTTTTTTTTTGGGTTGAAAATCGAACATGCCATTTCCTTTCCTTCAGTCTCCTCTTTGTATTTCCTCAAAATCACTAGATGGTTTTTGTAAGGAGACGATACTATTTCTAGCTGAAGAACCCACCTCAGCTCAGATCTCCTTGCTTTTCTCTCCATGCTGCGTCACTCAGGTACAGAGGTACTTCCTCCTTTTTTCTCTCTTTCTTCAATTTTATGTGTTCAGGGGTTTTCTGCTTACTGATTTTAATACTGTTAGTGGGTCTTTGCTATTGTGGTCTTTTTTGTTAGTTCCCAATTTTCTAATTTTGGGAAATGGTGGTACCGGCCAAGAAAGAGGCTAATTTGCTATGTAGTTCTAACAAGGAAAATCTGTTCAATAAGATGTAATTCCACATTGCAACTTACATGTTGCATAACAGTGCTCTGGTTATTAGCAGTTTTGCACTGCATGTGATGATTTAATCCTAACACAAAGTTGAATTTTATGGTGAGATTTATAAGAATGTCATGGGAAAATGTGGGCCAATTGTTGTTAGTATATAAACATGGCAGCCCCAATTTGCTAATTTTGGAGTTTGCTAGTTCTCTTGGCCAATGGAGACCAGCTGATTGTCAATAATGATACAGAGATTGGTACTGATTGATTCTCATGTATCTCTGATAGATGAAGGTGTAATTCGTTTTGTTGGGGTTCATTGCATATGCACTCAAACTACTCTCACTAAATACTTAATATCTGCTGGACCTCAGTAATTTTATTAGATTAAACCCATTTGCTTCTACAGTTTTAATATCAACATGGTGATATATATTCGTTTGTTTCTTCTGTATGTTTCCCTGAACTCATAACTGGTGGCCCTTCACTTTTTTTCTTAATTTCATTTGTTATGAGGACACATAAACCTCAAATATTTCATCTGGTGTAGATCGTTTATGGAGCAAGTGTGAATTGAAACTTGAAAGGATTGATTGCATGTCAGGATCCCAGTCAGTTAAGGATATAGATAGCACAATTTCTGTGCTAGTTTTTTGTATGGAGTGGTTTGCTTACCTTTGCTTTGTTGTTTCCATTATGTTTCCCTGATTTATTTACCTTTTCCTTTTAGTAATTTACATTTTTTTGTTAATTTTCATCTGGTTTAGTTTTTACTTACCTTTGAATTTGGTATTTTGATATGTTGTTCTGGTGTGGTTGTTTACCTTAACCTTTCGTAATTTTCATGTGATAGTTCAATGATACCTAAATGAGTTTTATGGGTGTGCTTTCAGAAGAAGGACAAGAAACCCATGGCAGACTGGTCTGATCTTCCTATTGATGTGCTTGGACACGTGACGAGTTTCTTGCCCCTTCCTGATTACCACCGGTTCAGTGCTGTTTGTAAAAACTGGTGGTTAGCGGCAAAACAAAAGTGCCATAAGCCGGTGAAACAGCTCCCATGGTTGTTGGTTCGGGGTGACAGTGACCCATACAAGCGCAAGGTCTTCAGCATTTCGGAGAATCGTCATTACAACATTGACTTACCAGAGCTGCAGGGGCAATACTTGTGTGGTTCATCGTATGGTTGGCTATTCGCTGTGGACATAGATTTGAATCTCAAGTTGCTTAATCCTCTTATGGGTAAACACTACGACCTACCTCCTCTTCTTCCCTTTTCTGATAAGATAAAAAACCATGTAAGGGAATCGGTAGGTGATCCCTTTGGGATTACATATGAAGATGCGCAGATTGGTTTTGTGTACAAGGCAATCTTGGATGATGATCCTGGTCAAAGATCAGATTTCACGGTGTTGATTTTGCATGGTTCGGTCAGGAGGAGGATTTCGTTTTGGAGACCAGGCAATCTGGTTTGGACTTCAGTAGAAGACGATTCCGTTTCATTCGACGATATCACATATTTTAAAGGGAAGTTCTATGCTTGCAATACTAGTATTAACATGGGAGGGGTAATTGATACCATTGTGCCTTATGCTGTCAATGTTGGGCCGGATCCAAAAGTTACTCGTATTGCTCCTGAGGTTCCTGCGTTTGAGAACTACGACCAGTATATTACATACTTGGTTGATTTTAGAGGAGAATTACTAATGCTGCGGAGGTGGAGTCTTGAAAAGAAAAATTATCACTTTAATACAAGGGTATTCCTTGTGTATAAACTTGACTTGGAGGAAGGTAAATATTATCGATGCCACCACCTTGATGGGTATTCCATTTTTCTGGGTGGCAGTTCAACGTTAGTTGTTGATCCCGGCCAATTCCCTGGTTGCAATAGGAACTGCATCTACTTCACGGCACACGTCGACTGCAATGATGAGGAGTACGGTCGGGACGATAATGGAATCTATGACACGGTTAAAGGCACCGTTTCGCCATACTATCCACCAGAAATATACCATCCTGAAATAGTGGGGCCCATTTGGTGGACCCCTAACCCTTGGTAGGAACCTGTTGCGCCTCATCAGATATGTTTAAGTTAGTGTTTCTTTCAGTAAACTTCTGTTACCTATGTATATGGACCCCTAACCCTTGGTAGGAACCTGTTGCGCCTCATCAGATATGTTTAAGTTAGTGTTTCTTTCAGTAAACTTCTGTTACCTATGTATATGTACAGTTCATGTTGGGAACAAAGCAAAATTTAGTTATGATGTTTTTTTTTTTTTTTTTAATATGGTTAGATCTTTGAATTTACAGATATTTGTTGTGTATGGTGTTATTACTGTCCCAATGGCATGTACTCCTTTTGCTGTTCTGTTCTCTTACCATTTGATATAAAAGTAATTATACTATCTAGAAAATTGAGAATTTGTAAGCCCGGCTGCTGTGTTGAATTTATAATTTAATTTGGTTATTTGATTTATAACTGGCTTTTCATTATTTGATTTATATAATTGATAATATAGCACTTTATTGGGTTTGGAAATGCTATTTTTAAACTTTAAAGAGAAGCCTGTTACATATATAGGCGAAATGACAGCTGAGTAAAATTAAACCATGAAACGACCAAGAAATCAGAAGGGCAAAATCAGAGCAGATAAATAAGCAAATTTAAGTGAGATCACAATCACAATTACACAATCTTATAAAGCAAAAATTTGCATTATATGAATGAAATTATAAAGCGAGTTAAATTAATTAGACTAGGACTTGTTTATTTGTGTAATTTTGGCATTCTTATTTTGCATTCGTGAAAACATTACTTGCCAATGCAGTCGTGTATTTGTGTAATTTGCGCATGATTCTTCATACTATTTGCATACCATCATTTTGTTTTTTTTTTTTTTTAAAAAAAAATCTCTACTATGCTTTATGCTTCTAAAAATATGGCTGATTAAATTTAGGAGGAAGGCAGATATATGGTTGCATGTAAATAAACCAAGGATTTATCAAACATCAAATTTGGTGATTTCTATTAAGAGCATCTCAGGAAAAGTCTATAATTAAGAGGGATATTAATGGAAAATTATCTAAGTTTGGAGTTTGTTTGATAGTTGTGTCTTGGAAATGGCATATCATATATAGTTTATGCATAAGGACGATAATAGACAGAGTTATAATATAGCAAAATGTCAGTATTATTAGGGAATTGACACTATATATAAGAAAATTTAATCGGAATAAAAATGATGTGCTTTTAGTTGAAGGAATCCGTAACGAGTTCTTTTGTGTGTGGCTTTTAGGAGGACTTTAACAAAGTGAAACCCATGGCAGAGTGGTCAGGCCTCCCGATTTATGTGCTTGAACACCTGACTAGTTTCTTGCCGTTCCCCGATTACCTCCGTTTCGGTGCTGTCTGTCAGAACTGGGCAATCGCGGCGAAACCAAGACGTTATTTCCTGGCCAAACAGCTACCCGGGCTGCTTGTTCGGGGTGACTGTGACCCACATAAGCGTAGAGTTTTCAACATTTCAGAGAACCGTCATTATAATATTGCCTTCCCTGAGCTACAAGGGAAATTCGTGTGTGGTTCATCGTATGGTTGGCTAATTACTTTGGATATAGATTTGAATTTCCGATTGCTCAACCCACTTACAGGTAAACACTATGATCTTCCTCCTCTTCCATTTTGCACCTTTAAGTATGAGAATGAAATACTTCAAATCTATGTCTTGAAATTTTGTGGGAAGATGAGGTCTAGTAAATTCATATGCAACCTCAATGTACAAACCATTGGTTACTACTTACTCGGGCATTCATTAAAAAGCTGTCGCACCGATCGACATTATAAGCTGCACATAGAGCACATGTTCCTAGCTAAATTCCAACCTCTTTAATTGGATGAGATTATCCACCCTTATTATTCTGTTACTGAAAACTAACCACTGATATACCTTAGTTCTCAAAGAGATTTTGAGTTTCTAGATTGAGTGAAATCAGTAACAACCGATGGCCCATTCATCGATCATTGCAGAGTAGATTTTGTATGAATAAGGGAGACAATTTATTCAAACGACACAAAGCAAGTTTAAGAAATTAATAAAGATTACTTTTATAGAAAGTTCAAACATTGCATGAAATCAGTAAAGATTGCTCTTATACAATAAATCCATACTTCAAAACTCTTTCCTAAATATACTATCAAGCCAATTTGGCCTCTCATCTAAGCTTTGCATTTTCGGATAACACAAAATTTGACCAAAGTAACAAACCTGATAGCAGCGAAATGAAGATAGAAGGGAGCAACAATAACCCACCACCCAAACTGGAAACGATAAGACGGAGACCTACAAATAGAAAAAGAAAAGGCAAATAACCAAATATTAAGCATTCACTGAAATGCATAGTAACAAAAAAAATTGAAAAGCACGTAAAATGCGCATCAACACATCTCTTCAAAATCACAGATTACATGTAAAGAAAGGCAAAATGAAGTACCCTCACAACACAAAGGCAGTGACAGCTAAAAGTAAATCAGGGAAAGAAATAACTACAAATTAAAAAGAAGAATGAAAGGAAGTTTGATGATCAATCAAAGTCCAAATTGCATCCTCTTTTTCAAAGGAAAATATTTTTAAGAATTGCGCATGGAATTGTACAATCGAAATTAAGGATCAATCAAAGTGCAAGTTGCATATTTGTTTGTGGGAACAAAAGTTTTGGAAAAAATATGCATGTAATTGTATAATCGAAAATACCATAGCAGACCCAAAAATCGCTGCACAAACAGCATTTGCATCACTCAGCTACACCTAACAGTAAGGAATCATAAAAAAAGTCACGTAAAGAAATGCCACCAAATTAACTAACCTGAAAGCAGCGGAGGAAAGACAGAAGGCAGGAGCAATAACCGGCCAACAAAACTAAGGACAATGAGAAGAACGCCTACAAATTGCAAAAGGAAAAGAAATAAAGTATTATGATCTATTAAAAATTTAAAATCGAAGCCAGAACAATTGATAGAAAAAGGAATCGCATAGATTGCACATATATCATCTAATCATAATCAGAAAAAAAAATAAAAAATGAACTACTCGGGCAGTATTGGAACAGCGATAGAGGAAAGGTGCACTATCCGGTCATCACGATAAAAATAGTTAGAAGAACACCTACAAATAGGACGAAGACAAAAGGAAATTTTAGTGATCAATTCAAACATAACCTACAGCCCCTTCGGAGGAAACAAAACTAATCACAAGAAACATGCATGCAATCTTAAAGTCGAAAAAGTAACATCCGACATCCAAAAATGTATGCCAAATAAGCAATTAAACTATTAAAATACACTTAATAGCAAATAATCCTAACAAAAAGTTACATGCACAGCTGCACAGGCACAGACAAAGGAGCAAAGAAAAAAACAACTATCAGAGGCAAGGGGTAAAAAGGCTTGCATGCATGCCAAATAGATTGAGAAATTGTAAGTTTGAAAACTGTTATAAGGCTGCTGGAACACATAAGACTTCCCAAAAGAAAAGGAAAAAAAAAAAAAAAAAAACCAACAGTGAGCAATGAGCAAGAATCCCCATGCATGCAACCCAAAAACATAAATTGGGCTATAAAAACCTCACATGCGACTGAAGGACCACTCAGCTTGCCAATGACAAACTCATAAACCCAATTTTTTACAGATAAATGTATGAAAAGAGTCGCAATTAAGAGACATATGGAACATTAACTCAGCAAAATAAAAGCCGTTCCACTTGACTCAGCATGCAAGAACAAAAAGAAAGACAAATTCAAAAATAAAATGAATGAAAGGAAGGACCACAGGCATCCCAATTTTTATTGGAGAGACAGAGAGAATGCAAACTGACCTGGGAAGAAGAAACGAAGGAGACGAACAGATGGCAGTGCGCGAAATGCATACGGGAAGGCAAAAGGAATATAAACACTGCCGATGAGACCGATATTTACCAACAGAAGATACAAACAGAGTGAAATGCATGCAACAACCCTACCATCAAATCACAATCGGACATACATAAAAGGAGTGAATGGAACAGGGAAACACAAATAAACATACAACTATCAAAGTATCTAATCAACAAAGAAGACTCGCAAGTCGCAAGGAAAATTTAAAACAGTGCCAAACTGGGTGTAACATTTATCGATTATGACCATAGACTCTAAATAAAAATGCCAATCAGACACCACAGCAAAAGGGACAAAAAAAAAGAACACCGAGCCCAACAAAAATTAAGAACAATTAAAGGTGTCAGAGTATTCTTTTTAGTAGCATCCTTGAACACCTATTCCAAAGCAGGAACCAATGGACTGGCCTAGACTCACAACACCCGTGAAAATCGAGTGCTTATCCTCTGACATATGGTACGGTGCCATTCGGCACGTGGACCATTGGATCACCTCGAGATTTGGACCAACATGCATCTCGAGGAGATCCAACGGCCTACGTGCGGAATGGCACGTACCATATGTCAGAGGATGTGAAATCATGAAGATCACAGTGCACACCGAAAAGCAAATTCCAAGCTCAGTAAACAAATTAAGTGAAGACTAACCCTATATATAATATCCATTGAGTGATCAGAATCAATGCAATAACGCTGTGCATTGAGATATAAGGGATTACAAAGATATTACCGATTGAGGATTTATAATATTAGCCACATCCTAATCGAGATATCTCAATGCACATATCTCAACTGTGCATTGAGATATCTCTACCCAATCTAAAATTTTGCTGAAAATCCAAATCTAATAAAAATCGACCCTGCGCCAGAGAAAGGGAGTAGGTGGTATTTGTATTTCTTGACCAAAACATTAAAATTGTAACGTAGGAGTTCATTGCTATAGTTAATTTTGTCTGAGACTTGTATTTCTTTACCAGAATGTGGCTGCATCCAAATGGTACAAGTGAAAATACTAGGATAACAACCATAGAGAAACACCTCAAACTAATACATTATCATCATCATTGAAATTGTTAGTACCTGCCAATATTGTCAACAAAATCAGAGATAAAACTGATCCTCCTTTTATTTATGATAAAATTTATCTAGTCACTAGCATTGCAAATCAAACCATAATCATCCAACATATGATCTGACAAGCATCAAGCTGAACCAAAATTAACAAATTAAGCATAGATAGAATTGGGACAAAAACAAAACCAATTGCAGTGTTAAAACTCAATACTAAAGAATATATAAAATAGACCAAGGGTCTCTTTATAAACATATGAACATGAATTCACTTATCAGTTAATTAAAAAAAAAAACTTAATACTAAAGTATTCTCTCCAACTATACCAATATCAGATTGCATGCAAGCAGACATGGTAATTATTGTGCAAACCAATAATTACCAGAGAGATCTACAAACCAAACAAATAAACCACAGCATATATTCTCCATTATTGTAAAAACCTGTTCTTATATTCTTCTCTCAAACCAAACAAATACACAAAACATTTAGAGATATCAAGAGAATTTTTTCTCATTTATGTACAAACCAAGCAAATACACCACATAACATTACCATTATTGTAAAAAACCTGTTCTTATATTCTTCTCTCAATTCAAACAAATACACCACATAACATTCAGAGATATCATAAGAATTTTTCCGGAAAAAAAAAAAAAAACAGCATAGCAGAACTGCACTTCTGAATTGCAGTTCTCTCTGAAATTTCATCATCCAATCACTGCTGACCTAAAAAAAATTAATACTATATTTATTTGCATTTAATATCATAATCTTTAGAACAAAATAGATTAAAAAACATTTAAAAGTTCAGGAGTTACCTTCTGCAAACTCATTTTCAGCAAGAACCACATCTGTGGCAGCACTCTCACCCACCGGATTAGTGGCAACAGCCTCATTTGTAGTGCTAGACTCACCCAACAGAGAAATATTAATATTGTGTCTTACCTGGCAAATAAATAAACAACAGTTATGGATCTGAAATCAGAATTACCATAAATTACACAGAACATCCTCAAAATCTGCAAGTGTTAGTACCAGCCAATATTGCCCACAACACTTTCTTTCATAGATTCATTTCAATCCCAGAAACTTACACAAAACACCCTATTAATTATTATCTATCAGAAATGTGAAATCAGAATTACCATAAATTACACAACATCCAGAAAAATTGTTAGTACCAGCCAATATTGCCCACAACACTCTTTTTTTATTACTTTCATTTCAAAACCAAAATTTACTAGAACACCCTATTTACCAATATTATAAGATAATTTGCAGTCAAAATTATTATATATACCTCTATTGCATGGCGACAGACAACATTGGATGGAATCATCGAATAACAGCTCTCACAGAGCTTGATGTCACGTCCCTTAGAATGGATTCCCTCAAAGTGCCTTTTCTTCACCATAAATTCGGGAAGATCAAGCCATCTTCAAAACATATTCATTTTACAATATTTTTTGAAGCTTCAACATAATTTATGCTGGAACCGCAAAAAATTACAGAATCTTTCTTGAGCAGTTCTAGATCAAGCTGAACCTTATGGAAAATAACAAGAAAATAAAAGTCAATTCAAGATTGAACAGAACAATTACATAGGTCAATAATATTGTTATCATAATAAAGACAGTAAGTACAAATGATTACTAGACCTGCTCTAAATCTCAAATTAAATGAAATACACAAAAACACAATGGCTCAGAGAGATGAGTTTTTGTTTACCTCTTTAAATGTAAAAATGATCGATACACATGAAGTACCGAAGTTGTAAACAAACTCATCTGTCATGACCTCTGGCCTTGACCTCCTCGTCCTCGACCTCCCCGGTCTCGACCTCCCCGGTCTCGACCTCCCCGGTCTCGACCTCCACGTCCTCGACCTCCCCGGTCTCGACCTCCACGTCCTCGACCTCCCTGGCCGGGCCTGCTGCTGGGGCAGCTGGCAAGATGTTATCCAGATTAATATGTGCAAGTACCTAAACAGAGAACACGAACAGAAAGGTTAATTTAAGAAAGAATACCTCGATTTTATGGAATTGCTCGGAGCCATGAGCAATGAACCCGTAGCACACAGAGCACGGCTTGAGTTTATTCCCCCTCTTATGACGAGAGCCGGTGTGGGCGGTCTTCTCAGACGGCATGGCGAATGTCTGGCCGTCAATAAAACATATTCGGCGTAGTATCTGACGGGAGGGTGCCGAGTAGTTTATTGTCAGTCAATCCTTCTTTGTATTACACCCTTAGCTATTTTAGGTTTGAACAAAGAGGTTTACCCTAAAATAGCTAGGGTGGAATGCAACAAAGAAAAATTTATTTGTAAGATACAAAACTAAAAATTGCAATCCCGAAATCGGGTGAATCGTAAAAATGTCAAAACTTGGGAAAGGTACTGTTAAAATTCAAGTGAAACCACAAATACAGTACTGAACATATTTTTATGAAATGAAATTTTATATTTCATAAACTATTTGCTCGCTTATTTGTCCTTCGTCAGAAATGTTGACACCAACTATACCTATTTTCTCTTTGCTTTGTTGCCAAATCCACATGTTTTTATCAATATTAAGCAATTGTGGCAAATAACTCCATATTTGGTTCTAATGTCTAAATTCTACATATTTGCATTCAATTCCATCATCTTTCTTAATACTTCCATTAAAACAAAATAGTTAAAAAAAAAATTTAGAAGTTGTAGAGTTTAGTACTATAAGAATGATATAGATGCTATAAAGAAGCTTAATCAATCAACTCAAATTCTGGAGCACCCTCTGCTGCAGCAAGCTCATCTGCGGTAGAAACCTCATCCACCGTATATGTTGCATCAAACTCATGTAGAGTGCCGAACCTACCAAACTGAGATATATTATTGTTTTGTCGTACTTGGAAAGGAAATAAACAACAATTATGTTTTTCATTTAGTTTTTATAGTACATACTATAATGAGATGAGTCCTTATGTAGAGGAAAAGACAACAAGAAAAGAGAAGTCAAATCAAGAATGGATGAGACCAAATTTGAATGGGACAATTACATATGTCAATCATATCATTATAGTTATACATGATATTGTATTACCATAGCAAGTACACAAGTGTACTTTTTTCACTAAGATATTGAATAGTTTGGGTGTTTATGAGCAAACAAGGGTTTAAAAGAAGGGGAGAGACCAATAATAGGGAAGTGGGGTTAAAGATTTTACAGAAGATGAAAAAGATTGTAAAGAAGGAAAAAGATTTTGAAGAAGAAGAATAAAAAGTTTTGAAAGAAGAGGAGTTAAAGATTTGAAAGAAAAAAAAAAAAAAACAGACAAAAAATACTGCAAAAGATTTGACTATAATATTAAAAAAATAACAAAGAATTTGAGAAAAAGAACATACTCTCCAATATATCTTATTTACTATTCAACTCTTACAATCTTTTCTTATTTACCCTTCTATTTAAAATATGAGCTTAAGTATTCATTTTTATTTGAATAATTAATGATTTGTTTATGTAATTAGAAAAAAGACAAAAAGTACCCTCTAAATCATTTTTTCCTTCGTCTCTTTACTATTAAAGTCATTCATTCTTTTAGCATGAACATCTTCAATTCTTCCTACACACCGGCCAGGATCTGTCCCTCTCAACATTTCTGTCTTGCTTTACCATGAAACAACAAATGAAAATCAAAAGCGTATCTTTAGAGCTTTAAGGAATAAATAAATAAATGACTGAAAATAAAACTGCTGAGTGCTGATTAATTTACTAATCCAATTAAAAGCATCCATATAAAAATCGATTATCTGAATTTTTTAGCTGGATACTGTTCAAAAGTTCAAAACTTGCCTGTACTTTAATTATTATTGAAATAATGTGTATATTTTATCTTGAACCATATGAATCCAACATTTCTTCTTGTTTTTTTTTTTCCCCTTTTTTCTGGTCTTTAATTATTTCATAACACGAAAATTTGTAGAAGACGGCTAATGGTAGGATATGTTAGCAAACATTTAGAGGAAATAGAGACTGATGATTGAATGATATAGTTAAAAAAAAGTAGTGATGAAATAATGAAGAAATTTATCAATTCTCTGTGAAGCAACACCCTGATTTCTGGATATGATACCTGCTTTTCTAAAATCCAACGGTTGGGAAACACCAAAATACTTTGAGATCCGTGCAGTAAAAATTGAAGTACTTTGAGATCGGTACAGCAACCGATCATGACCATCCGATTGGAAAAGCAGGGTGTGCTTTTCTTCTCAAAAAAGCAGCCGATACCGATCCCTGATTTCTGAACGCGCGAGAGGCAAGGGATCACTGAGATGAGACAAAAGAATTTCCTTAAAAAAAAGATGAGACAAAGGAAGCTATGCACCAAATTGATGTAAATTTAAATCAGAGTAACTTCTCAAGTTCTTTTATTCCAAATAAATGGAATGAAAAGGGATAGTAAAAGGCACGAGACATGCTGCCAAGGAAGACGATAGAAAAAAGAGCATTTTTGTCAGTATTGTTTTGAACAATAATAATTATGAATATTTAAGAATACAATTATATTTAATTAAGTTCATAATTTTTAATATAGGGGTAAATAACAAATGATTTTAAAAGTTGAGTGGTAAATAGTTGAAGAGTAGAGGGAATAAGAAAATGAAAAAGAATTGAAGGGTATATAAAAAATTAATTAGCTTAGAAAAATGTTGACGAAAATTGTGTGGATCATTTACTAAGATTTGTGCACAAACAAGGGAGGGCGATCTATACGTGAATGTTAAATCAGAATCATGACTAAATTAAAATAAATATTGAATCTCATAATATATCCATGAAAGGCCAATTAGAAATTATTGCCAATTTTCTCAACCGTGGAGACAAAGTTCAATCTAATCTCACTTCTCAATTATAAAGTTAACAGATAGTTCTTGTGGTGTATGACAGCCTTTGATTTGTGATCCGATAAACTGAATTGATTGTGGGTACAAATGGATTCATGAGAAAATGATTGAAATGGAGACAATGGTGTAACTAAGGTCCATTTTTTATTTGATGTCTTGTCTGGGAAATTAAATTAATACACGATATAACCCCAATTAACATGAAATTAAATCCTTGATTTGCTTCCATATCTCATCTCGGTGAAGAAAATGCAGAACCCTAATATCTATACTCTCTATATATATTTATCTCCAACAGAAACACAGATCCACACAAGAAAAAAAATTAAACAAAAAAAAAAAAAAAAGAAAGAAGAAGAAACTTTTGTGCTTGATGGAATTAAGGAAGAAACAAGGCGTAACGGACACCGAATTCTCATTGCCAAATTCATCAGCGTTTGAGGTGATTCTTTGCTCTAACATTTTAAGTTTATATATTAACTAAAAATGATACATAGATGTACTTAATTAGTGAGTTCAGAATAAAGTTTTGTTATGCATTTCCTATTTATTTATTATTAATTTATTATTATTATTTGGTGAAGTAGGCTTTGCATACTTTGTATATAGTCTTTTATTGAAATTGATTATAATGGTCCTATTGAGATATACGAAAAAGAAAATAGAAGAAATGAAGTATTAATCAACTATCAGAATTATTTTTCCTTTCATGCAGTAGTTTCCCAATTATTTGTAAAATAAAAGTGCTATTTCTACTTAAATAATCTTAAAGTTAATTTGCTTTAATAAATGACAAGTATATATATAAATAATTTCTAGCTTTTTTTTATAATAAATCTTTCGTAATATTATATGATCGACAACTTCTTTCAATCTTATGTAAGTAGCACTCAAGTCAATTTGGGATTCAAATGGCACAACTTCTGTGTTGTGTTTTGGTTATTAACCTTTGCTTTGTTATTTTCAATCTGTCGTTCTTTTTTTTTTTTTTAAAAAAAAAAAAAGATTCATTCTGTTGTTCTGGTTTACTTACCCTTTTCTTTTAAAAGTTTTCATTTTGAATTAATTATTTTCATTTGTTTCCAGTTTTTTTTTTTTGTCTACATTTGTTTTAGTAGTTGCCATTTTTTTAGTTAATTTTCATATGCTAGTATAAGGATACCTTAAACGAGTTTTATGTATGTTGCTTTCAGAAGGGCAATAAATCCATGGCAGAGTGGTCAGAGCTTCCCATTGATGTGCTTGAACACCTGACGAGTTTCTTGCCACTTCCTGATTACCACCGATTCAGTGCGGTTTGTCAAAATTGGTGGACAGTGGCCAAACAAAAGCGCCATTCTCCGGCAAAGCAGCTCCCATGGCTGCTGGTTCGAGATGACAGCAACCCACATAAGCACAGGGTCTTCAGCATTTCAGAGAATCGTCATTACAACATTGACTTCCCAGAGCTGCAAGGGCAATACGTGTGTGGTTCGTCGTATGGTTGGCTATTCACTGTGGACAAAGATCAGAATCTCAAGTTACTCAATCCTCTTATGGGTAAAAGCTATGACCTACCTCGATTTCCATTTTCTTATTGTGTCGAAAGGTATCTTAGAGAATCAAGAAGTTGCCCCCCCGAAATTACATATAAACGTGCACAATATTGTTCTGTGTTTAAGGCCATCTTAGATCATGATCCTGCTCAAAGATCAGATTTCACGTTGTTGATTTTGGCTTGTCTCGGTCGATTGATTTACTTATGGAAGCCAGGCAATCTGGTTTGGACTGAAGTAGATCACATTTATAACTTTGACGACCTCACATATTATAAAGGGAAAGTCTATGCCTTTGGCGGTTTTGGTGATGTACCAGCAGATGCTGATCCTACTGATGATATTCGTATGACTTATGTTGTCGATGTTGGGATGGTGGATCCAAAATTTTCTCCTATTGCTCCTAAGGTTCCTGTGTATGCTCAGTATAAGTACTTTAGGACGTACTTAATTGATTTTCGAGGGGAATTGCTGATGCTGCAGATAAAGCAGGGTGGCTTCCTCACTGGGGCGATCGTTGTGTATAAACTTGATTTGGAGGAAGGCAAATATTATATGTGCCATCACCTCGACGGGTATTCCCTTGTTATGGGTAAAAGCTCGCCATTGGTCATCGATCCAAGCCAATTCCCCGGCTGCAAAGAGAATTGCATCTACTTCACATCTCACGTCAACGATGCAAGATATAGTCGGGTGGACAACGGAATCTATGACATGGTTAAAGGCACCGTCTCGCCATTTTATCCGCCGGAAACCTTCCATGCTCCAATTGTGGGCCCCATTTGGTGGACCCCCAACCCTTGGTAGGAATCTACGGACCGTTATTTTGTTATTATTATTAGTGTTTTGAATTTTTGATTACCTAAATATATATTAATCTTATAGCGAATGCTAGTATAACTTATCTTTAATTAGCTATGTAAGTTCATGTTTAAACAAATGGGATTTAATTGTGTTGCATTCTAATTAGGTGGAATATTATTTAATCGTTTGTTGTCTGTGGCATTATTACCGTCGAATTTATGCTTCTGTTTTTTTTTTTTTTTTTTTTTTTTTTTAATTTATAATTTTCTACACTTGAGTTGCTCAAATTTAACTGGCAGCAGCTGCTTGCAATTTTGTTGTCAATAGCACTCAATTCCCTGCTATCCTGCCCCTTCACATGAAGAATCTAATTAACCTAAACAAATTCTGATAATTGTGCAAAGCTCTTTCTTGGTCCTGAAAATGTTATATCGGCATCATTTGGTCTGGTATCTCATCTGGTACGTCATTGAACAGCGATTTTTTATAGGCAGGCCATTAGGCCAATATGTTAAGAGTGGAAATGCACCAAATTAATGACAGGTAACTTCAACAAATGGGAAATGCTCCTTGTCTTGCTTTTAGTTCTTCCTGGTGTGAAGTAATTAAGCCTAATTAATTCGCTGTACTAGCCAGTTTCTTAATTATCACAGATCATCAGATGAGTTTAATTTGTGCCATCGGAGTCATCATTTCTTTTCCTTCTCCACAAAAACTTTCTGCTCGTTTCTATATTAATTGTGTAGCTGTATCATGTATGTGCAGAATATGTGCATCGAATGTCGATCATTCGCCACTCGCCGCTAATTAAACTCATATTGTTCATATTTGTATTGTAAGAGTAAAGAGCGTTCTTATAAAATAATGCTTGTATACAAATATGAGGTACTTAATAATTCAAAATCGGCGGATACAAATAACACTTTTCGCTTGTATACAAATATATACAATACGGAAATGAATGGTTGCCGAACATTGCCCCCATAACTTAATTTTGGCATTGAATTTTTCGACCCATAAACGAGCATCTCATTAAAGATTCGACAGTATTTTTTCATAATAAGGGCTGCCCAGATAATATTTTTCATGTCAACTGTGCTAGACAGCCAAAAGTTGGCCCAGGTAAAAATCAATGGCCCACTATGCATATATGCAGCTAATAGAAGACCACATCCAACTATAGAAACGTTTACCTATGCATGGGATACCTGAGACAGCCATTGGATTGTCTTGAGATCCGCACTGACACGAATCTCAAGACAATCCATCTGTTGGTGCTGTGAACTGCATAGTGCAGTACATCAGGGGATAGGAATTCATGTGGGATAGCATGTAGTTATCCGAATTCATATCTCCTATTATCCTATTTAGGATAACAGGACCCTGTTATTCTCTGCTGGATTAAAATAAACGGATCAGATTTGTTTAAAATGCCCGTCGGATTAAAATAAACGGGTCAGATTTGTTTAAAAAAGGCCTATATATGTTATCTAAATTGAGCCCATCCGATCTGTCTGTTTTGATCTAACGATTAATGTTAGAATAACAGGGTCCTGTTATTCTCTTAGAATAACAACAGCTTCAGACTCGTAGTTATCCATATGTGCTACCATAAAAGATTCCTGCGTAATGCAAATCGTAGAATAGATAGATTTAAACGGCTGGGATCTTTAGATAAATAGAGACGTTTTTCTGAAACTGTGGGTCCTACCTGTCAGTATCTTATGGCAGTGGATACAAACCCACCCGATCGAACTAAGTATGCACATTTTTATGTAGGCTTTGGTGTTGTGACCAACTTTCAACACATTTTTTTTTTGAGAAAACTTTTAGCTGGAGCGGCTACTTTTACCTCATCACCCAGAACCGACATCGACCTGACTCGATCCGACCCCGGATCTGAACCAGAACCGATATTATAGTGAGTAAGGTGTGGATCTAATACCCGTATCAATACTCGATGCATACCATGATGAAAGAAGCGTTTTCTTTTATTTGTGATACTTCCAATTCCTTACAATGGAGACAGATAATGTCAATACTTGCCTTCATCATATGGAGGGAGCGATGCTCAAGGGTCTTCAGAGGAGAAATTAAGAATCCGGTACAGCTGATGAGAGAGGTTGCTAGTGAATTTAGGCTTCTTACCAATCTTACTTAATTTTTCTTAATTAATCTCCTTTCCTTTCTTATGTACCTTTTTTTTTATGTTCACTACGGTGATAAGCTATGTACATACTAATGTTTTTATATGAAATTTGGGGGCATAACCCTCACCTTTCTTATAAAAAAAAAAAAAAAATACAAAGATGAGAATAAACAAATAAAAAAGAAGTGAAGTATTTATTTATGATATAATCAATAGCTATTTGTCAATTGTGAGTATACGTGTTTACGCAATTCTTTATAAAAGAAAATATTTGTGATTGGTTAAGCATTTTAACAATTAACTGGTAAATTATTTGATAGCACAAAAACTTTACGCAATATTCAAATTCACCAATTTCGGAATCGACTCTAGTCAGCACTCAGAACCAAACCAAAACGGGTAAAATAAATATATTGACCAAAATTTGTACCCAAACATTCTTAGAGTACGGATCCAAGTACAATAATATCCGAACTTTATCCGACCTGATTGCACCTCTACTTTTATTACTGGAGGAACCCTGCCACATTCAGATTTGAGACACGTTGCAAATGCATATTCTAAGGGTGTGTGAAAGAAATACAGAGAATCCGGAACCTTGTCAATGGAATAGTCAAGGTACTTTAAATTGCTTATCTGTCAGTAATCTCGAATATAATTATCTTAGGACACTTCAATTATTTGGTAAATATTGGAGTTGTAGATATTAAACAAAGCAACATATTATTGCTCTCTGATTAATATATATAGAGCTCAACGAACTAAGATTTTGGATAGTAATTGATTGATGATATGGGACATGTGGGATATGGGCCCCCCAAACTTGTACAACACCATTCAATTAATTGATATATAGAGCTAACAAATAAAAATTACAACAATTTTAATAGCTAATGGCTGTTTCTGGAAAATTATGGATTATGTATTTTGTATAATTAATCTAAAGAATTTACAGCCAACATGTAATAAGGCTGTGCTCATGAGTTAGAAAGGGAAGGGAAGGAAAGAGAGGCGAAAGGATGTGAATTAAGAAGAGGATGTTTAGTTTTTTAACCTCCAAATTGGAGGAGGAAAGATTTAGAGAAAATTGGATAGAGGATTCTCCTCATCAACCCCATACATCTTCATTAACCTCTCCAAATAAAACTTTAGATTCCCCTCTTCCTTCCCTTCCTCTCACCTCTCCGACTCTCTCCCGTTCTCTGAAGCATAACCTAAAGGGCAATTTTCATGTAAGGCTAAAAATAGACCAGGGCGGTTAGTAGACAAGTGAGACGTGATAAAAAATAGATAAGTGATGAAGAGCCACCGGTGATGATGATATGGTTAGTAGACTAGACACAAGTGACAAGTGATAAAAAAACTAGACAAATGATCAAGAGCCACCGGTTGTAATACTAATATTTGAGTGTAATAATAGAAGAGAGATTAAAATTATAAACTCCTCTCAACATATTAATCCACAATGCAGACAATTAATTATCTCCGACATTAACATAATTAAGTAGGCAAATACTAACACTTATATAAAACAATTATCTGAAAAGTAAAATAGTATCAAAACAGCATGCACCAAGCCAACAACTGCCAACATTATTAAAGGTGCTTAATTTGTTTATAGTCTACACATGCAAATTAGTACAAATCCGCATTCAATCCTTTGAGGATCCTTCTTCTTGTGACTTGTTATCATCTCCAAGGTGCTTCTGTTGCATAATAACAACACCATTTTCAGCAGTCAGTTGTGGATGCACATTCCCCTTAAACATCAAGTCAAGCTCCTGACACTTCTGCCAAAGAGTAGCAGCTGCTGCACCAACTTCAGATGCAACCTGTGTCATTCGGGCTGCAATGTCCTCAAATTGACTTTGAGCATATTTTTCACGTATATAACTGGGGCAGAACTTGTCAAATAACTGGCACATCTCGAGGAGGGTTCCTCTGAACTCAACGATTTGCGAGTCCATCCTCTCTCGATGAATTGGGTTAATGCCTTCCCCATTTTTCAAGTCATTTATCTTCATTCTTTTGTTTGTGAGGTCTGCTTCTGTGTCTCGCTTTCTTTTGTGCGTGAGACTGTGGTCCTGCCTCTCGCTATCATCATCAGTTAAAAACTCGTAAGTATTTGTGATTGTCATTACTTCCCTTCCTACAAGTACATATCATACAAAAGAAACAATTAGACCTCCAAAGAAGTTATTAGCAATAGAATTAACTGTGTTGGGTTATCGATAAATAGTAGTTTACTAATTATTATAGCAAATTGTGTTAGGTTAAAAGAAAAAATGTAGATGTGTAATTTTGTTTTATACTTGCCGCTGCCGCCCCCCCCAAAAAAAAAAAAAGTTATTGATAACAAGTAGTTTATTGTACCAAAGCTATCGCTATATAACTTGCTATTGTACAAAGTATAATACTTGTATCGCCTCCCGAACACATTTGAGTTTGAGGACTAATATCGACCAATTATATTTATGAAAACAGATCCAATCTTAAAATAATATTTGATCGATCAGCAGTTATATTTTAATGTTTAAAAAACGGAGAGAAAGAATAAAATGACCAACCTTCATGTGCAGTAGTAGATTTGTCAATAAAATCCTTGGCAATACGCTCAACCTCCTGCCAGCCCTTGATAGACTTGGAGAGGTTTCTCCGCAGACCAAACACAGATAAAGACACCTTAATCTTCCAGTGTTTTAACGTACTTATCGTACCAGCTGCCTCAGCCTCTGCTGCTGCCTCAGCCTCTGCCTCTGCCTCTGCCTCTGCCTCCGCTGCCGGCGCCTCTGCCTCTAATTCAAGAAGTTGTTTATACCGGCGATTAAAATTAAGGGTGTAACGCTGTGCTTCAAGTACGGCCATCTCTAAATTGTTGCGTAGTTCAATCTGGTGCTGATGGTGGAGTACCTTTATATCATCGGCCCAGCCCAAGAGATCTGTGATCTTATGAATGAGCTCTTCCAGCTTGTTCAGCTCAGCATCATATGAAGATGCATGCTTCAACGGCTTATTGAGGTGATCGAGTGCTTTGTTAACCGCAAAACTGATAACGGGAGAGAGAAACCATCCCACTATTGTTATTGTCGCTGTCACTGGGTCCACCATTTATCACCGGCAGAGGAAGTTGAGCGGTGCAGGGGATCAGGGGGAACAGAAAGAGAAGAAGAAGCTAAGTAAGATGTGATCGATTGCTAAGGGGAAGCACCATGATATGCACATATATATAATTGGAATGAACATATATAAAAGGACGACTTATTCCACCGTAGAATATATTTCTTATTTATGATAGAATATATAATTGAAAACAATATTGACTTTATTTTAGCGAAGCTCTAGTATCCGTGTTTAAAATTAGTTAGCTCATCGGAACAGTGAGGCAAATGTTGGAAGAGCACATTAAAGTACTAACTGAAATTATGTGAGGCAAGCCTGAATAACAAACTTTTCTTAATTTCAATTATAAACAATCTTACTCACTATTCCAATAAAAACAAATAAATGGTACAATCCAAATTGATCCCACTATGTTCTTAAACAATATATATTCAAGCAATCAAATGAGAGATGCTCAGACCAAAACTAACAAATTAAGTAACTAAATAGGCAAAGATCGAGAGAGACAAAAAGAAGGGAAAATTGTCAAAATGCCACTCTAAAACTTGAAACTTGTCAAATTGCCACTCCAAAATTTTTGTTTGCAAAATTGCCACTACAAAATTGATGTACTCTCCAAATTGTCAATATACAATATTCAGCATTCAAAATAAATTAATTTTCTGGTAGAGACCAAAATACCCTTGCCAATTAGTGAATGTTTGATGGAGCCCTGAATTTTTTTGAATATATTTTATCTAAATTCCTGCTCGAACCTGTCTGTTCCCCTCCCCACTTAAAATTGATTAAGGGTGCATGCCTTCACTAGGTGCATTTTTACCCATTTTTAATCATTTCCCTGGACTCCTAGCTCCTTTCCTTGGCGAGTGCTCGGAAGAAATCCCATATTCAGAGTGAGTGAAACTCAAACAGATTGAAAGAAATTCCAATTGCCGTTTCCATCAATACTTAATAGGATTAGAAAAATAAATTTCAGATAGAGGGAGATGGCGTAGGTGCAGGTAGTGCTCAACGGTGGAGTTATTGTGAGGAACCATTTGAACGATGTTTGAGGACTTGCTGCTAGCACAAAGTCTTTTCCTACTCCTTGGTTGGCGGGTGCGCAGGGAGGAGAGATGGTGGTTAGTTTGCGACAACTTTGCTGCATGTGCTAGATATAACTTTCTGTGAGGACAGAGATCGTGCCCCAGTTTTGATCGATTGATTTCGGTTGATTGAGAACTTGAAGAGGAGAGAAACACATTGGGGAGAGAGTATAAGGGCAAAAATGGGAAATACAGAAATACAATTCAAAAAATACTGAAATCTGTTATTATTTTTAATAGATATGTATAAAAAACATGAACTAGTGGCAATTAGACAAGTACAATAGTTTTGTAGTGGCAATTTTGCAAACAAAAAATTTGGAGTGACAATTTGACAAGTCTCAAGTTTTGAAGTGGCATTTTGACAATTTTCCCCAAAAAGAAAAAGGGACGACTTACGTACATAACGTGGGTAATATTGTTTGTCTACTACATTCCATCACTGTAAATATAACGTACGTACGTGGGTAATATTGTTTGTCTACTGCAGGTACGTACTCGATGAAGGATCGATCACACCGGAGCCATTTCTATATTTGAGTGAATGTAACATACGTACGTGGGTAATATTGTTTGTCTACTACATTCCATCACTGTAAATATAACGTACGTACGTGGGTAATATTGTTTGTCTACTGCAGGTACGTACTCGACGAAGGATCGATCACACCGGAGCCATTTTATATGTATTTGAGTGAATGTAACGTACGCACGTGGGTAATATTGTTTGTCTACTACAGTCCATCACTGTAACTCAATGATGGATCGATCACACCGGAGCCATTTCTATATTTGAGTGAATGTATAGAAGCTCAGAAACATCGAAAGAAATATTTATCTCTAATACCAATTTATGGTATAATGGAATTATGTACTTCATTATGCTAAATTACACAAGTCATGATATCAAGCTGGACTTCTTGGTGGAATATGATTACTATGCATGTAATATGATTACTTAAAGTCAAAGATGTTAGTTATATTTATAATTATTTATTTAAGTATATGAAGTTGAAGTATATATTACCGAGTTCTCATTATTCATATTGAGATACAAAAGTCATGGTATCATATGATAAAGGATTAAATGCGAGTGCAGTTAGGCTATCACTGTAGAATATGATACAAAAGTCATAATACCATATTATCAAAAATATTTTACGTAGTCCTTCCGTATGAGACTTGATTAATTACTATCACAATCCGCGATTTTAACTTAATTAAATAGGACTAACAGCTTAGCGCACAGGTGCCTCTTTCTTCAGGGTCAGAGCAGAATGCAATTGGGAAAAAAAAAATGCAAAATCCCAAATATTGGAACGACGACGTTCCTTCTCTTTCATCTCAATTATTGTGTATCTAGAGATGAGGGGATTGTTTATTATGTTAATTTGCTGTTCTGATGATGAGTTGATCATGATTCATGAGGTAGCAGTTGATGAGTTGAAATAGAGATGATCAGGGGATTGTTTATTATGCTTGCTGTTCTGATGATGGGAATAAAATGGAAGTCAATTCCAGCAAATTAGGTATCATCCGGTGGTTGCATCAAAAAAAAAAAAAAAAAGAACATGCATCCGGTGGACTTTGGATGCTTATTACCTCATTCACATGGAAAGTCTCTTACAATATTATAGTTCAAAGGTATGGTATGAGGCTAGAAGGATCGATACACGAGGAAAAATTCTATGCTATATATGGCCTCCCCTATCATGTGTGTGTATCATGATAGCGCTACCAACCAATAATAGATTGTCATCTTATCGAGTTTTATGCAAAATGTATTTGTTTATTTACCAAAATTACCATTTATTTTGCTACTACAACAAAATATAACAGTCATTTTGGGCTGTTTACAACGGTCAAACGACCATTGCATGCGCAGTTGATAGCGACGTAAACTATATATAACGACCATTGTAAACTAGCATTGTGACCCTGGAACTTATTTACAACGGTATTTAACAAATAATTGTTGTAAAGTTTATCACTTTACAATGGTTATTCGTAAATAACTATTGCAAACTGGTAACTTTTGCAACAGTTCTTATTAAATAACCTTTGTAAAGATGTTTTCCCAAAATAAAAAAAAATAATGCGATATTTGGCTACCCTACTGTACAAAACAACAACAATTAATATCACCTATATAATTAATTTATATAATTGAAATTCTTACAATACTAATTGATACAATCATTTCTCAACCGCAATAATATTATTTGGAATACAATCATTTCGGTAAAAGTTTCTCTTGAATTTCTTCTTCTTGTACCTAGAAAGCTTTTGTTTCCTTTTTTTCATTCTTCAATCATTATTGACCAGAAGTTGCTTGAGTACAGTTTGAACACTGCCAGATGGGTTCAAATTCTTATGCTATTATTTCCCAGATCATAGATTCTTTAAAGTTTAAAAAAGTTGTTAATCAGAATCTAACCTCATATATACAATATATAAATTGGAGAATTACATTTGATTAAAGAGGGGTATTTCCATTTTCTGATTTGATGCAAAGGCATGTAAGAGAATTAATAAGTCCTTTTTCTGATTTGATGACACGTGAACATGGGCAGTTCGGTTCTGTGTATAAGCTGGCCATTTTGGATCATGATCCTGCTCAAAGATCGGATTTCACGGTATTGATTTTGAGTGGTTGGTTAAAGAGGGGTATTTCCTTTTGGAGGCCAGGTGATCTGGTTTGGACTATAGTAGAAGATGATTATTATTCATTCGACGACATTGCATAGTTCAAAGGGAAGTTCTACGCTTATGATCTCATAGACATAGCAGATGTTGATACCAATGCAATTTATATTGTCGACGTGGGGCCGGATCCAAATGTTATTCGAGTTGCTCCTCAGGTTCCTGCGTATGACGACTATGATAACTATGAGACATACTTGGTCGATTTCAGAGGAGAATTGCTGATGCTGCAGAAGTGGTGTCGTGAAATGGAGAATGCTCTCTTTCTTAATACAAGGGCAATCCTTGTGTATAAACTTGATTTGGAGGAAGGCAAATATCATCCTCTCCACCACCTTGATGGGTTTTCCCTATTTATGGGTCACAGCTCGCCGTTGGTCATTGATCCCAGTCAATTCCCCGGTTGCAAGGAGAATAGCATCTATATCACGGCTCACGTCAACAATATCCCAGCAATCGGTCGGGAGGACAACGGAATCTATGAAATGCTTAAAGGCACTGTCTCACCATTTTATCCTCCAGAAGTCTTCCATCCTGACATATTGGGCCCCATTTGGTGGACCCTTAACCCTTGGTAAAATAAGAAGCCGTCGCCGTTACTATGTTCGTTGTGTTGAGGTCCCCTAGATAATTTTTAATTTTCTAGCATTTTTGACAGTATAACTTAGATTTGGTTACCTACTTATAGTTCTTGTTTGAAACATTGAATATTCAGTAGTACTTTTACTTATGTGGGTATATCTTTTAATTAATTGGAGCCATTTATCCTTTTGCTTTGTTACTGTTGCAATGATGATTATGTTTCTCTTTTTGTACATTTTAGGCGGGTTTTCTTTTATCCAATGTTGAACATTATAATATAACCAAAAGAGTTAGGGAAGCCATTCCTAGTTTGACTTGGAAACGCTTAATTTGCTGATGAATATATTTTTCCTTGGTGACTTGATGTGCAGAAGCTGAACTGAATTGAGAGAGGGGTCTCTCTGTTGGGGTTGAGATTGCTGTTGGTCCAAGCATGGGAAACATATTTATCAACGAACAACATCTCAACCCCTGTTTCGCTTTAAGATTCGCGTGTACTTTTTCATCCGGCGGCGTTCATGTTCCCACATTGTCTTGTAAATTATTATAAGCTACAGCATAAACACTGGATCCGGTACATTGGATCAACGCACCTGAGAGTTAGGCACTGGATCACTGGACCAAGATCACCAAAGCATTGCTGCTTAATTTGCTCATTTTTCCTTTTCCTCACAAAGAAAGATATTTCTGATACTTTTCTATGTAGCCGTATAGTCTGTATGCGCAGAATGAATAATGTCTGGGGCTCTCAATGGAACAAGTTTTTCCGTTGTCCCGTTGTTCCGTTTCCGTTCCGTTATAACGGAACATTCAATGTAACGGATTTTGGTTCCATCCGTTATAACGGAACGAAAACGGAGCAATCCATTTCCGTAAACGTTTTGAACGTTTGAGAGCCCTAATAATGTCCTATGAAAATATGTTTCTGGATTAGGCTAGTTAGCCTAGATCAAATATGTCATGGCTGCTAGTTAGCCTAGATCAAATATGTCATGGCTGGGCCTGGATGTGGGATTCTTTGACAATGATTCACTATAGACATCACAGAAGCATTTCTTTTCACTTTTCAGTTTTCTTTCACCATACCCACTACCCAGCTAGTATGTATGTGCCGGGCTTTTCTATCCCTATAAATTAGGCCCAAAGTGTAAAACCTTCTACCATCATTTAGAAAACTTGACACGGAAACGCATACATACATATAATAAAAGCCCTTTAAAGCCCAGATATCTAATTCAACATGGGCTTTTCTATCACTATAAATTAGGCCCAAAATGTAAAACCTTGGTACCATCATTCTGAAAATTTGACACAGAAACACATACATACATAAAATAAAAGCCCTTTAAAGCCCATATATCTAATCCAACATGGGCTTTTCTATCACTATAAATTAGGCCCAAAGTGTAAAAACCTTCTACCATCATTCAGAAAATTAGACACAGAAACGCATACATACATAAAATAAAAGCCCATATATCTAATTCAACATGGGCTTTTCTATATCTGGGGTTTCCCCTCCTAATTCATATCCCCTGCTGTACTGCATTATACAGTTCACAAAGTCAGCCGTTGGATTGTTTTACGATTCGTTCTAACACAGAACTCTAGACAATCCAACGGCTGACGCTGTGAACTGCAGAGTGCAGTAAGTCAGGTAATGAGCACTCCCTGCTCCCCTCGACCACATAACCACCGTCCGATCACAATCCGACGAACGACAAACCCTGACTTCACACCTATTATTCTTCTTCTGTTTGCAATCATCGGAGCGTTGCGTAGAAAAGCGAGCAAAGAGAAACCCTCGTTGAAACAACCAACGAACGAACGAAGAAAGGAAAGGAAAGGGAAGTGTGAGATTGGATTGCAGTTCGATCGGGCCGCCATGGCGTTGGCTTCGCGTATCCTCTCCCGATCTCGTCAGGTCTTGCCTCCCCTCTCTCTCTTCTGTCTTTGTTTGCGTGGTTCTGTTAGATCTGTGAGAGAGATGATCGGATCTGTCGGAATCTGAGGTTATCGCCGTCGGGGATGGATGTTCTGGGGGTTGGTTTTATCCAAGGATCGGTCCGATCTGAGAATGAGAGATAGAAAGGAAAAGCAGTTTGATTGCTCCTGTTATCTGATTCCTTCTGTTTACCTGTTAGACTGTTCAAATTAGATCGATTTTACCTAGTACTAAAGCTGAAATGTGTTATTTTGTATTCACAAATGTATGTGCGTCAATCTGGTTTTGGCGGATGCTACTATGTTAGACACTGTTCAAACTGATGGTATTTTGTTTTGTTGTTTGTAGATATATGCCAGTCAAGCAGTTTTCGGTCGTGACAATGGTTTCTCTGTACGTACCTATGCGAAGGAGGTTGCTTCTCCCCCTGCTCTTAAGGGAGATGGTATGCGCTCTTCGCTCATCTTCCAATACCTCATTTAATTAAATTTGAATGTATAGGCCTCATTTAATTAAATGGCCTTTTTGTATGAAACTATGAACTAGAAATGCTGAAGGGAATATTTCTGGATGTGAAGAAAAAGTACGAAGCTTGCCTCTCTGTATTTAAGAGGGAAAAGATTACAATTGACCCTGATGACCCTGCTGCTGTGGCTCACTATGCCAAGGTCTGGAAGACTGCTAGAAAAGAGTAAGACCTAATTTCCATCCGGTACTGTATCAAATATCTCTACCCATTAACCAGAATCTGGAAAATATAGGTATAGATTTACAATTGTGCCAAGACAATAGAAGGAGAGTTCTAATTTCTGGTAAACAATGCACAATATTAATAGCACAAAAGAAGCACTTGTTTAACAAGGTGAGATAAATTTTATAACCTTGAAATATTTGTTAAGAAAGAGAACAAATGAGTTGATCAGTTATAAATTACCATGGCAGTTATATCATTGTCTTTTATTATCAGTCCATACATATGCTTTTGTTGGATTGAAAAAGTTGTTCAAGTAGCTATATAATTTAATCTAGTGTGCTGTCATGATTTGTTTTGAGTCACATACTTTTGTCTGCTTTAATTTCAGGGCTGGTCTGATGTCTGATTCTGAAAGAATTCAAAATACCATCGAGGTAAACACTCGTGACATCCCTGATGCAAGAACATACCTCTTGAAGGTTCAGGAGATCAGAATCAAGTATCTTTCTTCTCTTTTCTTTGTTTATGTATGTGTATATATATATTCAGTTCCGAACGAAAAATGTAATAATGCATACCCTTTTATCATACATCGATTCTGATAAGCCATGACAGATATGATTTCTTCAACTAGTTTGAACTGAATTCGACTGAGCATATTGTAGAAAGATATTTTACATTAATTTTATTTTGAGCATATTTGTCAAGTTGAATAAAAAACATCCGTGCACTCTTCTATGTAACCAATAAATATCTTTTCTCGTATAAGGTTCAATACTTGATAATCTGTTTCCAGTCATGTCAGCAATACTTAAGTAACACTTCCTCGTTTAGTAAAGAGATGAGTCAATAAGATTAGTCTTGGTATATTTAGACCAAAATGGTGTCTACTTTTCATATGCAGTAGGGGCATCATCTGGTAGTATAATTGTATCTGCATATTAATATGTTATATTTTTACTAAGGGCTGGTAGCCCCAGTTTAACCCTAACAGTTCTCAATATATTGTGCATTTGAATAAAAGACATACGAAGATTAATATAAGGCACCAAGTACCTTATGTCAAGAAAAAGTAAATTATATAAGTTTTTATCTCTTGTCTGAAACTGCTGGGATCAGAATTTCTGGTGTAATATTTTATAGAGAGTGTAGCCATCTTTGTATTTGTTCATAGCAATTGACTGTCTGGCAATGTTAATTTTAATAGGAATGGCCTTATTGATGAAATTGGTGCTGAGAAATTGATGTTTGAAGCACTAGAGAAGGTTGAGAAGGAAATCAAGAAGCCCCTTCTTCGCAATGACAAGAAAAACATGGCTCTCCTCTTGGCTGAGTTCGACAAGGTCAACAAAAAGTATGGCTCTTTATATTTTTTATATTACCCCTGTAACTCTCACAAATATTATCTAGCCCCTTCAAGATGAAAACTATTATATAACCAATCACGAACATACTTCTGAAAACAGAATTAGAACACTAGGATACCTGAATTCCCCCCTTTTGTTGCTGTTTCACTATAGTCAATATTCGTAATGGAGGTACTTTGTGTACTTTCTTTAAAAGTTGGACATTGGAGCATATGTTATTCCTATAAAATATGGTAGCTGATGCTACAGTGTTTGAACAGAAGACTTTATGTTTATTTGGTACTGCACAAAAGTTCACTGGAAAATAACATGTGGAAACTAATAAATGCAACAGGCTTGGCATCAAGAAAGAAGACCTTCCAAAGATGGAAGAAGAGTTGGAGCTTAAAATTGCCAAGGCTGAATTGACAGAACTGAAGAAAGATGCTCTTGAGGCAATGGACACCCAACTTAAGAGGTCTGTCTCTCACTCCCGCATGTCCTGCGTGCACACACATACTACTAAAGGAACTGAGACATGCTGTGATTCTGGACGGCCAACAGCCACTTGTTTTGTTTTACACAGACGCACACACAAACACACACATTGCTAAAGGAACCGAGACATGGAATGGATCTCGATGCGCATGAACCACTTGTTTGGTTTTATGCACACACACACATACTAACTATTAAAGGAATCGAGACATGGCACATGAGTCTCAACGATCATGAACCATTTGTTTGGTTGTTGTGGGTTTTATGAAGGATCTGAGGTTTAAACTGTTGGGCAAGCTAGCAAAAAATCTCAGCAGAAGTAATTATGATCATATAAATTAATTTGATTGATGCCCCTGCAAAGTAAAAGAAACCTCATATCTCGGATGCTCCTGTTCCTTTGTAATTCTACGCATGCTGGTACGATTGTGTATGGACCTCCATTTTTTCTCATATCTTTTGCATTATTTCATACAGGGAGGAGTTTAAAGATGAGAAGATGCCTGATGTGAGGAGTCTAGATATCCGCAACTTCCTATGAAGAGTTTTCAGAGAATCTGGCCTCTATTTTGTTTTGTTTTTTTTTTATTTGTTTAGTTTCATTTTGACTTGAGATCTCTCTGGATTGAGATAAAGGATGCTACATTTCAACTCTAATAAATTGTGGTGGAACCATGTACAAGGCTTGGAGCTGTAATCTTCTTGTTTTTTTTCCCTTGTTTTTGTTCCGGATGCTTGATCAACTGGTGCTTTTTATCCGGGCGTCCTAGGTTATTTCCTATGAGCCCTTTGGATATCTCACTAGAACACATTTGCCTTGTTATGTGGGCTAAACAGAGGTTGAAAACCTCATTATGAGAACACCAAAATGTAGTGAAATATTTAGAAATATTTTGAATCAAAGTTTGCTCTTTTAGTGCCGAGATACAGTGTCGTCGATAGAAAATGTATCTCAAATCGGGTGTCGAAATAGTGAAGATCTAGTCCTAACTATTGGGGGAGGTGCTATGTAAGTTCAGGGCTGCAAGCCTGCAATGAAGTTTTTCAACTATGCATCTTTTGTGTTAGTTTGTTCTCTTTTACATGCGAAAGAGGTTCAACGAACAACATATCAGCTTTTGTTGATAATTTTTTAATTTGATACATTAATTTATTAACGGTGTTAATGTTTGTCGCATTAATTAATTAGGGTGAAGGACTGAAGGTATTTAGTTCCAAAATGAATAGGGATAAAACTTACGAGAAGTTGGCTGTAGATGAACAGTCTATTTAAGGGATTGGAATCGTAGGATTTGAAATTTTGAATCAACGGTTGGACCGTCATTGAAAAAAAAAATAATAAAAACAAAAAAATCTATACTCCATAAAGAGTGGTAAGCCTTCAAGTACCTCAACAATGCCACATCATCAATGTTATATATCATTGATTTTGTTTGAAACTTTTCATCTACTTTGATCCAATGGCTTATATGTCTTTTCTATTAGCATTAAATAACAGGAATATAATATGTTTAAAACAAAATTTAATCCTTAAAATGATTCAATATTTATGTGTTCTTATATTTAAAATATAATTGTATTATTCTTTATATCAAAAGATTTAAAAATTATGTTCAAAATTTTGTTTAATATTAAATTTTATAAAATTTTTTATTATTGTTTTGATACTATTTTTCGGGGTGAAGCCCGAGTTCTCTAGTTGAAGTAAAGCCATAAAGCTGCGTGAGGGTTAGAAAGAAAACATTGTAGCACCGAACCTCTGACTATAAAGCATGAACCTGTTAAAATATATTAAAATGATAGAAATCAGTTGCTACATGAGGATTGCAAGAACTATTAACCACATGTAATCAATTATATTCTTCTTAGACCGTGCAAACATAGTGCTAACCTTTTCTATAAAATCTCTGCACCCGGTTCTCTGTGATCCAAGCCAATGAGACATTTCTATTATGTACTATGGTTGATAGCACTTTGCCACTTCAAAACTCTCCAATTGTAAGTTTGTCACTCCAAAGTTGGGTATTGCAAATTTGCCACTACAAACTTTGAGTACTTAGCACTTTTGCCATTAAATTTTTATATGACTAAATTACCCTCAATCTCCTCCATGGCAGCCCCGGCGCGCCTCTGGCAGCCCCCGCACAACCCCTTGCAACCCCCCACGCACTCGCCGGCAGCCCCCCGCGTGCCCCCCCAGCAACCCCATCACACCTCCCGGCAGCCCCCCCGGCAGCCCCCAGCCGCCCCATCGCACCTCCCGGGGTGCGCGGGGGCTGTGCCGAGGGCTACCGGTGGGGCTGTGATGCACCGCATTTATTTCTGCATTTTTACCGGACTTGCATTTCTATTTTGACCAAAATTTTCTAAGTTCATGTGCATTTAGTTAGTTAATTGTCTAGAATCTAGTTACTGCTTTGATTTGGTCCTATTTTCAGGAAAATGGAGCTTTTAGAGCTATTCAGACCAGATTGGAACAAGGAGCAAAAATAGGCGCTGGAACGTACTCCTTGCGGGCCGCAAGCAAGTCAAAACCGACGTTTCTATTTCTTGCCAGCTCGCAACCGCCTCAATCAACCGCCGCAAGCAACCGACAGTGCTATTTCAGGCACTTGCGACCCGAAATACAACTTGGCGGGTCGCAAATAGGTCAAAATAGACTGAAACTTCTATTTTCTGGCGCACTCACTTCTTTTAGGCGATCTCTTTTGGGATCTCCCCTAATTGCACCCCAAGAAACCAAAAATCGGTTGACTATTTCTAGGAATGTCCTCGCCTATATAAGCACCTCCTTTGATGGGTTCTAGTCATCATGTTAGAAGTCAAGTCTTGTCAATAGTAAAGTAGAGTTAGTTGAGTTGTGTTAGGTTTAGAGTTAGAGTCAAGAGGAGGGTGGAACGCCGCTCAAGGGAAGAAGACGGTTCCTCGCGCCTTCTTAATCTTACTCGGTGTTTTCTTTTTCTCTTACTTGTTTGTGTTTACTGTAGTCATGTCTGAGTAGTTGTCTTTGTTCTTAGGCTTTAGGATGATGTTTGTTTGTATAGATTAATTGAATGCTTGTTTTACTTTAGTTATTTTCAATTTACTTGTGCTTACTTGAAATTGTGCTTATAATAGTTTCTTGCTTGCTTGGTAAACCGGTAGATTAGGCCAATCTAGTGAGGTCAATTCAATTAAATGTCCAAGAATTGTTATTTGCACTAATTGGATTGATAGTTTACTGTCCTAGAGTACCCGAGAGGAGAAATTGCAGTTTGAACGAGAGTTAGACCGAATCCTAGAACAAAAGTAAATTGAATTTAGGTTTAGAGATAAATCTATAAATTTCTATTAGACTAAAAGTGTTAAAAGTACCAAAACGTGACAACTGAGGTCCTTGTAACGTCTTAGGTTGAATGAGAAATTGATAACTAAGGATAAACACCCAAAACAGACCAAAACAGTTCTTTGTCAATCACTTGCGACCCGCAAGTGACAACAAGTGACCAATAGTGGTATCCGACTCTCGGACAGTCACTCGCGGAACGCAAGTAACTCTTGCCGGACCACAAGCAAGTAACTGAAAGAGAGGTGTCATCTGTACCTCTTGCGACCCGCAAGAGAAATCTTGCGGTCCGCAACCAATTGATCCAGACAGCAAACTGATTCCGAAAACCCTGGGAACGCCTGTTTAGCATCTGTTTTAAGTCTTAATTTACTGTTATTTACTTTTCAGCATCTGTTAATTAGGAAAACAATCAACAACAATACCTCCCAACTTTTATACCAAAACACACCAAAAATATTCTTTTTAGGATTTAGAATTGAGTTTAGAGTCTAGTTTAGAATTAATTTCCGTCCCTGTGGATTTGACCCCAACTATACTGTATTAGATCGTATGCTTGCGATCGAGACGTATTTAGGGTATTAAAAGCCTATACCGTTAAGGCGTGTCAGGCTGGCGAGGGTTGTGCGAGGATGCGCAGGGGGCTGTGCGGGAGGAAGGGGGTGCGCGCGGGGGCTGCCATGGAGGAGATTGAGGACAATTTGGTCATATAAAAATTTTAATGGCAAAAATGTAATGTACTCAAAATTTGTAGTGGCAAATTTGCAATACCTAACTTTATAGAGTGACAAACTTACAATTGGAGGGTTTTGAAGTGACAAATATACAAATTTGCCTTCAAAATTAATGGTGCGGGCTAGAGTATCAAATAAAGCATAAAATAAAAAGAATTTAGATATTTTACAAAATTAATATGATAACTATGATAGAATTAGTTACAATTTAAAATTTTTCTTAAACACAAATAAATTACACTACACACCAACTTTATGTAAATCGCAAGATAAGATGAACATGGATATTTGATGAATATTGTGTTAAAAAAAATTAGAATGCACATGAATCCTATTTTAACTATCTATATTTTTAATTTATATATTCAATAAACACACTAAGAAAATAGTTATGTTTTTCATTTTTTTGATACACATCTTAAAAAAGTTTATGAAGTGAATTGTGCTATTTGAGCTTGCTTAAGGTGTTTTTATTTTAATTTTGAAGTAATAGTATTGGGTTAGGAGTCTTGCATTGGTAGTTTTTGTTTTTAAGAGCATTTAATATTTGATGTGTGAACTGGGAAAAAAAACATTCTTACAATATTACTATATACGATATTTATGATGTGATCTTTCTTCCAAAAAAGGCAGTTACCGCCAAGTCACATACAGACATCATTAACAAGTACCTACCAATTTTTGTTGCAAAGCATTCATGCTAAGGTGAAAGGTCCGTCAATTTTGATTATAGCATAACCAGACTGGTTAACCTTTATGCATCCTATTTACACAATACACACAAAACAGAAGCCAACTAATCTCTAACAGACTAACACCAACATCTCTTTTTTTTTTATTTTCTTGTCAACTATACCAAACACTAAAATAAACACAAAACAAAGAAACATTTCAACTACACAAAAATATTAATTAATTAGGCACTACCTATTCAGCAAGCATAACCCAGCAGTCAGAAACTTCATCAGAGGCTTAAAGGTTAAAACTTTGGAAAGAGAGAAGTTACGAAGACGTGCCCATAACAGAACTCAACAAACTTGCATACTCACAAAGCGCATCTGCCTCCTTAGTTACGTCAATATCATAATCAGCCAAGGGGTCACCTCTAAGCTCATTTGTCAGCTCATCCTCCATCTCAGCATCTCTCTCCTCTTCACCTCCAGGGAAGAGGTTTTGATCCAGCTGTTGCTCCTGGAGATCAGGAGGTGCCATGCCATCAGATGGGCCGCCTTGTTCTAGATTGCTGACAGTTGATGCAGCAGGATCAGGAACTGCAGTTGGAAACAGCGCATCACCAATTGCTGCCAGTTGGGTTGTGTCTGTTGTCTGTGCATTTCTTATCCTTCTTGATTCCATATTGGTCTGGAGGACAACCAAATATATGAGTATAATATTATTGCGGTAACACGTTATCCATTATGTAGATTTAGAGTTCCCACATAATTGTACTTTAGGTGTCTCATGTGAAGTTTTTTTTAAGCACACACCGACTAATTTTGTTCGTAACATATATATGTACTTGTCCACAATGCATGATTGATAACTTCAGCTCAAGATTGACAACCATAATGGGAAAAAAAAAAACTCAAAGGTTAGTTTCTAATAACAATGTTAATTTAGTTTCTAGTAACTGGCTTAAAAAATATAGAGGAAGTGTTAACTGTCATCCAAAAACTATCTCGCACATACTTTTAACTGGCCTCTGCCAAATTACCCCGCACATAATTTTGGCTGGGTGGAGGGAGAGAGAGAGAGAGAGAGTTATAACTGGCAGCCTCTGCCAAGTTTTCAGAGAGAGAGAGAGAGAGTACCTGCAATGCACTGTTTTTCTCAGGATCTGTCAGAACATCTAAAGCTTTCTCCATGTTATTTTCATTAATCCTAAGTGCTTCAGCAGCAAGAGACCTCTCAAATCTGATGTTGGAGGTGTAAATAAAAGTTCAGATTGATTCTCAGAGAGATACGGAAACAGAAAAGGGAACCAAATTATGCCTGGAGTTAACAAGGGACAGCCAAGCAATTTACCCAATAGAAGCCAGCTCCTTGAGCTTCTCCATATCTACAGCTTTGTTATTCGGAGTCTTTCCATACTGCTTTTGTTCCCTTGATTGTCTGGCAATATTAATTCTAATAGGAGTGGTCTTATTGATGAAATTGGTGCTGAGAAATTGCTGTTTGAAGCACTAGAGAAGGTTGAGAAGGAAATCAAGAAGCCCCTTCTCCGCAACGACAAGAAAAAAACATGGCTCTCCTCTTGGCTGAATTTGACAAGGTCAACAAAAAGTACATTTTTTTTTTTTTTCTATACCACTGCAACTGATGCAGATTGCATCAGGGATAATATGGTGCTTGACTCGGGTCAATTGATGGCCTAACTGACATGATGTTTTTCTGAAACAGATTGACATGCTGTTGTATTTCGGCCATAACGTCTTCAATACTAGCCCAAATGAGATGATTCAATTTTCTGTAGAACATTAATGAAATGGACTACAACTTTTATGTTTTGGGTTTTCTCAGAATCAGACGGCTTCTCAGTCCAAATGGCGATTTAATGCAGCGTGGTCATTCTGTCAGAATTCAAGTTAATCAATATGTTTAGTAGTTTGAGGAGTCATATTATAGTTAATGTTTTGTCGGTTTCTATAAGTCTTTGTGAGTCTCTATGAAGACTTTTGAATGGTTTTAGATAGTAGTTAATTTGGGTTTTAATTAGTATTTATGTTTAGAGAACTTTCTAGTTGTTTGTGTGGCTAAATATGAAGCCAACTCTATCATGGTAAGAACCAGAAAATTGTTTAATGAAAATTGTCATTTTGAGTTGAGTCTATCTCCTCTGAGTTGAGTTTATCTCCTCGTTTCCACTGTATTAGTTGAGTGCGTCTCCTCTACAGTTTTATCACGTTGAGCTTGTTTTGTCCTTGCGATTTCTTTGTCCCGGAACGGCATCAAGCCCCTTCAAGATGAAAACTACTATATATAACCAATCACGAACATACTTCTGAAAACATAATTAGAACACTAGGATACCTGAATTCCCTCATTTTGTTGCTGTTTCACTATAGTTAATATTTGTAATGGAGGTACTTTGTGTTGAAAATATAAACTTAATTATGATAATAATGTTAGGTTTGTTGAGAATATAGTGGAAAATTTTAAAGCCAACAACAGCCAGCAGCAGCAAGATTTTTGAGGACGATTAATGAAGGGATTTGAAGGGTCAAAGGAAAGTGCATTTGAGTAAATGACCTATTGATTGGAAGCTCTTGAAGTCCAGTTTCTGATGGTTTAAGTCTCAAGGCGTTTGGAAATCCCTACAGAGAGTTACGACTGTTTTAGTGATAGGGGGTCAGCTGAAACAGGGCTGTTTTGTATTCTGTGATTTAATGTGAATTTCTAGAGTTTTCTGAAGTTTAGCCCTATATAAAGAGTTGTAATCTGTTGTTGTGTTGTAAGAGAAAAATATAAGAGTCCTCCAATACAAATAAGTTACTAATTTTATCTAGCTTCATCTTGATCTAAGTCAACACTTTGTGTACTTTCTTTAAAAGTAGGGCATTGGAGCATATCTTATTCTTATAAAATATGGTAGCTGATGCTACAGTGTTTGAACAGAAGACTTTTATCTTTATTTAGTACTGCACAAAAGTTCACTGGAAAGTAACATGTGGAAACTAATAAATGCAAGAGAAGAGGCTTGGCATAAAAAAAGAAGATCTTCCAAAGATGGAAGAAGAGTTGGAGCTTAAAGTTGCCAAGGCTGAAGAAAGATGCTCTTGAGGCAATGAGTTTTGAGAAATTTGAAGCAGGGAGAGAACAGTGAAGAATGAACAGCAGCCAAGTCTGAGAGTATTGTTAGGAAATTAGAAGACTTTGACTGCGCCTAAAATATCTTGGATATATAATTATATTATTTTCCAAATTTTTGTGGTAAATATTAATTACAGATAGAAGCAGCTTCAACCAAAGAAGTATACCATGGAAAGTCCAAATTGTGGGACACAGAAAAGGAAAGCATAGACAATGGCAAGCTGCGCACTAATTGTTATCAGCTAACTAACAAGTGTCGACCCTATTCTTCATATCTGCATCAATGCATGGACCACTAGCAACTTCTGAGATATTTCCCATTCAAACTTGCAGAACCATCACATTAATTCATCATGATCTGAACCATTTATTCAATGATGACTAGGCTACGAAACTGGCCTAATTTCAACGGACGAGAATATTTTTCTCCTCAAATATTTATTGATTTGATAGGAAGATGGGAACAAAATTATTTCCTTGATTCCGTACTGTCAATGTAACATATCTATGGAAAGAAAAGTTTATGCTGTCCAATCTACTTTCTACTTTTCCAAATCATTCGTCTCTCTGCTTCTACTTCCACAGAACCCTTGATCTCTCTCTCTCTCTTCTGACCTTCAAGTTCTTGATATCTGCCACCAATGGTTTCGCCGCTGGAAATAGCGGGGATTGGATGGGCTGTATCTCCTATTATCCGCTTCATGGTCGACAAAACACTCGGTTACCTCAAGAAGCCGTTGAAGCGCACATACGGAATGGGGGCTGATCTGGAGAAGCTGAAGCAAATTCTTCCTGAAATTCAAGCTGTTGTGTCAGTTGCTGAAACACTGAAGGTTGTCAATCCGCACCAGTTGAATTTACTCCGTAAGATGAAGGAAGCTGTGTATGATGCTGAGGATGTGGTGGATGAATTCAACTACCGACTGCTTGAAGCAGAGGCAGCAAAAGAGGAGGACAGTGTGGCGGAGAAATTAGGTGCCATGTTCCTGACAGCTGGGAAGCGCCTTGTTGGCGCGGAACCATTGCTGACGAGCCTCTCCAAGGCTATTAAGGGCTTGGAAGGGGTTGACAAGACTGCTAAAGCTTTTATTCGTGCATGTAACCTTGAGAAAACTGCAGATCAAGGTCTGCAAAAGCTCTTTCCTTTTTCTCTTAATTTCCAAAATGTAACTTTATAATTGAGTAAACTACGTCGATGGTCCCTAAAGTATCACCATTTTACCAAATCGGTCCTTAAAATTTCAAAAGTACCAATTTGATCCTTAAAGTATTGATTTGTTACCAATTTGGTCCCTAAAGTTTGGGATGTACCATTTTGGTTTTTAAAGTTTCACTAACATATTGTTAATGCTTGATGGCTTGATGCATATGTAAATAAAATCAAAATGATATAATCTTTTGTATATACATAAAATATGATATATACAACCTATTCTATCAATTACTTTTGTTATGGAAGAGTTTAATATGTATTTATTTAAGATTTAATTTCACAGTTACCGATCGGTCACCAAAAATATGGTTATTAATTTATTAATGGGAAAATTCATCATTTGGTCCTCAAACTATCTTAAAAAACCAAAAATTTGTCCTTCAACTTTATATTGCACCAATTTAGTCCTTGAACTTTTATAAACGGATTGAATTAGTCCTTCAACTTCTTTAAAAAAACCAAATTAATCATTTTGCTATATTTCTTGTTAACATGTATGCATTATTTGCCATGTTGACTATAAATGTTCCACGTGGGCCGGGTTGACGACTGCTGGCATTTTTTGGGTCGGGTCGGGTCGTGTATCGGGTTGACGTCTGCCGTCATTTTTTCGGGTCAGGTCGGGCGGATTTTTCAGGTCTGGTCAGATTTTGCACCTCCATTCTCGGGTTTCAAGTCGTTCGTGTCGGGTCAGTATGACTTTCCCTGAAACATGGGTTGGGTCGGGTTCAGGTCAGTCTGACTTTCCCCTGAAACACGGGTCGGGTCGGGTTTGGGTTTGGGTTCGGGTTCGAGTCAGTTTGACTTTCCCTGAAACTGGGTCGAGCAGGTTTTTCAGGTCGGGTCAGATGTTGCCACCTCTATCTACTATGGTAAGTTGAATCGGAAGCCCACGTGTCACATTTAAAGTCCACATGACAAATAATGCATACATGTCAACAAGAAATATAGCAAAATGATTAATTTGGTTTTTTCAAAGAAGTTGAAAGACTAATTCAATCCGATTATAAAAGGTCAAGGACTAAATTTGTGCAATATAAAGTTTAAGGACCAATTTGGTTTTTTAGAGATAGTTTGAGGACCAATGATGAATTTTCCCTTTATTAATTGGTGCATATACTTATTTACTTTCTACTCTATAATTTATTAATTGATTTATGTATTTTATTTTTGTGATGTTGAGCATAAAAATTCAGTTGGACTCTGGACTACGAACTTGTGTAACAAAAATAACAAAAATTTGTTAGTTCAGTCAATTAATTGTTTAATTTTTTTTATCTCATCAATATTCTAGTAAAAATATATTTATATATATGTTAGAGGAGGGATCCATTGACAATGCATATTTTGACAATCTTGACAATGGTCATCTTTAAAAATTTGTAAAAAATCATAAAAAATCTTAAAAATGAAAAAAAATTTATGAAACTTATGCTTAACTTATAGATTGATTATGTTTCCGATTATATTCAATTTAAGCGATATTTGATAGCTCTTTAAAGATCTTTTAATTACAACCGTTAAAAAATGTACAAAATTTTGATAAGGCATCAAATGATGTTCAAATTGATTGAAATTTGAAACACTATCAATCTATAAATTAAATAATGCATCCATAAAACTTTTTTCATTTTTAAGATTTTTTTATGATTTTTTACAAATTTTTAAAGATGTCCATTGTCAAGATTGTCAAAATATGCATTGTCAATGGATCCCTCCTCTATATGTTATATACCGAAAGCAGGTCAAAGTTCTAGGCCACAACAAGCTCACACGGCAAATGATAGAGTGACAACCAGCATGAAGCATGAAAATAAGTTCGTGGGGCGTGATGCTGATATTAAGAACATCGTGGATAAAATCAAGGAGCAGGCTGATTGCAGTTCCGCTCCCCCTCTTGTTATCTCAGTTGTTGGTGTTGGTGGAATTGGGAAAACAACGCTAGCCCAATGGGTTTACAGCCATCAAGAAATTGCATCTAACGTGTTTGATGTGAAGATGTGGGTTTTTGTTGAGAATACTTTTAACTTTGATACGGTTACCAAGTTGGTATTGGCTAAGATTAAAGGCAAAAACATTGACTGTGATAATCTGGATACAGCTCAAAATGAGATCTCAGAGTTACTGGATTCCAAAAAATTTCTCCTTGTATTGGATGATGTGTGGGTTGATGAGAAGAAAGACGAGAATAAATTTAACAACAGAGAGACATGGAAGAAGTTCTTTTCTACCTTTCATAAATGCAAAGGTGGGAGCTCAATTATAGTGACCACTCGGTTGGCATCTGTTGTGAATATGATTGGTGATTGCATCAAATTTGATCTTAAAGGGCTTTCAAAGGAGGATAGTGAAGAACTTTTCATGTCCCATGCTTTTCCTGAAAGGGTTGGCAAAAGCACAGAACTGGAGGCCGTAGGTAAGGACATTGCAGAGAAATTGAAGGGTTTACCATTGGCACTTAAAGTTGTTGGAATGCAGCTGAAAGGAAATCACAGTATCAAGGATTGGAAAAACGTTCTCAGAAACACTGTATCAACAGCAGGAAATGTCATGGATATCCTAAAATTGAGCTATGATCACCTCCCTTCACATTTAAAGCCCTGTTTCGGTTACTGTAGTTTGTTCCCCAAAGGTTATCTCTTTACTGAAAATGAAATTAAACAACTCATCCACATGTGGATTGCACAGGGTTTAATTTATAACATGGATGGATCTAATGATGGTTTGGAAGACATAGGGCAAAGCTATTTTGATAATCTATGCTCAAGATCTTTCTTTCAGCCAGCAGAAGGTTGGTATATGCCGACCAGCTATTATGTGATGCATGACCTAATAAATGATCTTGCGCAATTTGTTTCCAGAGAGGAGTGTTGGCAAATACAAAGTCACCAGAGTAATAGCCCATCAACTCTGTTACGTCATGTATCTGTATCTAGTACTGATTTACACGTTCTTAGTAAAAAAATAAAGCTAGATAAGTTGCGAACTCTACTGGTTTTAAACAGATCTGAAAGACATGTCTGCACTCCAATGGAGGACGTGATACTGTCTTCACTGAAAGGTGCTAGGGTGTTGGATCTTTCTGGATGTTGCATTGAGAAGTTGCCAGAAACCATTGAACAGATGATTCACCTACGCTACCTTGCTTTTGACTCCACTTCTACATTGCTACCAGAAACATGCTCTAGGTTATTTAATCTACAAGTTGTTTGCATGACAGGTTATAGATCTGAGACACGGGGTGGTATTATATGCAAAAAGGGCCTTGATGGTTGTGCACCAAAAAATATGAGCAGCCTTAATAACCTGAGTCATGTATATGTACTGAATGGATACCCAGTAGAAATAACAGGTCACTGGAAAATACCACAATTCCACGGAAATGCTGTCTTCACTCTGAATCTTGATAACAAATTAGAAGATATATGTTGAGTATGGAGGCACTAGCTATAACAATATTTTCTATTATATCTCAAAATATTGTTACAACTACTACTTAAATACTAAACCTCCATATACCCCTAGCTTCTTACTACAATCCTAACCTCCAATTCACTACTATCTCTTGCTTGGTTTGCTTCATCCAACTCCACACCCCTATTTATACTAGTTCTATGGAGAATTCTAGAACCTAGATATTTTTCCATAGATATTTTATAGATAATTCTAGACCTAAGATATTTTTCTTATATCCATAATGTTCTAGATTATTCCTAAGAAATATCTAAACACCACATTACTCTAGATAATTCTTGATCTTGAGCTTGATGGGCTTGGGCCTCAGCGTTGATTCTCAACACTCCCCCTCAACGCTGACTTTGTACTATTCCGATTTTGGTACTCCGCGTCCATCCGGATCATCATACTTGCAACCTCGCCTTTGTGCTCGTTGAGCTTGGCACTCCTCAGTTATTTGCGATCGAACTTCCCGATGGACTTCTTGAACCCGCTTTACTAGTGGTCCCGGCACTAGTCTTCGTCGAGGTCCGACTTCTCGACGGATCACCGGACGGGCTGTAACTCCTTGCACCAACTCACGTCCTTCAGCTATAGTGACACTTCTATATGTCATCCTGACAGCATCACCCTCCTTGGTGATGACTTCCACCTTGGCGCTCTCTTGTGGCTTCTCTTCATCAGCCACGATGCAGCTTATAATTTCGGCCTCTTTTACGACTTTGGTCTCCTCATCGACCAATTCTTTAATTGGTTCTTTAAAAAACAATGACTCAAAGTCAGTTCTATTTTCATACTTACTTACCTCTTTGACATCTTTGATGTCTTCCATGAACGATGACTCGGAACTGATCTCTTCCTCCTCGAGATCACTGGCCTCCTCGACATCTATGCCATTGATGAAGGACCGCGATTCGACGTCTTCTTCCTCAAGCTCATCAACTTCTACAATGTCTCGTATATTGTCGATGGGCCAAGCCTCGATGTCGATCTCTTCTTCATCTTCTATGGCATCTTCTTCATCTTTGATCGGCCACGACTCCATGTCGAACTCCTCTTCCTCTGGCTCATCAACCTCAGCAACCTCTATGCCAACTACCGACTGTATTCCAACAGTCGCCACCGCGTCCCAATCTTCTTCATATGGGACCTCCTCCGGCACCATCTCCACTGTGGTCACCGCGAGGCTTTCTTCATCTTCCATGATTGCAGCAGTGAGTGCTACTTCTGCATCCCACTCTTCTTCACAACCACTGCTCTCATGGACAATGTCTTGGCTTCTTGAGGTCGCCACATTACCATGGCCTTTCTTCTTCTTCCGCCAGCAATCTCGTGCATAATGCCCTCTTTTGCCACAATTATAACATCGATCGTCATCGTCTTCATTGTCATCGGATGAGTCTCGAGCTCCCCCTGAAGAATTAGTCTTCTCTTTAGGCCTTCGTTGCTGGCTAGACCTTCCTTCGGGTCTACCTCTTGACTTTCGGTCAGGTCGACCCGTCTTTCGGTTGCTGAACAAGGCCTCTTCTTCTTGCTTCAACGAGACTCCGGCCATTTGCTTCACTAGAGCCTCCTGGTTTGCGAGCATATTCTCCAGCTCCAATAGTGTTGGCTGCGTTGGCCAACCTTGGACGGCTGCTATGAACCCGCTGTACTCGGGTCTTAGCCCATTGATGAGAATCCTTCTCATCCTTTGCTCGCTGATCTTTTCTTCAGGGTCTATTTGAGCAATCTCACTACAAAGAGATTTTACTTTTGTAAAGTAATGGTTAATCATCATCTTACCTTGTGAGATTGTCATGAGCTCCTTCTCAAGTAGTTGGAGGCGCGCGTCGTTCTTCTTTGAGAAGAGTGTTGCTAGGGTATCCCAGGCTACCTTCGGCGTGGGCGCTTCTCTGATGTACTCCAGTAGCTCGTCTTCAACGGCTGTCCTGAGTACAAACATTGCCTTCCCAGCCTTGATTCGCCATTTCCGCAGAGTTTCGGCTTGCTTCTCCACGGACAGAGTTTCGGCTGGCTTCTCTGAAGCCTTCTTCTTTTTCGTTTTGGGGTCAGCAACCTGTTCCGATACCGTCTCTTCTACGGTATCAACTTTCGGCGGGGTCGTCTCAGACCCGCCTACTACCTCCCATAGGTCCTGCCCTTGGAGGTAGGACTCTATGCATGCCTTCCAATATATATAATTACTAGAATTCAATTTCTTCATTCCACCAATCGTACCTGAGAAATCCATGGCTTCAACTAGGACGGCCGACGTCTAGTAAGCCTTCTTGAAGATTTCTCCTCCACCGCACTTCGCAGTCCCGGACTGTCGTCAAGCTGCGGCTCCTTCGACAACTTGTCGATACCACTATATTGACTGGCGGAACACCGGCAGAATTCCGGCTCTATGCTTGACCCCTACCACCGACTCTGAACAAGCTCCGACAACTCCGGCTCTGATACCAGATTGTTGAGTATGGAGGCACTAGCTATAACAATATTTTCTATTATATCTCAAAATATTGTTACAACTACTACTTAAATACTAAACCTCCATATACCCCTAGCTTCTTACTACAATCCTAACCTCCAATTCACTACTATCTCTTGCTTGGTTTGCTTCATCCAACTCCACACCCCTATTTATACTAGTTCTATGGAGAATTCTAGAACCTAGATATTTTTCCATAGATATTTTATAGATAATTCTAGACCTAAGATATTTTTCTTATATCCATAATGTTCTAGATTATTCCTAAGAAATATCTAAACACCACATTACTCTAGATAATTCTTGATCTTGAGCTTGATGGGCTTGGGCCTCAGCGTTGATTCTCAACAATATACATGACATAGGTTTTCAAGGAAACCTTGCCATTCAAAAACTTGAGAATGCTGGAAGTAAACATGATGATCTCAAGCCAGTAATATGCCAAAATGAGCTAATGAAAGAGCTGAAACTTGAGTGGTCTTTATCTGCTCCGGTTTGTAGAAATGACGATCATGATTTGCTTGAAGTCTTAATACCACCTTCAAACCTCTCCAGCCTAGAAGTTAGTGGCTATCGTGGTTCAATGTTTCCTTTCTGGTTAAAGAACAATTATCTTACCAATTTAAGCTCCTTATGTCTAAGAAATTGTAGTGAATTGAGGGAGCTCCCCCCATTGGGACAGTTGCCCAGATTGCAGAAACTAGAGCTTTCTGAGTTGAATGCAGTAGAAGAAATATCCCTAGAATTATATGGAACAAAAAAGGATTTTGGATTCCCGTCTTTGAAGAGGCTTTTTCTGCAGGAGATGCAAAATTTGGTAGAGTGGAGCATGCCAGAATGTCGTCCCTTGTTTCCTTTGCTGGAGGAAGTGTATATCAAAGAATGTTACAAATTAAGGAGAGTACCAAACATATTTCCTGTCACCGAAGACTTAAAACTTTTGTGCATAGATGGCAATACATTTCAATTTGCTTTTGTATCTTGTGCACCCACAGACTCCTCTGGAGGACGGGACATTGTTGAAAAAATAAGAGAAATGATATGGCGCAATAATAGGAAGGGACCATTCTGGTCAGAATTGGGCTCGTATCTAATTTGGAAAGTAACATATTTCTCTGGGTTAAAGTTTGTATTTTGTGACATCAAGTCTATCTTTGAACTACGAACATGCAAGTTGGAGATTCTGGATTTCCATAGGGATTTTCACAATCATCCCCAGGCTGTTAAGGATCTTTATCTTCACAATTGCACACAACTGCTGTCAAAAGTTGGACTTACAAAATTGAGCTCATTGGAAACGCTGAGTATAGAAGAAAACACAAATTGGATGCTTGGAGGCCTTCAGGAAGTACGTAGATGCTGTGAATTTCCCTACATTCCTTAAATCTCTTATAGTAAATAACTATCGAGCCACATCCATTTTTTTTTTCCAGATGTTTCCAGTCTCTCTCCTCTCTTCTCCAGTTAGAGATTGTTAATATTTATCTAATTTATGAGGAGATAATTGACCTCCACGGTTGTTGACCAGCCTTACAGAACTGTGGATAATATATTGCAAAAATCTTAAGGGCATCAATGGGCTTGAAGCTCTCACATGCCTCACCATGATAGAAATTATGAGAAGCCCTCTTTTGTTTCGGACAATAGCCCAATATCAATTCCTAAAGCCTCTCTCATCTCTCTCTACATTAAAAATTAGTGATCTTTATTTTGATTCTTGTGATCAGGATGTGATCCTTGACCTACAACACTCCAGAGGACTCAAGGTACTGCATATTATGTACTGCACGGGAAAGTTGAAACTTATTAACTGCTATGCCCTTACTTCGCTCAAGGAGTTGGTTATTGATTACTGTCCAGAATTAATTATCGATCCTGCTGACTTCAGCTTTCTTACGTCCGTCCACAACTTGAAGGTGAAGTTGAATGGTTGGGCTCGTCTCCTGTATGAAGGATTTCTTTTTTTTACAATAGGTATGTTAACTCTGATACCACTTTGTTAACTTAGATCAAGAGGAAGAGAAGAGAAAATTGTATTTCTAAATTCTTATGTATTTCTCTTACATCACAACATATTACAACCCTTTATATAGGGCTAAACTTCAGAAAACTCGAGAAATTCATATTAAATCACAGAATACCAAACAGTCCCTGTTTCAGCTGACCCCCTGTCACTAAAACAGTCATAACTCTCTTTAGGGATCTCCAAATGTCTTGAGACTTAAACCATCAGAAACTAGACTTCAAGATCTTTCCATCAATAGGTCATTTACTCAAATCCACCTTCGTTTGACCCTTCAAATCCCTTCATCAATCAGCCCCAAAATTCTGGCTGCTACTGGCTGCCGTTGGCTGTTGTTGTACTTCAATATTTTTCACTATATTCTTAATAAACCTAACGTTATTATCATAATTAAGTTTATATTTTCAACAAGGTATATCTCCTTGAATTCTCTATGTGTTCTTCGTTTTTTTTTTTTTGTTAAAAAAAAATCTTCTCTCTGTTTTTGTTCCCTGAGTGCTAAAAAAGTCTCTCACACACTCTCTCAAATATAGAAGCACCATGACCACCCCCCACCTGTGCTCTTAACTCAAACACATAAATCGTATTCAAATCTCAATTTATGTTGCTTATTTTTCTTTTGAAAAAAAAAAAATTATGTTGCTTCAAAATTTATGTCATATTGCGGACAATGTTTTTTTTTTTTTTTTTTAATCTATTTTTAGAGTTTAATTTCAAATATTTGTTTCAGACTTGTACCCACCTCTGCACCAGCCGTCAAGACCAAAGACACCGATAGAAAGTGATCCCTTTAAATCACGTGTGTTTACAAAGCTGTTCCTGGATGTTGAACTTGACAGATTGGGTCCTGCTGGCTCGAGTCTTTATCATTGGATCATTGCTCACGGGACCATTGAATGCAAGCTTCAGTTTTATCCGCCATATGATCTGTTCAGCACATATAGCGAAATTGTTATTACCTATGACGACATCAAGGATATCATGAAGATGAGTTGGCTCAATGTATCTGTTATTCAATTATATATGATGTGAGTTTGTTGTTCCTTAAATTTTAAAAGCTTAAATTGTGTATGTTCCGTAAGTTTATTTTGCTAACCACTTGACAAAAATTTCAGGAAATTGTACAATGTTTGTCAAAAAGAAAATATCCAAAATATCGGGTTTATGGATCCTGCACGAATTAATGCTACTTACTGGGGAAAGGAAAAGCAAAGCACAATAACCTACATTGCTGAAACGATGCAGCCACAACAGACTATCCTTGCACCTTACTTTGAGGAGTTTAGTTCTATATAATTAGTGCAATTATTTCTGTTTTGCTTATACAACTTCTAAATGTTTTTTTTTTCTTTGTTTTTTTTTTATGAAAATGTAGTCACCACTGGGTGCTGCTCGTGATTAAACCAAGTGAAGGAACAGTATATGTCCTTGATTCCCTAAACAATCGAAGGGATAAAAATTACGTCATCAAGGATGCATTTGCACAGTAAGTTTTCAATTAGTACTTTATTTATATGTGGTTTTACTTGTAGCAAATTAATGTCATCAGTTTTAGTTAACAGTTTGATTGTTCCTTGTACTAAATTAATTACAGAGCTATGCGAGGAGCAACTTTATATTGGATTACTGGTTACCCGGTACAGATATATGTACCATAAATTTATTTATTACAAATTTCTAGTCTCTTATTTATAGTGATTATTTATATATAATTGTTTCTTGGCGATACAGTCCCCACAACAGATTGGTGGATTTGAGTGTGGCTATTATGTCATGAATTTAATGCAAGACATAATTACAAATCGTGAATTTCCAAAGGTATTTTAAATATATACAACTTGAATACATAATTTATTCTATAAGGGATAAGTTCAAATGCCTCCATTTTTTTGTCTCCATCACGTGCCTCCAATTTTTTATTTTCTAATAACTCAGACTACAAAGCTAATTTGTAAATTCAAAACTGTTAGATTTTTTCTTGAGGAACTAATACTGTTAAAATCTTAATTTACCCAGGGCAGTCTTCGCCAAAATTATACTAAGCCTAAAATTGATTCGGTGCGTCGATCATGGATTAAATTTTTTCTCGAGGTACAGTTGGCATTAGAATATTATACAACTAAAGTTCATTTTTTTTTTTTTTTTGTGTGTTGCAATAGTTGTTGCTAAATGCTTTGACAATTTTAATGGCTTTGTGATATATTACTGAGCGAATTTCAAACTAGAACAAAATTGATATAACCTTATAAACCCTATCATAATTGCAACGCAAATCTGACACTTTTTCTTTTGTATTTCATATTTTTATGCCAATTGATAAAATATAATGTAGTTATTACATGCCAATAGTTGTAATTCAACATAGTTTCATCTGACTTTCTGAATACTTAATGTAGTTATTACATGCCAAAGCATTCAGAAGTGACTATCAACAGAGTCGGGAGTTACCCATTGCTGCCGAAGAGGTAGAAGAAGGTATTGTACTCTATCGTTCACCGTTCTTGAAGTGTTGGAATTGCAGCCAATGATTTTCTAATGAAAATAAAGTTAATTTAAAAGCACAAGTCTACAACAACTCTGCTTCCTGGTATATAATTGGTATAGTGCCCTGTACAACTCTTGAAATGATGTACGTCTAACGTCTTGCTCCACAAAATCTTGCTCATAACTCCATATCTAACGAATTTGTGGACAACTATATGAGGTGGTGTCTCTCTTCCGCAGAGTCGGTATCTGCTATAATCCAAATTGGAACACAGATTTCAACAATCCCGATCCAATGGATATGACTTTTAGGAGGGGTTTTTTGAAATAATCTCAATTATTCACTTCAGGATCGTAGCTGATTTTGTCACCTCTTCTGCACGCCGGCCCCTCTACAGTCTCTCCAGCACCCCCTTATATCTCCTGCCCCTTTCAACTTTTTTATTTCTTCTTTTCATTTAGATTAAACGGTTTCATTTTCTTAGAGGATACATAGCCATCTCTGAATTTGGTACCAAGGATGATAACTTTATTTTTTAGAATATTTTATTTTTTAGTTTTGAAAGCTTAAAACAAAAACATAAAAAAGAGAGGGGAAGTATTGTTTTATCACATAGGCCTCATACTTTTCAATGTATTTGTGTATATATTTCCAATCCTATTCCCATCTCGCTATACGTCCCTGCTCATGGCTATTTCATTTGAAATACGTCCTTCTCACTTTTCCTAATTTAATTCGCTTCCATTGTTTCTTGGAAGATTCAAATTGACATGTGCATATTTGTGGGCCATAGGATAATTTCACACAGGAAGAAAAAACTTGTTTAAAATTGAAGGGCAATTAATGAACCTACTTTTACACTACAAAAATCAATTAACTCATTTCCAATGAAGAAGTCCTACTTTGCTGTAAAATAATTGAGGATTAATCAAGAAAATTTAATATTCAGTACCCCAATGGAAGAAAATTTTAGGAATAATGTCACATCATAGCTATATATGTATATTTAAGAAAAAAATCACAGATACTATCATTCTTAATTTGGTTTTATTTCATCGTGGACCTTTATGTATTGATTGACTGATCCGTTTGTTGAATCAGGAGATGAAAGTGAATCAAGAGATGAGCCGGCTTCCTCAACAGACGAAAGTGAATCTGATTCACAGGTTCGATATTAGGAAACAGAGTAAACATAGCCTATAAATATTGCAATCCCACAGTTCATTTGTGTGATTATCGATGCCTTGTGCCATAAAATTTTTCTAAGAAATTTATTACATCGTATAAATCCAATTACAAGCATTTGTACATAAACTGCCAATCCGTATTTAGTTAAGCAAGCTGTAATTCCTCTACTTTATAGGTCATATGGAATTATAGATCAAATAAACTAAAATATAGATTTCGTAGTCTTTATGAGATAATTGGATAAACAAACTTACATTCTGTTGAGCAAGTGCTTATACATAATCACCTCACCACCTGCTTAGTGATTATTTCGTACAATCTTTTTTAGGACACTCTTTTGGATTTAGGTTTTTTTTAATTTTTATTTCAAACAAATATAAATTATAAATTATGTGTTCTCAATGATTATCCAGATGCAAAACTTGTATGGGCATTATTTTGACTTGTTTGATATTGAAATGGTCTTGACTAATTGGTTTCAAAATTTTACGGTTCTGTTATAGATAATCACACCAATGCCTAAGTGGAACAAAAGTAGTTGATATCAACCTACTGACGTTATCCAGTTACGAATTATTACAAGTTTTTACTTTTCTGACCGTTGCGGCCAGAATGAACTGTGACTGTGGCCGCTGGTTAAGTAGGGATAGTTGTGAGATTTGTTTGAAAAGAGGCATAATATTAAGATTTGTAGTTTTTTTAGGGTCAGACAAAAAAAATTTTCTAAAATCTGAATTCATTTATGTATGTTTTACTTCATTTCTTTGTGGCATGCAGTTGCTAAAATATCCAACAGATATACATTACATGTACAATATTTTATCTTAGCTCAAAATGTTTTACCAGACTCCTTACAGATGTGTATTATAATGTTAGTTACTGCATGTTGATGTATTGATAAAGTAAGTTATTAATAGGATCAAGAGCTATCGCATGGTGCTAAAGAGGACAAAGAAGGTACTTTGTAACCCCACCCCCTTGTCTATTCTTACCCTTCTCAAATTTTTTTCTTTTCTTTCATGTTAAATTTTTTATTTTTTTCTCGACGGAGTCAGAGCCATTTCTTAGTCTGTAATTAATGAACTGATTTTAATATTGAATTTTTTTATTTTGTAAAGATGAAAATTAACTAAAAACATATTTTTAGACAAGAATAATTTAAAGCAACAAACATATTTTTGAACAAGAAAATTAACTAAAAGCTCTTTTTATTGAGGTTATACCACTTTTCTGGAAGGCCATCTGAGTAGTACCCATTTGCCTTAAAATTTAATATACAGTACCCTTCGGCAAGGAGATTTAGAATGATGCCACATAACAGCTAAAAAAAAAAAATAAAAATAAAAATAAAAAAAAAAACAAACAAACAAAGAAAGGATTTGCAGTATATAGTTGAACCATTAAGAAGTCTAGCGTCCTTTTTGTTGTGTTATGAAGCACCTTTATTCTTAAATTCTGATATATTGTTTGTTGATCTACCAGAGGGTGGAAATGAAGTACAGGAAGCCAAACGTGAAGGTAAAGCAGAAAGCAGAAACAGTGACTGCTCAATAGATGAGATTGCCAAGGGGAAAGGCTTTCTATCACTGTCATCTTACCAGCCGTCAACACCAGAGAAACAGAGAATGAGTGATGCATCAGTATCGCATACGCGTAAAGATCGGTTCAAGTATGTTGAACATGACAGACTGGGTCCCGGTGGCTTGAGTCTTCATGACTGGATTGTTGCTCACAGAACCAGCGAAAGGACGCTTGAGTTTCAACCCCCTCTTGATCTGTTCGGCACAGATAACAAAATTGTTATTACTCGTAATGACATCAACGATCTCAAGGAGGTGGATTGCCTCAACGTATCAGTTATTCAATTATATATGATGTGAGTTTCTTGGTTTCTTCGATTCTGTAAAAGTTCAACTATGTACATGATTTATATTCTGTGCTTCAAAGATAATCACTTATTGAAAAATTTCAGGAAATTGTACAACATTTGCGCAAAAGAAAATATCCAAAATATCAGTTTTCTGGATCCTGCGCGAATTAATGCTACTCAGTTGAGCACCGAAAAACATGTTGCAGTGACCTACATGGCTGAAACAAAGCAGTCACAACAGACTATTCTGGCACCATACTTCGAGAAGTTAGTTCTATATATGGATCTAATTATTTCAGTTATTTTTATATATTTTTCAACTGCTAATATTATTATTATTATTATTGACGAAACGCAGTCATCACTGGGTACTGCTTGTGATTAAACCAAGCGAAGAAACAGTTTATGTCCTTGATTCCCTAAGCAATACAACGGTTAAAAACTACGTTATCAAGGATGCTCTTATGCAGTGAGCAATCTATTAATACTTATTCTTAGAAAAAAAATGTGTTAGCACTTTATTTATCTGGTTATCTTATTGTAACTCATTGACGTCATCGGTTTTAGTTAACATTTTGTTCTTCCATGTAATAATATCAGGGCTTTCTCCTCAAACATGCATTGGATAATTCATCCGGTAAACTTGTATATATATATATATAATAAATTTGGTTATCAATTAGTTCTCCATATATAGTCCCCTATTTAAATTGTTTTTTCACAACTTATTCTTCGCAATGCAGTCCCCTCAACAGAATGGTGGATTCGAGTGTGGCTATTATGTGATGATTTTAATGCAAGACATTATAACCAAATATCGTGAATTTCCAAAGGTAGTAAGAATATATTCAATTTGATTACATTAATTATTTTTTTTCAAAAGGAGAGTTCAAATGCTTTCGTCATGCCTTCATCTCTTAATTTTCTAATAACTCAAATTATAAAGTTATTTTTTCAACATAAAACTGTTAGTTCTTTTCCTGAGGTGCTCATCATGATAGAATCTTAATTTATGCAGGGCAATCTTCCCCAAAATTATACTGATCCTGAAATTGGTTCAGTGCGTCGGTCATGGATTAAATTTTTTCTTGAGGTACAATGGTTCTTTTATTTCTTTTTGGTTGTATGATGCAATAGTTGTTGCTAAATGCTTTGAAAATTTTATCGGCTTTGTGATATATACCCAAGCGAATTTCCAACTACAACAAAATTGTTATAACCATATAAACCCTATCAAAATTGTAACGAAAATCTGACAACAGCTGACCTTGTGACATTACCATGAACAGGAAGCACAACAAAAAATAGAATTTGACAAACATGAAGCCCTTCGAAATGATGAGTTCAAAAGAGAAATGGAGCAAGCTCTTCTTGAGTCTACAGAACCTTAACACCCGCAGCAATGTATGTACAATTGACACATTTTAATTAACAAAGATTCCATAAGTAATATTATGTATACTTACTTTTGTATTATTTTATTTGTATTGCAGGATGGTGCATCATCTTCTAGCTAGGTTTCTTAGACCAGACAGCACCAATGGAAGGGATCATATATATTACCATGCAGAGGATATCGTAGAAGAATCATGGGTAATATATATCTGATTGTTGCGATCCAAACTTCTGAAAAGATGACGATGGTGTTGAGTTTACGTCTTAAAGAGATAATTGGGAATAAAGTTGATGAAGTGAATTGTGTTGTTTAAGCTTGCTTAAGGTGTTTTTATTTTAATTTTGATGTAATAGTATTGCGTTAGGAGTCTTGCATTGGTAGTTTGTGTTTTTAAGAGCATTTTAATTTTGATGTGTGAACTGGGAAAAAAAAACATTCTAATAATATTAATATATAAGATACATGATGTCGATCTTTCTTCCAAAAAAAGAAGTTACGGCCAAGTCACATACAGATATCATTAACAAGTACCTACCAATATTTGTTGCAAAGCATTCAAGCTAAGGTGAAAGGTCCGTCAATTTTGATTATAGCATAACCAGACTAGTTAACCTTTATGCATCCTACTTACACAATACACACAAAACAGAAGCCAACTAACCTCTAATACCAACATTTCTTTTTTTTTTTAATTATCTTGTCAGCTATACCAAACACTAAAATAAACACAAGACAAAGAAACATTTCAACTACATCTAAATATTAATTAATTAGGCACTACCTATTCAGCAAGCATAACCCAGCAATCAGAAACTTCATCAGAGGCTTAAAAGCTAAAACTTCGGAAAGAGAGAAGTTACGAAGGCATGCCCATAACAGAACTCAACAAACTTGCATACTCACAAAGCGCATCTGCCTCCTTAGTTACGTCAATATCATAATCAGCCAAGGGATCACCTCTAAGCTCATTTGTCAGCTCATCCTCCATCTCAGCATCCCTCTCCTCCTCTTCACCTCCAGGGAATAGGTTTTGATCCAGCTGTTGCTCCTGGAGATCAGGAGGTGCGACGCCATCAGATGGGCCGCCTTGTTCTAGATTGCTGACAGTTGATGCAGCTAGATCAAGCACTGCAGCTGGAAACAGGGCATCACCAATTGTCTGCCAGTTGGGTTGCGTCTGTTGTCTGTCCATTTCTATTCCTTCTTGATTCCATATTGGTCTAGAGTACAACCAAATAAATGAGTATAATATCAATATTAATGCGGTAACACGTTGTCCATTATGTACATTTAGAGTTCCCACATAATTGTACTTTAGGTATCTAATGTGAAGTTTTTTAAGCACGCACTGACTAATTTTGTTCGTAACATATATATATGTAGTTATGTACTCGTCCACAAATGCATGATTAATAACTTCAGCTCAAGATTGACAACCATAATGAAAAAAAAAAAAAACTCAAAAGTTAGTTTCTAATTACAATGTTAATTTTTGTTTAATTTTCCTTTCAGAAATCTCGGCCGTATATAAGCCACAACTGCTAAGTGAGTTCAGATCATAATTTTTTTTTAGGTAAATAGGTCAAAAGCTTACTTTAATTTAAGTTCAGATCATAATCACTAGCCATTATAATATGTGCAGTACTAAAGAAGATACATTCTCCAACACATCTATTGAATTACATCACAAATGTATAAGTTTGCAGCTGTAAAGTGTAATGTTTTGAAATGTTTATAGATTTATCCGAAACGTGCAGTATGCATAATAGGTATTTTGACAATGATAATTGAAATTGTTTAGATCTTTTTTTTTTAATTAGTAGAAATGAAAACGTACTCACTACTTACTAGATTAATTAGTAGAAATGGAAACAGCGGCGATCGGATGGGCCGTGTCTCCATTTTTTAGTTTCATTGTCAACAAAACACTCGACTGCCTCAAGAAGCCGTTGAAGCGCACACATGGAATGGAGGCAGATCTTAAGAAGCTGCAAACGCTTCTTACTGGCATTCTAGCTGTTGTGTCACCTGCTGAAAAAATGAAGGTTGTCGATCGGCACCAGGTGAATTTACTTCGTGAGATGAAGGAAGCAGTGTATGATGCTGAGGATGTGGTAGATGAATTCAACTACCGACTGCTTGAAGCCGAGGCAGCAAAGGAGGACAGTGTGGCAGAGAAATTAGGTGCCATGGTCCTGACAGCTAGGAAGGTCCTTGTTGGCGCGGATCCGCTGCAGGCGAGCCTCTCCAAGGCTATCGAGAGCTTGAAGTGTGTTGACCAGACTGCTAATGCTTTTATTCGCGCATTTAACCTTGAGAAAACTGCCCATCAAGGTCTGCAACAGTTCTTTGCCTTTTATCTCTGTTTTCTTTAAGTGTGAGGATCCGGTGACAACCAATCTTTGCGACAACTGCGACAACGGATTCTTAAATAAATATAAATAAAATCTTTAATTTAAAAAGTTTTGTACAAACATATTATGAAACTCATAAATTGATTGTTTTTCAAATTTTAACTAATTTGAAACACAATCAATCCATGATCTTCATAATATGTTTGTACAAAATTTTTAATTTTAGAGATTTTATTTATATTTATTTGAAAATCAGTTGTCACCGGAACTCCACCCTTTTTTTAATATAACATTATAGCTTTCAATTAAAAATAAAAAATGGCATTGTAGTAGGATCATAGGATGATGTCCAATCGGTACATACATGATATAAATTCTCATGGATATAAATCGAATATCCGTGAGGATACATACATGAGCTGTTATACTATATATTATTTTGAATCGAGTGGTTCTTATCAAACATGTCTTTATGAAAAATGAACGGCCTATATTTCATCCGATCTATAACAGAATTAGCCTACATGTGTATATATATAGAGTTAGGTTACCGTGTTATGCATAACAAACTGACCTCCGTGTTATGCGCTCATATCTCGACAAGCGCAACTCGGATGGCCGATCCGATTCGACCGGTGTATTCTACATATCGAAATCTCGTAGGATATTAATTTTTTCTCATTTTGGAGATTGATAACTATTTTTAACGATTTTTTAAAAAATGGCCCTGAATTTAAATTTCAAATAGATTATTTTATTATTATTTTTTGTCCATCTTTTAAAAATCGTTAAAAATAGTTAGCAATCTCCTGTAACGTCCCGAATTTTCATAAGAGGAAAATAGGCCGTCAGCTGCGCTTTTCAACGCAAGGCGTCAAAACAGGTAAATCAACAATACAAATTTCATTCCACAAGTTCATAATATATTTAACAACATGATATTTCTTTTTATCAACATACAACAATTTAAAAAAAAATATAGCGGAAGTCTTTTTCTTATAACAAATAATAATAATAATAATAATAAAATTAAAACTAAATCTTGAAAAGCAACTTCAAAACTCTTCATCTCCGTGGCGGCTCAGCCATTTCTTCCTCACCTGCGAAAAAGGCGCACAAAAAGGTGCATTAGAAACCGAGTGTTTCCAGTGCAAAAGGAATTCCAAACGAATAATACGAAGGGAGAGCAATTTCAAAGCATCATATAATTGATCCATTTAATTTATTTAGTCCAATAACAAAACTAATATTTCCCTAGATCCAAGGATTCTGATTCATACAAAACAAAGATTTTCTCCCCATCACTAAAAATAGCAAAAAAATTTTAAAAATTGTAAAATTGGGTTTCCTAGTAGATTTTGATATAGATCACGTTGAGCGGTTCGGATTGACTATTTAGACACCGGAATTGGAGATATGGACTGCATAGCATGGTCAAATCGTGATATGCTGATATGCATATGACTGTAGCCGGACTCATATTAAAAATTCCATTTATTAAATTGCCTAGGTTAATTTCCAATAAATTAAATTTAAAATATTTTGTAGGGAAATTCTGATTTCTTTTTTTTGAAGAAAGTGGAATACTCCACCAGTTTCATTGAAACTTTTTATTTGTGCCCGTGGAGGATTGAACCATCATAGGTAGCTACCACTTGAGCTACTAGGCCATTTGCGGAAATTCTGATTTCTAATTAAACTTAACCATCTGCGCTTGAGTTTTTTTATTTTATTCATTCCGGCCGGCCGTGCTGGGGCATAAAAATCATAAACTTTTGGTTTTGGCAAATCCAAAAAAAGTCATTTGTATAGTCATGATCCGATACCCCACGACTTAAATGATGATCAGAACACTTAACCACTCTGCTGAAACTTCTCAAATTTTATGAGTCAAGGTCTTCCCAATTGCCATGTACTCAGTACTGCTGTGCTGCGCGCTGGACCATTTGGCTTATCTGTATTTAGTATCCAGGACCCTCCCGACATAATGGTGATCATGACATTTAAACTACTCCGCTGAATTGCTCCCATTTTATGAGTCAAGGTCTTCCCGAGCGCGTCCGCATCGACTACGATCCTTACGATTGTAGGAACCTGCGATCGTTAATATCTGAGCCATATATTCAACTGCACGGCTAGGATTATTTGAGGTCTTTTTGTTGTTAGCTGCTGCCTCGTCTCTTCGTTTAGTCTTTTTATTTGAGGTCTCTCTTTATGTTTTTTTTCCCGAAAGAACTAGTTTGGGGTTTTGCTCTGTACAAAATATTTTTTGACGAGCAAAATTCAGAGTATCACCTTTACAATGACATTAGATTATATTTTTTACGCGTTGATTAACAATGATTCTCACAGTAATGTATCAGAATCTATATATACACATTACATATATATACAATTTAAGTTTTAGTCTGAGATTTTTTTTTTAAAATGACTATACAATCATAATACTAATAAAATAATCAATATTTTATTTTATCAATAACTTTTAAATTATCAAATAAATACTTAAAAATTTTAAAAATTGAAACTTTGTATCCCATAAGATTTTGACACAAAAAAATTATTGAGTTATTTAAGTAGAAATTTGAAGGTGATTTGATATGCTTCTGTGAGTGCTCACTATAGCTTTGCTCTACAATTAACACTAGTAATATGCCCGTGTGTTGCCACGGAACAATTTTTAATATAAAAAATTACAAAATGATCAAGAAATCTTAAAGTGATATTGCATATAATTTACAACTGTTGCAATAAATTGCATAAAAAATTTGATTTTTATCGATGAGTTATGAAATTACATTTTTCTTAAATTTCAAAGGTGTTTATAATCCAATTAACTATTTTCAATTTAAATGAAATGCTCGCTTGATATGACAGTTTTGTGAGACAAAAAAATTATACTTTTAAATGTCTAACATAACATATTAATAGGGAGTAATTGCCGATATGCTCATCAAAAGTTTTAAACTTTCCAATTTGCCCATCTAGTATGAAAATATCCAAATTCTCCAAGCCTTCATTTGATTGTCGTTATCCCATCAATATTTTATTTCAATCAAAATTCTCTATTTAACTTGTTAGAGCATTCATGTTAGAGCATGTTAGAGCATTCATAAGAAAAAAGCTCTTTGCTTCTTGTATTGCACTCGTTTGTAATGAAGTTATGAAAGATATTTAATCAGTGATGTAGTTTCCAATTAAAACAGAGGGCAAAATAGTCAAAGAACTTTTATTAAGAAGCTAATAACATATAAAGTAAAATAATGGGGATATGAGCAATTTATTCATGTTTTAATTAGGCCTGGCAAATCGGGCGGGTCGGGTTGTATTTGGGTCGGATAAACTAAGATTCGGTTTGCTTTCGGATTCAGGTAGGTATCGGATTCGGACTCTGTCCGATCGATTAAATTCGGGTTCGGTACAAAGACAGGTCGGGACAACTATATTGCTCAGATTTGCTGGTTTGGATCTTATTGGTTTTCGGGACAATCTGGATACGGGTTGGTTCAGGTGTCGGATTCTTCTTAATCAGGCCTATATGGGTTACGGATATTTGAAGTGCGGGTTCCGGATATAAATCGAGCGGGTCGGGTTTTGTCTTTATTCAGGTTAACTTATTAATTTATTGATCCCTCGGATAACTTTTGCATATAATATTATAAATTATATAATTCAAATCATACCTTTCCAGGCCTTATCGGGTCTTATTCGGGTTTATGTTGTTGGAATATAACTTTATAATCTAATATAAACCAATCAATAATTTGAAGTAACATTTTTATTTGTGTGCATCATGTATGGATTAATTCTTAAAAAATCATATGCACATTTCTGAATAAATTAATGCAAATAATTTAAACAATTTATTCGTACTTTTATTACATCCCGGGTATCAATCACTCTCTGTTCGGGTTGATTCAGATTCGGATAATTGTTGGTTTAGGGTCACATGAATCCGGATCACTTCAGGTTTGGGTTTTTACAGGGTAACGGGTCGCCTTGGTTTGGGTAATTTGTATTCTGATTCTTAATATTTGCGGGTTTATTCGGATTCGGATATTTTCGGATTCGGTCAATTACGGGTTCGGTTGATTCAGTTTTCATAAGTTAACAAATCCGAGTCGGGTTCGGTCATCGGATTTATCGGGCAGACTATTTCGGTCGGGTCAACTTTTGCCACCTCTAGTTTTAATGGGGATTTTGGATATTTCCAATTTTAGATGGGGAAATTGGAAGTCTGAAATTTTTGATGGGTATACTACCAATTAACCCTATCAATAGTTGGTTTTATAAATAAAATAGGATAGAAGTAAAAAAAAAATCAATTTTAATTAATTTGTTTCTTGCTGTTTCTTAAGACAGGGTGAAGCCTTTTAAAATTACATGTGGATGCAATTGATTAAGGTTTAATATGGCAACTATTGCATGGTTAGTTGACGCGTTGACAAAAGTACTATACTGTGTAAAAAAAAAAGAAAGACAATTTTTCGTTCGTGGACTCGTTCTTTGCCAATTGTACGTTAGTGTAATATATTTTGGACAAGTATATCATGATTTTATGTTTATCATATGAACACAATCTTCGTGTTGATGGAACTTCTTTAAAATTTACCCTCCGCCACAACATGTAAAAACCTACACTCAGCTGCACTTGGTTCTACATAACCGGTTGTGATAGATTCCCACTCATCTTGCGCACCAAGCAGCGCGTGCATTTGTATGCTCCAATTAGTGTAGTTTGCCTTGGTAAGCTTTGGCACTGTAATCTGACTCAACGAGAAGCTTGTGGAATTCATCTCGAAGCAATGCGCTGATACCAACTTGTTGAAAAATATGACACAAGACATAGAAAAACAGAGGAAACAAATTTTGTATAAACTAACTCATATTATTTTCCTATCTCGACTTCAAAACTTACGAGTTCCCCTTTATATCCAACCATGTTCCGAAAATAACAGACTAAATTAACTCACTGTCTAATCTATTAGAGACTGAAAAATAAAACTAAAAACTTGCTACATGCAGTCATGAGTCATGTACCCACGTTCAGTAGAAATGATGTAAGATTATCTCAATTTGCAATAACAGAGAATCAATTTGGAATGATGTAAGATTATCGTACTTGCGTTATGTTCAAGACTGAGCTCAGTCTATAACTCTATATAAATGAATTTCGTTACGCCAAATTGAGATTTTTGATTAAGTGAATTGAAATAGAATCCGATTGAATAATTGACCCTTTAAAAAAATGGTATCCGATTTGTTAATTGAAACTCCGGATATTTTTCGCTACGTTGTCTCTATATATTGTTATCGATTATTGTCCAACAACGTTATCATTGATCAAATAATTGATTGATCGATTTATTGATTAATTGTCATCGATATTGAGTTTTGTTACCAAGTACAAACAATATGGTATCACCATAACATTTTTCTAGGGGATATAATAGGGTGGCTCGCTTTTCATTATTTACATTTAAAGATTAATTTCGTCAACGCCTCTCTCTCTCTATATATATCTCTCGTTCTTCTACCTTCCACTTCCTGATATCGGTCACCAATGGGAACTCCAGTGGATATACTGGCCACTGGATGGATCATGTCTCCCATTATCGGATTCATGATCAACAAGGCACACGATTACCTCAAGGATCCATTAGCGCGCACATATGGAATAGATGCTGATTTGAAGAAGCTGGAACAGATTCTTCCAGAGATTGAAAATGTTGTGTGCGTTGCTGAAAAACGGGAGCTTGGTAACCGTCACCAGGATAATCTACTTCGCCAAATGAGGGAAGCCGTGTATGATGCTGACGATGCCATGGATAAATTTAACTACCAACTGCTAAAAGCCGAGGCAACAAAGGAAGATTTTGTGCCAAAGAAATTTGCTGCAGATGTCGTCACAGTGGGGAAGCGCCTCGTTGGTAAGCATCTGCTGCAGAATAGTCTCTCCAAAGCTATCAAGGGCTTGGAGCGGGTCAGGCAGACTGCACAAGCATTTTTGCAAGTGGCTACTTATGAGAGGATTGCAGATTACACTGCAGGTTGGTCATAAATTATTCTTTCTCATAGTTTTAACTTAATTTTTACTTAAGTTTTGATAATTGGGCCTCGGGCATTTAAACTCGCGAGTACTGCATATGAAGGCAAATTCATTTGAAATATGATCCAATTATTATCTCCCATGACTGGTAAAGTCCCGTTATAGCAAATAATTAAGGATGCATTTGCACTCCTTCTAGAGGGGCTGTCTATGAAACGATTAATGAAACGTAGGATTTTTTTTTTCATTAAAAAAATGTTTAACAAAATGGCCTATTCCGTTCTGTTTTCCATTTTGACATAATAATACCACTACGAATGATCAATTTTATTCTACCGTTTAATTTCGTCCCAAAAGAAACCATTAAGAAAATGATTTTATGGAACAACTGATTTCCGGGTTGTTCTCCAGTTTCCACAGTTGACAGCTCTACCGCTTGGCTGATGTTCTGAATTTATGCACTAGTACGGTACCCGTACGTTACAGCGGCTATTTTTACAAATTAATATTATCAAAATGGAAAATGCTACGGAGATACCAATTGGTGATACCGTTAGTGATACCATATAGTTTGACTTGGTCAAACAAGCTTATTGTTTAACTTAGCGTTCTAATTATTTAACGTAACATGCTAATTGTTCAACTTAACATACTAATTATTCAACTTAGCATACTAATTGTTAAACTTAACATCAACATGTTATCTATAATTAAGTTGACGTTGAGTTGAACAATTAGCATGTTATGTTGAACAAGTAGTACATAAAGTTGAACAATTAGTTTATAAAGTTGCATAATTAGTACGTTACGTTGCACAATTAGTACATGCAACGATTAGTACTTTAAGATGCACAATTAAAATGTTAAGTTGCACAATTAGTTCGTAGTATCACCAGCGGTATCACCGATGGTATTATCATAGCAGCTCTCTATCAAAATATAACTAGAAAACAGTTGCATTGTTGGAACATATAAAATTGCAATTCACCAATACATCTAAGAAACTAAATAAAAGCAAAGCATTTTCAACTGATGCTACTACATTAGCAAATACATAACAAAATATATAAGAAAATAAATTAGGAACTTACCATATACATCTTTATATTGAATCCGGCCTTTTAAATTAGATATCCAAATTTTACAAATAAAATTAATATTGGATCAGAAAAAATATGTACCATTTATTTTCGTGAATTGGGTTGTCATGATATATTATTTAGGCAAAAGTAAAGACTAAACTTGGTCTGTAAAAATTTAATTACCAGATTGAAACTGAACGATTGTGCATCGAAGAATACCTCTTATAAATCATTTAGTATATAGTTGCGGAAATGAAATTACAAGAAGTAAACAAAATTACTTGGCTCGTACCTTACACATCCTGCAGAAATCGAAACAGCACATTTGATTTGTAGGTACCTGCATAGAGGTGGCAGAATGTCTGCTCGGGTCGGGCTCAGGTTCAGGTTCGGGTTCGGGTTCGGGTTCGGGTTCGGGGTCGGGTCAGTTTGACTAAATAGAAAATGTCGGGTATCGGGTTGACTGCTGTCGGCATTTCTTCGGGTCGGGTCGGGTTCAGCTCGGGTCGAGTCGGGTATTGGGTTGACGTCTGCCGACGTTTTTTCAGGTCGGGTCGGGTCGGCTCGGACGGGTTTTTCAGCTTTGGTCAGATTTTGCACCTCTATTCCCGGGTCAGGTCGGGTCGGGGTCGGGTCTAGCTTGACTTCCCCTGAAACACGGGTCGGGGCGGGTTCGGTCGGGTCGGGTCGGGTTCGAGTCAGTTTGACTTCCCCTGAAACTCGAGTCGGGTAGGGTTTCGGATCGGGCCGGTCAGGCGGATTTTTTGGGTCGGGTCAAATTTTGTCACCTGTATACCTGCACTGGTAGAAATTTTTGACATTAGTCACAGGCATTTTTGTATTCATGCTTGATATGCCTCTCAATAGTGCGACATAGAATTGTCCATATGAAAAATAAACACCCACATTTGGATTGATCAAAGCCAAAGCCTTTCCCGATACAGAAACTAAAATTAGCACATACATGAAACTAAAAAGTTCGGTAATATAGAAAAAAAAAAATCAAAATATGCCATGGGTGATCAAAATTAAGTAGACTTCGAATATTCAGATTAACACATAAATCTTGCAATACAAACAAACAAAAACTCATTATGCTTGCATAAAAACATACAATAAAAAGAAAAAACTACATGCTATCGTCAATTCTTCAAAGAAACTTGGTGATTAAGAAATTTGTTTTCGCTAATATCCTCCACCCCTCGAGCGAACCATATAGCAAATTGTTTTCCTCAGTGACGCAAAGCAGTCTGCTACAGTATTACCTGTAAACTCATATATTGGTTTAGTAGTGGTAGAGACAAGAAAGAGTTACTGAAAGAGAGACAAGATACACACATAAAACAATTCTATCAATCAAATTCTGAAAAACTATCTTACAAAGACAACATTTGCCTTCTTATATAGCTTTACATTCAACATAGAAAACAACAAACAATAACTTTCTTTGACTCCTAAATTTACTAAATAATAACTTTAAATAATAATTCTCTCTAGAATACCACAAATATTAATTGTAAAGTCCATGCATCTTCTTGAAGACCATGCCACATAATTGTTTCTTGAAAATATCTCATGTTATTATATATGAAATTATTGATCAGCTTGGATTCGACGTGGTCATCAGTTACGTCCATGTGTGAGTTGGACATATGTCGATGCGCATTGCGTCATACTCCTCAGGTTGTTTGAAGCTTCTCCTCAAGCTTGGATCATTTTTGAGAAATTGCACATGGTACAAAATTGCTCCAAACTTCTGGTCCTTGTAGACTTCTTTAAAACAATACAATTTAAGATCAAACACCATAAAATCCGTGTATACATCTTTTAAACTCTTTCTATATTTATGTGTTGATTGTTCCCAAACATAAACGTATAACGCAAAGAATCTTTTAGGCTTTCGCTATGTCACTCTCAAACTACAGTCAACTTGAAGAGAGCTTTCAATTTTCAGCAATATGAACCTTGCATTTTCTAAGTTTGATTTTAGTTGTAAAAATGGATCACTGCAGTTGGACTTCGGAATCTCTTTGTTGCTTGAACACCGATGTTTTGCTTGCAACCCGTGATCATCTTTATCCTCAATGGACAAAGTATTTGCAAGATCACTCGAACACATCATTTGATTGTCAATAAAGTTCTCAGCACCTTTTGAAGGGATCTTAAAAGACTCCATTTCTTTCTCGAGTTTAGCCATCGCGATGTTGATATTCGTTTCATCAATAGTGTTTTGACTTTTTTCAACTGTGACAAGACTATCAAAAATCTCATATGATTGTTCAGGGCACTCTTCCGTTGAAATTGTTGTTGGTTGGTCTGCGACTTGTTTGGAACCTGTGCTCAATGGAGTGTGGTGTTGAAGTTGAGCATCTTGATCACACGAGACCAATGATGTGCTATTATGGGAAGAGTTGTTTTTCTTCAACTACTCCATTGAGGTTTTCATCTTTAAAACACAAGACAAATGATTTAGAATTGTGGCATAGTTTGTCTTTATGTTGGAGCTCAAGAGAAGGGGATATAATATGTAACATCCCGACAAGCAGATAGAACAGTAGCCGTGCTGACAAGCACAAGGCTATAAAATATGCAACAATATACTTTACCAATAACAAGTAAATTGCCACAATTTTCAAATATCCAACCCCCAGGTCCCAAACCCTATAACCTGGAATCAATTATAATAAAACAAAATCCTGTAAAATCCCTTATGACAATTACCGCAATCTTTTATTTCACTCAAGTCGTCCTTGCATCGCAAACCTATAACCTGGAACCCACGAAAAGTGGAATGGGTGATACTCTGAAACACTTAAAGTGCGGTATTTAGTTCCAGCTGGTGGTATGTATCAAATCCACTAGCGAAACTGAATACCAGCTAAAATAAACAATTTTAATAGTAACATAAATCAAGCTTATCAAATAATGCCGTAACGATAATAATTATCCCTGCAACTACAACGAATTAGACGTCAAGTCAATATATACCTTTCATTTTCCTTTAAAAACCACTTTTACATTTTCCCTGCAAATTACACATACCAGCTCACTATCTCATATCAAACCAAAGCATATACCAGAATATATACACTAACAACACAAACATGTACGAGAAATCCAAATATCACGTATGTCATACAAACCTGTAATAGACGAATCCACAACCTGCATCTCCGCACGTATCACATACCAAGCAAGTCAAACAAACACAATCCCGTGCATCAGCACGTATCATATATCACACCGAACAAGCAAGTAAAATCTCGTGCATCAGCACGTATTCTCATGTACCTGACAAACCTAGAGATCTGAAATATATATATCCTCCCCTAGCCCGGCCCGGCCTTAGAGATTAGTAACACATAGCGCTATGGCACCGAACACGAGAGCTACCCGTCTGCTTGGATCTCTATCCAGGTACATATCCAACAACAACAACAGCAACAGCAACAACCACAACAACAATATCTACAAACACACATACACATATGCAAAATGCTAGATATATAATCACTTACCTTTATTAGTCATGCAAACATGCAACATCCAGTCCAGTTCATTCAATTCAATGCATAATCAATTTATCAAGAATATAATGTTAGAAATTTTAATTAAATATCATATATTTTAAGATTTTAATTAAGTACAATTTATTAGTTGAAGCTATATAATTAAAAATATAAATATATAGATCAGTTGTTGCTTGTTATCAGAAATAGTGGGCTGGCCACCCATTATTTCTTAATAATGTTTTGATCACTAGTTGAATTCCAAGATTGATGTAAATGATTAAAAGCAATAACTTTAATACACCGAATGGTGATTATATACAACGTTCCTATATTTGCTGGAAATGAATGTGGGATCGAAACGCTCATGTAAAAATTAATATAGTCATTTGATTTAACGCGGTTAAGATTAATTATTTCTTTTACTCGGTCAATTGATCCGTTGAGACAGTTAAATGCAATAGATGTTCTTGTATATGTACACAACAAGATTGAGAGAGAAATACAGAGAAAAAGAAATAAAAATATAGAGCTAAGTATATTAATACTTGAGAACAATATATTATATTCCAACAAATCTTTGAGCTATTGTTGCAATCAAATTCGGGTTCGCTCCTTATGCGGGGTGCACCGCATCAATGGAGGCAGGAGTCAAAGTATCTTGGGAGGAGATTGCTATGAGTCCACTGCACCATGTGGGTCAAATACTTCTCTGAAGTTAGTACTCGTATTATTACTGGTGCGCTTCGATGCTCAACTATTGATCGATGATCTTCGACTATGAATGAAAGCTATTTAGAAGATTGTGCAACCGACAAGTTCTTCAAATTACGGTTTGATATTTCTAACTTTATTTGTTTATTTAATTTTATTTAATTAGGCTTAATATTTTTCCAACATATAAGCAATCACATAGAAACATTTCAATAAATAAAGTATTCAGTTCAATTCATAGATTTGATAAATAACCGGAACCCGCACCTGTTTGACGGTCCTTTGGCATGAGATTAAACCCGCCGTATGACTTCCATCACTGTTTGATCGATCTGACAACCTTAAACCGATCATAATCTACTTTGAACACGTCAGTTATCCATTCACCTAAGATCATCATTTCAATTTCATAATCATCGAGACCAGCTAGTATCATTTTCATACATACATCTGTTAAGAACGCATGTATTTACCTCAGGTCTGCTTTATACTTAACCATCAGTTATCATAGACTATATAGGATATGCATGGCAGTCCTCTTAACTCAATAGTACTAGCTTAGAGATCATATGTAGTTAATTAATTACTTTATCCGAGTATTATACATTTAGATTCATGTCACAGTTCACTGGGTAGACTTCAGTATTCCTTTAGAAATCTTTACAAGGCATCATGCTTACAGTTGCACCCACATATATATTAGTTAGAAGTTAGAACCATGCCAGTACAAAGTATGAATAATATATAACCAGTGATATCAATTACCCAAGGGTTATCAGGTTTCGGAATATGTGTACTACTATAATAAATTGCATCGAGTCGCCAGTATCACTCAATAAATTACATTTTGAATCTTGTACAGGCCTCTATATATACTAGCTAGTTTGATTATATCATAAATCAAAGCTAAAGCCGTATCATATTCATATATAGAAATGACCCCATCTAAGCCTAGATACCATTTATCATCACTTAAACCGTTATATAAGAAATTAACTGTAACATCCCGATAAGCAGGTGCAGGTGGAACAGTAGCCGTGCTGATAAGCACAAAGCTATAAAACATGCAATAATATACTTTACCAATAACAAGCAAATAGCAACAAATTTCCAATTATCCAACCCTCAGGTCCCAAACCCTTTATACACGGTGGCAATTAAATAATATCAAGAAATCCAAGTACAACCCCTTGTAGCAATTACCACAATCCTTTTTCCCCCACCAGACATCCTTGCATCGCAAAACTGTAACTTGGAACCCACAAAAGTGGAACGGGTGAGAGTCTGAAATACTCTCAGTGCGGTATTTAGTTCCAGCCGGTGGTATTTATCAAATCCACTAGCTAAACTGAATACCACTAAAACTACTCAGTTTTATAATGATATTATAAATAGTGCTTATCAAATAAATACACTGCACGTCAGTGATGATAATAATTATCCCTGCAACCACAAAAAATTAGACGTCAAGTCGATAATACATTCCATTTTCCTTTCAAAACCCATTTAACGTCTTCCCTGCAAACACACACATACCAGTTCACTATCTCATATCAAACCAAAGCAAATACCAGAATATACACAAACAACACAAACATGTACCAAAAATCCAAATATCACACATATCACACAAACCTGTACACATATCACACAAACCTGTACCAGATGAATCCACAACCTGCATATCCCTTGCATCTTAGCACGTATCACATACCAAGCAAGTCAAACAAACATCATCCCGTGCACCAGCACGTATTTGATACCAAACAGAAAACAAGCACACAATCCCATCCATACCAGCACGTAATCCTCATGTACCTGACGAACTCAGAGATCCAAATATATATTTCGTACATGCATGTCCGTAAACCATAGCGCTATAGTGAGGTAGCTAAGAGCATCTCCATCCCAGATAGTTGTCACGACTGTCAAAAGGGCATCGCTGTAAATAAAATAATTTTTTTTGACATTCAGAGTGAATCGAGCAAAAACTGCTCCAACCCAGACTGGCACTCGGTTGTCAATTCGGAGGCGCGCACGTCGTTCCTGGGCAACGAACTTTCTTTTCTCTGCTTGCTTGGAAACACGCTCCACTGTCAAGCTCGCCCCCACCTCGCAAACCCTTCCCCGCCGTCGGAACTCCCTGCCATTGCCATGGCCGAACCCCCCACTTCCGCATCCCTCTTCCTCAATCTGCCACCTCACCACCCAGTCGGCCGACTCCCTGCACGAACTTCCGACGCCGCCCTCCACCTCAAGAGCCCTCTCGTTTCCTTCTCCCACTCCCCTTTCAGCAAACTATAAAACTGAAGTTACTGCAGTTACAAACTTTCTTTATTTTATTGGTCAAGGCTCAACAATATGATATATTAGTGTTTCTATGCAAAGTTCAATTGATTATTAAATGAACCAGTAATAACATTACAAAATGAAAGAAACTTAAATGAAAATTTAGGATTCTACATGGGGACTGACGGGACTCGAACCTGCAGCTTCCGCCTTGACAAGGCGGTGCTCTGACCAATTGAACTACAGTCCCAGAAATGCAAAGTCTGTGAGTGACTGTGGCCATATGACCATATATGTATTCAGTAAGGAAGGAAGCAAATTTTACAACACTCAAGTACCTCTTCTTGTTCTCTTCCTAGTCTTCTTCAGGTTCTGGCTCCGGAATTGACAAAGAGAGAAAACTATAGCAGAATATGGTTTGTAGTCACTTTCTAGCATGTGAGGCACCCTGTTACCAAACATCCTGAAATAACAGTTTATTAGCCAAGGTAAAGAACAGTTATACAGTAATACTCAATGGAATTCTAATTGGGTAGTTATCTCAAATTGTGCAATAATCTTAATTAGCAGATAGCTGGATGGAGGAATTCCATGGTAAATTGTCTAAATATAATACAGATACTGAGAAAAAGATACAGATGATGTACCCTGCAGAATGATCACCTAAAATGCCTATCCAAAACATTAAAATATATTTTGGATTGCTCAACCAGCACCCACTTATATTAAAATGCCTATTCAAAGATTGCTCAACCAGCACCAACTTATATTTTGCATTCAGTCACCAATACCAAGCTGCACTGTACTGGTAAAGAATACTGAACTCAATGAGGCATAGGTGCAGGAAACACAACAAAGGTTGAATATCCTTAATAATCTCAAAAGAACAATTGCAAGAGTACACAATTAACATACTAGCTGGTCACAGCTATCATATCCTCACAAACGCCGACTAATCAAACAAAAATTCAGTACAAAGCAAACAACAATGAGCCAAATCAACGATTCCCAGTATAACCCTATTTAATTGAAGCAACTATGAAGAAGAAACCAGTAAAACGAAATTCAGTAACCCCAATAATTGACAGCAAGTACCAAATCAATTAACAGCTCGGTTGATGAAAGAAAATGACACTACAACAAAATGGACCTTTTGCAATGCCCTGTTTGCAACGGTTATTGTTAAAAACAGCTGCTAAGATGGATTCGTACCGTTGGAACAAACTCAGCAGCGGGTTTTTACAAACAACCGTTGTAAAATGTGTAGGTTTTACAACGGTTATTACGTAAAAACCGTTGTTAAATGGGATGACAGAATTTAACAGCGGTTGTTTACTAACAACCGCTGTAAACTCTAAGATTTAGCAATGGATGTTTATAAAAACCGTTGTAAACCTGAATATTTACAATGGTTAAAAAACAACCGTTGTTAATTAAACTAACAGCTGCCCCAAGTGGCGATACTTAGCCAATTTTTCAGATGACCCGATAATCAAAACCAAAACCCTAGCCTCTCCTCTCCTCTCCTCTCCTGTTTCAGATTTACCGAGCCCCACTGCGCAGCAGCAGGGGCGGCTCCCCTCCGCACAGCAGCGGCGGCCCCGCTCCTCCGCGCAGCAGCGCTGGCCTGGCCCTCCTCCGGGCAGCAGCGCCGGCCCTCCTCCGCGCAGCAGCGGCGGCTCCCTCCTCCGCGCAGTACCGGCGGCTCCCTCCTCCGCGCAGCACCGGCGGCTCCCTCCTCCGCGCAGCACCGGCGGCTCCCCCCTCCACACTCTCTCCTCCTCCGTGTGCCGCCCTAGCCTCTCCTCTCGGCTGCGACTACACAGCCAACCCCGATCTGCTGCCTGTTGCTTCCTCCTTCACTCCACTCCGCAAAGACGCTTCGCGCTGGGACTGCTCTCGACTGCGACTGCACAGACGAGCCTCAAAAGTTGCTGGAGGTTGTTTTTATTCATTTCTGTTATCATTTTTGTTTTTGGTTTTTGGTTTTATTTTGGTGAAAAGAAATCAAACGTTGTTTGTATTTTGGAAGCAGGGAGACAGTGGATTGAGAAAAGGGTGTAATTTGATTTGGTTAGTAATCGTTGATTTGATTTGGTTAGTAATCAAAATTATAGATAGCCAGGTTTGACACAAACCCCTGATTGTTTGATTGCATTTTCTTGTCCGGCTATGTATTTATTTCCACCATAATTTTGGTTCTAGAAAATGATGGATATGTGGTTGTAGATACTTGAGGTCTTTTCTATTTATCTAAAATTGGGTCAGTGGGGAGGAAGTATGGTGCTTACATGAAAGGTAACGAAAGGATATGTGAGGAGAGCAACAGGAAACAAATTCATTCTTTTTTTTTTTCTGTTTCTGAAAAGAATGAAAGGGCATCATCTTTTTGAAGAACATGGATGCCTGCAGATGGATGAAGGCCTGAGGGGGCCATAGATGCTTGACAAAATTCACTTTGGTATCATACATATTGGCAGGAGCAAATGTTGAATATAGCAAGAAGGTTGCAAATAAAATTGTAAGTTTCTTTGCTTCTCAAATAGATAAATCTTTTTTAAAAATAAAAGTTAAATTCTGCTGATTGGTATTGTTAATTGCAAGACTAAAAGGGAGGAATCAAAGAATTAAAGATTGTCTTGGGCAGCATGAACCCACTGCTTATAGTATTATTGGATCTGTCTCACAGGGTGAACCTTTTCCTTATTTGCTTACTTTCTTTCATTCTTTCTTTTTCTTTGTCTGCTTACAGGGGGTGTAAGGATCAGTTAGTATGGTTGGTACTTGGCATTTTGAAATGTTTTAGTTTTTAGGATCCGAGTTTAGCCATACTAATAGAATAATTAACTGGTCCAATTCTTCTCATGTATCATTTCTGCATTTTATCAATTTTAGCCTCACCACCATCACAAGCATGCTGTCCTGCATTTCCTCTACCACCCACGAGTCTAGCGCACTGGCTTCTCATGTGAAAGAGTTCTCCATCTAAGTATGAATATAGTACCACTCTTTTTCAATTAAAGTCTCCTTACTGAACGTTATTTGTGATTTTCTAAATAAACAAGCTAGCTACATATATATGGCGTCTCAGTTGAGTGTGATTTGTAATTTGTAATTTACTAGTGGGTGGACAACAACGTCTCAGCTGGTTGGCAATATATATATGATTCACTACCACCAGAAGGAGATTGATTTTGGGAAGAAGAATGCCTTCCCATTCTGTGATCAGATAAGAAGGAAATAAGTTATGAAAAGAAATGTACAAATGTGTAACTAGATTAAGCTGGTTGGCAATATATTTTAAACTAAGCACAGTATGAAATTTTGTTTGTGTATGTCAGTAAAAGCATTCAATTCTTTAATTATACTTATAAATAATTTGTTTATGAAGGTTGGCTGATTGATAGTCTTATTGTAATGTAGCATTTCTTTGCATCAACTAAGAAAGCACGAAGAGAGTTTGGATGGGCCCAAGTATTTCTTTTGGTACAGAAGGCTTGGCTGATTCATATATGTATATAACCTTGATTTCGGCCATGGGACATTCCGCAAGGCCAGCCAACTTCATGACAGATGACATGATATGTAGTTCCATATTACATGAGTTCGGTTTCTCATATGTAGTTCCTTGAGAAGGTGATTCCAGAAGAGACAGTACAAGCTGTTGCTCATTATTGTACTCTCTAATATGTTAAGTTTATATAGCTGTCCAACAGTATTTTTGTTCTTTAAATTTATATATGAATATGTAGTATAATTAATTGTATCAATTTGTGTTGTAAGACATTTGATCTATATTAATGAAATAAATCTTTGATATTATTTGTTTAATGAATGAATTTATATGTGGCTTTCAATTAATTGATGAAATATAATTTTTTTAAGAGAAAAAGAAAATATTTGCAACGGTTATTACTTTGACACCGTTGCAAGCTAAAATTATTATTTTTCAGAATACACTCTTTTACAACTGTTATTAAGAAATAACTGTTGCAAATTTAGAGGTTTACAACGGTTATTTACAAATAACAGTTGTAAAATACTATGTTTGCAACGGTTATTAACAAATAACAGCTGTAAAGTGCTACATTTGCAACGGTTATTTATAAATAACAGCTGTAAAGTACTAAGTTTGCAACGGTTATTAACAAATAACAGCTGTAAATTGTTAGGTTTGCAGCGGTTATTTACTAAATAACTGTTGTAAACCCTTCAATAGGGCTGGGTTGTAGCACCTTGTTTACAACGGTTATTTATTACATTTAACACCGCCCTACGCTGCAACGGTTGTACAACCGTTGCTAAAGACCCAAAATAACCGTTGTAAAAGGCCCTTTTGTGTTGTAGTGTGACAGCAATAATGTACCAAATCCAACACCAGAACTTCCCCATTGACAATCTCTTCTAGTCTCCTTTTGGAACATCTCTCAGACCTTATCAAGCCAAATCATTATCGACGCTCCACAACCCGCAGCAAACCTTCATCTCCGCCCTCATATCCGCGCCCGCCCTGCAATTGCCGGGATAAGAGGAATTTAGGGTAGGAGTAAAATCTTGGGACCCGCGACGATGAGAGAGCCTTCTCCAGTTGAGGACGGAGTGGCATAGCGCGACGGTCAGAGGGCGGAGCGCTGTTGGAAGGCGGAGCTCGGCGGGAAAGAGAGAAGCGAGGGCGGAGGCGTCGGAAGAGAGAATGGGAAAAGAGCGGAGGAGTTTCTTTTTTTCTTTTAATTTTTCGTTCGGTTCGCTCCCTTCGATCCGTTTTTTCGCTGTCAAGCAGACTGTCACAACTTGACAGTGGTCAAGTTTAGACAATGGGTTGACAGTCTCTACATCCCAGAAAATTAACTTGACAACCGTCAAAAAACGTTTTGACAATGGGATGAAGATGCTCTAACCTCCTGCCGGTACCTAGATATCTCTATCTAGGTACATGATCAACAACCACAAGCACAACAACAACAGCAACAGCAACAACAATAGTATCCACAAATACACAAAAATGCATAATGTCATATATGCAATCACTTACCTTTATCAAGTCATGCAAACACATGTAAGCATTCAGATTAGTTCACACAATTCAACGCAGAACCAGTATATCAACAATATAAGCAAGCACACAGAAACATTTCATAAATAAATATTCAGTTCAATTCATAGATTTGATAAATAACTAGAACCCGCACCTGTTTGACGATCCTTTGACAGGAGTCTGATCCGACATACATATCATATCGTTTGATCCGATCATCACATATCATCAACTAGAATTATCGACCCGGACATCTCAATTGTCCAATCCTAAGAATGAGTAATAACCTTATTATACATATTTCATATATATGACCCGATTCTCACATCCATAGAAATGATTTATAGTTAAATACATAGGGCCACGGATCATATAGGGTATCAGTTCATTCCTCTTATTTAATTTAAGAGTACCAGCTAGCTGAACATATTTAAATCCGTTCTTTTATAGCACTTCATTTGAGTATATTACACAGCTAATTAAATCCATATATATGTCAAGTCCAGAAGGTAGACTTTAATTAGTATTCCCACTAAAAGTCTTAATTACTAGCTATATTTCATATTTACCGGTTGCACCCATATATATACATCACTTAATTAACACTTAGAACCCGTGCCAGTATAATTAGCATATGGATACTAACCCATCTATTTCAACCAAGGAGCTTATCGGTTAGAATAATTAATATGTATTACTTAATAGAACACGGTTTGGAACATGTGCAGGCCGGCCCCTAATTAGCTAGTTTGATTTCATCATAAACCAAAGTTGAAGCCTGTATCATATTTAAATACCCTTTTTCATGTATAAATGTCAGAAATCATCACTTAAATCGGTATACAGGTAATTAAGTATGAAGTTACCATGAAACTTCAACAACTTCCGAACAATTTCAGCATATAATCGATAGCATCTCCACACCCGTACACTGCTCAGTATAGCCCAGACACACACCCACTCACACGAAAGAGAAAATACGTATCTGAGGCAACGAGAAGAACCACACCTGACCCCAGTTAATTCTCAAGAACAATCCCCAGCAGAGAGAGAGATTGAAATATAATACAAAACCCCATAAGCAGCTTATTCATCAATCTTGACACAGATGTCTAATTTACAAATCACAAAGAGAAGCCACGTACCCACTTTTAGAAATATCAGAAGAGATAGACAAGTTGGGAGAGAGGTGATCGGAAACATAGAACCATCGAGACAGAAAAATAGAAGCAAAGGCTAATTGGTTCTGCCTAGTTTTTAATTCCAGATTTTACAACTTCCTCCCTTTTTATTCTATTAATTATGAAAAAGTCCTTAAGCATGCAACCAATGCCTATATGTATATACCCTTGGTCTGTTACTCATTTCAAAATTATAAATATTATTATGCTTGGTCTCTTTCCATCATTTGTCTACCAAACCTTATATGTATATTTATTTCAGATGATGCATACCATCTCTAATTCAATTCAAGAGTAGCTAACAACCTAATTATCACTAACTCCTCCTTATTAATGGAAATTCAAGTGTTATATTTTACAACATATACTATAATATCTGATTTGGCAAAATCGGATATTATATTTGTCTTCACCTGTTTCTCTTATAGCACACAACTCAAATTCTTGAGTTAAAATTTATATTTAAAAGATATCATCAATTTTTACTAAGAAAAGTCAACCGCCAAAATATATATATCTTAATTTTTGTTAAAAATTCAGATATCACATTAATTGCAAAGTTACCATGACAATTTCATGACTTCTGAACAAATTCGGCGTATCGATCGGAAGCATCTCTCACACACATACAGATTGGAGCTCGGACACACACACAAGAGAGAGTACATACATGTATATGAGTCAACAAGAAAGAACCACAACTAACCCCTGTTAATTATTAAGAACATTCCAGAGAAAAGATTGAAACACAATTCATACCCTATAAGCAGCTTATTCATCACCCTTGGCTGAGACGTCTAATTCAGAAATAAGCCACGCATGCACCAGCTTAATAATATATCATAAGAGATTGAAAGATATTTAAAGAGAGGGGATGATCGGATGGTCACATATATAGTACCATCCGGAGAAAATACAGATAAGAGCACATGCTAATTGATTCAGCCTACTCTAAGTTTGACATTTTACAAATCTTTCCCATTTAATTATTATATTTATGAACAGATCCTAGTTCTGAAAAACATAAACCAAGACTCTATACTTTGGATCTCTACAGATCTCACATTGAAATTAAAGTACTTCGGACGTTATACATATATATTCTTAGATCTTCAATAATTCGTTTAAAAATATGCAACAATCAAGATCAAAAGGATTTAAACAAAATACAGCGGAAGTTTTTTAAAAAAATAAAACTAAATCTTTAAAAACAACTTCAAAGCTCTTTATTTACGTGGTAACTCAGCAATATATTCATTACCTGCAAAAACAATACACAAAGGTGCGCATAAGAAACCTAGTGTTTCCCAGTGCAAAAAGATTCCAAACGAATATGCAACAATGGAGATCAATATCAAAGTGTCATTCAATTTAATGGCCATATAAATCAATTGAAATCAATTTAATGGCTGGTTGTTTGGGCTTTCCATATTCCTATTTGGGGTTCTTGGTTGTGCCGTCACAATTCGAACATAACATAAATCAAAGACTGGTAACGAAACACACTAACAAATCAATCCAAAGCTAATATTGCCGGACCAATCCCTCATCCAGCGTCCCAGATAGATCAAAAGTGGGGGGAAAGACAGGTACCATGAATTTCTCACTATTGAGGGCATAGCCCGGACTATAGATGCAAACGAAGCGAATCAAATCATTTCATGTTTTGTAATCAAACAATGAATACCATTCTTGCAAATATTTTAGGCTTAATTCTTCAATCAGATTCAATTTACACATTTTCTTTCTTTTATCAGATCTCTAAACTAATTATAATCATTCAGCACATTATGATCAAAATTATTATTTTAATCATACCATAAACATAATATTAAACATAGGAGTCAATGCGACATTTCAAATTTAACTTAATCAATTACACCAAATTAAATTTTATAATCCATTTTTGTAACCCAAACGGTATAATCTGATATCAAAATTATGTCAGAGGGGTCCATATATTATTAAATCCATATAATTTTATAATCATCCGAAACCATACACGTATAAAGTATATGCATCAAATTAATATCTCAAAATCAGATTAATTGTATAGACATAGTAAGTAAGAGTTGACTATTATACTAACGTAAGCATTTCGGGCCGACATGCTAATGCCTCAAAATTTATGTTATCGTGTCCAAAATCAAGATTTATGGTGCTCAATAAATTTTTTATATGAAAATATTGGTGAATACAAAAAATTTTCATTTTTAGAGTTTTCTAAATATTTGTTTTGCATTTTTGAAAATAGCATGTACAAACATCAATATTTTATTAATATTTATGTGCTCTTTTCTAAAATTGAAAACAAATACTTTAAAAAATCTAAAAATGATAAATTTTTCTATTCCCCAATATTATCATACAAAGAATTTATTGAGCACCATAAATCTTGATTTCAGATATGATAACATAAATTTTGAGGCGTTTGCATTTCGGTCCGAAATGCTAATGCTAGCATAATAGTCTAACTCTAGTAAGTGATATACTTTCTTAACTAAAACGTACTATGTTGCATAAATAATATAAGATCATATAACTAACTAAAATATTTAAATTGATCGTATACAGAAAAATTTTGCGAGTGAAATTATCGGGATAATTCAAATTCATGAGACTATACTCACATATGAAAGATAATTCTTATCAATTACTTGGATCAATTAACACGAACACGGTTTTCAATCGGATTAAAAATTATATATCTATAAATTATAAAACGAACTTAGCAATTTAATTTCTCACAGATTAACGTATGGTAAAATTACCTTATATCATGATATCTAAAATCTTAACTAGATCAATTATTACAATCAACTAATTCATTTATTTATATCAATTTTTGAAGTTTTCATTAGAAAGTTTGCAATGTCGGATAATCTAATCAAAGTAAAAACATTGCAATTCAATCAATATTCGATCATTTTAACAACAAAATGATCGACACATAAATATGAATCATAAAGGTAAAGGGAAGACCACAAACCGTTAATTTCGTTCATTCGTTGGCTGCCATGTCAATTGTCGCTTGAGCGTTTCGTCTTCCCGCATGTGCAACGCCATTCGTGACCCGACTCGACACTTCTCTCTGCCCTTCTTCTCCCGGCCCCTCTCTGTCCCTCTGTTTCTTGATGGTTTGTGCCAGGAAAGAAGAGACTAGAGGTATCGGTTAAGTTGGAGAGCGCGAATAGGGGCTATTTGTTTTTTTTTCGGATGGGCACCAGGGAAAGGCGTAAGGGTTTTTGATTCGCTCCAAGCAAAAAAAAAAAAATGGTAAGATGCTCATGCGTTCCTACGTGTGATTTCTAAAATTAAAATTTGCAATGGAACATATCACATAAGAGGCCTATATTTTTTAATAAAACATAAAGAATGAAATAAAAATATTTAATAATAAACCAATATCATCAATAAAAATTAGAATATATTGGTTCAAATAAGAAGGTATAATTAGAATAAAGAATTACATTGTTACAACTATGTCCAGTACCACGTGCATCAATATCAATGAAAATGTACACTTCATATGTGTAGTACTAAACTTCAATAAACATATACCAATTGATAAAAAATAGTTTACTATGAGACCATAATTAAGAATTAATCTCTTCGTGTAGTAACTTGACATATCAATTACCTTGTATGAATACATATTTTATAATAAAAACAGAAATATGCTTACCTTGTTTGGTAGATTATTTGCTTTTACATTCCATATTAACACTTAATCAACTTAATGACTTATCCCAAGTCAGATAATGCAGTTGGTGTCTTTCTATACTAGCAAAAAAACCCGCCCGTTGTGCGGGTCTTTCGAATTCTGATCTCTTACGGTGATAGTGTATATGAGATGCACATGAAACTATATTTGAGTTTGACTTTGTTTATGATGCGCTTATTAGCAATAAAAATTAGACTTGTGATGCCAAATTAGAATATATATCATACTGGTCGCAATGTATAACTATACTAAAAAACAACACAAAAAATTTATTAAAGATATATAAGCATAACCCTGGTCATATTAAATAAAAAAAATTAAGATAAAATCATACTTATAAAGTCAAAAGGAACACTCCAATTGTACCAAATTTTCATAACAACCAGCTAATTAAATGAGATACAATTAATCGAATTTGAGCTTTACTTGGCTAATTACTGATGATTACTATAAAAGGTTAAAACAACAAAGCGGAATATACATGGATTCCAAGTTCTTGTCAGGGCGAGTCTCGTGAGTTGCAATAGCCTCATTCACAAGCAACAGCCAGCGGTTTTTGCATCCGAATATCCGACATGACATGGATCCGAATCTGTGTCACGTCCGAATCTGCTGCTTTTAAAGCAGGCTCTGCTTTTCCCGATTGCTGCTACAATCTCAAACAAAAAGCACCAGATCTCGGTCCACGTGTCATTGCCTCATCCAATGATATTGAAGGAAACACCGAAGATCTTAATTAAATGACTATTTTACAGATTTTTACAGTTGTAAGGTGTTTTTGCTGGGAGAGACTAATGGCAAGTTTATGGTAACTAAACTATTTCATTCCTCATATCCATGTGTCTTTCCCTTATTTCAGCACAAAATATGAAAACATAAAAAGAAATAAATAAAGGTATCAATTGCTTTTATTATGCCAGCAACCTGTCCCAAATTTCCAATAGAAAATACCATAACATACAAAGAAAGTAATAAATGCTAGTTAATTGCTTTTGTGGAAAAAATCACAGAGCTTTCCTAGAAAGCGCATAACCCATTAGCATCAGAGAGTGAATAGTAATCCAATTCAAATTTACTTATTTTGCTCAAAAATAAACAAATTTAATTTTTTAATTTTTTTTTTTATCTCTTCTGATTCATTTTATGCCATTGTAGTAGAGAATAATTGCCTCTGATTGAGCTGCGCTCTCCTCAGCATCATCTTCATTGTACCAGTATGCGGTTACCGTGTACCAGAAACTAAAGTAGATTCAAGAAAATGATCAATGTGAAAATTCAATCTTTGGAAATTAATGAAAACTGTTCCGCTTTAATCTACAGCATTTAGTTATTTTGATTTAGATATTTCAAAATAAAAATCCCTTGCCGATTATAACAAAAGATAAAAATCAATAATTATAGGGTTTTATTTATGTTTAATACTTTAATTGTAGAACCATAAATTTAGATATCTCATTATACATATAAAAACCACATCTGATTATTAAAATATACAACTTATTTATATATTAATGTCCTTTCCAATTATGTATATTACGATGTTTATAAAATCATTAAAGTGTAAGTGACAGGTGGCAAATTTTGACCTGACCCGAAAAACCCGTCTGACCCAAAACCCGACCCGATCCGAGTTTCAGGGGAAATCAAACTGACCCGAACCCCACCCGACCCAACCCGAACCCCACCCGACCTGTGTTCCAGGGGAAGTGAGACTGACCCGAACCCGACCCGACCCGTGTTTCAAGGGAAGTCAGGCTGACCCGAACCCGACCCGAACCCGACCCAACCTGAGAAAGTGAGAATATAGGTGCAAAATCTGGCCAAACCCGAAAAACCCGCCCGACCCGAACCCGACCCGACCCGAAAAAATACCGGCAGACGTTAACCCGATACCCGACCTGAACTCGACCAGACCCGAAAAAATGCCGGCAGCTGTCAACCCGATACCCGACCCGACCTGAACCCGACCCAATATTTTCCATTTGGTCAAACTGACCCGACCCGAACCCGAACCCGACCCGACCTGAATCCGAACCAGACCCGACCCGACTTTCTGCCACCTCTTAGTGTAACATCTTTATAAATGCTAATGTACCAATATATGAAAATAAATTTAACTAATGAATCCAAATTATCAAATATGAAAAAATCTAAAATTACGGGCTGTCACAATCCTAAACCCAAGGCTATGGCTTGCATGGAAACTATTAATTGGTGTATAAATTCCTTTATGTTTCTGTTTATATTATTTTATTTTTCATTGTGACATGGTTTGCATAAAAATCCAGTTGGACATTAATTTAGCTATATATATAGGAACTCGATCGGATAACAAAATATAAATTTTTATTTATTAAGCCAGTCAATTAAATATATTTTATATTTGATCATCTCAGTTCAAAATTTCAAATAAAATTAATATAATATATCATATCTTATGTACCAATAAAAGCAGGTGAAAGTTCCGAACAGCAACGGAATTACACAGTGCCTAATAGGGAGACAGACAGCTCTTCGCGTGGGGATACCGTGGGACGTGGGGCTCAATGTGAGCGTATCCTGCAACAAATACTAAAGCAGGCTGAGGGCAATTCCAGTAGCCCTCTTGTTATCTCAGTTGTTGGTGAGGCTGGAATTGGGAAAACTACGCTGGCACAAATGATTTACAACCATGAGAAACTTAAACCTGATGCCAACCCTAAAGTGTTTGATGAGATGATATGGGTTTGTGTTGCAAAAAACTTCGACGAAGTCAGGGTCACCAAGCAGGTATTGGCTCTACTGGTAAAACACCAAGACTTCGAGCATGCTAGTTTGGAAGTAATTAAAACGGAGCTTCTGAAATCACTGGGCTCAAAAAAATTTCTTCTTATTTTGGATGATGTGTGGGTTGATGAGGAAGAAGATGAGAAGAAATATGAGAATAAAGTTAAAAACAAAGCGACATGGGATGAGTTCTTTTCTGCCTTTCAACAATGCAAAGGACGTGGGAGCTCAATTGTGGTGACCACTCGGTTGGATGCTGTAGTTGAGATGACTGGCAGCACAAAAGTTAAACTTAAAGGGCTTTCTCCGGAGGACGGAAAGTCTCTTTTCGAGTCCCATGCTTTTGAAGGTGGTGTTCCCTATAGCAAAGAACTAGTGAAAATAGGGGAGGAGATTGTAAGGATATTAAACGGTTTACCGTTGGCACTGAAGTTTGTTGGAATGCACCTGAGTGTAATAAGCAAAGACCTATATGCTTCAGGAAAAGAAGGCAACATTGTCTATAAATGGAAGGGTGTGCTTGAAAACATTGAATCAGCCTCAGGAAATGTCTTGCCTGTCTTAAAATTGAGCTATGATCACCTCCCTTCGCATTTAAAGCACTGCTTCGCTTATTGCAGCCTATTCCCAAAAGGTTATTACTTCAGTGAAGATGAAGTTGATCAACTTATCCACATGTGGATCGCACAAGGTTTTGTTTATGACAAAAATACAAATGGTGATAATTTGGATGCCATAGGGCGGAGCTATTTTGATTATTTATGCTCACGGTATTTCTTTGAGAAAATAATAGCTCAACACACCTCCTATGTGATGCATGACCTAATAAATGGTCTTGCGCAATCTGTTTCCGAAGAAGACTGTTGTCGGATACAAACAGAAAAAACTTTGATTCCCTCAACTGCTCGTCATGTCTCTATTTCTAATACCTACTTCTCCCTTCTCAGTAAGATACCAAACCCAGATAAGTTGCGAACTCTATTAGTTCTAAGCCCATCCGGAGAGCAAAAATGCATAGAAAAGGGTGACAAGAAGATCCTAGCTGCATTAAGAGGTGTTCGGGTGTTGCGTCTGGACGAATGTTGCAGTAAAGGGTTGTCAAAAACAATTAAACGGATGATACATCTACGCTACCTTGCTTGTGGTCTGACTCTGTTACTACCTAAGACATGCTCAGGGCTATTTAATTTACAAGTTCTTAGCATGACATGCCCCAGAAGTATTACGGGTCTTCATTGGTTTGCTGCGAAACATACAAGCAGGCTTAAAAAATTGAGGCATGTATATATATCGGATCTAAAATCGACTGAAATAACAGATCCACAATTCCATGGCGATAGTCAGCATATCATGGACTTCCTTAGAGCAGGTAATGAATTGTATTTTGGAAGGAGTATGTTTTCAAGGAAATCTTAGTTGTATGTGGCAAGAAATGTTGCATGCAAATTTGCCAAAATGAACACATTGAAGAACTGCTTAAGCATTTTCCTTTCAATTGATTATAAGTTATAACGATTATATGACAAATTGAATCATAAAAGCCAAAAAATCTAGTGTAAGAGCAACCTTTTGCCTCTTATTCCTGTATTCATTTGTGCTAATTCGATCGTGCTTTTCTACAGTTGCACGTATTACGGCTAAAAGAGTAACAGACGGACTCCGGTGCAAATCAAAGGTATGAAGTCTTTTCTATCTCAAATGACAATTACTATCAAATGAGACATGAATTAATGACTTTTCTACAAGTACGCACTCTATTATAATTATTCTATCTTAATACTTGCTAACTATTATTGCTTTTCTTCTTTCATATTTAATGGTGTACGTGTGGTGTACAGCATGTTACATCGAACATACCAGCCGCCTTTATTAATGCAAATGATCATCAGGTTTTTCGAATTTCTCATCTTGATGGATACAACTATAGTCCGTACTGGCAGCTTATTGATGTTCCAGGCGATCAAAGGTAATTAAGTAATGCCTTAAAACCCCTGGTTCTTAATTAATCATATAGATAATGTGAGTTAATTGGTACTTTAAGGGGTTGCATCGAGTTAGCTTAACTTTAAATTTCAACATACAGTAAAAGTATTGGCAAAATGTAGCTAACACAAACGTACAGACCTGTGTGTTATATTAATATATACTGCATGTTCCCATGTACTATACACATAGTGAGGCTATTGTGTGATTTACAAAGCTCAGTAAGTACACATTGTGTTTTGTCTCATGATATCTGAAAACTGTAGTTGAAATGGCTAAAAACAAGTCGCTCAACATAATCTACGTACTGAAACTTTGTAAATTACCGATTTTTTACATTTTTAAAATATTCTTACTTTTTTTTTAATTTAAAAAGTAACTCTTCTTATATACAAATTTTGGTGGATTTCCTAGACAACTTTCAAAAATCTAAAAAAATAGTTAGAAAATTCTGAAATAGAAAGATTGGTAATCCACAAGGTTTTAACATGTAGATTGTGTTGAGCAATTTCGATTGGCCATTGAGCTATGATTTTGAGATGTTGGGTTGAAACGCAATATGTCACTGCACTTTGCAAATCACAATAGCTCACTCTATGTAGATATGTACATATATGAGTAACCTTGTGGTGCTTCATAAAGCAAAATTATTGTTTCTATACTGTATTCAAAATTTCACAAACCAAAATTCAAATGACCAATGCAATTTGACCAACATAATATACATGTTGAAATATGACTACCAAATTTTATAATTCTTAGATTTTCAAACTATTTCTTTAGATTTTTGAAAAATGGTCCAAATAATAATAATAACAACAACAACAACAACGTTGGTAGCCGCTACCAACATTTCAAAAAAACAACAACAACAACAACAACAACAATAAAACAATACCATTTGGATATCAAAAAACACCTATATTTGAAAGTTTGAAAAAAAAAATAGTAAAAAATTTTAAATAAAAGTTGGTATATATCTTGTATGATTTCAATATTTAGATGAATCGTATGTAGGGACCACCCCTTTTATCTATCCAACGGTCTACTGTACTTTTGACGAACAAATATCATTTTTCAGTAAACATTTATATCTTTACGATCAACATATAACATTTTCCAATAAACATATATACTACGGTTTTCAGTAAACATTTATACAACTGTGACAAGCACATAGGTGCACATGGATGTGTCAGATTGTGAGAAAGGAGTGGATGGGTGGCTTAATTTATATGTGGACTCAACATGTTTTCCTATTTAGATTGTATTAGCTAGGCGAATCAGTTTGGCCATTTGGTCTTTTGAAATATTGTGATTAAAAGTCGAAGCAAAAAAACACGCTTGCGCTTCAGCTTGCAATTCACAAGACTAATATATATATGTTATCAAGTCCAAAACTTCAATTAATGGTGCTCCATAAATTCTTTTGACAAAATGGAGGATACAAAAAATTGAGTTTAAAATTTTTCTAAGTATTATTTTGAATTTTAAAATTGTTTTTATGCGCAAACATTAAAAAAATATTATTTTTGAGTAATTTTAAGAAATCTGAATACTTAAAACTCTGAAAATGACATCTTTTTGGAACTCCAATGTTGTTACATAAAAGAGTTGTTCTTCTATGGATCGGTGAAGCAACATTTCATTTAGAATCGAGCGATTCTTATCAAACTTCTAATTAATTGTATCTAAAAGACATATCGTGATTATCTGATTATAAAAAATGAACGATCCATATTTCATCCAATAGCAGAATTATCCTACATAAAATACTTATTGCGCACTCTAAATCAAAATTAAAATTTAAAACATGGTAAAATTTATCTTGAGTCGCTGTGAAAATGTTTTCACAATAGTCAAAAACTCAAAATATATATTCTTTAATGCCGCTCGATCCAATACAATACAAAATTTTCTGATATAGAAAGAAAGTATTAAGAGGAGGAATTCCATTGACAATTTTGATAATAGGAATTTATAAAAATTTATAAAAGTTCATAAAAAATCTTAAAAATGAAAAATAGTTCATAGATGTATTATTGAACTTATAGATTGATAGTGTTTCAAATTTTCAATCAATTTAAACATCATTTAATGACTTATCAAAATTTTGTGCATTTTTCAACGGTTATAATTTAGTGGATCTTTAAAGAGCTAACAAACGTGAATTAAATTGAATATAATCGGAAATATGATCAATCTATAAGTTGAGCAATACTTCTGTAAATTGTTTTCTATTTTTAAGATTATTTTATTATTTTTTATAAATTTTGAAAAAGAGTCCTTGTCAAAATTGTCACGATAAGCATTGTCAATGGATCCCTCCACAAGTATTAAAAGTTGTTAATATGATACGTCCAAAACAAATAAGAAAGATATCATATAGCTAGTCAATAAAATCTCACCAAATTTTTTCTATTTCGAGCAAGGAGATAACATATCACCAAGGCAGCATCTATTTCAGTTTTTCTCGGGTAAAATTCCTTACTTCGCTAGCAATTAAAATTGATTACCTTTCATTGCGGAATAAAGTTTCACGAATTTGATAGGTCCAAAAACCAAATCTCAGTAAAACTTGTTATTTACCGTGCAAAATCTAATGTAACTTTTCTTTTCATGAAAAAATTATATAACACAACAGACATATGCATTCAACACATATTCCATAGATAAAACTTTCAGTATAATTAAGTACATAAAAACAGATCTTGTTTTTCAAAGTGAAGCAATTCCAGGTTGTAACTTCACACCTTGATTAGGGAAAAAATAAATAAATTTTCATTTAGTTATTCAAGAGCCTCTCATTGCCTTGGCTCTCATAGATTTATCTTCTAAACAATAATTAACAAGGTATAAGGTGGTGGCGGTGCTCACGACAGTCTGGTGGCTAGACATATTTGCCACAATAGATTTCAATCAACTGCGGTGTGACAGAAAAACTATGCTGCATATCTCATCTTCAAGACGGAGTTCGAGTCAGTTGGTCTCAATACTTTCCAGAAAGCATATGTGGCTGGGGGAGTTGTCAAGTGGAAGAAGGATGTATGTCTAAATCCAAGTGCGACAATTCTGGAGTCTTCAAATAATGACGACATTGGATTGCCTATGAACAGGCCCAACGACGATGGATGGATGGAGCTGCAGCTAGGGCAGTTTTCCTCTGACAACAGTAACGGAAATCAAAAGGTTACGGTCCGCCTCATGGAAACCAATAACTACAACATCAAGACCGGGCTTACCGTTGCCGGTATTGAAATTCGTCCTGTTTAAAACGTCAAACAACCGGACATGGACCATTTAAAAAGTCTTTTTTATGTCATTTGTATTGATTCTATTACGGTATAACTCTACTGTGTGGTGTGGTGATATGTTACGTGTGCCTTGCTTCTATAATTATACCGTGTGGTGTGGTGATATATATGTTACGTGTGCCTTGCTTCTAATAATTTAGTGTGCTCGATCTTGAGGATTAATTTCAAAATTCATAAGAACAATTGTTTGATTTGGATTCACTGCGTGTGTATATTTAGTGTGCATATTTGAACAACAAATTATGTTATCGAAAATATTGATTGAAATCAGAAATCCTTTCAATTAAACTTGAGGTTTTCTTGAATTCGGTTTTCTAAGTATGAGACTATTGAAAATATATATACTGTGGAGCGCAAGGAGGCAATTGGACAGCAAAATATGGAAAAAAAATTTTGTCCGACCCTATAAAAAATACAAATCTTAATATTATGCCTGTTTGCAAACAAGGAAAAATATACGGTGCCCCTTGCACTGCCCCCCTGATCATTGATGCGCTGGAATTGTGGTATATTTTATTAAGTGACCGGATGGATAATGTAAACTGCCCGTTGATAGAGGACAGTGTTTGCGTGTTTTTGCTGTTAAATTGCAATTAATGAATTTGATTGGTTGGTGGTTTCTCCCAGGGATGTTTCACTTCCATCTATTTGGCGTAAATGGTATCACTGCTGTAAGCCTGTAACCTCCCAATACTTCCTTCAATTCCATCTTCTTCCCTAACATCGTTTCCTCTCCCAATTCAATTTTTCATGCCAGTAACTATGGCAGGAGCTATGGACTATCCCCATGACTGAACTTCATATATATCATGAAAGAAGTGTCTGCCATGGAGAGGTGGCTTGCGAAGTGTCTAGTTGTGGAGTACAAATCGTTTGATACTGCTGACAGTATAGAGACTGCTCTGTATTAAACGTGCTAGAATTCAGCGCGGTGGCTTGCAAAGTGTCTTGTTGTCTAGAATTCAGCGGGTATCTTGTGTTTTTTCTGGATTCCTTACGAGGCGATACACTGGCAAAGAAACGAGTGAAAGCCGGTAATATCGGACTTTGAATGTGTCCCCCCCCCCAACATGAGGTGATACAGATGCAATGCGGAAAATTTAACCCGCTGGTATATTTTGAAGGGCATCCCCATTGTGCTACAGAACGGCAAACCATTTAGAGGATGCTGAGGCATTGGGCAAACGTCATCGACCTTGATTGGTATACTGAGAAGAAGCTGGACCTGCATGGCTGCATTCCGTGTGTGTGAAAATTGCATGTGCTAATTTTGAGAGGATCGCACCACTGTAAATGCTGGTGTGATAAGAGGGTTTGGTGCTGGTTTAATAAAAAAAAAAGGTCTTGACAAACTTTTGGAATTGGTATACTTTAGTTGCTGGCAATGCTATGAACCAATTGCTTTTCTTTTGGAATTGTTTTAGTTTAATATTGTTAGTATATCAGGAAAATTGTTTGTGTTGAAAGGAATATATTTTTGGGTTGTTTTGGTTAGTTAGTACAATTAATAGAAAGTCTAGGGTTTATTTTGGAAGTTTGTGATGGCTCATATATAAGCCAAAAACCCTTGTGCAATAACACAACTTTTCAAGGTCTTTTTGACAAATTTTCCAATTCCTCTCATTTTCAAGTTGGTATCAGAGCCTCTGCCGATCCAGAGGTGACCCAGCTCCGCCCGCGCCTCCGCCCACGCCGGCCCCACCGCCAGCCCGCGTCGCCGTCCTCCGGCCCCGCCAGCACCGCCGTCTGCTCGCCTGCCCGCGCCTCCCGCCGGCCGCCGCTCGCACGCGCTAGCAGCAGCGCTGCTGCTTGCGTGCTGCTTGCTGCAGCTGCTGCCTTGCTGCTGCCGGCTGCGCTGCTAGCTCCGGCGCCGCCTGGGTGGCTCCTGCGCCGTCCTGCTGGCTGGTCTCGCTGCCCTGCTGGCTGGCCCCTGCCGGCTGCTGCTGCCTCGCCGGTAAGTGATGGCTAGGGTTTGAAAAAAAAAAAAAAAAAAAAAAAAAAAAAAAAAAAAAAAAAAAAACAGAAAAAAGGGGAGGGGATGTATGGTTTGAGTTTGTATTAGTAGTTGGTATTGATTAGTGCCTAGGTCAAGGGGTTGAGTTTGTACGATGTCGGAGAACACTCTAGAGGTGTTGAAGGGGGTAGATCCGGAGGTACTGAAGGTGTTGGTAGGGCTCATACAAGGTGTGAGTGCTAAGACTAGCACCTCGGGAGGCGATTCAGTACAGGTGAAGGTGGATTTGCCTCAAGTAGAACTCAAATTGGATGGACCGGGCACATATCTGAGTTGGTCTCGAAGGATTGAGACCGCTCTTGTCGGGAGGAAGCTGGAGGGCTATTTGAGTTGGGATGAGGCAGCCGGTGGCGTGGGTGGCGAAGGGGAATGGAAGGCTACCCATGCACTAGTGAAAACCTGGCTGCTTAACTCCATGACGCAATCGATTGCCACGTCTGTAGATGGCACTTTTCTTGTGAAGGATATATGGGCCAAGCTGAAGAGGACATATGGTGGTGCAGAGAACCATATGCGTGTGTTCCAGATTCAGCAGGAGATCAATGCGGTGGTCCAAGGTGACAGGACCATCCAAGAATACTCGCTAGAGCTTGCGAAGTTGTGGGGGGAACTGGACTACTTCTCACAAGTGTCGACCTGCTGTGACCCGAACTGCAAACAGGAGGAGTTTCTGATGCAGATGAGGACTATGCATTTCTTGGGTCACCTGAACTCGACCTTCCATCAAAGGAGGTCAGTTTTATTGGCCCAAAAGGAGGTTCCCTCGTTGGATGAGGCCGTTGCAGCCATGATACAGGAGGAGAGCCGCTTGCAGATACACACTGAGCAGAGTGCGGTTGTGAATGCACGGTCTGCACTGGGGGTCCGTGCGGGTGAGGATGCACGGTCTGCGTGGGGTGTATCAGGCTCAGGTATGACAGGTACACAGGGGGAAACCCGCAGGTGTTTCAATTGTGGGGAGACAGGGCACTTGATGAAGGCTTGTCGGAAGCCTTGGAAGGATAGAGATGTGAATAGCAGGGGGCAAAATGGAGGCCGCGGGCGTGGCCGTGGCGGTAGAAGAGGAGGAAGAGGGGGCAACCGGGCAAATCTGATGGTTGCAGAGGAAGGAGAAGAGAGTGGTACGGGACTATCAGAGGAGGATATGATAGTCAAGGCTGCCTCGCAGATAGTCATGAGGAGGCAGAAAGAGGCGGAGAAGGAGAAAGGGGGAGCTGAGGAAGACGATTGGGTAGCGTACGCAGCCGCCCATGCTCAGGATCCACTTGCCTTGGCTACAGCTCCCTTCACTCGATCCTCCGATTGGATCATTGATTCCGGTGCTTCTCGCCACGTGACCGGTACTGCTGGTGAGTTCTCCTCTTATACCCCTCTAGCAGTGCCAGACAGTATTCAGACGGCCGATGGTACGGCCCAGCCCGTAGTAGGTAAAGGTACTGTGAGTTGCACCAACACTTTGACTTTGTCTAATGTTTTGCATGCTCCATCTTTTCCTGTGAATTTGTTATCTATTAGTGCTATTATCTCACAACTAAAGTGTGTGGTGTTGTTTGATGACCCAAAGGTGATCTTCCGAGAGAAGGGGACGGGCAAGGTACTTGGGACTGGCACGCTGCATAAAGGGTTGTGGTACGTGGATGAGAGGAAGATGGGAGCAGCTCTTGCATCAGTAGTGGATAAAGTTAGTTTTGGGAAAGGGAATGAGGAGAAATTATTGATGATGTACCATATGCGTTTAGGTCACCTCTCATTTCCGGTTTTGGAGAAAATGTATCCCGAGATATGTAAAAGTGTGAACTCAGAAATGCTAGTATGTGATGCGTGTGAGTTAGGTAAACATACTAGAAGTTCCTATGCTAGTTCGGGTAATAGGTCATCTCGTTGTTTTGAATTGATTCACTCTGATGTATGGGGACCTTGTCCCACAACCACTTTAAATGGATTCAGATATTTTGTTACCTTTATTGATTGTTATTCTCGAGTAACCTGGTTATACCTGATGAAAAATAAGAGTGATGTCTTTTCTTGTTTCCGAGACTTCCATAAGATGATTCAAACTCAGTACAATGCAGTGATACAGGTATTGAGATCTGACAATGGTACAGAGTATACGAACAAGGCATTTGCCGATTATCTGTCATCTCAAGGGATACAGCATCAGACCACGTGTCCATACACCCCCGAGCAGAATGGGGTGGCGGAGAGGAAGAACAGACATCTCTTGGAGGTAACCCGCAGCATGATGATCTCGATGAATATCCCGAAGTTCTTGTGGGGGCAAGCGGTCAAGACAGCAGCATACCTCATCAACAGAATGCCATCACGGATTCTAAATTGGAAGTCTCCGAGGGAGATGTTAAAAGGTATGCCGAAAGATACCCTACCTTTGAGAATATTTGGGTGTGTGTGCTTTGTGCACGACAACAGACCAAACGTGGGTAAGTTAGATCCGAGGTCAGTAAAATGTGTGTTTGTTGGTTACTCACCCACTCAGAAAGGTTATGTGTGTTGGAGCCCGGTGGAAAAGAGGATGTTTGTAAGTATGGATGTCACATTCAGAGAACAGGAATCATACTACCAACTGAAGGAGACACCATCCTGCGGAGATCCATTGGATATGGAGAACGCGAGGCAAGGAGGTGAGAGTAGTGGTAGTAAGGGGAAGCCAGTTACGGTAAGTGTAGAACCGAACATGGCCAGTGTTGAGCCAGAGTGTGAGAGGATTGAGGCGAGAGGTGCGGGGACTCAGGTCCAGGGGGAGTCCAGGTATGGTGAGGTGTATGTGAGGAGAGGGAAGCAGAAAGAAGGGAACGTGATGATACCGTATGTGCCAAGTCCCTTGTCCCAGCCTAACCCGACTTCGGAGACACCTACACCACATGATTCCCAGCTGGAACATACAGGTGATGTTGTTCCTCTCTCTCCTCTCTCTCTACCCATATCTCTTAGGAAAACTCCACGAAAGAATGCTGGAGTTCCTCCCAATAGATATGGGTTTCCACACGATATTGCTAACTCTGTCTCATACTCATCACTGTCACCGGAATATGGAGCATTCATTGCATCATTAGACATTGTTGCTATTCCAAAGTGTTGGCAGGTTGCAAAGGAGGATCCGAAGTGGAGAGCGGCGATGATAGAAGAGCTAGAGGCCCTTTGTAAGAACAAGACTTGGGATCTCGTGTCACTACCACTGGGAAAGAAGGCTGTGGGATGCAAATGGGTATTCACAGTGAAGCAGAACCCAGACGGGGTGGTGGAGCGCTACAAGGCTCGGCTTGTTGCGAAGGGGTACAGTCAAACCTATGGTATTGACTATGATGAAACATTCGCGCCGGTAGCGAAGATGAGCACTGTAAGAACCCTGATCTCACTAGCTGCCAACCAGACATGGAAGATGCACCAACTCGATGTGAAGAATGCCTTCCTTCATGGGGACTTGCTGGAGGAAGTGTATATGGAGATCCCACCCGGATTTGGCACAAATCAGACGACGGGAAAGGTATGCAAGCTCCAGAAATCTCTCTATGGTCTAAAACAATCTCCTCGAGCTTGGTTTGACAGGTTCAGGAGAGTGATGGTAGGCTTGGAGTACAGACAGAGCAATGCAGACCATACGGTGTTCTTCAAGCGGTGTGGGAGTCACATCACGATCCTCGCAGTCTATGTGGACGATATGATTGTCACGGGTGACGATGAGGCAGAAATTGCTCGGTTGAAGGAGCAATTAAGCAAGGAATTTGAGGTAAAGGATCTCGGTCAGTTGAAGTACTTTCTCGGGATCGAGATAGCGCATGGTGAGCAAGGGATTGTGTTGTCCCAAAGGAAGTATGTCCTGGACCTGCTCACGGAGACGGGTATGCTTGGATGCAAACCGGCGGTCACTCCAATTGATCCGAAGCTCAAGTTGTGCGCGGATGCGGGAGAACCCGCAGACAAAGAGAGATACCAGCGATTAGTTGGACGTCTGATATACCTCAGTCACACTAGACCGGACATCTCGTTCGCGGTAAGTGTGGTGAGCCGTTACATGCATGACCCGCGCAAAAGTCATATGGATGCTGTGTACCAGATCTTGAGGTACTTGAAGAATGCCCCAGGGAAAGGCTTGTTGTTTGAGAGAAACAAGCACTTGAACATTGAAGGGTATTGTGATTCTGATTGGGCCAGTTGTGCTGATGACAGGAGGTCCACATCAGGATATTGCATGTTTGTTGGGGGTAATCTCGTCTCATGGAAAAGCAAGAAGCAGTCAGTGGTTGCGAGGTCCACAGCCGAGGCCGAGTACAGGGCCATGGCCTTAGGAGTTGCAGAAATGTTGTGGTTGAAGAGCCTACTCGAAGAGCTGGGTATGAGTCAAGACACCAAGATGAAATTGTGGTGTGACAACAAGTCGGCAATCAGCATAGCCAACAACCCAGTGCAACATGATCGAACAAAGCATATCGAGATCGATAGATTCTTTATCAAGGAGAAGCTCGACAATGGACTACTGGAGTTGAACCATGTTGCAACGGGAGATCAAGCGGCCGACTGTTTGACAAAAGGGCTCAGTTCTTTTGATTTAGAAAAAGGTTGTAACAAGATGGGCTTAATAGATTTATTTCGCCCATCTTGAGGGGGAGTGTTGAAAGGAATATATTTTTGGGTTGTTTTGGTTAGTTAGTACAATTAATAGAAAGTCTAGGGTTTATTTTGGAAGTTTGTGATGGCTCATATATAAGCCAAAAACCCTTGTGCAATAACACAACTTTTCAAGGTATTTTTGACAAATTTTCCAATTCCTCTCATTTTCAAGTGTTTGGAATTGATATAGTTTACTAAGAGGATGCATAAGGCACTACTATGTGATGAACAAAACATTCCTGGCCCTGTTATACTGCCAAGCACCAGTAAGCTAAATGACATCAATCAACATACATGTGGGTGACCTCTTTTGTTGTGGAAGTACTAGCTGTTTAAGTTTATTTTCCTTTTCGTTCTTTTTTCTTGGACAGAACTGTGACTGTCTCTGTGCACACTTTTTGACAGTTTGTGCAGAATTAATGCAACATTAGTTCTGGCAGCTCATGCAAAATCTTGTCGAAAAGAGTGCATTTTAACAGATTATACATTTAATCTCTTTTCGTACAGAATTAATATAATCATATTGGGTAAACAATATTAATTTCAACAGATTATGCATAATTATGCAATTAATTTTGAATTCCAAATTTGAATGCACACTGTCACAGTCCCATATATATGCACTCTTTTTTAATGGTTATACTTGCCGTTAGCATTTTACCTTGAATTGATCACTATCTTTTAACTGTTGTGAGTTTGATAACACATTATGAATGCAGTGTTCTTGTTATAGACAGAAAAAGTTTTCAACAGTTCGTGCAGAATTAGTACAATCGTATTAGGTAAAACGACATTAATATTTGGGTAAACAACATTAATATTTGGGTGAGCAACATTAATGTCAACAGCTCATGCAAAATTAAGTTTGACAGTTCGTGTATTGGGTAAATTACAATATAAATTACAAGTTTTCAATAGATTATGCATAATTATGCAATTAATTTGAAATTGAAAATTTTATGATCGCCACTATATATAAGATTTGGGAAAGTTTTAAGTACATTGTTAAACAATATTAATTTTGAATTGTTTTGAATTTCAAATTTTAATGCATACTGGATGTTACAATTTTTTCAATTAAAATGATAATCAGGAAGTTTGGTGCAGCCTTCCTCTTTGGTGTTCCTGCTTGACCAAGACACAGCATTAAAAAAGAAGAACAAAAATTTGTTATATATGAAATGAAAACAGTAATTGCATTTGACATTAATTTGTGAGTCAGAAGTTATTACAGTGGAGTAACATCTGCAGTTGGAGAATAAGCAAGAACATCAATGACAAGCCCAGATTTCACAAACATTCCTCTACAAATCAAACCGTATGTGCAGATCAAATTAAGAGATTGGAGTTAGTCTTAAAAATCATTACTAGCCATTATATGAACTAACAATAGAAAAAATGAAGGGAAAAGTGAGAAGTCTCATCGCTAAACTGTGGGTGACGGACGCAGCATTGGCAATGTTCTTAGCCGAAGCACACTGTGCCAGAAAAAAAAAACAGTAAATAAATTAAAAAAACTCTGAGCGAATTTCAAAACCAAATTTAAGAAGATATGAGGAATACTTATTATTTGCGTAACTACCTCGTGTTAAAGGGGGTGACATTTTTTTGAGGTTGTTTCCGTCTGTCATTTTTGCATGTCCATTCTCAAAATTTTTCTCCATCTGAAATAGCAGTTTCAACATCTTTTGGAAGGTTGTGGTGGGTAACTATATATAACGAACATTGCTAATGCTGGGATGATGGACCAGCAGTATATGGTTTTCAAATTTGAATTTTAAATTTTGAATCTAGCCCAATCAATATACGCAGCAATTTTAAATATGGGAATGTATAAACTGTTTTGATCCGGCCCAATATGAAACCAGACAGCAAATGCACACAATAACTGTTCTAAAAAAACCGGGCCGCTCATGAATCCTTGAAAGGAGCCTGCCCGTCATCCCAATGCCACTGGCCCACAAGAAGCACGAATTTTGAAGCAAAATCCAGCACATCAATGGGTCGGGGGGCAAAACTCGTATATTCATATCACTACTCTTGCAAACAAATCTCACAACTATGCTTACTTGACCAGCGGCTACGGCCACAGTTCATTCTGGCCGCAACGATCAGAATGATATGCATATCACGGTTTTACCGTGCTATACGGTCGGTACCTGCATCACCGTAGCCGGACTCTATATATATATATAATATATATAAGCAAATATACTGTGAGTTTAAGCTCACGGAGCTCTTCCGTGAGCGCATCTCCAAAAACATATCAAATCACCTTCAAATTTTAATTTATATAGCTCAATAGATTCTTTATATCAAAAGCTTATGGGATACAAAAAAATTTTCCATTTTTGAAAATTTTGAAGTATTTGTTTGAGATTTTTTAAAAATGACTATCCAATATTAATAAAATAATAAAGTTTTATTTATCAGTTTTAAAAAATCTCAAATAAATGCTTAAAAATTTTTAAAAATGGAAAGTTTTTGTATCCCATAAGATTTTGATATAAAGAATTTATTGGGTCATTATAAATCGAAATTTGGATATAATTTGATATGCTTTTGGAGGTGTGCTCACGGAAGGGCCCCGTGAGTTTGGTGTTCCTTAAATTTTAAAAGCTTAAATCGTGTATATTCCATAAGTTTATTTTGCTAACCACTTAATGAAAATTTTCAGGAAACTGTATAACATTTGCCAAAAAGAAAATATCCAAAATATCGGGTTTATGGATCCTGCACGAATTAATGCTACTCAGTTGAGAATCGAAGAGCAAGTCACAATAACCTACATGGCTGAAACGATGCAGTCACAACGGACTATTCTCGCACCATACTTTGAGGAGTTAAGTAGTTCTATATAATTAGTTCAATTATTTCTGTTTTTCTTATACAACTTCTAAATGCTTTTCTTTTCCTTTTTTTTTTATGAAAATGTAGTCACCACTGGGTGCTGCTCGTGATTAAACCAAGTGAAGGAACAATTTATGTCCTCGATTCCCTAAGCAATAGAAGGGATAAAAATTACGTTATCAAGGATGCATTTTTACAGTAAGCTTTCTATTAGTACCTTTATTTCTATGGATTTACTTGTAACTAATTAATGTCATCAGTTGTACTTAACAGTTCATTTATTCCTCTTGTACTAAATCAATTATCAGAGGTATGCAAGGAGCAGCAACTTTTAGTTGGATTACTGAGTAGTCGGTAAACATATGTATATATATATACAATAAATTTAGTGATAACAAATTTCTAGTCTACTATTCAAAATGATTCCTTATAGAATTCATTCTTCGTATTACAGTCCCCACAACAGATGGATGGATTTGAGTGTGGCTATTATGTAATGAAATTAATGCAAGACATAATCACCACAAATCGTGAATTTCCAAAGGTACTTTAAATATATTCAATTTGAATACATTATTTATTCTAAGGGAAGGTTCAAGTGCCTCCATTTTTTATTTTCTAGTAACTCAAACTTCAAAGCTAATTTTTCAAATGCAAAACCGTTAGATTTTTTTTCTTGAGGCATTGATACTGTTAAAATTTTTAATTTATGTAGGGCAGTCTTCCCCAAAATTATACTGAGCATGAAATTGATTCAGTGCGCCAGTCATGGATTAATTTTTTTCTTCAGGTACAAATTGGCATTAGAAACTTATCATCCATTTTTTTTGGGTTGTATGTTGCAATAGTTGCTGCTAATGCTTTAAAAATTTTAACGGCTTTGGATATATATCCAAGCGAATTATAAACTAGAACAAAATTGATATAAACTTATAAACCCTATCAAAACTGCATCACAAATCTGACACTATTTGTTTCTTATATTTTTAGGCCAATTGGTAAAATAGTAAAATACAGAAAGATATGCACTCTATCTCGATATGTTGCAAATTCAAAATAATTCTGTCTGACTTTCTAAATACTACAATGTAGTTATTACATGCCAAAGCATTCAAAAGTGACTGTCAACAGAGTTGGGAGTTACCCATTGCTTCAAAAGAGGCAGAAGAAGGTACTATATCGTTCCCATTTTTTGAAGTGTTAACATTGCAGCAAATGACTTTACTATGATTATAAATATAATTTAAATGTCAACTCTACAGTAACTCTGCTTCCTGGTATAGTACACTAAAGAGCTCTTAAAATTGTTGGACAATTCAATTGCTCTGATGCTAAATTGTTGGATATATTTCCGGTGGAACCAAAACACAGCACAACATGTACTAATACAACACGTACGCAAAATAAAATTACAGGATACTCTTTTATACAACTTGGCACTTAACCAAGATGTTACTAACCAGTATCCACTATCCGTAAATGCTAACTATAATTAACAACCTATTACTAACTACCACGTACACAATGACTCCGAAATTAACTAATCTATTATTGGACCCATGATCATCATGATCTACACGTACTAACTACCACGTACACCCATATGTCATGCGTACACACACACACGACTAAAGGAACTGAGACATGCCGTGATTCTGGATGACCAGCAACCACTTGTTTTGTACACACATATACACATACTACTAAAGGAATGGAGACAGAATGAATCTCGATGCATGTGTACAGCTTGTTTGGTTTTACACACACACACACATACAAACTATTAAAGGAATCGAGACATGGCATGACTCTCGATGGCCATGAACCACTTGTTTGGTTGTGGTGTTTATGAAGGATCTGAGGTTTAAACTGTCAGGCAAACTTGCAAAATATTTCAGCAGAAGAAATCAATTCCTTCGGACCATATGAATCAACTTGATAGATGCCCCTGCAAAATATAAGATATCACACCTGTTTATAATCCTATGCATAATAGCATGATTGCTCCATCTCTCTCATATTTATTGTGTAATTTTAAACAGGGAGGAGTTCAAAGATGAGAAGATGCCTGATGTGAGGAGTCTAGATATCCGCAACTTCCTATGAAGAGCTTTAAGAGAATCTGGCCTCTATTTTGTTTTTTTTTTGTTTGTTTAGTTTCATTTTGACTTGAGATCTCTCTGGATTGAGATAAAGGATGCTACATTTAAACTCTAATAAATTGTGGTGGAACCATGTACAAGGCTTGGAGCTGTAATCTTCTTTTTTCTTTCCCCTTGTTTTTGTTCCTGATGCTTCATCAGCTGGTACTTTTTATCCGGCCTTTCCAGGCTCTCCTATGAGCCTTTTGGTTATCTCACTACAACGCATTTGCCTTATTATGTGGGCTAAACTTCATTTTGAGAACACCAAAATGTAGTAAAATATTTAGAAATTTTAGAATCGAAATAGTGGTGGTCTTGTCATAACTGGTGGAGGTGCAACGTAGAGTTCAAGGTTGCAGTAAAATTTTTCAACTACATACTTTGTGTTAGTTTGTTCTCTTTTACATGCACAAGAGGTTCAACGAATAACATATCAGCTTTTGTTAATAATTTTGTAATTTGGTACATTAATTTATCAGCGGTGATAATATTGTGGCATTAATTAATCGGGCCTGATAACTGCACCCCTTAAAAATCTTCTTTAACCGCATCCCAATATAATTTTACATTTCCCATATGATAACAGAAAAAGTGGTTATACTAACATGCAAAAGTATTTATACTAACTATTAATATAGTTTATACAAATAACTAAATATGTATTAAAGAGCCGGAGCAATGGAGGTGTGACCGGAGATGGGGGCGGAGGTGCGGCTGGAGGGGGGCGGAGGTGCGGCCGAGGGGTGGTGGAGGTCCGGTGGAGAGGGTGGAGATGGGCGGAGGTGATATGGTGGTGGAAAATAAATCAATGGAGGAAGAAGAATGAAAGAATAAGAATGGGGTGCAAATAAGGAGTGTAGTTAAGGGGGATAAAAATAATTTCTCTTAATTAATTGAGGAGAGATCAAATAACCATGTTTTTTTATCACCAATCGATGAGCATGAAATTAAACCTTAAATAATTACATTTTAAATTCTTAAATAACAAAAATAATTGGTAGAATATATTGTATATATCATATTTGATGTGTATGCAAAAAATTATAGTATTTTGATTTTATTTTCACGTGCATCATTAACAAAATTCAACGGTTCAAGTTTTATGATTTTTTCTTCTCTCTTCATGACTATCGAAATAATACTAGAACTTTCTCATTTTTTATGTATATGTTATTGAGATAATAATATAGAATCATGCTTTCAAAAAATGGAGTTAAAACTTCGTTTTAACCGTTAAAACGGATTTTGTATACCGTGGCGTTAAGTTTTCTAGTAAAAACTTATTTCACGGGTTTTTGTCATTTAGCGGTTTTAACTTCAATTTTAACCGTATAAACCATTTTATTTGGAAAGTGTTTACACGGTTAACATTAGAGGTGGCAAATCGGGCGGGTGGGTCGGGTTCGGTTTCGGGTCGGGCGGATCGGGTCAGTTTGACTTTCTAGAATATCTCAGATCAGGTCAGATCGGGTGATGGGCGGGTCGGGTCGGGTCAATTTTAATATCTACTTTTTTTTATCGTATGTTGATTTGAGTTGGATTGGATGCTATTTGATCTCGGGTCGGGTCGGGTTCGGATCGGGTCGGGTCGAGTCGGGTCAATTTGACTATCTGAAAAATTTCGGGTCGGGTCGGGTTCTACCACCTCTAGTTAACATTGTAATAGCCATTTTTTTGCTTTTAATCATTTCACCTGAGGCCCAGCAAAATATTTCCTACTTGTTGCTTCCATTGCGATGTTGACTCTTTTGATTAAGTTGACAAAAAAAAATATATATGTTGAATGTGTATACTCATTTTGTTCCAACTGCTTACTCAAAGCTTGAACTATTATTTTTTTTTTTTATCATCGTTTGTTTGGATGTAATAGTCTGGTTGAATTTATTGTTATACTTAATTACTTTTGAGTACTCAATTAATGTTAATTCATGTCGTAGTTCTTTGTTTTTACTCAATTATTAGGTATGATGATATGAAAAGGCTTTGCTTGGTCTATTTCATTATGTAAAATTGATCTTAAATGGTAATCCGTTTTTTGATTTAACGGCCGTGTAAATCTATTTTAACGTCAAACCGTTAAATGGTCACTCCACCGTTAAGACCCGTTAAACGTTTTTTAGAAGCTTGTATAGAATACATCTAACGATTTAGATTTGTCAATTTATATATAATAAAAAAATGATCACCATAGACACCAATACCCAATAACCATGGATCCCTCCTCCAATTAGTTAGGGTGAAGTTATTTAGTTTTAGAACGATCGCGAATTGGGCGATCTGTAATTTCTGGGATAAAAATAAAATCATTGCTGCTCGATTGAATAATTGGTAGGACATATCTCTGTAAATCTATAATGGTCAGGTAATGCAAATAAATGATCTTTAGGGCAGAATTGCAAATGTGGAGACAAAAGACTTAAGAATTAAGCAAGCAAGCTCGCGTAGTTTGGTTGCAAACGGCAAGACTCCACGATCTACTCGTGCATGTATCCCAACCGTGGGTGCATTTATGATATTGTTTTCTGACCGTCCGATTAAACTTCAGAAGATCTGGGGTTCTTCATCCGGACCTTTGATTTCCGATCCAACGGTGCATGATAGCAGCTTCTGCCGGTATTAAGCATCCTCAACCTGTATCTACCACAGAATTAACACAGGTACTTTATTGGTCAAGGTCTTCATGGGCGGTCTCTTTTTCTTTTCCTTTTCTTTTTTTTTTATTGAGGATCATGAAACGACACTCACACACGCTTCCAGTCGTCACAGTCACTGCTCGACCTACTTTCCCAATTCCATCGCAAAACCTCGATCCTGATTTCCAACAGCACCAATGGAGATGACGGCAATCGGATGGGCCGCGTCTCCTATTATCCGCTTCATGATCGACAAAACACTCGGTTACCTCAAGAAGCCGTTGAAGCGCACATACGGAATGGAGGCTGATCTCGAGAAGCTGAAGCAAATTCTTCCTGAAATTCAAGCTGTTGTGTCAGTTGCTGAAACACTGAAGGTTGTCAATCCGCACCAGGTGGATTTACTCCGGAAGATGAAGGAAGCTGTGTATGATGCTGAGGATGTTGTGGATGAATTCAACTACCGACTGCTCGAAGCCGAGGCAGCAAAAGAGGAGGACAGTGTGGCAGAGAAATTAGGTGCCATGCTCCTGACAGCTGGGAAGCGCCTTGTTGGCGCGGATCCATTGCAGACGAGCCTCTCCAAGGCTATTAAGGGCTTGGAAGGGGTTGACAAGACTGCTAAAGCTTTTATTCGTGCATGTAACCTTGAGAAAACTGCAGATCAAGGTCTGCAAAAGCTCTTTCCTTTTTCTCTTAATTTCCAAAATGTAACTTTATAATTGAGTAAATTACGTCAATGGTCCCTAAAGTATCACCATTTTACCAAATCGGTCCTTAAAGTTTCAAAAGTACCAATTTGATCCTTAAAGTATTGATTTGTTACCAATTTGGTCCCTAAAGTTTGGGATGTACCATTTTGGTCTTTAAAGTTTCACTAACATATTGTTAATGCTTGATGGCTTGATGCATACGTAAATAAAATCAACATGATATAATTTTTTGTGTATACATAAAATATGGTATATACAACTTATTCTATCAATTACTTTTGTTATGGAAGAGTTTAATATGTATTTATTTAAGATTTAATTTCAGGATTACCGATTGGTCATCAAAAACATGGTTATTAATTTATTAATTGGTGCATATACGTATTTACTTTCTACTCTATAATTTATTAATTGATTTATGTATTTTATTTTTGTGATGTTGAGCATAAAAATTCAGTTGGACTCTGGACTACGAACTTGTGTAACAAAAATATTGCCTCTTCGAGAAATATTTTTATTAATATAATGTTCATTTGTTAGTTCAGTCAATTAATTGTTTAATTTTTTTATCTCATCAATATTCTAGTAAAAAACTATTTATATAGATGTTATATACTGAAAGCAGGTCAAAGTTCTGGGCCACAACAGGCTCACACGGCAAATAATAGAGTGACAACCAGCATGAAGCATGAAAATAAGTTCGTGGGGCGTGATGCTGATATTAACAACATCGTGGATAAAATCAAGGAGCAGGCTGATTGCAGTTCCGCTCGCCCTCTTGTTATCTCAGTTGTTGGTGTTGGTGGAATTGGGAAAACAACGCTAGCCCAATGGGTTTACAACCATCAAGAAATTGCATCTAACGTGTCTGATGTGAAGATGTGGGTTAGTGTTGCGAATACTTTTGATCATGACACGGTTACCAGACAGGTATTGGCTGAGGCTAAAAGCGAAAACATTAACAATGGTGCTAGTTTGAACACTGTTCAAAAGGAGATCATAGAATTACTGGGCTCAAAGAAATTCCTTCTTATATTGGATGATGTGTGGGTTGATGAGAAGAAAGACGAGAATAAAGTTAACAATAGGGAGACATGGAAGAAGTTCTTTTCTGTCTTTAATCAATGCAAAGGTGGGAGCACAATTATAGTGACCACTCGGTTAGCATCTGCTGTGAATATGATTGGTGATTGCATCAAATTTGATCTTAAAGGGCTTTCAAAGGAGGATAGTGAAGAACTTTTCATGTCCCATGCTTTTCCTGAAAGGGTTGGCAAAAGCACAGAACTGGAGGCCATAGGTAAGGACATTGCAGAGAAATTGAAGGGTTTACCATTGGCACTTAAAGTTGTTGGAATGCAGCTAAAAGGAAATCACAGTATCAAGGATTGGAAAAACATTCTCAGAAACACTGTATCAGCAGCAGGAAATGTCATGGATATCCTAAAATTGAGCTATGATCACCTCCCTTCACATTTAAAGCCTTGTTTCGGTTACTGTAGCTTGTTCCCCAAAGGTTATCACTTTACTGAAAATGAAATTAATCAACTCATCCACATGTGGATTGCACAGGGTTTTATTTATAACAAGGATAGATCTGATGGTAGTTTGGAAGACATAGGGCGAAGCTATTTTAATAATCTATGCTCAAGATCTTTCTTTCAGCTAGCAGAATATTGGTATATGCCGACCAGCTGTTATGTGATGCATGACCTAATAAATGATCTTGCGCAATTTGTTTCCAGGGAGGAGTGTTGGCAAATACAAAGTCAAAGTCACCAGAGTAATAGCCCATCAACTCTGTTACGTCATGTATCTGTATCTAGTACTGATTTACATGTTCTTAGTAAAAAAATAAGGCTAGATAAGTTGCGAACTCTACTGATTTTAAACAGATCTGAAGGACATGTCTGCACCCAAATGGAGGGCGCGATACTGGCTTCACTAAAAGGTGCTAGGGTGTTGGATCTTTCCGGATGTTGCATTGAGAAGTTGCCAGAAACCATTGAACAAATGATTCACCTACGCTACCTTGCTTTTGACTCCACTTCTACATTGCTACCAGAAGCATGCTCTAGGTTATTCAATCTACAAGTTGTTTGCATGGCAGTTCATAGATCTAAACCAAGGGGTGGTGTAATATGCAAAAAGGGCCTTGATGGTTGTGCACCAAAAAATATGAGTAGCCTTAATAACCTGAGTCATGTATATGTACTAGATAGATACCTAGTTGAAATAACAGGTCACTGGAAAATACCACAATTCCACGGAAATGCTGTCTTCACTCTGAATCTTGACAACAAATTAGAAGATATACATGACATAGGTTTTCAAGGAAACCTTGCCATTAAAAAACTTGAGAATGCTGGAAGTAAACATGATGATCTCAAGCCAATAATTTGCCAAAATGAGCTAATGAAAGAATTGAAACTTGAGTGGTGTTCATCTGCTCCGATTCCAAGAAACAATTATAATGATAATGTTGTGCTTGAATTCCTACTGCCACCTTCAAACCTCTCCAACCTACAAGTTTGTGGCTATCGTGGTTCAAAGTATCCTTTCTGGTTAAAGAAAAATTATCTCACCAGTTTGAGCTCCTTATGCCTAACAAATTGTAGGGAATTGAGGGAACTCCCCCCATTGGGACAGTTGCCCAAATTGCAAGATCTAGAGCTTTCTGAGTTGAATGCAGTAGAAGAAATCTCCCAAGAATTTTATGGAACAAAAGATGCTTTTGGATTCCCGTGCTTGCACTGGCTTAAGCTGGGATACATGCAAAATTTGGTAGAGTGGAGTATTCCAGAATTTAATTATCTCACCAATTTGAGCTCCTTATGCCTAAAAAATTGTAGGGAATTGAGGAAACTCCCCCCATTGGGACAGTTGCCCAAATTGCAAGATCTAGAGCTTTCTGAGTTGAATGTAGTAGAAGAAATCTCTCCAGAATTTTATGGAACAAAAGATGCTTTTGGATTCCCGTGCTTGGAGTGGCTTAGGCTGGGATACATGCAAAATTTGGTACAATGGAGTATTCCAGAATTTAATTATCTCACCAGTTTGAGTTCCTTATGCCTAACAAATTGTAGGGAATTGAGGGAACTCCCCCCATTGGGACAGTTGCCCAGATTGCAAGAACTAGAGCTTTCTAAGTTGAATGCAGTAGAAGAAATCTCCCCAGAATTTTATGGAACTAAAGATGCTTTTGGATTCCCGTGCTTGAAGTTGCTTAACCTGGGATGCATGCAAAATTTGATAGAGTGGAGTATTCCAGAATTTAATTTCCGTCCCCTGTTTCCATTGCTGGAGGACGTGATTATTACAGAATGTTACAAATTAAGGAGAGTACCAAACATATTTCCAGTCACCAAAGGCTATAAACGTTTGTGCATAGATGACAAAGTATTTGATTTTGCTTTTGTATCTTGTTCACTCACGAGCTCCTCTGCAGGACAAGGACAGGACACTATTGAAGAAATAAGAGAAATGATGAGCAAAAAGCTGGGACGATTCTCGAATTTAACATTTTTCATAGTATCTTGTGCGCCCACGAGCTCCTCTGGAGGACAAGACACTTTTGACAAAATAAGAGAAATGATAAGCAAAAGGACGAGACCATTAGTGAAATCAGAATCAGAGCTGTTGCTATTATGGAAAGTAGCAGACATCTCTGGGTTCAAGTTTGTATCTGGTGACATCAAGTCACTCTTTGAAGTACAAACATGCATGTTGGAGATGCTAGATTTCCATAGCCACCCCGAGGTTGTTAAGGACCTTTATATGTTCAATTGGAGATCACTAATGTCAAAAGTTGGATTTACAAAACTGAGCTCATTGGAAAGTCTTAGTATAGAATATAGTAAACATCTCTTATGGTTTAGAGTCCTTCATGAAGAAGAAGTGGCTCTCCTCCCTACATCCCTTAAATCTCTTGCAGTCAAAAACTATCGGGCCACATCCAATTTTTTTTCTAGATGTTTCCAGTCTCTCTCCTCTCTTCTCCAGTTAGAGCTGGAGGATGTTGATATAATTGAAGGGATAATAATTGATCTGCACTGGTTGACTAGCCTTACTGAACTGCGGATAAAATATTGCAAAAATCTGAAGGGCATTAACGGGCTTGAAGCTCTCACATGCCTCACCACGATGGAAATTAAGGGAAGCCCTCGTTTGTCTTGGAAAATAGACCAATATGACTTCCTAAAGCCTTTCTCATCTCTCTCGACATTCAAAATTCGTGGGCTTTATTTTCATTCTTCTAAGTACAACATCCTTGACCTACAGCACTGCAGAGAACTCAAGGTACTGCATATTAGGTACTGCAAGGGAAAATTTAAACTTATTAACTGCAGTGCCCTTACTTCGCTCGCAGAGTTGGTTATATACAAGTGCCAAGGCTTAATTATGGATCCTGTTGAGTTCAGCTTCCTTAAATCCCTCCACAACTTGGAGCTAAAGCTGAATGATTGGGCTCCTCCGCTCCTGCATGGTGAGTAGCTTTTATACATTCATCTCCTTCTCTCTATGTTCTTTTCTATTACAAAAATAATCTTCTCCCTGTGTTTGCTCTGTGGGTGCTAAAGAACTGTCTCACGCTCTCTCTCATATACAGGAGCACCATGGCCTACTGTGCTCTTAGCTTAATGCATATGAGATCATATTCAAATTTATATTTATGTTCATAAACTTTTATATCAACTTGTGGACAAGAAATTTTTCTATTTTTAGAGTTTACAAATATTTGTTTCAGACTTATAGCACCCTCTGTTCCTGAACACTCCCTCTCTGTATTTGTTTCCTGATATTAAATTGTTTCACTTACAATATTCTTGTTTGGATATAATTATCTTTGTTTCCAGAAGTTAGGATCAAACTTTATAGAAATCTTTATGCAGTATCAGTTGTACCCGTTGATTTTGACACATTAGAGCATGCAAATGTGTGAGTAACAATGCACATCTTTAATTGATAGCACTAATCAATGAGCTAGAAACATGTGCATGGGTGATGTTCTTGATCAGAATTATGAATCAAAAAAAAGTCTAACTAAATTGTTGCTTGTATGGTATTATTCAATGTTGGAATTAAGAACTGACTAACTAACCATCTTAGAAGTTCCCCTTTGGAACCAAAATTGAAAGAACATTAATTGAGGAAGCCAGAACAAAGCTAATGATGAGGATTTTTTTTTTCCATCCTTTTGTTGTTGAATTAGTTCTTGCAGTTTTCCTTTTGATATTTTTTCCTCTGTTACTTGGAAATTCATAGATTAGATTAAACTCAAGAAATAAGTTTATGCAGTCTCAATATGCTATTAGGACTACTACAAAAATATTTTGTCAGGAATTCAGTGCATTGAGACGTACAAGAACACTTTGGCTCTAGATGAATAACTTGATTGAAATATGAAGGCAAAAACCCTTCTTTTAAACAAGATAATTAATTGAAACTCGTATCTATTTAGGTTGTCCCACTTTGCTGGAATGCTATCTGTGTACAAATTTGAAAAAAAAAAAACCAAATGGCCTCAAAATTTAATATGTAGTACCCAAAGGATAGGGAGATCTAGAATGATGCTGGAGAACAGCTAACAAAAATATTTTAAAAAAAAAAAGTTTTTTAGTATATAGCTGAAAACAATAAGTCTAGAATTCCTTTTGTTTTGTTGGATCAGGGACCTTTAAGCTTAAATTCTGATCCATTATTTGTTGATCTATCAGAGGGTGCAAATGAAGTACAGGAAACCAAACGTGAAGACAAAGCAGAAAGCAAAAGTAGTGATTGCTCAATAAATGAGTTTTCCAATGGGACAGGATATCCATTGGGGTCTCATCTAATGCTGCATGGTTCCTCATTACAGCCTGAATGCATGAAGGTATCATTCAATGTTATTACCAAAAATGTAAATTTTGTTGCTCTTCCTGTCCAGAATCAAGAGTTACATACCCTCAAAGATGTTGAGGGGGGGATTATAATTTCTCCCTTTTGTGGATAATCGTTGTTTTTATATTTGCAATAAATTACAGCCATCATGCCAGCCGTCAAGACTCGAGACATCAGCACATTGTGGTGCATCAGTATCCCTATTGCGTGAAGAGCTGTTCAAGTGTGTTGAATTTGACAGATTGGGTCCTGATGGCTTGAGTCTTTGTGATTGGATCATTGCTCGTGAAACCTGTGCAAGCATGCCTGAGTTTCATCCCCCTCATGATCTGTTTGGAGGAGATCACAAAATTATTATTACTTACGATGACATCAAGGATCTCATGAAGATGAATTGGCTTAATGTATCAATTCTTCAATTGTATATGATGTGAGTTTGGTGTTCCTTAAATTTTAACAGCTTAAATCGTGTATATTCCATAAGTTTATTTTGCTAACCACTTAATGAAAATTTTCAGTAAACTGTATAATATTTGCCAAAAGAAAAATATCCAAAATATTGGGTTTATGGATCCTGCACGAATTAATGCTACTTACTGGGGAAAGGAAAAACAAGCCACAATAACCTACATGGCTGAAACGATGCAGTCGCAACGAACTATTCTTGCACCATACTTTGAGGAGTTAAGTGGTTCTATATAATTAGTTCAATTTATTCTGTTTTGCTTATACAATTTTTAAATATTTTTTTTCTTTTTTTTTTTATGAAAATGTAGTCACCACTGGGTGCTGCTCGTGATTAAACCAAGTGAAGGAACAGTTCATGTCCTTGATTCCCTATATAGAAGAGATAAAAATTACACTATCAAGGATGCCTTTGCACAGTAAGCTTTCTATTAGTACTTTATTTATGTGGTTTTACTTGTAACATATTCATGACATCAGTTTAAGTTAACAGTTTATTTGTTCCTTGTACTAAATTAATTATCAGAGCTATGCAAGGAGCAGCAACTTTTAGTTGGATTGCTGATTACCCGGTAAACATATATATATATACAATAAATTTAGTGATAACAAATTTCTAGTCTCATATGATCATATCCAAAATGATTACCTATATAATTCATTCTTGGTAATACAGTCCCCACAACAGATTGGTGGATTTGAGTGTGGCTATTATGTCATGAATTTAATGCAAGACATAATCACCACAAATCCTGAATTTCCAAAGGTACTTCAAATATATTCAATTTGAATACATTATTTATTCTAAGAGGAAGGTTTAAGTGCCTCCATTATTTATTTTCCAGTAACTCAAACTTCAAAGCTAATTTTTCAAATAAGAAACCGTTATATTTTTTTCTTGAGGCACTAATACCGTTAAAATCTTAATTTATGCAGGGCAGTCTTCCCCAAAAATATACTGATTCTGAAATTGATTCAGTGCGTCGATCATGGGTTCATTTTTTTCTTGAGGTACAATTGGCATTAGAAACTTATGAGTCCATTTTTTTTTTGGTTTTGTATGTTGCAATAGTTGTTGCTAAATGTTTTGAAAATTTTAATGGCTTGTGATATATAACCAAATGAATTTCAATTTAGAATAAAGGTCAACAAATAACGGATTTAGACTTCATATCTTCACATTGAGAAAGTGTATAAGATTTTCGGCTCTAATTTATCGTAAAGGGGCATAATCTTATACAGAAGTATTCAATCATATTTGTCCTTTGCTGGATTAATGTGATTCAGCCCAAGACTTCAAATTTGTCTAAACAACCCACTATATATTAGCTTATTAGAATTTTCTTATCACTTTGTTAGAAACCGGCTAAACATAAGCTTATGTAAATACTGAAATTTGTATATACATGCAAATAATCTATAATTCTCAATTAGATTGTATGACTCATATTTAAGTCTACCATGTACCATTCAGAAGCTCGTTGAAGAAAAATAGCTGACCTTGTGACATTACCATGAACAGGAAGCAGAACAAAAGATGGAAATTGAGGAAAATAAAGCCATTCAAAATGAGGAGTTTAGACGTGAAGAGGAGCAAGCTGCTTGTGAGATCCTACAGAACCTAAACATTCACAGCAATGTATGTACAATTGACACGCATTTTAATTAACAAAGATTCCATAAGTAATATTATGTATTTTTACTTTGTATTTGTATTACAAGATGGTGCATCATCTTCTAGCTAGGTCTCATAGACCAGACAGCACCATGCAGAGAATATCATAGAAGCAACATGGGTTATATATCTGACTATTGCGATCCAAACATATGAAATGATGCGATGGGGTTGAGTTTATGTTTTAAACTGACAATCAGGAATAAAGTTGATGAAGTGAATTGTGTTGTTTAAGCTTTGCTTAAGGTGTTTATATTTCAATTTTGATGTAATTGTAGTGCGTTAGGAGTCTTGCATTGGTAGTTTGTGTTTTTAAGAGCATTTAATTTTGATGTGTGAATTGAGAAAAAATACGCTCTTATCTATACAGATCAAAATAAATTGATTTCAAAGGCGTTGATGTTATTCAATTAAACAACTCTCTCCATTTTAGTTTTTACAACAAATGAAAAGATATCAATCTTGATATGAAAGACGTCAATGTTGATTAGAATTTACATTAATGAGAAATTAACTCTTTATATATCTAACATTTAATGGTAAAAAATTAGCCAAAAACTAAAAAACATATGTTATGTATTACACGGTATGAGATCAGATTTTAAAAAGGCCCACACAACGAGCGAGTTTCTTACTAGTAATATTAATATATACGATACATGATGTCGATGTTTCTTCCAGAGAAAGAAGTTACAGCCAAGTCACATACAGACATCATTAACAGGTACCTACCAATATTTGTTGCAAAGCATTCACGCTAAGGTGAAAGGTCCGTCAATTTTTATTAAAGCATAACCAGACTGGTTAATATTTATGCATCCTATTTACACAATACACACAAAACAGAAGCCAACTAACCTCTAACACCAACATTTCTTTTTTTTTTTTTTATTTTCTTGTCAACTATACCAAACACTAAAATAAACACAAAATAAAGAAACATTTTAAGTATACCTAAATATTAATTATTTAGGCACTAACTATTCCGCAAGTATAACCCAGCAGTCAGAAACTTCATCAGAGGCTTAAAAGTTAGAACTTCGGAAAGAGAAAAATTATGAAGACATGCCCATAACAGAACTCAACAAACTTGCGTATTCACAAAGCGCATCTGCCTCCTTAGTTACGTCAATATCATAATCAGCCAAGGGGTCACCTCTAAGCTCATTTGTCAGCTCATCCTCCATCTCAGCATCTCTCTCTGCCTCTTCACCTCCAGGGAGTAGGTTTTGATCCAGCTGTTGTTCCTGGAGATCATGGGGTGCGATGCCATCAGATGGGCCGCCTTGTTCTAGATTGCTGACAGTTGATGCAGCAGGATCAGGCACTGCAGTTGGAAATAGGGCATCGCCAATTGCTGCCAGTTGGGTAGCGTCTGTTGTCTGTGCATTTCTATTCCTTCTTGATTCCATATTGGTCTGGAGCACAACCAAATATATGAGCATAATATTAATGCGGTAACACGTTGTCCATTATGTAGAGTTAGAGTTCCCACATAATTGTACTTCAGGTATCTAATGCAAAGTTTTTTAAGCACACACTGACTAATTTTATTCCTAAGATGTCTATGTACTTATGTACTAATCCACAATGATTGATAACTTCAGCTCAAGATTGACAACCATAATGGAAAAAACTCAAAAAGTTTAGTTTCTAAAAACAATGTTAATTTAGAAGCAAATATGAGATATACAGTGTAACTGACTCAAACAATATATGGGAAGTGTTAGCTGCCAAAAAAATATCATGCGCATAATTTTAGCTGGGTGGAGGGAGAGAGAGAGAGAGAGTTATAATGGCAGCCTCTGCCAAGCTTTCAGAGAGAGAGAGAGAGAGTACCTGCAATGCACAGTTTTTCTCAGGATCTGTCAGAACATCTAAAGCTTTCTCCATGTCATTTTCATTAATCCTAAGTGCTTCAGCAGCAAGAGACCTCTCAAATCTGATGTTGGAGATGTGTAAATAAAAGTTCAGATTGATTCCCAGAGAGATACGGAAACAGAAAAGGGATCCAAATTATGCCTGATTATTCAGGACTGGACAAGGGACAGCTAAGCAATTTACCCAATAGAAGCCAGCTCCTTGAGCTTCTCCATATCTACAGCTTTGTTATTTGGAGTCTTTCCATACTGCTTTTGTTCCCTACAAAAATATAAGTATTATGCATTTATGCTAGTAACAAGATCCTTTCAAAAATATTTTTGGTTAAAACCGGAGGGAGTTGGGGGAAGCAATAAACACAAAAGCAAGTTTATGAAGGCGTGTCTAGCATTAATTTCAACCAGCATTGGATTTCTTTTTCTGTCCTTGTGTGAATAAGATAATTGAACTGATTTGCAACATATAAAATTGCAATAGCAATTAGGCGTTTGTTGCTACATGCAGAATACAAAATAGGTATCATCTACAACTAAAAATGAAGTTTGAAAGAAGAATTTCATTGAAATTAAAGTTTACTTGATTTCATCACGCCTTCTGAGGTTCTCCTCCATCCGACGAGTTTCTCTCTCCCTCTCCTCCACTAACAGGTCAACAGCTGACTGTACATCTTGACCAGTCATTCTTAGTGCTCTCTTAGCTGAGCGCTCCTTATACCCCATGCCCATTAGCAGAGACAAAGCTTCATCGGGCACTTGAAGCTACATGGAAACACAACATGCAATTGATCTTTTTAGCTGCCAAAGAAGTTAAGCACGTACCAGGGAACTACTTGTTTTTCTGCCACAAGAGGGTCAAATACTACCAAAAAGAATGCTCTAACCAAAATCAACACAATACAAGTCTGGCAACATCAAGCTCCAAACTGAACAGTCCCTTTAACTCTGACAATCTAGGTACCTGATTATATTTAGCTTGTGCAGAACTGATAAACTCTTGCGATTTTTCGAAATTACCATTGTGATAAGCAACCACACCTTCCAGAAGCTCCAGCCTCAGATATCTGCATAGTAAACATTCTCAAATCAAAATGAAAGAAATAAGTAAGGTATCTACATCACCAACTAGATGTCCAGGATTCTTATTTTGAAATTTTTTTATGACCTTGTAGCTTACTTGAGGCAATTTAAGTACTTGAGAGCTCATTTTAGGTTTAAATACTTAAATAAAGCAATACCAGACCATCTTCCCAAAACTGGGTATCATTCAGAAATTAGTTGCACACATATGAATAGATACTGGATTGGCAAGTATGCAAGCCAGAGATAGGTAACATTCAATAAAAATAACTATTGAATTTTGTGATTAATTCATGTAAATTGAGATAGCGACAAAATAATACCATAAAGATTAATTGAGTAAGATAACTTTATTGGATAACAAGTTAGGCTTTTATAACATGCCTTTACATTCTTGCACAAAAGTCCCTAAAGAAAATATAAATCTCAACACTAATGGGTTTTGAGAAGAGAAATAGAAAAGACAAAAAACTTTCATTCAACTTCTATTCTACAGTCTAGCTCATATCTACATATATGAAGAGTAATCCAGAAAATAAAAATTTTACAATTTTGTACAACAACCCATTTGTTTTAAATGAACCCAAAAGCATTCTTTACAAACCAACCAATCAAAAGTAATGAAATATATAGTATCTTTGGTTTGTAATGGTGCAGATGCATGCAAATATGGTCTAAAACAGTACCCTAGAGGGAAGCAACTTACAGGGCAAGATCAGCTTGACGACCGGCTTGAAGGGCCCGAAACCTAGTGGAGTCTTTGCCATGAGAGCTCTCAAATCCTTTTCGAGCCCTCTCAAGGCGAGCACCAGCAACAGTTAAGCATGAGATATCTCTAAGCATGAAGTAGCACCAAACCATGTCCAATTGGAGTATCGGTACATTGTCTATTAACTGTTGTGAAATAAAATAGTATATAAATATTTATGATCAATTTCTACTATGATTTAGCAGCACAAAGCCTACTATACCGACAGCAGCGATCTCACTTTAATTAAAAAGATGACAAATTATGACATGCATTCTGCAATCTGCCTCTTATTTGAATGAACAACAGAGAATGGGTTAACATTAAAAGGAAATGATTGGTCCACGCTATAGAGAAATATTTTTATGCAACTAGATTACATACTTTTGAGGTACTGAATATTGCAAGAAAACTTTTCCTTTACTTTTCAGTTGGAAGTTGGATTTACCTGTAAAAGCTGTTGATCACATAAAGAAAAGGCCTCCTGTGAACAAAAGGAAACAAATTTGCCTGTCAGAACATTGGAGAAAAGTTCTGTGAAACAATCTTAATGGTCTCACTATTTTAAAAAAAATGGAAGTTGCGTAAATCAAACCTCTGACATAGTTAAAACGTCCAAAGCATCTTTGTAATTTTCCTTCTTAAGCAGACTCTTAGCATTGGCATGGAGCATGAGACCCATCATCAGTGCCCTACACATAGTAAACATCCAATTCATTAATAAAATTGGAATAAGTATCTGAAGATCAGTGATTATTCATAACAAATGCACGTGTAGAGTAGCTACTTACTGTAACAGTAATGATTCAAAACATCTTTTATATTCAAAATTACCCATTTTTACTTAATTGGGTTTCTATTAAGAAATAATAAATTAGTCATCAAGACTTACTACAAACTAATGTACATACTACATACAAAGCTAATTAATTGCCCTTTGAAAAATAATACCTTCTATCGGATTCGGACCCAAACATGACCTTCTTGCCATTCTGATCTTCAAGCTCCATATTATAATCATTTAAAGGAAATGACCCATCGGAATGCCTCTTTGCCATTGATTTCGCCGCCTCCCTATTCAGTTTTTTTTTCCACAAATTCAGCCAACAATTCAGTAATGACGGATTTCCTATTTATATAGATGTAAAATAATTAACTAGGTTCTCTAAATCCCATTCCGCCGGTGCCAAGTAATTTGGTTAAACAGTAGTAAACAGTATAATTCACTATTAAAACCTCAAATTCTTAGAATTACAGTACATACTAATTTAAGGGTTGTTCTTTTATGTATCGGTTAGAGCAACATTTTATTTTGAATCGAGAGTTTCTCATCAAATATGTCCTTTTCATTGTATCTAAAAGACATATTATGGTCATCTGATTATCTGATTATAACAAATGAACAATCCATATTTCATATGGATCAGAATTAGCCTTAATTTAAACTCCAAATAACAATTTAACCACAAAATTAGAGAATAGAAAGAACAACTACCAAATTCTAGTGAGTCTCTTCGCATGTTCCTCTTCATCCTTCGCCTTCCTCGCCTCCTCCTCCACCTCCTTCGCCTTGCCCGCATCCGCCACGCGAGTGGCCAGCACCTTCCCGTTACTCCTCAGCCCCAGCTGCGCGAGCGTGGAACCGCCGTCGTCCCTCAGCACCTTCCCGCCGCAGATTAGGTTAATCCGACTCGGATCGCAGCCGTTCGCCCGGCGCGCCACCTCTGCGCGAAGCCTCTGGACGGTCCACTCGTCCAGCGCGACCTCCAGCGCCCCCGACCACGCGCCCGCCACCCTCAGCTTCGCCATCGGAGGCGTCTCTTCCGGTGGCGGTGCCGATGACGACGATTCTTCCATGGGAAAGAGAAGCAGAAGAAGAGAAGAAGAAAAGAAGGAAGGAAAAGAAAGCTTTTTATTTGTTGTTTTTTAGTGGGTTTTTTAAAGGTTTTTTGGGTTTGGATTGCAGAAGAACAAAAGAGAGTAGAGAAGGGTTTACTGATTTCTTTAGTTTATAGTTCGAGAATCATTCATATCCTCTACTGCGCAGAACCCTGGCCGTTGGATTCGCTTTAAGATTCGTGGAACCTAATCTCAACAAGCTCCCCTATAATCCACATCATTGATTTTCTGTGCAGTACAATACTGCGCAGCAGAGGATAAGCACTCGTTGGAGAATATAGACTTAGCGATGAATTAATGTGATGTTCTGTTATTAGATGGAAGTGTATGGTGGTGAAATTATTTTATTTATTTAGTTCCAATGTATGATTGGAATATGGCTAATAGATTAGATTATTGGAAGCAAAATATTAAAATAGTAATAATGATAGTTGAAAGCTTGTAAGAAAAGGTTTCTTTAGTTTATAGTTGGAGTATATTATATAGACTTAGCGATGAATAAATAATTAATGTGGTGTTCTGTTATTTGATGGAAGTGTATGGTGGGGAAATTATTTTATTTATTTATTTCCAATGTATAATTGGAATATGGCTAATAGATTAGATTATTGGAAGCAAAAATAGTAATAATGATAAATGAAGAGTTTTTTTTTTTTTTTTTTTTTGAGAAACGAGGAGTTTTATTGTGCCAATTTAGACTCCATGACAATTACTTTGCATTAAATATTGATTTCTTCCTACTTAGAGAAGATTAAATTTACTATGTATGTGATACTAATAATAGAGAGTCATTTTTTTTCTATTGTTATCAAAAATAAAAATCAAAACATTGAGTTGTCTAAAAACATAACAAGGATTCGGAGATGATTATTTGCAAAATAGTATGATTTATTTATTTCATTAAAGAATTATTAGCTTAAAAGAGTATGGCTCGGGTGCTATGTGTTGTTAGTGACATATTTTGTTACGGGTGTCTAAACTGTTCGATTGTTTTTAGATTTGCGATCAATGTCATGAAATGTGTTATCCATTTGTTATAAGTCTTTTTTTTTTTTTTTGGTAGCCTTGCTTAATTTTTATGCCTTTATTTGTATGCCATTGTTTTATGCCCAAATCTAAAATGATGCGAATGGTTTAAATATCCATAACAAAATATGTCACTAACTACATTTAATACATTACCCAAGCCATACTAAGTTTAAAATACCATAAATTCCAACTAATTAAATGGCATTCCAAGAAAATATGTAACAGAGAATTGGAGAAGAACAATAACAGGCCAAGCATCTACCTAATTCATCATCGTCATGACGTCATCTCCAGACAGTAGTACTTTGATTCTTTTTTCCTTTTTAAAGATGCTTGCTTTTGATAAAATCTCTCTATGCTTACAAGGATCATAATAGACCTATGATGTGCCCAAGAACGCAATCTTATTACAGTCCTCATAATATAAACATTGCATATTGATTATTTTCCATCAGATCACAAAATATATATACGGTTGTAAGTTTTTTGTAAGATAAAAAATTAAAAAAGAGCCCGAGTTGCACAATTTTCCAAACATGTTAAATTCTCATAAAAAATTCTTCCATCCAAATTTCAAATTTACAATATCGCAAATTTTAAAAGAACAGTACATTATCATGTGCATACAAGTATTCAGTCTTTATAACCTCCAGGACTTACATACAGAACTGCTCAACTCACATACAAACTGCTCAACATGAAAATGAACAACAACAACATATATGTAATAAAATTTAAGTCTAACATCAACAATACTAGAGTATGTATCAAGGTTCACAGGTCTCCTACCAAGGGTTAGGGGTCCACCAAATAGGGCCCATAATTTCAAGATGGAAGATTTCCGGTGGATAGTATCGCGAGATGGTGCCTTTTACCATGTCATAAATGCCGTTATCGTTTCGACCATACTTCCATGCATTGCAGTCGATGTGAGCTGTGAAATAGATGCAATTCTCGTTGCAGCCAGAAAATTGGTTGTGATCAATTGCCAACGGCGAGCTGTGACCCAAGAAAAGGGAATACTCGTCAAGATGGTCGCGCTGATAAAACTTCCCTTCCTCCAAATTAAGTGTATACACAAAAAATGCCCTCGTGCAAAGGCTACCCTCAGCACTTTGTGGACGATACCTCTGCAACAACAACAATTCTCCTCTGAAATCAACCAAGTATGTCCTAATGTATCCCTTCTGAGGAACTGTAGGAGCAACTGGAGTAACTTTTGGATTCGGACCCACATCAACAATGCAAGTGACACTGATCTCATGCGATGCTTCGTTATCATAATAAGTATCAGTACCATAGAAGTGCCCTTTAAAGGATACAATGTCGTCAAGTGAAAGGTAATCGCCTTCTACAAGAGTCCAAACTAGATTGCCGGGACTCCAAAAGGCTACCCTCCTATTATCGTCACCATATAAAATCAAGACCATGAAGTCAGATCTTAGAGCAGGATCATGATCTAAGATGGCTTTGTAGACCAAACCAAGTTGCACATCCTCATATGTCGTCTCAGTGTAATCACTTGTTGGATGTCTTACATACGTTACAATTCGATCACAAATATGAGGAAGACGAGGTAGGTCATAGAATTTGCCCGTAAGAGGATTGAGCAACCGAAACTTCAAATCTATGTCTAAAATGAAGAGCCAGCCGTAAGACGAACCACAAACGCATTGCCCCTGCAGCTCTGGAAAGGCAATGTTGTAATGACGATTTTCTGTAATGCTGAAAACCCTATGCTTGTATGGGTCATTGTCACCCTAAACCAGCAACCAAGGGAGTTGTTTAGCCGGGGAATAGCATTGTTGTTTCGCAACTATCCCCCAATTTCGACAAACTGCACTGAATCGGTGGTAATTCGGAAGGGGCAAGAAACTAGTGAGGTGTTCAAGCACATCAAAGGGGAGATCTGACTACTTTGCAATTGGTTCCCCTTTCTTGTCCATCTCCTGGAAGTAACACGTATAAATTATGAGTTTCATTTCTCCTGAAAACCCAATAAAATTCTGCAGGATCGAAGTTAGAAGAAAATTAAGGGCGCTTAAAAATATATTTTGATATTTACCATGGTGGATGTGGATCTGATCAACAAAGCAGCATATATGTAGGAAGGAGTAGTTTTTTTTTTTTTTTTTTTTTTTTTTTTGAGAATTGGGAAGGAGTAGTCAAGTTTCACCAATCAATGCTGTTCTGAAAACAATTGCAACACATAAGTACGTCACAACCTTTTTCTTTTTCTCTTTAGTGAAAAAAAGGTCTCAACCTAGCAAGCAGCCAACACACCGAAAGGATCTTGTATAATCTCCTAACGAGTCAAGACCTCACCTTTGGACTTTCGTGACTTCCTCACGCAGACGGTCACAGAAAATCTCGAAAAATAGTTTCTGAAGCTCATCTCGCGCACCAAATATAGGATCGAGTCACAAAGATAGACAATCTATACCCGACTTATAATTTTACAGCAAAGCACACGATACAGAGGATCGACAAAAAAATAAAAAATCGAGAGTTAATAGTCGTGCAAATTCTGAGAAAAAAGAGAGGATAGCTCTAGATAATGGTACAGGGTGAATTGTCAAGTACATATGTGTGTATATACATGTATGAAATACAATTCTTTCTCTCGTTTTTCTTTCCTTATATAGAGTACCAATTTTGTCACTTTGCCATATACATATGTCTATTTTTGGTCCTTGCATAGACAAAAAATACGCAACTAATACATCATTTACCCATCAAACCCTCATTCCTCAATTCTATATGTATATGTGACATACGTCACTTTTTACTTTTAGTTTGTATTAATAGTTTTTATATTGTAATTGAATATATATATTAAGAAAAAGATGATCTTTATTATTAATAATATAGTTGGTTTTAATCATTATATTATTTTTGAAAAAAAATCGAGTCTTTTGTATATTTCTATTTTATAATCGTATTTCCCTCGTTTAATTTGCTATAAAAATAAACCCACTAAAAAGGGGGGTTGACCTTATATTTAATCATGCCAAATTAAAATATAAGTACTGTACTTAGAGTCACGCTTCTTTGTTCAAATTCTATATTTAGATTCATAAAAAGACTGAAAATAAATAACGAAAGGGTGCGTGCGTTTTGGCATTGTTTTAGATTTGAGTTTCTGTCTTTCTTATTTCCAGTTTTTAAACTTTTCATTTCTGTTTCTAGTTGTGGCTCCTTTTTCTTTAAAAAAGAAAGTCCTAAATGTGGCTCAAATTCTAATTGTTTTCCTTGTTCGATTCTCATGGTGAATAACAATAAACATGAACTATACCAATTCGATATAACAAGTATAATCCAGTTATGCAACATCTCAACTCAAGAAAATACGAAGATGCAGAGCTGACCAAGGTGCATGAGAGGACGGGTTAATCTTAAACAAATTCCTCAACTCCAATCTTTTTTCTTTCATATATAACAGCTTATGCTGGCAAGTCATAAAATAAGATATCCATTAATCAAACAATCATAAATTAAAATCTTTATATTAAGTTGGATGAGACCAAATGACAACCTAAATCGTGGTGATAAATTCATTTTTTTTATTTTTAATTACCATGCCCGTGCGTCACAATTGCAGATATGTCCAAAGTTATCTCAAGTTCCTCCCTCTCCACAAATGGTAAGGAGAAGGGAAACTATTGCATCTATGTTGCACGGGTGCGGGTACGAGTATCGTATCGGATACGGTGCGGGTGCGGCGATACGAGGATTTTCAAAAAATGTGGATACGGGAGCACTTATATATAATTTTTTTTAATATAAAATACAATAATATACTGATTTTTACCTGATGATAAAAGAAAGTATAAAAACCTATTGACACAATATATATGCTAGATACCTAATATATTTAAAAGCTAATATAATTGTGCACAAGTGACAGTAGCAGTGGCAATGTCATTATTAGTGTCATAGTAACAACTCTTTGATTCGGATTCGTTCGGTAAGGTCAAAAGTTCAGGATTCGGATATAATTCAGAAATAATTTGTTTTTTAAAATAATATTAAAGAATAATTTCATCTTACTAAAAATAAGAAATCAACAAATTTTGAAGTGAAAACACATGCAATATTCAAAATTTGTTTCCAGTGGATCAAAAGTAATTTTGAGTAATTAATGGATTTGATCTTGTACCGGCTAGTAGAGAGGGAGAGGTGTATTTGCTCCGTAGACCGTACCATACAAAATAGAAATACTAAATAAAAGAAAAAGACAATGAGTGCAGAACACTTTTGCAGAGTTGACGTAGGATCACATGGTATGATTCATGTCTCAATTAAACTGGGCACGCAAACAGAGGGAAAATTGAAACAAATGTAAAATGCTTTCAGAGACTCCCGATTAATAAGGCAGTAAATTTGCGAATAATTTGTAAAATTCTCAAACTTTATGAATAATTCGCGTACACTGTTATTATGATTAGTGCAGCGTATGCACCTGGTTTCAGAAAACGAATAATTGGTTCGGCTGATTGCAAACAAATGTGATTTGTTCGGCTGATTGCAAAAAATGTATAATTCGCAAATTATTTGCGAATTATTCGTGTACACTATTCCTATGATTAGTGCCGCGTTTGCACTTGGTTTTGAGTCCCCGTAACGTCAAAGTTTGATTTTAAGGACTTTGCAGTGATTTTATAGGATCATCTATGGCAGAACCTATGAGGCGACGCGTGATACTGAACTGAGTTGCCCATAAATGTGCAGACACGGACCCCATACCTATTTCGAAATTAACATATAATTGTTTTTTATTTAAAAGAAAAAAAGTGATTTTTTTATAATAAATTTAAGATAATAATATCTTTATGTGTTTGGACTTCGGAGTGTGATTAATTTTTAGGACGTTGCTTCACACCCATTTAATTTTATCGGTTACAAATTAATCTCATTCTTACTATATATAAAAGCATATTGGAAAAAATGACATGAAAGAGCTATCTTCCCCCATATAAGAAATTTGAGCCTATTGATCATTCTCTTGGATAAATCAGAACCGTTGTTTACGTTAATGTCCATTGACATTAATGTCTCAGCCCATTAAAATTTAAGTCTCATATCAATTTCGTCAATATAAGGCCTATTACATATTGTTTAAAAAATTTATTATAAGAAATAACAATTCCATGGAACTTTTATGGTAAAAAAAGATCCATTACTTTCGACTGTTTATTTTAAAGCTTGGATGTATATTACTCTGTAAAGAGTATTTGGAAGTTCCATTTTTTATTTTTTATGAAGAAACTCGATGCCTCAGGTCAGTTTCTCACACGGTTATATATATACATATAATTATTTTAACATGCAAATAAATCAATAATCATATTTTATATGCAATAAGAATTGATGGTGTTTAGGTGTTTCTGGCACCTCACTTTCTAGTTAACAAAGGAAGGGGACGTGGAAAAGCAAAAAGGCTGGATAAAAGGGCTAGTACCGACTACATAGTAGTCTGATACCCCATGCGTGAAAAGAAAGAAATAAATAGGAACAGACAAATAAAGACAGAGCACAATATGTAGGAAAGACCAAAAAAGTAAACAAACCAATATCCAAAGTAACTTAGAACAGATAGTAAAAGAAAGGGCCAGTTATGATTTGGTTAGAAAAACTTGTAGAGAGTAGCAATTTTCATTCACGATTGCACAAATAAGTCTCTTGGTCCCACAACACAGAGAAACTCAGCTCACCAATGCTAGTGTTGGACATGGAAAAAGATAATTTGCCTTTGAAATTGCCCCCCCAACCCTATGATACGTTGGCATTGGCATATTTGCAGAGGCATTTAATGAATGGGCATTTAATGAAAATTGATACCCATGATCTGCACCGTTCGATCGTGCACACTGATGCATCGTATTTTTATCTATTTATTTTAGGATTTTTACCTTTATTTTAGTTAGGAATTTTAGATTTAGTAGCAGATTAGTTAGTAGATGTTTAAAATTAAGTTAGTTAAGTTTTTGGGACCTAATTTGGACAAGATGATCAAAAATAGGTAAAGAAGCGCACAGATTACACATAGTGCGGACCGCAATCTCGAGTGTGTGGTTCGCACTCAGATCAAAAACTGGAGCAGCTAAATCTGGGCTGAGCACAACCGCCGACACTCCAATTTTAGGGCAACCGACTCCCTGTTCCTTGGGGAGTACGGTTCGCACCTAAGGAAGCCAGATCGCAGGAAGGCCAAAATCAGACGGGACCTCTATTTTCTGGAGCAGTTTCAATTTAAGGTATCTAATTTTGTCCTTTTCTCCAGAAATTAGGGGTCGGTTCCAGAAGAAGGAAGGCTAAAACTGGGAGCATTCAAGCCTATATAATCATTATCCTTTGAAGAAGTTAGGTATCAAGTATCAAGTTAAGTCAAGTCAAGTTTGAGAGTAGAGTTTGTTTTGAGAGTTAGTTAGTAGAGAGTCCTTTACTTTTGAAAGTTTAGTTTAGAGAGTCGATAAGAAGAGGGAGATTACTCGGAGAAGAAGGATTCAAGCGCCTACGAGTCTCAAACGTCATCAAAATATTCGGTGCTTTCTTCTTTAAGTTATTTACCTTTTCTTTAATCATGTTGTCTTTTGTTATGTTTGAGTAGTTGTCTTAGTTCTTAAGGTCTAAGATGATGTTTGTCTGTTTGAATTAATTGAATATCATGTTTTAATTGCCTATGATCTGAAGTTATTTTCAATATTGCTTTGAGCTTAATTATAATTGCATTTGAATTGCTTCTTGATTATTTGATAAGAACCTATAGATTAGGGCCCAATCTAGTTGGTTAGAATAACGTCAATTGAATTGAGAACTGATTCTTGTGCTAATTGGGTAGTTATCCAAAAGTAACCGAAAGGAGAAATTGTGGTTATAACGAGAGTTAAACCTTACCCTTGAACAAAAGTAAATTGAATTTAGGATTAGAAATAATCCTAAAGATTTCTAATTAATCTAAAAGTGTTAAAAGTGCCAACAAACGAGAGTTGAGGGACTTGTAACTGCTTAGGATTAGTTGGGGATCGGTAACTTTAGTCAACATATCTGATCTGAAATAAAACTGTTCTCTGTTTGTTCCTTGCGGACCGTAGTGTGACAGACTGCGGATCGCACTACAAAGTAACTGACAGGAAATCTATCTCTCGGACAGTTGTCTGCGAACTGCAGTTAACCACTGCGGATCATTAATCTGTAACTGAAGGAGAGGCGAAATTGTATACCCTGCGGGCCGTACCTGGGAAGTGCGGACCGCAGGAAGTTGATCCAGACAGCAAACTGATTCTGAAAACCCTGGGAACGCTTATTTAGCATCTGTTTAAAGTCTTTAATTACTGTTATTTATTTTATTGCATCTGAAACCAATCTTGAAACAAACCCCCCACACTTTTATATAAAAACACCAAAAATATTCTAAATAGGATTAGGATAGAATTTAAAGCATAGTTTAGAAGTAACTCCGTCCCTGTGGATTCGATCCCGACTTTATTGCAATAGATCGTACGCTTGCGATTAAGGGCATTATTTAGGGTAATTAAAAGCCTATATACTTTACAGAGGTCACACACCCACCTTGCAAACCGTCCGATTGATGAATAAGTCATACCCAGTGAGTCATACCCAGTAAGTCATACCCAGTGGGTGATACCAGTAAGTCATACCAGACCTCATTTTCAGTTTTAAAAATAATATAAAAGATGGGTGCCAGCACATCAAGAGTTTGGGGGGCAATGTATGGGGGCGTCATCTCGCTACCCGTTGGACATAAGTAAAAAGGTACCGCGTGTATATATAAAAATAACCCAATGCTGATGCTAGATGCTGACGTTAGATAAAATTCTTATAACCCATCAATAAAAATCAGACGCATCAGATGAACTTGAAATCACTGTTTATTATGCACTGTTTCAACACAAAACAGAAATAAAAGCTATCACAGACAAAATTTATGAACAAATATAAACAGAGATAAGACCTAGAACAGTCAACAATTGTAAAATTTATTAGTCATCAAACATTTAACTCCTCTCCAGCTTCTGCAGGACCAGGGACTAGTGCAGGACCAGCCACCAGAGCAGCAGGTAAAAAACTAGAAACATCAGTCTTCCGAAGTACCTGAAAGGAAAACATCATTTATTATAAGATATAAAAGGTGCAATTTTGTACAAGTCCTAACAGTAGATAATAAGATTAGAGGTTGTACCTTAATTATATGAACTCTTAAGTTCAGCCCGTCTCACCATACCATAATAGGTTGGGCAAACCTCAAAACTTCTGCCCCGAGAGTGGGACGACTTAGAATGAGTCTTCTTATCTTCGGGTCTGCCAAAAGTTTGGTTGTGCTCAAAGGATATACGTCTAAGAATGGGTGTGGTGCTGCTTGAGGTGGTGGTTGATTTTGGTAAGAGGAGGAGGAAGATTAGAGAGGAAGAAAAAGAGGCTGAGCCATGCTAAAATCTGGTTTTCAAAAGAATGAAAATTATTCAGTTGTGAATATCAATCAATCAACTCCTCCACATTAGTTTCCCACATAACCCCGATTTCGAAAACATTTCTAATAAAATATTTATTTTTGCAAATGAAGAAAGCATTTTCTATAAGTACAAAATAAATAACTGAAACTAAAAAAATTAAAAGATTGAAAAGCTTCTATATCCCCAATATTTTTGTATAAAGAATTTATTGAGCATCATAACAATATTTATAACATAATAATGAAAGTAAATATGCAAACATTTTCAAAAAGTTTTTTTTCTAAGAAAGTGCCATAAAGCATCACTTTTTGGAGAATTATACGTTTTCCTTCTACTCAATTTCCACTTTGTGTAACTGTATAGTAAACCTCTTGTGTTATAGTATAATTATTGCTGGTACTGCAGCTGGCCCTGTAACATGGCCCCTATTGTAGGGTTTGCTAGCAAACTCGTCTCAGAATTGTAGCTTTAATACAAGGAAAAGGAAAATGTTCATACCTCATGACGGGGCGATGACACGGAATGGAGGCCACCAGAGTAGCGCAGTGGAGCACGCGGCGGAGTAGAGGCGAGGACAAGAAGATGAGCATTCTAGAGGACGAGAAGAATAGCGATACTCAGAGATGAGAATAGATGAAAAAAGTGCCGAGGCGAGAACAGACACAACACCACCGACTTTCTCACCTTAGTTGCAGTTGGAGGTTTAGCGTTGATCATAGATGCTGGCATTATGTCCCTCATAACCATCTATAAGATCTGATCGCTATGTCAGTGCCCTCACGCTCGCCCAATTTAGAAATTAGAAAAAAGATTTGAGTTCCTACAACATGTATAAATAAATTACCATCCAAAACTTGAATGATAAACTCTCAATGTGTTAGAAGAACTCAACAAATTAATCACACCGTGACCTGTCCGCATTCAAAAATTATAAGAGGGACATGATAAAATGTCTTCCTTTTATTTAATTCCATACAATTGATACTATAAAATGTTCTCTAACTTTTGCAGTATTTGAATCACACAAGTTAAATGATGTATGGAAGTAAATACCAAAAAAAATGCTACCGAGAATGATATTAAATGGAAAACAATTGTCTTTTAGCACTGCAAATAAAAGGAAAGTTAACGGGACATTAATTATTTGCATTCAAATTCCAACATAGCTTATGCAACGGTTTCAACAACATAGAAATATGCGCAATTCTACCTGTTTCATATTATGGAAATAAACAATTTAACCACTTACAAAAAAATATATAGCAAGACATGTACTTCACCTTTCTTATTTTACCACATTCACCATTCAAATACAAACTTGTCCTTTATATTATCTCAAACCAAGCAATTACACCACATAACATTCACACAGATCTCAAACACCTATGAATATGATTGCTTAATATTTTCAATGGTCAAAATATTATGAGTTTTGATATAGTATCAAATAACTTTCAAATTGGTCAAAGTTCGGTACACAATCGATTTATGAGTTTACAATATGTTTGTACAAATTTTTCTATTTTAGTGATTTTATTTATATTTATTTGAGGATCTATTGTCACGGTTGTCACCTGATCCCCATCCTAGATAGAATGGGAAAAAATTGAAAATTGATAGTAATAGTATCAAACATTCAAACCTTTATCTGAAATTGAAGCCTTCATTCAACTGAGATGCAATGACTCGCTCGATCTCAACTGAGTAGCACAGAAGCCACACAGAGATATATAGAGTTAAATGGGCAGAAATCAACTGCAGTAATGGGGCACCAAGTACAAAAAGAGATTAAAGAAACGAAAAATGCGAAAGGAAAAGAGTGGAGTAAGGGTTTTACCTTGAGATAGAATAAGGGCATTCAATTAATTAAGTTCATGAATCATGATAGATTACAATGAGGGCAGACAAACTACTCTGCACGTCTTATTTTCAAAACAGAACCAAAACTCAAACTCGGTGGGCAGCTTCGAGTGGAAGAAGCTCGGTTGCGCATAGCCAAAAGTCTTGAGGTCGCATAATAAATGCACTGAATTGAATTGTCTGTAGAGAGGTCTGATGGCAGGATGGAGCTGGAGCTGGAAATGTTTCACTGCGAGCTTGACAGAAACCGATGGCCAGAATGAAAAGAGGGATATCCTTGTAGTTGTAGGCATCGAACTACATCCAATTTAAAATGTCTAATATATACGCATGTACCGATCATAAAATTAATTTGATTTCATTCATTTTGTACCACGCAGTAATACTTTCCTTTTTTCTTTTTAATTTTTCCATGAAAAGAGTAGGGTCGATCCCTCCATTACCTTTCATAAATATTATATAGTAAAACTTTATTGTCTTTTCTTATTTCTTATAACTTCTTATTTCCTACAAAATTTATTAAAGCGAACTAGTATGCCGGTCGGTAAAAATATGAAAAGCGAGAATCAGCCCTCAAACTTTTAGAAAGGCCCAAGGCCCTAAATAAGCTCTACAAGGGCCCTAGTTACAAACAACTTAATTTTCTGTTAGTAATTTTCTGTTAGTACATAAGTTAGGCCTTACACTTGGAATGGGCTCTTTCGGCTCATTAACTCGAATTGGGCCACATTAAAAATCTAGAAACGGTTTGATGATGTACGTACATACACAGAATGTTGAATTATCTAATTAGAATTAGGATTAAGGGAAATAATAGGCCTTAGAACTAGATGGGCCATTGTTGTCATCGGCCCTACTTGTAAAATATGATATTTTGGAAATAAGCAACTCTAGTATTATTTTATTAATACAGACCATTGGCTAGAATTGGCCGTTGAAAATTTAATTTTTAAGATGGCAGTTGTAGGAAAAATTTTGTATTAAAGATCTAGATTATTTAAAACAGCTTTTAAAAATATAAAAGTATCAATGACGGGAGTTGTGTGCGTGTCGCCTTATTTTTCTGGCTTCATCACTGAGGTTGTTCATTACACATTATTTTCTTCTCTATAACTCAACAACATACAAAACATATCACAATAACACGTACAGTAACAACCAAACAAAAACCAAACCGCATTCTCCAAATTTATTATGCAAACTATATGATAAAATAGCCAATATGCTTGCGGCCGGCAATAGTAATCTAGTTATGTCTAATTCATCAAAATTATATTCTCCAGAGAAGTTCAAGAGTGGTATTGAAAATAGAGGGAGGATCTGATGCCACTGCCGATAGTGGCATAGGATGCCACTTAATCTCAGCCCTTAATTATAATTATGGTGGACGGTTGTGATTTTTTCTTTCTAATTGCTCCATCAATCTTAGGGGTGTAAACGGGTCGGGTTGGTCAGGTTTTACATAGATTGGCAATCCAATTATTCTAGTCGGGTTGCACAAATTTCAATCCATAACTAACCAACAAATAATAAAAACCGTTCAATTCGGGTTTCAACTTTGACGGTCGGGTTTTGCAGGTTTCGCAGATTTCAATTTAAGATATTAATTGTCAAAAAATATAAGTGAAACTAAGTTATAATGAAAAAAATACAACAAAAAAAATTTAATATGCACTAACTAAAAGTAAAATAAAATATGTTTCAATTAAAAGTTTGAAGTATAACAAAAAGTCATTATATTTCTATAAAGATATTGTAACTTTATTTAGAATAATATAAATTATTTTAAATAATCGAAACAAATTGGTCGGGTCGGGTTTTACCCAACATATTTTGTAAAATCCGTAACCAAACTTTAATCATCGGGTTGCTCAAAATTCAATCCGTACCTAACCAACTATAATCAAAATCCTTGATTTTTCGGGTCGGGTTGGTCGGGTCGGTCAGGTTCCGCGGGTTGAACGGATTGAACTTACACCACTAATCAATCTTACGTTCTCTTCCCTGCCAATTAAAATCCATTTATACTTGGAAGTTCCGATGAGAAAGAAAATAGTAAGAATGGAAATCGATCACGGTGCCTTTGTCTCTTCCAATTTCTCTACAATGATTCAAATATTTTGAGAGAACTAATTGTTTGTACTGAAATTTAATGACTTTGATATTTTTATGTGGACATTTTGCTTCGTATTTGGCCGGGTTATATCCATAATTGACTCCTCCCAATTGACTTTTACAAAAGAGATGTATGATCAAGACTCAAGAGTCATTTTCTTAAAATAAAAAAAAATAAAAATAAGAGGTATGCTATCTGTCCTTAAGAAAAATCTCCTTAAATATCCTCCATCAGTATACTATCTTGTACATAAGGTATAAACAACCCAATGTAATAAAAATATGAATACCCGACAATACATTGTATGAGCACATTGTATGAGCACTCATGTTAATGCTGATGGTCATTACCATACCGTGGAATCTTGAACCAGTCCTAACAGAATCATGCACTAGAACGTGGAATGTTAGACGGCTCACGCAGAATCTTCGGTACATAGGTATGAACACCAATTACGTCGACTATGAACACCTCATAGTGGGAGGTATGAACACCCCGATGGATAGGTATGAACATCCCGATGGATAGGTATGAATACTAGATTTGCGCAGACAGTTATTTACCATAACACTATGATACAACTAATTTGACTACTAAGTGGTGGGACCCGACTTTTAGAGTCAAAATAAATGTGTAATTAGTGAGAATCTTAATTTTGAACTAAAATCTTAATGGAATCTTAGTGTGAGACATTTAAGGGAATACAAAATTTTTTTCTAAAAATAAACCGTTGGTTTGCTTAGAGTCTTTATCCATTAACATATGACATGGTGCCATGCGGCATGTGGACAACAAGAGCGGAGTAGAGAAGATCATGGTAGGTACCTTTACGGGATTCCTTTTTTTTGATACAACCTCTATTTATTAGTGAGCGTACAATTATTGAACGAAGCGAAAAGTAAATATATATAGCTATCAATCTAACGTCTAAACCGTCCATCATAATTATAGTTAAGAGCTGATTAAGTGCATCCACCATCCTATGCCACTATATCGGCAGTGGCATCAGATCCTCCCTCTTGAAGATAATTAATTATGTACATGAAATTAAAGAAGTATTTCCCATTGACATCATGAGGTCTTCCTCTCTTTGTCTCTTTAATCTTTACGTCGCTAACTTCCACGTCAACCCGATACATACACAATTAATAGCTTCTTAATTAATTTTACTCTTCAACCTCACTTCTGCTAATTAACTTTCACTTCTCCACAACTCCTCCTCTTTTTGTCTCCCAATTTTCACATCTGCAAATATATGTTCTCCACTTAGGGAACGCAGACGCATATTATTCAGTTGTGATGTCAAGTCTATTCCGTTATTTGTTTGCTATTCCTGGTGTTGTGGCTGGTCTCTTCATTTCTGCATTTGCTGAGGATATATCTTCACGGCTAGTGTCCCGCCTAATCGATCGTCTGCCGGTACAGATTTTTCGTTTCAAATGGAATTGAAGTTACGTGCCTCAAATAAACAGATACACAAATGAATTGAGATTTAAAAAAAAAGAACAAATTAAGAAATATGAAGATTCTAGCAGTCCCAACTTCTAATACTAGTCTTAACTCTCTACCAGCTTATTTTTTGTTTACATTTAGTTGCTAAGGACTGGCTAATTAAGTGCATTTTATATTATCTTTGATTGTTTTGACGGGAACAGGGTTTTAGAACGAACAAAGCCCAAATGCTTACTGCAAGATCATTAGAAATTGAGCATTCTGGTAATCAAGAGTACTGGAAGTGGGTTCGCGAAACGGACTCAAGGTAATGACTACCCTTTGATCAAGATTGAGGTTGTGTGTATTTTACGGAAATTTGTTGTTGCTCTTTTCTGAATTCATTTGTCTTGAGTAATGAAAATATATACTTGCCTGATTGAACTTTTATTTCTGATTAATTACTAATAATAAGCTAGGTTCACGGATACAGCGGAGCTTTTAAAAGTCTGGTGGCTGGACATAACAGCAAGAATAAAGTTCGATGAACTTCCACCTGAAACAAATTATTCTGCGTATCTCATCTTCAAAATTACGCCAAACTCAATAGGTCTAGACACCTTCCAGGAGGCCTTGGTGTCTGTGGGTAGTCTCCAGTGGAAGAAGGTTGTAAGCCTAAAACCAAAAGTTGCGTGGTCGCGCAGTAATAAATGCATTGGGATTCCTGTGGAGAGGCCGGATGGATGGATGGAGCTCAAGTTGGGAAGGTTTTACTGTGATGATGGTACGGGGGATCGAGAAGTGCTGGTTAGCTTGAAGGAAGTCAATGATGACAACAAAAAGAGTGGGCTTATCGTTGCAGGTATCGAACTGCGTCCTTTCTAAACTGCCAAACACACGGATATGTTATGAAGAATTGATTTGATCTCTCATTCATAATTTCATATTGTATGATGCTGTAAACTTCATGTGTTAATTATGTGTTTCCTTTGTTCTTGAATAGTTGGATAGTATGATTAATTTGTGATGTTCTGAAAAATTTAGAACGCTTGCTTCATTTCACTTAATTCGACGAATTAGAATATTAATATGTGGTTGCAAATACATTTTATATGAATGTGGCTATTGTACAGTTAATATATAGTAGGCATTATTCTGTACTATTGATTTAGATCTCCATTTTTAAAATATAAATATATAGTTGATTATAACAGTTTATCATAATCTTTCTATACAATTTTACTTACAAACCAAAATATCAAATTTTATATATTTTTTTAGAATTTGGTTACTATGTTTAAGATATTTGAAAGTGATAATGACCATGGAGAGGCTTCCAAACTTTCAACTTGTGATAAGTGGGCCAGCAAACTTTTATTTAGAACAAATTCTGATCCCCACCAACCATAAATTTGTGACAATTTGTCATCAAACCACTAATAGCGACATAATGATTCAATTAAAAAGAAAAAGTAATTATTCAGTAAGTAAAATACCCTCATTTTTTATATCTTTGATAAAAAAATAAGATAAATATGCTTATACAGTATTGCAAGTGGCTCCGATCGATTGGCCAATAAAGTAAACACATATAGTGCAGAGTAGAGGTGGCAGAACCCGACCCGACTCGGGAAACCCGCCCAACCCAACTTGACCCAAACCCGATCCGACCCGTATTTTTCAAAAAGTTAAACTGACCTGACCCGATCTGAACCCGACCTGACCTGAGATTAAACATCATGCAATCAAACTGAAATCAATATACGATCTAAAAAAGGTCGATATCAAAATTGACCCGACCCGGCCCGCCCATCACCCGACCCGATCCAATCCGAGATCTGCTGGAAGGTCAAACTGACCCGAACTGCCCGACCTGAACCCGAACCCGAACCCGACCCGCCCGCCTGATTTGCCACCTCTAGTGCAGAGTATCTGAGAGGAGCAACGCAACAAATGGAAAGCCTCTAATCTTGGGGGCCGTTTGACCGGCAGGATAGGTGTGCTCTATATATATAGACTGTAGGGATGAAACGGATCAGATATTATGCATCAAAACCTGTATTTGTATTCAGATTTTTGCGGATGCAAATATTTAGATACGGATATGGCTTTCAATATGAAACCGGATACAAATAATTATCCGAAATTAGATATTATGGTAATTCGGATATCTTTTCAAAGACTTATTACATGTTTTTAATTGGTCTCTTGATGTACTAGATTCTAAATTTAATATAGTCTATATCTAAGCATTGCACTTCATCTTCTTTTGTATAATATTTAGTATGCTTTAATTAATAATTAATATAATAATAATTATGAATTTTTTCTTCAACTGTTATATGTAGTTATGTCTTGCAATGCTGACCACCGGTTAACTAATAATTTACTTATAATCATTGATCATTAATATTTGTAACATTTAATCATCTCAGTTGATGATTGTTATGAAAAATGATATACAATATAATAATAAGTCTAATATATGAAATATATTTGTACTTTTAAATCATATTTGTATCCTTTTAATATATGATCTGCATAATTATCCAAAACTATTTGAGTGTGTTTGGATCCCCTAGGATTAGTATTACCCTTTGAGTAGCATACTAACACAAACAACAACACAAACTAAACATAAATTGGAGAATTGGGATAGTTGTTGTTCACTCTACTAAACCAACAAAATGTTCGTTTAGCAAAACAACTCATGAGTGAGAATTGTGATAATAATAAAATATATTTTCAAATCATTTTTTTTATTGGTACAAATATAGTATTGTGATAAAAATAGGATTAGTTGAAAAATAAAAAGAAATTCATTGTTTTATTCATTTCCGCCACCACTACTCCAAAGTTATCATTCAAACAACATTTTACTAACCGGAATAGTCAAAAGCTAGTTTTGCTCACACATTTCTAATATAGAGTCAAGATGGAGGTTAGTGGAAGGGATGGGAGGTGAGAGAATATATATTTAATTTAAGAGAAAAAGTTTTTATCCCCTAACTCAAATCCCCTTTATCATCCCAACCTTCTCTTCCAACTTCTACAAACTTTCTAACAATCTCTTACCTTCTCTCTTCCTCTCCATCTCTCCCTTCTTTATTGCTATCTTCAATGCCCACTAGCATCAACCACTATCATTGCCGTCACTCTTGCATACTACATCTCCAACGACCTCATGCCCCTTCCTCTTCGCAACTCCGACGCCCGCCCCTTCGATAAGATCCTCTCCGCCGCTACTCCTCACATCTCTCCTATCTCTCCTCCCTCAACCCACCCTATGTCTTCTACTTTCTCCTACTCCCGGCTCTCTGATCAAGATCTCTATTGCGATCACCATCAATTTTGACGTCGATGATATTATATATGTCATACGTATGTACCTTATTATTTCTATATACACACTTTCTGCTACTATATAAACACTTTTGATTGTTATATAAACACTTCTGGTGATCGCAGTATCTCATCTCTGGCGGCCACAATCTCTCTCATATCCGACGAACATGATCTCTCTTATCTCCAGCAAGTTGATCTCTCTAATGCATGTTGTTGAGTTGATCATCTCAAAATATTTTGCAAATTGTACCTACATCTTATCATCATCTCAAATGCAACTTGGAATTGTACCTACATCTTATCATCATCTCAAATGCAACTTGTTAAATATAAGATATTTTGCAAATTGTCAAACAAGCAAGAGATTATTAATACATTAAATATACAACAGTGACCTAGTGACCTTTAAATTTAGGGTGTTAAAAGATGTAACCCTTCCATTTCTTTCGCTTCCATTCACTTTCCACCAAAACAATGGAACACAAACTTCGTCTATTTGGTGTGCAATATTTCTAGAGGAGGGAACCACTTGCACCGAAAATTTAGACACAAAAGTTATGCCAAGCTATATATAAATTCATAAAGTATTTTAAAGATAGAAAATCGTCTACAAAAATATAGTTAGGCACAAAAGAATTTTCGTCATCTCAATCATAAATTATTCATTACTTACTTCGACATAAAGAAAAACTAATTGTAAATTAAATTTTATTAATATACAGACGATATCGTCAGATATATATTCTCCACTATCTTCCAAAAGATAAATATATTTATTAATAAATGCAGAGCAAGTGGCTCCAAGCCGCCAACTGCTCTGTTCTCTGTACTGGATCGATCAAGTTCCGTTGACCTGAAGTCTCTTCCTCTCTTGCACACATATGATACACCGATTGCTCTGCAGTTCCCATATCAACGCATCTCCTTCTTCTTTTTCTGTTAGCACTGGTAAGTTGGAACGATCGAGCCAACGCATTAATTGAGAATTAACCAAATTATCCGGATGTCAAATTTACTCCGTTTTGCAGCGGCAATCCCATGTTCAGTTGCTGGTCTATTCGTTCTCGCATTTGCAGGTGATATATCTTCACGAATATTGTCCGGCCTCATGCGCAGATTGCCGGTACAGATTTTCTCTTTGACATGTCACAGTTGCATTTATATCTATATACTCATAATCAAATGAACACATGGGTGCAAAAGGAAATATATGCGTATATAAAGATTCTAGCACCAAACATAACCAAATTAAAACAATACTGCCGTCCACTCAATGAATTCCAGTCCAATTATACTTCAATATTAATTGCCAACAATAATTTTACAAAAAAGTAATTTCTAATAAGTTATTGTTTTTGTTACCGTTGATTCGTTTGCGGGGATCAGGGTTCTAGATCAAACGGAGCCCAGATGCTTGCTGCAAGAGCATTAGAAATAACTCATTCTAGTAAACCACAGTACTGGAGGTGGGTTCGTCAAACAGATTCAAGGTAACTACTACCCATTGCGTACATCTTTTAATTACTACAAATCAACTGAAAACAGAAATTCCTGCATGGTTGGCCCTTTTCTATATTCATTCATCTGTACTTCTATAGAATGCAATGGAAATATAATGTTGGCTACCGAATTACACATTGATTTCTTTTTCACTAACAATTAATGTGATATATCACAAGGTTCACAGAGGTAGCAGAGCTACTGCAAGTATGGTGGATGGACATAAAGGCAAGAATTAAGTTTGCCGAACTTACACCTGAGACAAACTATTCTGCACATCTCATCTTCAAGACAACGCCAAACTCAAAAGGTCTAGACACCTTCCAGGATGCATTGGTTTCTCTAGGTAGCCTCCAGTGGAAGAAGATTGTATGCCTAGAACCAAAAGTTGCATGGTTGGGCAACAAAAGCATCGGATTGCCTGTCGAGAGGCCGGATGGATGGATGGAGCTGGAGTTGGGGAACTTTTACTGTGATGATGGTACTGGGGATCAAGAGGTGGTTGTTAGCTTGAAAGAAACCGATGATTACAACGAAAAGAACGGGCTTATCGTTGCAGGTGTTGAACTGCGTCCTATTTAATTAAACCGCCTTAACGCGGATGTGGTATTACAATGTAAATTTCAAGCATTTTTTTCTCAAATAATTTAATGTAATTTTGACGTTTTCTAAAATTCTGAATGTTTGCTTGAGAATTATATATCGGTTGCGGATGGTGTTTTAGTTCTGCAATACTTTTGCGGTTTTCATTGCTTTAACTTAGTCTGCCATTGTACATGGTAACATGTATGTCATCTTATCCGCAGCAGATGTGAATCCTTATCTAAAATACTCCTAATTCTAATGTATCGGACTTGGTTTACCATTTAAAATTTTAAATTGATTATGAGAGTGAGTTATATAATTTGGTGCAGAAAAACTGATATCTTTTCAATAAAAAGAAATAGAGGTCAATGCCTCTATTTTTCCTTGTATTAAAACAAACCAACTGTTACAAATTGATCAGGAAAAAATAAGAAAAGAAACAATAACAGATCAAGACGACCATCTTAATTAAGAGTTTTATGACAATAATAAAAATTAAATTAAATTGCAAAACAGATTTCCTATTGAACAGAGTACCATCAAAGAAACACTTTACACTCGTTGCTCACTTCTTGATATTTATTTGGAAAGCGATCTCTAAAAAATCATGCTGCATCGTTTTCTCCAAGTTATGAAAATTGGAATTGCCAGAATCTCTGTATACTTTGCATCAATATTAGAGTCTAGAGTCGACCTCTGGACCGAAGAATTGTGGAAGCCGGGAAAATCAGTATGCCACTCATCTGTAAACCTTGAAAGCAGTCGCGCATTCATTGAAGAGACGATTCACTGACTCATATTTTGATGGCAAGAGAAGAGAAGCAAATGTTTATCATATCCCACACCCTTGATCATATTATTTGTTGTGAGAATTTTATTTCAGAGTGACAACAATGCACTGTAAACTTACATGGATACATGCCATTTGCTGCTCATTACCATCGACATCATCGTTAGCTCCATTTAACACAATGTTTTCTTGTCACGTCTCCAGAAAAAATTGAGCAAATTGACTGTCTGCTTGTACTGACAAACCTCTCTGAAAGTACCTCTCCAGTCTTGATTATCCAGAAATTCTTTCAAGTTTAACCCGCTGCCAATGCCATTTTGATTTTAACAATAAAGCTCTGTTCATTATACTGAAATTAATCAATCACTCCAAAGCCCCCCAACTTTCTTCTCAACAAACTTAGGACCAATTAGCAAGACGCATCATTTTACTTTCATGATCTGTTCCTTGCAGAAAAAGCCTCTCTCAATTTTATTAATTTTGTCAATCACCCAAACCCGCAAGTGTAGAACTGAAATGACATTAATTAATTAATTGGGAGAGACTATTTCAGGCAAGGAACAGACTGGGGGGGTCTTTTTTTTTTTTTTTTTTTTGAACTGGGGTCTTTTTCAGGCAAGGAAATGACATTTCCTGCTCCGGTACCTAACGGACTTCATTTCGATAACGTTTGATATTTGACGTAAGAACAAACGTTTTTGTAATCAAATCAAATTTCATACACGCTTTATTACAATAATAAAAGAACTCACAAAATTAACATTGTAGATATGATTCTTATTAATTAATTAGATAGAACATGTACCAAATGTGAGTCTAATTTTTAGTTGATCAGTCAGTCATCATAAAATAATTTAGACTCCACCGATGAAAATATCAAAATATTTGATGAAAAGCTAAAAAAAATTTGATATACCTTCTATATGTCCATATGTTTGGGAAAACATACAAATTCATGTTCTTGATTTGAGTGACGTTCTTATGAATATATACCGCGAGTGAGTTTGAGAAATGGAAAAATAGATCGACAATGAGATTCCTATTACAATAATAAAATTTGGTGTTCTTATATACGATATTGCAACATGTAAAATGTACCAGTTCATTCGAATTGCTATGCGCAAAGTGCTGAAACCTACATCAACTCAGGTGGTGGGGCACAATGAAGAATCTAATTCAAGTACTTGTACAGAGATGACTGAAGATGTATATGATATCTTAGGGAGTGGTGACTTAGTTCTGGTGAGTTCTAAAGTGATTGATAATTGTGATAGAGTCAAGGTTCATCCAGGTGTTCTGATGCTAAGATCCAAAGATCGATCCTCGATTCTGAACTAATTCTTGGCAAGGGCCACAAAAGAAGCACAAAATGCAAAATCAAAGGTTGGAGGAAAAAAGGCATTGAGAGGTTGATAACTTAAGTCAAGCAAGATATCTGGTCAGACATTAAAGTGTAGTGTGGTGCAAACTTGGAGCTACAAAAAAAGACTGGCTTTTAGTTGTTGATTGGAGATGTTGCTATTGTGTGCATATAATAAAAAGAAGTTTTGTGATAGGAGTTTAATGGTTTATTGGATGAAGTTGTTTGTTTTTGTCAGGGTCCGTGTCTTATTGGTTTTGTTAGACATTTAATAAATTAGTGTTGTTTAGCTCAGTTTTGGGTTCTGGCAAAGGATGGGGGAGGCCTTTGGCAGTATGGTTTGATCTTTTTTATTTTGAGTTTATGTCTAGCTAGAGTGGGCATTGAAATCACCTACGATCGGAAATCCGATCGTAGGGTCCTCCGATCCTAATTTGGACTGTCTGATTAAATCAAACGGAAGTAAGTATTTTAAAACCTGCCCCCTCAAAACCACAGCGGACCGATCGGATCCGTTGATTACTGATCGTACGGCTGTGAGTGGGATCGTAGGGCCCTCCAATCGTGCTTGGATCGTAGCCGATGCGAACTCGCTAGAGTGGTGGCTTGTAGTTAATTAAGTGTAGAAGTTTTGATGGATATAGATGGATGCATACATTAATATCCATCGTTTTTGCGTACCTACTTAAACTCTTTGAGCAGCTGAATACATATATGCAGAGTTATGTTATGATGCACCGCGGTGCAAATAGGGTTTTTGCACCACCGTTTTCAAAATCTTACAAACCGAATTTCAAATGCCAAATCTAATTGAACCAACATATTTTACATATTGAAATATGGTGGAATACCAAATTTTACATTTTTAGAATTTTTTTAACTATTTGTTTGGATTTTTGAAAGATGGACCAAAAATAATAATAAAATAATGTCACTTGGATATCAATAAGTTACCATCTTTGAAAATTCTGAAAAAAAAGTTAAAAAGTTATAAAAATAATAAAATTTGGTACTTTGCATAATCTCAATATATAGATTGTGTTGGGTAGATTGGTTTGGTTATTTAACTTTTAAAAATAGAGATTCGATGGCGGTACAAAAACACGTTTTGCACCGCGGACCGCGGTGCACTATAACATAACTCCATATATACATATAGGCGAATTCTTCTATGGATCGGAGCAAATTTGGACCGTCCATTTTCTATAAATCGGACGCCTAAAATTTAGCCCGAAATTTTACTCTTCCGTTAAATTTGACGATTTAACGGAAACAAAAGGTTATAGTTGTAATTTTGCAGCGAATCGTTATTTTTTTTTTTCCCTTCACCAGCGCAGCGCCTCTCTTCCGCTTCTCTCGCCTTCCAGCGCCTTTCTTCTTCTTCTCTAGTCTTCCAACTCTCAATTCTCAGGTGCGACTGTCAAAGCGAGCGATTTCTCCGGAATTAGCCGTTCACGATCCTCTCCTCTCCGCTCCGTTCAGCGGTGGGGTTATTTGAGAATGCAAGGCAGTGAGTCAGATATGGCGTAGAAGGAAAGAGAACGGCCACGGCACCGGGCTCAGACGTGGTTCCGGCGAACTGGACGGATTCAACTCCAATTGAATGCTCCCTGAGCTTCACCTTGACACTCTGATCATGTGCAAATGTTCAATTTTGCCTTTGCTTGCTCTCCAGCACGAGTTCCACCTGATGTTTCTACACTGATTCATGGTTGTAGCTCGAATCAACTGTTAGGGGTTCAATTGATCAAGCTGATACCTTGTGGTAGTATAATGTGAGCTAGGGATGGTGAAGAAAGCAAGACTAGGTCAAATCCAACAACACACAACAACTCTTCCCTCAAGCTGAAAGCTAAACCAAACTGCTGCCAAAATAGAAACTCCACTCTAATCCACTGAAACTCTGATAAAAACTGAACTCACACCCCAAATTACCCTTCTCCACTCTAATTCCTGATAGGGTAGACACCAATTGACTGTAATTAAGTAGAAATAAACTGTAATTTAAGAAGAAGAAGGTGAGAAAACGATGTAATCTTGCTGGAAATTGAATGAAAAAGGAAAAGTTCAAACTAATGGCTTATTCCTTGTAATTTTGTGTGCTGAATTGTGTTGAATTAATTAATCTCACACCCATTTGCAACTTTGGGGTAGTATTTGCATTTCCTTGTGACATTTCTTGCACTTTTTCTCTTTCTTTTTGTAAAATTCAGAAAATCAAACATGGCACAGCCATGGGCCCCCTGTGAGCTTGCTCCAAGGGAGAATTGCACACAAAACACTTACACAACACATATACATGTTGAGCACAGCTACATGGGCCCTCTTCTGGACGTGTCTAGAGAGGAGAACTCCTTAGCAAGAGCAAGGAGTATGGGAGTTAGAGCCTGGCAAAAGCCATGGCTCTCCCGGCTTCCTGAAAATGAAAATACACTCATTCGGAGGCAAATTTGGCACCAAATCTCCATTTTTTATGGAGATATGTTGCCAAATTTGTCCCATGTGTAGTTTATACTCATGAAGTGACTTTGAGCAACATTTCAACTATATTGCATAGAAAAGTTGCTGCCAAATTGCTGCCAGGGTCTGGAAGTTGGGACACTATAGTTTTTGACAAGTTCAACTCCTTCCTGTAGATTTTGTGAACATAATATATTTTTTTCATAATTTTCCTGCATTCAAAATTAAATTCTAAGCATTTTTTATATAATAAGTTTTGTAAAATTCATTGTAGAAAAATTCATATGAATATTGTAGGCACTGATGCACAGAGAGGGCTGATTCTGACAATGTTTTGAAGAATTGAAGAAACATCAACATTTCTGAACCAAAAATATGAACATTTAAATGTTCACAACAATATAAACTAACTTAGTGTTAAACTTAGTTGCATGTTTATGTTCAAAAATGTATCACAAAAGTCCAAATAACAGTAAAAATGACTGACTGCAGTACTGTTCTGCTTGTCTGATCTCCAAAGAATTGAGCATAACACAAAATTGGCCTTCCTGACACATATTTTAAATATTTTATATAAAAAGAGAATGATTTTATTAATAAATTTCATACAAAATGTTTAATCTCATCCAGTTTAGAAAAATTCTTATAAAAATAACAAAATGATAACTGCATCAATACATTTTCTTTTCTCTTTTCTGGAAATTTTGACAGCAAATATGGGAATATGGCATCCAGTTTTTTCTTCATAATGCATATTTTTCTTAATTTCTTTGCAGTCCTAGCATTATTTTTAGCTCTTTTCATGTTTTGCACTTTCCTTAATTCATTGTAGAAAAATTCATACAAAAAAAGATAAATTTCTGACAAGAGCTTGGTAAAATTTGCAGAACTGACCCTGGTTTGACAAGTGATTAAAACACTGAGAAAGGTACAAAATTGAGACATTCACTGAATACCAAAGTTGTTCCTAACTGTCATTCCTGTTTAGAAACATTGAGCATTTATATTCAAAATATTGCAAGTGGGATCCCATTAACAATGCTGACGCTAAGTCTTCTTTAAACTGTGACAGTCATGATACTTAAGATTCACTTATATTAAACATCCTGATTCTACTCAACGATAGGTTTGTGACATGATTACTAAATCTCATGATTCAAAGCAAGGGACAACTGCTCTCAGTGACTTAATAAAAATTCAATATACTGACAAGTGCTTCATTACTCTTTACTAACAACTTTCAAATTGAAAACATGAATTGTTATTTCTCATCACTTCGCGAAGCAAGTGATATGAACACACATTCTCAACTTGGAGTACAAATGAAGTTGAAATAAAATTTAAACGGACCAAATACGAGCAGTCGCTCAGTACCCAAAACTGCACACTGGTACAATGCCTTCATACATCATACAGTCAAAATTGGTTTAAATTGAACTTAAAATTGCATTAAACATTCTAAGCCAATCATGTTCAAGACAAATTTTACAAAAAATGATGCACAATTTGAAGAGTAAATCAAATGTAAATTCTCTAGCCAATGCTTGTTAGACCCGATGAGTTCAATGGGTGCGAGTTCTCCTTGCTACACTTCTGTTCAATCGAAGACCATGGATGCGTTCTCCTTCCTCCCACTATCTCAATTCTACATTCTGATCTTCAATCGGTGCCGCCGATGCCGAGATCCACTCCTCCTTTCTTCCGACGGCCTCGATGAAGACGAGCCCTGGCGCCATGGAAGAGCTCCAAATTGTTGGTCGGGCCCGAGCGGAAAGAAGAAGAAGAAAGAAAGAAAGCCCAGGTGATGAGTTTAGTATGACGCGGTTCAGTCCGAACTTCTTTCTAACTGGGCCCAAAAACAAAAGAAACTCGATCCAATCCTACGAATTCAAGAATCCCAGGATCAACCCCAGTAAATCTCGGCCTAAAAGAAGAAGATTATCGTTTGAAGCCCAGCAGTTCTCTGGTCCAATAAGATCCGAATAAAATTGGCCCAAAATTGTTAAGTTGATTATTTCGGGTTTTCAAATAAAAAATTTCTAAAAATAGTTCCCAAACTCCGAAAATTTCAAAATCAATTTTAAAATTCATTCACAAATTTTATGATTTTTCCGTATAAAAACATTTCAAATTTTCAAAATTCAAAATTTCAAATTCAAATTAAATCCAAAAAAGACAAAACATAAATTTTCAAAACTCCATTTTCTATAAATATGTTTCTACATCATTTTGTACAAATTTTAAAGGATCTTACGCTCATTTGAGCACACTATGAAATTTGAAATTTCAAATTGAAAACACAAAAAAAAAAAAATGTTTTTTCTTGAAAATAAATCAAAAGTGTACAAATAGATGTCAAAGTAGCGAAAACACTTGGACCATGACAAACACATCTGAGAATTTTGTGCTCACTTTAGTGCATTTTTGAATTCAAATAATATACTTACACACATGTTTTAGTATTTTCCTGTTCTTAATCAGAGGTGCCTGAAGTTAACAGCTTTAGAGTAATTAACAATGAGGGCTTGCGCTCACTGGAATCCAAGACCCCACTATAACTTGAAAATAATAAAACCTTTGTGCGTGAGTGTCTGAGAGTGAACATCTTACCACATCTACTAACAAACGCACGTATACAGGGGGACCGTGTCCTTTCTCCCCACGAGAGCGTCTCTTAAGCTATCAAACGCCGCTTAAATTGAATATAATCGAAAACATAATCAATCTATAAGTTAAAAGATACTTCCGTAAACTTTTTCTATTTTTATGATTTTTTATAAATTTTTAAAAAGTAGTATTGTCAAGATTGTCAAATTAACTATTGTCAATGAATCCCTCTTATTATAAAAGTGTTTAGATGTGAATGATAAGTGTTTTATATTGTTTATAAAAGTGTTAGGTTTCGTACAAAAAAGTATTTTGCTGAGAAATATAAGTGTTTATGTTTCCTATAAAAGTATTTATATAGAATAATAAGTGTTGCTGGATAAGATATTCATAGAGACGAAACATATCTTCAAAGAGAAAAAACATATAGTGATTGTTGGAAGACAGCGAATGTCGAAGAGGAGGAGAGGACGGTCCATAAAAGGCAGAGGAGCAGAAAAGGGGACAAGTGGAGGATGCGACGGAAAAGTGGAGCATCGGAGGCGACAAGGGAGAGGAGACATATCGGCGGAGAGACAAACACAGGCCCACGGATAGAGGAAAACAGATCGCCGGAGAGATGAAATAGATCGCCAGAAAGAGCACTTCCAATTTTGGAGAAGAAAGTTCTAAAATCAGAAAGATATTAATAGAGATGTGCTAGATTAGTTTCTAAAAGTGGGCGCTGAAGGTCGATTGATAATAAGTAGGATTGAACAACGGGGATAAAAACATTTTTCTCATTTAAATGTGTAATTTATTTAAATTTGGATCTTTTGCACATATTATAATGTCAAAACTGGTTTCAAATTACTTAAATTGTATATAAGTACATTAAGATCTCAATAACACTCGAAATAGCAACAAATTGCAATTTGAACATATTGAAATGCACATTACAATTTGAAAACTAATTTCAAATGACTTAAATTGCATCTAAAGCGCGTTGAGGTACTTATTTAACAAAAAAAAGTGTATTAAGATGCCAATAATACTCCAAATAGCAATAAATTGCAATTTGAATGCATTTCAATGGCTCTATCTGTAATATGGTTTCAAATGACTTAAATTGTCAAGCGTATTAAAGTACTTATCTAACGAATATAAGTGCGTTAAGATGCCCATAACACTCCAAATAGCACCAAAATTTAATTTAAACGCATTTAAATACCTAAGTATGTTTTCAATTAATTTTGACCTCTTTTGTGCACAATGTAATGCCAAAACTGATTTCAAATGACTTAAAGCTGATTAAAGTACTTATCTAACGAATATTAGTGCGCTGAGATACCAATAACACTCCAAGTAGCAATAAATTGCAATTTGAACTCATTTAGATGGCTCTTAGTGTGTTTTCAAAAAAAATTGATCTCGTTTGCGCACATTATAATGTCAACACTGGTTTCAAATGACTTAGAAAGCATCTAAAACACGTTATAGTACTTATCTAATGAATATAAGTGAAAGATGCCAATAACACTCCAAATAGGCATAAATTGCAATTTGAATGCATTTCAATTGCTCTAAGTGTCTTTTTAATCAATTTTGACTTCGTTTGTGCACATCATAATTCCATAATTGGATTCACACTTAAAATGCATATGAAGGACCTCCAAGTAGCAATCAATTGCAATTTGAACGCAATAAAGTGCACACTTATATTTGGATACTTATCTAACAAATATAAGTGCGTTAAGATTCTAATAATACTCTAAGTGACAATAAATTGTAATTTGAACCCATTTAAATGGCTCTAAGTGTCTTTTCAATAAATTTTTGACATCTTTTGCGCACATTATAATATGTCAAAACTGGTTTCAAATGACATAAATTGCATCTGAAAGTAAAGTACTTATCTAATGAATATAAGTGCGTTATGATTCAAATAACACTCCAAATAGTACGTTATAATTGCGTTATGATTTCAAAACTGGCTCTTATGAATGTACATTAAAATGCCAATAATACTCCGTATAGCAATAAATTGCAATTTGAATGCATTTCAATGCTCTAACTGTCTTTTCAATCAATTTTGACCTCGTTTGTGCACATTATAATTTCAAAACTGGTACCAAAAGACTTACATTGCATCTAAAGCGTGTTAAAGTACTTATTTACCAAATATAAGTGCGTTAAGATCCCAATAACACTCAAAATAACAATAAATTGCAATTGAACGAATTTAAATAATTGCGCACGTGTGTGTTTCAATAAATTTTGACCTCATTTGCGTACATTATAATGTCAAAACTGGTTTTGAATGACTTAAAATTGTATAAAAGTGCGTTAAGATTCCAATAACACCAAAATAGCAATAAATTGCAATTTGAACGCATTTAAATGTTTGCGCACGTGTGTGTTTTCAATTGATTTTGACCTCGTTTACGCACATTATAATGTCAAAACTGTTTTTCAAATGACTTAAAATTGCATATAAATACATTAAGATCCCAATAACACTCGAAATAGCAATATATTGCAATTTGAATGCATTTAAACAGATTTGAGTATGTTTTGAATAAATTTTTGACCTCGTTTGCATGCATTATAATGCCAAAGCAGATTTCAAATGACTTAAAATTGCATATAAGTGTGTTAAGATCCCAATAACACTCGAAATAACAATAAATTGCAATTTGAACACATTTAAATGGCCGTGTGTTTTTTTCAAAAAATTTTGATCTCATTTGCACATATTATAATGTCAAAAGTGGTTTCAAATGACTTAAATTGCATATAGGTGCGCTAAGATTGCAATAACACTCGAAATAGCAACAAATTGCAATTTGAACGCTTTAAATGTATGGCACGTGTGTGTTTTCAATAAATTTTGACCTCGTTTGCGTGTATTATAATGTCAAAACTGGTTTCAAATGACTTAAGTTGCATATAAGTGCGCTAAGATCCCAATAACACTCAAAATGGCAACAAATTGCAATTTGAACGCATTTAAATAGATTTGAGTATGTTTTCAAAAAATTTTGATCTCATTTGCACATATTATAATATCAAAACTGGTTTCAAATGACTTAAATTGCATATGAGTGCGCTAAGATCCCAATAACACTCGAAATAGCATCATATTTAATCTGAACGCATTTAAATGTATGGCACGCGTGTGTTTTAAAAAAATTTTGATCTCGTTTGCGCATATTATAATGTCAAAAGTGGTTTCAAATGACTTAAATTGCATATAAGTGCTCTAAGATCCTAATAACACTCGAAATAGCAACAAAATGCAATTTGAACGCATTTAAATGTATGGCACGTGTGTGTTTGCAATAAATTTTGACCTCGTTTGCGTGCATTATAATGCCAAAACAGGTTTAAAATGACTTAAATTGCATATAAGTGCGCTAAGATCCCAATAACGCTCGAAATAGCAATAAATTGTAATTTGAATGCATATAAATAGATTTGAGTATGTTTTCAAAAAATTTTGATCTCGTTTGCGCATATTATAATGTCAAAACTGGTTTCAAATGACTTAGATTGCATATAAGTGCACTAAGATCCCAATAACACTCGAAATAGCAATAAATTGCAATTTGAACGCATTTAAATGTGTGACACGTGTGTGTTTTCAATAAATTTTGACCACGTTTGCGTGTATTTTAATGTCAAAACTGGTTTCAGGTGACTTAAATTGCATAAAGGTGCGCTAAGATCCTAATAACACTCGAAATAACAACAAATTACAATTTGAAAGCATTTAAATATATTTGAGTATGTTTTCAAAAAAAAATTGACCTCATTTGTGTATATTATAATGCCAAAACATGTTTCAAATGACTTCAATTGTATATAAGTGCGTTAAGATCCCAATAACACTCGAAATAGTAATAAATTGTAAATTTAACGCATTTAAATAGATCTGAGTGTGATTTTCAAAAAAATTTAACCTCGTTTGCGAAGATTATAATGCCAAGACAAGTTTGAAATGACTTAAAATTACATATAAGCGCATTAAAGTACTTGTGTAATGAATATAAGCGTGTTCAGATGAAAATAACACTCCAATTAGTACTAAAATGCAATCTAAACGTATTTGAATGGTTCTAAATGTGTTTTCAATCAATTATGACTATGATTGCACACTTTAAATTGCGAAAACCGATTTCAAATTACTTAAATTACATTTGAAGCGCGCTAAACTACTTATTTAATGAATATAAGTGCATTAAGGTGCCAATAACACTCCAAGTACCAATAAATTGCAATTTGAACGCATATAAATGGCTCTAAATTTTCTTTTCTATAAATTTTGACCTCGTTTGCGCACGTTATATTATCAAAACTGGTTACAAATGACTATGTGCACATTATAATTCCATAATTGGTTTCAAACTTAAATAGCATATAAAAGACGTTAAAGTACTTATCTAACGAATATACTGCGTCAAGATCCCAGTAACACTCGATATTAAGATCCCAATAACAGTCGAAATAGCAACAAATTACAATTTGAACGTATTTAAATGCATCCGAGTTTGTTTTCAATCAATCTTGATCTCATTGCGCATATTAATATGCCAAAACTAATTTTAAATGAATTAAATTGCATTGAAGCACATTAAAGAACTTATGGAATGAATATAAGTGCATTAAGATGAAGATAACACTCCAATCAGTACTACAGTGTAATCTAAACGCATTCGAATGGTTGCGTGTCAAGATACCGATAACACTCTATGCCATCCTTTCCGGACCGCCGACGAAGGAACGCAGTTTATGATGTTTTTTATCCCCGTGGGGAAAAAGGACAGGGTCACCCTGTACATGTGAGTATGTTAGTAGACGCTGTGAGACATTCATTCTCAAACACTCACGCACAAAGACGTCATTATTTTCAAGTGATCGTAGGGTCTTGGATTATGTGCCACCCTTTCCGGACAGCCGACGGAGGAACACTTAAAAAGACGTTTCTCGCGGGGAGAAAAGACACGGTCCCACCTGTACGCGTGCGCATGTTAGTAGACGTTGTGAGACATTCACTCTCAGACACTCACGCACAAAGGTTTTATTATTTTCAAGTGATTCCAATGAGCGCAAGCCCTCATTGTTAATTACATTGAAGCTGTTAACTTCAGGCACCTCTGATTAAGACTAGGAAAATGATAAAACATGTGTGCAAGTATATCATTTGAATTCAAAATGTACTAAAATGAGCACGAAATTCTCTAATGTGTTTTTTATGAGAAGATATTTACAAGAAATGACAAATATATGAAAAATGCCATGATCCAAATGTCTTCGCTATTTGGACATTTATTGATATACTTTTGAATTTATTTTCAAGAAAAAAGCATTTCTATGTTTTCAATTTGAAATTCCAAAATGTACTCAAATAAACATAAAATTCCCTAAAATTTGTATAAAATGATCTATGAAAATATTTATACGAAAATTGCGACTTTTATTTTGAAAATTTATGTTTTTGTCCTTTTTAAATGTGAATTTGAATTTGAATTTGAAATTTTGAATTTTTAAAATTTGAAATATTTTTATACAGAAAAATCATAAAATTTGTTAAATGAATTTTAAAATTGATTTTGAAATTTTTGGAGTTCGGGAATTTTTAAAATTTTTTTATTTGAAAATCCGAAATTATTAATCTTAATTGCTGTTGGGCCAAGATTCATTGGGTTCATGAACTAATCAAACTTCTGGGCTTTATTGGACTTTTGCTGGGCTTTATGTTATTTCTTCTTTCTTCAAATTGGGCCAGACAAAGGGGTTCTTGCATCAAAACTCGCACTCTTCTTTTTGTCTTGTTGATCTCAGCCGCCGGTGGCGATTCATGACGGGTCTCGGCGTCGACGCGGCCGATCTCCGATCAAGAGACGTTGTTGGAATCGTGAGGATAAGGAGAACAATTCTATGGTTTCTGATTGGTTGAAAATGGAGTAGGGTTCACTCGCAACTCTGAATCAATTCACCAAGTGCTTCCACTTGTTAACTCCACATCTTCATGACAACAACACGTCGGCTGCTGCCGCCGCTGCCGCGTGACCTAAGAGCAGAACTCCCAACTTCTTCCGTGTGACCTAAGATTCGTCCTCTTCGTGCTTCGAGCGCCCTCTCCGCTGTTTCTCCTCTGGATTGTAAGAAAGAAGATGAAGAGACGGAATGAAGAAAAAGAAGTCTAACGGAAGCGGAAAAGAGCTAACGGAAATATGAAAGGGAGAAATATTTACACTTTTGCCCTTTTCAAAATTGAGGGCTGACATTTAAAGGAGCCAACGGAAGTATTAATTGAATTTTTTTTTTTGATCCATAGAAGCATCACTCATATATATATTATCCAGTTGTGTTCAATTAATTGAGACAGGCATTGAATAATAAAATTCCAGGCTCTCCAACTGCTCTGCAAAGAACATGTTGCTCTGATTATTTATGAATATTATGGAAGACAACTGGTAATGCATGCCAAAGTCGTAAGGACATTCGAAGCAATAATACAGAGATATTTTACGCAATTACATATTTAAAAAGAAAATTTACTTGTAAACAATCTTTTTTTATAATTTAATATTTACAGAGAGATTTAATATTAACAGAACGAAGATAAATTCTAGTTTTGCTTTGGTTCTAGTCGAAATTTACAAATCTAATGCATAAATTTACTGGGAATACAAAAATTCTCAAAAAAATGTTGAAAAGAATTTATACGAACTTCATATGTGTCTACCTCGAGTTAGTAAGTCTTTCTTATTTGATGTGTCAAGTAATGTGTCAATGATTTTAAATTTTTTTTGAGGGAAACAATGATTTAAAATTTTAAATGCTTCCACATTTTTTAAAGCATCGTGCAGTAACTCATATCTTTTGATAAGCTTCAAAATAGAGGAAAATAAATTAGGGAATACCTAGCTAGCATATCCATCAAGGGACGGTCCATATAGAGGTTATATGTTACAAATTACATGTAACTGTTACAAAATTGATAGTAACTATTACAAATTATAGTTTGTACATTTATGGACGTATGGATAGTTATTCAGTGGACACCATAGTGACAACTTATTAGTTCGGAATTCGTTCGGCAAGATCAAAAATTCGTGATTCGGAAATAATTCGGAGATAATTCATTTTTTTAAATAATAATATTATATTGAAATAATAAAATTATCCAAAGAAATAAATATAAATTATGAATTTTACAAATTTATTCCAAAAATCCTGCCACAGAAAATCTTACACAAGCAGAGCATTTAATTCAGGCCTGCATGTTCCCATTTCCCAATAAAGTGCCTTTTCTCTTTTCTTTTTGCTGCCCCCCACGTGAACCACTCCGGTAATTTATACCATCCGAATTATTGCGAATGATACGCGATATATTCGCTAAATTAGTTTTATTCACGATTAATTCGCAAATTGAACGAATAATTTGGGATTTGCCTTTTTATTCGCCATTCTATTCCTCCATAGCCAAAAAACAAATTATTCGCAAATTAATCGCGAACCTTGTTTCTATGATGGACACTAAATATTCCGACATAAATTTTCATCTATAGGTGCAGCCAATTTAAACCACCAAGTTCCTAAGACTTTTAAGAAATTTATCCTCATTACACTTGATAATAATAAATGAGAACAAGTATTTGTTTTATTTCAATTATTAATATTAAACAATGAATTTTATTTAACTAAAATATTCATTGTAGACAAATTATAGGTCTGGTTAAGTGTGAATCTACCGTGAGCTTAAGAACATGGTAGATTTACTCTTAACAAGAACTCGGAGGCCTTCCATGAGCTTAACATCAAAAACATATCAAACCATACCAAAATTTGATTTATATGGCTCGATAAATGCTTTGTATCAAAATCATATGTGGCATACAAAAATTTTCCATTTTTGGAGATTTTTAAGTATTTATTTCAGATTTTTTAAAAGTTACATATAAAACATTAATTATTTTATTAATATTGTATAGTTGTTATTAAAAAATCCGAAATAAATACTTAAAAATATCCAAAAACGAAAAATTTTTGCATGCTATAAGATTTTGATATAAAGAAGGGGAAATGACTCCACACCCCCCTAAACTATCCCCTTGTGACAAGTTGCCCCCCAAACTTTTTTTTGTGACAAACACCCCCCCAAACAACCTAATTGTGACAAACACACCCCCTACATCCAATTAACCCTCTAATATTCAATTATGGAGTGCGAAAAGACCAAAATACCCCTGTATGTATATGTCATAATATTTAAAATATTAGTACTTCATAAAATTATTATAAAAAAATATTGTTGCATGATATATAACCGGAATAAATTTGCTTACTTAAATATAAATAGACAAATTAATGAAATTATAAACTTTTAATTTTTTTATAACTGAAATAAAAAAATAATATTTTTTTTTAATTTATATATTATCATGAAATATGTTCTATTACATAAAATAACATTTAAAATCAAATTACAAATATAGCTTAATAAATATTTTATAATAAAGATATCCAATTAATTATAAATATTTATATCAATAATTATTTTTTTAAAATTAGATTTTATGAAACACTAATACTTTAAATATCATGACATATACATACAAGGTCATTTTGGTCTTTTCACACTCCATAATTGAGTATTAGAGGGTTAATTGGATGTTGGGGGTGTGTTTGTCACAATTAGATAGTTTGGGAGGGTGTTTGTCAAAAAAAAAGTTTGGGGGGTAACTTGTCACTAGGAGAAAGTTTGGGGGGGTGTAGAGTCATTTCCCCTATAAAGAATTATTGAGTCATATAAATAAAAAGTTGGATATGATTTGATATGTTTTTTGTGTTAAATATATAGAGTTGGGTTATGGTGAAATGTATTAACAAACATTTGGTCTTTTACGAATAACTTTTTTATTTATTATCAATTAAAATTGTTAATTTGTCGTGCATTAATAATTAATATGTTAAATATAAATAACAATTATCTCTACTATAAATAGCTTGACATGAAGGACACTTTACAGGTCTAAATAAAGAAGAGGGATCCATTGACAATGGTTATCTTGACAATATTGATAATGATATGTTTCAAAAAATTGAAAAATTCATAAAAAAATTTAAAACTAAACAAAAAAATCTACGTAAGTATTGCTCAGCTTATAGATTAATTATTTTTCCTTTTATATTCAATTTAAGTAATGTTTGTTGGCTCTTTACAGACTCGTTAAATTACAACCGTTAAAAAGTACATAAAATTTTTATAAGGCACTAAACGATGTTCAAATTGATTGAAATTTGAAACACTGTCAATCTATAAGTTAAGTAATGCATCCATAAATTTTTTTCATTTGTAATCAAGATTTTATATGAATTTATACAATTTTTAAAAAATCTAATTGTCAACATAAGCATTGTCAATGGATCCCTCCTCCTAAATAAATACTTCTTTAATTGTAAATAATAAGATCTATTAATATAAATAGCGTTGGAGACTTGACCCAGTCAATTGATGGTCAACTCTTCAAAACAATTTTAAATAAATTGCCATGTATTAACAACAATGTGATAAATATAAATAATCATCATCTCTACTATAAATAGTTGCGATGTTGTGGACGTTTTAAAATAATGTAAACAGATACTACTTTGATTGTAAATAACAAAGTCCTTTGATATGAATGGTGTTGAAGATTTGACCCCAAGCAAATCAGTGGTCAACTCTTGGGGACAAACTTTGGGAACAAACTCTTGGGGACAATTATCAGCTCCCTTCCATACAAATTAGTTCTAATTGACTACAATTGTTCAGATGGTTTCTTGTAACGCAATATGATACCTATATATACTTAAGTGGCAACATGCCAACTTTGTATTTTAAATTACCGGCTAGGCCTCCAGCCTAGCTAGCTGATATCTAGACGGAAGGGGCATTTTTTTTAATTAATTGATGATAAAAATTTAAAAATGTTTTACAAGGAATAATCAATAACCAATTAAAATTTTAAATTGATTCAACGTACACAATAACACAACCGAGCTAACTGAAAAAAAAAAAAATTGTTTTATTTCTTAATTAAAATATTTTCAGTATTTTCTAATTATAAGTGGCCGCCAAATTCTAGATAACCGGTTCTAAAAGATTTCTTTTTGTTTAATACGAAGCATTAAGTATCCCAATATATATCACCATTGCATTTGCATTTCATGCAAATACGTTGCTATATATACGTTTGCTAAAAAAAAAGGAGGTACCGTAGCAATATTCATTATTGGAAGAAAAAAAATATTTTGTTGGTCTTTCGATTGTACGAATTTTAGATTAGATGCTGTATCGATCGCGGAACTTTCTCATAACTTGGAAATTTGGTGTAAACAGGAAATTTTAGATTAGATGCTGTAAACAGAAAAACCAAATAAATGGTCTAGTTATGTCACAAAAATTTGAACAAAATTTATAAATTTGGTGTACTCATTCCTAGAATACCAGTGTAAAATATTTGAACCTAAAAATTACCAATCTTACTATACATATCTAGCAGTCGTAGTTAATAATTTACTTAGTAATATTTTAATTACTCTTAACTGAAATTACATATATATGAAAGATTGGCGCATCACACAAACAACTGAAATTTACAAAGACGCGCTAAAGACAACCGAATCTATTGAAGGACCCTCTGAAAGCTTTATCAAACCAATAGAAGTCAGCCAGAAGGCTTCCACAGCCCTAAAGCATAACCATGAACAGACCCCCACAGTAGAAGACCAAATAAGAGGTTACAAACTTGGACAACGAGCACAGCACTCGTTAAGACGTATGATGCTTAGAAGACAACAGGGGTATCAAAGAATACTCGAGCCCCAGATGAATCCGAATGCAGAGCTTAATTTGTCACAATTCAGAAGAGCACAAAATGTTCCTACTGAAGTACTCTACCAAGCAGGGAGCCTCTTCCAAACCCAGCATCAAGTTTATCAACACTACTCAGACCAGAGGATTTCAGTTGTAGACAATCAGCAACTGGAATTACCATTCATTACACAATAAGGATTTGAGAGATTGCAAAGAGAAGGCCTAAAACATCTCCACATGGGCCTGATTATGATCTGTCTCTTTACTCACCACAGAGTAGCTGCAGGGGTCAATACCCTTGTAGTAATCCAAGCTACAAGATGGTCTGATGATAAATTCATAATTGGTACTATGAAAATAGATTTAACTCATGGGTCTCAACTGGCTTATATTGCCCCAAACATGATGCTATCAATAAGAGATTTCTATAATCATATCCATCTGGTTATTCAGACTCATGGATATGACACATGACGAGCTGGCGAAAGCAACTTACTGCTGACAAGATCACTCATTAGAAGGCTTTCAAACACTAACTTCACAGGATTCAAATACAACATCAACAATGTATCTGATTATCTCACAAGTCATGATGTCCAAGCTATCCCAGGGCAAAGGCATACCACTGTAGAATTAAGAGGAAGGCAATGGATACTCAGGCCAATGCAGCACCTGAAGCTCAACATCCTCAAGAAGCAGTTATACAAATGCGAACCGATGGCTCACTACTACTTAAGTGTGTTTTTTCAGAGTTGCAAGACATCGCTGAGTTCCAGTAAGTCATACTTCTCTCTCTTTTGTAACATATCTTCCACTTAATAAAATTTATTTCCTCTCAAACTTCTATTCTAGTATATTTTAGCAAAGAAGTTTTGGAATTGAGATTCTACTACGGGCGTTTCTTACTAGTATCAGAGCTAGATCATTTGGTTAGTAAAGATTATGGCTTTCTAAATTTTCTTTTATTCTAGGAAGTAGGAAGGGAAAGGTTATACCAAAATTGTTGATATTGTTCATCGGTGTCGTCCAAAACTAGTTCATTTGCTGATACTGTTTGTTTGTTTATCTGAAACCCGAATATTTTAATCCGAAATTTTGAACATATAATTGTTGGTAAAGAGTGTTCAGACCGAAACAAAGGACCAGACCAGGCCATATATAGATAGGCGCAGAGGCGAGTGGCTGTTAAGCTTTGTTGGAACTCGTTTTTTGGTGAGTCAATGTTTGCACACAAAAGACCATACAATTGTAACAAATAACCACCTTGAGGGACCCATAGCTTTCCATGTCATATGTACCACCAGGGGCAAAGCTTGTGGCAGCATATCAGCGTCCAAAAAAAAATTCCAACTTACTCCAATTCCGCTACTGTCACTCGATGACAAAGTTATCGTGACCTGGCTATTTTTTTTAATTATTATTTTCACGTGCTCTCTGTTCGCACTCTAACTTGTCTTGAAACTCGACAGTCTCGACTTCCTTTATAACCATATGCATCTTTGTATTGTATCTATAATACATACGTTCGTAAAATGTTACATTATTCCCAAAACCAAATAACAAATTGTACGTCATGGCGGCGGCGATGGTTGTTTCTTGTTTAGGACTCATTTGCGAAAATTTCTGCAAAAACTTTTGCCCAACATTTGGTCCTGGCTGCGCTCAACTACTTCTTGATCAATGCAGGAAGTGCTTTGGCCTTTCGACGGTACGAACATTTTTTTCTTTTTCAAAAGTCACTCACCATCAAATGATCACACACAAAAATGAGACCATGCTATTATTACTAGTAAAAAAATTTAGTTTCTGTCCTTGATATGAGCGTCGGTATCGGCTGAGATCCGATTTGGATCTCAGCCGATTTCAGCGCCTTGCTATGATCTGGTTCCTTCTCTTTCCAACTGTTCTGCGGATATATAAAAAGGACAATGTAGAAAATCAGGGTGGAGCTGCACTTGGGCAAGCACAGGCAGGTGCCTGGGCTTGATTCTCGGAAGTAATTGTGATGTATAAAGTTTTCAGTGTCAAGTACGAATAAATTGGTAGTGAAATAGAGGTGTCCCTGAGCTTCATTTCTCCAAACATTTAAATATAGGATTACAAATTTTATTGTTTGCAATGAAAGAAGACTTTGTCTCAGGCGCTTATCAAAAAAGCAAGAAAAAAATCAACAAAAAAGAATGATCAGAACTTAATTAATGGTTTATTTTTACAGTGTTTTCCAGTAGGATAACGAATTTTCATGTTTATACGAATTTAATATAAGGACTAATTAATGATTTTAAAATTTTAAAGAACAATTTAATATGATACTTTAAAGACCAATTAATCTACTCTACCTAAAATCTGGTTGTTGTTGTTTTTTTTTTTTTTTTTTTCTTTCGGAATGGCCTGCGGATAACAGAATTCTGAAGGGGAAGGAGACCAAGAGCCGAAACCTAAAGATAAAGGAGAAGAAGGACCGAGCTCTAGAGGAAACGAAGTCCAAGAACCGAGATCTTCTGAAGGGAACGGAGCTGGAGGACCGAGCTCTAAACGAAAAGAAGTCCAAGAACCGAGTACTTCTGGAGGGAACGGAGCCGGAGGAGACAAATGCAATGGACCGAGTTCTGGAGGGAATCAGGGCATATACTCGTTTGTGCCAGCTGAACAATTTAAAAATGGAATAGAGCATTCTCGGGACGCCAGGTGCTGGAAATGGATTTCTCTTCAGAACGAGCCAAGGTAATTAATTAACAAGTTTGATATATATATATGCGTTTTAACATTATGATAACATCAAAATTCTCGGGACGCCATGTCCGCCCCTTTTACTTATCCACGGTTCACCGTATTTTCAATGAACAAATATCATTTTTCAGTAAATATTTATATCTTTCCGATCAATAGATATCATTTTCCAGTAAATAAATATACTACGATTTTTAGGTAACATTTATGCAACTGTGATAAATACATGGGTGCACGTGATGTGTCAGAACTATAAAAGAGGTGGATGGTAACCTACTTTATATGGGTGAATTTTACATGTTTCTCAATATATATATAACTAACATAACATATGTTAAGTCCGATAACTTGCATGTTCGAACAATATGACTAATTAACATGTCAGGTGACTGTGTTACTAGTATGTCATGGGCCAAGCTCGGCCTCCACTAATTAATTATCCGTATTAACAAGATCGACATGCATGATGCGGGATATTATGGTAGCAAGAGACAATTCATATTTTTGAATAATTTTAGTATAAATCACAATACTAATTTCACATAATAAAGTAGTAATTGATGAAATTTTTTTTTTTTTTTTGAGGGAAAATTGATGAAAAATTTTAATAGCTGCTACTCCAAAACAGCTAAATTCAGGAACTTATTAAAAACACTAGGGTTGACCCCCACGCTTCGCGGTGGGATAGTTGTATTTATAGGTACTTCACAATTTAGTTGTAAAATTTATTTAGCTGGAAACAGTTGAGTTGTATATTAATTAGATGTTATATGTTGCATAATCAAGCCCGAATATAGCTATAGTTTAAAACTACATGACAATATAGAATGTAAATGATTGGGCCTATTTTTTAAAATAAAAAAAATCTTATTTTTAAAAGTAAAAAATAAAAAAACTTATTTTTAAAAGTAAAAAATCGGTCCTGGGAAACTGGCCTGAATTTTTTTTTTTTTGATATTTTCTTTAGATAGCTCTCATTGTTAGCTTTCCGTAGCCGCAAAGCTTGCTCCGATCTGAATTTCCTATCAAAAGTTATGCTCGTTTGAATGTTGAGTACCCGGAATATAGGATAAGATTCAGTATAAAATTCAGAACGAAATTCAGAAATGTTTTCAATAATATTAGAAATAAATATTAAATATTATAAATAATATTAAAAAAAAAAAGAATTCAAGCTAACTTTTGATAAAGCCTCATCTCTTCCTCTCCCTTTCGTGAAGAAATTCAATTAATCTAGAGTTATAACTGGAGTTGGGAGAACGGGCTATGGTATCATCAATAAATTGGGCCGAATTTAATATTGGGTTCTCTTTCATTTCGGTTTTACACTCATTCATTGCAACCGGCGTGAAATTGATGCACGTACGGACGCTAAGCAGGAAATAGGGAGTAAGATGGGGGAGGAGCAGCCTCAGGAGAGGACTGAACTAAGAAGGAATTTGAAGACGGAAGAGGAGCCCGATAGAGTGTACAATTTAGTATTGCGAATGGTTGGGTAAAAGAAGCGGGGACGAGGGAGGAGTAAACGGGGAGGGAAAAGGAAGGAGATTGAAGAGAAGAAGAGTAATAGGGGTGAAGGAGGGGAGAGGGAGGAGGCAGTTGGAGGATGGAGTTCGAAAATGAGGTCGGAAGTTGGAGAGTTACAGGAGGAAGAATGATCGATCTGACAACTTTTTTTTTTTTAACATGGCTCATTAGCCACACCCACACACACCACTCAAACCCATCCCAGCAGGGTTCGAACCCATGCCTCCCATATGAAGGACATACACTATAATCAGCTATTCAGCTGTACTATGTCCCCGATGGCGACAACATTACCAGTTCAAGAAATACTATCACGTTAGCAAAAAGTGAAACAAAGTGATGGAGGTTTTGGTCAGTGAAAGCTCCTATTACAAGTTTACAAAGTTTACAACCCTTTGATTTTATGGACGGCTTTAATTTTCGACGCTGCTACTTCCAGCGCAACAGAGGACAACAATCCTTCTCAATTAGGAGTGTCAATGGGTACAGTACGGTTGGGTGGGAGCATCTTCACTACCATATCCACTTTGAATTCGTCTTATATGTACCCTACCCATACCCGTTAAAATATAACTTACCCGTATATCACCCGTACCTGTTAAGATAAACGGATAACGGGTGTAGCGGTACATAACGAATACAACAATATGTTTATATTATTCTATTAAGTTTATTAGGAAAGACATTGTTTCTAGAAGAGCAATATAATATAAATTATATTAGAAATAACATAAATTATCATGAAATGTATTGAAAAAATATAAAATTATTACTCATTAACTTTGTTACTTTTGAAAGAAGATTAAATTTTTTTTTTTATGCATTACCAAATAGGGTAAATCGTTATCTGTCTATGTAACAAAAAAAATAGTTGAGAAACCTACGACCACAGTGCTAGTTAGGGGTAAATAGCACTAAAAGCAAGATAGTCACAAATTTAGATTTCAATTCAATTCTAATAGAATTGGCAATAATTCGATCTCACGACTCAGACAATTCACAGTTTAGCAGTTCAATTCAAGATATGCACGTGAGATCTTCAAGACACACAACTACTCAATTCAAGATGCAAAATAGTAAAGTAAAGAGTATAGATAGAGAAGAAAGAACTCCCGATTTTTACGTGGTTCGACCCAAGAAACAGGGTCTACATCCACAGGACCTGTAGCCAACTGAATAACTACGCCACAACCACTATGCACAATGTCAGTACAAGCCTCAAATGTCTGCCTCGACACAATATCTCAACCAGGAGGTTGAAACGTCGATTGGTGCTCTACACATCCAATGTAAAGACTCAGGCTTCCGTCGTACTATCCTATCGCTCTATCTAACCACACAGGGCTCCGATACTATAAATGATAGACGGGTTTGGGCTTGACCATGCTAGGGTTGAAAACAACACAGGCTTTTTGGAAAGTTGGATGGATTGAGTGTTGAAGGTAGTAGGTTTTCTATTTTGGTTTTTGTGAAGTTTGAGCTCTTAAGTAGATGTGGGATCTTGAAAACACTGGAGCCCTTTGAATTAAGCAAGTATATAGGGAGTAAATACATCAGCGAAAAGTTGTGAAATTTGCTACTTTTGACAACATTCTCAGCATGTTTTTTACCAATAAAGAAAAATTAGGAGGATTTTAAGGGGAATTTGACTTAGGAACTATTAGTTGAACTCCTTACCATCCAACCATTCCTAAGTTTGAACCTGAGTCATAGCGTGGTTGAGGGGGAAAAGGAAAGTGAAACAATGTCTTCTAATTGCATGGGATCGAATTTGAAGGATTGTATGATATTCATATCAACTATATACATTTCGAAGCAACAATTTCATAGTAAGGGCACTGCAATTAGAGTTGTCTAACGTTCAAAACGTCACCAAATTATGAACCCTAGTTAATCATTTTGTTAAATAAACGATTGAGAAGTCATTTGCGTTATCTATTTTGTTTATCAAACGGAAAAAAAGTTTTATGGCATTAGTCGTTTCATTATAAATTAACGATCAAAACGACTAAAATATTTAAATTTATGATTGTTATGGCAAGAGCAACATTTATTTGGTCAGTGTTGTTGTGCTTACGCTTAATTTGAAAGCTTTTGTAAAGCTTTTCTGTAAAGGAAGAACGAATTGGGGAAGATCAGTTGGGGGGAGACGAATCTAACATGATGGGACCAGAGTGCTCATCCCCTAACTTACTGCATTGTGCAGTTCACAACGTCAGCCATTGGATCATCTCGAGATCCGTTTTGGCACGCATCTCCAGACAATCCAACGGCTGACGTTGTGAACTGTACAATGCAGTACGGGGGATATGAATTCGACAGGACCACCATATAGTTTTTTGAGAAGTAAATTTTTTTTTTTTTTTGAGAAGTGGGACCACCATATAGTTGCTTTAGGCTGTTAGGTCGTTTTTTTTTTTTTTTTTTTCTTGGGGGTGCTATTTTGAACGCTCATTTTCTTAATTTTTGAACAGTGAAAGAAAACATCTACCAATTTAGTCTCTTATTAGGACTCTGCATATAAAGTGCTCTTACTAATAAATTGTGAGTATACATAAATTATCAAATTAATTAATTTGAGCTCGTCTTTAGTTAGGTACAATTAATTTAGGCTAGTGTTGACACTTCTGGGATATATCATATAGTTTGGCTTGGTCAAACGAATTAATTATTCAACTAAACGTACTAATTATTCATCTTAATATGCTAATTATTCAACTTAACATCAACTTATAAGTTGAATAATTATATCAATAATTATTTAATGTAACATACGTTGTGCTTAAAATGAAAAAAACAACTAATTAGTCAACTTAACATACTAATTATACAACTTTACGTACTAAATATTCAACTTAATATGAACTTTTTTTTATAGAAAGATGTGGGTCAAGCCCTCAAATTTGATTAATTAAAAGAATATGTGTATAAAGTGTTGTGACCAATAAAGGTCAACCGGTACTATCAGTTATATAAAATACACGACCAATGAATAGAGGTGGCAGAATGTCGGGACGGGTCGGGTTCGGATTCGGGTCGGGTCGGGTCGAGTCAGTTCAGTTTGACCAAATGGAAAATGTCGGGTCAGGTTGGGTTCGGGTCGGGTCAGGTTGGGTATCGGGTTGACGGCTGCCGACATTTTTTTGGGTCAGGTTGGGTTTGGGTAGGGCCAGGTCGGGTATCGGGTTGACGTTTGCTGGCATTTTTTCGGGTCGGGTCGAGCAGGTTTTTTGGGTTTGGTCATATTTTGCACCTCTATTCTCGGGTCGGGTCGGGTTCGGGTCAGCCTGACTTCCCCTAAAACACGGGTCGGATCAGGTTCGGGTCGGGTTCGGGTCGGGTCAGGTTCGGGTCGGGTCGCGTCTGGTTCGGTTCAGTCTCACTTTCCCTGGAACACAGGTCGGGTCGGGTGGGTGGGTCGGGCGAGTTTTCCGGTTCGGGTCAAATTTTGCCACCACACAGTGACACCTATGTAAACCATGCCATAACCTCAGAAACTATTTCCCTTGTTAATGTCATTTCATCTTTAATTACTATGTCCTCTGAAAATTCTACTGCATCGTTCTCGCCAAACGACAAATGTAGTAACCATCATAACTACTTAATATGAACTTATAATTAACATTTTTAGTTAATATTAAATTGATGCTAAATATTTAGCATGCTAACTAAAAGTTGATATTATCTAACTTTGTATTTGTCATGAATGATCATTCAATAATGATAAGGCTCCCGGAGGCAAAGGTTGCGGAGCTAGTGTACGTCTATTGGTTCACAATAGAGGCCAAAATAAGTCTCAGCGATTGGAAAGAGCTGGTATCGCAGACGGAATATGGTGTTTATCTCATCTTCAAAACAAACAGCTGGACCGGTCTCGACGTTTTGCTGCAAGCACAAGTCAAAAGGGAAGATGAAGAATCTAAATCGAAGCTAGTGTGCCTAAAACCGTCAAGAGAACAGCTAAGTTCGCCTGATATTGGAAAGCCTGCACAGAGGACCGACGGATGGATGGAGCTGGAGCTGGGACGGTTTTTCTGCGACGACCCTACTAGAAAACAGAAGGTGGTGGTGACCTTGAATGATCCAGATAACGCAAATGAGGACAAGGTTAAGCGCAAGGAGGGGCTTATTATCGCAGGTTTGGAACTCCGTCCTGTTTAAACAGCCTCGCATATATAGATGCATGCATGGATGGAGACTGTAAAATCAATTTGATGTCGTTTGTATTTATACTGTACCATGCCGTCTGTAATAATCCCTGCGTGTGCAACATTTGTTTTCATTTTTTCAAAACAATTTCATTTATGTGCTCTTCTGTTTTCAATAACTTTGAAAAACATGCACTCATTTAGTTATTTGAGAAAGATTGTATGTGAGTGTGCGAGTGCATGTGCATGTGCACGCCATCATGTTTTTGTTGAAAATATATATTTGTTAAATTTGAAACCCTTGAATATGAAATTTGTGGAATTTGATTGTAACAATGACTCGAGAAAGTTGTCTTGAGAATAATATTATTTCAATTTTTCTCCTAGAAGGCTAGAATATTTTGGATCAAACAAATTATACAACTGAAATAAAATAATCATTATCTAAAAGAATTGTTCTTTCATTTAAACATGTCCAAATTTGTTGTTTGAAATTTATTGGTAAAATGAGTAAAATTACGATGTTCTTAAGTTTACGGAGCTTTTCATAAGTTTAAACTCGAAAACATATCAAATCATATCCAATTTTCGATTTATATGATTAAATAGATTCTTTGTATCAAAATCTTATACCGTACAAAAATTTTTCATAATTTGAGATTCTAAATATTTATTTCAAATTTATTAAAAGTCATATATAAAACATTGTTTTATTTTATTAATTAATATTGTATCGTAAACTACGGTGTTCTTAAGCTTTACAGAGACCTTCCATGAGCTCAACATAAAAAACAAATCAAATCATATCTAAATTTTGATTTATATAGCTTAATAAATTATTTATATTAAACTTTGCAGCATGCAAATATTTTTTATTTTTGGAGATTTTTAAGTACTTATTTTGGATTTTTCAATAGCTATAGTACAATATTAATAAAACAATCAATGTTTCATATGTAACTTTTACAAAATCCGAAATAAGTACTTAAAAGTATCTGAAAATAGAAAATTTTTGCGTGCCATGAGATTTTGATATAAATACTTTAATAAGCTATATAAATTAAAAATTTGGATGTAATTTAATATGTTTTTGAGATTAAACTCACATAATGTTTTCGTGAGTTTAAGAACGCCGTAGATTTACTCCGTATGTCACTTTTAGAAGGTATATATTAAACAATTATTTATTAATTAATATTCTTTTTCGATCAGTAGAACCACCGCTATGTATGATTAGAGGACTTGTATTTAGTTGTGTTTGGTCTCATAATGTGAATTATACAGTACTTGTTTCGTTATATTTTGTATACATGTATGTCGGGTCATAATAATCTACGGTAAAATGTTTTATGAAACTAAACAAGTTTTGAAGGGTATACATGATATTAAACCAACTAATATGTACAACATCTGTCCATGAATAAATAAATTTTTAGGAAAAGTCAAAGGAATTAGTGGAAAAGTGAAATTACTTTTATGTCCTTAATTTGTAATCATTACATAAATTAAATAATATAGATAAAAAGCTAATCATAACATTGGAAAACAAGTGGATTCAAACAAGTGAATAAAAAAATAAAATCAAATCGATAAAGTTCATTTAATTGGGGACAAGCCGTAAATGATATAAATTCATTTAATTGTGGATGGAGGTTGTACTTTAATTTTTGGTGAGAAAAAATGTATTCACAATGTACGGTTTAGACTTGAGAAAGTTACAGCATCATGGGCCCAAGGCCTCAGAAATGGGCCAGCGGTGTATATAACGTAACTTACTATGATTACTCGAGTTGGGCTTTAAATGTGAAATGGCTCCGTGGCTTATAACTCGAATTGGGATGCCTCACACTTGAATATAACGCGTGTATCCCGAATCTTATAGCAAGCTATTACGGGCTGTAATCCTTCAAGTACTGGCCTACATTAGACATGGATAGCATAGAACTTGGTGAGCAGTTACGAGATGGGGCCTATGAAATTTCTTAGAAGCAATTCAAGGATAGAACAACTTTCACATTATTATTTTTTCTAAATAAAGATAAAAATTAAGTCACTCAAATTTAAATTTATATAAAAAATTTTATTCAGATACATTTAAAAAAATTTTATTTAGATTTCGAACTTGCGACCTAACTTTCAATTTATCACAGCAACATATCAACACAAGACACAGCTACATAATATTTTTTATAGATATTTAAATGAAATGGTTTATATTAGTATATTTTCATCTCAAAAAAGAAACAAAAGTGCATCATCAAATTTGCATTATTGAACATCATTACATGAGCAAGCAAGCTGGGAGCACATAACCTACGGAATCAAGCAGTGTTTTGAAAGTCGGCCATGTCAAGCGATTAATCGGACGATTAATTGTTGACGGCAGCCAGACCGTTCCTAATGATATATGCGGACCTTTATTTTGCGGATGCAAATATTTAAACAATTGATCAGTTTAAAACATAAACTCAACCCCATCGTCATCATTTCAAAACTTTGGAACACACCAGTCCGAAATATAACCTATATGTTTCTTCTATGATATCCTCTAGATGGTAATATATATGATCCCTTCCATTGATGCTGTCTGGTCAAAGAGCCCTAGCTAGAAGATGACGCACCACTCTGCATTACAAATAAAGTAGTACAAAAGTAAATACATAATATTACTTATGGAATCTTTGTTAATTAAAATGTGTCAATTAATTGTAGATACATTGCTGCAGATGTTAAGGTTGTTTAGACTCTCACAAGCAGCTTGCTCCTCTTCATTTATGAACTCCTCATTTTGAATGGCTTCATGTTCGTCAATTTCCATCTTTTGTTTTGCTTCCTGTTCATGGTAATGTCACAAGGTCAGCTGTTTATTTTCAATGAGCTTCTGAATGGTGGTAGAACTAAATACGAGTCATACAACCTAACTGAGGGTCATAGATCCTCTGTAAGTATATACAAATTTCATTCCCATGTCTAGAGGCCGGTTTCAAACAAAGTGATAAGAAAAATCTAATAAGCTAATATATAGTGGGTTGGTTGGGCAAATTTGAATTCTTGGGCTGAATCAACAATAATCAAACGAAGGACAAATATGATTGAATACTTCTGTTCAGATTATGCCCCTTTTCAATAGATTAGTGCTGAAAATCTTATACACTTCTTAATTAATATCAAAACTGTGGTACTACCGTTTCTGTTTTTTGCTTCATCTTCACATTCAGCTTCCTGTTCTTCATTTGCGTCCTCTGATATATCAACATGTAACAGATCAGTCAATTAATACATAAAGGTAAATGATGAAATAAAACCAGATTAAGAATGTTAATATATGTTATCTTTTTTTTCAAAAAAGAATATATACATACATAGCTATGCTCTGGCATTATCCCTAAAATTTGCTGTCATTTGGGCACTAAATATTAAATTTTGGTTACTAGTCCTCACTAACTTTACAGCAAAGTAGGACTTCTTCAATGGAAATGAGTTAATTGATTTTTGTAGTGATAAAAATGGACGGCCTGAAAAGATGGACAAGTACACACAACAGGTTTTGAACGCCTCGCTATGGACGACAATAGTTAGGCCATGGCTTTCAAGGCATGAAATAGCTTCAGTTTTCCGGTACTCCTTTTTGTGAACGTTAACATTTAAAAATGACTTATGAACGGTGGCATTCAGAAAGTAAGCATAATGATGACATTCATTTGAAAGCTGGCCTAGAAGAAAAAAAATATTTGCGAAAGGGGCAATTACAGAATACTTTCTTTGTCCTCTTCGTCACCAATGGGTAACTCCTGACTCCGTTGGTGATCACTCTTCAATACTTTACCATGTAATAACTGCGTTACAGTAGTCAGAATGTCCGATGAATCTTTTTGAGTTGCAAAAACAAATTGAGATAGAGTGTATATCTGTTTTATATTTTAGGCTTTTAGCATTGGCACAAAAATATGAAATAAGAAATACATGGGTTTCATGCATTTTGATATATGGGGTTTATGAGTTCATATAAATTTTATTCTAAATTTAAATATGATTGGTTATAAATCAAAGCATTTTGCAGAAACTATTGCAACATACAACCAAATTAAAAGAAAAAAATTGGAGTTTACCTCAAGAAAAAATTGAATCCATGACCGACGCACTGAATCAATTTCAGGCTCAGTATAATTTTGGGGAAGACTACCCTGCATAAATTAAGATTTTAACAGCATTATATAGTGCCTCAAGAAAAAATGTAACAGTTTCGTCTTTAAAAAATGAAGTTTGAGTTATTAGAAAATGAAAATTGGAGGCATTTGAATCCTCCTCTTATAATTGAATATATTTAAAATACCTTTGGAAATTCACGATTTGTGGTGATTATGTCTTGCATTAAATTCATGACATAATAGCCACACTCAAATCCACCAATCTGTTGTGGGGACGACTGTATCACCAAGAAACAATTATATAAATAATCACTTTGGATAAGAGACTAGAAGTTTGTAATAACTAAATTTATTGTATATATATCTGTTACCGGGTAATTAGTAATCCAACTAAAAGTAGCTGCTCCTTGCATAGCTCTGATAATTAATTTAGTACAAGGAACAAGTAAACTGTTAATCAAAACTGATGACATTAATTTGTTACAAGTAAAACCACAGAAATGAAGTACCAATAGAAAGCTTACTGTGCAAATGCATCCTTGATAGTGTAATTTTTATCTCTTCTATATAGGGAATCAAGGACATTAACTGTTCCTTCACTTGGTTTAATCACGAGCAGCACCCAATGTTGACTACATATTTAAGAAATAAAAAAAAAAAACATTTAGATGTTGAATAAAAAAACTGAAATAACTGATTAATTACATAGAACTAATTAGTACTCCTCAAAGTATGGTGCAAGAATTGTCTGTCGTGACTGCATCATTTCAGCAATGTAGGTTATTGTGGCTTGTTTTTCCTTTCCCCAGTAAGTAGCATTAACCCGTTCAGGATCCATAAACCCAATATTTGGGATACTTTCTTTTTGGCAAATGTTGAACAATTTCCTGAAAATTTTCATTAAGTGGTTACCAAGATAAACTCACAGAATATACACGATTTAGGCTTTCAAAATTCAAGGAATAAGATACTCACAACATATATAATTGAATGACTGATACATTGAGCCAATTCATCTTCAAGAGATCCTTGATGTCCTCATAAGTAATAACAATTTCGTTATCTCCTCCAAACAAATCACGAGGGGGATGAAACTCAAGCATGCTTGTACATGTTCCATGAGCAATGATCCAATCACGAAGTCTCAAGCCATCAGGACCCAATCTGTCAAAATCAACATCCTCGAATAGCTGTTCAGGCATTAGGGGTGTTGATGCACCACTCTCTGTCTTCTTCTCTGGCTTCAACAGCTGCACGATGGCATTAATAACTAAGTTGCAAATTTGAAAGCAAGAATAACCCGCAAAATTTTCTCAGAGTTAACTTATTTTTAAGAGAAACATCAAGTGTCCACTGAATAACCTGTCCAAACATCCATTTGTAATAGTTACATCAATTTTGTATCTTTTACATCATTTTTTTAACATATAAAGTCAATGGACATCTATTTTATTGATGCTATAGGTATCACTCAAATTTTAACTCGTTGTAAGACAATGTGACACTAATGACTTATTCCATTGTATAAAACCCCCTTTACACCTTCAAGAGATATGCAACTCAATTTTAAACGACAAAATGTGCAGCTTGCCTAACAAAATCCATTGATACCTTAACACATTCAGGGCGTGATGATGAACAAGACAGCATTAGATGAGAACCCAACATTTTTGAGCAATCATTGTTTCTGCTTTCTGCTTTATCTTCACGTTTGGTTTCCTGTACTGCAAATTCATTTGCAGTTGCACCCCCTGATAGATCAACAAATAATGTATCAGAATTTAAGCGTAAAGGTCTGTTATTTTTTACAAAACAAAAGAAATGATCACAAAAAAAAAATGATCACCTCATGGAGGAAAAGAAAGGCGACGTACTGGCATGGCCCACTCTACCAACTTTTACATGTCCGTCAACTCAAGAATCTTCAAGGATGGGAATTAGGGGTGTCAACGCAATGAAACGATAGCAGAAATGGATCGTTTCCTTTTCATTTTGTTTCATTTAACAAAACTATAAATCGTTTTGTTTGGAGGAAACGGAACCGAAGAACGAAAATAATCATTTTGTAGTGGTATTATTATAAAAAAATGGAAAAAAAAAATGGAATAGATTGTTTCGTTTGACGAAACCGTAAATCATTTCGTTTGGACGAAACAAAATGAAATAATGAAAAATTTTGTTGCATTGACGGCGCTAATGGGAATCCTATAACATGTTCTGGCTTTATTGTTAAATCCAGCTGCCATTCAGGTATTGGATATTAAAAATGGAGGTCATTTGGGTTTTTTCCAGCAAAGTGGGATGTCATCAATAAAAATTAGTTTAGTTGACTCTTTATTCTTCTCAAAAAAAAAAAAAAAAAGAGGTTTAGTTAAATTTTTGCTTAATAGTAGGATTGTTGCCATTTATTTACAATCAAGTTGTTCTTCTTGTTCCAAATTACTCCGGCACGTGCCAATGCTCTAAATCAACCTAACAACTCATTCAGACTACTAAAAATTAATTTGTTATACCCTCTAGCTATTATTCATTTATATCACATTATCTCGCAATCAAACAAGGATTACGGAGTCCGAACGATGCCGTGGTGGCTTCAGAGGTCCATGAGGGACAACAAAAAAACAAGAGTAAAAGGAGTCATCTGTCAAGTGTTTAAAGATGTACTACGGTTTACAAGTCATGGATATTTTTAGGAGATTGATTATGTACTGGCTGGATGTGGAAATTTAATTTCATTTAATAAAACGCACAAACTTGGCTGTTTTTGCAAAATTTTGAGAACAGGGATAAGTTTCTGAAAAATGGAGAAATAACAGCCACTTTTAAGTTTCCAAAAGAGAGTAAAAAAGACAAAGACAAAGAGAGAGAGAGAGCGGCACCTGGAGTTTGGGATGCATTTATTGGTAGGCTGCTGGAGGATGGATTTTGTGACCATTGGGCTGCCCCCCACTTGCCTTCTGACTCAAGAGGTTCTAATACATGGACTCCACCATCAGTGAGTCCGATTGCGAATTGGTTAGGCTTCAATGGGTGTGCGGCAACCACAAGAGGATAAACATTTGGACTGGGACAGAAATTATAAATAAGATAAATGTAGGAAAGTAAATATGATTCTTTGAATAAAAATAAAAGGTAATATGATAATAAAAAAAAACAGGGAATTGCTGCCTTAGATGCCCACCCAAGTACTAGCAGTATATAAAAGTATAACTAAATTTCTTATAAAAACTATTCAAGAATATTGAATTACTGATGTCCTTTGTACTAAGCAATACCTGACATTAGGTGGAAGGTATGCAGCAGAGAGAATTCGAGATCTAATTGTGAGATTGAAAGCATCAAATATATACACAGTAGCATCATCGAACGTTGCATAGAGCAGTTGGCCATCACATGAAAAGGTTGCATCTGATATAAACGGTTTTTTGTGTCCAGGTGTAACCCACTAATACAAAAGTACAAAAGCAATAATAATGCTAAAAAAGGTCAAGTGTTAACATATATAATGCGCCCAAGACTGCGTTGATTAATTATGTCTTTTCAAAAGTAAAGTGAATTCAACTTGGGTGAGATCAGGTGTCACTTAAGGCTATGCACACAATTGAGGGTTAATCACAAATTCACAATATAAAGAAGTATAAAGCTGAGTGCAGAACTACAGTCTCATTTCAAGATCAATTCCGCATTATATGCATAACTGGCTCTACTTGGAATGCAGTTGGAAAAACTGATTGTTTTAATCATCAAGACAAAAATTCAGCAGATTGAGATAGTGGTGGCAATTCATAAATTCATTTCTCTTTGAGCTAATCACAATAAGATGCCAATATAACATTGGAATACAATGCCTACCTGTCTAACACACTCTAACGTGGTGGTTTCATAAATGGCAATCTGGCTCACACGGACTACAAGAAAATTGATTTGGTCCTGATGAAACTGCACACATGTATCAGAGATGTTTGATTTAAACCGCAGCTTCGGTAGAAACTTATTCTTTTGCTTCTCCCACCCGTCAGTGCTCCACACACAGATCTGCAACAGAAATTTGAACAAGCTGTCAAGAATACCCTTTGTACGTACACCATTCATCTTTTTGATATCCATGAACTACGTACATGTTAATAATATTTATTGACCGACTACGACTATAAGTTTCAGGAGTCGTACATTTTTCAGTTTTATCAAAAAACAATTACAATTGTCATATTTGAGTTTAAGAACCTCATAATTGATTAATTTACTCCTATAGTAACACATTTTGCTAATATGGAACTTCCAAACGAGTATGAAAGAAAAATCTTTCTGAAATTTCTTTATCGACTATATTTTTGAATTTTTTCAGATAATTGGCCAACCAAGAAGCTGTTGAACTCTCCCTGCATAATATTCACTATTAGTCTTGGAAAAATGACCATCCAAACAAGATAACAAGTCTTCTATATGACTGAAAATATGAATATTCAAATAATATAAGCACAAAGGAGTTTGTATATGGACCTGACAGTCCGCTCCAGAGGAAACAAGGACATTCAATACAGTGGAAAAGGAAAGACCAGTGATTCTCTTCAAGTGACCCTTTAGATGGCATATTATCTGAGAGACAAAAACACAGAGTTAACGATCTGAATGTGACCACACAATTTTCACTATTCAGTTAATAAATGCAAGGAATGAATCTACGGACTGCACTAAAACCATCCAATTCAGTATTTTGATTACAATCATTTCCAGATCAAAAGCTACCCAAAAACCATGAAATGTCATTTCATGTCAGAACAAAGATCTTACAATCTCAAGTTCTCAACTCTCAAGTAAACTAAATCGATATTCATAACCTTAATCAAATACATAAATAGGGTAACAGTAAACAACCTTTTTTAATCTGACGTTGTAGATTTGAATGGTGGAGTCATGCATTCCAATAGCAATTATGTTATTATCTTGGGGGCAGAAAGCCAGAAAAGTGGCAGCAGGAGGCTGTGGCATGAAGGTAGTTTCTTTTGAGGTAAGTAGGCGAAACCTACGCGGCATGAAGGTAGTTATTGTCTGTAAACAAAAGCAGGCATCATTTATTGTGCTTATTGTAACTTTCAATTTGATGGAGTAGAAACATATATCTGTGCTTTACCTACTAAGACTCATGTGCATAATATGTAACAGAAATACAAAAGTTGTTTCCAAAATTTTGTACAAAGCTTTGGATTCTGCAATCCTGCTCCCAAATCCCAAGGATCACAGTACCTAATTCAGACTCTCGCACTCAGGTGCTGAGCCTGGATGATACCAGTGAGCAAAGCAATATCCGAATGATTTTCCTGGCATCTTTCTTATTTATACAGAATCATTACACTGAACCACCACGGAGTCACGGACATCTCAAATTTTAAATGATCTTTTTCGAAGCAACTAAACAATATAAATACAAAAACAAAAAACAGAGCACGAAATGAAAAGTTATTCTGATTGCTCCACTACAACACAAATATGCAGTAAAATTACCCTCGCATAGACATATGTACCTCAAAGGTCACAATATTGAAGAGAGAGATCTTTCCACCGGAAGCTGATATGACATAGGAGTTGTCCTTCGACAAGGCAAAGCATGGCGAAGCATCCTCAGAATTTGAATCAGCTATGTCACTCATCATAAAGATGCCACTTGGTGGTTGCCATAATTGTGGTATTACCCCAGCAGTTGCCTACATAATGAAAATTCATACATAAAAGTCAATGAAAGAACAAAATTGTAGGCCACATGTTATCAACCGGACACTATCAAATACTGTTGGGAAAATTAGTTTTCTCTTATTTCTTTTCTGCCTCCATCTTGTATGCAACAAACACTAACAATATCTCAGCTGGACTAGTTTACCAAAGGATGTTGTGAAGGACAAACTTAGGAGGTGCATATGTGGAGTTACCTGTGCCATGCTGGCACAATTTATGTAACAGGTTATCCATGGGGTATTTGCCGCTACTTATATTACAAGTTTAGAAAGCAGAGACAACTTTGTAACAACATGTTCGCAATCTGTGTTACCTCTCCGCTGGGGTTCGACTCATTACGTGGCCATTTCCAGAGGAGATGCATGGCATTTGAATCTAATGCCAAAAGTTCCATACTAGAGTTTGTATAAATCAATCTTGAGATCTGCAATTAGAAACTTCGTTTAGACATACCATGAGGTGGTTCATGGCAATAAATATTCACAAAAGAACTCTGTATTTCGGTACACTTTTGTTTTCTTTAAATTTTGTTTACCTGTCTTGCTCCGAAACTATTCGGGAGCCTAAGAGACTTGCACTTGACAAAGGGAACCCAGTCATTCAGCTTCAGCTTCAAATTGCAGGAGGAATTAAGAAAGCGTAAGTCAGCGGGATAAATTATTAAGCCTGGGCAGTGATCTATAACCAACTCTGTGAGCGAAGTAAGGGCATTGCAGTTGATAAGTTTGAACTTTCCCCTGCAGCAGCTAATATGTAGCACCTTGAGTTCTCTGGAGTGCTGAAGGTCAAGGATCACATCCTCAGAATAATGAAAATAAAGATCACTAATTTTTAATGTAGAGAGAGATGGGAAAGGCTTTGGGAATTTATATTGGAATATTGTCTGAGACAAATAAGGGCATCCCATAATTTCCATCGTGGTGAGGCATGTGAGAGCTTCAAGCCCATTAATGCCCTTCAGATTTTTGCAATATTTTATCCGCAGTTCAGTAAGGCTGGTCAACCAGTGCAGATCAATTATTATCCCTTCAATTAGATCAACATCCTCCAGCTCTAATTGGAGAAGAGAGGAGAGAGACTGGAAACATCTGGAAAAAAAATTGGATGTGGCCCGATAGTTTTTGACTGTAAGAGATTTAAGGGATGTAGGGAGGAGAGCCACATCTTCTTCCTGAAGGTCTCTAAACCATAAAAGACGTTCACTACTTTCTATACTCAGCCTTTCCAATGAGCTCAGTTTTGTAAATTCCACTTCTGGCAGCAGTGATTTGCAATTGAAAAGATAAAGATCCTTAACAACCTCGGGGTGGCTATGGAAATCCAGCATCTCCAATTTGCGTGTTTGTACTTGAAAGAGGGACTCGATGTCACCGAATACGAACTTGAACCCAGAGAATTCTGTTACTTTCCATAATAGAAACGAGTTCCTTTCTACTATCGAGTATGGTCTCTTCCTTTTTTTGCTTATCATTTCTCTTATTGTTTCAACAGTGTCCTGTCCTCCAGAGGAGCTCGTGGGTGCACAAGATACAAAAGCAAATTCAAATCTTTTGCCATCTATGTAATGGCGTTTAAAGCCTTCGGTGGCCGGAAATATGTTTGGTACTCTCCTTAATTTGGAACATTTTGTAATACACACTTCCTCCAGCAATGGAAACAGGGGACAAAAATTAAATTCTGGAATACTCCACTCTATCAAATTTTGCATGTATCCCAGGTTAAGCAACTTCAAGCACGGGAATCCAAAAGCATCTTTAGTTCCATAAAATTCTGAGGAGATTTCTTCTACTGCATTCAACTCAGAAAGCTCTAGTTCTTGCAATCTGGGCAACTGTCCCAATGGGGGGAGTTCCCTCAATTCCCTACAATGTGTTAGGCATAAGGAGCTCAAACTGGTGAGATAATTTTTCTTTAACCAGAAAGGATACTTTGAACCACGATAGCCACAAACTTGTAGGTTGGAGAGGTTTGAAGGTGGTAGTAGGAATTCAAGCACAACATTATCATTATCATTGTTTCTTGAAACCGGAGCAGATGAACACCACTCAAGTTTTAGTTCTTTCATTAGCTCATTTTGGCAAATTATTGGCTTGAGATCATCATGTTTACTTCCAGCATTCTCAAGGTTTTTAATGGCAAGGTTTCCTTGAAAACCTATGTCATGTATGTCTATTAATTTGTTATCAAGATTCACAGTGAAGACAGCAGTTCCGTGGAATTGTGGTATTCTCCAGTGACCTGTTATTTCAACCGGGTATACATTTGGTACATATACATGACTCAGGTTATTAAGGCTGCTCATATTTTTTGGTGCACAACCATCAAGGCCCCTTTTGCATATTACACCACCCCTTGGTTTAGATCTATGAACTGCCATGCAAACAACTTGTAGATTGAATAACCTAGAGCATGTTTCTGGTAGCAACGTAGAAGTGGAGTCAAAAGCTAAGTAGCGTAGGTGAATCATTTGTTCAATGGTTTCTGGCAACTGTTCAATGCAACATCCGGAAAGATCCAACACCCTAGCACCTTTTAGTGAAGCCAGTATCACGTCCTCGATTTGTGTGCAGACATGTCCTTCAGATCTGTTTAAAACTAGTAGAGTTCGCAACTTATCTAGCCTTATTTTTTTATTAAGAACATGTAAATCAGTACTAGATACAGATACATGACGTAACAGAGTTGATGGGCTATTACTCTGGTGACTTTGTATTTGCCAACACTCCTCCCTGGAAACAAATTTCGCAAGATCATTTATTAGGTCATGCATCACATACCAGACGGTCCGGTCAAACCAAGCATGTTTCCTTGGCTGTAAGAAAGATCTTGAGCATAGATCATCAAAATAGCCTCGCCCTATGTCTTCCAAACTACTATCAGATCCATCCTTTTTAGCAATAAAACCCTGCGCAATCCACATGTGGATGAGTTGATTAATTTTATTTTCAGTAAAGCGATAACCTTTGGGGAACAAACTACAGTAACCAAAACATGGCTTTAAATTTGAAGGGAGGTGATTATAGCTCAATTTTAGGATATCCATGACATTTCCTGCTGCTGATACAGTGTTTCTGAGAACCTTTTCCCAATATTCGATACTATGATTTCCTCTCAGCTGCCCTCCAACAACTTTAAGTGCCAATGGTAAACCCTTCAATTTCTTTACAATGTCCTTACCTATGGCTTCCAGTTCTCTGGTTTTGCCAACCCCACCATCAAAAGCATGGAACTCGAAAAGATCTCTACTATTCTTCTTAGAAAGCCCTTTGAGATCAAATTTGATGCAATCACCAATCATATTCACAACAGATGCTAACCGAGTGGTCACTATAATTGTGCTCCCACCTTTGCATTGATTAAAGGTAGAAAAGAACTTCTTTCATGTCTCTCTGTTTTTAAATTTATTCTCGTCTATCTTCTCATCAACCCACACATCATCCAATATAAGAAGGAATTTTTTCGAGCCCAGTTCTTTTGAGATCTCATCTTGAACTGTATCCAGACTATCACAGTCAATGTTTTTGCCCTTAATCTTAGCCAATACCTGCTTGGTAACCGTATCAAAGTTAAAAATATTCTCAACAAAAACCCACATCTTCACATCAAACATGTCAGATTTAATTTCTTCATGGTTGTAAACCTGTTGTGCTAGCGTTGTTTTCCCAATTCCACCAACACCAACAACTGAGATAACAAGAGGGGGAGCGGAACTGCAATCAGCCTGCTCCTTGATTTTATCCACGATGTTCTTAATATTAGCATCACGCCCCACGAACTTATTTTCATGCTTCATGCTGGTTGTCACTCTATCATTTGCCGTGTGAGCTTGTTGTGGCCCGGAACTTTGACCTGCTTTCGGTATATAACATATATATAAATATATTTTTACTAGAATATTGATGAGATAAAAAAAAATTAAACAATTAATTGACTGAACTAACAAATTTTTGTTGTTTTTGTTACACAAGTTCATAGTCCAGAGTCCAACTGAATTTTTATGCTCAACATCACAAAAATAAAATACATAAATCAATTAATAAATTATAGAGTAGAAAGTAAATAAGTATATGCACCAATTAATAAATTAATAACCATGTTTTTGGTGGCCGATCAGTGACTATGAAATTAAATCTTAAATAAATATATATTAAACTCTTCCATAACAAAAGTAATTGATAGAATAGGTTGTATATATCATATCTTATGTATACACAAAAAATCATATCATCTTGATTTTATTTACATATGCATCAAGCCATCGAGCATTAACAATATGTTAGTGAAACTTTAAAGACCAAAATGGTACATCCCAAACTTTAGGAACCAAATTGGTAACAAATCAATACTTTAAGGATCAAATTGGTACTTTTGAAACTTTAAAGACCGATTTGGTAAAATGGTGATACTTTAGGGACCATTGACGTAATTTACTCAATTATAAAGTTACATTTTGGTAATTAAGAGAAAAAGGAAAGAGCTTTTGCAGACCTTGATCTGCAGTTTTCTCAAGGTTACATGCACGAATAAAAGCTTTAGCAGTCTTGTCAACCCCTTCCAAGCCCTTAATAGCCTTGGAGAGGCTCGTCTGCAACGGATCCGTGCCAACAAGGCGCTTCCCATCTGTCAGGAGCATGGCACCTAATTTCTCTGCCACACTGTCCTCCTTTGCTGCCTCGGCTTCAAGCAGTCGGTAGTTAAATTCATCCACAACATCCTCAGCATCATACACAGCTTCCTTCATCTTACGGAGTAAATCCACCTGGTGCGGATTGACAACCTTTAGTGTTTCAGCAACCGACACAACAGATTGGTCTTCAGGAAGAATTTGCTTTAGCTTCTCCAGATCAGCCTCTATGCCATATGTGCGCTTCAACGGCTTCTTGAGGTAATCGTGGGATTTGTTAACCATGAAACTTACAACAGGAGATACAGCCCACCCAATCCCCGCTATTTCCAGCGGCGAAACCATTGGTAGCAGATATCAAGAACTTGAAGGTCAGAAGAGAGAGAGAGAGATCAAGGGTTCTGTGGAAGTAGAAGCAGAGAGACGAATGATTTGGAAAAGTAGAAAGTAGATTGGACAGCATAAACTTTTCTTTCCATAGATATGTTACATTGACAGTACGGAATCAAGGAAATAATTTTGTTCCCATCTTCCTATCAAATCAATAAATATTTGAGGAGAAAAATATTCTCATCCGTTGAAATTAGGCCAGTTTCGTAGCCTAGTCATCATTGAATAAATGGTTCAGATCATGATGAATTAATGTGATGGTTCTGCAAGTTTGAATGGGAAATATCTCAGAAGTTGCTAGTGGTCCATGCATTGATGTAGATATGAAGAATAGGGCCGACACTTGTTAGTTAGCTGATAACAATTAGTGCGCAGCCTGCCATGGTCTATGCTTTCCTTTTCTGTGTCCCACAATTTGGACCTTCCATGGTATACTTCTTTGGTTGAAGCTGCTTCTATCTGTAATTAATCTTTACCACAAAAATTTGGAAAATAATATAATTATATATCCAAGATATTTTAGGCGCAGTCAAAGTCTTCTAAGTTGCTAACAATACTCTCAGACTTGGCTGCTGTTCATTCTTCACTGTTCTCTCCCTGCTTCAAATTTCTCAAAACTCTTTGCCTCAAGAGCATCTTTCTTCAGCCTTGGCAACTTTAAGCTCCAACTCTTCTTCCATCTTTGGAAGGTTTTCTTTCTTGATGCCAAGCCTGTTGCATTTATTAGTTTCCACATGTTACTTTCCAGTGAACTTTTGTGCAGTACTAAATAAAGATAAAAGTCTTCTGTTCAAACACTGTAGCATCAGCTACCATATTTTATAAGAATAACATGTGCTCCAACGCCCTACTTTTAAAGAAAGTACACAAAGTGTCGACTTAGATCAAGAGGAAGCTAGATAAAATTAGTAACTTATTGTATTAGAGGACTCTTATATTTTCCTCTTACATCACAACAACAGATTACAACTCTTTATATAGGGTTAAAGTTCAGAAAACTCTAGAAATTCACATTAAATCACATAATACAAAACAACCCTATGTCAGCTGACCCCTATCACTAAAACAGTCATAACTCTCTATAGGGATCTCCAAACGCCTTGAGACTTGAACCATCAGAAACTAGACTTTAAGAGCTTTCCATTAATAGGTCATTTACTCAAATCCTTTAATTTGATCATTCAAATCCCTTCATTAATCAACCTCAAAAATCTTGCTACTGGCTGTCACTACTAGAAACTTGGGTATTGGTGTGAGTAAAAAAAGGGGCATCAGCGTGAAGTGTTGGACACAAATCAAGTTTTGTGTAAGCTTACTCATGCGTGGCTACTCACACAGTTGGTCTCGACACAAAACCAAAAAAATTGTGTGAGCCCGACGCTTAGTTTTGCTTGCTAGGGTACTTATGCAGAGATGTGTGGGGGCTTACGCACACATTTTCACAAGCTTGTGGACCCACTCTGGGCATGTGCGTGTTGGTATCAATTTGGGCTCTGGGCCCACTTGCAGATCAATGCGTGAGCTGGATGCAACCTTTACTGACACAAATTAATTGTTTTTTTTTTTATATTCCGCAAATTAATTGTTTATGCAATTTAATAATCCTGTTTCTTTTGAACTTGTGTGGGTATTCTGGTGTGTGTGCACACATTTTTTTTTCGATTTTACCCTCACAACTGTAACGAGCAGAATTTTGATTTAAAATTGATAATCCATTAAACAATTTACTATCATCCAATAATGCATCACCAAAAAGCCAAAACACAGGATAGAAAAAAGCATACATAAGTTCCATTAGTTTAGTTAACATCCAGATATATATCAAGCATTGTCAGTCAACATACAAATATCTATGCCATTTCTATAAAGGCCCTAATCCAGCAACTAAATTACCAAATATTGCCCCACAAAATATACCCCAAAAAGAAACAAAGCACATAGCAGTAGAGGCATGTCTGTAACAACCATTAACATGTTTACATGACTCTAATGCTATGTGCCACCTAGGTGATTGAAACTACACATTCAATCCACAAAAGAAATGGGAGCATCTTACATTGTAATGTTCCCTCACAAAAAATTACTTAAAACCCTACCATAATAGCGCACAAGCACTTAGTGATTACCAAAGAACATGCCTCCGTTAGCACCAAGGTCAGACAACCATGAACCGAACCCTTGCTGAATAGCATGAAAGTTGTTCTGACATGGGGCTTGTGTTCCAATTATAACTTGCATGAGTGCTTGAAAGTTCTTCTGACTTTGAACTTGGCTTCCACTGGGTTGCATGAGTCCTTGAAAGCTATTTTGGATGTGAGGTTGACCTCCAGTGGACTGCATCATCCCTTGAATATCATGTGTTGTTGCATCTGGAACCTATGAATAAAAATTGGTGAGTAAACCAAGTGAACCCATTGGAAGCAGAATTAAATATACCCATTAGAATATTTCAAATGGCATGACTTGTTCAAGTATACAGCATTGTTGTTATTGTAATAGAAACATCAATTGGTACCAAATAGCGTGAAATGGCCGATTCATTACTCTGACATACATTTCAACTCATGTATCAAAACAACTAAAATATTAACCAATTAATTTCAATTACCTCAAACATTGGCATTGCCCTCCCTTGTCCCGCAAACGACTGAGCAAAGAGCATGTCATATCGCATCCTTCTCTCATCTTCTAACTTCTCCCTCTGTGCCGATTCCTCTCTGTAGCGACGATCACAATCTTCTAGTAGGCCCTCCACCTCCTGTGCAGTGTACACCCGTCTCTCTGCTCAGGTGTCTTTCACTGGATAGACAGTTCTTGAACGGGTGTTGCTTGTTTGCACACCGCTCATGGACCATGCTTTTCTTGATCCAACGGTTGAGAAACATCGAAGTATTTTGAAGTACAGGAAGCTAAATGTGAAGATGAAGCAAAAAACAGAAACGGTGGTCCACAGGTTGGATATTAAGAAGTGTATAAGATTTTCAGCACTAATTTATTGAAAAGGGGCATATTTTTTAAGAGAAGTATTTTCAATCATATTTGTCCTCCATTGGATTAATGTTGATTCATCCCAGGACTTCAAATTTGTCTAAATAACCCACTATATATTAGTCTTATTAGATTTTTATGATCACTTTGTTGGAAACTGGCCTCTAAACATAAGACTGAAATTTGTATATACATGCAAATGATCTATAATTCTCAGTTAGATTATATGACTCGTATTTAAGTCTACTATGTACCATTCAGAAGCTCGTCAAAGAAAAATAGTTGACCTTGTGATATTACCATGGACAGGAAGCGGAACAAAAAATAGAACTTGACGACAAACATGAAGCCATTTGAAATGAAGAGTTCAAAAGAAAAAATGGAACAAGCTACCCGTGAGAGCCTACAGAAAGTTAACATTCACAGCTATGTATGTACAATTGACACATTTTAATAAACAAAGACTCTATAAGTAATATTATGTATTTACTTTTTTGCTATTTTATTTGTATTATAGAATGATGTGTCATTCCAGCTAGGTCTCTTAGACCAGACAACACCAATAGAATGGATCATATATATTACCATGCAGAGGATATCATAGAAGTAAAATGGGTTATATATATCTGACTATTGCGATCCAAACTTCTGAAAAGATGACGATGGCGTTGAGTTTATGTTTTAAATTGACAATCAGGAAAAAAATTGATGAGGTCAATTATGTTGTTAAAGCTTGCTTAAGGTGTTTTTTTTTTTATTTTGTAGTATAGTGCAATACTGTCTACAAAACATTATCCCTATACTATGCTGCATAGATACGGCAAATACCAACCGTATCGGGTGATGCGATTCGTGTGTGATTCGTATCGAACACGGCAGTTGGCGAATCTGAATATTTTGGCTATTCTGACTGACGAATTCGGTCAGGATACTTCCCAGATACGTCTGACATGTCATCGGATACGTCTAGGGTTCTGGCTCGGATACGTTTTAATGGATTTTTGCCCAGTTCGAGACTGTCAGGGCGCCTCGGATGGGGGAAACATGAGCTGGATGTGCCATAAATTCAGCGAAAGTTGGAAAGGGTGGAAAGCGGGAATCGATCCTGGGTATATATGCTGCTTCAACTGGGCATTTGCCACTACGGCAAGACTTCATTTTTGATATACTACAATTTCTTTTATATATATATGGATTTAATAGCTTTTTTGTTCCAAATTTTTAATTAAATTCTTGTATTATATTTTATTTTTTTTGTAATATTCGTATATTTATATATTTATTTAAGTATATATTGGAACTCCCGTATCCGTGTTTTTTTCAAAATTGTCGTATCGCCGCAACCGCACCGTATCGGATACGATACTCGCACCCGCACCCATGCAACATAGTCCCTATATCTTAATTAGCCAAGATTTCCTAACAAAAAATATATAAATTATACACAATACATTAGAGGGGAGTTCAAGTCGGAGAGGGATAGTGTTAACACAATTAAAGTACCAAGAAAATTAGGTAGTATTAATCTTTCTTAATACCTTAACTAAAACAACACTAATTAAAAAGTAGCATTTGAAAATTGTGAAGTTTACCACCAAAAGAATGAAAATTATTCAGCTGCAAATCTCAATCAATCAACTCCTCGACATTAGTTTCCACATAACCCCGATTTCGAAAATGTTTTTAATAAAATATTGATTTTTGCAAATGAGAAGCATTTTGTAAAAATACAAATTAAATGATTGAAACTAAAAAAAATTATAAGATTGAAAAGTTTCTGTATCCCAATATTTTTGTATAAAGATTTTATTGAGCATTATAACAAGATTTATTACATGATAATGAAAGTAAAAAATACAAACATTTGAAGAATTGGAAAAAGAGTGATTGGTAGACGTTGGTCTCTATACAAGAGACAAATAGGCTGCTGGAGCATCAAATTATTTTTGAAAAATAAGCAACAGCAAGCACAACATAACTAAATAAACAATAAAGACAATCAAGATTTGTGGAGTGAAAGGGATTAACGAACAGGCAGTGGGATAGAGAGGAAGATATACCGGCTGATTTGTATTTGGACCCTTTCGAGGCATTGTGATGGTTCTTTGCTTCACAATACGATAACTTAGGCTGGATGATGCACTTGAAGGGACCAAGAAACAGAATGCAAGGAGCAAGAATGTTAGAATGAGGGAAGAAATTAAATTGCTGAACAGAGATAGAACACAAGGAAGGTTACCTAGACCAGGAGACAGAATGCAAGGAGGAGGAAGGTCAAAATGGGAGAAGGAATGAAATTGCTGAACAGAGAGGATAGTATGAACACATGTATGGAATATTACCTATATATATAACAGTTAACGTTATGATCATACAAGTATAAGTGTATAACAACGCTCTAAACCCCCACCCCCACCCCCCAAAAGACCACAGTGTTACTGACTAGTACTGTAGCTGGACTGGGCCCAGTTGTAAGGCCCACCAGAAACCTATCTCAGAAATGAATGAACCCTACCATACTGTAGATCTGATACAAGGGAAAGCAGAAGTTGAAATTTTATACCTCATGACGGAGACAGAGCGATTGCACGGAGTAGAGGCCACCGGAGCAGGCAACCGGCGGACGAGAAGAAGAGCGAGACGCCACTGAGGCGAGAAGAGGCACAACGACGACACCATCCACCCGCTTCCTCTCCTCTATTGTTACAGTGGGGGTTCCGCATCCATCTCAGACGCTAGGCTTCAGTCCCCCCCCCCCCCCCCCCCCCACACCGCCGCTGTCACGCCGCAGCAAACCATCCAATCTGGTCGCCACACCCCCCGTGCCCTCACCCTTGCCCAGATCAGAAAGTAGAAAAGAGGTTTGATCTGCTACAGCATGGATGGATAATAAACTGAACGGGTGTTGTGCTGCTTGAGGTGGTGGTTGATATTGGTAAGAAGAGTAGGAGGAAGATTGAAGAAGGAGAATGTGAGCCATGCTCAAATCTAGTTTTCAAAAGAGAGGAGAAGGAGAAGAAGAAGAGTGAAGGCGCGACGTTATGGTTAAGGAATGATGCGCAGATTGCAGCAAAAATTCGGACCGAAATAAATTATTTCGGACTGAAATTTCTTGAATCAGAACAGAATTTCGGTCCGAAATGATCTGTTTCGGTCGAAATATTTCCAGACAGTTATGGATGGCGTCTTTTAGGCTTTCTTTGCATTTTTTAGATATTTTTTTACTGTTTTTGCTTTATGTTATGTTAGGGTGTTAATTATCTTGTCTATATAAGTGAACTCATGCCCTTTAGGCAGGACAGTTGTTGTTTTTATCAAAATTATCAAGAAAACTTGAATTCTGTGTGAATTCACAAAAATCTCTCGTGTTCTGGTGTTCATCCATTGTTTTTTCTCTACCGTTCGTGCATCATTTGGTATCAAAGCAGCCAGGTTGATGGCAGATGCGAACCATGGTCGTGGTAGGGGTCGTGGCCGAGGTCGGGGTCGTGGAGTCGATCTTGAAGAAGAAAGGCCGCCAAACCGCCATCGAGACCAACGAGATCTGGAGATTGCAACGATGGGGAGACGGATCCAAGAGTTGGAGCACCAACTCACTGAAGCAAGGATGGGCTCTACCAACGAAGAGGAAGAGGAGGAGTCGGCCTCCCTTGACTCTTCCGCAGCGTGCGATGATGATGAGGAATTCAGCCCGTGGGGGATTCCGAATCAAAGGCAAAATCATAGGCTTCATCATGAGCCTGATCAGCCCTTTCAAAACCTTGGGATGAAGATCAACCTTCCAGAGTTTGACGGTAAATCTCACCCTGATGAGTTTATTGATTGGTTGCATACAGTCGAGCGGGTTTTTGAGGTGAAAAATCTGACCGACGATCAAAAGGTTAAGTTTGTAGCCATTAAGTTGAGGAAACATGCCTCGATTTGGTGGGAACATGTGAGAACTCGGCGTGTTAGGGAAGGAAAACCAAAGATTCGGAGTTGGAGTAAGATGAAGAAGAAACTAATGACCAAATTCTTACCCACCCAATATAGGCAAGAGGTTTTCATTGAATACCACAATTTTAAGCAGAGGGGTATGTCGGTGGAGCAGTATACCAATGAGTTTGATATGTTGCGGATGCGGTGTGATGTGGTTGAGGAGGACGAACAGATAGTTGCTCGGTATTTGGCCGGGTTGAAACAAGAAATATCTGATGTGGTGTACTTGCAACAGTATTACTCGTATGACGATGTTTGTAGGCTGGCATTAAAGGTCGAATCGCAACAGATGAGAAAGGGTGTCAGTCAGTCTAAGTTCCAAAACCGTTTGTCGGAGGCTGAGGCCAGTAGGAGAGCACCTCCCTTGAACCTTAACCCTATGCCTACAACAACCCAAGCCCAAAACCCCAAACTCTATCTAGAAAATGGACAATCCAGCAGGGGAGGATCTATGACAAATAAGCGGTGCTTTAAGTGTCAGGGTCTAGGACACTTGATTGCCAATTGTCCTAATAGGCAAATTGTCACACTGGTTGAAGAAGACGTGGGTCCAATATATGATGATTATGGGAAGGCCTTGAGAACCCTCTATCAGAAAATGAGGAGATCACCTACGCCGATTCTGGTGAATCCTTGGTAGTTAAAAGAGCATTAAGTGTTGCTATCAGTGAAAACGAGTCATGGCTGAGACATAATATCTTTCATACCAAATGCACCAGTGGAGGCAAGGTTTGTAATTTGATTATTGATGGAGGTAGTTGTGAGAATGTGGTATCCAACATGATGGTGGAGAAGTTGGGACTAAACACCGAGGATCATCCACAACCCTACAAATTGTATTGGTTTAAGAAAGGTAATGAGGTGAAAGTGTCAAAGCGATGCCTGGTGAAATTTTCAATCAGGAAGAAGTATACTGATGAGGTTTGGTGTGATGTGGTCCCTATGGACGCATGCCACATTCTATTGGGTAGGCCGTGGTAGTTTGATAGAAGGACGCAACATGATGGGCATAGGAATACCTACTCGTTTCACAAAGATGGTGTCTCAATTACCCTTGGTCCTTCAGACTTGCGAAAAGAGCCCAAGATTCATTTGTTGTCTCGTTCGGAGTTTCAGAATGAGGTAGAACAAACGGTTGAGGTGTTTGACTTGGTGGTGACGGAGGCTAATGGTGACAGTCCAGAACTTCCACCGCGGGTCAGGTCCCTAGTAGAAGAATTGCTGATGTGGCACCAATAGAATTGCCATCTGGATTGCCACCTATGAGGGACATCCAACATTGCGTTGACTTTGTGCCAAGGGCTGTCGTTCCTCATAAAGCCGCTTATCACATGAGTCCCAATGAGCAAGAGGAGTTACAGAAGCAAGTGCACTCACAAATCCGTACTCGGATTGAGAACTCAAACAGGAAGTACAAAGAGAGGGTAGACAGACGCCGCAAGAGGATGGTGTTTAAAGTGGGAGATCTGGTATGGATTCATCTCAGGAAAGCAGGCTTTCCCACCGGTAGGTATGGTAAACTACAACTTAGAGCCGATGGACCGTTTCGGGTGTTGAAGAAGATCAATGATGTTGCGTACAAGATTGATTTACCAGGAGAATCTAATGTGTCGGCTACCTTTAACGTGGCTGATTTGTCCCCCAACATTACTGACAATGAGGATGAGGCATCGGGGGAAGAGGTGACAGATAATGATGACGTGGCAGATTCGAGGACGAATCTTTTCTTAGCGAGGGAGAATGATGCGCAGATTGCAGCAGAAATTCGGACAGCAGAAATTCGAACCGAAATAAATTATTTCGGACCGAAATTTCTTGAATCAGAACAGAATTTCGGTCCGAAATATTTCCAGACAGTTATGGATGGCGTCTTTTAGGCTTTCTTTGCATTTTTTATATATTTTTTTACTGTTTTTGCTTTATGTTATGTTAGGGTGTTAATTATCTTATCTATACAAGTGAACTCATGCCCTTTAGGCAGGACAGTTGTTGTTTTTATCAAAATTATCAAGAAAACTTGAATTCTGTGTGAGTTCACAAATCTCTCGTGTTCTTTTGTTCATCCATTTTTTTTCTCTACCGTTCGTCCATAAGTTGGTATCAGAGCATCCAGGTTGATTGATGCACCGCATTCATATCTGCATTTTACCAGACCTGCACCTTGTTTTTGACCTAAAATTCCTAAGTTCATATGCATTTAGGTGTTAGTATGTTTAGATTCTAGTTACTTGTTCACCTTTGTCATATTTCAGGTAAATTGGGCTTTTGGAGCCATTTGGACGTGATTTGGCCCTGGAACGCACTGTGTGCTGGCAGCAGACGAGGCCCTGCAAGCCGTAGGACACCTCTTGCGGGCCGCAAGCCCGTAACTGCGCAGACAGCTTTCTATTTTGACGCCCTAGCCTATAAAAGGCAGTCTTTTTGAGCGGTTTTGATATCTTTTCGACCTAGGGGCGCCTCCCTAGCCACCAGGGACCAGAGGAAGGCGTTTTTGGAGTCGATCTTCACCATCTTTCGAGGAGATTTCGAGAGGACTTCTTGGAGACGTTGAAGATTGAAGCCACGCTAGTTCTTCTTCGGTTCTTTAGTAGCATGAACTTCTTCTTTGTTTTGCTTTCTTTGTTTTCCCTCGCCATGAGCAAGTAGATCTCTTGTTCCTAGGGTAGATGATGAAGTTTGTGTTGATGGATTGACTTTTTGTTGTGAGACTTACGTTGTTTTCATGTTACTTGTGATTTTCATGATTATGTGTGCTTGACTTGACTTGTTATGTGGTAGACCTGTAGATTGCGAGCAAAATCTAGTTGGTTAATAGAGTATCATGCTTGTTGTGTGGTAAACCTATAGATTAGGCACAAAATCTAGTTGGTCAATAGAGTATCATACTTGCAAGAATTGTTATTTACACTATTTGGATTGATAACTTGTTGTCCAAGAGTAACCGAACGGTCAAATTGCGGTTCTTACGAAAGTTGAACCGAATCCTAGATATAAAAGTAACTTGAACGTAGGTTTAGAAATAGATCTATGAATTTCTGTTAAACTAGAACTGTTAGAAGAACCAAAATACGAAAGTTGAGGACTTGTACCATCGCTGGTTTAAATAGGAATTGATAGCGTGAGTCAAACTGTGAACCAGAACTAAACTGCTGTCCGTCAATTGCCTGCGGACCGCAAGAGACATCCTGCGGCTCGCAAGCACCTGCAGAAAGTGTAAGACAGAGAGTACAAAACTGTTTGCAGTTCACAGGAAATATTCTGTGGGCAGCAGACAGTTCTGGAATCTCTAACCAACCCCTGCGACCCGCAAGAGACCTTCCTGCGGGCCGCAAGAAGTTGATCCAGAGACCAAACAGATTCAGAAAACCCTAGGAACTCCCTTTTATTATCAGTTTTCTAGTCTTTACTTGTTGCTGTTCACTGTTTTACTTCTTTTACTGTTTGTCCAACCAACCTTTGATAAACCCCCCCTCTTATTACAAAAAGACCAAAAACATTTCTTTAGGACTTAGAATTGTATCTAAGGTTTAGTTTAGAATTAACTATGTCCCTGTGGTTCGACCCCGACTGTACTACACGAGATCGTACGCTTGCGATCGAGTGTTTGCATAGGGTATAAATTTAAAAGCCTATACGTTTTAGGACATCATTGATGACGAATGCGAACCGTGGTCGTGGTAAAGGTCGTGGCCGTAGTCGGGGTCGTGGAGTCAATCTTGAAGATGGAGAGCCGCTTAACCACCATCGAGACCATCGGGATCTAGAGATTGCATCAATAGCAAGACGGATCCGAGAGTTAGAGCGCCAACTCGCAGAGGCAAGGATGGGCTCTACCAACGGAGAAGAAGAGTCATATTCCATTGACTCTTCCACAACGGAAGATGGTGATGAGGAATTCAGCCCGTGGGGAATTCCGAATCAGAGGCGAAATCATAGGCTTCATCATGATCCTGATGAGTCCTTTCAAAACCTTGGGATGAAGATTGAACTTCCGGAGTTTGACGGTAAATCTCGTCCTAATGAGTTTATTGATGAAGGTATAAATTTTGATTCTCCGCCATTTTTTTATGACTATCCCAAAGAGAATGGGGATGTCCAAATCTTTGTTGGCGAGTCCCAATCAGAAACTAAACCTTTTGAAAATTGTCCAACCTTTAGTAAAGACCTTGTTTATGATATACCGCTGTCTGAAAATTGCACGGCGATTTCTACAAGTATCATAAACTCGGAGGAATATTTCGTGTCAACGAAAGAAGTTCCCAAAGAGTTGAAAAATGAGAATACCCTTGAGATCTAAATTTCAAACTATGGTTACAAAGAACCAACAACTATAAGTTGCAAGAGTTTGTTTGATCCAACCTTGGCGAAAACCATATTCTTTGTTGATGTGTTAAGGAGAATGATGAACGAAAATGTTATTTATTTCATGGGCAACATTGGACCTTTTCATATTGTTTTGGTGTTGGTTCTCATGTTGTACAACTTACAAGAAGTCTACAAAGACAAAACTCGAGGACGAGTTTTTTTCTTAGAGGGGGAGAATGATGCAGATAGATGGCGGTCTGCTCCAAAACTGGTCAGATTGATATGCTGTGGTATTTCAACCATAACTTCCTCAATGTAGGTCCAAATGAGGTGATTCAAAATTCTGTAGAAAGATAGCAAAAAGAGCTACAACTTTCATGTTTTGGGTTTTCTCATATTCAGAAGGCATCCCACTCGAAATGGTGAATTAATACAGCATGGTCATTATGGCAGGAATAATATCGGCCCGAAATTATTAATTTCGGACCGAATTTTTGTGTTTTGAAACAGTGCCATAATTCGGCCCGAAATTATTTATTTCGGTCCGAAATTTTAGCAGTCTGCCCCAGACGGTTCTATTGTGCGATTTTGAGTTGTTCTTTGCATTTTTCAGGGTTATTTTTGTAATTATTGCTTGATGTTGTCTCTTAGGGTTCTGTTTTTGTTTTTCTATTTAAGTAGTGTCATGCCCTTTGGGCAGAGGAAGTTGTTGTTGTTGTTTTTATCAAAATTATCAAAATGATGCAGATAGAGGGCGGTCTGCCCCAGAATTGGTCAAATTGATATGCTGTGGTATTTCGACCATAACTTCCTCAATAAGGTCCAAATGAGGTAACTCAAAATTCTATAGAAAGATAGCGAAAAGAGCTACAATTTTCATATTTTGGGTTTTCTCATATTCAGAAGGCATCCCACTCGAAATTGCGAATTAATACAGCATGGTCATTATGGCAGGAATAATTTCGGTCCAAAATTAATTATTTCGGTCCGAATTTCTTGAATCAGAACAGAAGTTCGGTCCGAAATGATCTGTTTCGGTCCGAAATATTTCCAGACAGTTATGGGTGGCGTCTTTTAGGCTTTCTTTGCATTTTTTATATATCTTTTGACTGTTTTTGCTTTATGTGATGTTAGGGTGTTAATTATCTTGTCTATATAAGTGAACTCATGCCCTTTAGGCAGGACAGTTGTTGTTTTTATCAAAATTATCAAGAAAACTTGAATTCTGTGTGAATTCACAAAAATCTCTCGTGTTCTTGTGTTCTTCCGCTTGCTCTCCCTACCGTTCGTGCATCAAGGTGATTGGTTGCTTATATACCTCGCGTATTCACTAGATCCGCATTGTGCAATTCACACCGTCAGCCGTTGGATCGTTCTCGAGATCCACTCTGACACGAATCTGGAGACAATCCAACGGCTGGCGTTGTGAACTGCATAATGCTTTGTTTAGGTTTCGAATTGAAAGGCCCATGTTACGCAACGTTTTTGCTTTCCTACGGGCCTGGGCCTTGAGTTCAAAAGGAATGTTACATAAGGTTTTATTGATATCAATTATCAAAGAAGGATGGGCCTTTTTACCTACTGGTTAGTGAGTATACATACTGGGCCTTTTTGATGATGGCATTCATGATGGAAGTATATAAAATGATACTCTCCTGATATAGTTATGTACTTGTATTTGTTTACAACTTCTTTTCTTGTTTGTTATATACGAGGATATATAAGCGTAATATTAGATATTGTTTTCGGCTTCCAGTGATGATGATTGCATACAATTTTCCATACAATTATACATTGTGTTTTGTGTATCTTGATGTTTGATTTGATCGATCTCTTTCGTCCAAACTATTTGTTGCTATGAAGCCCTAAGACTTGATCAATGTTTATTGTTCCAATATATCTTTCACGCTCATGTATCATTAGCTGCTTGATTTTTTAAATTCGGCTTGTAGTTTTCTCATGTTTTCATTGCATAAGGTAAAAATGGAATAAATCAAAATACAGTTAGTTTTAACTGATGGATGGTTGATATGGACAAATACATACGAAATGTTCCCCCAGTGGATTCATCATGTTATTTTGTTAGAGATTATTATTATTTAACATTTATTTTTTGTCTATCATGTAAAGTGACATATGATTTTATTACATCATATTATCAATATATTTGTCAAACTAAGAAATTTTATCTTTTTATCTTTAATAATCATTTCTTGCAAGGAAATGTATATTAATAAAAACTATTTTTATATACGTAATCAATAATTATTTTTTTATAGGTTATTAGTTTCATTTGTTAATATAGAAGAAATATGTATCGATCTCAATGACGTTCTTAAGAAATATTTAACGGCTTTCAAAGGTGAGTTGACTATTTAACACATTAGTAGTAAAAATGATATGATATAAATTAAATAACGGTTAAATTATAAAGCGGACATTGTTAATAATTAAGAATTTAAGATGAAGTGTTACTTTTTTTACATCTGTAAAAGATAAAGTTTGTAACTTCAACTAAACACAAGCAAAAAAGTTTGTAACTTTTTTTACGTTTTTTTTTTTAAATGTTCAAAAAAAAAAAAAACGTAAGGTTCACAATAAATGACTTACCAAATATAGTAAAGTCGAGTTCCACTAAGAGGATCTGAGTACCAAATAAAGTTAAGTCAGTTTTTTATGGATACATAATCAAAATTTTTTTTTTTTAGGGAATATGACCTAAGACCCTCCCAAACTATTGGGTTGTGACAAGTTGGCCCCCGAACTTTTATTTGTGACAAACACCTCTCCGAACTATGCATCTTGTGACAAATGACCCTCTAGCTCTTAATTTGTCATCTAATACTTAATTATAAGATATGAAATGACCAATATACCCTTGTGTGCTTATTTGTACAATATTTGACATAATTATGTTTATGGAGGACTTATTTGTAAAAAAAATATTGTTAATTATCATAGTAATATAATTTAATAACCACACTAAAATTTTTATAATATTATTTTATTTTATATGTATTTTTTTATTTTTATATTGTTACGTAATATACTTAGATTGAAAAAATATGATTTTTTTAACCATCAAGTTAAATTAATTAATATTTTTAATTCATTATATTTTTAGTTTCATATAAATAAAATATGATCAGTTTTGTATTTCCAATATTTATTATATTACCTATAATTTTCGGAATAATTAATATTTTTTTGTAAATTAACATTATAAATATAAACATATATATTTTAAATATTGGATAACAAACATATGGGGGTATATTGGTCATTTCATACCTTATAATTGAGTATTAGATGACAAATTAAGAGTTTGGGGGTCATTTGTCACAAGATGCATAGTTTGGGGGGGTGTTTGTCACAATTAAAAGTTTGGATACCAACTTGTCACAACCCAATAATTTGGGGGGGTCTTGGGTCATATTCCCTTTTTTTTAACGTTCAAGGCACGTAGGCACATAATCAAAATTCAAGAACGATCAAAAAGATGGTCTTGCGATCAGGCAGGTAAAACTATGAATATCTTTGTAAGTATAGAAATTAAAAGAGGTACTATTTACCTAAGAAAAATTAGAAGAAGCATGAGTGACAAATCTTTTCTTAAACTACGAAAGTGATGACGAAAAAGAAAAGAGTGGGCTTATCATAGCGGGTATTGAACGAATTGAAATCCTCTAGGGTATTTCACAGAGAAATGGTCAATAAATATCCCCTAAAAAGCTACTGTACACAGTTTTTTTTTTTTTTTTTTGATGAAAAGATGGAGATCGGGTCTCTAGGGTATTACACTGTGCACGGTTTTTGAAGCCGCTACAGTACTGCATATTATTTCGAATACAATTTCTAACCAATCCATGATTTGGGGTGATCTGACCATTCCAATGGATGTGCACACGTATTGAACTACATCCTTCTTCTTAAACTGACAAATCTGGATGTGGCAGCCATGGGAACTCAATTTCATTCATATTTCATTATGCTATAGAACATTGTGTTTTTCAAATGAAACATGAGCATTAAGTCCTCAAACTTTACCAATAATAAATGTTATTATTGGTAAATTTTATGTCTTACTTTTATGTTCCCTTTTGTTATCGAATTGTTTTATTCAGAATGCCATGTAAACATCTTAGGGCTTGTTCGGAATGCTGGGTATGCTAGGGAAAAGGAATGGGAAAAGGAATTTTATTTGGGTTAATTTTTCAAAGCTTGTTCGGTAGTTAAATACTGTTTTGTGGGTTTGGGATTTCTTACCCATCTAAACCCATTACATAACATAATATAAAGCCGAAACCTTGGGAAAAAAAGAATTGAGTCGGATCCAATTTTCATTTTCCCAGCAAGACGTCAAATCAAGGGAATCTATCCAATAAATGCACGTGATCCATAACCCATAAATTTCCCATTCCCAAACACAAACCCTCTCACCGAACACGCCCTTATTTGTTTGATGAAAAATTCGATCAGTAGAGCCGCCGCCGCCTGCTTCGTAAAAAAAATAATAAAAAAAAAGATGTATGATTAGAAATTTAGAACACTTGTTTTCTAAGTATTCAATTGTGCTTGGTCGCGTAATTACACAATTCTTGTTGTTTATATTGTTCTAAAAAAAAAAAAGAAAATAACTGCCTTAGGTCTGCGATAATTGACACATGTATGTCATAATAATCTTCTGTAAAATGTTTTTATCAACTTTATTTTATTTATGGTGACAAAAGTGTAGTCAAAATGCACGGTTGAAGAGTTACAGCATCATGGTCACAAGGCCTCACAATTGGGCCAGCGGTGTATATCATTATCTTTATCCTTACTCTTATAAAAAAGAGGAGTTGATTTTACACATTGAAAAGACTATTTATTCATAACAAATTTCAGCCGTTGGATCAATTGATTTGGCTCAATCATGTCCGTTCACATATGGATTTTGTACTTTCGATTTTCAGCCCAGGAGATGCGTATCCTTAATTGCTCTTTTATGCGCCGCCCAATGCCCATTAATTGCTCATTTAAATCCACAACAAATAATGGACCGCGCTTTGGAGCCGGTATTATACTAGTAACGTAATATATTATGATTACTCGAATTGGGATACCTCACACTCGAATATAAGAGCATCTCCAATAGACTCCCTAAAACACTCATAAAACCAAAAATTGAGAATTAAGGAGAGAAAACCGTCTCCAAGAGATATCCAAAAAGCTATCCCTATTTTTAGCACTCCCAAAATCTGAGCCAAATCTCCCTATTTTGGTGGCCTTTTTGGGCACTCCCAATCCAACTTCCCAAAACCAGAGCCAAATCCAGACCATTCAAATGTATTGGGATCCATATTTTGGCCCAGTTTAAATATATTGGAATCCATATTTTGGGAATCTATTGGAGATTGAGGTGAAAATTGCTCCCAAAAAATTTAGGATGACACCCAATATAGATATATTGGGATCTATTTTTAGAGAATCTCCTGGAGATGCTCTAAGATGTGTATCCCGAACCTGATAGCAAGCTATTACGGGCTGTAATCCTTCAAGTACTGGCCTGCATTAGACATGGATAGTTACGAGATGGGGCCTATGAAATGTCCTAGAAGCAATTCAAGGATAGATCAACTTTCACATTTTTATTTTTTTTTTTAAATAAAGATGATGATTAGGCAACTAAAATTTAAATTTAAATGTATATAAAAAAATTCTTATTCAAATTTCGAAATTGAGACCTAACTTTCACATTATCATAGCAACGGGTGCGGGGTGGGTGCTCCCGCGAGTGCACCATCTGATTGTGTGTCAACAATCACAACCGTCCGATCGACGCGCATTTGCTGAGCAGTTGGCTTCAAATTCCATGCTTAGCTTCATTAAGTATTAAGATGCATTACTTTATTCACCAGACATTGATAATATAAAAGGGCGGCCCCACTAGTTTGAGAACTTGGGATTTTCTGTGGACAAAATATTATTAGATTTTTAACATTGCTTATGAAGTGATTTATATTAGGTCGGGTCTAAGGACAGCAACCATGTTACTTGGGACAGCAAAATCTCTGAATTATATAGAAAGAAATCTAAGAAAATCATATTATAAATGGAAAATTTTTGTTGTCCCAAGCAATATCCTTACTGTTCTTAGGCCTGACCTTTATATTTTGTTGTTCTTAGGCCTGACCTTTATATTTTGTTGCATCACGGATATTATAATGATTAGTGATAATAGTAAAATGATCAATGCTAATATGAGGCGCATAAATTTTGTGTTAAAAAAAATACTAATTTAGCACATTTATCTTTTATTAATATTTTTAGTATATAAAATAATGTATACCAATATTATTTGAGGAGGGATCCCTTGACAATCTATATATTGACAATATTCACAATAGTACATTTGATAAATCTAAAAAAAGTGTTTAAAAAATCTTAAAAATTGAAAAAAGTTTACAGATGCTTTCTTTAATATATAGATTGATAGTGTTTTAAATTTTAATCAATTTGAGTATCATTTGATGGCTCATCAAAATTTTAAAATCTTTTTAACGGTTGTAATTTAAAGTGATTTTGATGGACTATTAAAGAACGCTTATATTGAATATTATTGAAAATATAATTAATCTATAAGTTTAAAAGGCAACTATAATTTTTTTTTTCCATTTTTAATATTTTTTAAACATTTTTTGAAATTTATTAAATATGTCATTGTTAAGATTGTCAATATAAGCATTGTCAAGGGATCCCTCCTCATATTATTTATGCAATTAATTATTTACATTTGAAAAAAATTTACTTTGAAATTATTACTAACTGTTTTCTTTGAAAATATGAAGCTCACTGAAATTTTTTTTTCCAAAAGATAATAAAAAATTTCTTAAGTACTTTGTTCTTTGTTTGAAATAAATAAAATTCACAGTAGCAATAATGTTATTCGCTTTATCCGCGGACAATCCCAAGTTAAAAGCCACTAAATTATTAAAAATACATGCTCATATGTATTCTTGGGCCCACGGTAATAATAACTCTGACCTTATTTAATGTGCACAATCCCAATGTCTCCTAATCCTTACGATATTATTAAATCAGATGGTTTAAACCGTGAGTGCACAATTGATTGTGCACTCACGGGTGTACCTACCCTACTCCCCATAGCAACACATCAAAACATGACACAGCTACATAATATACTTTGTAGATACTTCGCAAATGGTCTTAGAGCATTTTCATCTCAAAAAAGTTTTTTTGATGCAAATTAAAGCTTCAAATTTGCATTATTGAACATCATTACATGAACTAGCAAGCTGGGTGCTGGAAGCATAACCTACGAGTGCTCATCCTTAATTTGCTGCGCATTATTTTAAATACTGCGCAGCGAATCAACGATGAGAATTATAGGAGGGCTTTTTTGAGATTGAGTTGCACAAATCTCAAAGCAAATCCAATAGTTCAAAACGTTGTGCAGTAACTTTCAGCGCAGTAGACGATATGAATTCGTGACCTACATAATCAAGTAACAAAATTTATGTGCATATTCGGCAACCTCTCATTAGGCCTCTTTAGACTTCATTTAGCTTCCTTAGCCTTTTAATCATTCCGAATACAAATTCCTTTGCACGGATTAAAAGTTTCTCCTTAAGCCTCCTTTTAACCGGGGCTTAAGCCTTATCCAGATTCTTAAGGAAGCTATACCCATAACTTAAAGTTTAAGCTTTCTTAAGCTATTTTTTTTAGAACAAGTTTGACTTAGCAATACTTAAATATTTAAGTCAATACCACAAACAAACACATATGTGCACCTTATTTTATGTGGGTACAAAAATCTTGGCCGTAGGCGGGCGGTGACTCTATTTCTCGCTTTGCAGTGATCTAGTCAAGTTACTGCATGTTAAGTCAGAATAGCTTTGATTGATTGTTGACGTTTTCACAAATAATAAATATATAAATGACAAGTAGGAGTCACAAAAAAACTCGTAACTCGTGGCTTGTTTGTTAGTGGCTCGGGCTCGACTCGCTATTCGCTCATAGGCCAGCTCGGTCCTATGGGGTTCGGTTAATAAACGAGCCGATCTGGACCGTCCATCAAAATATCAGATTTACATCCGTCCGTTGATATCTAACTATATAAACGTTAAGTCCTAACCCCAAACCCATCCCCCCAGCCGACTCACTCTCACCCAAACCTCTCCTCCTCACTCTCTGAGTCTCTTCTCACTTCGACACTTCCCAGGCTGCGCCGCGCCCGTCGGCCGTCGCGCAGATCCGTTCCAGGCCGCGTAGATCCATCGCGCCCGTGAGGCCGTGACCCGTCTCCGCCGCTCCGGTCAGCTGCTCCGTCCAGCAGCCCGTCCACGCGCCTCACCACTCGCCGGTCGCCGCTCGTCCAGGACTCGCGCCTCACCACTGGCCCGTCGACACCTGTTGTCTGCTGCAGATCCGCGCACCTCACAACAAGCAGACATGTGCTTGAAGGTTAACATGTGCTGGAGGTTAACACTTGTCTGTGAATGGGTTTGATCCGTTGTTGAGATGGAAACTTGCAAGGTTTTTTGTCAAGAAATGTAATTAACATGATTGTAATGTCCTTTTTGTATTTTTTAAACATCCGGTTGTTGTGTATTTCAGTATTTGTGTTGAAATATTGTTCAAATTTGAAGTATTTGTGTTGAAATATTTGTGTTTAAACATTCAGTTTTTGTATTCTGATTTCTGACGAGCTAAATGAGCTGGCTCGTTTATTAAACGAGCAGTCTTGAATCTGGGTAATCAGCTCGGAACTCGTTTGATAAACGAGCTGGCTCGACTCGCTCTCTTAACGAACGAGTTCGCACATAGCCCAGACCGAGCCAGCTCGGCTCATTTACACCCCTAATTACAAGCAACCAAATATCAGGCACTCAGGCTTCAAGTTATCGCGTCTCCTAAAATATAATTTAAATTTATTTATTTACACAAGATCACAAGTAAATTCAATTTTTTTTTTTAAAGTCGAAATTGGTTTAATTTCGCAAGTAGAAAAATTGGTTTATTTTTTAGGTGCACTAGATATAACCGAAAATTTGCTTAAAACATTACGAGTCATCCAAATAAGTGACATTTCAAAATATTTTAAAAGATAGTAAAAAATTCTAAAAAATATAAAATTTGGTTTAGAAGTAAAATTGTATATGAAGATCATGATGAGCGGTTTGGATCGACTATTAATATTTTAAAATTGGAGATATGAGCCAATAATACGTCACAATTTGTACTATTAATAGTACCATAGCTCAACTCTAATCATTTTATAAATAAAGAGTACAATCAGGTACTTTTATTTATACTAGTTGATACTGAAATTCATTCATAAACTATATTGGTTAGCATAAATTAAAGTAAAATGAGAAGTAATTCCAATCAAACCATATAATTTAGGGACCAAATTGAATCAAAAAATAGTTCAATGACAAATTTGAATAAAAAAAGAGTTCAAAAACCAATTTGAAGCAAATACAATAATTCAATGACCAAAATCAGACTTTTCTCAATAAAATAATTAATTTCAATATGACGGTGAACAACTCCGTACAAAATACAAATTTAAACAATTTTAGCAATAAAATTGAAATTTACAATCATTAAGGACTTGCCTTTTTTGAAAGTTTTTGCTTTTTAAACCTCAAAAGTCAAAATGAATTTTAGGAAGCTCATGTACACCTATCAATCCAGCTAGGGCTGTGAGAAAATTTTGTAGTTCGTAGTTCGCTCGTGTTCACTTTGGTCTGAGCTCGAACTCGATTTAGTTTGTTTTGATGTTTTGTCAGCTCGAGTTCAAATTAGCTCGACTCGATTTGTCTTGATTCAATTCGGGCTTGATTCATAATCGTTCGAGTTTTAGCCGGTTGGGTTTGATGTAGGGTTTAGAGTTTAGGGTTCGGGCTTCAATTCTGTTCAAATTCGATTCAATTCAAATTCAGTTCAGATCAAATTCAAATTTGATTTGATTGGTTTGCAGTTAGCTCATCCAAACAACCAAAAGGTAAATGTCTAAATGAGGGGTCTACCTCGTTCAACGCGACATCCTCTCACGTCCCGATGTACGAACCAATTAACCTCCACCGTCCATCTACCTCAAGATACACAACCGCACGAATCTCGACAAATTCAAGCGGTCAGAAATCACAACAATGTATCCCCAAAATCAACAGGCGATGAAATTGAAAACATTTCCAAAATTTTGGCCTTCCCGCACTTGTCTCCAGTTGTCCGCCAATTCAATTTGCCACTCCGACCCCACTGTTGTGTCCGTCTCACTGCCAAGTGGGCCCCACTCTTCTTCACTCCCGAGTGCTTATCCTCTGCTGCGCAGTATTGTACCGCGCAGCGAATCAACGACGGAGATTACGGGGGGACTTTTTCAGATTGAGTTGCACGAATCTCAAAGCAGATCGAACAGTCTAAACGATGTGCAGTAACTTACTGCGCAGCAGAGGATATGAAATCAGCACTTCGTCCTCTCTCTTCTTTTCTTTTCCCTTTTTTTGTTTAATTTTTTTGCCATTTTTCCCATTCCTTTCTGAGTGAGGTAATGCACTGTACTTGTACTAGTTTTCTCGTACTCTCTCACATCCCGCCTCTTTGTCTCCCACGCCCTTTTCTCTCCTAAAACCCTCCCGTAGTTCCCTTCTCTCCTCCTCGTCAGCACTCGATCGATTCAAGGTTAGAAAAAGGTACAAGACCTTCCGATTTTGTAACACCAAGTACATACATTTTCTTTGTTCGTTGTTTTGATGCATTGTTTTGAGCTATGTAGTTTCAGTTTTTCCCCATTTTTTTTTTTTTGGCTTCTGATTTGGGTAGTAGTAGAAGTTTTATGTATGACCTTGAACTTGAAATCCAAAGACTTGACCAAAAGGAAAAAAGGTAGTGAGTTTTCTTATACCAGTAAAAATAGATGAAATACCTGGTAAATTTTTAGCTGCTATACCAAAATATTGGTGTATTTTGGGGGTCAGTTCTCGTCGCGCCGGCAGTGCTTGCTTTTCTCTCTATTCAGTGATTGTTGTAGGATTTTACTCCAGTACTCCCACCAAAAGTATTTTCTTCTCGATCTGACGATTATAAATGAATATTACCCATTATGAGATTCATCTGTAACCGATAAAATTATCTGGGTGTGAGCATGGAAGTAACGCCATTTTTGTAGGTGCTGAGAAAGCTTGTCATTTTCCTGATAAGTTGTTGATGAGTAACGTTTAATTTTTGGTTTGAATATGATTGGATTCGTGGTAAAAGTGAAAAATCGCACTCACAAATATATATACTCGTTCCTATAAATAGATAATGAGTAACGTTTATTTTTTTATTTTTTGTTATTTGCATAGAGTTACACATTGAACTGGATTGACTATTTTTGACTGTTTCAAAAGTTAAAGACAATTTCTGAAGGCTGATGATTTTGATTTCCACAAAAAACCTCTTAGTCAAAAAATGACCCTTGTGTTGCTCCGGTAAGGGTACACTGTGTAATTTAGATTTAGAGAGTTGACCCTTATGGTTCCGATGAAAAGAAAAAAGGAAGAGTTCATCCTGTATTGGATGAAAAAACTTTCGTGGTGATAATTAGGACTTGTCAGCTGTTTCATAAGCCTATTCTGAACTAATGGCGATTGTTGGTCACAATTTTGCCGAATGTTTAGTGAATTGTGAATGTGGTACTTCTTGCTCACATCTGTTGGCACCATAAGCATTTTTATCTTGTTTTCTTCCTCAAACCTTTAATATGTGGCTCGGATTCACTTTGTTCTTGCAGATGGCAGTCGTGGAGGTTACGACGCCATTGCTTGGCAGTGAGTTGCGCAGGAGTTCACGGCTCACCACCAAAGAGAAACCGTCATACACCGATGCAATACCTCCAAATGACCAAGTTGTTGCTTCAAAGAAACGTGGTCGACCTAAGAAAGAGAACATCCCTAAGAAAAAAGTTTCTAGCAATGATAATAGTGGTCCTAAACCAGAAAAAGTGAAAAAAATTGCTCCTAAAAAGAAAGTTGGGCCTTCAAAGCCTTCAAAGAAAATTCCAAAATTGGATTTCTCTCATAGGAAACCCCTATTAGACGGTATGATTACTGAGGAGGTAGAAGAAGGTAATGGTGCACTCGACCCATCATTGTTAGCTACAAAGAGCTCAAAGACTAGGGTGAAGGAGACACTACGAGCATTTATGAGCCACTACCTTCATTTTGTTCAAGTTAATATTTTTTTAGTTTTCAATTATCACGTTAATTTTGCTCATAGTTCTATTCAATATTATACATAAAAATATATTATCTTGAAGTTCTTTTTTATGAATGATATTGCTTTATTCTTTGGTGTCTTAGGAGGAGCAAAGGCGAGTCCAATTGATTGAAGCCGCGCGTGCTGAGAAGAAAAGTTCCAAGGTTAAAATTGAGATAATCTTCATCCCACATGTTACTGTTGTTTGATTTCTTAAAATATATGACCCCGAGCATACATATTAACAAACACTTGACTTGATCAATTATTCAAAGTCTTGGCCTGGGAACTTGTGATATGTTTAAATTGAATCACTCGATCATACATGTTGTATTACTGGAAAAACATTTGAATGCAAATAATGATTTCAAAAATTTTAATTTAAATGAACATCTATTACATATAATTCAAGCAAATGCAACTTTTATATAACATGAGAAGATGTACTTGACAATATGGTGAACATTGTTAATTTGTCATCTTCTTTTTTAAAATGTAATCAGTTGTTGCTTTTCCCCCTACAGAAGGTTGAGAATGAAGAAGAAGATGCCGATGATGAAAAGAATCCATCGAGAAGACCTGATTTGAAAGCAATTTCAAAGGTGTTTGATTTAATTTATTAATGAAGATGCTAACTATGTTTGGTTGTTCATTGTGGACTCTGAATTCTTGTTGTTTCTTGTAAAGGCAAGGAATATGATTTTTTTTTTTTATGTATAACAATGCTTTTAAGGGAGATTTAATCCTTCAGTGGTATTGATAACAGATGCTGAGTGAAGAGACGGTTCTAAACCCGATAAAAAGGCTGGGCCATATGCCAGGTGCATTTTTTTTTGTTTTATTGACCAGAGATCTGCTTTATTTAAGTACTGCAAGAATTCTTATCTGATGAAATCTAGTTTTGTAGAAACAGCAAATCCCTTACCTTTTGTTGCTTTAATTGAATTCTCACCAGATAGTTATACCTTTTGTGCCATGATTGGTCTTAAAATAATTTATATAAGCTTTAAAATAGTTGCATGGTTTGTGCCCTAAATTTGATTGGTCAAGTACAAATCAGCTCATTTTCACTCAAGATGCTGTTTAGTTTTCAAACTGCAGCTCCTGAAATCAAGCACAGGTTGTACAACACAAATTAGAAATACAAACCAGCAAAAGTATATTAAGACATCAAAAAATTGCCTTAAACTTTTGTGATTCGTATAAGCTCATTATTGAATTAGATTGAGGTGAGCTGAGGCAAGCTCAATTTGGATCATAAATCAACAACTAAATAACTTGACTCCTCACCAGCTCGAACCTGAAGCTAGCAATATGAGCATTTCTTGAAGTCAATTACAAGCAATTTACGAGCAATTTTTTTTTCAAGCTCTGGTAAATTTTTATATGTTTTGGTTTCTAACAGTTGTATTTATTGTTTTAGGTGTTGAAGTAGGGGATCAGTTTTTTTCTAGGGCTGAGATGGTGGTTATTGGTCTCCACAGCCACTGGCTTAACGGAATTGACTATATGGGCAAAGTGTATAAGCAAGTGGTAATTGTACTTTGTGAAATTGTATAGGGAATCTTTTCATTTTTATTTTGCAGTTCTGATTTATTGATCTTTATAGTACTGAGCTCATATAATGATGTGTTGATATTAACTCAAACTATCGGGCCCTTCTGTGGGTGCATACAATTTAAATTTAATCAGACCAGTATGAAGAATAGTATTAGGTGGTACCATGATATATGCACTTTTGATAAGTGTTGATGTTTGTTTAATTGTGAGCAGTATCAGGAGTACACATTCCCATTGGCTACTTGCATAGTTCTGTCAGGCCAGTATGAGGATGACCTTGACAATGCTGATACCATTACTTATACTGGACAAGGTGGTCATGATTTGCTTGGAAACAAGAAACAGATAAAGGACCAGAAGTTAGTGCGTGGCAACTTGGCACTCAAGGTTTGTACGTACTAAGGAAATTGAAGTTAATTTTTGTCACATGCAACTTGGCTTTCAAGGTTTGTATGTACTACTGAAACTGTCCACTTATCTTAAAGGGATGAATTTCCATTGTTGCATATTTCAGAACAACTGTGAAAACAAAGTGCCAGTGCGGGTGATACGAGGACACAAAGCCGAAAATAGCTACACAGGAAAAATCTATACATATGATGGACTCTACAAGGTTTGTATCTACAATGTGTCACTTTCGCTCTATTATCTTTTTGCCAACAATAGCTTAGAATTTGATATCTTTCTTTCTTGTTTTCTTGTGTAGGTCATTGATTATTGGCCTGAAAAAGGGTTGCGTGATTTCACTGTGTTCAAGTACAAACTTCAGAGACTCGAAGGACAGAAGCAGCTGACCACCTCCCAGGTTGTACACCGTTTATACTTGTATCTGCTTTCATATGCGCATCTAATTTCCTAACTAACCCAATGATTCTCTGATTGCATTTTGTTTATTGGTTATCAGTCTGATTTATTTTGGAGAATTATTCTTAATATATTTTTCTTTGTTATAGGTTCGGTTTATACGTGAAGATGTTCCCCAATCTACTGCTAATTTGCGAGGGTATGGCTGAACTTTCAAGTTTTTAGATATTGATTTATCCAAGATGTCATACCCTACCTAAGATAATTGTTCTGGTAGATTGGTACTTTTGTGTCAAACAATTGACCACTAAATCAGATAAGAAATATAAAGCTGAAACAAGATGTGTCACAGGCAGATCTCACATAAACTAGTTCAGTACATTATTTTATTTGTACGTTAACATTATATTTTCTCCTTGTATTCTCATCAATCAGGATGGTTAGTGAAGACATAAGTAATGGTTTGGAGAATATTCCTATACCTGCAACAAATACTGTTGATGATCCACCATATCCACCATCAGGCAAGTTTGTCTATTAAATTTGGTTGGATTACATGAATTAATAGAGTAATTATGATGGTCATTGAAATTTCTATTATACTTCTTGTGCAGGTTTTATTTATACAAAAGAACTACGTATTCCTTCTGAGATAAAAATGCCCAAGCATGAAGCCGGTTGCAAATGTCGTGGGGATTGTGCAAGTAATCCTGACTGCCCCTGTGCCAAGCTGAATGGCAATAACTTTCCATATGTCAGATTCAATGGAGGGAGGTAATACCTTTTTGTTCTTTTAAAGTGCTTATGAAATTTATGATTCTTCAAATTATTAAGTTACTGCAATCATATACATAAGTTTATTGGAAAATTATAGGATCAGGCTGTACCGCTGTAGTCAATTTTAGTTGGCTTGTTCGAAAAATAATGTATTGCTTTGTAACTAGCCAACTCAGTTTATTAGGACATAGTGACATATCTATAGCACCTTTTATCTTTTTGTTTCTTATTATCTGTACGGCTGTAAAAAGTGCAACATTTGCAGTTGCTCTTAACATCTTATCATGCTGTTACATTTTAATTTCAAGCCTACTTGTAAATATATTAATAGTCTTAAACACTGCTTAATTGATTCTTTTTTTCTTTTTTTCTTTTTTACAACTAGTTAGGTTTTGTTAAGCTAAACAATGTTTTGCAAATGAATTGAATTTCAAGCTTATCTTGTTTCTTCAATGTTTATTTCTATCTTGCATAGATTGGTGGAGGCTAAATCGATAGTTTTTGAATGTGGAGCGAATTGTAAATGTGGACCTGATTGCATAAACCGCACATCTCAGGATGGCTTAAGATATCGTCTTGAGGTTTGTAATCAAGCATTTGCATTCTTGACTTGGTTTCGATATAGTGAAAAAGTCAGATGAAGCTTGAGTTTTTTTTTCACAAAAAAAAAAAAAAAAGTAACAACAACTTTTTATAGTAATTGAAATTATTTTTATCAGGTATTTAAGACTCCGATGAAGGGATGGGCTGTTAGGTCATGGGATACAATCCCAGCTGGTGCACCAGTATGTGAATATACAGGAATTTTGAAGCGTGCTGATGATGTGGATGTAAATCATTTTGATAACAAGTACATCTTTGACATTGATTGTCTACAGACCATGAAGGGATTGGACGGCCGAGAGGTACATATTTTTCTTCTTTTTATCATCTTGACTAGAGAAATTGATGTTTCTTTAAAGGTTCACTAAAGCAGCTTTGTGCAAATCTTTTTGCTTTTTGGATATGAAAAATCCTTTGGCAACTAAAGCAGCTTTGTAGGTTCACTAAAGCAGCTTTGTCAACTGCAATTAATATAAATGTAATTTTAACCGGCTACTACATTAACATCAATTGCAGAAAACATTGGTACCTAAACTCCTAAAGCAAAAGCTTATATTAGCAGCCGGCAATGTTTTAATATAACTCCCCTTTCACATGTTTCACATTATTAATTATTAACTGTCTCATTTATTGGGGATGGGCAAAAACAGAAACGAGCAGGAGATGTCCCCTCCGTAGCAAACAGTGATTTAGAAGCGCCGGAATACTGCATCGATGCAGCTCAGGTGGGAGGTGTGGCTCGCTTCATAAACCACAGTTGCATGCCGAACCTCTTTGTGCAGTGCATTCTGAGCTCACACCATGACATCAAACTCGCCAAAATCATGTTGTTTGCTGCTGACACCATTCCACCCCTCCAGGTTTTTATTTATTTTTCTATCTAAACTCTTTTAGGCCTAGTTGTCTTGCCAACAAACAGATTCTCTGAGCCCTTGCGTGTATTCATCTTGTCATTTTGGTTGTATGTTTACTCCAAAGGGCCTTGCCTACTTGCTGTTAGCTTTTTATTGTTAATTTGTTGTTGGTCCGGTAGAGTACTTGATTTTGAATTGCAGCTAGAATTATGTGAATTGAGATATCACAATTTAGCTCTTTTGTGCATCTTTTCTGATAGCGTTTTTTTTCCCCCAAAATAATGAGGATATATTCTATTGTGTATCAGAAATTGTGCCAGTTTTCCTGATTGGTTCAAATTTTGTTGCATGCAGGAGTTGACGTATGATTATGGGTATGCAATGGACAGTGTGGTGGGGCCCGATGGCAAGATCATAGAATTGTACTGCCACTGCGGTGCAGCCGATTGCCGAAAGAGGCTACACTAGTTTCAGCAAAAAAGTTTAGGCTTTGTTTTTCTTGGGCATTAGAATTTCTAGTTCGTCAGATGCTATTTTGTTGCCATTGTTGTATTATTGGCTTTGTCTCTTATCTCAACTCTAAGCCTCCGATCTCTAGGCGATGGAAGTGTTCCTTTTGTAATTCTATATTATTCAGGGCTCATATTTTGTAGAATCAACTATAACTATAGATATCTGTTCTCAGAATCAAGTAATTATAAACTAAAAGAGTTGGGTAGTGGAATTGTTTTGTAATCTCTTTTTTGCAACTAATTTCTGCAATGGTCATGATGAATAATGGTTAAATTGTTTAAATCTACTCTATTCAAGTCATGTAGGTACCAATTTTTACCAGTTATGAAAGGCCACTAAAGAGGATGGTTTTATGACAGTTAAGCAACAATGGTTTTCTTGATAAATCTACATGCAAAAATATTAAATTATGGTTTGTGCCACAATAATGGTCTATAGAAATGTTAAATGTGGTTTTTGACTAAATGCAAATATTGGTTTTAATTTACTATAAAATGATTGAAATCCCTATAGTAATGTTAAAATGTGGCAGTCAATTGAGAAAAAAAAAAAAAAAAAATCCATTTGATAGCTGAGCATGATTGACACATTTGTCTTTAGTTGAAGATTGGAAGACAAATGCCTTACAATCCCAATTATTTAGTACATCAATAGCAGTTCTATTTTGACTCAGAATTCGAATTTACATTGTACTTGAGCAAAAATACAACACATATTGGATTTCACCTTTTTTTTTTTTTTTTTTTTTTTCAATTAATTGTATTAATGCATTCAGAACTATTTTTCTGGTACCAGTAACAGGTACTGGTACGCACTATGGATCAGACACTTCTAAAGGGCCTCAAAACAGGATGCTTAATTCACTTTATAAAACTTGCTTTTAGCTGGTAACTTGTCTGTGTTATTAATTAAGATGAATTACCACATTTTGCTCAATTCATTTACTATATTTGCCCCTGCAATTGTAAAAGTGACCAAAAAAAATTGAGCAACAGATCAGAGCAGGAACATTGTTTACACACATGCAATTACGTTTTGCATCAAATTTGTATAAATACTCCTCTTTTGCAAGATATTAGTGCAATACCTTTCTATCAGAAAGATTGCACGGTACAAGGCAATTAACATCAAAGAGAAATAAAGCAGGCTTTATATTTTCACATCATTTATGCAAATTAAATTTAGTACCTACCAAAATGTGGATATTAAATAAAACAAAAAATGACAACGCCACAGGCCCACAGTAGCAGTTTTAAATGTTTTAAGGAACAAGATTAGTTTTTACCGTTTTCTGAATCCACACAAGTTGGTACAGTGACAGGAACAGGTACGGATTAGAGATCAGATACTTGAAAGATTTAGCTAAAAAGATGTGATATTGTGACAGGTAAATTAGAAACATTTTAGCTCAATCTGATTTAATGGCTGAGCTTTTAGTCTATTTCACCTCATACATACATACAAAGTGGAGACTTTATTCAGTAGGTTAGATTCAAGCAACTGATGGTAAGGTAAAATTTGCCAGTTAAGTTGAAACATGGCTCTTCTAATGATGCATTCCATTATCAAGTAAGAGAATGATTATTACTATCAGGATTCTAAAATACACCTCTCTATCTGGTAACTTGAACCAGGCATTCAGTTCTCTACCAAAAAGATTGTTATAGCAACTGATTGTTATTAAAACTGATACAGACAATGGAACAATAGCACAGCAGCACAGCTTACCAGAAATGTCAATGACTGGTACAAGAATAATGTTTTCACCTTAAGCATGCAAGCTAATACCGAAAGCTACCTTACTGAACAATGCATACATTCAAGGATGCCAGCATTTAATCCAGAACTTGGGACTTAGCATTCAACCTTCAGGCAGAACCGCAGAAGTACCAGCATTATTTCACCACCTTTCATCAATTACTTGTTTTCAAAACAACCTTTCTGATTCACGAGAAACTAAAGAAAGTAGGATCAAAAACCAGAATTCGAACTTTTAACTGACCATACGACCATACCAGACAGAACATGATCAAAGTGTCAATTCATTTACTTTCCAGAAAACAAAGGACTCACATCAGAGAAAAGGGAACAATTGAAACAAATGACAATTCCACAGTAGCAGTTTAAAATTTAAATGATTTCATGAACAGTATACATTTTCAGTGTTTTTAAAATTTCAGTACCAGTTGGTACAGTGACAGGTACAGGTATGGATTAAAAGATCAGATGCTTCAAAAATTAGAAACATTCAGCTCAATCTGATTTAATGGCCGAGACCAAGTTATTTTACCTCATACATAGTAAGTGAAGACTTTATTCTGCAGGTTAGACTCAAGCAACTAAACTAATGCTTAGGTAAAGCACGCCGGTTAAATTAAAACGTAACTCTTCCAATGACACATTCTATTATTAAGAGAATAATTACTATCAGTATTCTGAAATACACCTATTAAACTGATACAGACAATGGCACAATAGCACAGCTTACCAGAAATGTCAATGACTGGTACACGAACAATGTTTATACCTTGTGCATGCAAGCTAATACCCAAAGGTAAACCAGTCAAAACAAAAACATTGCTCTTGTTGAACAATTCTTACACTCTATAATCCTAATTAGAGTAATCATTGTCACAGAACTCTGCAATTTCTACCTTAATTATCAACTTAATTATCATGTTTTCTAATTTCTTCAGAGATGCCAGCATTTAATTCCAGAACTGAAACTTAGCATTCAACCTTTAGGCAGAAGTGCAAACATGATTTCACCTCATTTGAACAATTACTTGGTCTCCAAAACAACCTTTCTGATTCAAGAGAAATCAAAGAAAGCAGTACCAAGAACCAGAATTCCAAACTTTTCATCAACCATACAAGACAGAAATTCTAACAAACCATCAATTCATTTACCATTCCAGAAAACAAAAGAACACACATACATTCTATCTAACACATTCATTCACCAATTACACATCTTCAAGAAACTTTATTGTTACTATATTCCGATACAAAGGAAACAGAAGAACACTGAATATAAACCAATCAACCGGACAAGAAACTGAAACAAATGGATTACCAATTCATTCACTATTCATCATCATAGAAACAAAGGAGATACACATCATCCATCCATCCATCCATGCCAGAAACCATATACATACATACCACAACCAGAAACATCCATAACAACAACTCCTACTCAAACCCTAACCCTAGAAACGAAACCCTAGACCAATCCTCTAAGCGCTGGTAAACTTGGTGACAGCCTTGGTGCCCTCGGACACGGCGTGCTTGGCAAGCTCACCAGGGAGCACGAGCCTCACCGAGGTCTGGATCTCCCTTGACGTAATCGTCGGCTTCTTGTTGTACCTTGCGAGGCGGGAGGCCTCCATGGCGAGCTTCTCAAAGATATCGTTGATGAAGGAGTTCATGATGGACATGGCCTTGCTGGAGATGCCGATGTCGGGGTGCACCTGCTTCAGCACCTTGAAGATGTAGATCTTGTACGTCTCAGTGCTCTTCGCCTTCTTCTTCTTTTTTTTGTCGCCGCTGCCGTCCTTGGAGGCGGGGATCCGCTTCTCGGCCTTGGGCTTCTTCTCCCCCGCCGGCTTCTTCTCCGCCTTCTCCTCGGCCGGCTTCTTCTCCGCGGGCTTCTTCTCTGCCTTCGGCGCCATGGTCGATCGGATCGCGAGAGATCGAGAGCGAGGGTTTCAAGTTTGGTTCGATTTGGGGAAAAAGAGAGTGGAATGAGAAGGACGGAATGGGGTGGGTTGGTATTTATAGAGGAGGGGGGTGGGGGGTGATTGGTGGGATGGAGTTGGGGCGGATCGATGAGGTGGAGGAGATCTGGACGTTGGTTGGGAAGGGGATCGGGAGGGTCAGGAATTGATGCGTGACCGGAGCGGGAGGGAATGGATTGCGGATGGAATTCATATCCCCTGCTGTACTGCATTGTGCAGTTCACAACGGCAGCCGTTGGATTGTCTGAAGATCCGCTCTGGCACGAATTTCGAGACCATCCAACGGCTGACGTTGTGAACTGCACAATGCAGTACAGCAGGGGATATGAATTCGGATTTGTGAGGGAGGGAAGAGAGAGGAGGCGGTCAGAGTCTGAGCCCAGAATATTATTATCCTATTAAATGTTGTTATTTGACATTAAGATCCTGTTCGGTAGTTATTAATCTTACACAAAGTTTTTTTCTATTAGAACATGATCTAGATTGTATTTAGTAGAAACCTATAAAGAGCCCATTATTGATAGAAAAAAATAATTCAATCTAACTTAATTAATATTTTCCTCTGAAAATAAGTTGGAGGAATAAATTCCTATTAAGAATTTGTAGTATTGTCTGTCGAACAGTGAATATAATTTATTTCCTATAAACTCTCATTTTCTACAAAAACCTATGGGATTTGTGTCTGGCGAACGGGCCCTAATAATTTAATTCGCCACCGGATGAATGAATGACGCATATGCAAGCACACAGATCAGCTGATCAAGGCCTTCCGCTTTTGGATTTTGTCACGAGCTGACCCTGTGAGCATGCGGGAGGAGATAGGAGCCGTTGGGGAAGAGTTGGGCTCTGAGCAGTAATTGGGCTTTCTTGTTGGACTTAGCAGTTGTGGGCTACAATAGGAGCAATGGAGGTGAACAGCACGCCACAACTGGAGAATTAAGTCGTACTAGTCTGTTGAGTTAGTTACAAGTCGCAGAATGTAATAAAAAGAGAATATTATAAATTTACTTTTAATTGCTAGGTAAATTCTGTTTTACTTGATAATCGAGTTGCCTATATATAAAGGCAGGAGAGAGATAGTAGGGGTGAAGAATGTTATCTGTAACTCAAAAATTATCTTTTCCTGATTAATATCAGTTTATTCAAAACCCCAAAACATTGTTCTTTACTCTTTTCTATTTCCACTCAAATATTACAAAAAAATTGATCTTGGCTGCTGACAATTGGTATCAGAGTCTTTCGGTCTCATCTGGGAGGTGTTCTTACGATCTGGCAGCAGCACCATGGCATCTAAAACAACCAAGAAGACCCCTATTTTGACAGATGAGGAGGCTCGTTCCAGTTTGTCTCAGTTGCAATCTGAGATGTTACAGTTCATGCAGGAGATGCGTGAGCACCATTCTCGTTTAGAGCAAAGGTTGGATGAGAAAACTGTGTCTTTGGTTGTCGATATGGTTAACCAAATCAATGTAAGTATGGATGAAAGATTGAATAAGATGGAGATATTGTTAGATCAGGTAGTACAGAATCAAACTGGTAAAGAGAAGTCTGAGAAACCTGAATCTAGTGAAGGAAATGGATTTAGGTGGAATGTTAATGCTCATTATCAGACTTTGAATGAGGCAGAATACTATCAATCTGGTGTTTTTGGTAGAAAGGATGGAGACCCTCGCAGTAAATTCCACTTACCACGATCAGATTTTCCCTATTTTGATGGGGTTGACCCTGTTGATTGGTTAAGTAAGTGTGAATGTTATTTTGAGTTGTACCAAATACCCGATCAGTATAAAACAAGGCTGGCTGTATTGAATTTTGGTGACAAGGCTGGTGAGTGGTACAGAAGTGTCAGAACGGGTCCACATCATCCACCATGGGAAATTTTGGTGGAAGAGCTCATGGGTAGATTTAAAAGGGGAACATTTTTGGATCCTATTGAGGAGTTCAAAAAGGTTCATCAGATGGGCAAGGTTGAAGAATACATTGATAGATTTGAGAAGGCTAAGGCTCGATTGTTAATGGGCACTATTAAATTTGATGAGGCTTATTTTGTGTCCAGTTTCATTGGTGGGTTAAAGGAGGAAATCAAGCATGTGGTAAGGATGTTTAAACCCTCATCCTTGAATGAGGTGTTTGAAGTGGCTTGGCAGTGTGAGATGGCTCAGGAAAGCCAGCAAAGAAAGGGTAGGTTTTTCATGAAACAACCACTAAACCATACAACTCCAACACAGCCTATGGCAGAAGGGAAGGATAAGAAACCAATGAACTATACTTCACCTGATGCCAAAGCATTGTCAAATACCAAAACCACCATAGAACAAAAGAGAGCTCTGGGACTTTGTTTTAGATGCAATGATAAGTATTTCCCTGGACACCAATGTGGAGCCAAGCCTTTACATGTACTTGTGGCTAATGAGGAAGGCAATGAAGTGTCAGGGGAGCTCACCAATGATCCTGTGGATGATAGTCAAGAAACTGAGTTTGAGTTAGCAATCATGTCACTACACACAACCAAAGGATCCAACAACAAAGCAATGAAATTCAAGGGTCAAATTGGTAACATACCAGTATTTGCTCTAATAGATAGTGGCAGCACTCATTCATTTGTGAGCCCTCATGTGTTAGCAGCTCACCAAGGGGCTATTGTTACCACCTCTCCTTTAGTGGTAATGGTGGCCAATGGTGAAAAGATGGTCACTGACCAGAAATGCAAGTCTCTGAAATTTTCACTTCAAGGGGTGGAGTTTGAAGACGAATTGAGTATTTTGGCCGTAGCGGGGTATGACCTGGTGTTAGGATTGAATTGGTTGTCTCAGTATGACCCTATGGAAGTCAGATGGGGCAAGAGAAGCCTCAAATTTATGAAAGATAACAAAGAAGTGACCCTACAGGTCAAAGATGAGGTTGCTGAATTGCAAGTTCTGACCAGCGCAGTGGATGTAGCCAAGGAGCAAAGAAGGGCAGTGAAGTGATGATGGTGCAGTTATTTAGTATTGCTGTTGAGGAGGGTCCCTTACCAGCAGTCCATCCTGCATTACAAGAGGTCCTCCAAAGCCATGAGCAGGTGTTTACTGAACCTGGTACTCTTCCTCCAATAAGAACCATTGATCACTCCATTCCATTGCTGCCCAATTCCAAACCTGTCAACATTAGACCATACAGATATTCATATTTCCAAAAGTTGGAGATTGAGAAAATAGTAACTGAGTTACTAGGGACCAATTATATTCAGAGGTCACACAACCCATTTGCTTCCCCTGTGTTGCTGGTAAAAAAGAAGGATGGGTCTTGGAGAATGTGTGTGGACTATAGAAAGCTCAATCAAGCAACAGTAAAAAATAAATACCCAATTCCTATTATTGAGGATCTCCTAGATGAGCTGTATGGGGCTAGATGCTTCTCTAAAATTGATTTGAAATCTGGCTATCACCAGATTAGGATGAATGCTGATGACATCTACAAAACAGCTTTCAGAACCCATCATGGCCACTTTGAGTTCAAGGTCATGCCATTTGGGCTGACCAATGCTCCTGCCACTTTTTAGTGTCTCATGAATGAAATCTTTGCCCCATTCTTAAGGAAATTTGTTCTAGTTTTCTTTGATGATATTCTGGTTTATAGCAAATCCTTAAGTGAGCATCAGGGCCATTTGGATAAGGTCTTACATGTATTGGCTGACAATCAACTGTTTGCTAAAGTTAGTAAGTGTGAGTTTGGTGTGGAAACATTAGAATATCTGGGCCATATAATTTCAAAAAAAGGGGTAGCAACTGACCCTCAGAAAGTGGAGGCCATGACAGATTGGCCTGTGCCAGGGACTGTTAAGGAATTGAGAGGGTTCCTGGGGTTGACTGGCTATTACAGAAAGTTTGTCAAAGGGTATGGGGTGATTGCAAAACCCTTGACTGACTTATTAAAGAAGAATTCTTTCAAATGGAATGATGAAGCTTCACAAGCTTTCATTCATCTCAAAGCAGCAATGAGCAAGGCCCCAGTTCTAGCCTTACCTGACTTTTCAAAACAGTTTGTTCTAGAAACTGATGCCAGTGATAAAGGGTTGGGGGCAGTGTTAATGCAAGATAGGAGGCCTATTGCATACTTGAGTAAAAGTCTAGGGCCAAAGACTATGGGTCTGTCTACCTATGAAAAAGAATTCCTAGCTCTTCTCACAGCTGTAGGGAAATGGAGGCACTATTTGATGGGGGGTCCCTTTACTATTAGAACAGATCATATAAGTCTAAAGTACTTATTGGAACAAAGAGCGCACACTAGCATGCAGCACAAGGGTTTATGCAAACTCTTGGGGCTAGACTATCAGATTGAGTACAAGCAAGGTGCTGCCAATAGAGTAGCTGATGCTCTATCAAGAAAACCAGAAATGCCAGGACACTGTTTAGCTGTGACTGAACTGATACCTCAGTGGGTTGAGGATATCAAACAGAGTTATGACCAAGACAATTGGGTGACTAAAATACAAGACAACCTGAAGAACAACACAGTGGTGAACAACCCCTACACCCGGCACCAAGGAGTTCTAAGGTATAAGGGCAAAATTTGTGTAGGAGGTGCACATAACTGGAGATCTAAATTAATGAAGGAGGTGCATGATTCCTCTGTGGGGGGTCACTCTGGAGTGTTAGGCACATTCCAAAGACTGAGAAGCATGTTCTTTTGGCCAGGCATGAAACAGGAGGTCCATGACTATGTGCAGACTTGTGAGGTCTGCCAAATGAATAAGGGTGAGCATGTCCCATACCCAGGGTTGCTACAACCACTGCCCATACCTGATGAAGCTTGGAGTTGCATCTCAATGGACTTTATAGTTGCCCTACCTAAAGCTGAGCACAAAGAAGTCATACTTACTGTGGTGGACAGGCTCACTAAGTATGCACACTTCCTTCCCTTATCACATCCTTATACAGCTTCCATTGTAGCTCAAGTGTTCCTGGATAACATTTATAAACTGCATGGCTTACCACAATGTATTGTGTCTGATAGGGATCCAGTATTCACCAGTAAATTCTGGAAAACTATTATGACCAGTATTGGGATTAAACTCAATTTCAGTACTGCCTATCATCCTCAAACAGATGGGCAAACTGAGAGGGTCAATCAATGTATTGAGAATTATTTGAGGTGTATGGTGTTCTACCAGCAAAAGAAATGGGTGAAATGGTTGCCAATGGCAGAGTGGTGGTATAACACAAGTTATCATAGCTCAATCAATACAACCCCATTCCAGGCTTTGTATGGCTATGCCCCTCCCTTACTACCATTAGGTTCCATTCCTAAGAGCACTGTGGAAGCAGTCAATGTAGCACTCAAAGACAGGCAATCAGTGTTAGCTCAGCTCAAACATAGTTTGGTCCAGGCTCAAAATCGAATGAAGAAGTTTGCAGATCAAAAGAGGGTAGACAGAAAATTCAACCCTGGTGATTGGGTATTTCTCAAAATCCAACCATACAGACAAATTACCTTGGCTGGCAACAAGAACCCCAAACTGAGTAGCAAGTACTATGGACCGTTTGAGGTATTGACCAAAATTGGAGAGGTGGCTTACAAATTGAAGTTACCTGAAGGTTCATCCATCCACCCTGTGTTCCATGTGTCGCAATTGAAGGCTCGTGTGGGTCGTGAAGCTGCAGTCAGCCCTCGATTACCAGTGACTGGACCGGTACTGCCGCCTGCACAGGTACCAGTAGCAATTCTTGACAGATCACTCTATAAGAAGGGTAACACTGCTGGTGTTAAGGTGTTAATTCAGTGGTCAGGATTGCCAGTGGAAGAGGCAACTTGGGAGGACTATGATGCTTTGTCGGAAAAATTTCCGGAGTTTCTCCTTAGGGACAAGGAGAATTTTGAGAGGGCGGCAGTGTCACGAGCTGACCCTGTGAGCATGCGGGAGGAGATAGGAGCCGTTGGGGAAGAGTTGGGCTCTGAGCAGTAATTGGGCTTTCTTGTTGGACTTAGCAGTTGTGGGCTACAATAGGAGCAATGGAGGTGAACAGTACGCCACAACTGGAGAATTAAGTCGTACTAGTCTGTTGAGTTAGTTACAAGTCGCAGAATGTAATAAAAAGAGAATATTATAAATTTACTTTTAATTGCTAGGTAAATTCTGTTTTACTTGATAATCGAGTTGCCTATATATAAAGGCAGGAGAGAGATAGTAGGGGTGAAGAATGTTATCTGTAACTCAAAAATTATCTTTTCCTGATTAATATCAGTTTATTCAAAACCCCAAAACATTGTTCTTTACTCTTTTCTATTTCCACTCAAATATTACAAAAAAATTGATCTTGGCTGCTGACAGATTTAACGGGCCTCGGAACTGGAGTTGGGAAGCAGAAATCAATCAATTCCTATCCTCTACTGCGCAGTACTTCACCCATTAGATTTGCTTTGAGTTCGTGCAACTCAATCTCCAAAAAACCCCTATAATCCACATTGTTGATTTGCTGCACAGTAGTTTAATTTATATATTTGTTTTAAATTGACACTGAATTGAATTTTGCAAGGGTTTGAATCTAACCCATGACCTGAATTGGAAATTGTAAGTTTAATTTATTTGGTTAGATATTGATTGGAATTTTGTGCACAAAATCCATCAAACCCAATTGTAGACATGCATGTTTAATTTTTTTTTTTTTTTTTAACTTCGAATACCTCACAATTATAAAGCAAATCAGAAGTTGAATGGGCCTATCAAGTCACTAGAACGAGGAGATAAATTACAAACGTTCCCAAAAATCCTGTACCGGTGTACCAGAATTCCAAAATAATAATTCATAACTTCAGTACAGAACTCATGACGCATTTCTATCAGCAGAACCTTATTAGCTTAATTATTGCTCAGCATTTTGCCAACCACTTCAAAAAAAAAAAAAAGAGGTTTAGCTTCTGATCTTACTGAACTTATCCATCTTTTATGGCTAGGTGTACGTTTGTACAGTTTACACTGCATCTAGTTTGCTAAACATGCCTACCAGAAGTTCATGATTGATTGAACAATACACTCTTATAATATTAGCTCCCGATGCCTACCATAAGCTTGTCAAACTACTGAAAATCAAATCAGCTCAGAATTAATTAACCTAGTATGTTTTGTGTGTCCTTCCTTAATCCACTACATTGTACAATCATGTACCTCAGCCTAAGTTGCTGACTTGCTGTAACGTCATACTGGCACCCAAATAGAAACAGGCAGAATGATATATATTACTCCATAATACTAAATTAAGCTGCCTACATTACCAAAGCCTAACGAACATTGTTGAGCCTACCTATCAGCGATTCATAATCTAAACATGAAGAGAGATTCTGAAAATTAGAACCGGGAATCTGACCTAATCATAAGAGTTGGATTAACTTAATTGGTACACGACTTTATCACAATTCACAAAAATGTGCCAGTGGAATCTAACAGCAATTCAAGCTCGTTTAATCAGTTTACCATTGAGATTTCTTCCCCAAGGCTGCATCATTTCTTATAGCACCACCAAACCAATCCTCAGACTGACAAAGAAAAACAAATGATCAGTCAAAGAAAAACAAATGATCAGTCAGAAATGCAGAAGATACAAGATTTTGTGAGTTATATGCAAATCATAATGCACAAATGCAATTCAGCCAAATACTTTGGCATGATCAGTACTAAAACAAATTTAAAAAAAATAATAATAATATAACTACCAACATATGTTACAGTACAATGTCAAGATAAAATTCCGGCTTATATCCAAGTTGATACCATTTCAGCTCTATTCAGGATAGTTCGAGGAAAAACCAAATTAGGCGGAAGGGTAAACTGTCAATATATAGTTAAATGTATCTTTCAACGACAACTCAAAAAAATGAATCATACTGGACATAATTTGCAAAGATACTCATAAATATGATATTTCACAGAAAAATGAGGAATAGTTCAAAATATTAACAATTATATTTTAAATAACTTGCAGTTAGAAAAAGCTAACTGAAATCACATAATCATGTCAATTTAGCGCACTTTATGGAATAAAAATGCTATATCAAATTTGACAATAAATATAGCTGTTTAATTATATTATTACACACTGAGACACTGTGAGAACAAATGAAAATCACTTTCAGCACAAGAGCTGCAAAAAAGAGATCTCGTTGCTATGTGATTAACGAGAGGACGATCTATTTCTGTTGACTTTTCATCTCCCAGTCATCTCTATTCTTAATTTGCACCACTAAATTAATAGTTGCATATCATCAATACCTAGATAATTCCACCAACTTAACTATTGAGATGTTATGAGGGCGAAGGATAATGAAATAGAATATTGCCTTGGACCAAACTTCGCACAAATCATTTTGTATGATAGATAACTAAAGGAAAGAGATCTATTCAATGTGAAAAAAAAAAAAAGAGTACCTTTAACAGGGAAGCACATACTGGGCAAAATCCAGACTGGCCTGCCTACACACCAGGATTGAATCCCTTCACTTGCTCTTTCTGGGTATTCAAAAGACTGCTCTATATGATCATCAGCACCCGAACCAATTGCTAAATAATGCATTAATAAATGTTCGTCCATACAATAGTAATATTTATAGTTTGGTTTTATCCAAGACTCGAGGGCTGGTTTTATAAAGGCAGTCACTTGATTTGATGAGAAGAATATAGCTCCACCATCTATGCTAGATTTCAAAACCCACCTACTGCATTTAAAATCCCAGACGAAAACTTCCCAATGGCAGCATAAAAGCAGTTCATCTCCAGAAGTAAAAATAGAAGGACATTGATGGATATTCATTGGAACTCCCAAAAGTTTCAAAGTGAAGCTAGGGTTGAACTCAATAACAGCCAATTGGTAAACCGTATAGCTGAATTCAGTATCGAGGAGAGCATAAATTTTTCCTTGGAAAAAGACCATATCCTCAACGTGGCCGCCATCTAGGTTCCCTGTTTTCCAGTTTGAGTCCCCCTGTTGACAGAACTCCACTGTGGAGTCATAATAATTATAAAGAGCAAACAAGCACTGGGGAGAGGAGGGGTTTTCAGAAAAGATTATACTTTTGTTGCTGAATGGTTTGCAGGTCTTAGGTAGCCATATCTTGTCATTGATGAAGAAATGACAGAGCAGGATATGGCCACTCCCGAGAGCCTTAGCGAGGTATCCGTGAGAGAAGTTGAGGAGTTGGAAAGACCGCCAAGACGATGAATACTCAGACTTATAGAAACGGCCATTCATGACATCCAAAAAGACTACATCAAAGGAAGTCAAAATGGGGCACCGGTCTTCCTCTTCATCCCAGTAAGTGAATTCACATTCACTATTTTCAACATGCAACATGATCAAAGGTGGTTGGGAGGCGAGGGTATCGGCAGAAGGGATGACATTGGAGCGCCAGCTAGAGCAGACCCGACGGAAGGAAGAGAAATCCGCAAGGGAGGTGAGCCGACCAGCGACAGCAATGAGCAAATCGGGGGGAAGAGATGCCCAGTCCCTTGTTTCAGATAATTTGCCAGTGGCGGCAACGATAGGACCGTCTATTGGAAAGGGATTGAGTGGATTAGTAGCACTCCCGGGTTCATCAGGAGACAGCTGGAAGCACTCAGTGAGATCCATCTCCGCGCCACTCCGTATCATCTATCTTTTACATTGTTGGCTTGCGAATAGAAGCATCAAAGTACACTCACTTGTGCTGCCAACGAGGTACCTGTAAACATCAAAATATTATATAAGCTATAAGCACTAGCGGATCCACATTGATCCAATGGGGTTCGATGTCCCCATTTAATACCGTACAAATTTATATAGAATTTCCCATGTCACACAACTATTTTCTTAAGAAAATATGTATTTGAACCCCATAAAAAATACAAAGATTATTCTATTGTGAACCCCATAATTATTTTTTTATTGTTATATTGTGATTATTGTACATATCATAAAATGTAGTATAATAATTGAACCCCATATAAAAATTGTCTGGCTCCGCTCATGGCTATAAGCATACTGGAATTGTGCTTAAATAAGAAATGAGAAGGCTTCTCGAAGTCTGCGATAACTTAACCCTGAATGGATTCCGGCAAATAGCATTGTAATTAAACTACTATATTCCTGTATTAGTAGAGTAATATTGTGATTTGTGAGCTGGACTTAAACTAATGGTACTTATTTTCTTATTTCCTAGAGAATTCTCCACATTGAAGTAAACTAACTAAATTCAATCTGTAGAAACCGAAATCAGCAGAAGCAACAGCAGATGAACCTCGGTACTGGCAGATAGTTACTAGACTAGATCGCATATACACACACACACTTGACCTTATAAACCCAGGCGCGCAGCCGATCAGCGCCAAGCTGTTGAACATGTCAACGAGGAAGATGATGCGTTGGAAGGAGAAACAGTTGTTAAAGGGAGGAGGGAGGTTGTTAACCTTTTTTTTTCCGTGGGAGCGGCGACCGATCGACGACGAGAGGCGAAATGACTCGTGAGATAAGAGAGCAAGTACTGGACTGAGGACTGAGGCGGTGTGGCGTGTGAGACAGTGCGAGCCGGTTTTTTTATAAATAAGCACGTGGAGCAAGAATAAGCTCAATATTTTATTTTTTTAAAAAATAAGCTGGACTCTGCATTACCCTAGTGTCCCAATTATTTAGTATGGACGGTACACTACCATAGCGTCCATGTTATATATAGTCTAACACAGAGTTTTGTTCAAACAGTGAGACTTTGCGGTAGTGCAGAGTCCAAAAAAACTCGGGACGTTATGGTATCCCAACGTCCAGCTTATTTTTCAAAAACACGTGATATAGAGCTTATTCTTCAAACTTGAATTCTATGGAGGCTTGCTTGATTTCATATCTCCTGCTGTACTGCATTTTGCAGTTCATGACATGAGCCGTTAGATTGTCTTGAGATTCGTGCCATCTCAGATCTCCACGAATCTTGAGACGATCCAACGGTTCACATCACGAACTGCAAGATGCAGTAAGTTAGGGGATGAGCACTCGGGTTTGCTTGACATGACACTGACAGCCGCTGTAATTACCTTATTTTTACTGTATGATTCTCCGTCAAAAACAGTTCCTCTTCTACTTGGCATGTCTCCTTTGATTTAATTAATTCATGTAACTTTTAATTAAGGGGAACGTGTTCTCCATATTTATTTTTATTATTTCGTAAAATTTAATTGTGGTTATTAATAATGTTGGATATTAATATCGAGTTTTGTAGCAAGTAAATAGAGTTAGAGTCAGAGAGCAATTTACCCTGGACCAACTTGGTGAGTCACATTTGGACATTTGAGGTCATTTGTGACCTTATGTAAAAAATAAAAAAAATAAAAATAATAATAATAATAAAATAAAATAAAATTATTTCCATTAGCAGATATGAAAAGGACCTGAATTATAAATTATGAACATTAAAATACAAGATACGTTGTGAAAGTTAAAAATTCTTGAAAATGCTGCCGTGCTACCTGTATTGTATAATATGTTTAATTACAGATCTTCAACATTTAATCAATTATTTGCATAGTTTGAGTTGAGTATTGTTTCTTTTTTTTTTCAAAAAAAAAAAAAAATGATTATGTAGGTGCAAATCAAGGCCTGACCTTATGTGAAATGCGTGGCAATCAGTGTTATAGGCCAAAATGATTACGTCTTTTTTTTTTTTTTTACTTCGAATGCCTCACAATTTATTATAAAGCAAATCAGAAGTTAAATATGCTAATCAAGTCACTAGAACGAGGAGATGGATATAATATTCCCGAAAATACTGTACCAGTGTACCAGAATTCCAGAATAATAATTCATAATTTCAATACAGAAAGTTATTGGCGCATGGACAGGATTCGACTGCATCAATTAATTAATCTAGTAAGTTTTGAGTATTTTCCCACTACATTATACATTCATACAACTCAGCCTCAGTTGCTGTAACATCATACTGGTACCCAAATAGAAACAGATAGAATGATGGATTACTCCCTGTTATGGTGACTGGAGCTTTTTTCAGTGTCTTTTGGTGCTTTTCTCAGCTAGTTAATCACTGTTTCAAGGTCCTTTTATTTTAGATGATAACTTGACCAATACTGGCCATGATTTTCAAATTGCACAGCATGTTGCACAATTTGACATCTAAACAACTGTGCTGGTAATACACCCAGTAACTGAAGTAACGTTTGCATTTTGTTTAATTGGATGTGCCAGCTCAGGGAGTCGGGGAGTTTGATGATGCAGATTCATACTATATCAAGAGTAATACTTGTATCAAGAAAAAATAATTGTACCAATTGGCTTGGCACATGATATCAGTACATCATTCGATAGTTAGTCTCTAGTCCTTTATCTGCTGCCTTAAATTAAATCCATTATTATTTTAAAAAATTAGCATCATCCAGGTACCATGTCTGATACAGTTACCACACAGATGAACCAAACATTAAACCAAAGTAAGTTGATGGCACTCTGGTATATTTCGCTTCAATGAAAAAAGGGCTTATTAATCAAATGTTGCCTATAGCAGGTTCAACTGTTGACTTCCTATTATGTTGGTGCAAACTGCAAACTGTTCAGGTATGTTACCATTTACCAGTAAATGTTGGCATCTTAAGCGGAGGCAATTCTCATTTCCTAATATATTCTCAAGCTAGAAGCAAGAAGACGACAGCATCATAAATAGAACAAACAAGCAGGCAATCATGCCATACATCTAAAATCCAACATAAATGCAAAAAAAAAGTAGCATAAATACCATAAAGAATAAATAAAATGAGAAACCGATTCATAGATAAGTGGTCATATATACACTGGGGGGCAAAATTTGGTTCCAGATTTCCAGTGAACCACAGTAAGAACCTAATAATTAGTAAACACCTCTTCCCCATCGGCATTTACCCTTGTAGGTACCGCCATTTACCCCTTGAACATCCTACATTTCTCGAAACCAAAATTGGGGGTCTAAGTGTAAGCAAACTATCCGACATAAACCCTATCTGAGTTGCTCAAGTCTGAGGTCGAGCAATTACCAAGTGCGAAGCTAACGCATCCCGCATTCTGGCACCAGCTTCATCGCCTTCCCCTTCAAACTCTGCAAAACCCGGTAACTGTTCTGGTACCGCTGCGTCTGTACTAAGCACCACCTTATCCGGTACCGGTTCACCGCAACTCTCCACAAAATTGTGAAGCAAGCAGCCCGCAACCACAACGTAAGGCAAGGCCTCGGCCTGGCCCTCCTTCCACGTTTCAGCGAGCAAGCGCCACCTGTCTTTTACCCGCCCAAAAGCCTTGCTAGCCACCTCCATACCGCATGCATGCACCTGATTGAAGACGGCGTGACTCGGAGGTGACTCGGGCCCTATTTTGTACGGTGTCATAAGCCAAGGGAGAAGTGGACAACATGACCCACCAAGCACATACCTCGGCGGACTGACGAGTTGGGTCTCGTACATGTTGGTACGGGGAAGTATCTGAGCCGGCTTCATGGCACCGTGCCAACCAACCGAGACATCAACAAACCTCCCATTAGAATCCACCAGAGCCTGCGCAATCAACGACCCTCCCAAATCCCGGTGCTTAATCGAAAACCGGGCATAACCCAACACGCCGCAACAATTCGGGAGCGACAGGCGGTGAAACCCTTGTATCATCACAGAGACATCAGATTTAAACCCGAACAGGTGACACAGCCGAACCGTGACGGCACGGCACACCTCGTAGAAGGCCCGGCAGGCTTGTGCCGGCGACGAGAGCCCGAACCGGCTTGCGATTGTGTGAAAAGGCGCGGCATGCGCGAGGCGGAAGAGGGCAATGCCGAGCCTGTGCTCGCAGGGGAGGGAGGAGAAGGGGAGCTGGAGGGACTGGAGTAGGGAATAAAAGGTGTCTCTGGTGACATGGAAGGATTGAGGGAAGGCAGAAGGGTTGGAAGAGGAGAGAATGCGTAAGAACCAGGAGGAGGAGGGGAGGGGTGGTAAGGGAGGAGGGAGGGACTGGAGAGGGAGGGGGAGGAGGGAGAGGAGGCGGGAGAAGGAGAGGGAGGCGGAGAGGAGGGAGGAGTGGAGAGGCAGGGAGAGGGGAGGGGAGGGGTCGAGGGATGTTAAGAAGGAGCGGGAGAGGGAGAGGGAGGAGGAGAGGAGGGAGAGCAGGTGCGCGAGGCGCGGGGTGGGGAGGGGCTTGAGCTTCTTGGATGGCGGGGATGGGGAGGGGGAGGGAGGGGAAGATGGGAGCTTGCGCTTGTTGGCGGCCGCCGCGGCGGCGGCGGAGAAGGAGGTGGAGGCGGACATGGTTTGGGGGTTTGAAGGGAGGGCGTGACGGACAGACAGCGGGAGTGACTTGAATGGGAAAGGGAGGGGAGATGCTCCGGACAGCGTTAAAATTAGTTTAGGAACAGCTTTTTACTAAAAACGGACCAAAATATCCTTGCTGAATTGTATACTCTTTGCATCGCCGTAGGGGCATTTTGGTCATTTTTTACTAGAAAGCTGTTTCTGAAGTAATTTCAACGCTGCCCAAAGCAGTCCCCAAAAGGGGGAGTTGAAGAAGAGGTTCTAAAATTCGAGTGCTTATATGCAGCGAATCAACGATGGGGATTATAGAGAGTTTTCTGAGATTGAGTTGCACGAATCCTAAAGCGAATCGAACGGCCAGTGTACTGCCCAAGTAGACCCCACCCCACCCCACTCTTCTTTATTTGCTCTCAAGTAAACCACTCGACAGTGAAGTGAACTACTGAACTCCCTCTTTTTCTCCTTTCTCTCATTTCGCCTCTCGACTCGTCGTCTCCTCTCGTCGCCGGTCGCCGGTCGTCTCCTCGAAAGAAAAAAGGTACAAACCCTCGTAATTTTTATGCTATCAAGTACATTTCGGCTGCCTGCCTGCCTGCCTGCCTGCCTGGGTTTACAGGGGAACATTTGAAGGGAGTTTAAAGTTTCAGCCCTGTAAAATTGCTTAATTCCTTAAATCTGTTCGCGTGGATCAGTTTAGGAACTTGCCTTTTCAGCTTCCGCATCATTCAATCAAGAAATGTTTACTTACTTACGTTCTATTTATTGCTGCTTCTGGTATTCGTCTCATGGATTGAAATTAGTTTCATTTGATCGAAATTTGTTGATTTGAGGGAATGAAGATGAAATTTGGTCCAGTTCTGAGATTCTTGTTAGCGTTCCATCAATCTCTAGTTTCGTTTGGTGATTTGATCATCTAAACTTGAAAAAAAAAAAATGAAAAGCTGTGTGATATTAACTCAGCAAGCATCTCGGAATCGTTTGATTCGGTTTGTAGTTATCAGTGATTCCGAAATCCTTCTGATTTCTTATTTAAGCTTATCTGCAGTATGCTTACAGATTATACAATACTGGTTATCACTGTCAACTATTACTATTTATGATGCAGAGATGGAACTCCCTGCTGGTACTCCACTCAACCCCTTAGTACACAGCCCTATTGTTTCTGTCACTGGCAAGGCATCCGAAACGAGGGACTGGGCATCTCTTCTCGGCGATCTACTCATTTTAATCGCTGGTCGGCTCACATCCCTTGCAGATTTCTACTCTTTCCGTCGGGTCTGCTCTCGCTGGCGCTCCAATGTCGTCCCTTCTGCTGATACCCTCGCATCCCAACCACCTCTGATCATGTTGCATGTTCAGAATAGGGAAACTGTGATGTCTGAGAAGGAAGATGGGAAAGACAAACAACCCAGTAGGTTGTCGTCCTTTGATGTGGTCTTTTTGGATGTCATGAAAGGCCGTTTCTATAAATCCGAGTCTTCATCGTGTTGGCGGTCTTTTCAACTCCTCAACTTCTCTCACGGATATCTTGCTAAGGCTCTCGGGAGTGGCCATATCCTGCTTTGTCATTTCTTCACCAATGATAAGATATGTCTACCTAGGACCCGCAAACCATTCAGCAACAAAAGGATAATCTTTTCTGAAAACCCCTCCTCTCCCCAGTGCTTGTTTGCTCTTTATAATTATCATGACTCCACAGTGGAGTTCTGTCAACAGGGGGACTCAAGCTGGAAAACAGCGAACCTAGATGACTACTGCGGTGTCATGGATATGGTCTTTTTCCAAGGAAAAATTTATGCTCTCCTCTATACTGAGTTCCGCTATAATGTTTTCCAATTGGCTGTTATTGAGTTCAACCCTAGCTTCGCTTTGAAACTTTTGGGAGTTCCAATGAAATTCCAGCGTCCTTATATTTTAACTTGTGGAGATGAACTGCTTTTATGCTGCCCTTGGGAAGTTTTGGTCTGGGATTTTGGGCACAGCATGTGGATTTTGAAATCTAGCATAGATGGCAGAGCTATATTCTTCTCATCTCATCAAGTGACTGCCTTTACGAAACCAACTCTCGATTCTTGGGTAAAACCAAACTATAAATATTACTATGACAAGTACGGACATTCATTAGAGTATTCAGCAATTGATCCGGGTGATGATGACTATTCAGAGCAGTCTTTTGTTTACCCAGAAAGTGAAGGGATTCAATCCTGGTGTGTAGGCAGGCCAGTCTGGATTTTTCCCAGTATGTGCTTCCCTGTTAAAGGTACTCTTTTTTTTTTTTCACATTGAATAGATCTCTTTCCTTTAGTTATGTACAATACACAAATCTATCATACAAAATGATTTGTGCAAAGTTTGGTCTAAGGCAATATTCTATTTCATTATCCTTCTCCCTCATAACTACTCAATAGTTAAGTTGGTGGAATTAGGTATTGATGATATGCAACTATTAATTAGTGGTGCAAATTAAATTCTTAGAGATGATTGGGAGATGAAGAGTCAACAGAAATATATCGTCCTCTCATTAATCACATAGCAGCGAGATCTCTTGTCTTCCAGCTCTTGTGCTGAAAGTGATTTTCATTTGTTCTCACAGGGACTCAGTGTGTAATAATATAATTAAACAGCTATATTTACTAACAAATTTGATATAGCATTTTTATTTCATAAAGTGCGCTAAATTAACGTGATTATGTGGATTCAGTTAGCTTTTTCTATTGGCAAGTTATTCAAAATATAATTGTTAATATTTTGAACTAATCCTCATTTTTCTGTGAAATATCATTTTATGAATTATCTTTGCAAATTATGTCCAGTATGATTCGTTCTTCTGGGTTGTTGTTGAGAGATTACATTTAACTATATATTGACAATTACCCTTTCTGCATTTCTGACTTGTACCTCTCTACTTTGTCAGTCTGACGGTTGTGTGTGGTGCTATAAGAAACCATCAATCCCTGGGGAAGAAATCTCAATGCTGAATTGAGTAAACAAGCTAGAATCTGAACAATGAACTTTGGTTCTCATCTTGTGGATTTGTTTTCAACAATGCTGTGTTATATCGATCAAAATTGGTTATGCTGAACAATGAACTTTGATTTTCAGTTTTATGTATGTCTATTCTGACAATGATCTGCTGCCATATTTCATTTTTATGGATGGTCTTTTTTTCTCCTTTCAGGATAGAACAAGCTCAGGACTATAGTAAAATAACAAATCTGCCGGATTGTTTGGTGGGTCTAATGATATTCTTGTTGCTTTATTTAGTCGATCTTTATTGTCAAATAAAAGTAACAGAATGAGATAGTTACACTTATTGCGGTGAAGCACAACTGCGCAAGCACCCCTAGATCCTAGCTATACTTTATGAAAAGAATGATATACAAAAGTGAGTCCGTATCTGCTGTTATTCTTATGGATAACATGACCTTGTTATCCTAATCTAGGCCGTCGGATAAAAATGAACGGTTCAAATTGATATTGAAGTACAGTTTTTGAAGGCAGCAAGGATTTTTCTAAACTTATCCGATCCGTTCATTTTAATCCAACAGTCATGATTAGAATAATAGAATCACGTTATCCAAATTTTGAATAATAGGTGATATGATTCCATATAAAAGCAAGTGATATGACTTGATTTTAGTTAGTAAATGTTAGGATTGATATGATTTGAGCATGATCAGGCCTTTAAATGTTAGGTTTGTAAGTAGTTTATGTATAACCCTATGGTACTGGGTTGTGGTACCAAAATTTTGTTTCTAATAAAACAGGTGGTATAACCAGTTTCTTTCTTTCCAAAGAAATTTACATGTTTGCAGCTTAGCATGGATGATATTGTATATGTTGTTCAGAAATAAAATTTGAACCCCAAAAACATGCTAATTGCCACGCATTTAACATCAGGTCAGGCCTTGATTTGAACCTACATAATCATTTTTTTTTTTAAAAAAAAAGACAATGCTCAAACTATGCAACTTATTAATTAATTGTTGACGATCTATAATTATTATTATTAAACATATAAAAGACAAGTAGCACGGTGTCAGCATTTTCAAGAATTTTTCAAGTTTTGCAACGTATCTTGTATTTTAAATTTCGTAATTTATAGTTTTGGTCCTTTTCATATCTGCTAATGGAAATTATTTATTTTGCATAAGGTCACAAATGACAAAATGTAACTTAATGAAAGACCAAATGTGACATACCAAGTTGGTCGTGGGTAAATTGCTCTCTGATTTTAACTCTTCTACAAAATTCGATATTATTATCTAACATTGTTATTAAACACAATTAAATTTAACAAAATAAAAATATATATTGAGAACACTTTCCCCTTAATTAAAAGTTACATGAATTATTAATTAAATAAAAGGAGACATGACAATTAAGTTGAAGGAACTGTTTTTGACGGAGGAATCATACAGTAAAGGTGTGTTCGGTTGACATGAGATTATGTGGGATGGGAAAGTTCAGGTACGGGAACCCACAAATCAAATTGCGGGAACCCATACATACGGGTTGATGGTGGAAATGTGTAGAAATAAGTGTTCGGTTGTATAATGGGAACATATATGGGAAGTTTCATTTGATAATTATCAATAGTTTATTGATTGTAATCAAATATATTTCAAATCATTAAAGAATGTTCTATCTAAGCTAATATGATATCAATACACTATCACAATATTTAAGAAAATTCATTAATAAAACTAAGCTGATTACCATTATAGACGAATTAAATTTAAGTTAAAAACTTAAACGATGTTGCAAGAAAATTATTTAAAAAAATGCAAAATAAATTAAATGCTTTGTGGAATTATATATCTAAAAGCTTTATTTACGAAAAGTTTATGTAAACTATAATATATATGTCAGTGAGCGGATTAAGGAAAGAAAACAAAGTACAACTATAGAAAAATGACTTGAATACTGATTAATTTCAAACCTTAAATAAATAAAATTTGAGTTACTAGCTAGAGAATTTAACATATCAATATAACATGTTTATAAGAAAAAAAAATACAGAAAGAAAAATAATGAAGAAATGAGTACTCAACTGAAATTAACATATACAGCTATTTGTATAATTAATCAAGTTATTATAATTCATAATGAGTTGATTTCTAAATCAGATAGAAACAAACAAAATAAAAAATATTTAAAAGAACAAATGGAGGAAATTTGCACGGCGACCAAAAAGAAATGTAAAGATAGAGATGAGAGTGGTGCAGTACGATTGTTGGGAAAAAATACGTGAGCTCCGAGCTAATTTATTTTTTCTCAGTTCTTACTGAAAGATGGGTGAACACGAGGGAAATTTAACACATTCCCACACATGAGAAAAATGTCAGCCGAACGGCTTTTGCGAAAAAATTCCATCGGGTGTGAAATCCCCTCAATTCTCAGTTGATGGGAAGACAACCGAACAGGCCCTAGACAACCGAACAGGCCCTAAGTAAAATAAAGGTAGTCTGATTCCATGCGTTGAAAGTTGCAACAACGTTACAGGCTTGATGTGGGCTGACTCTGGACTCTGGTCATGTACTCATGTCAAGCAAACCCCCCCGTCTTCTTCTTGACCCCCACCGTCTCGCACACACACCACACCACCTCAGTCCTCTTTTCTCCCTCCCACCGTCCCACGCCCTTTTCCTCTCCTATATAAAAGCCAAAAAACCACCCGACCGACGGGGCCCTCTCCTCTCGTCTCCTCTCCTCTCGTCGTCGATCGCCACTCCCGGGAAAAAAGGTACAAACCTTTCTTGTTCTAATGCATCGTTTTCCTCGTTAATATTCAACAACTTGACTCTGATCGCCTGCGCGCCTGGCTTTATAATAGCAAACTGAAGCGAATTTTAGACCGCCTGTTCCAGTTTTGTGAAAGTAAACTGATCAGGTCAAGTGTGTGTATGCATTAATCTAGTAACTATCTACCAGTACCGAGATTCATCTGTTGTTGCTTACGCTGATTACAGTTTCTACAGATTGAATTTAGTTAGTTCACTGTGGAGAATTCTCTAGGGAAAAGAAAATAAGTACCATTAGTTTAAGTCCAGCTCACAAATCACAATGTTACTCTACTGGTACAGGAATATAGTATTTTTAATTACAATGCTATTTGCTAGAATTCAGGAGAGTTATCAGAGACTTCGAAAAGCCTTCAGATTTGAGCACAATTCCTGTATGCTTATAGTTTATATATAATATTTTGATGTTTACTCGTTAGCAACACAAGTGAGTGTACTTTGATACTTTTATTTGCAAGTCAACGATGTAAACGATAGATGATACGGAGTAGCGCGGAGATGGATCTCGCCGACTGCTTGCAGCTGTCTCCTGATGAACCCGGGAGTGCTATTAATCCGCTCAATCCCTTTCCAATAGACGGCCCTATCGTTGCCTCCACTGGCAAAGTGTCCGAAACGAGGGATTGGGCATCTCTTCCCCCGGATTTGCTCATCGCTGTCGCTGGTTGGCTCACATCCCTTGCAGATTTCTACTCTTTCCGTCGGGTCTGCTCTCACTGGCGCTCTAATGTCATCCCTTCTGCTGATACCCTTGCTTCGCAATCCCCTCTGGTCATGTTGCATGTTAAAAATCGGGAAGAGGAACCGTCTTACTGGGAAGAAGAAGAAGAAGAAGAAGACCAATGCCCCATTTTTCCTTTTTATGAAGTAGTCTTTTTGGATGTCATGAATGGCCGTTTCTATAAATCCGAGTCTTCATGTTGGCGGTCTTTCCAACTCCTCAACTTCTCTCACGGATATCTTGCTAAGGCTCTCGGGAGTGGCCATATCCCGCTCTGTCATTTCTTCACCAAGGACAAGATATGGCTACCTAAGACCCGCAAACCATTCAGTGACAAAAGTATAATCTTTTCTGAAAACCCCTCCTCTCCCCAGTGCTTGTTTGCTCTTTATGATTATTATCACTCCACAGTGGAGTTCTGTCAACGGGGGGGACTCAAGCTGGAAAATAGCGAACCTAGATGACTGCCGCGGTGTCATGGATATGGTCTTTTTCCAAGGAAAAATGTGTGCTCTCCTCCATACTGACGGCTATGATGTTTACCAATTGGCTGTTATTGAGTTCAACCCTAGCTTCACTTTGAAACTTTTGGGAGTTCCAATGAAATTGCAGCGTCCTTATATTTTTACTTGTGGAGATGAACTGCTTTTATGCTGCTCTTGGGAAGTGTTGGTCTGGGATTTTGGATGCAACAAGTGGATTTTGAAATCTAACATAGATGGGAGAGCTATATTTTACTCATCATATCAAGTGACTGCCTTTATAAAACCAACTCTTGATTCTTGGATAAAACCAAACTATAAATATTACTATTACATGTATGAACATTCATTAGAGTATAGAGCAATTGATCCGGGTGATGATGGTTATTCAGAGAAGTCTTTTGTTTACCCAGAAAGTGAAGGGATTCAATCCTGGTGTGTTGGCAGGCCAATCTGGATTTTTTCCAGTATGTGCTTCCCTGTTAAAGGTACTCCTTTTTTTTCACATTGAATAGATCTCTTTCCTTTAGTTATGTACACTACAAAAATCTATCATACAAAATGATTTGTGCAAAATTTGGTCTAAGGCAATATTCTATTTCATTACCCTTCGCCCTCATAACTACTCAATAGTTTAGTTGGTGGAATTATCTAGGTATTGATGATACGCAACTATTAATTTAGTGGTGCAAATTTAGAATAGAGATGACTGGGAGATGAAAAGTCAAAAGAAATAGATCGTCCTCTCGTTAATCACATAGCAATGAGATATCTTGTCTTCCAGCTCTTGTGCTGAAAGTGATTTTCATTTGTTCTCAAAGTGACTCGGTGTGTAATAATATAATTAAACATCTATATTTACTGTCAAATTTGATATAGCATTTTTTATTTCATAAAGTGCGCTAAATTGACATGATTATGTGGTCTCAGTTAGCTTTTTCTATTGGCAAATTATTCAAAATATAATTGTTGATATTTTTAAAAATGTTCCTCATTTTTTTGTGAAATATCATACTACAAGGTTACTTTGCAAATTATGTCTAGTATGTATCATTTTTTGGGTTGCTGTTGAAAGATACATTTAACTATATATTGACAATTCACCCTTCCGCCTAATTTGGTTTTTTCTCGAACTAACCTGAATAGAGCTGAAATGATATCAACTTTGATATAAGCCAAAATTTTAGCTTGTCATTGTACTGTAACATATATTGGTAGTTATTTTGTTTTTCTTTTAAACGTGGTTGATTAATGATCATGCCAAAGTATTTGGCTGAAATACTGTGCATTATGATTTGCATATAGCTCACAAAATCTTATATCGTCTGCATTTCTGACTGATTATTTGTTTTTCTTTGTCAGTATGAGGATTGGTTTGGTGGTGCTATAAGAAATGATGCAGCCTTGGGGAAGAAATCTTAATGGTAAACTGAGTAAACAAGCTTGAATTGCTGTTAGATTCCACTGGCACATTTTGGTGAATTGTGATGAAGTCGTGTACCAATTAAGTTAATCCAACTCTTATGATTAGGTCAGAATCCCTTTTCTGATTTTCAAAATTTCTCTTCATGTTCAGAATGTGAATCACTGATAGGTAGGCTCAACAATGCTTAATAGGCTTTTGGTAATGTAGGCAGCTTAATTTAGCATTATGGAGCCCATTTTGTTGTGAATTTTAAAGGGAACCAAGTTATCTGACAATGCTGTGCTGCCGTATTTCATTTTGTTTCTTTTTTTCGCCCTTCTGGCAGGAATGTAAGTCTGGACACTGTGAATCTCAAAAATAGGTTTTAGCTTTACTGGACATCTGAGTTCAGAAATACTAGAATAGTTTCTTGTAACAAAAATATAAACTTTAACTCTTATGATAAGTTTGGGCATGTATTGATGTATATATTGTGATCAACTCCAAAACTAAAATCATGTAAAGTCCCACAAGAAAAAAAAAGTAAAATATAAAATCCTTACTCCTTATAAAAGGAGGAGTTGATTTTACACATTGAAAAGACTATTTGTTCATAACAAATTTTAGCCGTTGGATCAATTGATTTGGCTCAATCATATCTGTTCACATATGGATTTTGTATTTTCGATTTTTAGCCCAAGGCGGTGTGTATCCTTAATTGCTCATTTATGCGCCCCCCAATGCCTAATGCCCATTAATTGCTCCTTTAAATCCACAACAAGTAATGGCCCGGGCTTTGGAGCGGGTATTATACTGGTAATAAAAAAGAATGTGCTTATATACGGATTTCTGTTGAAAACTATGATACATGCAGATTCATAATATATGCTTATTATATACTTCTAAATTCTAGCTGATATGAAGAGAAAATAGAAGATTGTAATGTCTCGATCATGTACCCAAAATCACAATTTACAATCGCAGCAGTATCTCAAGGAAAGAAACGGCAACTGAGGAGAAAATAAAGGAAAGACAAAGAGAGTTCCTACAAAAAAAAAATAAATAATAATAAAAATAATTAATCAATAAAATAGTAATAATAATTATTATTATAATATTGGTCCCCCAGGTAGTTCAATTATCATGTCAAATCATGTTCGTTAATTATAATTAGATTGACGGTACAGATAACACAGTGCCAAAGGCCCAAACTATGTCAGGACTTGTTGTTGTCCTTTTCTGCGTCTCTCACGTATACTGGAATTTTGTATTTTGTAATGCCTTAAAAGATGCCTTCTAAATCTTAGCACACCCCTTGACTTTGACTTGTAGATAATTTATGGTTCACTATTTGCATACAAATTATAGAACTAATAATAGTACATGTATATTTTAGTTCGACGAATTACAAGTAGAATCCGGGTGACAACATATGCGTCAGGTTTGACAAAATTCTTAATTTTAAATAATTAACATAGTGATGAAAAAACTACAGAAGATCAACTATAAGTATTATTAGAAAATGCTGAGCATATCTTGACCAATATTTGAAGAGCAATGCTATCAAGCACTTTGGTGAGCTTGACTCGAAAAATATATTTAAGTATTTTCATATTGTGATTTATGTCTTTCATAAAATGCTTTATATTTAGAATTTTTTTAAGTATTTTTTTATAATTTTTAAGATAGTATGCTTTTTAATTATATCATGTTTTATTAATCTTTTGTAGTCTATCTTAAAAAAAAAAATGAAACAAGTACTTAAAAAATTCTAAAAATAAAAAAATGTTTGTATCCAAGAGATTTTGATATAAAGAATTTTATAAAAGACATATATCACAATTTGAAAATACTTATACATGTTTTTTTGAGTCATAAACTCACCAAAGTGATTGGTGAGCTTAAGCTCATAGTACCAATGTACCATTGCCCATATTTAAATGTCAAACATATAGCAAATCCGTGTTAAATATAATTTTATTAATTTGATTTGATTGTTTTTTTAGAGGACATTCCGTTTTGTGCTAGGCAGAGTGTAGTCCTTTCTTTACGTTTTTTTTTTTTAAGAAAAAAATGATGGAATAATTTCAATGTGGTCCTCCTGTTAAATCCTACTATGTATCCAACTATCCATCCATCAAGCATATTCTGTATTTCCCTTCCACTCTGTGGAAAAATTTCAGTTTCTGAAAATAAATAAATCTATTATGCAAATTGCAAACCAATGGAAGCATGGGTTCCCTTTAACAAACGCGTGGATCATATATTGACATTCATTTAATCTTCTAGACTTTCCGTAAATTCTAACAAGAATGTATTTTTTTCCCCCAAAATGGAATGCTACGCGTTATTCTCGCTCCACTGACGTTACACTCGCTCTTGACACTCGTTTGCCCGTTTGCTCCCCAATTCTTTTCTTTCTTTTTTTTTTTTTTTTATAAAAAAGGTTAGACTAATAATCCCCAACAATTAAAATCTCCAATTTTGTCCTCCCAATCATATCGCGCCACCTGTCAAAACGTGTTGACCAGTTAAAATTGAAAAATGCGTAGCTCCCATCACGTGCAGCGCAATGCCCCTACATGTCAGGTGTTTACAGGGGTGGACCTCTTTGGAGGCCAACCTGGGTGCCCGCCCCCCCTTAAAATTTATAAACTTCCATCAAATTCATTAATTTTTATTGTAAAATCTGTTTGGACAGTAAAATGCACCCCCACCCACATATTCCAACATTATTTTCCCTTAATAAAATTACTCTTTCTAAATCATTAATTTTTTCCTTAACCATACGCTCTTCTATCTTATTGTGTTGAATAATGGATATCGGAGTTGAACTAACTAATTATGAGTTGCTAGAGCTTTTAACTCGGGTTTTGTCCGAAAAAATAGTATCAAATAAATAATAAAAATTTAATATTAAACAAAATTTTGAACATAATTTTTAAATCTTTTGATATAAATATTAAAAATAATAATGTAATAATTAAATACATAAATGTCAGATCATTTTAAGGATTAAATTTTGTATTAAAAATTTAAACATATCATATTCATGTTATTTAATACGTAGAGAAAATCATATAAGTCATTAGATCAAAGTATATAAAAAGTTTCAAACAAATTCAATGGTAAATAACATTAAAACTACACTCTTTAAGGAACATAGATTTAATTGGAAGAGAAATATATTTATGCTAGGACCCGTCTTTCAATACATGAGTTGAATTTCTTAGACCGTTCGTTGGAAAGTATTTGGTGGGCCAAATATTTTTTATGTACTTTCTTTTCTGTTATATATGTTTTTACTGAACTTAAAGAAGCAAAACAATCTAAACTTTCTACTAGTTATTCTCACTTTTGAAACACTAAAATGGGCAATTAATTGATGTCAATTTTCTGGATTAGGTTTATCGGCCCCCCCTTAATTTTCTGTGAAGCTCCACCACTGGGTGTTTATATTTCAAAGCCACCAAGTGTTTATATTTCATATCCAGGTGTTTTATCTCTCACGCTTTAATATTTTCGAGCCAGATGGCTATATTTTTCATATAGGTTTATCTCAAACCAAGTGTTTATATTTCGAAGCCGAACGGCTCCATCTCAAATCCAAGTGTTTATATTTGATATTTCAAAGCAAGGTGGTTATATTTCAAATCCAGGTGTTTATATTTTAAAGCCATATGTTTTATCTAAGCCAAGTGTTTTATATCTCGAAGTGAGGTTGTTATATTTTAAATCCGGTGTTTATATTTGAAGGTCTATGGTTATATTTTAAAACCATATATATCTCAAAACCAAATATCTATATTTCTAAGTCAATAATTATATCACAAATCTGAGTGTTTATATTTCAAAGCAAGATGGTTATATTTCAAAACTAGATATTTATTTTATATTTCAAAGTTAGATATTTTATTCTTAAGGCCACAAAGTATGTTGCTATCTTATACATGTTTCCAAAGAAAATATATACAGTGGCATAGGCATCATTATTAATGGATATATAGTAATTAACATAATGCAAGTACGGAGTCAAAAATCTACTTTGTTCAAATGAAAATGATCGATGTTGCATATATTTTTAGTATGGTCAAACTCAAGATGTATTTTAATACTAAATGCTAAATTAATAAATTATTTTGTTTTTTTGTACCCTTTTGCAAAAATAAAATATACACGAGTTTTCTAACTTTAATTTGTCCGTATACATTAACAATTGTCAAATACACTTATACAGTGATCTAAAAAAAGCCAATTACACAAATAGTAACGTATCTAAATGTTGTATATCCAATATCATAATTTAATTAGTATGTGTAAATGACATTTTTACATACCATTAAGGGAGCAAATCTTCCGAGAAAGAATGTCAATATTGGGAGTGCTTATCAATGTCAGCCGTTGGATCGTCTTGAGATCCTTACCAGCACGAATCTCGAGACAATTAACTCTGGGAGATGCATCTAGAACCGAGTATTGGATACCTTTACCAATTATCCCCAGAAGGAGCGGGCGGGCCCCTTATTTATTGCTTCCTTATCGGCTTATCCAGCGCATCTCGCGCTCGCCATTGCGATAAGCAGTGTGATAGCCTGATAGGCGCGCTGTATAAGCAGATCAGATTATCAGGTATAAGCAGGAGCGCGTATCGATAGGAGCTAATTTAAGTCTTTGTTGTTGTTGCTGCTGCTGTTGTTCTCGCCTCTTTCCTTTCCTTTCCCGATTTACGGACTCCCAGCTCTCCTCTCCTCTCCTTTAAAAACCCTAATCTGTCAGATCCATTCTCTCTCGCTCTCTCCCGGCCGGACGGACGGCGGACGGACGGACGGACGGACGGACGGAAGGCTGCTGCGGCTGCCGCTGCTTCTTCTTAGCAGCAGCTAATCGAAGGTTCGGTTCTGTTTATTCGTACCGGAAATCAAATGCGATTGCTTAAATCGTACGATTCGCTTGCCGATTTGCAACGGTTCCGGAATTTTTTAGCCGATTTCGCATCGTTAATTTAATTACCATTCCGACTCGTGTACCGAATCGTACCGAATTGGATATTAGGCAGTATGAGGAGATTTCGATTCTGCTTGTAGCAAAGTACTGACAGTGTTTGTATAATATGTAGGTTTTGTGGAGGAGTTGAGCTGGAGCTGGGCCTGCTGCTGGAGCGGAGGCCATGTCGTCTCTCAGTAGAGAGCTGGTTTTTCTGATATTGCAGTTCCTAGATGAGGAGAAGTTCAAAGAAAGCGTTCATAAGTAATACCCTCTTTTCTTTGTTGTTATTTGTTTATATTATCATAGGTACAAGCGGCTAGGTTTGGTAATTTGTGATAGTCTTCGAAATTGGTGGATTATCAATGATGTTGCCTCGTTATAGGAGTAAATAATATGTTTTATGGTTTTTCAATGGTACATTTATGGGTACAATTTCGTATATTTCTGACTGTAATTAAATAATATTGGATGGAAGACGTGACTTGTTACATTCTTGTACCCAAATGCCCTTTTCACTTAAATTCAGAAGAAAAGAGAGTCGTGCCTATTTGAAAAATTATGGAAGGACTAGTTATAACTCACATTTCGTGTTTGGCAGTGCGAGTTATTATTTTGTCTCGTACTTCGTAATGGTGGAAATAGAAAACTTCGTGGATACAGCTCAGCACGTAATCATTTAATGACTAGAGTTCTAACTATCTTTTGCTTCCTTGAGAAGTCGATGTTGCTGCTAAATGTTGGTTGGCAACATTTAGCATGTAGAATTGTCTCTAATTGATCATTTAAGCTTTTTGATAGTTGTGTAGACTTTGTTTTCAAAATGCTGATACATATTTACCATGTCTTATTTACATCTTCAAGAGAATGGTTAATAGATACAATAATAATTCACAAGCATATGTTATTATATAAGCGGGCTGGCACTGTCACCATTTTTTCACAAAAAAAGGGCATAGAATATGAATATAATCTGGCACATGTTGTTCTAAAAATTTCGGTCCTTGATTCATGCATTGACAGTTTATTATATTATTTTTTCGGATATAATTTAGAAAATTGTACAACATGCACTTAATCCGGAGGCACTTGCAATTCTGGCCAATTACTCTGGATTTATGACTGTAGCATCAGCATCATTTAAAGCTTAGACATTGCTTCGGTAATACGAAGGATTTTTAAGAATTTTTTGGACGAAAGATCAAGGGGAATAATAAAATTTTTGAGGACAACTGTATGGAAAATTTCTGAACGGTGTTTGGGTTGTTCTTGGGCTCCTTGGTAAGAAATTTTCCTATGGTATTGTACCAAATGGAAAATGGTAACCTTGTTTTCAATAATTAATATACTCATAGCAGTAAGTACTTGAAGTTATTGTCACTTCAGGGTCTATTGACATGAACTAACAAATACTTTCCACCTTGTTCTCGCAGGTTGGAGCAGGAGTCAGGGTTCTATTTCAACATGAAGCATTTTGAAGAGGAGGTGCAAAATGGGAATTGGGACGAGGTGGAGAAGTACCTATCGGGCTTCACTAAGGTAGATGACAATCGCTACTCGATGAAGATCTTCTTTGAGATTCGCAAGCAGAAGTATCTGGAAGCCCTTGACAAGTATACCTCAACTCCCCTGTTATATTTTATTATATTATATTGGTATGCGTTCCTGTAAAAGAAACATCGAGGACCATCGTGTTTGGTCTAATGAAGCATCAAAATTGTACATAGGGATGATTCCTTCAGAAATTCGTAAAAAAGCCTCACATTGCTTCTCTCTGGCTGAACAAGATAGACTGAAAAGCAGAATTTCCATTAACAGTTGATACACTTGAAGGGGGGATTACTTCTTGTTTTGGTGGATCAGTTCTTGTTTTGAGCTTAGTTTTTCTCTGTTTATGCATGATTTAGTGTTGGTTATCTCTTTTTTTGGGTCTTTAATGTTGGTAGCAGTCCCTATTTTTTGGTGGTGTTGTTTTGTGTTAGTTAGCGTTGTTAAAATGGATAGGGTGATGAGATGAGGCTTTAAATATCTGATTTTCCTACTAGGGATGGAGTTTTGTATGTTGAGGCAATGATTATCTATAACTGATTATTGTCCATTCTAGGCATGATCGGTCTAAGGCAGTTGATATACTGGTCAAGGATTTAAAAGTATTTGCAACCTTCAATGAAGAGCTATACAAGGAAATAACACAGCTTCTCACACTGGATAACTTCAGGTACTTTAATTTTGACGTATTGTTCTTTTTCTATGGTTATACATATTGCAGGTATCCCAAATAAAGCTACCCTTTAGCTCCATCATTCAAGACGCCATCAACCATGAATATCCATTGAGCTTCAATCTTTCTAGATCAAAATATTTACTCAATATTATCATATTGTGCAAGTACCACCTAGCAAGCAACAGTTTGCTGTTGTATGATAATTTTTTTTTCTTAGTTATGGTTTATCATTTCTCTTTAAGTAAGCTTTGGTTAGCCAACTTATGCTGTTAAACACCAGAGAAAGCTCAAGAAAACATGGCTTGTACTAACTCGTATTCTTTTGGCAGAGAGAATGAGCAGCTCTCAAAATATGGAGATACAAAATCAGCAAGGTCAATAATGCTTGTTGAACTAAAGAAGCTAATTGAAGCAAATCCTCTCTTCAGAGATAAACTGCAGTTCCCTAGCTTGAAGAGCTCTAGGCTTCGTACCTTAATCAACCAAAGGTACATTTCAAATGCAGAAAATATTTGTTCTTAAATGTAACATTTCCTTACAGGTTGAATATTTTTCCTTCTTTTTTTAATTGGTTCAAAGACCATGTTGGCTGCCAAAAGCAGTGCCAAAACATTGAATGTGCAGTCCCTCTGAAATTAATAAGCCATATAACAGTATCTTCATACTCTATGCTTTAATATGAATCTTTTTCTGAAATTTTAAGGTTTTTTGGCTGTTTGAAGTATTTAATATTTTTGGACTAATTTACTGACAGTATTTGCTCTCTATGCACAGTTTGAACTGGCAGCACCAGCTTTGCAAAAATCCTAGGCCAAATCCAGACATAAAGACACTTTTTGTGGACCATACCTGTGGCCAACCTAATGGTGCACATGCTCCAGGTCCAGCGAACAATCCATTGCTTGGTTCCATGCCTAAACCAGGAGGCGGCTTCCCTCCCTTGGGTGCTCATGGAGTATGTTTTTCTAGCTCATTGTCTGTGCAATCTTGATAAAAATAAGTACCTAGTAAAGCCAGATGATATTCATGACTGCTTCCTTAACTTCTTGTTTCAGTTTAGGTTTCTTTAGCGGCATTGTTTGATGTGTAGTTGAGTTCATGTTTATTCTGTCTTTTTTGACATGACTTATATATTTTATCCAATAATTTTTATATGTTGGTCTCTTTTGAAGCTTAAGAAAAGGATTGAAAATCTTGTAGCTTAGGCAATCAATATTAATATCAGTTAACTCATGACCCAAAACTTGTGAGTGTTGTATTCGACACATTTTTATAAAGTATCATTGACTAATGCCAGTTTATATCACATCAGAATATCATATGATTGCTTAGCTGGTGAAATTTCTAAAAAAAAGAATATTTTTCAGCCCTTTCAACCTACTGCTTCACCCGCTGTACCGACTCCTCTGGCTGGATGGATGTCAAACCCTTCTGCTGTGACTCATCCTGCCGTCTCTGGGGCACCTATGGGGCTTGGTGGCCCTACAAATCCTGGTATAGTTATCTCTTCAGTCCTTCTTAAGTCCCAGCACCATTCAATTTAAGGATCTCCAATGTTCATCCAGAAAGGCTGGCACAAAAACAAACATGAAAAACACTTAACATGTCATATTGGGAAAAAAAAAAAGATGCTTTTTACAGTACTACACAGTTCATTACCTACATTAGCATTCAGGTTATGGTACTATTGGTTTTAAATAGTACACACATGTTTCTATATAACTGACATTGTATTATTAGTAAGTTCATATGCATTCACATGTAAAATCACATACTCATGGACATACAAATATTGACACTAAACTAACTGACTACGCAAATATTGACACTGGGTTATATTGGAAACACAGTTGCAGTTGAAGTAGGATGATTTTCAACAGTAAGATAAGCTTGATGAAGAAGAATAAGATTAGTTTGTTTCTATAACTAGCTAAAAAGATGTTGAATTGTCTCACCAGGTTTGTAGGATGAATATAAATATATTGGAGATGGTCATAGTTTAAGTAGGATGAATTCCAACTCCAAAAGAAGTTTGATCAATAACTAGTTTGTTTTTGTAACTCACTAAAAGGATAGCTGGGATTGCCTTTGCAGCTTTAAATCATCCTGGTGTTGCTGGAGGACCTATTGGGCTAGGAGCACCTTCAAATCCTATTCCAGGTAGGACTATCTTGCTTAAAAAATAGTAGAAACTGCCTGCTGTAATCAAGGTTACACTGTATCAAATATTATATCTGGCATGTCCGTTGGCACAAGCATTGCCATACTGAATTAAAATAATCCAGTTAGGGACAAGAAGAAAGAAACTAGGACCTGTTTGAATTTCTGACACTTTTCTATTCCATGTGTAGTATCAGGAGGTCCTATTGGGCTCGGTGCTCCTACCAATCCTGGTAAGATTACCTTCACCTTGTACAAAAAATAATGGTCAAATTTTCATTGTTACTGTAGAAGAATTCAAGAATTGGATATTTACCAAAACTACAAACAAAAAAAAAAAAAGAAAAAAAAAAAGAGTTGGCACTTATCATAGCAGCACATATGGGAACATGGAAACAAAGAGAGAATGAGAAAAACAAACATTGCTAAAGTTTGGTTTTCTTGGTGAAATGCAGGTGCATTGCTGAAAAGAGCTCCTCCAGCTGGTTTTCCTGGGGCTGATTATCAAGCAGGAGATTCCTCTGAGCACTCCAACAAGCGAATGAGGCCTATTGGGGTTTCTGAGGAGGTGATTGATTCCTTTTTCTTCCTCTGCCCTTGAATTCAAACATATCTGCCTTATGTTTGTGTTATTTGGTTTCACTTTTCTGATGAAATGATGTATGAGCGCAATCGGGTACTTGTATTGCACCTTCAGTGAAAACATTATTTTCCAATCAGGTTGGGACATCTCGTGATTTCACTTAAATGTTTGCAACACTGGATGCTGAAATTTCCACCGATTTCCAAACATAAATTTAAGAAAATGCTTTTAAAGTTTTAACAGTATAAACGTTCTCAACAATGTGAATCTTAATGACACAATGACTTCTTCTAAATCCTTGTAAACACAAAAGCAGGGAAATTTGCCAGTAAATATTACTCCGGCGAGCTACCCACAGAGCAGCCACAATCAGGCGATGTATGCCCCAGTTCCAGAGGACATTCCCAAGACAGTGGCCCGTAATCTTATGCAGGGTTCCAATCCCATGAGCATGGATTTTCATCCTGTCCACCAGACTATTCTTCTAGGTAGGTTTCGAACTCTGTGTCTGTCCAAAACATGCAGTCCTGACCTAGATTTACTGGTTGGCGTTGAGCCCTTGCTGGTCTACACCAATTTTTTGTTTTTGTTGTTTTTTCTTTTCTAATGTTCTGGTTTTGTTCTTTTTTGTGGTGTCACATTGGGTTCATTGTTACTGCTGTGTGTCTTACTGTATTGTTGCTACCGATTTATGCCCTTACATGATTAAATGATTGCTGCTTGGAGGAAGGTGCCATGGACAATTTACAAACTTATACGAGAATATAGATTGGTTCAAAAGATAAAAATATTTTATGCTTTTGAGTCTCACAGCTCTGGTCATTGTTGAAGTGCTAACTTCATCTAACCTAGTGAAGCCGTGAAGGTATCTTGAATTTGAACTTCTGTATTAATTTGTTGCACTTTTAATGCTCTTAGTGGGTACGAATGTGGGAGATATTGGACTCTGGGATGTGGGTACAAGGGAGAGACTGGTTTTGAGGAACTTCAAAGTTTGGGAACTTTCACAATGCTCCATAGCTCTGCAGGTACATGCCATCATCAATTTGCTTTCCCTGTAGCTTTAGCATGTGGGCACCATAATGCATTTACCTATATACTATGCTTTGATAAAAAAGGCATTTTACATCATCTACTATGTTGGGAGTGAACTTCTTCTTCTTTTCTTTTTGTGGATTTGTGGATAAAATAATGCATGAGCAAGCTCAAAATATCATCTAGGATGCTCTTTTGTTTTTGGATCATCTCATAATTTATTTTTGACAGAGTATGTTATCAAATTTCAGGGTTCCCTTGTCAAAGACCCAGCAGTGTCTGTCAACCGTGTAATATGGAGCCCAGATGGATCTCTCTTTGGTAAGCTTCTAAGTTCTATATACATTCGTGCATTGCGAGACTGTGATCTGGTGCCATCATTGTTCTAAATACTTTGTCTGATGTGTTTGTAGTTCGTGATTATAGAAAGTTAAAAAATTTAGGATATGCAATTGATGAAACTGGTTTTCATTAAATATCCGTATTTTTGAAATAAATCTTAGAGAACCCTTTGAGAGCACAAAATGTATTTTGCTTACCCTGACCATAATTTACCTATTTGTTTGATTACAGGGGTTGCTTATTCAAAGCACGTTGTACAAATATATTCATACCATGGTGGCGGTGATATTAGGCAGCACCTAGAGGTATGGTTATATTGGTGGGCAACAATTTTAAAGAAGTGTTGGTTGAAAATCATACAAGTGAAGTTCTGGACGGGTAACCAAAATTCAAGTAAAAATAGAAGTTAATATGGAAACCAAGAACATGATGACCAGTATATTCAAGGACATTATGGAGTCCAGTGTATTCAAGGTCACCTGGTTTCAAGTACATCTGGCAAAACCTCACCAGACCTATAAAAAATCTGCCTGATGGGTAACCTAAATTCTGAAGGAGCTTGCCGACTTGAAATTAGGTTGAATTGACTCCAGAAATACCTGAATGCATTCCCTTAAATAATTAAATGAGCCGACCAAAAGTTGATCCAACTGTAATTTTTGAGTAGATTCATCTAGCTCGCTCTTGCGGTTGTTGGTGGTGCATATAACCATAACTGTGGTCACCTGTGGACCTCTTTGGATCGATATTCCATAGTTTTTGTTTTGAAAGCTTCTTTCTGCAGTTGAATCCTCATCTTTTCTCTCCTTTTGGTATTGAATTGCACAGATAGATGCTCACACTGGTGGTGTAAATGACATAGCATTCTCTCACCCAAACAAGCAGCTGTGTGTAATAACCTGTGGGGATGACAAGACAATCAAGGTCTGGGATGCTACAAGCGGGGCCCGACAGTATACTTTTGAAGGACATGATGCTCCTGTTTATTCCGTCTGCCCACATCATAAGGAAAACATCCAGTTTATTTTCTCTACAGCCCTGGATGGCAAAATAAAGGCATGGTTGTATGACAATTTGGGGTCTAGGGTTGATTATGATGCACCTGGACATTGGTGCACGACCATGGCCTATAGTGCTGATGGTACCAGGTGAATATTTCTTGCAAAATTTTTAACATTTAATACTGCTTATGTTAGAAATGTGTCATGTACCTCATAATATGTGGAAACCATAAGCTGTATGTAATTTCTCTGCTTAATAATTTCTTATTTATCATGCTTTTTTCCTTCTTCTTTTTATTATTAGATTGTTTTCATGCGGAACAAGCAAGGATGGTGAATCATATATAGTCGAGTGGAATGAGAGTGAGGGGGCAGTGAAGAGGACGTATCAGGGCTTCAGAAAGAGGTCCCTTGGTGTTGTGCAATTTGATACTACTAAAAACCGTTATCTGGCAGCTGGAGACGAGTTTGTTATCAAATTTTGGGATATGGACAACACTAATCTGCTTACGACTTTAGATGCCGAAGGTGGCCTCCCGGTATGATCAACACAATAATACAGGCTACAGTCATCTGTTTGCTTTCAATATTAGTTTAGCTTCATTGCACCCAGAATTAGTTTGTTTGATATGGGAACTGTTTTGAATAATAGTGCTGATTTTTTAGTTGTTTATTATTGTTCCTAATATTCAAGTATATTAATGGCCCAACCCGATTTTGATAATATACTTCAGTTCAGATTGTTATCAGTTCCATTTTTTTCCTCACGTATTTTTATTGTTTGCTTTAGCTATCAAGTTCAGTTAAAATTATATAAAGAGTAAAGTATCTGGTTTGGTGCTGGGGGACATTTGTTAGTCATTGCATAACTAGGCAGTACTTTTCTGTAGGTGGTGAAGTAATTAGTTATTTACCATATTGTATAAACAAGTTCACTGTTGGGGGGAAGTTGTACTTATGGATACATTGTGGTTGCTTTAACGCAGGCTAGTCCAAGAATACGCTTCAACAAGGAGGGGACACTATTAGCTGTGTCTACTCATGAAAATGGTATAAAGATATTGGCGAATGCTGATGGATTGCGGTTACTTCGCACCTTTGAAGGTCAGGGCAGACCATTTGATGCTTCCAGGGCAATTTCAGAATCAAACACTAAGGTAGCATTCTTACAATTTTGCTCCTTTTTTGGTAGGTAATGTATTACCAGAACCTGGTTGTATTACAGAATTAATTCTGACTGTTTTCTTTTGCCTTGTTATATTCACAGCCTATAGTAAATCCGTTAGTGGCGGCAGCTGCTGCAGCATCTGCTGGAGCTTCAACTACTGGAGCACCAAATACTCCTCAGACACCTATCTCTGCATTGGTTAGTTCATTTTATTAATTCCTTTTCTCCAATTTTAATTTGTTTATTGGTTTATTCATAGTATGATCTGCCAGGATGGAATCCAAATTAAACCAAATACAAAGATTAGCTCAGTTATACCTTTAATTTGTATTCTATTCTCTAATTGCTGATGGTGTAAATGGTTCAGTAAGAAGATTGACCAAAAAAAAGGGCTAAAGTTTGTCTCAGTTTAATCTACCAGCATTAGGCAACCTAGTTTGGTCTGCTGCTGTTGTCCACTGTACTTGTAAGATGATTCTATATACTAACATACACTCTTTTTGCTAAGATCTACAGTAAATCTAGATATTTTATTTCTTTTATTCTTTTCTTTTTCTTTTTTTTTTTGTATACTTGTCTGGTTGGTTTCATTATTAGATTTACACTGACATTGATAACATTGAACAGAATGGGGATATGAAAGGCATAGTTGACATAAAACCGAGAATAGTTGAAGATGCAGCTGATAAGTCTAAGATGTGGAAGCTTACTGAGATTAGTGAGCCGACTCAGTGCCGATCTCTTAGGCTAATGGATAATTTGAGAACAAGCAAGGTAAAACAAACTTAAAAGGAAACAAAAGTTTACAGAAAAAAAAAAAAGATCCTCTGGTGATATCAAATTAACAATTAAAATAATTAATCAAAATTTTGTTGAAAAAACAAAGATACTCTTGAATAATTCTGTACTACATGGTTATGTTTGTTATCAGCACTGACATGAACCACCTTATGGTATGTCTAAATGAAGTTTTTAATTTCAGATCTCAAGATTGATTTATACAAACTCTGGTGTGGCTCTTTTGGCACTAGCTTCAAATGCCATTCACCTCCTTTGGAAATGGCCACGTAACGAGCGGAACCCTAGTGGAAAGGTAAACAGATTGTGATTATGTTGTTACGTACAATGTGAGAAACTCCTTATATAAGTAATGGCAAATGCTCCAAGCATAACCTGCTTCATCAATTGTGCCAGCATGGCATTGTTATCTTCACATGTGCAACTACTAAGTTCGTCTTTCACATCGTCCTATTATAAACTTGTCCAATTGAGACATTTTTAGTGTTGGTTGGATACTAGACGTCGAGGCAGAAAAAAATAACAGAAAACTATTTCTAACAGTGATTGATTTTGACCAGGATATAATGTGAGGTCTCCAAAATTCCTTGTTCAGTAACTTTTATGAAAACATTGTGTAGGCAACTGCTGGGGTAACACCACAATTATGGCAACCACCAAGTGGCATTCTTATGACGAATGACATAACTGATTCAAATCCGGAGGATGCTGTGCCATGCTTTGCCTTGTCGAAGAACGACTCTTATGTTATGTCAGCTTCTGGAGGAAAGATATCTCTCTTCAATATGATGACCTTTAAGGTACGTATATCTATACCGAACTAATTTCACTGCATATGATATTATGTTGTAATGGAGTGAGCAATCAGAATCACTATTCATTTTGTGCTATGTTTTCTTTTTTCCTTGCATTTATATTGTTTAGTTACTTTGTAAAGATTGTTAAAATTTTCATGATGCTTCAGGAGTCCGTATCTGCTGTTAGTGCATTTATATTGTTTAGTGTTTTGGTTCTGTACTTAAGAAGTATGCCAGTAAAATCATTATGGATAATGCTTTGCTCACTGGTATCATCCAGGCCATGAACCTGAGTGGGAGAGTCTGAATCAGGTTTTGTGATCCTTGAGATTTGGGAGCAGGATTGCAGGAGTTTAAGCTTTGTACAAAGATTTTGTAAAAGTTCTTTGTATTTTTGTTACATTTTAAGCACATGGGTTCTAGTAGGTATAGCACAGAGATATTATTCAGCTCGATCAAATTGCAAACACCGTCAAGCATAATAAATTATATCTGCTTTTGTTCACAGACGATGACTACCTTCATGCCACCTCCACCTGCTGCAACATTTCTGGCTTTCCACCCTCAAGACAACAACATAATTGCTATTGGAATGGATGACTCAACCATTCAAATCTACAATGTCAGAGTTGATGAGGTTGTTTCTTGTGACATTATTTCTGTGTTTAATTTAAGTTATGAACTTTGATCCAGTTTCAATCGAGATTGTATGAGATCAGTTCTGACATGAAACAACGTTTCATATTTCTTGGATAGATTTTAAACCAGGATTGAGTATGGACAAAATAGTGAAATTATAATTTTATTGCAGTTCATTATTTCATTGCTTACATTTATTAAATGAACTTTAAAATATGTGGTCACATCAAGATATTTAAGTGTATCCTATTCTTTCTCAGGTGAAAAGCAAATTGAAAGGCCACTCAAAGAGAATTACTGGTCTGGCCTTTTCCAATGTATTAAATGTGCTTGTTTCCTCTGGGGCGGACTCTCAGGTTCTCATGCAAACCTTTTTATGCCAACAATCTAGTGTTAAGTTTTAAATATTCATTTTTATTGAGTCATGTAGCAGACTTATACTCCTCTGGACAGGGAATATTATTTAGCCCACTTTACCAGCTTCTTGGTTGGTCAATTATCTGAAAAATATATGAACAAAATTGTAATATCATTTGCCAAAGAAATGTGAGGAAGATTTTTTCTTTCACACTATTAAGAAATTTCATGCTAGCAAAATGACTTGCTGAAGGGAAGAGGAGTAAATCAGTGAATTCTGAGGTTTATAAACACAAATATGACTACTGAGTTTTATAGTGGTAGTCAGTCAAAGAACATTATAAGCATGCAGTTCATGTAAACCAAACGAATGGGTGTATAACAGGCATTCTTGACAGCTTGTTGAAAATTCTGTTGCAGATCTGTGTGTGGAGCACTGATGGGTGGGAGAAACAAAAGAATAAGTTTCTACCAAACCCGCAGAGTCTTTCTGGATCAAATATCTCTGATACACGTGTCCAATTCCATCAGGACCAACTTAATTTCCTTGTTGTCCATGAGAGCCAGATTGCCATCTATGAGACCACTAAGTTAGAGTGTCTTAGACAGGTAGGCATTGTATTCCAATGTTGTATTGGCATCTTATTGTGATTAGGTAAAAAGGAAATGAATTTGTTGCCGGTATTATCTCAATCTGCTGAAATCTGGGCCCTGAGAATTGAATAATCAGGTTTTGCTAAAAAATTGAAAGAAGAGTCTGCATTTCATGTGGAATTGATCTTGAAATGAAACTGCAGTTCTTCTGTCAGTATTATACTTATTTATAATGATTAAGCCTCAATTATGTGTTACTATACCTAAGTGGCACCTGATCTCACCCAAGTTGGGTTCACTCTACTTCTAAAAAGACATAATCAGTTCAACCATTGGAAAATAAAGTCGGAAAATGAAGTCAACTCTTGTTGTTTTTAGCATTCTTATTGATATTTTACTTTTGTATCAGTGGGTTCCGCGAGAAAACTCAGCACCGCCTATATCACATGCAACTTTCTCATGTGATAGCCAGCTGGTGTATGCAACATTTGTTGATGCCACTGTGTGCATTTTTAGTGCTTCCAATCTCAAGCTTAGATGCCGAATCCTCCCTGCAGCATACCTTCCTCCCAATGTCAGGTACATGAAGCTCTCGATACTACTAATCTGTTTCTAGAACAAATGTTTAAGAGGATATAATCTTAGTTCTATCTATAGCTAGAGTTTCTAGAACAAATGTAAGGCATTAATGCTTCTCTTTTGTTTGTATCAGCCTTTCTGGGTTTCTTTATTCCTGCGAATGTTTTAATGATTTTTGTGTTATTAGAGTAATAATTTCTTCTTAGACTGATAGCCCATTCTTAAATTTGTTGTCCATCTTGAACGGGTTTTAATGGACATAATTTAAGGTTTCAGAGAGCTAAATCATATGGAAGCAATAAGATATGATTAGTTTGAGGCATCTTTTTGTCTAGCAATGGTAATCAAAGAAATAATGTTCTTTTTATCTGGGGTTGAAAGTTATGAAGGCTAGACTTTCTTGATTCTTTTTATCTGGGGTTTGAAGTTATGAAGGCTAGACCTTTTTGATCCAAATCAAGTCAACTAGACTTCTTACAGGTAAATCAAGAAAGAAATGAATAGTTACAATTTGGGCCTGTAGTTGTATTTTGTTTGTTTCATGATCAATCAAGGGATATTCTCAATTCCTTGACACAATATCCAAAAATCACTTTATCCAAAAATCACTTTTCTTTTTTTCCCTAAACATGTATTTTATTTACAATTTTTGTTCCAGTCCGAACGTGCATCCTCTTGTGGTTGCTGCACACCCACTGGAGCCTAACCAATTTGCAATTGGGCTCACTGATGGGGGAGTCCATGTGATAGAACCTCTCGAGTCAGAAGGGAAGTGGGGGGCGGCTCCACCGTCAGAGAATGGGTCCTCCAGCAGCCTACCACCAAGTTCATCCCAAACTCCCGGTGCCTCCTCATCTGAGCAGCCGCAAAGATGAAACGATAGAAGATTAAAGCTTTTATTTAGTTAACATTTTGTTTCTTAATTTTATTCTTCTCCTTTCTTTGGTCCTTTGGTGCTTGAGCAGTTGCTAACCAAGAAGGTATGTATGCTTTTAATTGGAAAATTTAAAATATCGTACCAACTGAATGAATGCCTCCAGAAATAGAAAGAGAAAAAGATGGGGTCTGTTTCATCGCATAATTAAATTTGTGATTTTGAAAGTTTTGGTGTCCCGAAAGTCTTTATGACTGTTACAACATTTTGATAGACCGAAAATGTATCCCTATCAAGAAAACAAAATGGAAAATGTTACCTGCAGATATGACACATATCAGGTGAACTAGGGATAGAAATTAAATCAGTTGCAGAAAGTATATTTTATTTAAGGTATTACTGTCTTCTTCAACCTTAAAGTGAATTAATAGTGCTTTTTATTGTGTTGCAGCTGTGCTTCAACAATAAGCATCCTCTCCAGTAGAAGTTGAAGATGGGTTAGATACCTTAGACATTGGTAGCTCAGTTCTTATATACTCATCTATTTAACTGTCTTGCCTGGTTGAATATATTTATGTTATCGGCAAGGAATTAGTAGCACCAGTTGTAGTTATTGCGAATCTGTGTTTATTCCTGTTGCTTGTGAGGTTTCTCTCTCTGTTGGCTTGGATATAGTCTTTGTATGTTTGCTGTATCTTTTATAAATAGTCGGTCCTTTACTTCTGTACTGAGCATATATTCTCTTCGCTGAGGCCTTGTCAACAGTATCATTGATAATTAACATCCTGCATCATAAGTTATACTAGAAAAAAAGGAGATTAATTTGTAGCTTCAAATGCTCTATGCTCTTTGTTTTTATTGTTTTTGATCTAACTCGTAACTGTAACTGAAACCAGATGGTCAGTTTTACCTGTTGATGTGTCAAATCTCTTGATGGGTTTCTTGGGTTCACTCAATCTCTCTCGCTAGTCACTGCCTTTTATGACAGCATATAGTAGCTAGCGTGTCATCTTGCTCCACTTAGGGAGCCTCATTGCCTAAACCATGATCAGCATGGATACCACCGAGTTCGTATCTGCTGTTATTCTGGGAAGATAACAGGACCCTTTTATTCCGATCCGATCCGTCGATCTAAATGGACGGACCAAATCGATCCAGTTGAGATTATAGGGGGTCTTTTCTAAATTAATCTGATTCGTTGATCTTAATCTGATGGCTCAAGAGAATAACAGGGTCCTGTTATCCTAAATAGGATAACAGGTGATATGAACGCGGATACCACACCCCTCTTGAGCGCTTGAGACCACCTGATCCACCTAAAACTTTTAGTAGTTCCACAACTCAACGGATATGTAAAATCTTCAGTCATTTTGTTACCCAAATCATGAAGCTTCGGGTCGTGACTCCTGAAGTATATTTTAGAACTTTTACCAAGCTTCTCAAAGCTTCGTGTCTTGAATTATCTATGTCCGATTAAGCTCGTGGCGTCGGATGCCAATTTTATAGACTGTTGTGTTGCGTTTCAGATTAGATACCTGCTGGTTTCGTACATGATTGAGAAACAGTTGAAGAAGTATTTTGCAAACACCGTTACTGAGCAAAAGTTTCCATATTTACTATTCTTACTTTGACAAATAAGCATTTTTGTTATTGTATAAATACTTATTTAGTATTGTTTTTGATATGCTTTACATATCTGTATGTTTTTAGGCACCTCTCGACCTCCTACAGTGACTTAAATTAGATGTTTAGTTTAAGGAGTGGAACTTTTTTGGCAACAATGCTAACCAAAACGATGACATTTTATTAGATACATAGTGTGCATAATAAAAGCACGACAACGAAGGAAGGAGAGAAAAATGGAGATGTTACAGTGAACCGGATGAATGGGTTATATAAACTGGTTGAAATTAACTGAACACGATACTGAACCGCGACTTGGTTGCTAACATATATAAATTTAACTCAACGAGTTGATTTTACATGCATAATAATAAATTCTCCCTGCGTAATAATTAAATCAAACCATATACAAATCATTTTGCACTCTACATTGATGACAACATCGACTGTGTATCATTTTCCTTAGAAATATTTATGTAATGTACTAAAAAAAATGGGTCTATTATTTGATGTAAATCATTATATACTTGCGTCGTGAATACTGTGTAGAAGTACTGCAAGGAATAGACCCAGATAAGCGGAAAATACATTTGGCCAATTGGGAGCTAGTATGCACACCTAAAAGCATGGGCGGGTTGGGCATAACTGATTTGAAAACTTTCAACATTGCATTATCGTCTAAGTGGTATTGGCAATGGATGAGTCAAGAGGGCAGGCTGTGGAAAATGATTTTCAACTCCATTTATGGTACTACTGCAACATTACCAGACTCTAATTTTTTCAATAGAAACCTCAAAGCAGTTATTCCATTTATGGATTATTTCACATTGAGAACAGTTGGCACCGGTTTATCAATACTACTCTGGCACCATGATTGGGGGTTGGGGTTTCTCAAGATTAAATATGAAGCGTTGTTTATCATTTGTACTGCAACCTCAACTGTCTGTCAGAGCTGTTTTGCAACAACAAAACATTTTAGCGTTGTTTAGAGAGGATTTATCTAGCAGGGCACAAGATCAGTTGGCCCAACTCATCATGGAAGTACCCTCACCTGGAGCAATATTTTCAGAATATCAGAATAGTGATGGTGCACACTGGAAGCCACAAAGCTCAGGCATCTTTTCTGTAAGATCAGCCTATCACACTCTTAAAAATGGGCCGAGAATAAAATCGGAAATCCCTCAAATTTGGAAAATTGATACTCCCCCGAGGATGAAGGTTTTTGCGTGGTTTGCTATCTTAAATAGAGTATTAACTATTGACAATCTATGCAAAAGAGGATGGTCAATGGTTAGTATTTGTTACATGTGTCGGGAGGAAAGTGAAACGGTGCAGCACTTGTTTAATTGCTGCAGTTTCTCCAGATCATTGTATCAGTTGGTCAAAATCAGATTTTCATTTCCAGAATCATTTCTACAAGAAGATTTCTTACAATCTATATTGAATAAGGATATAGAAATGGAGATCCGGGGAGTAATGCTGATCACCGTATTCATCCTGTGGAGAGAACGATGCTCTCGGATATTTGCTGGCAAGGAAAAAACTCTAGAACAATTGGTTGAAGAAGTAAACTCTCAATGGAGGATTCTGCACTGATTACTTTCTTTCTCTTATTTTCTTCTTCTTCTTTTTTTTATTATTATCATTTTTCTGGTTTGTTTTCTTTCTTTTAGCTTATGTTTTTGTCATACTGGGACTCATATCTTTTGAGCCCAACTGTCTTCTCTATTTTATCAGGTTTTGTCTTGATAAACCTGTAAAACATTTTCTTCATATTAATAAACAAATAGGGGCTTGACCCTTATTTTTCCTCAAAAAAAAAAAGATAATCTCACACAAAATACTTTTGGTAACGTATGGTCAATGTTGTGGTTTATTGGAAAGTAATAATTAAGTGGTCCTATTTGAGTCATCCGCTAGCCATGGATATATATTAAAAAAAATGAGAACATTAATTTGCCAATCTTGCAATTATATTTCAATTATTTCCGAAAAAAATAAAAATAGAAAACATATAGAATATTCTTAGATTGATTGTTAAGTTTTTTTAAAGTTTGTTGTGTACAATACACAATTAATAAAATTAATGTAACTTCCAACAATTTCTAATCAATGTTTCTTTTTACGGGCCATTTATTAAGCCAACAACATTTGCAGAAAATAATTTGTATCACTCAGTAAATGACAATCTAAGTTATTTAAAAAAATTGTAGACGAGTGAATGACAAAAATATTAGAATTTGATAGAGACAATGAAGCGACATTAAATTCGTGAATATCAAATTATTTAGTGAATAAACAGCGTTATTATAATGGAAATTGGCATACGTTCTGTCTCCAGCCTGAACTGTGGGCCGCACCTGTCAGTTGGTTCGAGTCAATAATGAGCCATCCATCCACATCCCCTAACTTACTGCATCTTGCAGTTCATAACATGATCCGTTGGATCGTCTCAAGATCCAGTCCAACACTAATCTCGAGACCATCCAACGTCTCAGGTTCTGTACTGCAAACTGCAGTACGGCAGGGGATATGGGCTGCTGCCATCCTTTGTTATGGAACAAAACAAAACCCGAATTCATATCCCCTGCTGTACGGCATCAAGCAGTTCACAGCGTCATCCATTGGATCGTCTTAAGATTCGTTCCAGCGCAGATCTCGGGACTATCCAACGGCTGAAACTGTGAACTGCATGATGCGGTACAGCAGTGGATGAGTAGTCAACAAAACCCTTGCAAGGAGAGAGAGAAGGGTTCAAACTTTAAAACTCCGCGAGTGCTCATCCTCTGTAGCGCTGCAATGTGCAGCGCAGGATTTGAACCGTTAGATCATCTTGAGATTCGAGCCGGCACAGATCCAAGATAATCTAACGGTTCGCATCCTGCGCTACACATTGCAGTGCTACAGAGGATATGAAATCAAACTCCGCGAGGTCGCGATTGGCGCCAATGCTCTCTCCTCTCCTCTCCTTCCTTCCGCCTCTCCTCTCCTCCGGGGATCGGCGATGCCACGCGTCCTCCCTCCCTTCTGGGTGGGTGGGCGTCCGTTACACACCTTCCCGGATCTCGCCAGCTGGAGCTGGGTACGTAACGCATTCACACTCACTCTCCATGGGCTCGCTCACTCAGTAAACGTGGCAATGGCTCAGCAGTCACTCGATCATGTGTATACACAGCCCCCTTCCTTCCCCCTCCATTGCCACGTGCTCCTCCGCACTGTCCTTAATGTGTGCTCGCTTAGCCTCTCTCCTCTCCTCTCCTCTCTTCCCATCCCATCCCTGATCGATCGAGTCTCTCTCCTCTTCCTCAATCGATCTTAATTTGCCTTGCCTCCTCAGGTCAGGAGGTGACAGATTCAACAACGAATTGGTTTAATCCTCTTCAAGGTTCATCTGCTCTTTCTTTTTTCTAAGATTTCGGTTCTTTATTCTAGAAAATTAAGTTTGTTGTTGAGCTTGCTTGATTTCTCAGTTGTGTAATGGATGGAATTCAAGTCCAATATCAAGAAACCCTACCAAAATAAATTTTAAGCTAATGAATACCAGGAAAAAGATAAATAAAGCTAAACAGTTTTCATCCTGTTTCAATGAATTTTGTACCAGTATAATGTATAATTTGTAGAGGTGACAAATCGGGCGGACGGGTTGGGTTTGGGTTCGAGTTGGATCAGTTTGACTTTCTAGAAGATCTCGGGTCGGGTGATGGGCGGGCCGGCCCGGGTCAATTTTGATATCGAACTTTTTTGGATCGTATATTGATTTTAATTTGATTGCATGATGTTTGATCTCAGGTCGGTTCGGGTCGGATCGGGTCAGTCGGTTCAGTTTGTCTTTCTGATAAATACGGGTTGGGTTGGTTGGGTTTGGGTCAGGTCGGGTAGGGCGGGTTTTCCGGGTCGGGTCGGGTTCTGTCACCTCTAATAATTTGTGCCAGAATTGTTTCTTCCGAAACTATAACTTCACGGTGCCTAATAAATTCTAATGTAAAATTTTATGGAACTAATAAATTGTCACTGATCAAATATATATTTTCTCTATTTTTGAATCGAAGGTCCCAAGATGAGTGAGGATAGTTTTCCAGGCCACAGTACTATTCGAAGCAGTTCTGCTCCGAACCAAAAGAGGAGCGCGGTGGCGATACCAGAACCGTCCATCGGGGAAGAGGACCGTTCGGTATACTCTGACCACTTGATGGGCAGTAATAGTAATACCACCAGGAGGATGCTTGAGAGACATCTAGATGAATCTCCAGTCCATGATAGAGTTGTCGGAGATGATGGGGTAAGTGTCGTATATTACTGCTATAGTACCATACATGTCCCGTGTATAAAGCATAGCAAATCTACTGAGTAGAACTATTGTGCAAACGTTAGCATTTCACTCCGAAATGCTAATGGCTCAAATTACATTTTGCCATGACCGGAATTTTGAATTATAGTTCTCATTAAATTCATCATGTGAAAATACTCGGACATGACAAAGTATAATTTAAGCCGTTAGCATTTCAGAGTAAAATACTAATGTTTGCACAATAGTTATACTCAAATCTACTATTACAATTACAGTTTGCCCTTTTTGATTAAGAATTGTATCAGTGGCTACTTACGTTTGCCTGTTTGTTTGTCCCCACTAATTACTTCTCAATGATCCCATCCTATATATAGGGATCAGTTCAATAGCAATAAGCCCTGTATGAAGGGGCTTATAGCCTTATATGCAGGATTACTGGGAATAATACCATGTGCACTGTATATATTGGTGAAGTTTTACATGAAATTTGATCAAAAGCTTCACTCTGATGCCTAAATTAAATTACTACTTGAGAAAGTTTCCTTTGGTTTGAACATCAGAAGAAGTTGATGTACAATTCAGGATAACATGCGTAAGACTTCTTCAATTAGTTAGCATTCATTTGGAGAATCAGCTTGAAAAATTGTGGATCAGTGCGTGCGCCTTCTTATATTCTTCCTTTTTACGTATTTGTTATCTTCCTGTACACAGCACTACTATGTGTGTGAAGAGTGTAGAGATGGTGGCGACCTGCTATGTTGCGACAGCTGTCCCCGTACCTATCACCTGCAATGTTTAAATCCACCACTTGAGGTGAAAATTTGAACTTCTAAAGTTTTACTTCTGTTCTGTTACTGTTATGGTACTTCTACATAAATTTAATATGAATTTTTCTTGGAAATATTATATATGCTTTAATGAAGGTGGTCCCGGCGGGAGATTGGCACTGTAGATTATGTGCTAAAGAGAAGGGTGTTCGTAGAGGTCGAAGATCAAAAAGAGTGAAGAGAACTGCTCTAGAAAAGCTCATAATCCCTGAATATACTCACCCCAGTAAGAAAGAAAAGGCTTCTTTGGTGCCGGATGATTCACCTGATGAACCAAAATCGAGCTCTGCCCAAAAACCTCTTCTAGTGCGGATAAGATGGGGATCCCGTACATTAAGGTTGGGGCACATAGAGAGACCCAAGGAAAAGAAGAGACCTGTTGGTTCTGACAGTAGTAATTGTTCTGGCAACAAATCAACGGGGGAGAAAAAGAAAGACTCTGATACGAAGAAGTTAAACTCTTCCCGTCGGCCCATTCTAGTACGGCTAAAACGGAAGCCTGCAGAAAAGTCAGAGGAGAACAACAAAACTGTTGAGCATATATTGAATGCTGATAATAATAATGGTTTCAACAAGAAATCGACAGGAGATGATAATGCTGTCTTTCAGTCTCACATAATGAATCAAGAGGTGGTTATCATATTAATTTATAAATTGTTTTATGATTTGAGAATTTTCGTACTTTATATATCTTTGAGTTTTTAGAACTTGAATAACATTGAAATCCCTTCAGATTCTTGCAGAGATTGCTCCTTCTTCGGCAGAAGGTTTAGAAGTCCAAGGTTTAATAGGAAGTGAAGCATTAACAGATGCTATACTTCAGGTTTTTTACCTTCTTCCTCCTTTTCTTCATTTCTTTACTTTTGTTTCTCTCTTTTTTTTTTACTGTACTAGATTTTGTATGAGGGATTTATGCCATGTTTTCTCTTTCTGATGAAATTGAGAAGGCTGTATAGATTGTAATTTAGATTATGTAAGAAGAGAATGTATATCTTAGTTCCTTTATCAATGCATTACCACCTAGGTAATGAACCATTAATTATACTTTACATTTTGTTTAAGATTTTTTTTGTAGTCATAAAACTATGTGCTTCTATAAATTTCTTACAACCCGGATACTTTGTCACTTGTCAGTGTTGGCTTTTGCGGTAGCTTTATTAGACTTCCATGTTTTCCAATCACCACTTTGCTTAAATTATAGATCCCCTCATCGTTCTCAAAATTTTTTTTCTCTTAAACATTAATGATGGCAATTTGAATATGCATTTTCGTTGATGCAATTGCCAGCCAATAGTCTTATCGTTATGACTTGCCTGACAGTGAATTGAGTTAGCTATCTGTTAGATCAGGCTGAATTTGTCCATTTGGGTAATCTTAATTTTGAATCGTTTTCACATAAATTGCTTGGATTTTTAGTTTATTTGAGTTCAAAGTTTGTGATTTCCTAAGACACACTTCTATCCTATAAATCCTTAAAATTCTTGAAGTTGCATCATTCCTTACTCCCGAGTTCTATTCCCAAATCTTAGCGCACGTATTATATATGTATTCCTAATAGAAAGTTCCCGAGTTGTATTCCTAAATCCTAACACCTTTTCAATCAAAACTTTCGCAGAACTTTTGTGCGGTACTACTCACAATATGGAAATAACTTATATTTTCCTTAAATTAGTTATATTGCTGATAACTTTGACTGTGTGTTCAAGTTAACAAAATTTTTCTTTTTTGGATCATGGTATCAGTCAATTCCTGTAAGGTAGTATTTTTGTTGTTCTTATGGTTTTAGATGTTCTTAACCATAGAAGCCTTTACTTTATAGTGTGTTTTCTAATTTTCTTAACTTATTCTTGTGAGTTCAGGTTGAGGTACTTGAGATAGTACAAAATTTTGTTTCATGAAATTTTTAGTTTGGAATTATATAATCTATTTTGTGGTCTGATTATATAACCAGCTGGGTATTTGATGTTTTCTCAAAAACAATCTTGTATTGATTCAAGTAATGAATGCCTTCTAGGCTTTTTATCTTGTTTCTTTAGTACATAGTTGACAAATTTCAATTCCATTTCAGCAACACAATTGTTGTGACCAGCTCATATTGTGCAACCAGTAGTCCACTCCTAATTCAAATGATGCAGTAACATTTTTATCATTAATGAATTTCATAAAATTCCTTTCTGGATTTTTATGGTCGTTCTTTCTTTGGTGATAACTATTGCAATAACGGTTGTGGAAGCAGTAGGAATGTTTTAAAAGTGTAATTTATTATTACTATTTTGACAAACATATCTATGTTGCGAAAATACTTATGTATTAATCGATATTGATATGTATTATATTTTTTCATGTTCTCAGGTACCTCATCCCCCCGTCGTCTCATCTGTAATTGGTCAGCAATTGGCTCCACACATGTCGACAAAACCAATGCCTAACAAACCCTTGCTGTCGAGTTATCAATTCAACCAAAACTCAAACATGCCAGCTCCGCCTCTCGTACCAAACCCTGGCCAGAACCCACCACCACATCACCCAACACCAGAGTCTGATGCAAACAAGGCGTTGAGAGAGAGGTCGAGGATATCCTGGTCGGAAGACGAGCTTGACTCTCTTTGGATTGGGGTGCGCCGACATGGGCACGGGAACTGGGAGACGATGCTTCGGGACCCCAAGCTTCAATTTTCTAACAACAAAACCAGTGGTAACTTGACTACAAAATGGAAAGAAGAACAGCTCAAGCTTCTTCACGGGACAGGTAATTTTGAGCTGTCAAGACCCGTCGGTGGGCCAATTTTACCAAACACCTTCACTGGAAGCTCCATGCCATATCATGTCGGTACCCATGAATCGGCAAGTATGTGTCCTGGAGCAAGTAGCAGCAAAGATCCGAGTGGTTTGTCGAAGTTGGACAAGTTACCGCATTGGTTGAAAGATGCTTTTAGTGTGCCCCCACCACCAATTCATCCTATAGCTGCACTGCACCCTGTGCTGTCTCCAGGCACAACAACTATGTCTCTGCACCTAAAATCAAGGAAGAAAGCACCAGGTAAAGGTAAGGGTAAGGATAGAAGGGGAAAATCTCATCAGGTAGCTGATGCATAATTAGGTAATTTTTATTGAGTCCAGCTCTGAAGAGGAGTGACATTAGTCAATTTTTTTTTTTTTTTTATGCTTTTTCTTGTTAGTGGTTTGTGCTAAAGACTGAAGAGGAGGGTTAAAGTGTGACAAATTAGTGTGGAACATTGGAGGGTTTAATTTCTTGACATTTTTAGACAGACAATGAGTTAATGTGTCTTGCTATTTTTGCTATTGGGCAGCAGTTATGTATTAAAAAAAAAAAAAGTTATGTATGTGACAATATTATCTGAAATTTGCAGTGTATGCATGGTACTTTATTTGTGAAGGTTCTTTCCATGATTCTGAGCTTTCTTAAGAAAGTTAACATTAACATGTCTAACTAGTTGGACTCGGCGATTATATGGTAGTCGTATGTCTTTTGCCAATTGTTGAATCTACGGATAACGAAAAGGTGGGCTTTTGCTGTCCAAAATAAATAAAGTATCTTCTTGAGGCCCAAAATCTTACTGTTGCAAGGAGCTCTATAGTTTATTTTTACAATATTGACACAAGTGATGACTGATGACAAGTTGTGAGAATCTTGTATTTCGGTCAAAAATAAATAGTACAGTTTTTCAGGAGGTTCATAATACTCATCTTAACAGTTTCTTGTAGGGCTTTATATTTCGTTAAAAGAAACTGTTATAGTATTTCAGAAACTCAGATGTCCAATAATTAAAGCTACCCTATTTTTGAGATTCTCATTTTCTCACATCCATGCCAGAAGGGAAAAAAAGAAGGAAAATAAAATACGCGAGCACAACATTGTCATATAAACGATCCATAAAAAATGAGAATCAAAGTTCATTTTTCAGATTCCATAGCTTAGTTCACTTTTAAAATTCAGAACAAAATGGGCTCCATAATACTAAATTAGGCTGCCTACATTACCAAAGCCTATTGAGCATTGTTGAGCCTTCCTATCAGCAATTGATAATCTGAACATGAAGAGAAATTTTGAAAATCAAAACCGGCAATCTGACCTAATCATAAGAGTTCATCACAATTCACAAAATGTGCCATTGGAATCTAATAAGCAGTCAAAAAACAGAAGGTATAAGATTTTATGAGCTATATGCCAATCGAAATGCACAAAAGTACGTATTTGGCTTCAGCCAAATACTTTGGCATGATCATTAATCAACCAAATTAAAAAGAAAATAACTAACAATATATGTTTCAGTACAATGCCAAGCTAAAATTATGGCTTATGTACCCAAGTTGATACTATTCGAGCTCTACTCAGGTTAATTAGTTCGAGGAGAAACCACATTAGGCAGAAGGGTAAATTTTCAATATATAATTAAATGTACCTTTCACCAACAACACAAAAAAATGAATCACACTGGACATAATTTGCAAAGATAACCTCATAGTATAAGTATCATATTTCACAGGAAAATAAAGAACAATTATAAAAATATTAACAATATTTATATTTTGAATAAATTGCAGTTAGAAAAAGCTTACTGAAACCACATAACCATGTATATTTGTTGCATTTTATGAAATAAAACATGTTATATCAAATTTGACAGTAACTATATATATATAGCTGTTTAATTATATTATTACACACTGAGTCACCCTGAAATGAAAATCACTTTCAGCACAAGAGCTGGAAGATCTATTTATGTTGTCTTTTCATCTTCCAAGCTGCATCTCTGAATCTTACTTTGCACCACTAATCTAAATTAATAGTTGCATATCACCCCAATACCTAGATAATTCCACCGATCGAATTAACTATTGAGTAGTTATATATAAGGGCAAAGGATAATGAAATAGAATATTTCTATAGACCAAACTTTGTACAAATCATATTGTATGATAGATTTGCTTGCGTAGTTTACAACAGTACAAAACTTGAGGAAATTAAGAGATCTATTCAATGTGACAAAGAAGAGCTAGAGTACCTTAAACGGACAATTTTATAGAATACCCTACATTTTGAAATCATCAAACAAAATGCCCTCCTTCTAAATTCTTTGCCAATATACCCTTGTGGGGCCCAACTATGCAGCCCATTTCCTTCCCTTCACTCTCCCTCTTGTTTACTTCTAATCCAAAATATTTTTATTACTCAATAGATCACTTAAATTATATTACCAAAGCAATTAAATAAATTATAACAAGAAAACAAATACATATATACAAATTTTGCGTGTCCAACAGAAAACAATTTATCGTTTTTTCCCTCTATATTATCAGTATATAAATTATTTTATTAGCATGCAGTTTTGTTCTCAATTTATATATTATTGCATTAGTATCTTAATAAAATTTGATGGCTTTTCATTAAATCATTAAAACAAAATATATCTTTCTTATTAAAATTTTCCCTCACATAAAATATTTGATTTGTCATTTCCCCTTCTAAAATAATTACAAGCTTATTATTTTTTTATTTTCTAAAACATAATTAAGATTAACATAAACATGGTAGACTTAGCTAATAATATGCCAAAAGAACATTCTTGTGAGAGGTTGAAAGTTGTTAATTTCTTTAAGTCTATTAAGTGTATTAACAATTTTTTTGTAACTTATTATATATTGCGTTGTCAAGTTTATGCACTTAATTTTGTGCTTTCTTTATGCTCACTTATTTATTTTAGAATTGAAATATATGATTTATTTGAATTTTTTGTGAGCAAATCGTATGGTCATCGAAAAGAAAAAAGGTTACCAAAATCTCCCAAAATTCCATGGAAATCGAAATATATTGGTCAAATTTTGATTTATTTTATTGGCACCGGTGATACATGAAGTGAATGTTATATATATATTTTAAATTAGATTATTTGACAAATAAGATGAGATTTCTTTGTATATACATGTTGATTAATACACATAAAGTTCATTGCTCCTTTTATATACTTGAAACATAAATGTATTAACCTATTAATTGCTGTATTGACCGGACATGTAAGTGCTTCTTTTAACCTTTTAATTGAGAAGTAAAAAGAAGGGAGAGTGAAGGTAAGGAAGTGGGGGTGTCTAGTTTGGTCCCACAAGGACATTTTGGCAAAGAATTTGAAAGAAGGGCATTTTGTTTGATGTTTTTAAAATGTAGGGCATTCTATAAAATTGTCCTACGTACCTTAAACTGGGAAAAATCCAGACCGGCCTTCCTACTACACACCAGGATTGAACCCCTTCACTTGCTCAGTTGCTCTTGCTGGGTAAACAAAAGACTGCTCTGAATGAATAATGTTCGTCCATGTCATAGTAATATTTATAGTTTGGTTTTATCCAAGAATCGAGAGATGGTTTTGTAAAGGCAGTCACTTGATTAATTTGATGAGAGGAATAAAGCTCTTCCATCTATGCTAGATTTTAAAATTAATCCACCTGCTGGGAATCGAATCTCCTGCCCCTCGGTGGGCAGGAAATTCCAGCCAACATTGGCTTTTAACCAATCAAGAAGTGATACTTGGCATTCTCATTGTTTCCAATTAATTGCTTGTTGATTGGTTAAAAGCCAATGTTGGCTGGAATTTCCTGCCCACCGGGGGGCAGGAGATTTGGTTCCATCAATTAGCTAACTCATCAATTCATATTAATTTAATAATGAACTTTACCAATTTAATCCCTAGAATCATCACATATCCTTGGGAGACCCCTCTTTATATATACATATACATATTTTATTAGGCTAGATATTAAAGTTCCCAATTTAATATCCCAAACATTAATTACGTGAGTTGATTCTGCTTCACTATGTTTTCCGTATTTTCCGAAATTGCATAATTTGATCAAATATATCTATAGTCATCCGTATTCTTAGAAGTTCATGTACTTTATTTAAGTTCCAATTATTCTTACATCAATAACCACGTCTAAAAAAAATCTAACATACTTTTGATTATTGGAAATCAGATGTCAAGTATATATATATATATATATATATATATCTTAATTTCTGAATTGGAAAATTCAAAATTCAGATATCACAGCCGATCTTTCCAGTTTTGGACCTTACAGACCGTAGGGGGGCCTTATGGGGGGACGTAAGGGGTGTCACAGGGGGTGTCTGACAGTCGTACAAGGCGAAATCAGGCCTTACGGACCGTAAGGCAACCCTTACGGTCCGTAAGCCTCAGCATTTTCAGCACTGCGCACTGAACAGTAATTTCAGCTTTCCGGCCAATCCGGGTGGAGTTTTTCGACATTCCAGGGCTCATTTTCTTCGTCTTTCTGAGACGGATCACATCCAATTATCTACATCTTCATAAATCATCTGAAAACAAGAGAAAATAGCAGAAGAAGAGAGGATATCCAAAAACTACGAGAGGAATAGCCAAATATGCAAAACTACAATGAATGGATGCAAAACTACAATGAATAGCATGCAATGCTCATGCTTTGGATCAGTTCCGAAAGTATTTCCCTAGGTAAAAGTGCATATATTTGTGTGCGATCATAGCTCTTCAAAGATCCGCTAAATTACAACCGTTAAAAAATACACAAAATTTTGATAAACCATCAAACGATATTCAAATTGATCAAAATTTGAAACACATCTCAAATTCAAGAGTTTCGAATTTGAGTTACATTACAGTTGACCAGTGTAAATTTCTCCATTCCAACCATACTTCCTGAATCAATTGTGCAAATTGCTTTTCCTTCTCTCTGAAAATACGAGTACATCTCTCTCTCCACACAATGAAGGTGGAGATGGCCAAAACTTCTTTATGTTTGGTGTCCTTATCAGAATCCAACAATACTTGCTGAATTTGTGTTACCAAGATTGTTGCCCATTGTGAATGATACGCGTGGAGTGTATAGGTTTTTACCCTAAATAATACAATCAATCGCAAGCGTACGATATTATGCAATATAGTCAGGATCGAATCCACAGGGACGGTACTAATTCTATAACAATTCTTTAAATCCTAAACTAATCCTAATGTGAATGTAACCGATTTTGGGGGGGTTTTGTTTGAAGTTGATTCCTAAACAATTATAAAGTGCAACAAAGTAAATAACAGTAAATTAAGACTCTAAACAGATGCTAAACAAGTGTTCCCAGGGTTTTCGGAATCAGTTTGCTGTTTGGATCAATTGCCTGCGGTCCGTACTTTCTAGGTACGGTTCGCAGGGAGTACAAATTCTGAGAAATAGGTATTCTGTCAGTTTCTTGCTATTACGGTCCGCACTCTGTCACAATACGGTCCACAAGGAATAAACAGAAGGCAGTTTTGGTTCAGTTCAGATAAGTTGATTAAAGTTATCAAATCCTAACTAACCAAATCAGTTGCAAAGATTATACAAAACCTAAGTATCGATTCCCTCTTATCCTAAGGATTATCTTCTAACCTAAGTTTAGTTCTTCTAACCTCTACAATTCTTTTAGTCAATTAGCAATTCAAAGAATTATCAATAAGTTCTCTAATTCTAAGCTCAATCTACTCTCAATCTAGGGTTGGTTTAACTCTCGTTAAAACCACAATTTCTCCTCTCGGGTACAATTGGACAACAAGTTGACTATCCAACTAGTGCAAGTATCAATTCTTGATCAAATGACGTTTTTACTTACCAACTAGATTTATGCCTAAGCCACAGGTTTATCAAACTAACAAGAAATAGTACACACGCACTCTCATGCAAATAACAATTCTTGATAAGATGATATTGTTGACCAACTAGATACGTACACAATTTACAGGTTCTTACCAACAAACAAGAAACAATTCAAGCACAGTTATGAATAAGCTCCAAGCAAATTGAGAATAACTTTAATGCATAAACGTGAAAATCAAGTATTCAATTAATCCATTCATACAAACATCATCTTAGACCCCAAGAACAAACGCGACTACTCACTACGAAACATGACTACAATAAATAGACAAAAGTAAGAGAAAAGAAAGCACTGAGTAAGCTTAGGAAGAGGTGGGTAACCGTCTCCTTCAATTCCAACGGCGTTGAGCTCCTTTCTTGACACGACTCTCAACTAAACTATGAACTAGACTAATCTCAACGCATGAGACCTAACATCTAACTCTATGACTTGACAAGATCAAGATACTATGAGATGATGATGGGAGCACCCCAATGGGTCTCTTATATAGGAGAAGATGTCTCAGTTTTAGGTGTTCAATCTTCTGGTTTCTTGGGGCGAAATTCAGGGAAAATCCCAAAAGGAGACCACCAAAATTAGCACGCGCTGGAAAATAGGTGTTCTGATCTGTTTTAAGCATGGTGCGATCCGCAAATAGGAAGGTACGGTCCGCAATTAGCATTCCAAAGAGAGCTTGGCCTTGAAATAGCCTGTCTGTCGCTTAAATTGGCTCTCTGCACGTTTTCTTGATTTAGATATGGCGGTTGTTCACCGAAATAGGTGGTTTTGATCTTGTAATTAGATGCTCCTTTGCCTATGTTTGCTCTTTTGCTCCAAATTTAGTCCAAATTGCTCCAAAAGCTCCGTTTACCTGAAAATAGGACCAAAACACAGAAGTAACTTGATTCTAGACAATCTTCTATTAAAATGCAAATGAACTTAGGATTTTAGGTACAAATATAGGTACAAGTCTGGTTAATATGCATATATGAAATAGGTGCATCAGTGAATCAGATTGGAAACTAAAACGATAGCCAACTTGTTGTAAACATGATTTAAAAAACGAACATTCATTGAATAGGTGCTCAACTGATTCCTCCGCCATTTTGCACAAAACACATCTACTTGGCAGTTGCCATCCTCTCTTCTTCAGATTCTCAACTGTTAAGATCTTATTTTGAATCATTAACCAATTAAAAATGGTCATTCTCGGTGGTATCTTGCAATTAGATGGAGATTGTTCTGTATTGATGGTCTGTTCTTTAATAATTGGTATACCGACTCGACTGAGAATGTCCCGGTTGCAGATAATTTCCAAGTAACTTTGTCTCTGTGGGTGGCATGACTTGAGCAAACTACATTAGTTTGTTAAAACAAACCCCAAGTCCATGAAACTGATCAAAATTGTCGTATACGTAATCCATTTGAATATTTAGAGAAATTGGCTAGTTTAGTTGATTTCACTATGAAGACAAAGTGTCAACACTCCAAGTTGTAAATTATCTGTCATTGGATCATAAAACCGTACAATTGAAATGAATGCATGCATCTACGTACGCTCAATATAATTAATTATGACTGCTGGTTTAATTATATGTCATTTGTTGAATCGGTACAATTGAATTGAATGGATGTATGTATGTACACACTCAAGTGTTCCTAAAATATTATTTTTCGTGGCATCTTCTAGATAAAAACACGTCAAGAAAATTGGCAACTTCTGTGATACACACTATGCATGAGGGAGAGAATATGAAAAATTTGTCTTGATCCACCGACTGGAGCTAGAAGAAATCAAATAAGCACAACATTAATTCTGGCCTACATATGTTAATCAATTGAGTCGGTTTTTATCCGTTGCCAAATTAATTAGTTTAAACATAGATTAAGCGATTGTCTAAAGTCCAAGCCATCCGTTATTGTGTATAAATAATGTAGCGAGGGAGGAAGGTGGAGGACTCTGGGGTTTGAAAAATTTGGATTCTTTTAAGGACCTAGTTTGTAATTAACCTAGATCTTTATTTTTTTGGATTTTTTTGTAGGCGCCTTTCGTGATTTCAATTACAAAATACTTACCCGAGTTATACAATTCATGGTAATTAAAATGACCCGAACTTTTAAATCGGTTCAAATTAGTTGGTGAAAAAAATTGGGTAATCACAATACTTTATGTGAAAGTTGTTTTTTCTTTTTTTTTTTTGTTAATAAAAAAAAATTTGGTAAATATCAATGAGCCAATTTACATATGTCCTTGTTTTAAGTTCAAAGAGGAATTCCTTGACAATGTCTATCTTGACAATAATGTCTTTGTTTTAGATTTTTTTTTTTTCAAAATATTTAGAAAAGTTCATTCAAGACTCATAATAGTGGAAATAAATAAGCATTTTCAATTGATTGCTCCCAACAATTAAAACAAATGCATGTGACGAATGATATTTCAAGTCTCAAAATAATTGTTTGATTGGTTACAGGATATTATATGTTCTAAAAGTGTAAATTCCCTGAGAGGTTTCTCAACTTTAGTCTTTGTCACAAATTAGTCATCCGACTTTGATTTGTCCCTACACAACGAGTAAACTTTTCATTTGTACCAATAAAGTCACTTTTCTAGGTTTATCATCGAAAATGTTAAGGGAATGTGATTATATTATGGGAAATTTTTATATTAATTTGCCACTACAAAACTCTCCGTTTGTAACTTTGCCACTCCAAATTTGGAATTACAAATTTTATCACTACAAACTTAAAAAAATTGCATTATTGCCATTAAAATTTTTGAATGACCGAATTGCCCACAATCTCTCACAACGTACCCCCCGGCAGCCCTCGCGGCCCCCCGGCAGCCCCCGGGGGCAAGGGGCTACCGTGTGGCGCTGGGGAGCTGCCGAGGGGCGCGAGGAGGCTGCCTTGGGGGGTTGTCGGGGGAGCTGCTGGGGGGCACGCTGTGAGAGATTGAGGGCAATTTGGTATTCAAAAATTTTAATGGTAATAATGCAATGTTATTAAGTTTGTAATGGCAAATTTGCATTTTCCAAGTTTGGAATGGCTAAGTTACAAATTGAGGGTTTTGGAGTGGCAAATATACAAATTTCCCTTATATTAATTAACCATAACTTATCACATTTGACAATTTAGGCAATTTTTTTTTTTGAGATATAGATGAGAGTCAATTCATTTAAATTTAAATGTCTATAAAAGACACTCCATCCAGATTTCGAACTCTCAGCCTTCCATACGGAGAGCATTGCCATTAAAAATGCTCTTTAAGTCATTCAACTTTAGTCTTTGTCACAATTCATATTGAGTTATTTTGAGATGCTAACCATGGATTTTCATCATATACAAATATCTTCTTTTTTTTTTTTTTCTCCATGTAACTCGCTAATGAAAACGATTAACATTTGAAAAATGATCTTTCAAATTGTTAATTGCGATGTACTTGATATATAATCACATTTTATCTGTCTTTTGGATAAAAAAACTAGAAGAGTGACTTATTTGGAACAAATGAATAAATTTAGTGACTATACTGGGAGAAAAATGGGATTTGGGTGACCAATTTGTGACAGAAAATTAATTTGAGTGTCTAATGAATTTTACCTTTTTTTTTTAAAACAAAATTATTTTGTAAGATCATATATAGGTGGATCAAACTACATTAGTTTGTTAAAACAAACCTATATAAATCCATGAAACTGATCAAAATGGTCGTACGTTATCCATTTGAATATTTAGAGAAATTGGCTAATTTAGTTGATTTCACTATATGAAGACAAAGTGCCAACACTCCAACTTGAACAATATTGATAGATTAATTTCCCAATTAAAAATAACAATATACCCACACTCAGACAATGTTGATTGAAGAAGCGTCAAAGAAAATTGATGAGAAAATGATATATTTAATTGGCAATTCAATTACACGTCATTTTCCTATAACAAAAAAGATCGGTCATTTGATCATGAATCGGTACAATTGAACTGAATGGATGTATGTATGTACACACTCAAGTGTGCTTAAAATATTATTTTTGGTGGCATCTTCTAGATAAAGACATGTCAAGAAAATTGGCAACTTCTCGGACACACACTACGCATGAGGGAGAGAATATGAAAAATTTGTTTTGATCCACCGACTGGAGCCAGAAGAAAATCAAATATATCAATGAAATAAGCACAACATTCTGGCCTACTGATGATATCAATTAAGTCGGTTTTTATCCGTTGCTAAATTAATTAATTAAACATAGATCAAGCGATTGTCTAAGACCAAGAGTAATACCTAGCGTCCTTAGATAAACCGTTCATAGGTTACATTCCAAAACATATTTGTTATATTTCGAAACGTATCTATTATATTTTGTACACATCTATGGATGTATGGATGGCTTTTCAAAGGACACAAGATGTTTCTCATTGCCTAAAGTCTAAGACATCCGTTATTGTGTGAACAATGTAGCGAGGGAGGAAGGTGGAGGACTCTGGGGTTTGAAAAATTCCAAAAAAAATAAAGAAAAAGGACCCGAGTTAAAAATTTGGGTCCTTTTAAGGACCGATTTTTTAATTAATCTTGATCATTATTTTTTTAGATATTTTTTTAGGTGCTCTCTCGCGATTTCAATTAGAAAATACATTTCTAAAACCGAGTTAAAATTCAGGTTAATTAAACTGACCTGAACATTTAATTGGGGTCAAATTAGTTGGTGAAAAAAATTGGGTAATCATTCTACTTTTCGTAGAAGTTGTTTTTCTTTTTCTCATAATAAAAAAATTGGTAAATATCAATGAGCCAATTTACATATGTCCTTGTTCTAAGTTTGAGAGGAATTCCTTGATAATTTCTATCTTGACAATAATGACAATAAGACATTTTAATAATTAAAAAAAATAAAAATGTTCAAAATAAGAAATAGATGTATTATTTAATATAGAGATTCATCGTGTCTCAAATTTTAATCAATTTGAATATTGTTTGATAGTTCATCATACTTAAAAGAGTTAATGATGGACAATTCAATAACAACTAAATTGAATGTTTTTAACAACATCAATCTACGTACAAGTTTAAAAAATATGTCTTTTGATGTGTTGGACTCCATACCCACACGAGGAGTTGCACGGATTACATGATTAATATATATAAATTTCACTTACAGTATTCATCTCCGGACAATGATCAACGCAAGCTTAAATAGACTTTGAGACTAATGCAACAGTACTGTCTACTGAAAGCAAATGTTGCCAAGATGATGGTAGGCAGATTGATCGTGAATGGGACGAGAAAATCGGGTGGATTAAAAAGATGAGGCTTAGAAAGGGAGTCCGTAGCGATCCAAAGTGGATCTCAGGACTCTGCAATATCAAGATCAAACAGTTTAGAGTTTTTTTTTTTTTGAAATAATCTCAGGTTTTTTTGAAATAATCTCAGCCATCCACAGTAAAATAATCTCAGCAATCATGATTTCAACGCCTTAGAAAGGATCGAGGGAATATGTGAAATAATCAGCTGTCCTACACAAATCAATCTTTCATATATATGTCTCAATTTCCGATTAAGAGAATTAGTTGAATGTTCGGGCAGAGCATATATATATATAAGATACGGCAAAATTTTGGGTAGTCAAAACTAAATGCACAACTACACAAGTTGGTTCGCAATTTTTGGTCAGATCGCACCAAGTTCCAAGCAGAATTATTAGCAAATAACGGTATATATGGATGGCTCTAGATAGAATGATACCGTCGAGAATATTATTAGAGGTACTAATATTTTGACTTGATGAAACTAAGTTTTAACCTTACATACTAATTATTTAATTTAATATCAATATAAATTGAATAATTATGCCAATCATAATTATTCAACTTAATGTATATTGTGCTTAAAATGAAAAAAAACAACTAATTATTTAATTTCACATAATAATTATGTATTGATCCTAGCGTCAACTTATACTCAGCATGTTAAGTTGATGTTAACATTACAACAAAAAAGATTGCTTACAACGCTAGCTACCTTTACAACTGCTATCCTTGACGGCCGTTGTGAATTGATTTGTACAGTAGTGGTCAATGGGTTTAACGACGGTTATTAAAAATGACTGCCGTAAAAGACATCAAAGTTACAACGGTTACAACTAAAACACTGTTGTAAAGATAGCAATAAAAATGGACTGAAAAGTTTTACTTTCTGCCGATTGACGATGGCACTGAAAGTAATGTGTTTTACTCATCCGTGGATTCTGAAAGCGTTTTTTTTTTTTTTTTTTTTTTTTCCTTTGGAGGAGATGCGTTTTTCCAAAAATCAGAATGACAAGGTGAAGAGGCATGTTTCAGTATCGCCTTTTTGTTTTGGAGAAAATAAGAATGCGTTCCTTCATTTTCCAGTTCCTAATTTTATTTTATTTTATTTTATTTTTTGAGGAACAACCCGTAGGTATTTGATTGAAACATAAAAATCAGGATTACAAACTACCAGGACCCTAGTCTTACATAAGAGGAAAAGGAAAAAAAGAAAACAGGGAGAAAAAACAGGAATTTGAAATTTAAACCAACTACATCTACCTAAGCATCGAAACATCTAAGCTACATCCTACATTCCAATTTAATGGATGTTAACAGCTTGAACCTACGCCCTGAAAATGTTCATTGCATAGTTCGTCTTGTATGTCGTATTGCCTCCAGTTCCTAACTAAATTTTGCTTGCAGTTTCTTGAAATCGTAGCCATCAATATTGTGGATATATTACCATGACGTGGCTTCATTTGGATGCAACCTTTTTCTTCCAAAATTATATAGTAACTGTAACGGCCCAAATTCTCTCAAAGGGCAATTAGAGCCGTCCGCCGCGCTTTTCAACGCAAAGCGTTAAAACAAGCAAGTCAACAATACAAATTTCATGCCACAATTAAATAATACATTTTTCAACATAACATTTTTTTTAATCAATATACAACAATTTAAAACAATACAGCGGAAGTCTTTAACATAAATACATAATTACTAAATAAAACTCTTGATAAGCAAAAATAAAATCTTCATTTATATGACAACTCAGCAATTTCTTCCTCACTTGCGAAAAAGGGCACAAAGGTGTACATGAGAAACCGAGTGTTTCCCAGTGCAAAAAAGGAATTTCCAAACGAATGTATAACAATCGAGATTGATTTCAAAGTGCATTTATTATTCAATTAAATGTCAATTTGAAGTCTGTCTATTTTGATAGTTTATATTCCTAAATGAAAGTCTTCCAGTTTCATTCAACTAGAGAAAATAATAGATTTCTAAAGTTGACTACTCTGTTTATGATAATTTAAAGGAATAAAACTGTAAAAATAAAAAAAAAAAAAGCTATTGACATCACGTGGTCTGTAAATAATTTCAGTTTGAATTTGAACCAGTAAATTCTTCAAATGCAATTAAGCTCACATGTGTTGCTAGATCCAAACATACTTAACGACCCGAGAGATTTTAAATACGGCGCACACATCTCAACACTTCAAATTTTAATGATTTTCTTAAATCAAATAGTACATATATATATATATATATATATATATATATATATAGCTAGTTTATTCACCCTGCAAGCCACTCCAAATTAATATTGACCGATTATTTAATTAGAGATCTACGATGCGTTTTGTAGGAGTTAATTAATTAATGCAAGCATATGTATGCAAGCTGTATGTGTGTGATTTTGCGTGCAACATGCATTGGTTATATCATGAAATATGAATATTAATTATCTCTAGCTACTAGTACTTACGGGAAATATTAATTAATATATATACTAATATGCTATGTAATATGAGAAAACTAAACTTATCATATTATTAATTAGATATTTAAAATACATTGTATATAAATACAAATGAAATTGGATCTATTGTATTTCATTGGTCATTTCCAATATCTTATTCTCCAATAGACATCCATGACATTAAATAGACAATCTTATTCTTTTGATAACTCATTTGATGTTCATGCTAATCTTGAGTGCTAATTAATTAGTATTTACTAGGACAATTTTTATATATAAAAAATAAAAAATCTTATTTTTAATTTTCGAAAATAGAACAACTTGTTTTGAAAAATAATAAATCCGGGTTCCCAGAACCCGGCCTTACTATTGGTAGGCCGGTTTCTGGGAAAACGGCCTACTATTGGCAGGCCGGTTCCTGGGAACCCGGCCTACCAAAAAATATTTTTTTTTGATATTTTTTTCAGATAGATCTCGTTGTTAGCTTTCCGTAGCCGCGAAGTTTGCTCCGATCAGAGTTTCCTATCAAAAGTTATGCCCGTTTGAATGTTGAGTGCCCGAAATATAGGATAAGATTCTGTGTAAAATTCAGAACGGAATTCAGAAATGTTTCCAATGAATAATATTATAAATAAATATTAAGTATCATAAATAATATTAGAAAAAAGTTATAAAGAAATAATTTAAATTTGTTGCATGATAATTATGCCCGTTTGAATGTTGAGTACCCAAAATTTAAGATACGACTCAGTATAAAATTCAGTACAAAATTTAGTACATGACTGTTATTTACACAATAAATTTTTAATAAATCCAAGAACTTTTTGGCCATTTCAAATAAAATAAAATTATTTCTTTATATCATTTTTCTAATATTATCTGTGATACTTAATATTTATTTATAATATTATTCATTGGAAACATTTCTGAATTCCGTTCTGAATTTTATACTGAATCTTATCCTATATATCGGGCACTCAACATTCACGATAGCAGTCACGTACTAAATGAGCAAACGGTTATTTATTTGACATGAGCAAAAAGTTATAGGATTTATTAAAAATTTATTGTGTAAATAACAGTCATGTATTAGATTTCGTACTGAATTTTATACTGTCGTATCTTAAATTTTGGGTACTCAACATTCAAACGGCCATAATTATCATACAATAAATTTAAATTATTTATTTATATCTTTTTTCTAATATTATTTGTGATACTTAATATTTATTTATAATATTAGTCATTGGAAACATTTCTGAATTCCGTTCTGAATTTTACACAGAATCTTATCCTATATTTCGGGCACTCAACATTCATATGGGCATAACTTTTGATAGGAAACTCCAATCGGAGCAAACTTCGCGGCTATGGAAAGCTAACAACGAGATCTATCTGAAAAAAATATCAAAAAAAAAAAAAATTCTTTTTTGGTAGGTCGGGTTCCCAGGAACCGGCCTGCCAACAGTAGGTCGGTTTCTGGAAAAATGGCCTCATAAAAGTAGGCCGGTTTCTGGGAACCCGGCCTGCCAACAGTAGGCCGGTTTCTGGGAAAATGGCCTCATAAAAGTAGGTCGTTTTTTCTAGAAACTGGCCTACCAACAGTAAGGCCGGGTTCTGGGAACCCAGATTTACTATTTTCAAAATAAGTTGTTTTATTTTCAAAAATTAAAAATAAGATTTTTTTTTATATATAAGAATTGTCCTATTTATTACTAGTTACCATTGGTTCGAGACATTTGTGAAACGATTGTTCTTTGAAAGTTTATTTAACTTTTAATTAATATGTCACAATCTAAATCCTTGATTTCAAGAACGAACTAACAATAAGATGATCTCAAGAACAAATGACTCCTCATCAATTGTATGAATAAACGTAAATTATTAGCTCATTACATTAATTCTAATGACATCTCTAACATCTTCGTATATAAATGTTAATGTAACCAAATTTTATAATTTTTAATATTTTGTAGTTATTTCTGTAGATAATTAGGAAATGACTTGATTTAAATATAATAGACCATTTAGAATATCTATGTAAAATATTATTAAAATTCTTAAATAAATAAAATTCGGCCGAGATCGATCAACGTTAATATATCAAGATTAAGATCACATTGAATTGTCTGAATCGACTATTAGAGCTTTAGTCTTTTTTTATTTAGTTAAAAAAAATGAAAGTCAAAATCTCTGCTGTCACACCGTGGACAAGTTGGCATGACCTGGCTAGTTCGCCCTCAGATCCGTATTCATCGGCTTATTTTTCATTTCTTTTTTCCCTTTCTATGTTTCCACTCTACTTCTCTTGAGTTTCTTATAAATAGGTATATAATTAAGTTCCATAGGTATATATCCCTTTGGCCTTTTGCACCAAATTACATTAATACCAGAACCAACCGAGTTACTAATTATCATGTGGAGTATACTTTTGACCTTTTGCACTACCTTTTGCAATCGAATTGCTCCTGGCTGCGCTGATGCACTCATTGTCGCACTAAGCAGCGTGCGGTCCTCAGGCACGTCTCGGGAGTCCTCAGGCAATCTAGGGTCCTCAGACAATCCGATGTTGGTACGTAAAACTCTTTTTTTTTCTTTCTTTTCAAATTTCACGCACCATCAAATGACACTCAAAAATTAACTAGTCCTCGCTTCATGAAATTTTACTAAATTTTGAATCCAACCCGATCGTAACGGTAACATGTTAAAAAACTTTATCACTCGGCCCACCCGAAACCCAACCCAATCCATTAATCTTTTGACATACAGGTTTTCACAGGTTACACGGGTTAAACAAGTTTATTTGGTTATAATTTTGATTAAGGAACAATTATATTTTTTCTCATCCCTTAATAGTATATTAATCTTGGACGTGTTTTGCCATAGTTTAATCTACAGTGCTTTCTACAGTAACTTTTTTTTTTTTTTGGGATCTTGGGCACATGAGCCAATGCGTGGAGAAAAACTTATAAGAGGAATAAGTTGTTTGCATCACTCACGACATTGCCATTTTATTAGGGATAAAGAGAACTAATAGCATATTTCCACCCTACTCCATTTGAATGAAAATTGAGATGTCCATTTGATTATTTTCAATTACATTCTCTTAATAAATATTTTTAAAATTATTTTGTAGAAACCCTTCATGCTTTATACCAAACATTGTGCCAAAAAAAATCATATTAATTATCATCAAAGAATTAATTAAGATATTCTTTATTTATAATTTTTTTAAGTTAAGTAGTAATTTCATTTTATTGCTTAATTGGAACATCTTATTTTTGGAGAGTTTGAGTTCCGCAACTTTGAATACTATACCTTGGAAAATCCTCATAATATTACCAAATATATCTTAGAAATCTGAGTTTTGAGTTAGCAAATCTTCAAAATATTTTTAGTTGATTTTTTTGTGAATCTTTCTTTTGTTAAATATATTTTGAGTTTAAGCAAATACTTTTGGAAGCTGGAGGACTCGCTTTGGTGCAAAGAATACATGTTGTACCCGTCTTGATTGTCTTGATAGTAGAGGCTTTTGTCTAACATTGATTTTATTCTTGAGTGTTCAAACGGATGATTACGAGGAATTAGATGTATTAACACGGTTTGATTTTACAGTCTTAAAAAAAATAATGGATTTGTTTAAAAAATATATCTATATGTAGAATTATTGACGTCAAGTTTAACTATTTAACAATTTAATGGTTCTTAATATTAACGAGTTGCAATCAAATTATTTTATTAACTATTAATACGATTTTCTTTAGTACTATTCATAAAACCTATTATTTTAACAATCAAAGAATTTCCAACAAACAAAATCTACTTCAATAAATATAACTTTACAAATGTCATTTTTAATTCTTGTATTGACTATATGTCAAATTCCGTAAAATTTGGTAGTCTTTAATAGAAATCTAAATTGTTCTTTTTATACTTCATTTCATTAGAAACTCAAATTACTTAGCATAAGTAAATCATATAGCTTAATATTTATAACCAAAGCAAAGCGAGGCTCTCTCTTCTAGTTTTTTTAATTTAAAATTGGATATGAATAAAAATTTTAACAATAAATTAATAGAGATATCTATAGCAACTTAATGATTTCCATAAATTTAATTGCGGCAACGGTATGAACAAAAAGGAACCCAAAAAAAAAAAAATTAGAACATAAACTTTGGCAGTGTGTTTTATGGTTGTCTCCAATGCTTTCAAGTTCTGACACATCATTATATACAAACTTTTTTTTTTCAAGGAAAACACAAATCAAGGAGTCGCAATAAAGATTAATGATTGTCTAGTGCCGATAATTGTAAGGTGATTAGCAATAAATACAGAGATTTTCAATTAAACGACATATATATTTTTTTTTGAATAAGCAAAATATTTCATTCACCTCCCCTTTCTTCGTGGAAGGAAACGATAGATTGTAGTATGGGTCCGGGTATAAACGGATTATTAAGAGCAAACCCGTAACCCAACCCAGAATACCGGGTTTGTCAAAATCTAGACCCGGACTCGACCTAGTAGAGCCTCAAACCGGTAAAAGACGGGTTGAGTCGGACGGGTCAGGCGGGTAACCGATTTTATGTACACACCAATAACTACTAAAGTTTTTTTTTTTTGAGAAAATACTAAAGATTTTTTTTTTTTTTTTTTTTGAGAAAATAGTAAAGATTTTTTTTTTTTTTTTTTTTGAGGAAATAATACTAAAGTTTTCTTTATGCTCATCTAGGAAGAAGAGACTACTCAAAAGGAGCATAATCCTGCTTCTGAACCGGCACACAATGACAGGCTCTTACCCAAACATCCTCCAGGCAGACGGGAGCGGGGACAAAAGCTAATTATAGATTGACAATAGCTGACATTAAGCAGTACAAGCCAAAATTTACTCCATACTCTTGATTTTAACTTTAGAACTTATAAAAACAACAACTAAAATATAGAAGTTGGTTTTTTTTTGCAACCATATTTTGATACTACTATATTATTTGCTCATTGGCCACCACATTAATTAGGATTTTCTCAATATAAATCACCTAATATATATATGCACCTATATACTAGGTACCCGGAAAGTAAACGGCCCCCCCAAAATCCCCTCTAGCAACGTCACTGGAGAGGACACACACTTGATACCTGCAAGATGACTCCAAATAACTCATTCTGAGAATCCGGAGCAGTGCAAATGGACGTATCTTAATAATGAGCCAAGGTAATTAATTAACATATTAGATGTTTGAGTTTTTACATTAATTTTTCATCATTATTTGTTACTTAATAGAACATGCCAACAACAAATTACTTGTTTGAACATTATAACTTATAAGACTAATTAACATGTCAGATGGGATGGCTGTATTGCTATATTATATGAGGAGGGATCAAATAACCATGTTTTTGGTGACCGATCGGTGACCGTGAAATTAAATCTTGAATAACTACATTTTAAATTCTTAAATAACAAAACTAATTGATAGAATATGTTGTATATATCATATTTTATGCGTATAAAAAAATTATATTATTTTGATTTTATTTACATGTGCATCAAGCATTAACAAAAATCAACGGTTTATGTTTTATGATTTTTTTTTCTCCTCTCTTGATGACTATCGAAACAATGTTAAAACTTTACCTTTTTTTATGTATATGTTATTAAGATAATATAGAATATATCTAACGGTTTAGATTTTTCAATTTATGCATAAATAAAAAAAATGGTCACCGTGGTCACCAATACCCATGGTTATTGGATCTCTCCTCATATTATATATGTCACAGGCCTATTTTGCGCCGCCCCACTAATTAATTATCCGAATCAACTGATAATTCATCACTTTTGGAATATTGTTAATGTAGCAAGAGACAATTCATTGCTTTCTTATTAATTTAATTTCTTATATGTGATGTTACCCCATTTACTTATTATGATAGAAGAAATTCACCATTATACTTAATTATGATAATTTACTGCAGTTTCTTTCTTGGAAAAAATATATATCGAAAAATTTTGTAAGAGTAAACTTAACATTAGCTAGTTTAAACTCACGGAGCCCTTTTCGTGAGCACAACTCCAAAAACATATTAAATCACATCCAAATTTTGATATGAATGGCTCAATAATTTTTTATATCAAAATCTTATGGGATACCAAAATTTTTTATTTTTGAAAGCTTTTAAGTATTTTTTTGAGAATTTCGAAAAGTGATACATAAAACTTGATTATTTTATTAATAATGTATCATCATTTTTAGAAAATCTCAAACAAATATTTTAAAATTTTCAAAAATGATAAAATTTGTATCTCGTAATATCAGATGTAAAGAATTTATCGAACCATATTAAATTGAAGTTTACAATTGATTTGATATATTTTTAGATACACTCACGTAAGGACTCATTAAGCTGAATATACTCGCATGTAATTATTATTAAAACATGCAATTTAATTAACTCATTTATCCTCTGATTTTCTTTTTCATTCTTTCTTTTTGTTTTTGAGGTAACAAGGTGAAAAACTTATTTTTAACATTGAACTTAGAATAAGTGTTTGGTGAAGAGTGAATTAATATTACATCTGGTACGAGCTACAAATTAATTGGTGTTTGGTTTTATTTTAATTAATAATTTGTTAATATTAAGGTTCTCGGGGGTGGAGGTGGCAGAGCTATTGTCGGTCCCGTCCCTTAACATAGAGGCCAAAATAAATTACACCAATTGGCCACTGGTGTCGGGTATGGAATATCATTTTTATCTCATCTTCAAAACAACAAAAGGGTGGAAAGATCTTGATTCTCTAATGGAGGTGACAGTTAAAAAAAACCAGCCGCAAAGCATGTACAGATTCCTAGTAGATTCAGCTATAGGCTCACGTAGTTTGAAAACTCTGTTGCCCTGGCAGAGGCCAGATGGATGGATGGAGTTGAGGCTGGGGAAGTTTTTCTGCGAAGACAATAATAAGGATCAAGAAGTGGCGGTCACCTTGAAGGGTGTGCAAAGAGGCAGGTTTGGCTTTGAAAAGGATTACAAGGGGCTTATTATCGCCGGTATTGAATTCCGTCCGGTAGATAAATTAAAGAAGCCTTTCAGATGAGATGGTTTCATCGTAAAGTCAATTTGATGTTATTTGTATTTCTATTCTATCGTGCTGTAACAATCCCTTAGTGTGTGTTTACATTTGTTTTTCTTTTTTTCTTTTTCAAAACAATTTAATTGCGGTATTGTTCGGTTCTCAACTACCCTTTAAAAACACTTTTATTTGATAGAGATTTTGTGTGAATGCGCGAGTACATAGTGTAAGTTATCATGTTTGTGTTCAAAAATGTAAGTTCCAATTTTTCTTGTCAATGGAAATTGTGGAATTTTTTGGGTTATATTCTGGCAGCAGCTGCCATTAGGAAAAGTTTGGATCAAGTAATTAATGTGGTGAACAATTTGTTTCAATTTATCTTCACGAAAGGTTTCGATCAAGTAAATTAAGTGAATTATCTCTTATCTAGAAAAATTGATCTCTATTAGCATTTTAGGTTGAACAACTAGTATATTATGTTGGATAATTAGTTTGTTTGATGAAGTCAAACTACATGGTATCTCAATGATATTACCATAACATTTTTCTTTTTTTTTTATTCAAAGTGTATCATTTTCCTTAATTTTATCCCTTTTGGTAGAATAATTGATATTTTGACAAATGGTTTTTATATTTTATATGTCCAAATTAATTCTAAATAAGCTCTCGTGAGACTCAAGTTTCAAGAAGCTATATTCTATTTTTTTAGGAGTTGATAACTGCACCCCTTAAGAATCTCCTTTAACTGCACCCCAATATAATTTGACATTTTTCATATAATAACAGCAAAATTGTTTATACTAACATGCAAAATCGTTTATATTAACCACTAATATTCTTTATACAAATAACTATATGTATCAAAGATGTGGAGCAATGGGGTGTTACCGGAGAAGGGGGTGGAGGTGTTGCCGGAGGGGGGCTTAGGTGCGGCCCAAGGCGGCGGTGATGGGCGGAGGTGTGGGTGGTGGTGATGGTGTGGTGGTATTAATGGTGGAAGAAAGAGGAATAAAGAAAGAACAATTGTGAGATGGAGGTGCCGTCGGAGGGTGGCGGAGGTGCGATCGGAAGGGGGGAGGAGGTGCGACCGAGGTGGGCGGAGGTCCGGCCGGCGAGGGTGGAGATGGGGCAGAGGTGGTGGGAAAGAAATCAATGGATGAAAGATGAAGAAAAGATGGAGAAATAAAGAACAATGGTGGGTACAAATAAGGGGTGTAGTTAAGGGAGGCACCTATAATTTCTCTCTGTTTTTTTTTTTGAAAATAAGTTAGGCTATGCACTACCCAACATCCTGAGAGCAGAGTGGGGACACCCGCAAGTGCACCATTAAATTGTGTACTCACATTTCTTACTGTTGGATTGCATTAGGCTATTGAGATTGTTACGGCTCGTGATTCCCATCACAACATTACCGAGGAGTAATAAGTAGAGTTGCCATGAGAGAGAATAAATATGACTTGGTTACTTATAAGCTAGATCGCATGAGGCATTGAGACCCTGTATGATGTGTTGCTTTTTCTTTCTTTCTTTCTTTTTTTTTTTTTAAATAGCGTTGTATCATATTTGATTTCATAATCAATATTACTATATATTTATTTTCCTTTAATTATAATATATTCAATTGTTTTTGTGTTGAAGCATCTATCTTTTAAAAAGATAAATCTGTTTCAACTTAATGATTATTTTTTTAATTTATGATCGATCGTCGCTAAAGCTATTAGAAATTAAGAAAAATTATATGTACTATTTTTCATTTGATCAAAGAGGCAAAGATATAATTTTTTGGCACCATATGCTAATCATTTTGATGAAAATTAATTGTATATTTTTTTCTTACTTTTTTTGGGCAAATGAGTTAGACTATTATATGTATTCATTTTGAAGAGAATGGTACTCATATTATACTTTGTCATGCCCAAAATATTGGTTTATATTTTCTATTAAATTCATCAAATAAAAATACTAGGGGATACAAAAATAAAATTTACTCTAATAATCTCACCTCAACTAATTAACTAAGTCGCTTATTTGTTCGTGTAGATGGTTTTGCACTAAGATTAACTAATCTTTTTTTTTTTAATATGGTGGGATCATAGAAGCAACACCTAGCAAAAAAATTTTATTTTTGGAGTTATTTAATTATTTATTTTATATATTTAAAATGACTCAAAAATATTAATAAATAATACATGTTTGTATATGAGTTTTAAAACACATGGAAAAAAAAAAAATACTTAAAAGGTTCCAAAATGAAAAAAATTTATATCGCAATTCTATATATGTATGGCCAATAATGCAATAATTAAGAAATGAAGTTTGTTAAACATTGAAATACTTTTTTGTTTCTGAGTACATACGCGCGTAATATCCATATCATATATAAAAAATATTTAGAAAAAAGTTATACCAAATCTAATGCGTGATCTAATTTAGTTTTTTTTTTTAATTAGTAAATATTGCATGAGTTCTAACATATCAGTTTGAGATGCAAAATAGAACATTCATAAATTAAATAAAGTGACGGTGTTAGTTTGTTATTTGAAATGATTGATTGTAAACAAGATTTAATGATAATCAATATCCGTACTCTTAATTTGTTAACGTGCAAAAAAAAAAAAAAAAATTAAGCATCATTGTAAATAACGTTACTAGGTTACATAAGATCTTAGTCCTTGTTATTATTCAAATTAATTTTACTCCGAAAAGCAGAAGCATTAAAAGCTTCTACAGTATTAAAGCAGATGCAGATCTCGAGTTAGGCCCAATCTTGATGCATTGTGTAATCGGACGAATAGAAATGTGAGTACACAATCTGATGGTACACTCATGGGTGTACCCACCCTGCACCCCAGCATCCCACTTATTTAGTATGGATGCTACACTATTACAGTGTCCTCGTCACCTGTAGTTGACATTTTTTTTTTGTCCGACCTTTAAAAAATTTTTAATACTATCCCTAGTTGCAAACAAATCTAACAATTATCCCTATTTGACAAGCGATCACAATCACAATTCATTCCTCCCGCAACGTTTAGAGAAGAGATGTTTTTTAAAACTTGTAAAATTGATGACAATATGGAACGTGGCCGCCACGTCTGGCCGTAACGTTTGAACGCAGTGTTTAGATATTTTAAAGTGATACTTTGAAAGTGATAATATGAAGCCGTAGTACTGGCTAATTTGTATTATTAATAGTACCACAGCCTCACTCTTAGTTAAATTTGAAAGATGTTTTTAGTGTGCCCGCACCACCACCTCATCTCATCCTATAGCTGCACACCCTGTGCTGTCTCTAGGCACAACAGCTATGTCTCTGCACCTGAAATCAAGAAGGGATGCACCAGGGAAGGCTAAGGCTAGAAGGGGAAGTTCTCATCAGGCAGCTGATACTTAGGTAATTTGTATTGAGTCCTGCTCAGAAGAGGAGTGAGATTAGTCAATTTTTTTTTTTTTATTTTTTTATTTTTTATTATTATTTTTTTTATGCTTTTCTTGTTAGTGGTTTGTGCTAAAGACTGGAGAGGAGGGATAAGTGTGACAAATTAATGTGGAACATTGAAGGGTTTTCTTGACATTTTTAGACGAGTAATACCTAGCGTCCATAGAATATCTTTCCATAGTGTTCATAGGTTACATAATCAGATCTATCTGTTACGAAATCGGATGTATTTGTTACATTCTAAGTGTGTGTATAGACGTATGGATGCATTTTCAATAAACAAAAGATGTTTCTCTTTTTAGACAGACAATGGGTTAATGTGTCTTGCCATTTTTGCTGTTAGGCAGCAATATTTGTTTGGAGTGCTTATCCCATGACTTACTGCATTGTGCAGTTCACAACATCAGCTGCTGGATCATCTTGAGATCCGCTCTGGCCCGAATCTTGAGACAATCCAACGGCTGACATTGTGAACTGCATAATGCAGTACAGCAGGGATTATGAATTCATTTGTATGTGACAAAATTTCATTTGTATGCGACAAAATTATCTGAAATTAGCAGTATATGGTACTTTATTATTTATGAAGGTTCTTTACTTCTTTCCATGATTCTGGGCTTTCTTAAGAAAGGTAACATGTCTCTCTTTCTTTTGCCAATTTTTTAAAGAGGAGGGATCCATTGACAATGGATAACTTGACAATCCTGACAATCCCACTTTTTAAAAATTTATAAAAAATCATAAAAAATCTTAAAAATAGAAAAAAAGTTCACGGGAGTATTGCTTAACTTATAGATTGATTATATATATCCGATTATATTCAATTTAAACAACGTTTGATAGCTCTTTAAATATCCGTTAAATTATAACCGTTGAAAAGTGCACAAAATTTTGATAAGTCATTAAACGATATTCAAATTGATTGAAATTTAAAACACTATCAATCTATAAGTCAAGTAATACATCTATAAATCATTTTTCATTTTTAAGATTTTTTATGATTTTTTATAAATTTTTTAAAAAAGGCATTATCAAGATTGTCAAGTTATCCATTGTCAATGGATCCCTCCTCTTTTACTGCGGGTAAAAAATGAAGTAGCTTGAGGCCCAAAATTGTATTGTAGCAAAAGAGTTCTTCTATGCTTTATTTTTAGAGGAACATCTTGTATTCGAGCTTACATTTTTTAGATATATATATTTTTTGGGTTAGACTAACAATCCCCCATAAAAAATCCTCCAATTTCATTCCCCCTAATCAGAGCGCGCCACCTGTCAAAAACGTATTGACCGGTCAAAACTAAAAATGCGTCGCTACCAAACCCCTGTCGCTCTGCATCACGCGTAGCGCAGTGGCTCCGCACATCACTACGAGTGTTTATATTTCAAAACCAGGTGATTGTATATTAAAACTAGGTATTTATATTTCACATCCAGGTGTTTTGTCTCCCCGTTATTAATATTTCAAAGTCGGGTGGTTATATTTCAAAACCATATATTTATATTTCACATCTATGTGTTTTATCTCTCGGTGTTAATATTTCAAACCCAGGTGATTATGTTTCAAAACCAAGTGTTTATATTTCACACTCAGGTATTAATCTCAAAAGTCACATGTTTATATTTGAAAGTCAGATGGTTACATTTCAAATCTGAGTGTTTATATTTCAAAGTCAGGTGTTTATATAAAGTCAAGTGTTTTTATTTCCAAACCAGGTGTTTAAATCAAATCTAAGTGTTTATATTTTGAAATCAGATAGTTATGTTTCAAACGTAGGTGTTTATATTTTTGATACCGAGTAATTATATTTTGAAAACATGGAAAGGAAGTTAGCAAAACTATTATATATATTCTACCAAAATTATAATTGAACACTACAATCACTAATATAAACACTCATTGACATTCATATCTTTTACGCTGCAAACAAACTTGACACTGGCATCAAATGCAAAGTACATATAAATGGAGCAATCACATGCCAAGAGAGGGAAGGAACAGGGAACAGGAAAAAATTAATGGAGCGACTGAACACGACCAAGTTCTGCATGATAACGCCTCCTTGATCCATGACCTAGCTAACCACTCAAGGGAAGTTGGTCGCTCTACCAACGCTATCAAATACGAGGACTGTCAAAGAAGAGCCCCATTGCGGGGTGAGCAAATTGGCTCCGACTAAGAGCTGCTAAGCTAACTCTCTACGCTGATGGACATTATTGTTTTCACTTTCAGTGGGAAATGGGAAGGAAGAAGGGAGGGAGGAGAGGATGTTTTCACTTTTAGTGGGAAAGCGAAGGAAGAAGGAGGGAGGAGAGGATGTTTTCACTTTTAGTGGAAAAGGGAAGGAAGAAGGAGGGAGGAGAGGAGGGAGGAAGGAAAGAGGGAGAGCAATTTTGTCTCAAAGTCCAAAATGGTAAGAGAGTTATGATAATGGGTTTGGATATTGTAAACTAAATGGGTTTCAACCCGGGGATAGAATTGGGGGATGAGAGATCGGGGTAATAAGATTTTTACATTTTTTTTAATGCGGCAGTGCCGCCGATCAAATATAAATAGTAAAGTTTTCAGGAGGTTCATGATTATTAGTATCAAAATTTATCTTAATGTTTTTTTTTTCACAAAGTGAAATTTCAGACAAGCTTTGAAAGAAGAAACACTTATTGTAAAAGAACTATATATATCAATGAATCTTGATTCTCCGACCAAGAAATTTACAGCAAAAACGACCTAGGAGGCTAGGACATGATTTTTCCTCCTCTACTTTACCTACTACTAGAGGTGGAACTCGGGCTTCGCCCCGAAATATGATAACAAATAAATAATAAAGTTTATAAATTAAAAATATTTATTTTAAAAAATTGAACATAATTTTAAAATTTTTGATGTGAATAATAATGATGATGATAATAATGTAATAATTTATAAATAATAGCACATAAATGTTGGATCACTTTAATGATTAAATTTTGTCATAGATATATCCTATCATCTTATTATATGGCGAGATAGAATACATATAAACCATTGGATCAAAGTAGATGAATAGATTTAAACAAAATAAATGGTTAATAATATTGATGATGTGGCATAGTTGAGGTGTTTGGAGAGTTACCCATCTTTTTAGTTTATAGATCAATAGTTGCATATCACCAATACCTAGATAATTCCACCGACTTAACTATTGAGTAGTAGTTATGAGGGCAAAGGATAATGAAATAGAATATTTCTTTAGACCAAACTTTGCTACACTGAATAACTACGTACCCTGATCAATTGCTAAATGTTGCACTAATGAATGTCATAGTAATATTTATAGTTTGGTTTTATCCAAGAACCGAGAGTTAGGTTAGTAAAGGCAGTCAATTGATTTGATGAGAGGAACAAAGCTCTGCCATCTATGCAAGATTTCAAAATTTTATCCACCTGCTGCATCCAAAATCCCAGACGAAAACTTCACAAAGCAGCATAAAAAGCAGTTCATTCTAGAAGAAAAAAAAATAAAAAAGGACTTTAATCACTTTTACAGTAGGAGCCGGTGGCTGGTTGGGATGACTGGTCAGCAGGAGCCGGTGGCTGGTCAGCAAGAGTAGCAGGGCAGTCAGCAGGATCCACCGGCTGGGACAGCTGGCCAGCGGGACATGGAGACACACCAGCAGGAGGTGGCGACACATCAACGGGAGGAGCCGGACCGTCCACTGGATCATCTTCGTACCCACAGTTTCCACAGTATATGCTTGATCAGTGGACACAGATGTGCACACGAGTGCAGGAGATTCATGCGATGCATTCTGACACCCTGACATTGGTTCGCCACATGCAGTTGGTCCAGTCTGGACAATCTCGGCGTCTCGAGGACCTACAGACGGGCCGCACTCGCGACAGCACTCGGATCTCAGAGATTTATGAGCGGCAGGATCGCATCATGCAAGAGCAGCGACGGTTCCGCCAGCGGCAGGATCAGATGCACGACATCATCGCTGCCCTGCAAGCAGCCCAGTTTGGGGAGGGTACCAGCAGAGGTCCCGCTAGAGCCGGCGAAGACGACACCGCACCGTGATTTGCTCAGGTTGTATCTTTCCTCTTTCCTCTTTATCTTCATATCTCGGATTTGTTGCACTGAGGACAGTGCTTTGGTTAGCTTGGGGAGGGGGGGGGGAATACAAATCTGAGTTTTAGGATATTTCTTTTTCTTTTTCTTTTTCTTTCTTTTTCATTTTTCATGCTTGCATTTTGAAGAAGATTTTGGGGAAATATTAAATTCAAGGGCATATGTGCACTTTTGACGATTGAATTGTGAAAAATTGTGCTTGATAACTTTATGAGACTTGTGTTTGGGAAGAGAATCTTGTTCTGTAGTGACTAGTTCCATGATAAAGTAGGCACTAATTGGAAAAAGTAGCAAACCGAAAGTCTGATTGAGGACGAAGAGTAATTTCTCGGTTGTGGTACCCATGTGAGTATGGTTTGGGAAATGTGGAAAGTCATAGCCTGAAATGTCTTAAAAACCATTTTCTAAAAGGGGGGTTGGAGTCGCGATCAGATAGGACGTATGCACTTTTATTTTTCCTATCAGTCTGATTCGGGCTTCACTCTCTCTCACAAAATAAAAAAAAATAAAAAAAATAAAAAAAATAGTCTTTCTTTCTAATAAAAGTATTTCATGGTCTATGGATTTGATTGGTTGAGAAAGTTACTCACTGTGGGGCCAACATAACCAAGATACCAACTTTCTAGTTCGAAAGACGTAAGGTCCAAAAAAGTACGATAGTCCAACTTGCAATTCAGGTTGCGTTTCATGGAACAAGAGTCGCTTGTCTTGATTTTCTGTGCCTTAGCCGAGTTTTGTGAAATTATCATGCACACTTATTTACAATTCGACATTCAAACTTGCCCACGTGTTCTCGGTTTAGCATTCCCCCAAAGTTTTTCTTTGCATTTAGGTCACTTAGGGATTTAGGTCTAGGTACGGTTTGTTCCTTAGGTTCTAGGTTTTGCTTGAGGACAAGCAAGACTTTGAGTTTGGGGAGATTTGATGCACCGCATTCATATATGAATTTTGCCAGACTTGTACCTTGTTTTCGACCTGAAATCCCGAGTTCAATTGCATTTTAGTGTTAGAATTCTTAGATTCCAGTTACTTGTTCAATTCTGTCCATGTTTCAGGTAAATTGGGCTTTTGGAGCCACTTGGACACGATTTGGAGCCTTCAAGAGCAAGTCTGCACTGGAACCCACTTCCTGCGGGCCGCAAGACCGACTTCTTGCGGGCCACAAGACTCGCGGCAGCGCTGTTTCTGTTCTGCCACCTTTTTGGCTATTTAAACCATCCTTTTGGACGGTTTTGGTATCTTACTTTGTCTCTTCTTCACCCTAGCCGCCAAGAGAGTCTAAGGAGGCGTTTTTGGAGTCGATCTTCACCATCTTTCGAGGAGATTTCGAGAGGACTTCTTGGAGACGTTGAAGATTGAAGCCACGCTAGTTCTTCTTCGGTTCTTTAGTATCATGAACTTCTTCTTTGTTTTGCTTTCTTTGTTTTCCCTCGCCATGAGCGAGTAGTATTTTAGTTCTTAGGGTAGATGATGAAGTTTGTGTTGATGGATTGACTTCTTATTGTGAGACTTACGTTATTTTCATGTTACTTGTGATTTTCATGATTATGTGTATTTGACTTGACTTGTTAATGTGGTAGACCTGTAGATTGCGAGCAAAATCTAGTTGGTTAATAGAGTATCATGCTTGTTGTATGGTAAACCTATAGATTAGGCACAAAGTTTAGTTGGTCAATAGAGTATCACATTTGCAAGAATTGTTATTTACACTATTTGGATTGATAACTTGTTGTCCAAGAGTAACCGAACGGTCAAATTGCGGTTCTTACGAAAGTTGAACCGAATCCTAGATATAAAAGTAACTTGAACGTAGATTTAGAAATAGATCCACGAATTCCTGTTGAACTGATATTGTTAGAAGAACCAAAATACGAAAGTTGAGGACTTGTACTGTCGCTGGTTTGATTTGGAATTGATAATGTGAGTCGAACACTGAACCGGAACCAGAACTGCTCTCTGTCAGATTTCCTGCAGACCGCAAGAGACACCCTGCGGCCCGCAAGCATTTGCAGAAAGTGTAAGACATAAATTGCAAAACTGTTTGCAATTCACAGGAATTATTCTGTGGGCAACAGGCAGTTTTGGAATCTCTAACCAAACCCTGCGACCCGCAAGAGACCTTCCTGCGGGCCGCAAGAAGTTAATCCAGAGACCAAACAGATTCAGATAACCCTGAGGACGCCTTTTAATTACCTGTTTCCGAAATCTTACTTGCTGTTTACTGCTTTTTGCACTTTGAACTGTTGAAACCGCTCTTTCAGAACCCCCCCCACTTTTATTCGCTTAGGATTTGAATTGTGAGTAGAGTCCGGTTTAGAATTAATTCCCGTCCTTGTGGTTCGACCTCGACTGTACTACACGAGATCGTACGCTTGCGATCGAGTGTTTGCTTCGAGTTACAAATTTAAAAGCCTATATCTTTTGGGACATCAAGCTTTTTGGCGCCGTTGCCGGGGACGGCGACATTAGTTTTAAACCTTACTTTATTTTCTTTTCGAATTCTGATTTTTCTTATTCTTTTCTCTCTTTTTCTGTTTCAAGTGACGGGCACTGGCACAATACCCTCCCTTTGGTGACTATTTTCTCAGAAGCGGACGTAGGAGCCCGAAATTCTATCTGCTGCCAGCGAGGGTCAGCCCAGACTCATCTGACTCAGAAACCGCCTCGTCATCTGGTATGGGTGACAACGTCTTGGAGCGGGAGCAGCTCAGGCTGCAGGCCGCAGAAGTAGAAATGCAGAGGCAAGCTGCTGAAGCGGCACGGCGAGAGCTTGAGGAAGAAGTCCGCCAACTCCGGCGGGAGGCAGAAGCCGAGTGACAGCGAAGGCAAGCAGAGCCGCAGACACTCCGAGACTACCACAGTCCCAGGGTCGACGACTCAGAAGGTCCCATCGTTCTCCCGGAGTTGCAAGGAGACCCCCCCAACTTTGGTTCGGGTGCAGTTACACTCGTCCAGCAGAACTGCTTCCACGGGCTGGAGTCCGAGAACCCTCATGACCATCTTAACAGCTTCTACCAAGACTGCCGGACCGTGAAGCACCTCGCTACGATGCCAGACTACGTCAAGCTAGCCCTGTTCCCTTTCTCTCTTTAGGACAAAGCGAAATTCTGGTTCAACTCTCTCCCTAAAGGCTCAATTGGTACCTGGGCTGAAATGTCTGCTCAATTTTTACAGAAATTTCAACCTGTTAGGAGAACTGCCAAGGTTCGGGCTGAAATTTTCTCATTTAAACAAGGGTATGATGAGTCTCTGGGCGAGGCATGGGATAGGTTTAACCGGTTATGTCTGTCTTGCCCTCACCATAATTTCTCTGATTGGATGCTTGTTGATGCTATTTATGAGGGACTGCTGCGCAAAATCGCGCTTTGGTGGATTATAGTGCAGTTGCGATCCTAGAGCTTATCGAGAAGGCAGCCTACCAGCAGCAGTGGTTCAACCGGGAGTCCAGCAGAGGATCGAAAGGGCGGTACGAGGTGGATTAACTCGCCCTCATACAAGCAAAGCTAGAAGCCCTGCAGCTTCGTATGGACAAGCAAGCAGACCAGCAGAAGGCATTCGCCAAGGCGGTACAGGTTGAACCTTGCACACTTTGCGGGGAGGACTCTCACGATTACGACCACTGCCCGCTGCGTCAACCTGAGGGGGAGGAAGAGCACGTACACTCTCTCAACAACGAGCCCTCTTTCTTCCCCAGACCCCCGTTCTCGCGATCATACTCCAGTGACCCAGTAGACTGCCAAAGCTGGAGAGAAAAACAAGACCGTCCCAACTTCGATACCAACAATTACAACCCTCCTCAGAAATTCCGAAACCAAGGGCAAGGAAGTGGAAACCAAAATTTCTACAACAATGCTCACTTCCAAAACTAGAACAGAAACGCTCAGCCGAGCAACACCTACCGCCAACCGTATGTGCCTCCCCACCAAGTGCCCAAGCCTGGCGAACCTGCTGTGCCTGCCGTGGTCAACAATTTCATGCACGAGCAGGGTAAGATGAACCAGATGATATTCGAGCAGATGCAGGCCCTTAATGAGAAACTAGCAAGGATGTCGGGAGGAGAAGTAGGCGCAGCGTCGAGTTCCGGGACCGCAGCCTCACTGCCGAGTCAGCCAGTGAACCTTAATGGCGAAGTGAAGGCCATTCACATGCTTAGGAGTGGCACGCAGTATGCTGATCCGCCCATGCCGGAAGAGGAGGACCAGGCTGTTACAAAACCAGCAGCCGCCAAATCCCAGCCAGAACCAGCGAAAACCCCTCCTGTTGCTGATTTCTGCGGCCCGCAAGATCCTCCCAGTAGCCAGCCAAATCTTTGGCAGGCGCAAACAGACCCTCTGCCACCTAATCCCAACCTCGTAGTCCCCTCTCATGGACTGCAGAAGGTGGTAACTGAGGGGCAAGCGAATCAGAACCCCATGCCTGCCGTGTCAGTCTTGCCAGCGAAGGACAAGGGTACAGCGACAACAGCCCCGCCGCCATACCAATCACAGGTCCCATTCCCACAAAGGCTCGCTAAGAACCGTTTAGATGAGCAATTCTCTAAATTTATGGAGGTCCTCAAGCAGCTGACTATCTCCATCCCCTTCACTGATGCGCTCGCACAAATGCCGTCTTACGCAAAATTCTTGAAGGACATCTTGTCCAACAAGCGGAGCTTAAAGGACTGTAGCAGCGTGGTGGTGAGTCGGGAGCTTCCACCTAAGCTGGGAGATCCGGGAAAGTTTACCATCCCTTGCACCATCGGGAAGGCAACCATCAAAAGGGCGTTATGCGACTTGGGCGCCAGTGTGAGCCTCATGCCTCATACTGTTTTTCAGAGGATCGGAGTAGGGGAGCTCAGACCCACCCGCATGACCCTGCAGCTAGCAGACGCCTCCACTCGCTTACCGCTGGGGATAGTTGAGGATGTACCGGTACAGGTAGGCAAGTTCTTTGTGCCCGGTGATTTTGTAGTGATGGATATGGAGGAGGATAAGGATGTGCCGATCATCCTTGGTCGACCTTTTCTGCGGACAGCCCGGACTGTTTTCGATACGTACGAGGGTACCCTCACCATGAACATTGGCGGCGAGAAGGTACAATTCCAGGTTGCACAAGCAATGAAATATCCCGATTTTTCGGAGGATATCATTGATGAGCTCGTTTGGGAGGCGCAGGAGGATCAGCTGGAAGAGCATCAGATCGCACTCGGGTATCATCTTGACTTTCTTTCCTCCCTGCAAAATGAATTAGGTTCTATTGATGAGGTGTCTGAGGAGGATGAAGGTCCGCTTGGGGGTACTGCCTGCGGTCTGCAGGGCATACCCCGCGATCCCACAGATGATGAGGAACCGCTACTCACCAGAGTCAAACCAGTTCTCTCGCTCTCCCAGTCTGCAGGTGACAGTTCTTGCGGCCCGCAGGAAGACGGACCAGAGGCGAAAATCGACAAGTCACCACCATTAGACGCACCAAGTAAGGTAGATTTGAAACCATTGCCCGACAGCCTCAGGTATGAATTCCTTGACTCCGACAAAACTTTTCCATTCATTGTTGGCGCTCAATTGAGTTTTGATGAGACTTCGAAGCTTTTAGAAAAGTTGCGCATTCACAGGGGTGCCTTAGGGTATTCCATTAAAGATATCAAGGGACTCAGTCCTGCAATATGTGCCCATCAGATACATCTCGAGGAAGACCACAAACCTTCCGTACAGCATCAAAGGAGACTAAACCCCATGCTTCAAGGGGTAGTGAAAAAGGAGATTCTTAAATTACTTGATGCTAACATCATTTTTCCTATTTCAGATAGCAAGTGGGTGAGCCCAGTGCACGTGGTCCCGAAAAAGGGAGGGCACACTGTTGTCATCAACGACAAAGGCGAGAAGGTCCAGATGCGACCCACCACCGGATGGAGGATGTGCATCGATTACCGCAAGCTGAATGCTACGACCCACAAGGATCACTTCCCGCTGCCTTTCGTGGACCAGATGTTGGAGCGCCTTGCTAAACATTCCCACTTCTGCTACCTTGACGGGTACTCAGGCTTCTTTCAGGTACCCATCCTCCCTCAGGATATGGAGAAGATGACATTCACTTGCCCTTATGGTACCTTCGCTTACCGAAGAATGCCGTTCGGTTTGTGCAATGCGCCTGCTACATTCCAGAGGGAGATGATGGGCATTTTCTCTCCTTACATTGAGAAAGAAGTCGAGATTTTTATGGATGATTTTTCTGTTGTTGGAACTTATTTCGATGACTATTTGGTAAATTTGTGTAAGATCTTACAGAGGTGTGAGGAAACCAATCTGGTCCTCAATTGGGAGAAGTGCCACTTCATGGTGCAAGAGGGGATTGTGCTCGGTCACAGAGTCACAAGCAAGGGCATCGAGGTGGACAAAGCAAAAATTGAAGTGATCGAACAAATGTGCACGCCCACCACAGTCAAAGACGTGCGCAGCTTTCTCGGACACTGCGGATTCTACTGTCAATTCATCAGGGACTTCGCTCAGATCACCAAACCCTTGACCAACTTGCTGGTAAAAGACTCTGATTTTGTTTTTACTGACGAGTGTGTTCAGTCTTTTCTCAGGTTGAAGGAAGCCCTCGTCTCTGCCCCGATCCTACAGCCTCTTGACTGGTCTCAATCTTTTGAGATCATGTGCGACGCCAATGACTATGCCGTGGGCGCGGTTTTGGGGCAACGTAAGGACAACAAGCCCGTAGCCATCTGCTACGCCAGCAAGGTCCTCGACTCTGCGCAGATTAATTACACCACAACTGAGAAAGAGCTGCTAGCCGCAGTGTTTGCGCTGGAGAAGTTTCGCTCTTACCTGGTCGGCTCTCAGATAATCATCTACACCGACCATGCAGCGCTCAGGTATCTTCTTTCCAAAAAGGATGCGAAACCACGTCTTATTCGTTGGATACTTCTTCTGCAGGAATTCGACATTGAGATTCGGGACAAGAAATGATCGGAAAACTCAGTTGCAGATCACTTGTCTCGCTTGCATTGGGAAGGGGAGGAGCAGAGCAACATTCCGATTTTGACTCAATTCCAGGGGAACAGCTCTACGCCCTTGGAACACGCACAAACCGCCACCCACAGGCCATATCCGCGCAAATCAACAATCTGCCAGCATCCTGCGGGACGCAGGGCCGTTTCTTGCGGGATGCAGGAGGCACTCAGCAGTTTCCATGGTACGCAGATTTCGCCAACTTCCTCGTAGCAGGCCTCCTGCCTGCTGAGATGACCTCTCAGCAGAGGAAGAAGTTCAGGGCTGACGTTAAGTTCTACCTTTGGGAGGAGCCTTTTCTCTTTAAGGTAGGTATTGACGGTATCTATCGTCGATGCGTGCCGCAGGAGGAGGTACATTCTATACTCTCTCATTGTCATTCTTCTGCTTATGGAGGCCATGCCTCCTCATCTAAAACTGCTGCCAAGGTTTTGCAAGCAAGTTTCTTTTGGCCAACAATCTTCAAAGATGCACATGCCTTTGTGCAATCATGCGACCAGTGCCAGCGGACGGGCAACATCTCAAGGCGTAGCGAGATGCCACAGCAGCCTATCTTGGAGGTCGAGATTTTCGACGTATGGAGCATCGACTTCATGGGGCCATTCCCTTCCTCAAAGGGGTTTGAATACATTCTCGTGGCAGTGGACTACATGTCTAAATGGGTGGAGGCGCTCGCTTGTGTAAAGGCAGATGCGAATTCAGTTAAGCGCCTCTTCAATGATGTGATCTTCCCTCGTTTTGGGGTGCCTCGTGCCGTGATTAGTGATGGCGGCAAGCACTTCATCAACCGTCAGTTTGAGCAGCTTTTGAGCAGACACGGGGTGACTCACAAAGTCTCCACCTCCTACCATCCTTAGACTAACGGGCAAGTCGAAGTTTCTAACCGGGAGATCAAAATCATTCTTGAGAAAAACCGTGGCGAGATCACGAAAAGACTGGGCTTTCAAGCTCAACGACGCACTTTGGGCGTACCGCACGGCTTTCAAGACCCTGATCTGCATGAGCCCATTCAAGCTGGTTTATGGCGAACCTTGCCATTTGCCGGTTGAGATCGAGCATAAAGCGTTTTGGGCCACGCGCACCATCAACATGGACCTGCAAGCAGCAAGCGAGAAGCGCATCCTTGACTTGCATGAGTTGGAGGAAACACGGCTTCACGCCTATGATAATGCCCGGATGTACAAAAAGCGCACCAAAAGGGTGCATGACAACCGCATCACGCGTCGCGACTTCAAGGAAGGAGACCTCGTTCTTCTCTTTAACTCGCGCTTGAGACTCTTTCCGAGTAAGCTGAAGTCCAGATGGTCGGGACCTTTCATCATCAAGAAGGTTTATCCATTCGGCGCAGTAGACATTGCTGGCAAGGATGGCGTCGCATTTAAGGTGAACGGTCAACGACTCAAGGTGTACGTAGCCGATCAGCAGAAGGAGGAACGCCTATCCCTGCACCTGACCGATCCCCCACCAACAAAAACGTAGATGCATTATGGTCAAGCTCGGGACCTAAAACAACCACTTCTTGGGAGGCAACCCAAGACTTTTGGTTTTCTTTTCTTCTCTTTTCCTTTTTCCTTATTTTATTTCTTTCACATTGTTTTCCATTTTATTTTATTTCTCATATTGCATAAGGTGTTCTTAGTTGTGTATGTGCAGCGTCGCAGAGCATTTCATGACGAAACGGCAGTAATCGGGGTTCAAATCTAAGGCGAAATAATTTTCAGACAGACTCTTGCGCCCGCAAGAATTCTGCCTTGCGCCCGCAAGAATTCTGCCTTGCGCCCCCAAGGGTTTCCAGTTCGGCACGGACTCTGATGCAAACTGGTGGTTTGGAGTTAAGGTAAGTGGGGCTGGTTTTATTTTTTCTTTTATTTCTTTCCTTCTTTTCTTTTCTCTCTTTTCTTTCCTTTCTTTCTTTCTTTCCTTCTTTCTCCTTTTCTTCCCTTTTCTTCTTCTTCTTTCTTCTTCCTCCTCTTCTTCCCCCGATTTTCCTTTTTCCTTTTCCCTGCCACCGTCCTCTCCTCCGTGCCGCGCAGACTAGGATCCGCCAGACCACCAAGCGCACCGGCAGCACCGGCCGCCTGCCAGCCAGCCGACCCCCTGCTGCACTCCACCACGCCGGCGCCGGCGTCGGCGCCGTCTCCGCCACTGCAGCACAGGCCGCCTGCCAGCCAGCCGACCACCGGGCCAGAACCCTCGCCCTCGCCGGAACCCTCCTCCGCCGAGCCCTCCTTCCCCTCCGCGCCGACAGATCCGGCCGGATCTCCTGCTCTCCCGCGCTGGAGCAGCAACGGCAGAAGCCACAGCAGCAGTAGCCGGGCCTGCCAGTGCCTTCGCCGCGCCAACCATCCGGGCCTGCCAGCCCCTCCGCCGCGCCAACCAACCGCCGGCCTTGCCACACGCCGACCAAACACTGCCGGAACCTCTTCTCGCGTCAAACCAAGTCCCACTGCGCAGATCTGATCAAAAACAGGACAAAACCTCCAGGTTTGAACTTCCCGCGCTATTCAAATTTAAATCTGTCAGTTGGTGGAATTTCAAACCGGACTTGGACTCACGCCACGTCGCAACTCCTGTGACTTAGATTCTGCTGACCCTCACGCCCGCAAGAATCCCCCCTTGCGCCCGTAGAACCTCTCTCAGCCAGAAACTTCTCCATGTCGTCCACAAAAAGGGCTGTCAGGAAGCCAGAGGCAACTCGTTGCGCAGCAGGCCCGGTACCATCCGCGGAGGACCTGCGGATTGCAAGTAAACGCGAGCTCCTCGACGGTAAAACTGTCATCTCTACATCTATTGTCGATTTTGAGTTTATTGAGGAGATCGGTATTCTTGACGATTTCACTCGTCTCACTGAGTGGGTGGGTTTCTCCCGTGCCTTTTGGGAGATTCCGTCTCAGCATCCCGCCTATCTCGAGCCGACATTGGATTTTCTAGCTTCGCTAGACCTCGAGGAGTACCTTGACGAGACATACTCCATCTCTTTTCGCCTCCTGGGCGTTACTCACCGCATGACCCTGGCCGACCTTGCGCAGTTATTTCATCTGAGACCTCACCAAACCGACTACTTGGGATACATCCCGGCGGATCAGGTTGATGACGCACACCCCGTTTCTCAGTCCCGTCTCCGTGCCGCGTTCTGGTATCGTATCAGCGGCCAGCATCTTCCTCTGACAGGCCCAGACCCCCGGGTCAATGCTATCACACATCCAGCCCTCCGCTTCATATGCCGAGCTCTTGCTTCCTCACTTTGTGCCCGCGGAGAGTCCTCGCTCCGACCCCGCCACGAGGAGCTCCAGCTCCTCGCTACCATGCTTCGACCAGAAAACCGAATGCAGCGACCCCATTTGATTCTGATCATGGTCCGGTACTGGCTTTCCATTATCAGCGCGAAGAAGTCGACAGGTGTTGTCGCCATGGGGTTCTATGTTACCCGTATCGCTTCTCATCTCGGGTTAGATATCACCATGGGCAGTAGCCAGATTCGTTACCATCAGAAGTGCACTACGGTAAAGACTCTTGATCGGGAGCAGTTTCGAACGTGGGGCTGGATTTACTATGCTGAGGAGACTGCGGCTGAGCCCGCTACCTGGAGGTGGACTTCTCGCGATGGTGAGTTTACTTTTCCTTTGCAGCACCAGCTGATCGATTTCGACCTGGAGTATACATGGCGTTTGCAGGATCCACTAGCGCAGCCACAGCAGCACAGCCCCGATCCACCGGTAGACGACATCCATATGGAGGACGCAGTCGATGAGCCTGCAGCCGCAGGGACACCAGGTACACCCACGGCAGGGGCAGCTGGTTGGGATGATTGGTCAGCAGGAGCCGGTGGCTGGTCAGCAGGAGTAGCAGGGCCGTCAGCAGGATCCACCGCCTGGGACAGCTGGCCAGCGGGACATGGAGACACACCAGCAGGAGGTGGCGACACATCAGCGGGAGGAGCCGGACCGTCCACTGGATCATCTTCGTACCCACAGTTTCCTGATTGCGCGAACGGGTATAGGCTTTTAAACCTCTATAAACGACTCGATCGCAAGCGTACGATCTCGTTGAGTATTTGAGGGTCGAATCCTCAGGGACGGAGTTAACACCAGATTTTACTTTACTCTACTTCTAAACCCTAAGAGAATTTGGATTAAAGAGGGAATTGTTGGGGGTTTTAACAGGGTTGGTTGACAAATAAGTAAAACAAGACTAAAACAAGTAAATAACCGAAAAGACAATTAATTAAAGGCGTTCTCAGGGTTGGTAGAATCAGATTGGTCTCGGATTGACTTCCTGCGTTCCGCACTCTTGCGGACCGCAGGAGGTGGTTAATTTAGCAGTTATAGAACTGTCTGCGGATCACAAGTGTCCCTGTAACCATCAGGCGATCCACAACTACTGTCTTACACTCCTGGTAACTAACTGCGGACTGCAAGATGACTCTTGTGGACCGCAAGAAGAAGAACTGAGAGCAGTTTTGGTTCTGGTTGTGTTTCGACCGGTGTCGTCGATTCCTATCAATTCAGTTCTGGTACAATTACAATAATTCTCACTGTTGGTCCTAATAATAGTTCTAAACTGAATCAAAATCCGTAGAATACGATATAAACTACGATCATGTCACTATGGTTCTATGGTCCGGTTTAAGGTTAATCAAACCGCAGTTTCGCCTAACGGGTACTTTCGGATACAATATCAACCAAGGCTGTGCAAGCAATCAAATCTGGTCAAAAGATACTACATTAACCAACTAGGTCTGGCCACAACCTACAGGTTTATCAATCGAATCAAACAGAATGCAAACACGTTAAAAAGCAAATCTCAAGTGACCATGAAAACGACATAAATCCAAACGTACAGTCAATCTGTCGACACAATCATCATTAAAACCCTAAGAACATTAAACAACTACTCACTCATCGCACAAACAGAAAAGCAAAACAAAGAAGAAGAATTCATTGTGTAAAGAAACCGAAGAGGATGTCGGGGTTGACACGATCGTCGGGTGAGAAGGCGTTCTCTTGAATCTCCTTCGCCGCGCGATGAATCAGCCAAAACCTCTTCCTTCTCTGCCTCTGGACACTCTGAACCGAAGGGGTGTGAGGATGAAAATGAGTAAAAACGTGATCCCACCGTCCAGGGCGCTGATCCCTTTAAATAACTGCCTAGCCATAACTCCCTACGGTCCGCAAGAACGGTGTTGCGGTCCGCAGGATGAAGGGAAATGGCGATTTTTGCTGCTCTGAAAGTTTCTGGCGCCCTTTGGATGGTTGAACATGCTCTAACCGACGTCTGCTGGCCGCAGGAAGTGACTTGCGGTCAGCAGGAAGCCGAATCCAGTCCTGCCTTGCCATCTAAAGCTCCAAATCGCGTCCAATTGGCTCCAAAAGCCTGATAAACCTGAAATATGGACAAAAGTAGACAAGTAACTGGAATCGAGACATATTCCTAACTAAATGCATGCAAACTCGGGATTTTCAGGCCTAAATACTAATTCAAGTCTGGTAATATATATATATATATATATATATAAATGCATGGCATCATTTCCATAGTATATGCTTGATCAGTGGACACAGATGTGCACACGAGTGCAGGAGATTCATGCAATGCATTCTGATACCCTGACATTGGTTCGCAACATGCAGTTGGTCCAGTCTGGACAATCTCGGCGTCTCGAGGACCTACAGACGGGCCGCACTCGCGACAGCACTCGGATCTCAGAGATTTATGAGCGGCAGGATCGCATCATGCAAGAGCAGCGACGATTCCGCCAGCGGCAGGATTAGATGCACGACATCATCGCTGCCCTGCAAGCAGCCCAGTTTGGGGAGGGTACCAGCAGAGGTCCCGCTAGAGCCGGCGACGACGACATCGCACCGTGATTTGCTCAGGTTGTATCTTTCCTCTTTCCTCTTTATCTTCATATCTCTGATTTGTTGCACTGAGGACAGTGCTTTGGTTAGCTTGGGGATGGGGGAAATACAAACCTGAGTTTTATGATATTTCTTTTTCTTTCTTTTTCATTTTTCATGCTTGCATTTTGAAGAAGATTTTGGGGAAATATTAAATTCAAGGGCATATGTACACTTTTGACGATTGAATTGTAAAAAATTGTGCTTGATAACTTTATGAGACTTGTGTTTGGGAAGAGAATCTTGTTCTGTAGTGGCTAGTTCCATGATAAACTAGGAACTAATTGGAAAAAGTAGCAAACCGAAAGTCTGATTGAGGACGAAGAGTAATTTCTCGGTTGTGGTACCCATGTGAGTATGGTTTAGGAAATGTGGAAAGTCATAGCCTGAAATGTCTTAAAAACCATTTTCTAAAAGGGGGGTTGGAGTCGCGATCAGATAGGACGTATGCACTTTTATTTTTCCTATCAGTCTGATTCAGGCTTCACTCTCTCTCACAAAATAAAAAAAATAAAAAAAATCAAATAAATAGTCTTTCCTTCTAATAAAAGCATTTCATGGTCTATGGATTTGATTGGTTGAGAAAGTTACTCACTGTGGGGTCAACATAACCAAGATACCAACTTTGTAGTTCGATCGAAAGACCTAGGGTCCGAAAAAGTACGATAGTCCTACTTGCAATTCAGGTTGCGTTTCATGGAACAAGAGTTGCTCGTCTTGATTTTCTGTGCCTTAGTTGAGTTTTGTGAAATTATCATGCACACTTATTTACAATTCGACATTCAAACTTGCCCACGTGTTCTCGGTTTAGCATTCCCCCAAAGTTTTTCTTTGCATTTAGGTCACTTAGGGATTTAAGTCTAGGTACGGTTTGTTCCTTAGGTTCTAGGTTTTGCTTGAGGACAAGCAAGACTTTGAGTTTGGGGAGATTTGATGCACCGCATTCATATATGCATTTTACCAGACTTGTACCTTGTTTTCAACTTAAAATCCCGAGTTCAATTGCATTTTAGTGTTAGAATTCTTAGATTCCAGTTACTTGTTCAATTCTGTCCATGTTTTAGGTAAATTGGGCTTTTGGAGCCACTTGGACGCGATTTGGAGCCTTCAAGAGCAAGTCTGCACTGGAACCCACTTCCTACGGGCCGCAAGACTCGCGGCAGCGCTGCTTCTGTTCTGCCGCCTTTTTGGCTATTTAAACCATCCTTTTGGACGGTTTTGGTATCTTACTTTGTCTCTTCTTCACCCTAGCCGCCAGGAGAGTCTAAGGAGGCGTTTTTGGAGTCGATCTTCACCATCTTTCGAGGAGATTTCGAGAGGACTTCTTGGAGACGTTGAAGATTGAAGCCACGCTAGTTCTTCTTCGGTTCTTTAGTATCATGAACTTCTTCTTTGTTTTGCTTTCTTTGTTCTCCCTCGCCATGAGCGAGTAGTCTTTTAGTTCTTAGGGTAGATGATGAAGTTTGTGTTGATGGATTGACTTCTTATTGTGAGACTTACGTTATTTTCATGTTACTTGTGATTTTCATGATTATGTGTGTTTGACTTGACTTGTTAATGTGGTAGACCTGTAGATTGCGAGCAAAATCTAGTTGGTTAATAGAGTATCATGCTTGTTGTATGGTAAACCTATAGATTAGGCACAAAGTTTAGTTGGTCAATAGAGTATCACATTTGCATGAATTGTTATTTACACTATTTGGATTGATAAGTTGTTGTCCAAGAGTAACCGAACAGTCAAATTGCGGTTCTTACTAAAGTTGAACCGAATCCTAGATATAAAAGTAACTTGAACGTAGATTTAGAAATAGATCCACGAATTCCTGTTGAACTGGTATTGTTAGAAGAACCAAAATACGAAAGTTGAGGACTTGTACCGTCGCTGGTTTGATTTGGAATTGATAACGTGAGTCGAACACTGAACCAGAACCAGAACTGCTCTCTGTCAGATTTCCTGCGGACCGCAAGAGACATCTTGCGGCCCGCAAGCATCTGCAGAAAGTGTAAGACAGAGATTACAAAACTATTTGCAATTCACAGGAATTATTCTGTGGGCAACAGGCAGTTTTAGAATCTCTAACCAAACCCTGCGACCCGCAAGAAGTTAATCCAAAGACCAAACAGATTCAGAAAACCCTAAGAACGCCTTTTAATTACTGTTTCCGAAATCTTACTTGCTGTTTACTGCTTTTTGCACTTTGAACTGTTGAAACCGCTCTTTCAGAAAACCCCCCCACTTTTATTCGCTTAGGATTTGAATTGTGAGTAGAGTCCGGTTTAGAATTAATTCCCGTCCTTGTGGTTCGACCTCGACTGTACTACATGAGATCGTACGCTTGCGATCGAGTGTTTGCTTCGAGTTATATTGATATAATATGTTGTATATATCATATTTTATGCGTATACAAAAAAATTATATTGTAACATCCCGACAAGCAGGTGAAACAGTAGCCGTACTGATAAGCACAAGGCTATAAAATATGCAACAATATACTTTACCAATAACAAGTAAATAGCAATAAATTTCTAAATATCCAAACCCCAGGTCCCAAAACCTTTATACAGTGGAATCAAATAATATAATAAAATCCCATGAAAACCCAAGTGGCAATTTCCGCAATCTTTTTCCTCACCCCAAATCGTCCTTTCATCGCAAACTTGGAACCTGGAACCCACAAAAAGTGGAACGGGTGAGAGCCTGAAACACTCTCAGTGCAGTATTTAGTTCCAGCCGGTGGTATTTATCAAATCCACTAGCTAAACTGAATACCAGCTAAATAATCACTTTTAATAATACGAAAATAAATGTCACAAGCCAATAAACATTGCATGTCAGTGACGATATAGTTATCCCTGCAACTAAAAAGAATTAGACGTCAAGTCGATAATACATTCCATTTACCTTTCCAAAACCAGTTTAACGTCTTCCCTGCAAAATCACATGTATCAGGTCCCTATCTCACATCAAACCAAAGCAAATACCAGAATATACACAAACAATACAAACCTGTATCAGAAATCCACATATCAAACATATCACACAAACCTGTATCAAACAAATCCACAACTTGCATATCCTGTGCATCTCAGCACGTATCACATACCACACATAACAAGCAAGCACAAACCTGTGCAGCCAGCACATATCTGATACCACAGAGAATAAGCACACAAATCCCGTGCATACTAGCACGTATAACCTCATGTACCTGACGAACCCAGAGATCCAAATATATAACACGTACATGCCTGTACAAGCATGTCCGTAAACCATAGTGCTATAGTGAGGTAGCTAACCTCCTGCCGGTATCTCTATCCAGGTACATAATCAGCAAGCACAACAACAACAGTATCCACAAACACACACAGAAATGCATAATATCATATATGCAATCACTTACCTTATCAAGTCATGCAACACATGCAACATTCAGATCAGTTCACACAATTCAACGCATAATCAGTATATCAAGAATATAAGCAATCACACAGAAACAGTTCGATAAATAAAATATTCAGTTCAATTCATAGATTTGATAAATAACCGGAACCCGCACCTGTTTGACGATTTTATTGCGAGTCTGAACTTATCATGTCCGGCCTTGTAATCATATATCAATATCAAGTCTGAGAGCTGCCCGACGATTATCAGACTCCAAACATCTCAACTGTATAATCCTAGCATCCATAAATATAGTTATATTATATACACCAATGACTCATCTAAAGAATAAATTATATACCAATGTTCATGACAGACCCGGAACTAATTAAGTAACCACTCTAAATCATTTTAATTTCGCACTTATTGTATTCTTACATACTTATTTCACATACAAAGCCCAGCATTCCCACGTCCTTTCTTTAATTAAATTCAACTTGTATATTTACATATATGAGGCTTTCCCCTCTGACAAGATCGATCGAGTGCACTACCACCTAATTAACTTTTATAGTTTACAAGAATATATCTCAGATTTGATGTTCCTTTTTAACTCAGATATTAGACACATACTTAACACATGTCAGGACAAGATCGATATACTTAGATACCCACTGGAACCAGTATCCAGAAAAGATCTAATTAACATGCTCTAGGACAAGAATATACTATCGATTTACATTTATATTTCACGAAGTTACAATTATGCATGCAAGACTCAAGACCCATATATATGTAGTTATTATATATAAAAAAAAACTCTTGAGTTCTCCTCATTATAAAATTTGGAACCGAGCTTATATATAAAGAAAACCCCTTAGCCAATAAAACCGTGATATTACTGAGCGTGTGTTGACCAAGAAAATCGATACTTTGATTTGTAAAGCTCGTACTAATTTTGAATAGAAACTGAGATAGAACCAATTACCAGTAAGCTTCCACGATTTCACTCTTTTAACAGATAACAGAATTAAGCATGCCATCCTCTCTACTCATAGCACAATATAATTTGAGGTGTATATGAAAACCCTAAGAAGCACAGAAGATGCGAGATACTGTAAAAGAGTTGCTTAAGTCGGTCAAGCAAATAGACAGGCCGGGATTACTTTCACTCTTTCTCAAAGAATTTCCACCAATAGATGATCAACACACACTGGACCGCATCGTGTTGATGTTGCTTCTCTTAGCCACGTATAGGTGTAGAAACTTCCCCAAAGAGAATGCAATAGAGACTTATTTTATCCTGCCCACGTGGCAAGGCACCACTCAAGACTCAACCATATAATTTCTGTTCTTATACTGGGCTTTGTCAAGGTTTGAAACCCCTTTTAATTCATTATTATATCCAGGAAAGGCCCAACAATTAATTCAACATATATAGTTCCTCTAATTATGAAAAGGCAAGCACTCTCATGTTATTGTAATCATAACTAAGTTCATATATTTGCATCTATAATTAAATCTCTCTCTCTTTACTACTTAAGGTTTAAAACATATTTTTGGATAATATAATCCCATATGACATATAGATAAATTTCGAATACACCCATGATTGTACAACAAATTTCCCTATCAGCTAAAGTCTCATACAAATATATCTTAATTTTTGGATGTCAAAAATTCAGATATCACATATATTATTTTGATTTTATTTACATGTGCATCAAGTATTAACAAAAATCAACGGTTCATGTTTTATGATTTTTTTTTTCTCCTCTCTTGATGACTATCGAAACAATATTAAAACTTTACCTTTTTTATGTATATGTTATTAAGATAATATAGAATACATCTAACGGTTTAGATTTTTCAATTTATGCATAAATAAAAAAATGGTCACCGTGGTCACCAATACCCATGGTTATTGGATCTCTCCTCATATTATATATGTCACAGGCCTATTTTGCGCCCCCCCACTAATTAATTATCCGAATCAACTGATAATTCATCACTTTTGGAATATTTAATGCAGCAAGAGACAATTCATTGCTTTCTTATTAATTTAATTTCTTATATAGGATGTTACCCCATTTACTTATTATGATAGAAGAAATTCACCATTATACTTAATTATGATAATTTACTGCAGTTTCTTTCTTGGAAAAAATATATATCGAAAAATTTTGTAAGAGTAAACTTAACATTAGCTAGTTTAAACTCACGGAGCCCTTTTCGTGAGCACAACTCCAAAAACATATTAAATCACATTCAAATTTTGATATGAATGGCTCAATAATTTTTTTTATATCAAAATCTTATGGGATACCAAAATTTTTTATTTTTGAAAGCTTTTAAGTATTTTCTTGAGAATTTCGAAAAGTGATACATAAAACTTGATTATTTTATTAATAATGTATCATCACTTTTAGAAAATCTCAAACAAATATTTTAAAATTTTCAAAAATGATAAAATTTGTATCTCGTAATATCAGATGTAAAGAATTTATCGAACCATATTAAATTGAAGTTTACAATTGATTTGATATATTTTTAGATACACTCACGTAAGGACTCATTAAGCTGAATATACTCGCATGTAATTATTATTAAAACATGCAATTTAATTAACTCATTTATCCTCTGATTTTCTTTTTCATTCTTTCTTTTTGTTTTTGAGGTAACAAGGTGAAAAACTTATTTTTAACATTGAACTTAGAATAAGTGTTTGGTGAAGAGTGAATTAATATTACATCTGGTACGAGCTACAAATTAATTGGTGTTTGGTTTTATTTTAATTAATAATTTGTTAATATTAAGGTTCTCGGGGGTGGAGGTGGCAGAGCTATTGTCGGTCCCGTCCCTTAACATAGAGGCCAAAATAAATTACACCAATTGGCCACTGGTGTCGGGTATGGAATATCATTTTTATCTCATCTTCAAAACAACAAAAGGGTGGAAAGATCTTGATTCTCTAATGAAGGCGACAGTTAAAAAAAACCAGCCGCAAAGCATGTACGGATTCCTAGTAGATTCAGCTATAGGCTCACGTAGTTTGAAAACTCTGTTGCCCTGGCAGAGGCCAGATGGATGGATGGAGTTGAGGCTGGGGAAGTTTTTCTGCGAAGACAATAATAAGGATCAAGAAGTGGCGGTCACCTTGAAGGGTGTGCAAAGAGGCAGGTTTGGCTTTGAAAAGGATTACAAGGGGCTTATTATCGCCGGTATTGAATTCTGTCCGGTAGATAAATTAAAGAAGCCTTTTAGATGAGATGGTTTCATCGTAAAGTCAATTTGATGTTATTTGTATTTCTATTCTATCGTGCTGTAACAATCCCTTAGTGTGTGTTTACGTTTGTTTTTCTTTTTTTCTTTTTCAAAACAATTTAATTGCGGTATTGTTCGGTTCTCAACTACCCTTTAAAAACACTTTTATTTGATAGAGATTTTGTGTGAATGCGCGAGTACATAGTGTAAGTTCAAAAATGTTTGTGTTAAAAAATGTAAGTTCCAATTTTTCTTGTCAATGGAAATTGTGGAATTTTTTGGGTTATATTATGGCAGCAGCTGCCATTAGGAAAAGTTTGGATCAAGTAATTAATGTGGTGAACAATTTGTTTCAATTTATCTTCACGAAAGGTTTCGATCAAGTAAATTAAGTGAATTATCTCTTATCTAGAAAAATTGATCTCTATTAGCATTTTAGGTTGAACAACTAGTATATTATGTTGGATAATTAGTTTGTTTGATGAAGTCAAACTACATGGTATCTCAATGATATTACCATAACATTTTTCTTTTTCTTTTTTTATTCAAAGTGTATCATTTTCCTTAATTTTATCCCTTTTGGTAGAATAATTGATATTTTGACAAATGGTTTTTATATTTTATATGTCCAAATTAATTCTAAATAAGCTCTCGTGAGACTCAAGTTTCAAGAAGCTATATTCTATTTTTTTAGGAGTTGATAACTGCACCCCTTAAGAATCTCCCTTAACCGCACCCCAATATAATTTTACATTTTTCATATAATAACAGCAAAATTGTTTATACTAACATGCAAAATCGTTTATATTAACCACTAATATTGTTTATACAAATAACTAAATGTGTATCAAAGATGTGGAGCAATGGGGTGTTACCGGAGAAGGGGGTGGAGGTGTTGCCGGAGGGGGGCTTAGGTGCGGCCCAAGGCGGCGGTGATGGGCGGAGGTGTGGGTGGTGGTGATGGTGTGGTGGTATTAATGGTGGAAGAAAGAGGAATAAAGAAAGAACAATTGTGAGATGGAGGTGCCGCCGGAGGGCGGCGGAGGTGCGATCGGAAGGGGGGAGGAGGTGCGACCGAGGTGGGCGTAGGTCCGGCCGGCGAGGGTGGAGATGGGGAGGAGGTGGGGCGGAGGTGGTTTGGTGGTGGGGAAGAAATTAATGGATGAAAGATGAAGAAAAGATGGAGAAATAAAGAACAATGGTGGGTACAAATAAGGGGTGTAGTTAAGGGAGGCACCTATAATTTCTCTCTGTTTTTTTTTCAAAATAAGTTAGGCTATGCACTACCCAGCATCCTGAGAGCAGAGTGGGGACACCCGCATCCAGGTGTTTTGTCTCCCCATTATTAATATTTCAAAGTCGGGTGGTTATATTTCAAAACCATATATTTATATTGCACATCTATGTGTTTTATCTCTCGGTGTTAATATTTCAAACCCAGGTGATTATGTTTCAAAACCAAGTGTTAATATTTCACACTCAGGTATTTATCTCAAAAGTCACATGTTTATATTTGAAAGTCAGATGGTTACATTTCAAATCTGAGTGTTTATATTTCAAAGTCAGGTGTTTATATAAAGTCAAGTGTTTTTATTTCCAAACCAGGTGTTTAAATCAAATCTAAGTGTTTATATTTTGAAATCAGATAGTTATGTTTCAAACGTAGGTGTTTATATTTTTGATACCGAGTAATTATATTTTGAAAACAGGGAAAGGAAGTTAGCAAAATTATTATATATATTCTACCAAAATTATAATTGAACACTACAATCACTAATATAAACACTCATTGACATTCATATCTTTTACGCTGCAAACAAACTTGACACTGGCATCAAATGCAAAGTACATATAAATGGAGCAAGCACATGCCAAGAGAGGGAATGAACGGAGAACAGGAAAAAATTAATGGAGCGACTGAACACGACCAAGTTCTGCATGATAACGCCTCCTTGATCCATGACCTAGCTAACCACTCAAGGGAAGTTGGTCGCTCTAGCAACGCTATCAAATACAAGGACTGTCAAAGAAGAGCCCCATTGCGGGGTGAGCAAATTGGCTCCGACTAAGAGCTGCTAAGCTAACTCTTTACGCTGATGGACATTATTGTTTTCACTTTCAGTGGGAAATGGGAAGGAAGAAGGGAGGGAGGAGAGGATGTTTACACTTTTAGTGGGAAAGGGAAGGAAGGAGGGAGGAGAGGAGGGAGGAAGGAAAGAGGGAGAGCAATTTTGTCTCAAAGTCCAAAATAGTAAGAGAGTTATGATAATGGGTTTGGATATTGTAAACTAAATGGGTTTCAACCCGGGCATAGAATTGGGAGATGAGAGACCGGGCTAATAAGATTTTCACATTTTTTTAATGCGGCAGTGCCGCCGATCAAATATAAATAGTAAAGTTTTTAGGAGGTTCATGATTATTAGTATCAAAATTTATCTTAATGTTTTTTTTTTTCACAAAGTGAAATTTGAGACAAGCTTTGCAAAGAAGAAACACTTATCGTAAAAGAACTATATATATCAATGAATCTTGATTCTCCGGCCAAGAAATTTACAGCAAAAACGACCTAGGAGGCTAGGACATGATTTTTCCTCCTCTACTTTACCTACTACTAGAGGTGGAACTTGGGCTTCGCCCCAAAATATGATAACAAATAAATAATAAAGTTTATAAATTAAAAATATTTATTTTAAAAAATTGAACATAATTTTAAAATTTTTGATGTGAATAATAATGATGATGATAATAACGTAATAATTTATAAATAATAGCGCATAAATGTTAAATCACTTTATGATTAAATTTTGTCATAAATATATCCTATCATCTTATTATATGAGGAGATAGAGTACATATAAACCATTGGATCAAAGTAGATGAATAGATTTAAACAAAATAAATTTTTAATAATATTGATGATGTGGCATAGTTGAGGTGTTTGGAGAGTTACCCATCTTTCTAGTTTATAGATCAATAGTTGCATATCACCAATACCTAGATACTTCCACCGACTTAACTATTGAGTAGTAGTTATGAGGGCAAAGGATAATGAAATAGAATATTTCTTTAGACCAAACTTTGCTACACTGAATAACTACGTACCCTGATCAATTGCTAAATGCTGCACTAATGAATGTCATAGTAATATTTATAGTTTGGTTTTATCCAAGAACCGAGAGTTAGGTTTGTAAAGGCAGTCAATTGATTTGATGAGAGGAACAAAGCTCTGCCATCTATGCTAGATTTTAAAATAAATCCACCTGCTGCATCCAAAATCCCAGACGAAAACTTCACAAAGCAGCATAAAAGGCAGTTCATTTCTAGAAGAAAAAAAAATAAAAAGGACTTTAATCACTTTTACATTTTTTTTTTTGGTAATAACTCTTTTTTACTCTATAGCTTTGCCAAAAATCAGTTGGAAAATCCTACTTTTATATGGTAATAGTATATTTGAATAAATTTAAAATGTTTGAAGAAATCAGAATATAGTAAATAAAATTGGCGTATCCTACAAATCATAGGTTCACAGTTTCTAAAATGATAAAAAAAATGGATTTATATTTTTTTAGACCTATTTGTTTTTATCTGTTTCTCTATTAATCTAGTTTGTCTTGAGTAATAAGTTCGTATCTTTTTAGTAACTTGTTCATGTATTACATTCCTTCAACTATTTCGTCTTCAATATCATTGGATTCGTCAATTATTTTTACTTTTCATATTGTCATAGAGTTTTTATACTACATTCCAACTATTTCTATCCTCTAAGAAATTAGATCAGTTTTACTTTTACACTAAGATTGTACAAGATATGTCATCTAAACAATATGCAACTTAACTATAACTAGTTAAATAAATTTTACAATTAAATTAATTGTAAAACACCTACAAATGCACACTATCGCCAAGTATGATCTTGCCGTCGTCGTACGTGAAAAGATCGAAGTAAAATTAAAGTATGATCTTGCCCTTGTACGTGAAAAGATCGAAGTAAAATAAAATTTGTTATTTAGTGCCAGTGATTACATCGAAAATTAATGGGTACTATACTGTAAGCAACCAAGTTACATTTTAAGGCAAGAAAGTTTTTGTAACTCGAAATAATCAACCAACTATGTCCTATTGGATTGAATCATTAAGGAACTATTTTATTCATTCATTTCTCTTTGGATGCAATTTTTGGCACCGTGCTCCAGTACATGCAGAGAGCTATTTAGATTGATGGCACACCTCGTTGAATTCTATTTCCGAAGTCACTCATTTCCTAGAAGAATTGAGAAGGTGAATCAATGAGATGAAGAAAAATGGTTTGTTTTACTATTATAAAAAAGAGGAGGTATCCATTGACAATGGCTATTAACAATCTTGACAATAAGGTTTTAAAAAAATATATTAAAATACATAAAAAATCTTAAAAATGAAAATTTTTTTATGGATGCATTACTTAACTTATAAATTGATGATATATTAAGTTTGAATCAATTTGAATATCGTTTGATGTCTTATCAAAATTTTATACACTTTTTAACGATTGTAATTTAACGGGTTTTTCAAGAGCTATCAAATGTCGCTTAAATTGTATATAATCGGAAATATAATCAATCTATAAGTTAATTAATACCTCCGTAAACTTTTTTCTATTTTTAAGATTTTTTGTGATTTTTTATAATTTTTTGAAAAATACTATTGCCAAGATTGTTTTTTGAGGTGATATTGTCAAGATTGTCAAAATAACTAGTGTCAATAGATCCCTCTATAAAAAATGGAATTATAAAAAAAATACCTTAAAATTATTACCAATTAAAATGCTATATTTGGATAAATGAAGGTCTTCCAGGTTCATTCAACTAGAGAAGCAAATGGTCTAGTAGTTCAAGTGATAGCTAACTATTATGACTTCCAACAGGTCATGGGTTCAATTCTCCATGAGCACAAAATAAAAAGTTTCAATAAAACTTGTGGAGCATTCCACTTTCTTCAAAAAAAAAAAACAGAGAGAAAATAATAGATTTCTAAAGTTGACTACGCTGTTTATAATAAATAGCATTTGACCGTGCAATGCGCGGGATTAAAATTAAGTCATGGTTTTCAAGATAATTACTCAATCTTGATAAGAAAATGAAATGTCTCAAACCAAATGCCTCATATAAAATACCTTAATTACTATGCCACATAAATCATTAACTGATCATATACAATTAATAATTTAAGTAAAATGTTATTAAAACAGTTCTTAAATCAACGTTAAAAGCATCCCAAAATAAAATGATCACTTACCTTTTGTGTCTAGGATAATTCTATAACCAATGACTATATCTGATTTTAGACATTTTGTCCCATGCATGACTTGACTTAGTGTTAGGGTTGATGCCATCCTATACTCTTGTTGCGGGGTGATTGGCGGAGGTGTGGGTGGTGGTGGTGATGGAGGGGGGCTTAGGTGCGGCTGAAGGCGGCGGTGATGGGCGGAGGTGTGGGTGGTGGTGATGGTGTGGTGGTATTAATGGTGGAAGAAAGAGGAATAAAGAAAGAACAATTGTGAGATGGAGGTGCCGCCGGAGGGCGGCGGAGGTGCGACCGGAGGGGGGAGGAGGTGCGACCGAGGTGGGTGGAGGTCCAGCTGGCGAGGGTGGAGATGGGGCGGAGGTGGTTTGGTGTGGGAAAGAAATTAATGGATGAAAGATGAAGAAAAGATGGAGAAATAAAGAACAATGGTGGGAACAAATAAAGGGTGTAGTTAAGGGAGGCACCTATAATTTCTCTCTGGTTTTTTTTGAAAATAAGTTAGGCTATGCACTACCCAGCATCCTGAGAGCAGAGTGGGGACACCCGCAAGTGCACCAGTAGATTGTGTACTCACATTTCTTACCGTTGGATTGCACTAGGCTATTGAGATCGTTACCGGCTCGTGGTTCCCATCACAACATTACCGAGGAGTAATAAGTAGTGTTGCCATGAGAGAGAATAAGAGAGGTGGTTTGGTGGTGGGAAAGAAATCAATGGATGAAAGATGAAGAAAATATGGAGAAATAAAGAACAATGGTTGGTACAAATAAGGGGTGTAGTTAAGGGAAGCACCTATAATTTCTCTCTGTTTTTTTTTTAAAATAAGTTAGGCTATGCACTACCCAGCATCCTGAGAGCAGAGTGGGGACACCCGCAAGTGCACCATTAGATTGTGTACTCACATTTCTTACCGTTGGATTGCATTAGGCTATTGAGATTGTTACCGGCTCGTGATTCCCATCACAACATTACCGAGGAGTAATAAGTAGTGTTGCCATGAGAGAGAATAAATATGACCTGGTTACTTGTAAGCTAGATCGCATGAGGCATTGAGACCCTATATGATGTGTTGCTTTTTTTTTTTTTTTTTTTTTAAATAGCGTCGTATCATATTTGATTTCATAATCAATATTACTATATATTTATTTTCCTTTAATTATAATATATTCAATTGTTTTTGTGTTGAAGCATCTCTCTTTTAAAAAGATAAATCTGTTTCAACTTAATGATAATATTTTTAATTTGTGATCGATCGTCGCTAAAGCTATTAGAAATTAAGAAAATTATATGTACTATTTTTCATTTGATCAAAGAGGCAAAGATATATTTTTTTGGCACCATATGCTAATCATTTTGATGAAAATTAATTGTATATTTTTTTCTTACTTTTTTTGGGCATATGAGTTAGACTATTATACGTATTCATTTTGAAGAGAATGCTACTCATATTATACTTTGTCATGCCCGAAATATTGGTTTATATTTTCTATTAAATTCATCAAATAGAAATACTAGGGGATACAAAAATAAAATTTACTCTAATAATCTCACCTCAACTAATTAACTAAGTAGCTTATTTGTTCGTGTAGATGGTTTTGCACTAAGATTAACTAATCTTTATTTTTTTTAATATGGTGGGATCATAGAAGCAACTCCTAGCAAAAATTTTTTATTTTTGGAGTTATTTAATTATTTATTTTATATATTTAAAATGACTCAAAAATATTAATAAATAATACATGTTTGTATATGATTTTTAAAACACATGGAAAAAAATACTTAAAAGGTTCCAAAATGAAAAAAATTTATATCGCAATTCTATGTATGTATGGCCAATAATGCAATAATTAAGAAATGAAGTTTGTTAAAAATTGAAATACTTTTTTGTTTCTGAGTACATACGCTCGTAATATCCATATCATATATAAAAAATATTTAGAAAAAAGTTATACCAAATCTAATGCGTGATCTAATTTAGTTTTTTTTTAATTAGTAAATATTGCATGAGTTCAAACATATCAGTTTGACATGCAAAATAGAACATTCATAAATTAAATAAAGTGACGGTGTTAGTTTGTTATTTGAAATGATTGATTGTAAATAAATACCGTTCAAGATTTAATGATAATCAATATCCGTACTCTTAATTTGTTAACCTGCAAAAAAAAAAAAAAATTAAGCATCATTGTAAATAACGTTACTAGGTTACATAAGAAAAAAATATAGATGAATGCTGTATTCGACAAGTTAGGCGACTTTGAGGCGATTTTGAGGTGATTGTGAACGGTGATCAGCCCCCCGAGATTCTCCGGCCATGGCCGGAGCTCCTGCTCCCATATTCTCCCAGCCGAGCCCCTCCCCGGTGCTGGTGAGCATTAGTGCTGATCTTTATCGTCAATTCATGCAGTTTGTGGAGTTATCTAGGTCGCACCCTTCTCCCCCTTTATCGTTCGGTTCGTTATCTCACCCTCCGCTGTGTATAGAGGGTGGAGATCCGTTGAAAGATTCTCCCAGATCTGGAGCGGATCCGCCCAGAGATTCGGGACTACATCTCCGTTCGTATGCGGAAGTGGCATCTTCTCCAGTCCAATCAACTCCTGTAATCCCCAAACCACCTCCTCCGGTTCGGAATAAAATTGCGAGATGTTATCGGTGCGGTGAGAGTGGCCACATGGCGAATCTTTGCCGCAACGCCGTTACTTGTTTCCACTGTAAGAAAACGGGGCACAAATCCTTCAACTGTAAAGAGAAACAACAGGAGGTGAGGGTGAAAGTGGAACAGGAGGTTCAAAACCCTAGTGCGGGTTGAGAGTCGACGACGGAGGAGAAAGGGAAGACTACTGAGCACCGTCTCCACCAATTATTCCTGCCTCCTCTAAGCGTCAGCGATTCACTCCGATGGGGCGAACTAGGGCTGGTCCACCCAATTGCTTTGACATTGAGGCACAGTCGGTTCGTGAGGTCAGACGTTGGATTAGGCGTTTGGTGATGATCAAAACTAACGGTGGATCTCTCCCAAGGTACTTGAGAAGCAATTAAGGAAGCATTACCCCCACCATCGTTGGATCACTACCGTGCTGGATACTGAGTACTTCCTAGCGGAGGTTCCGGCGTTCTGGCACAAGAAGTACCTCAAAGATGGCAAGCTCTCTCTAAATCGAGGTGATGTGGAAGTCCTACCTCCCTCTGGCCCCTTGATTGATCCTGGTGAGCCCCTCAACTCATATTGGGTGATTGTCAAAGGGTTACCTCTCCAACTTTGCCATCCTGAGTATGTGCAAAGTCTTATTGACAAAGTAGGGGATGTGGTGGTGGCGGATTGGTTATGCAAAGAATGGTTGGACAACAGGTGGTTGAGACTTAAGCTGGCACTACCAGATCTTGCTTTTCTATTTGAGCCACAGCTATGTTTCTTGAGGAAAAATGGTAAGAAGGTTGCTAGTTATACAGTCTCCTTTGAACCAGAGGTGGATGGTGTAGATAGTGATTTCAACCCAGGTCCACAGAAAACTGCATGGGTACCAAAACTTGAGAAGATTGTGGAAGAGACAGAAAAGGAACTTTTTCAGGAAGAAGATCTCACTCCCAGTGATGAAGAAGCCAATGACATAGGGATCCTGCATTCTGCTTATGACAAAGGCAAAGTGGCTATCTCTAGTGGGGAGGTTTCCTCCAGGGAGGTGGAAAATCTTGTGGGTCTTAGGAAAAAGTTGAGAGGTGGGTACAATGGAGATGGTGGCACACCCTATTGGTGGAATCACAAAGGAGCTCTCATACCTACAGTAACAGACAAATTCCATGAGGAGGAGTGTGAGGAGGCTCCACAGAGGAAGTATAGCTCCCCCTCCAAGCCTATCACTCTCTCTTCTGATGAGGAGATCACCCCTCCTGCTAGACAGACAAGAAGCCAGACTGGGGACCTTGGTGCAGGCACTTCAGCTGCTGGGAGTATGGTTGGGACTGCTGCAAGTACCAATACCATGAAGAAGTTTAATCTGCCATCAGGTACACCTACCCCTCCTTGGGTTCTTGCATTATCCCAGTTCTTAGATGCTAAACTATGTACTCATTTAGAGGAATTGGGGATTAGTTTGGGGCAAACAGCTGGGGAAAGGATGGCTAGAATTAAGAAGTTGAAACAGTTAGCTAGGAAGGACCTGAAAATGGTCCTAGAGGATGTCCTTGCTTTTGTTTGTAATGATGAGGAGGGGGTAGATGAGGTTTCCCCATGTTGATATTTAATTGGAATTGTAGAGGGCTGGGAGGAGTAGCCACAAAAAGAAAATTAAAAGAACTCCTCACAGAAAATAAGATAGATATTATTGGCATTCAGGAAACTAAGAAAGAGTCCTTTCATCAAAGAACTCTTTCTTCTTTTTCCCAGTATATTAGTTGGTGGCAGTGGGTTCTAGCAGTAGGGTCTGCTGGTGGGATTTTGATTGGTGTCAATGAAACCAATTTGGAAGTAGTTGGTCACTTGATAAAAAGTTTTTCTTTAACTGTCTTTCTTAAAAATAAATCAGATGGGTTCACTTGGGCCTTTATCAGTGTTTATGGGCCTTCTGGTAATAGTCCAAGAGTTCCTTTCTGGACTGAACTTAGAGATCACAGGGATTGTATTGATGTGGCATGGGTTGTGGCTGGGGATTTCAATGCTCTAAGACATAGAAGTGAGAGACAAGGTCCATTATTCCAGGTTAACACTAGTAGGGGATTCAATTTTTGTATTGTTGATCTCAATCTGATTGAAGTGAAACTCACCTCTCAAAAATACACATGGGCCGGGGGGGGGGGGGGGGGGGGGGGCTCTCTGTCCATGAGGTTACTGGATAGATTCTTTTTGGATGATGCTTGGGCCTCTAAATACCCAGAGTACTATGTTAAAGCCTTACCCAGGCTTCTTTCAGACCACTCTCCTCTTATTCTTTCTATTCCCAACATTTCTACTTCTTCTCACACTCATCAATTCAGATTTGAACCCTCTTGGATTCATAATCCTAAATTGCATGACCTTCTTTTATCTTGGTGGAATGAGGTGCCCCTCACAGGTAACATAGGGAGAAAATGGCAGAAGAAAATCTCACATCTGAGAAAGAAGTTTAAAGGATGGGCAGCCAACCTCAATGCTGATATCAAGAGGAGGAAGACTGCCCTCACTGACACCATCTCTTTGTTGGAGGAGATTTTTGAGGCTAGGGATCCTTCAGAGGAAGAAATGGCAAATTGGCAGAATGCTCATCAAGAACTAGCTAGCATTTATAAAGATGAAGAGCAATACTGGAGAATTAGAGCCAAGGAGAGGTGGTCGGAACTGGGGGATGCCAACACTGCCTTTTTTTACAAAGTGGCCACTGCTAATAGAAGGAAGCATCAGATCTGCCAACTGGAGATTGATGGGCGAATTACTGAGGATCATGAAGAAATCAAACAGCACATCTTCTCCTTCTACTCCAAATTATTTAACAAGGAGGAGGAAGGGGAGGGAGGTCTGCTGCCAGAGGTGTGGGATCAGCATGAAAAGGTCACAACTGAGGAAAATGTATCCCTGGTAGCTCCTTTCATGGAAGAAGAGGTGAAGGCTACTCTAGATCAGATGACAGGAGACAAAGCCCCAGGTCCTGATGGCTTCTCTACCCTCTTTTATCAAAGATATTGGGATATAGTAAGGGATGATGTGATGAGATTGTTTTTGGCATTCTATGAAGGGAGGTTGAATATCTCCCTGCTGAATAGAGGTATGGTGTGTTTGATTCCAAAGAAGGGGGATGCCAACCTGATCAAATATTATAGACCAATTAGCTTGCTCAACTGCATTTACAAACTCATTACTAGAGTGCTTACATCCAGACTAAGAAAGTGCTATAGAGATTAATTGGCCCTACACAAAATGCTTTTATAAAGGGGAGGTACATATTAGATGGTATGGTTGCAGCTCAAGAAGTTCTCCATCACTCTCATATTACTAAAACCAAAGGAATGTTTTTGAAGTTGGACTTTGAAAAGGCCTTTGACAGGCTCGATTAGTCCTACCTTTTAAACTAATTCAGAGATAGAGGATTTGGGCAGATATGGATGGGCTGGTTGTCTCAAGTTCTTCAAGGGGGGAGAGTTTGTGTGAATGTTAATGGTGAGCTGACAGAATACTTTGAATGTACCAGAGGGGTTAGGCAAGGAGAACTCTCCCCCCTCTTGTTTGTGTTTGCAGTCGAAGGTCTGAGCAAGATGATGCAGAAAGGGGCTCAATCTCAGATTTTTGAAGGGTTAGGTCCAGTTCTTGAGAATGGACAGAGGGTGACTCACCTCCAATATGTAGATGATACAATAATCATGCTGAAGGCTATTCCAAGTAGCATTGAGCTGCTCAAATGGGCATTACTGGCTTTTGAAAGGATGTCGGGCTTGAAGATTAATTATGCCAAAAGTGATGTGATACCCCTAAACCTGACTGATGGTGAGACTGCTCAACTCACAGACATTATTGGCTGTAAGATTGGAGACCTGCCCCTTCAATATCTAGGAATCCCCATTCATTGGAGGAAGCCTGGAAGATCAGTCTGGAATGATCTCATTCAGAAAATTCAGAAGAAACTTTCCCATTGGAAGGGGAGATTTCTCTCTCAAGGCGGCAAGATTGTGATGTTAAAGGCAGTTTTATCCTCAATTCCACTATACACTCTATCCCTACACAAAATGCCTGTCTGGGCTAGGAAGAGATTGGACAGTATTATGCTTAAATTCTTGTGGCAAGGGACTGAGGACAGAAAGAGGTATGCTTTAGTTGCCTGGAAGAAAATTTGCAAAACTGTTGATCAAGATGGTTGGGGCATAAGGGATCTAGATGACATGAATAAGGCATTGTTGGGAAGGTGGAGCTGGCATTTTTATGATCCCAGCTACCAATCACTTTGGAAAAAGATCATTCAGGCTAAGAAAGGGCAATGCAGAACTCAGTCTCCATTCTAGAAAGCTATTGAATTAGAGGAGTTAGTAAATTTGGGTGCAAGGGTGCATTTGGGTGATGGATCTCTGACAAGATTTTGGACTGATCCCTGGTTAGGGGAACTCTCTTTAGCAACTCTCTTCCCCTCTCTTTTTGCTATTGGGGTTTCCCCTGACATTACTGTTCAGGAGGCATGGGAGCAAGGTGGAGGCTCCAGATACATGGTTACTTTCTCAAGGGCATTAAATGACCAACAACAACAAGAATGGGAGGAAATTCAGAAAATGGTCACGGCATTCTCTCCTCACTCAGGAGATACAGATTACAAAAGTTGGAGATCACATCAAACATATAAAGTGAAGATTCAATATGAATTTCTCAATTTTGGACGGGTGTTAATACCAAAATATTCCAATCTCTGGAAAGCTGGTATTCCACTCAAAATTAGATCATTTCTTTGGCTAGTGTTTCATCAGAAGGTGTTGACTAGAGCTGCTATGCAAAGAAGAGGGTGGCCTGGTGATAGCTCTTGTTCTTTCTGTCAGACTGCTCTTGAGACTGCAGCTCATCTTTTTCTGCACTGTCCTTATGTTCAACCAATCTGGACTTGGGCTAGTTCTCTTCTCCCTGATTCTGATATTCACACTGACTCTTTCTCTGCACTGTGGGACAGTTGCAGAGATAGAGCTGCTTTAGAAACTAGAACCAGGATTGCTTTAGTTGGGGCTGTATGTTGGGTTGTGTGGGGTGAGAGAAACAGGCTGAGTTTTGATGTTGATGTCTTCCCTAAATCTCATCATTCTCTGATAGCTCAATCCATGGCTCTGTTTGCTTTATGGACAGGTGGTAGAGCGGGTGCCCCTGTGGTGCTAGAGGAGTTCTCAACAGAAGATGACGAGGAAACATGAGGCTGCAGGATGCTGCAGTTGATTGTGCTGACCTTTGGATTTAAGATGTAGTTTTTATTGTTTCCTCTTTTCTTTACTTTTAATGTGAGCTGTTAAAAGAGTGACTATAAACTCTTCTCCCTTTTATATGATGTTGTTGCTTTCAGTAGTGTTATGTAATAGGGTCTCTGATGCTCTTATTTGTAGGATGAACAAACTGTTGTACCTGGTTTCATTTTGATTAATGGAATCGGTAGTCCATGAGACTACTACTTTTCAAAAAAAAAAGGTTACATAAGATCTTGGTCCTTGTTATTATTCAAATTAATTTTACTCCGAAAAGCAGAAGCATTAAAAGCTTCTACAGTATTAAAGCAGATGCAGATCTCGAGTTAGGCCCAATCTTGATGCATTGTGTAATCGGACGAATAGAAATGTGAGTACACAATCTGATGGTACACTCACGGGTGTACCCACCCCGCACCCCAGCATCCCACTTATTTAGTATGGATGCTACACTATCACAGTGTCCTTGTCACCTGTAGTTGAAATTTTTATTTTCTCCGACCTTTAAAAAAATTTTAATACTATCCCTAGTTGCAAACAAATCTAACAATTATCCCTATTTGACAAGCGATCACGATCACAATTCATTCCTCCCGCAACGTTTAGAGAAGAGATGTTTTTTAAAACCTATAAAATTGATAACAAACATGGAACGTGGCCACCACGTCTGGCCGTAACGTCTGAACGCAGTGTTCAGATATTTTAAAGTGATACTTTGAAAGTGATAATATGAAGCCGTGTACTGGCTAATTTTTATTATTAATAGTACCACAGCCTCACTCTTAGTTAAACTTGAAAGATGTTTTTAGTGTGCCCCCACCACCACCTCATCTCATCCTATAGCTGCACACCCTGTGCTGTCTCCAGGCACAACAGCTATGTCTCTACACCAGAAATCAAGAAGGGATGCACCAGGGAAGGCTAAGGCTAGAAGGGGAAGTTCTCATCTGGCAGCTAATACTTAGGTAATTTGTATTGAGTCCTGCTCTGAAGAGGAGTGAGATTAGTCAATTTTTTTTATTTTTTATTTTTTTATTTTTTTTATTTTATTTTTTTTATGCTTTTCTTGTTAGTGGTTTGTGCTAAAGACTGGAGAGAAGGGATAAGTGTGACAAATTAATGTGGAACATTGAAGGGTTTTCTTGACATTTTTAGACGAGTAATACCTAGCGTCCATGGAATATCTTTCCATAGTGTTCATAGGTTACATAATCAGATCTATCTGTTACGAAATCGGATGTATTTGTTACATTCCAAGCGTGTGTATGGACGTATGGATGCATTTTCAATAGACACAAGATGTTTCTCTTTTTAGACAGACAATGGGTTAATGTGTCTTGCTATTTTTGCTGTTAGGCAGCAATATTTGTTAGGAGTGCTTATCCCATGACTTACTGCATTGTGCAGTTCACAACATCAGCTGCTGGATCATCTTGAGATCCGCTCTGATCCGAATCTTGAGACAATCCAACGGCTGACATTGTGAACTGCATAATGCAGTACAGCAGGGATTATGAATTCATTTGTATGTGACAAAATTATCTGAAATTAGCAGTATATGGTACTTTATTATTTATGAAGGTTCTTTACTTCTTTCCATGATTCTGGGCTTTCTTAAGAAAGGTAACATGTCTCTCTTTCTTTTGCCAATTTTTTAAAGAGGAGGGATCCATTGACAATGGATAACTTGACAATCCTGACAATCCCACTTTCTAAAAATTTATAAAAAATCATAAAAAATCTTAAAAAATAGAAAAAAGTTCACGGGAGTATTGCTTAACTTATAGATTGATTATATATCCGATTATATTCAATTTAAACAACGTTTGATAGCTCTTTAAATATCTGTTAAATTATAACCGTTGAAAATTGCACAAAATTTTGATAAGTCATTAAACGATGTTCAAATTGATTGAAATTTAAAACACTATCAATTTATAAGTCAAGTAATACATCTATAAATAATTTTTCATTTTTAAGATTTTTTTTTATTTTTTATAAATTTTTTAAAAAATGCATTATCAAGATTGTCAAGTTATCCATTGTCAATGGATCCCTCCTCTTTTTAAATCTATAGATAAATGGAAAGGTGGGCTTTTACTGCGGGTAAAAAATGAAGTAGCTTGAGGCCCAAAATTGTATTGTAGCAAAAGAGTTCTTCTATGCTTTATTTTTAGAGAAACATCTTGTATTCGAGCTTACATTTTTTAGATATATATATTTTTTGGGTTAGACTAACAATCCCCCATAAAAAATCCTCCAATTCCATTCCCCCTAATCAGAGCGCGCCACCTGTCAAAAACGTGTTGACCGGTCAAAACTAAAAATGCGTCGCGACGAAACCCCTGTCGCTCCGCATCACGCGCAGCGCAGTGGCTCCGCACATCACTACGAGTGTTTATATTTCAAAACCAGGTGATTATATTTTAAAACTAGGTATTTATATTTCACATCCAGGTGTTTTGTCTCCCCGTTATTAATATTTCAAAGTCGGGTGGTTATATTTCAAAACCATATATTTATATTTCACATCTATGTATTTTATCTCTCGGTGTTAATATTTCAAACCCAGGTGATTATGTTTCAAAACCAAGTGTTTATATTTCACACTCAGATATTTATCTCAAAAGTCACATGTTTATATTTGAAAGTCAGATGGTTACATTTCAAATCTGAGTGTTTATATTTTAAAGTCACGTGTTTATATAAAGTCAAGTGTTTTTATTTCCAAACCAGGTGTTTAAATCAAATCTAAGTGTTTATATTTTGAAATCAAATAGTTATGTTTCAAACGTAGGTGTTTATATTTTTTATACCGAGTAATTATATTTTGAAAACAGGGAAAGGAAGTTAGCAAAACTACTATATATATTCTACCAAAATTATAATTGAACACTACAATCACTAATATAAACACTCATTGACATTCATATCTTTTACGCTGCAAACAAACTTGACACTGGCATCAAATGGAAAGTACATATAAATGGAGCAATCACATGCCAAGAGAGGGAATGAACGGAGAACAGGAAAAAATTAATGGAGCGACTGAACACGACCAAGTTCTGCATGATAACGCCTCCTTGATCCATGACCTAGCTAACCACTCAAGGGAAGTTGGTCGCTCTACCAACGCTATCAAATACGAGGACTGTCCATGAAGAGCCCCATCGCGGGGTGAGCAAATTGGCTCCGACTAAGAGCTGCTAAGCTAACTCTCTACGCTGATGGACATTATTGTTCTCACTTTCAGTGGGAAATGGAAGGAAGAAGGGAGGGAGGAGAGGATGTTTTCACTTTTAGTGGGAAAGGGAAGGAAGAAGGAGGGAGGAGAGGAGGGAGGAAGGAAAGAGGGAGAGCAATTTTGTCTCAAAGTCCAAAATAGTAAGAGAGTTATGATAATGGGTTTGGATATTGTAAACTAAATGGGTTTCAACCCGGGGATAGAATTGGGGGATGAGAGACCGAGGTAATAAGATTTTCACATTTTTTTTAATGCGGCAGTGCCGCCGGTCAAATATAAATAGTAAAGTTTTCAGGAGGTTCATGATTATTAGTATCAAAATTTATCTTAATGTTTTTTTTTCACAAAGTGAAATTTAAGACAAGCTTTGCAAAGAAGAAACACTTATCGTAAAAGAACTATATATATCAATGAATCTTGATTCTCCGACCAAGAAATTTACAGCAAAAACGACCTAGGAGGCTAGGACATGATTTTTCCTCCTCTACTTTACCTACTACTAGAGGTGTAACTCGGGTTTCGCCCCGAAATATGATAACAAATTAATAATAAATTTTATAAATTAAAAATATTTATTTTAAAAAATTGAACATAATTTTAAAATTTTTGATGTGAATAATAATGATGATGATAATAATGTAATAATTTATAAATAATAGCGCATAAATGTTGGATCACTTTATGATTAAATTTTATCATAGATATATCCTATCATCTTATTATATGGGGAGATAGAATACATATAAACCATTGGATCAAAGTAGATGAATAGATTTAAACAAGATAAATGGTTAATAATATTGATGATGTGGCATAGTTGAGGTGTTTGGAGAGTTACCCATCTTTTTAGTTTATAGATCAATAGTTGCATATCACCAATACCTAGATAATTAATTCCACCGACTTAACTATTGAGTAGTAGTTATTAGGGCAAAGGATAATAAAATAGAATATTTCTTTAGACCAAACTTTGCTACACTGAATAACTACGTACCCTGATCAATTGCTAAATGCTGTACTAATGAATGTCATAGTTATATTTATAGTTTGGTTTTATCCAAGAACCGAGAGTTAGGTTTTTATAGAGGTGGCAAAACCCGACCTGACCCGACAAACCCGCCCGAACCCCACCCGACCCGACCCGAACCGAACCCGACCTGATTTTTCAGATAGTCAAACTTACCCGAACCCGACCCGACCCGACCAGGCTTGACCCGATACCCGACTTGAACGGCAGTTAGGCAACCTGAAACCCGACCCGACCCGACCCAACCCAAGACAACCCGAGACCCGATATTATTCTAGATTACAGACCCGAAACCCGATCCGGACCTGACCTAAACCCGAATTACACGAGCCCTAGACAACTCAAAATTGGATGACCCGAAACGACGAAACCCAACCCGACCTGAAATAGTAGGGTCAACCCCATATAACACAATCCAAACAGTCTGCCCTGATGCGACCCGACTTGACCCGATCTGATATTAAGAGCATTCAAATTTAATTGAGATAGAATTGAAAATGACATGTATCAACTCATATCAATTCATATTATCAATGCGACTTCAATGATTCTCTTATTTTTATCTTTGATTTTAATTATTGCTTACGACAAGCTAAATTTTATTTCATAAAATTGTAAATAAATAAATTAATTAGTAAACTAATCAATCATATTTTATTATTTTATATAGTGAAAAGTGCGTAGCAATTAATACCCAAAATGCGGTCATTCCCCTAGTGACTAGTGTACTTGGACAAACAACAGTAGTTAGAACCAGAGATGACTCGAGAGGTCAAGACTAGATCAGATGACCCGAAAGCTAACCCAAATCAAAACCCGACTTGATCCGACTCGACTTAACTCTTGACCCGACAAAAGGCGACACTTGTCGACCCAAGACCCGACTCGATTGGACCCGAACTGACCGTGACCCGATCAAAAGATGGTCTTGCTGACCCAAAAATCCGACCCGCCCTAACCCAACTCGACTCGTGACCCGATAAATGGTGGCTACTACTGACCCGAAACCCGACCCGCAATGACCCGACTCGACCCGTGACCCGATAAATGGCGGCTACTGCTGACCCGAAACCCGACCCGCACTAACCCGACTCGACCCGTGACCCGATAAAAGCCGGCTACTGCTGACCCGAAACCCGACCCGCGCTGACCCGACCCGACCCGTAACCCGAATTTTGCCTGGTCAAACTGACTCGAACCCGATCCGAACCTGCCCGACCCGACCCGATTGCCACCTCTAGGTTTGTAAAGGCAGTCAATTGATTTGATGAGAGGAACAAAGCTCTGCCATCTATGCTAGATTTTAAAATTAATCCACCTGCTGCATCCAAAATCCCAGACGAAAACTTCACAAAGCAGCATAAAAAGCAGTTCATTTCTAGAAGAAAAAAAAATAAAAAGGACTTTAATCACTTTTACATTTTTTTTTTTTTTGGTAATAACTCTTTTTTACTCTATAGCTTTGCCAAAAATCAGTTGGAAAATCCTACTTTTATATGGTAATGGTATATTTGAATAAATTTAAAATGTTTGAAGAAATCAGAATATAGTAAATAAAATTGGCGTATCCTACAAATCATAGGTTCACAGTTTCTAAAATGATAAAAAAAATGGATTTATATTTTTTTAGACCTATTTGTTTTTATCTGTTTCTTTATTAATCTAGTTTGTCTTGAGTAATAAGTTCGTATCTTTTTAGTAACTTGTTCATGTATTACATTCCTTCAACTATTTCGTCTTCAATATCATTGGATTCGTCAATTATTTTTACTTTTCATATTGTCATATAGTTTTTATACTACATTCCAACTATTTCTATCCTCTAAGAAATTAGATCAGTTTTACTTTTACACTAAGATTGTACAAGATATGTCATCTAAACAATATGCAACTTAACTATAACTAGTTAAATAAATTTTACAATTAAATTAATTGTAAAACACCTACAAATGCACACTATCGCCAAGTATGATCTTGCCGTCGTCGTACGTGAAAAGATCGAAGTAAAATTAAAGTATGATCTTGCCCTTGTACGTGAAAAGATCGAAGTAAAATAAAATTTGTTATTTAGTGCCAATGATTACATCGAAAATTAATGGGTACTATACTGTAAGCAACCAAGTTACATTTTAAGGCAAGAAAGTTTTTGTAACTCGAAATAATCAACCAACTATGTCCTTATTGGATTGAATCATTAAGGAACTATTTTATTCATTCATTTCTCTTTGGATGCAATTTTTGGCACCGTGCTCCAGTACATGCAGAGAGCTATTTAGATTGATGGCACACCTCGGTGAATTCTATTTCCGAAGTCACTCATTTCCTAGAAGAATTGAGAAGGTGAATCAATGAGATGAAGAAAAATGGTTTGTTTTACTATTATAAAAAAGAGGAGGTATCCATTGACAATGGCTATTAACAATCTTGACAATAAGGTTTTAAAAAAATATATTAAAATACATAAAAAATCTTAAAAATGAAAATTTTTTTATGGATGCATTACTTAACTTATAAATTGATGATATATTAAGTTTGAATCAATTTGAATATCGTTTGATGTCTTATCAAAATTTTATACACTTTTTAACGATTGTAATTTAACGGGTTTTTCAAGAGCTATCAAATGTCGCTTAAATTGTATATAATCGGAAATATAATCAATCTATAAGTTAATTAATACCTCCGTAAACTTTTTTCTATTTTTAAGATTTTTTGTATTTTTTGTGATTTTTTATAATTTTTTGAAAAATACTATTGCCAAGATTGTTTTTTGAGGTGATATTGTCAAGATTGTCAAAATAACTAGTGTCAATAGATCCCTCTATAAAAAATGGAATTATAAAAAAAAATACCTTAAAATTATTACCAATTAAAATGCTATATTTGGATAAATGAAGGTCTTCCAGGTTCATTCAACTAGAGAAGCAAATGGTCTAGTAGTTCAAGTGATAGCTAACTATTATGACTTCCAACAGGTCATGGGTTCAATTCTCCATGAGCACAAAATAAAAAGTTTCAATAAAACTTGTGGAGCATTCCACTTTCTTCAAAAAAAAAAACAGAGAGAAAATAATAGATTTCTAAAGTTGACTACGCTGTTTATAATAAATAGCATTTGACCGTGCAATGCGCGAGATTAAAATTAAGTCATGGTTTTCAAGATAATTACTCAATCTTGATAAGAAAATGAAATGTCTCAAACCAAATGCCTCATATAAAATACCTTAATTACTATGCCACATAAATCATTAACTGATCATATACAATTAATAATTTAAGTAAAATGTTATTAAAACAGTTCTTAAATCAACGTTAAAAGCATCCCAAAATAAAACGATCACTTACCTTTTGTGTCTAGGATAATTCTATAACCAATGACTATATCTGATTTTAGACATTTTGTCCCATGCATGACTTGACTTAGTGTTAGGGTTGATGCCATCCTATACTCTTGTTGCACGGCAGACCAAATTGTTTGTACTATCTTCATCCAAATCTTCAATGAAAGTCCTTTTAATAGTATTTTCATTTTTGCTTTTTTTCTTCATCCTGGAAAAACTTTAAAATAGAAGACACCAATAATTAATTTGAAGTTCAAAATAATGAGAAATTATATAAATTAAATGTATCAGAACTATAGATGTAAATCGAAAATAAACAGTATTGAACCAAACTTTGTCCAAGAATTTCATTACAAAGAAAATTTGCTTGATAAAATGAATCGAATTTTTGAAGATGCCTCTTTCTACAATAGAATGTTGTCTTGTTGCTTCCAGTCAGTAATCTGGTCTTTTTAAAAGTTTTTATTACGTAATCTTATATTTTTAATGTTCATAATAGAATCATGCATCATACGAAAAGAGAATAAAAATTATATTGTTTAATATTTCATAATAATGAAAGAATCTACGTATGTGAGCTGTCAATATATGTAGCAATGAATACGCAAGGAAAAACATCATTTATGGTAAAAAAATAAACTTAATTCCATCATATATGATATAAAACTGTGTGCAGTTTACAAAATGGATGAAATGAATTAATAAGTACATAATTGTTATGGTAAGAAACCTGAAAATTAACTACATAATTGAAGTGGGGTGAATGGAAAGGAAAAAAAAACGAATAGAAGGAGTGGAATCAGAAACAATTTAATGGCAATTTAAAGGACAATTATAAATTGCAAGAAATTATAAAACATTAATAGAGAATTGAATGGAGACAAAGGCAACCTGTGGGAAGAGAAAGAAAAATGGTGCTCATTCAATAAGAGATTGTAAAGTATGATAGGAATAAGAAATGGTCAGTCAATATAAGATTGTAAAGTATGATAGGAATAAGAAATGGTTAGTCAATTTAGAGGGCAGTAAAGAGTCCACTACAAATGGGAAAAGAAAATGAGTGAAAGACTATATGCAGAAGAAGTAAAGAAATGCCTTAGCCTATCAAGCAGATGAAGGGATGCTTGACGAAAGAATGCTTTACAACAGATTAAATAAAACATTTTGTGGAAATGACGTAGCATCTTGTAGAAGCTTCAATTTCTTCAGTTTTTCTTTAGAAGAAGAGATTTAAAGGAATAAAACTATAAAAATAATAAAAAAAAAACTATTGACATCACATGGTCTGTAAATAATCTCAGTTTGAATTTGTTGAACCAGTAAATTCTTCAAATGCAAGCTCACATGTGTTGCTAGATCCAAACATATTAATTAACGAGGGATCTATTGACAATACTGATTTTGACGATATTGACGATACTATCTTTCAAAAATTTATAAAATTTTATAAAAAAATCTTACAAGTAGACAAAAGTTTACGGAAGTATTACTTAACTTATAGATTGATTATGTTTCCGATTATTTCAGTTTGAGCGGTATTTTATAACTCTTTAAAGATCTGTTAAATTACAACCGTTAAAAACTACCAAAAAATTTTGATAATGCATCAAACGATGCTCAAATTAATTGAAATTTGAAACACTATTAATCTATAAGTTAACTAATGCATCCATAATAATTTTTTTATTTTTAAGATTTTTTATAAAATTTTAGAAATTTTTAAAAATAATCATTATCAAGATTGTCAATATAAGCATTGTTAATGGATCCCTCCTCTTAATTAATAACCCGAGAGTTTAAGTACAGCGCACACATCTCAACACTTCAAATTTTAATGATTTTCTTAAATCAAATAGTACATATATAGCTGGTTTATTCACCCTGCTGGCCACTCCAAATTAATATTGACCGATTATTTAATTAGAGATCTATATACGATGCGTTTTGTAGCAGTTATTTAATGCATGCATATGAATGCAAGCTGTATATGTGTGTTTTTTGCGTGCAACGTGCAGTGGTTATATCATGAAGTATGAATATTATCTCTAGCTACTAATTACGGGAAATATCAATTGATATTTACTAATATGCTTTTTAATATGTATAACTAAACTATCATATTATTAATTAAATTTTAAAAAATACATTGCATATAAATACAAATGACATTAGATTGTTATCTATTGTATTTCATTGGTCATTTCCAATATCTCATATTTTCTCCAATAGACATCCATAACATTAAATAGAAACTCTTATTCTTTTGATATGTAACTCATTCAATGTTCATGCTAATCTTGAGTGCTAATTAGTGTTTATCACTAATTAATTACCATCGGTTTAGAGACATTTGTGAAACTATTATTCTTTGAAAGTTTATTTAACTTTTAATTAGAATGTCACAATTTAAATCCGTGATTTCAAGAACGAATTAACAATAAGATGATCTCAAGAACAAATGACTCCTCGTATGAATAAACGTAAATTATTAGCTCATTACATTAATTCTAAAGACATCTCTAACATCTTCGTATATAAATGTTAATGTAGACAAAATTTTATAATTTTTAATATTTTGGAGTTATTTCTGTAGACTTGATTTACATATGATAGGCCATTAAGAATATCTATGTAAATCTATGTAAAATATTATTTAATTTAAAAAATTATTACAAAAATAAAATTCGGCCGAGATTAATATATCAAGATCAAATCGAGTGGTCTGCATCGACTATTTTTTGAGCTTTAAAAATATAAAATATAGAGCCGTACATAGAACCAACCGATCTATACTATTAATAATATATACCGTAGCAGTCTTTTTTTAATTTATTTAAAAAAAAAATGAAAGACATCAAAATCTCTGCTGTCACTCCGTGGACAAGTTGGCATGACCTGGCTAGTTCGCCGTCAGGCCCGTATTCATCGGCTTATTTTTCATTTCTTTTTTCCCTTTCCATGTTTCCACTCCACTTCTCTTGAATTTCCTATAAATAAGCATATATCCCTTTGGCCTTTTGCACCAAATTACATTGATACCAGAACGAACCGAGTTACTAGTTACTAATTATCATGTGGAGTATACTTTTGACCTTTTGCACTACCTTTTGCAATCGAATTGCTCCTGGCTGCGTTGATGCACTCGTTGAAGCACTAAGCAGCGTGCAGTCCTCAGCCTCAGGCTCAGGCACGTCTCCGGAGTCCTCAGGCAATCTAGGGTCCTCGCCCTCAGACAATCCGATGTTGGTACGTAAAACTCTTTTTTTGGCTTTTCTTCAAATGTCATGCACCATCAAATGGAGATGCAGATCCGGCAGTGCGCTAGACTTCGGGATCCGGACTCATTACTTTTCACGGATCCCGAAATCTAGCGCACCGTCGGATCCGCGCTGCAGATTCGGCAGTGCGCTAGACGATCCCGAGTTCATCAAATGACACTAAAAAATTAACTAGTCCTCACTTAATAAAATTTTATTAAATTTTGAATCCAACCCGATCGTAATGTGTTAAAAAACTTTATCATCACTCGGCCTACCCATAACCCAAACCAACCCATTAATCTTTTTACATATAGGTTTTTACGGGTTACACAGGTTAAACAACTTTACTGGGTTATAATTTTGATTAAGGAACAATTATATTTTTTTCTCATTTTTTAATTTAAAATTGGATATGAATAAAACTTTGAACCATTAACAATAAATGAATAGAGATATCTATAGCAACTTAATGATTTCCATTAATTTAATTGCGGCAACGGTATGAACAAAAAAGAACCAAAAAAAATCAGAAGATAAACTTTGGCAGTGTGTTGTATGGTTGTCTCCAATGCTTTCAAGTTCCAACAACATTATATAAAAACTTTTTTTTTCAAAAGAGAGAGGTTAATGACTTAAAAAAACGGAAAACACAAATCAAGGAGTCGCCATAAAGAATGATTGTGTACTGCCGATAATTGTAAGGTGATTAGCAATACATACAGAGATTTTCAATTAAACGACAGATTTTTTTTTTTTTTTGAATAAGCAAAATATTCATTCACCTCCCCTTTCTGGATCGGTATCCGCTGCTTTTCTAAAATCTGACGGTTGAGAAATATCGAACTACTTTGAGATCCGTGCAATAAAAACCGATCTACTTTGAGATCGGTGCAGCAACCGATCCCGACTATCTGATTGGAAAATAAGAAAAGCAGCCGATACCGACCCCTCTTTCTTTGTGGAAGGAAACGACATATTGTAGTACGGGTCCGGGTATAAACAGGTTATTAAGAGCAAATCCGTAACCCGACCCGGAATACCGGGTTTGTCAAAATCTAAACCCGGACCCAAACCAGTAGAGCCTCAGCCCGGTAAAGTTTTTTTTTTTTTTTTTTCGAGAAAATCCTAAAGTTTCTTTTTTTTTTTTTTGTGAGGAAAATACTAAAGTTTTCTTTATGCTCATCTAGGAAGACAAGACTACTCAAAAGGAGCACAATGACAGGCTCTTACCCAAACATCCTTCAGGTAGACAGGAGCGGGGACAAAAGCTAATTATAGATTGACAATAGCTGACATTAAGCAGTACAAGCCAAAGTTTACTCCGTACTCTTGACTTTAACTTTAGAGAACTTATAAAAACAACAACTAAACCCTATTTGGCAAGTGACTTAAAATTGATTTAAACTCTTAAATCAATTTTAAGTCACCAAACAGAAGTGATTTAAGGTGTACTAAGTTAACGCAGCTATATAGATGTAGTAAACTAAATCACCAACATTTCACATCTTTTACACATTTACATCAACTTTACTTCATTTATTTACTTCACTACCACCAAACACCACTGATTTAAGGTGATTTAACATTTCACTCTGCTTTAACTTACTACACTTGCCAAACCGGAGAAAAAGTCTAAAATATAACTAAAATATAGAAGTTGGCTTTTTTTTTGGCAGCCATATTTTGATACTACTATATTATTTGCTCACTGGTCACCACATTAATTAGGATTTTCTCAATATAAATCACCTAATATATATATGCACCTATATACTAGGTTTAGGTACCGGGAAAGAAAACGGCCCCCCCAAAATCCCCTCTAGCGACGTCACTGGAGAGGACACACACTTGATACCTGCAAGACGACTCCAAATAACTCATTCTGAGAATCCGGACCAGTGCAAATGGACGTATCTTAATAATGAGCCAAGGTAATTAATTAACATATTAGATGTTTGAGTTTTTACATTAATTTTTCATCATTATTTGTTACTTAATAGAACATGCCAACAACAAATTACTTGTTTGAACATTATAACTTATAAGACTAATTAACATGTCAAATGGGATGGCTGTATTGCTATATTATATGAGGAGGGATCAAATAACCATGTTTTTGGTGACCGATCGATGACCGTGAAATTAAATCTTGAATAACTACATTTTAAATTCTTAAATAACAAAACTAATTGATAGAATATGTTGTATATATCATATTTTATGCGTATACAAAAAATTATATTATTTTGATTTTATCTACATGTACATCAAGCATTAACAAAAATCAACGGTTCATGTTTTATGATTTTTTTTTTTCTCCTCTCTTGATAACTATCGAAACAATGTTAAAACTTTACCTTTTTTATGTATATGTTATTAAGATAATATAGAATACATCTAACGGTTTAGATTTTTCAATTTATGGATAAATAAAAAAATGGTCACCGTGGTCACCAATACCCATGGTTATTGGATCTCTCCTCATATTATATATGTCACAGGCCTATTTTGCGCCGCCCCACTAATTAATTATCCGAATCAACTGATAATTCATCACTTTTGGAATATTGTTAATGTAGCAAGAGACAATTCATTTTTTTCTTATTAATTTAATTTCTTATATGTGATGTTACCCCATTTACTTATTATGATAGAAGAAATTCACCATTATACTTAATTATGATAATTTACTGCAGTTTCTTTCTTGGAAAAAATATATATCGAAAAATTTTGTAAGAGTAAACTTAACATTAGCTAGTTTAAACTCACGGAGCCCTTTTCGTGAGCACAACTCCAAAAACATATTAAATCACATCCAAATTTTGATATGAATGGCTCGATAATTTTTTATATCAAAATCTTATGGGATACCAAAATTTTTTATTTTTGAAAGCTTTTAAGTATTTTTTTGAGAATTTCGAAAAGTGATACATAAAACTTGATTATTTTATTAATAATGTATCATCATTTTTAGAAAATCTCAAACAAATATTTTAAAATTTTCAAAAATGATAAAATTTGTATCTCGTAATATCAGATGTAAAGAATTTATCGAACCATATTAAATTGAAGTTTACAATTGATTTGATATATTTTTAGATACACTCACGTAAGGACTCATTAAGCTGAATATACTCGCATGTAATTATTATTAAAACATGCAATTTAATTAACTCATTTATCCTTTAACATTGAACTTAGAATAAGTGTTTGGTGAAGAGTGAATTAATATTACATCCGGTACGAGCTACAAATTAATTGGTGTTTGGTTTTATTTTAATTAATAATTGTTAATATTAAGGTTCTCGGGGGTGGAGGTGGCAGAGCTATTGTCGGTCCCATCCCTTAACATAGAGGCCAAAATAAATTACACCAATTGGCCACTGGTGTCGGGTACGGAATATCATTTTTATCTCATCTTCAAAACAACAAAAGGGTGGAAAGATCTTGATTCTCTAATGGAGGCGACAGTTAAAAAAAACCAGCCGCAAAGCATGTACGGATTCCTAGTTGATTCAGCTATAGGCTCACGTAGTTTGAAAACTCTGTTGCCCTGGCAGAGGCCAGATGGATGGATGGAGTTGAGGCTGGGGAAGTTTTTCTGCGAAGACAATAATAAGGATCAAGAAGTGGCGGTCACCTTGAAGGGTGTGCAAAGAGGCAGGTTTGGCTTTGAAAAGGATTACAAGGGGCTTATTATCGCCGGTATTGAATTCCGTCCGGTAGATAAATTAAAGAAGCCTTTCAGATGAGATGGTTTCATCGTAAAGTCAATTTGATGTTATTTGTATTTCTATTCTATCGTGCTGTAACAATCCCTTAGTGTGTGTTTACATTTGTTTTTCTTTTTTTCTTTTTCAAAACAATTTAATTGCGGTATTGTTCGGTTCTCAACTACCCTTTAAAAACACTTTTATTTGATAGAGATTTTGTGTGCCTGCGCGAGTACATAGTGTAAGTTATCATGTTTGTGTTCAAAAATGTAAGTTCCAATTTTTCTTGTCAATGGAAATTGTGGAATTTTTTGGGTTATATTCTGGCAGCAGCTGCCATTAGGAAAAGTTTGGATCAAGTAATTAATGTGGTGAACAATTTGTTTCAATTTATCTTCACGAAAGGTTTCGATCAAGTAAATTAAGTGAATTATAGAGAATATCTCTTATCTACAAAATTGTTCTCTATTAGCATGTTAGATTGAACAATTAGTATGTTATGTTGAATAATTAGTCTGTTTAAACAAGTCAAACTATATGGTATTTCAATGATATCCTCAATGATATCACATAACATTTTTCTTTTTTTATATATATTTTTTTATTCGAAGTGTATTATTTTTCTTAATTTTATCTCTTTTGGTAGAATAATTGATATTTTAAAAAATGGTTTTATATTTTATATGTCCAAATTAATTATAGATAAGCTCTCAAGAGAGTCAAGTTTCAAGAAGCTATATTTTATATAGATGCTACACTATCACAGTGTCCCTGTCATCTGTAGTTGAAAATGTATTTTGTCCGATCCTAAAAAACAAAAATATGTATAATATCCGTAGTTACAAAAAAATCTCACAACTATACCTATTTGACATGCGATCACGACTACAATTCATTCTTCCCGCAACATTTAGAGAAGAGAAGTTCCTTAAAATTTGTAAAATTGACGACGAACAGGGAACATGGCCACCATGTCTGGCCGCAACGTCCGAACACAATGTACATATATTTTAGTATTTTCATTAACGATATCATGTAGGTCTCATCGTTAGCTTCCCATCAATAGGTGGCAATATGCCTAAATCGGAGTTTTCTCTCGAAAGTTATGAGTATTTGAATTTGCATTTAAATATTGTTGCTGTATTTAGATGCAGCTATCCTGATAGGAAATTCAGACACTATATGTGACTCTGTATTCAGTCGTTGTATGTACATTCAAACAGGTATAACTTTTGTTGGAAATTCCGATTTAGGTATATGACCTATCGATATGAAACTTACAACGAGATCTATATGATCGAATGAACAAAAATCCTAAAATATGTGAATGCTGCATGGGTCTTAATGCTGCGTTCAGAAGCTGTGGCCAGACGCTGCGTTCAGTTGTGAATTATTACAATTTTGATAAGTTGTTACTTTTCTAAAGAGGAGTGAGATTAGACAATTTTTCCTTTTTATGCTTTATCTTGTTAGTGGTTTGTTCTAAAGACCGGAGATGAGGGATGAAACATGACAAATTAATGTGGAACATCGAAGGGGTTTCTTGACATTTTTAGATAGACAATGGGTTAATGTGTCTTGCTATGTTTGCTATTGGGCTGCAGTATTTGAATGTGACAAAATTATCTGAAATTTGCAGTGTATGGTACTTTATTATTTGTGATTTGTGAAGGTTCTTTCCATGATTCTGGGCTTTTACTGCCGGAAAAAAATGAAGTAGCTTGAGGCCCAAAATTGTATTGTAGCCAGGAGTTCTTCTATACTTTATTTTTACAGTGTTGACGGAACTGATGATAAGTTCCGAGGTCTTGTATTCGAGCTTACACATTTTTTGATGTATATTTTTTTTAATGCGGTGCCGGTCAAATATAAATAGTAAAGTTTTCAGGAGGTTCATGATTATCAGTATCAAAATTTATATTAATGTTTCTTTTTTCTTTTGTTTTTTTTTTTTTTTGACAAAGTGAATTTAAGACAAGCTTTGCAAAGAAGAAACACTTATCGCAAAAGAACTATATATTTCAGGAGGTGTTTTGGAATTGTAGGAATAAGGCTATTTTTGAATAAGGCAATGTTTTGGTTTCTATAGAAATCATCTCAGGAGAATTATAAAATTAAGAGGATATTAATGGGGAAATTATCTAAATTTGAAGTTCTCTTGGTATCAAGTACGGCGTTTTATTTGTAGCTTAGACAATTGCCAAAAATAGACACAAACTTATAATTAATATAGCGCAATGACGGTATTAGCTAGATAGTAAATACTACAGATATTCTGGGGGAATAACATAGAATTAACACTATATATATATACGTATGTGCACATATATATGTATAATTATATGTAAGGTACTGGCCAATTTGTGAAGGGCATTGAGAACTTCTCTGAAAATCGCCTCTATATATAGTTATAGTTCCTTGGCTTTCATCTGTTGATCATTGGTGATCACCTCCCTGCAGGTAAAATAGTGCTTCTTCATATATCGAATATATACATACATACAAGTGTTAGTTGATAGAAGCCTGTAACGAGTTTTATATATGTGTGTCGCTTTCTAGGACGACTTCGAGAAAGAGCCATGGCAGACTGGTCAGACCTCCCCATTGATGTACTTGAACACCTGACAAGTTTCTTGCCCCTCCCTGATTACCACCGTTTCAGTGCGGTCTGTCGGAACTGGGGGACAGTGGCGAAGGCAAGGCGTCATTCCCCGGCAAAGCAGCTACCCTGGTTGTTATTTTGGGATAATAGTGAGCTACTCAAGTGCAAGGTCTTCAGTGTTTCAGAGAATCGTCATTACAATAACTTCCCAGAGCTAAAAGGCAACGTGCAACACGTATGTGGTTCATGGTATAGTTGGTTGTTCACTATGGACATAGATTTGAATTTCCGATTGCTCAACCCTCTTATCATGGGTAAACAGTACGATTTACCTCCCCTTCCTCCTTTCTCTTATGGTAATAATATGGTCATAAGGTATGTAAAAGAAGCCACAAGTGATCCCAGTGAGATGACATATGAAGATGCAATGTTCCAATTGGTAGATAACGCCATCATAGATAAGGATCCTAATCAAACATCAGATTTCACAGTATTGCTTTTATATGGTATGTACAAGTACAATGAAATTATCTTTTGGAGACTGGGAGATCTTGTTTGGACTCCAATCAAAGGCGATTACTTTTTTTTTATTCGATGACATCACATTCTTCAAAGGGAATTCCTATGCTAATGCCATTATTAACATAGCCGACGTTGATACTTGTGTAACTTACCTTGTCGATGTGGGCCCGGATCCGAAACTTATTCCAATTGCTCCTCAGGTTCCTATGTACAACCGTTCTAGAACCGCTAGGACATATTTAGTTGACCTCAGAGGAGAGTTGATGTTGCTACATAAGTATCATCCAGTAATTGAGAAGTATCGTCCTCTCAGAACCGCATTCGTCGTCTATAAACTTGATTTGGAGGAAGGAAAATATTATAGGAAACACCACCTTAATGGGTATTCAATTTTTCTGGGTGAGTGCTCGCCTTTGGTTGTTGATTGCGGCCAATTCCCAGGGGGGCGTAAGAACAACATCTACTTCCCAACTTATGTCGTCTGCAATGAAGAGGAGGACGGCGCGGACGACATGTTTAAAGGCACTGTCCCTGCATACTGTCCACCGGAAATCTACAAAACGTTTTCTCCTGACTACGACATAATGACCCCCATTTGGTGGACCCCCAACCCTTGGTAGGAAGCTGTGAACAGTTCGATGTTTGGATTCACATTATCGAAATCAACCACCGATTTTAATGTGGTGCTTTAATTACAGCTGCAAATCGACACAAATCTTTTGGAGAAGTTAGTTCCATTACTCTACTTAAACAATCTTCTGGTAGTATAGAGATGTAGTCTTGCTGCTAGCTCTTCATTTGCTGCCATGGCTGTCAATGGTAATGGTTGAACTTTCCATGGCATAAGGTTGATTTAATTAAGGTAATGCGTCTGTAATTAATGTTGTGCTGTGACTAATATATGCTGTTAGAAGAATTAATATATATAGTACACTAGATACGTGCCTCGCGTTGCTTCGACAGTAGATTAATATTTTTAATGAAAAAAACGAACTGGAATGTAATCTTAAATCTTGAAGAAGGGATAAAAACTAAAAAAAGCATGAAGTATGAAGAAAAAAGATATAAATTATGAAGAAACTTTCATATTATATAAGTTGCTATTTTCAGAGCTTATATTATCTTTTTTGTAGCGTACTTTGCTTATATTTTTAGAACTGAGAGGGGTCTAAAGTCATACACATCTCTCTATTAATAATAATACAAATAATAAAAAAGTGGAGGAGATCATGATAAACATAATTTCTTGAAGGTTTTTATACAATTGTATTGTATTTCTAAAATGTGAGTATTTTAAAGACATAGTTGGTTAGTTATAGTTTTTTGTTATAAATCATAATAAACTTTTTTTTGTTATTGGATTTATATTTTTTATAAAAATCTAATTGTATATAAATTTTTTACCATTTAAAATTTTGTAAGTATTTCTTTCCAATTTTCTAAAATGACAGCAAATAATAATTTCAGAAGACATACGTGGTTCGAAGCCCACTAAATTTCATGATATGTACTTGTATCTTGAATTGGAATCTCCTTTCATTTCAATCTTTTGATGGACTTCACAAACATACACTTGTAATTTTTCTTGTCCAAAATGTTAAATTTTTTCGTTATTTTTCTAAAACGTTAATATTGCTTCTTTAAACATTTTTACTTTCGGCAAATATTGCTGTGTAAGGATAAAAATTGTTTACAACACATTTAATATTTTTGAATACAATTATTGAAGTACACAAAAGGAAGTCTAAAGCAATAGTTGTAGAGAATGGTTATCTTGACGAATATCCCTCAATGAAGTTTGGAATAAGTTTTAAAGTATTGTTTAAAAATCTTAGAAATGAAAAAAAATTATACTGTACTTTGAACCTAGCTTGTAGGTTGGCTATAATTTCAATTATATTTAATTTTAAGTGTTATTTAATAATCTATTGAAGTATTGATAATACTTTAATTTCCAACATTTTAAAAGTATATAAAATTTTTGATAAGCTATCAAAGAGTAATTTATTATAGCTTATATATTGTATATTGTTTATTTACATTTTCAATGTCAACAACTATATCTTATTGATTATTCCCTTAAACGACTGAACGGTAAGATACCATTGAAGGATCTCAAAAAAAAAAAAAAAAAAAAAAAAAAAAAAAAAAAAAACTACTGTTCAAATAACTGTTCATTACACTGTAGAGGGACGTCCTAGATTAATATACTATAAAGGGATAAAGGGATGTGCCAACTGTATTTAAGACTGTTTAGTCTATTCTAGTCCATCAACGCAAAAGTAAATAGATCATATTTGACAGCCAACGGAAGGCCAAAAGGAAAGCCAACGAGAGTTCTCTCCACTTCTGAAATTATTGAAAACGTAATTAAAAATAAATTAAGCAATACTAAGGTAGTGATAATATATCATCCCACATTTCCCTTAAGAAATTAATAGCAACGAAGGCAATGAAAATTTGCTTAGCTATACCTCTACCTATGAAATAGGACCCTTAAACTTTTTCTTATTTTCTTTTCTTTTTTTTTTTAAAAAAAAAAAGCTAGCATCACTAGACATATATACAGAGGGTGAATTGTCGCACCACATCACAATTTCCTTACACATTTATATAATATTATAATAATATAATTCAATCTTGTGGCAATATTGAAAAAGAAGACGATCCGTGAACCGTGATATGATTATAATAATTTTAAATTACTTTGGTTATAGCGCGCGGTTGACCATACACAAATGTATTACAAAAAAAGAGAGGTCTTATAATTATAATTACCATTATTAAGTACAGTTAGCACTCCAGAACCAGAAAAAAAGCGATGCATTATAAAATGAATAATAAATAATATACACTCGCTACAGAATACACACGTGTTAGAAGTTAAAAAACAATATTTTTTCAACTCCAATGCCAATGCGTCGGATTTTTGGGCTTCCGACCCGACCCAATCTCATCCTTAAAAATTATAAGCCCATTCCATTCATTCATCATTTCCCTCCAAAGCAGAGCAAGACTCTCAAGAAATCAACTCCTCTCCTCTTCTCCATTTCTCTCATCTTCACTCTCTCTCAAGACACCCCCAACTCTCAAGACTCCCCCAAGAAAGAAGGCCAGCTAATTCCAGCACCAATGGTTACCTCCGCCCCCTCACTCCTGCCCCCGCCCCCTCCCCAGCCCCTGCCCCCGCCACCCAACAAACCAACAACGGGCAAACGTTGTGTCGCGTGCACACATGCAAAGCAAAAATGCCTAAGTAACTGCCTCTTTGCACCCCATTTCTCTAAGGAGCGAACAACAGACTTTACGAAGGCAAAACAACTCTACGGAATAACAAACATGAAGAACTTTGTGGAGCACCTCCCGGCCGGCGTTGACCCGAACAGTGCAATGGAGGCGCTCATCTTTTGTTCTAACCTGCTGACCGCTGATCCGACCAGGGGGCCGCAGAGGATAATCCGGCGTCAAGAAGCGGAGATCGAGAATCTTAAAGGGGAATTGGCACGCGCCCTGACCCATGTCAACAGCAGTCTTCCTGATGCATCAACAGAGTTCCAGCCCACAGGTACAAAAAAATTTACAATAGTAATCAGCTTGAAAATATGTTATTCTTGAAAATATGTTTCTTGACCTATTGAGTTTCTGGTTCTTCTTATAAAGGAATGTACAAAATGTTATATGACAATATAGTAATTTACCTATTCTCTGGATCTGATGTGACCTTTTCATTTTCTTCTTTTCTTTCTTTCTTTTTGGCCGGAGCAGATGATGTAAACACAATTAAAGATTTGTCTCTTCCCGGTCTGGCCCAGAGGATAGCGGAGCAGCCTGAGAAAAGCTCGGAGGAAGAATTACAGATATGTCAAGCCCCTTCATCCGACCTACAGGGCGTAGTTTCCTCCTCGGGTACATAATTATTTTTCTCCACACAATATTTTCTCACCATGTCACATGGTATTCCTCTCTAGTCTGACTCTGCCTCCTCTCTGACCCTATCTCCCATCTTTCACATAGGAGCCATACTCTCCATGGAAGAGAGGAACACTGACCCTTTCTCAAGCTTGACAATCCAACCACAAATGGATGATTCTCTCTGGTTGAGCCCTGATTCCAACCAAAAATCTGACAAATTGAGGCCAAGAGGAAAATGTACTATTACAAAGTTATATTGCAATTACATTTAACCTGATATAACTTTAATTGGATAGTTCTGCTTTATTATTGGGATTTATTCAAAAAATTATGATAAAATAATTTTGTTACTAAAACTTTTGTACGAGGCCCAAATTGCAGTTTCCAACCTGCTTTAAGGTGATTAGTAGTATGTCAACCGAGCCAAGATTGAAACCGATCTTTGTTTTTTTTCTTTTTTCTTTTCTTTTCTTTTCTTTTCTTTTTTGCAGGAGACCCTTGTACAAGCACCTGGTCTGAGACACAGGTCCTGGATCTGTGGAAATGGAGTGCGAAGGCATGGATTTGAGTATACAATGTGCAAGTTCAATTGGGAAATAAATCACTATTTTTTCTCTCGGAACTTTTTTTTTTGTTTTCATTTTGTTAGTAAAATATTAATATATATTGTTCCATTAGTTTAAAATTATATGTCTTCCAAATCATGTTTTCTGGGTCTAATGCAACTAAAATGCTAAGAAAAAAAAGATTATACCAGATGCTAATCAAAGCACGACTCGAATTTTTTTCGATATCGAGTGCTTTGTGTGAGAACAAGCTCATGAAATTTATTTGAAGCTTTCATTGTGAAACAAAAGAAGTATGAGAACTTCACTGCAAAGTGGTGACCATAATGGCTACAGGTACATAGAACTCAGTAATGAGATGCTGATGTCCACAATTCCGCCATGATATAACAATGAAAGTCCAAACTCCGTATAGACGGATAGTCATGGTTGGATGTCAGAGAAGTTATTACCGTGGTTATAATATTCAGACAAGGCTGGATATTCAAGTCCTGTCTAGGTGGTAACAGTATATTGATTTTCTCTAATATTTTAATTTTGTCACACAAGTACAATAAGGTAGTCATCATCATGAGTTTTAGCTGAATTGTCCCAAAACTGTTATATATAAGGCACATAAATAACGCAAACAAAATGTACGTAATTTGTTGGTTTGTTCACAAAAGTTTCGCTAACATTCGTGTTCACTTTTCCTCTCACTCAATTAATCTGAATGCCCATAGTAGATGGTAGTTAATTCACATGATTTTTATTTTCTAGTATCGCATAATTAATTAATTAATTAATTAATGATTTGGAACATTTTTATTTTCAAATATATATTTCTAGGCTATAATTTTTGGTTTAATTCATAGAGATAATAATCTAAAATACAATAATGACTAATGTAACGAAATAGAGAAGGGATACATTGACAATGGTTAATTATTATCTTGTCAATCAAGAATGGTACTTTTAAAAAATCACCGTTGATCGATTAGTTTTTGTTGATTGGTAAAGAGCAAAATCATACTTTTTTAAGGATGGGAAGAGAACCTCTCTCAGTGCTCATCCCCTAACTTACTGCATTGTGCACTGCACAATGCAGTACATGAAAGATCATGTATTCAGCCTAATTAAGATCATATACCTTTTAACAACAAGAAACAAGAAATAGAAAATTAAAGAAAATCAAGTCTTGATCAACTTCTATACATCAAACATTATGACATTACTAGTACTACTTCAACACAAAAAAGAACACCGCCACACAATTAAACCAGTATAGTAAAGAGCAACAGGATTATTGGATCGTCTCGAGTCCGATCCTACACGAATCTTGAGGCAATCCAACGGCCCACATATATACTTTGTTGTTGCATATTGTCTTAAGGCAGAGGATAAGCACTCGAGCAAAAGTGCCATGAAGACTTAATTGCAACAAGCTGATCTGACCTGACCTGACCTGATCTGATCCTAAAAATAGGCAGAGTAGCAAGTGCTGTATCCAGATTAGGATTAATTGATCATGATTAGAGCAAACAGGAGCTTGCACGCTTCTGACTGCTGTGCCGGGGTGGCGCACTACGCTAAAAAAAGCGTTCTCCGTTCCCATATTTAGCGCAAAGGAAAGAGATAGCACCGGCTTGCTTGCGACTGACCGTCCATCATGGAGGAGAAACTGGAGCTAAATTTATCCTTCACCAAATTTACCAGCCCTAACAATTACCATAATCCGCAGCTACCGACATCCACGACGACGACACCAACAACGTCCCATTTCTCGTCCCCGGTCCTCTCGCCCTCGTCCGTTTTCTATCCTTATATCAACACCATTATGCCATCTACACCCTCCTCCTCCTCCTTCTCCCCTTCCTCCTTCACCCACAGCACCGCCGCCGCCTCCCCTCCCCCTCCTTCCTCCCCCTCTGCCGGAGGCATCCAGGATGCTGCGTTCAATGGCATCGTGCATGCGAACGCGCATGTCAATGTTAATACGATGTTGGTGCACCACGATTTGCCTTTACCTGCTCCTCCTGCCGCCGCGCCCACCTCCTCCGCCTGCGCCGCCTGCAAGTACCAGCGGCGCAAATGCGGGCCCGAGTGCATGCTGTCGCCCTACTTCCCGCCCGAGCGGCAGCAGGACTTTCAGAACGCGCACCGTTTGTTCGGCGTCAGCAACATTGTCAAGAAACTGAAGGACATCGCGCCGTCTCAGCGTCAGACGGCCGTCGAGACGATGGTGTATGAGGCGTACATGCACGCCGCCAATCCGCCCGGCGGCTGCCACAGCCAGGTCAAGTTTCTCGAGACCCAGTTGGATTTCTTGCTCAGGCAGCTGCATGAAGTCAGGAAACACCTCGCGTCGTACAAAGGCCAACCCGTCAGTTTCGAGACTGATCCGCAAGAACAACAATACGCCGGTGCGTATATAATTAACTTCATCGATTCAAGCATATCTTGATTCAATTAATTCCTACCAGTTCTTCCAGTTCTTGATTTTCTTTTTTATGTTCATTTTGATTTTTAAATACTAATGACGTTTTACAATTCAATTGGTGAATAATGCATACAGATCAGTCGAGATCAAGCTTCGTGTCGCTGGACAATGTAAATCCGTGCCAGCAAAACCAGGGCTCGGAGGAGCAGCAGCTGCAGGACTACTTCTATTTCAACGGCAATCTGATCGATGAGAGGAACAACAACAACAGCAACACCGACATAGTAGGGAGCCACGACATCGCGTGTAATTACTTAAACAACGATTATAGTCATAACGATCAGGTGGAGCAGCAGGAGGCCGACCGGGACGAAATAAGGCCGTTCATGGATATCTTGCCCAACTGTTCTGACAGCGAGGAGGGCGAGGAGCAGCAGCTTGTTTGCAAGAGTAGTACTACAGTCGACATGGGCCAGATGGCATCTTTAAATTCATCCCTTGTCGACAAATCTACAAAGTGCAGTTTAGGTTTAGGATTCTCTGCTTTTTAATTGACAATTGTTACATGATTAATTAATATTTGCAGTACTTTTTGAGGTTGTGATATTGATTCTGGCATGATCAGTAAACAGTTGGATATAACTAAGACAGCTCAATTAAGCATGATTCCCCCTGTTCTTTTTAATCTCTATGGATCTCATATTAATTAGCTGTTAGTTAGTTGTTTGCCATCCTGCTAATGCTGTTCCTAATTAACTCTAAATTCATTAACTTATCAGCTATGTTATTGTTTCCATTTTTTTTTTTATTATAATTGTCATTGACAATGGAGTTGTGGATTTTTATTACTAAACTGTTTACTGATTTTTGTTTGTTTATATATAACTCATCTATCCTTTGATTTTCCTGACAATCAAATTTCGTTTGGAAATTGCCGTTATATCCTGCATTTCTGGTGGTTGAAAAGGGCAACTTTTCTGGTAAAAGAGTATCAAGAAAAAGTTGCAACTTCTACCGAGCTCATTTATCGTAGATTAAGAAGTTTTCTGGGTAGTTTGAATATCTGGTCAGAAAGCCTTTCTGTATACTGAAAAAAACCGAGCAAAGTTTTCTCCGGTTTGCTGCAAGGAGTTGTGATTGAATCATACTTGAAATTTGAATTGCTACAGATCAATTCAGCATGCATGAACTTCATATTTTTCTGTTGTTTCTGTCATCATATAAGGTCATCACAATTGTGTCAATTTATGCCTCTGCCTTCTGGTACTTCAGTTGTACCAGTAACATTGCTCTGCCTCTGTACCATCTTTGGTAGTTCAACAGGTTCATCATATTGAAAACCAATTCATTTCTGGCTTGCAAAATTGCCCATTATACTGAAATCAAGATAGCAAAACCCTGATCTGAGATATAATTAGAAAAAGAACCTTCATCTACTCTTCCCTGTCTGTGCTCACAATGCAGATAGATCATGGGATTGATCTCTGAAATTTCTGAATTAGCCAAGCTTTTAAACAAACTGTAATGAACTAATTTTGTATTTTTTTTTTTTATGGAATTCAAGGAAATTTCCCTGTGCTCACAATGCATATATTAATATGAGTACTAATACAGGTGGTATCGATTTTCTTATCTTTTATGGTAATTCATAACATTTTTCATAATGAAATGGTAATAGTAAAAATAGTTGTCAGAATCAAGTCAGGCGCTCAACGGACTCCAACCAACGAACTGGCTTCCCTTCTCGGATCGGGATCACCTGCTTTTCTAAAAAGAAAAGCATGCCCTGCTTTTCTTGATCCGACGGTTGAGAAACACCAAAGTACTTTGAGATCCGTGCAGAAAATACCGAATTACTTTGAGATCTGTGCGGCAACCAATCCCGACCCTCCAATCAGAAAAGCAGAGCCTGCCTTTTCTTGTGAGAAAAGCAGCAGATTTATACCCTCTTTTCTTCTTCACTCTGACAGCAAGCATATCAGTTTATTTTACTGAGACAAACTGTTCAATCCCTGCAATATATGACGCAAATTCAGACCTGTCAAACGTGCAAAACGATCACAAAAATATCAATTTCCGTTGGTTGATCGTTCCGTTTGTCAAACAGAAAAAAGATTGAATGACTAGAATTACACAAGCATGAATTGAAAAAGTCATTACAGCTTCATATAATAGTTCCCATCATACAAATTCGTATAACATGAAAACTAACATCGTCGGTATCAATTTTGGTACCACTTTTCCCTGAATTGAAAGGTTTGTGCTGGAGAGGATTTTTATAATTGATGGGCCGCATTATCTCATAAGTCTCCGACCCCATTAATTTCATGAATGGGCCTTGACTTCATACGCAAGTTGACTTCATGCTTTGTGAGTTGATCATGATCATGTTATTTGTTGTTATTGACATCTTGTTGTATATCATAAATTCATAATAATTAAGTGAATCTCCAAACCTAGAACAGTACACACAAACATATATATCATTAATATATATGCTCGACAACTGGATTAGGTTAATTGGCACATGAGCTAGCTAGCGTACGTAATTACATACCGTTAGCGGTCAGGGTCATGGATGATGATATGTAATTAGTTCCTAATAGTAATATCTAATTATCTATCACACGTGCCCACCCCGAACAAACTCATATATAGGACCCTGCATGCTTTTCCTGTATGAGAATGACTGCAACAACTTCAATTATTAGTTTTGAGTTTGAATTGAGTTGTATGCAAATGCCACATGTCACGAGTGCGTATCCTCTGCGTTACTGTAAATTTTACGATAGTTCAGAAACGATCTCGACCCTACGTTTTGGACCGCGGTCAAAGGAGAAGCACGACGGTCACATATTAGATTCACGGGGCTGCTATTAAATATGTTGAGCGGGCAACTGTAAAAATTACGGTAACTGAGAGGATCCGAATTCATATGTCACTTTACTGTGTTTTGATATGACAATTAACTGACTTTCAAAGCTGTATTATTAATTATAACCTTAATGATACCTGTACAATATGCATGCAAGCCTTTAATTGGTACCTGTTTTATGGTACTATTGTAAAAAATATATATATATTATATAGACTTGATATATTGTATAATTATCTACTTATTTGGTCTATTAAAAAATAATGGGATTTAAGTTGTATATGTTTCACTTACATTGAGTGATTTTCGACATTATGAAATATATGGTGCTTATATAACGCATCATTAACAAAAAAAAAAAAAAAAAAATCACAAAATGTGATTAGCAACTTCAAGATACATATATATACCTAGCTATAAATATATTTGTTAACTTTTATTTTTATTTGATTTTTGCAGCAACTATTGTCAGAATTACCATATATAACATTATGATCCTTTTAATTTCTCCTCAATTAACAGTTAACATATCAACTAGCAAGTTATTTTTTGTTTGAAGTTTATAAACTATATATAGAGCACTTGTGTGTATATCTTCCGAAGAAATAAAAGAAATAATGTTTGCATTCCTTGTAAGATATACTCTGGAACACCAGCTAGCAACACCTTTTTGGAATATAGACTACAAGAACATTATATTTGGCATGCTAATTAAAACTATAGAAAACTGAACCCATTTGAACTAGCACGTAATTTATTAAAAGTTACTGTTGTATTTTATTTTTTGATGAAGCTACTGTTGAATTTTATTACTATATATATATATAGAGAGAGAGTGAGGCTATTGCGCTTCATAAAGCGCGGTGAGGCAGTGCGCTTCGGCCCCGTATCGCAAAACCGTAGCTCAAATGGTCAATCCAAGTTGCTCAACACAATCTACATATTGAAATCTTGTAGATTACCAAAATTTTCCATTTTTAGAGTTTTCTAACTATTTTTTTGGATTTTTGAAAATTGTATAGAAAATGTACAAAATTTTGTACATAAAATGGGTCATTTTTCAAAAATTCATAAAAATAGTTAGAAAACTCTAAAAATAGAAAATTTTGGTATGCAACTAGGTTTCAATATCAAGATCATATGAGCAACTTGGATTGGTCATTCGAACTACGGTTGATGAGATATGAGGCCGAAGCGTACTAGCCACTGCGCTTTATGAAGCACAATAGCCTCACTCTATATATATATATATATATCTATATTTGTGATGACAATTTTGTAAACAAATTGTAATGACCAATGAAACTAGAAGAGAAACATCTTGCGTACACCATCAAACGCTATATACAGCTTTTCTATGAAATATAAAAATAAATTAATAACAGATATACCCGAAATGTAACAAATACATTCTGAAGTGTAAACCAATGAACGCTATATACAACTTTTCTATGAACGTTAGGTATTACTCAGAAACAAAGAAACATATCTCACTCTCACATCTCATCATATTAATTAGTGGTACGAATTTACAGATGACACTTGCACAGTACAACTGGCTGTACGTGGCCTGAAATATATTGTCCCTTTCAATTCAACAGCTATATAGCTAGAATTAATAAGAAATGTTGTTCTATAATTGACTAGAAAAAATTAACTAGAAAAAGGGAGTACTCAAAAGGGAGTTTTGACTCAATAATTGATGAATATTAAATAACTAGAAAATAATTGATGAAAATATTAACTAGAAAAAATTAAATAAAGTTACTTAAACGGGAGTACTCAATAATTGATGAAAATATATATATATAGCACCATGTAACTATTCCCTGCGTTTGGTAGCCATAGTAAAATTGATTTAAGCTCTTAAATCAATTTTAAGTCACCAAACAGAAGTGATTTAAGGTGTAGTAAGTTAACGCAGCTATAAAGATGTAGTAAACTAAATCACCAACATTTCATATCTTTTACACATAACATCAACTTTACTTCATCTATTTACTTCAGTACCACCAAACACCACTGATTTAAGGTGATTTAACGCCTTACTTCGCTTTAATTTACTACACTTGCCCAACGGGAGGAATGAGTTTTGACTTCTGAAATAATGAGACAAAGATGTACAATAACAGGAAAATACTGGTGTGGTGCCACAGTATTGAATATTAAGGGCTCTCTCAAAAAAAAAAAAAAAAAAAAAAAAAAATATATATATATATATATATATATATATTAAGGGCCACATGTTATCTGAATGACCTACCGTACCAAACAGCACCCACATCGTTAAGCACTTGAAAGGTGGCAACTCTATATATACCAATACCATGGGCTTATTTTTTTTTTACGGGCCTGATAACTGCACCCTTAAAAAAACTCTCTTAACTACCGTATATACCCTAATACAATTTTACATTTCACATATGATAACAACAAAAATTTATACTAACACGTAAAAGTATTTCTACTAACCACCAATTATAATTGCGATTACATCTTTAATTACCTCCAGTCCTCCAGATTACGAAACACCCAATTATTGTCACTATATTTCTCTAATTTCCTTTGCCAATTGTCACTATATGAAACATCTTTAATTCTTGTTCATGTATCTTCTTAAAAACCATGTCACTTAATTGTTTTTTGGAAATATCTCATGCCATTATATATAAAATTATTAATCGGCTTGGATTCGATGTGGCCATCATTACCTATTTTCTTAACAAGAAAAAAATCTTATCCATACCCATACATACCCGATAAGCTAACAAGAAAGAATCTTTACCCATATCTATCTTATTGGGTACGATATAGGTTAGATAATTGAGTAAGAGAGTATCATTGACAGCTCTTTTATAAGCCTTCTTTTCCCAGAAAAAAAAATTAAAGATTACATTAATAAATAGCTTATGGTGGACAATACAAAGCGTTTCTCAATGTATGATTGATTACTGTCAAATTGATGTATTGAAACTCTAGATCCAACATGCACTTGAAATCTTGATCAATTATATACATACAGAGAAGCGATTGAGGGACCGTGACATCAACTTCAGCTATTAGTTTATGAATTAAAAATAATTAATTCTCATCATATTTTTTTTTAAATAGCAGGCTTCGAGTCCTACCGATTCAATTCAGAATCTTACATAGTATCTTAAAGAATCATACGGTGTACCAAAATACAACAGCTTTATTTTGAAATACAACAATTACTTCTCATTAATTGATTTCGTTTTCCTCCCACCTCATAGATAATATTGTATTATAAAAGCAGGCCCGAACTCGAGCTCCAGACGAGCTTAATTTATTATAAGAAAATATATGTATATAACACAATCGGTATCGACAGGGACAGAGCTACAGGGGGTTTTGGGGGGGCAGTTGACCCCCTTACATCTCGCCAATTATATGTGATATAGGTTTATGATGGCACTAATTTACATTGAACAAATTTTTTGCACCCCCATATATGATGACATGTCATGCAATATTTATTGTTGACATGTAAAATATGGAAAACTGTGATTGCTTCTTAATTGGAGCCAATAGAATTATAGGAAAAAGCCAATAGGACTATAGGTAATACTAGCAATAGCCAATGTTATTTCCTTTTTATTAATGAGTAATGACATTCAAGATAATTATTCATAGATATTTATTATGCTAATATAAAAAAAGGTATATATTAGTTTATCTCTTCGTGAATTGGATATTGAGCACAATCACTTAAGTGACCACTGACCAATGATCAAATAATGAAGTACTATTAAAATTAGAGGTATATAATAATTAAGAATCAAAATTAATTAGAGGGCGCATGATATATAATAATTCATTTGTACATAATTAGGGTGACCACTGACCAATGATCAAATAATGGAGTACTATTAAATATGACGCGCGCCTAAGATGGCATTAGAAAGTTGTTCAAGTAGCAACTTTTATATTTGAGTTTATTTATTTAATTTTTATTTTTTCTAATTTTTAAAATTGAATTCAAGAGTTGTAATAAATCTTGGCATGCATTACCTAGTTGCAGCTAATATTTTTTTTTCTTATAGATATATACTGTCAATTTATAATTAATTTTTGCCCCCCCCAAAAAAAATTTATCCTGACTTCGTCACTGGGTATCGATTTAAAAAAAAAAAAAAAAAAATCATACCACAGTCTCCAAAACATAGGAGACAAGATCCTCCTCTTCCATATAGTTTTTTGGTGGTGAAGAGTGAAGACCGCTAGTAACCTCTCCCTACCGCTTCTCGTTATTTCGAGAGTAATTATTTGATGACGACCCCTCAATCGCTTCTATGTTAATGTCGCAACTAGAACTTGAACATGAGGGGACTAAATGTCATTTCAAGAAAATATTCGCATCAAATATTAATGTCAATATGACCCAAAATTAATTCAAAGTAAAAATAATACATTATTTGATTGAAAAAATGTGAAAATTAAATAACATCAATAAATCTCAAGTTCTTGTATACGTAGTTGCCGGGAAACAAAAAAAGGGTCTTACTATATATAGAAGAGGCAGAATGCTACGATGGTACAGCTTATTATTTCATAAATTTGTTTGCATAATTTTTGTAATATTCGCATTAAATCAATGGAAATTGATTGGAGCACACAATCATATTATATATTTTTTTTCTTTATATAAACTGAGCAAGATGAATAACTGTCCGTATTTATTCTGTGCAGTGCAATTATGAATAGCCCTCCTTGATTTATTGATGAATAGTTCTTTGTAGTTGTCCGTATAATCTAATCAAACCTTCAAACTTCAGTTTACATGATATTGTCTCTAACACAAAGAAACAAAATTTTGAAAAGTACAATCAGGGACCGATTTAGTAGGGTGTTGGAGTGGAGCCTCCCTTATTCATCTTGCACAGTATAGACGTACAAATATTGTAACGGTTATATCTATTTTGTAATTTTTAAATCATATTTAACATATAAACTCTATAATGTCCATTCTATAGACGCTAGGTAGCACTCGCAATAGACGTACAGGCCAGGGTGCTGGCAGCTCCACTTTTTGGAGAATAACATTAAAAAAGGGCTAATTGCCAGCATTCCTATCAAAAGTTTCAAACTTTCCAATCTCCCCACCTAAATATGAAAATCTCCAAATTCTCTATTAATATTTCATTTGATTGTCGTTAATTATTCCCATCAATACTTTATTTTCATAAAAAAAATCTCTATTCAACTTGCTACTCACAAAAACTTCACTTGTCAAAGCATTCAGAGAAAAAAAAAACTCATTGCCTTTTATATTGCACTCTTCTGTGTGATGAAGCCATGAAGGACATCCAAATATGTTGTCTCCAAATAATAGGTAAGATGACCAAAGCACTTTTATTAAGAATCTAATAACATATAAAATGATCAGATAATTTAACGAGAATATGAGCAACTTATTTATGTTTTAATGAGGATTTTAGATATTTTCAATTTTAGATGGAAAAATTGAAAAAAGTTTGAAACTTTTGATATGCATACCGGAAAAATGAACCCTTAAAAAAATGTTATGGATTCCCAAATTTCCACGCATTGTCTTTTAATTTCTTCATAAAAATAACGGAATTAAAATGAACCTACACCAATTAAATGTAGATAATAGTAGTTAGAAATCATTAATTTAGGACCACAAAAATGAACCATATATTGGCAATAAGGAAAGATATATAAATATACACTAACTATTGAAAAAAAAAAAAAAAAGAGCCTTTGGGCGCCTAAATTCTGACCTAGTTTTGGGTAGCAATTTGGACCCAAAAAAACAGCACAACCATGACAGATGTGATGCTCATTGGCATCACCCTTTCACTCCTTGTACTGGCCACTATAATCCTACGGCTCCTCCGCCGCCGTCGCGACCTCCCCGTGCTGCTGCTCGGTTACAGCTGCCAACTTCCCAACACCGACCGGCGCTGCACATTGGACGTGTGCGAGTACCTAGGCTCGCGCATGAACATCTACAACGACGAGGCGATAGAGTTCATGCACCTGATCTACAGCAAGTCGGGCCTGGGCGAGGAGACGATCATGCCGCCCTACCTGTTGCAGCCCGTGGAAAACCTGTCGGTAAAGCATCCGTTCGCGATCCAGGAGGCCGAGGAGGGCCTCTTCTCGACCGTCTCGGCTTTGCTGTGCAAGACGGATGTGAAGGCACAGGAGATCTCGATTGTCCTCGTCGCTTGCAGCCTCTTCGCCCCCGCTCCGTCCCTGAGCTCGCTCCTGGTGAAACGGTTCGGGTTCGACGAGTCCGTCAAGGCCTACACGTTGTCCGGCATGGGATGCAGCGCCGGAACCATGTGCATCGACCTCGCCGCCCGGTTGCTCCACCGTCAAAAAGGGTATGTATGTAATTCACAATTTCACACACTTTCACACCTCATTATATAACATGTTAAAAATCAGTGATCAAAATTGATATCTTTGTATATATTTTTATGTTTAGAATCTTGAGATAACGTAATTACAGTTAACATTAATCATTGTTATATAATTAATAGTAGGCTACCGAATATAATAAAAACTTTCTGATAATTGTAACATTTTTTGAGAGTACTAATTTCTGTAGATAATTATGATTCCATGAAACCTTTAACGAATTAGATACGGCCACACACTTTCACTATATATATGTAATACAACAGTGATAATTATAACATTTTTTGCTAATTAATTAACCTCGTCGTTTCAATATGTGGTACTTCAATTTTAATGAATTAAATATGACATAAAAAATTATAATTGTTCTGGAAATAAATAAATAACTAAGTAATATCTTCAGCTTTGAAATACATATATATTTTATTGTCTCTTCTTTTTTTCTTTTTTCTTTTGAAAAGATGGTAGTAGCTACCAACATAATACAAATTTTGATTGTCAACACCTACATGACTGTATTATCTTAAATATAATTAGTTGGAAAGTAGATATATATATTAATTTCTGGGGCCCCCGTGGCAATGCCTGCACTTGAGTGTACGTATCTGTCATGGCATATATCACATAGTAATTAATTAAACGGCATCAAAATTAATCTTGGCAATTTAATGTTTTACATAATCCCCAGTAAAAATCAGTTTTAGCTAATAGAATAAAGGGATAAATATGAACATTTTTGTTTGCACAACAAAAATTATATTCCGCGCATCACACTATGATCATTATGTTAAATATTTAACATCCATGAGTAGTCTAATAGATAAATTAACAATTTAACATGCATGCATTTATGTATTATGTTCCAAAAGAAAAATGCATAAATATATCAATAACTAATTATGACGGACGATAAATACTTTTAATTCTCATAATATGTATTGAATTCTATTGATGTCCTACGTACTAAATCATGCACTAGATCTAGCATATATATATGCACTTGAATTCTTCAATTATACACGGAGAAGGTAGCTAGCAATTAAGGAGTTGTTATTCATCAACTTTAGCGATTAGATATTTAGATTATGAATATATATGATAGAAATTAAAATAATTGATAATTGATAATTGATAAATAAGTTTTTAAAACTTCATTACTTTATAATTAATTAGTTTTGACTGATCAGTAATACTGACTCACATCACATGCATGCATGGTCTCTTAATTTATTGGTTGAACCGATCAAGGGGACCGTTTATTTACAGGTCTAGGAAGAATGATAGAATGGTACTAATCTAATTAAAACTCTTTAATTAATTAGTACCTTATAAATTGTCTAGGTGCTATAAATAGTACGCACCTCATCTTCGTTGTACCGGACTGAGATAATTAATACGAAACAAAACACAAATTAAGAGAGTATAATAAAAAAGTTTACCTTTGTGGTAAACGTAACTTAAAAAACATGTTAAATCATCTTAGATTTTGATTTATGTAGCTCAATAAATTTTATATAGTGCTTGTTTGAGAGTTTTTAAAATTGTTACATAAAAAATTGATTATTTTATTAATATTGTAATATCACTTTAAGGAATCTCAAACAAATCCTTCAAAATATTTAAAAATAAAAATTTTCTGCATCCCATATGATGTTGACATAAAATATTTATTGAGCCATATAAATTGAAATGTAAAGGTAACTTGATATGATTTTGAAAGTACTCTCACGAAAGGACTCGGTGAGCTTGAGCACACATTAGTTTTACTCTTTACTTGTATATTGATATTGATAAATTTTGTATGTCAAAAGTACTAGTTTAAATTTGTCGAAGTAGTCACTTAGGTTCGTAATACGCACTGAAATCAGCTGAGATCCAAATCGGATCTCAAGACCCTGAGATCCTGATCCGACGGTTCTCAGGGACCCCGAGATCTGGACTCAGCAGATACGGATCCTGATAACCGTCGGATCGGGATCTCAAGGTCCTGAGATCCGATTTGGATCTCAACAGATACGGACGCTTGTAATACATCGTGCTATCAGAATGCTAACTTGGAGACATTTGCTCAGGATCCTTGAGGATTAGATAGGGATGACAGTTTGGCCTGCGAACCGTAAAACCCACCCAGACTCGCTCGGCCCGGAGGTTGAATGGGCCGGGACATGCCCGGCCACCCTGCGGGCAAGGACAAGAATGGGTTTGGGCGTTGGCCTGTCCGGCCGGCCAGGATATCCATATATAACGTATATGCTATGTTATAATAAATAGTGTAATGTGATGTAATAATAAGTACGTGAAACATAAGATTATATAATAAAGTAGAAACTGTATTGTCATTTACATAAGTCACTAAAAGAATCAAAACAATAGTAATTGTATTTAAGTGAGTAAGAATCAAGAATTACATATACAATCATTTAACATGTAATATGATTAAAAAACAACAACGTAGAATCACAAGTATTGTCTTGGCCTTGTGGTTGCGTCCGATTCTGCTATTATTCTTACTAGTGGTAGAATTAATTTTGTTGTGCTTGTATGCTACAAGTAGATTTAATAATTTTGTAACACGGACCGGCCCATCCAATAATTCTTGGCCCGTTAGTATTGATAGGACATGATGGACTGGGCCATTTTCAGGATACACAATAGACATTTGGCCCATCTATCCGGCCCATTTTCATCTCTGCGTGAGAGGGCGTACGTCATTCTATCATGAATTGAAATCGTCTGCGGTAACTCAAACTTTGAGTTGCCCGCATCCCATTATAACGGGCCCCGTGAATCTAAATGGGCTGCCGTTTAAGCTGCCCCATCTCCCCTAGTGAGAAAATCAATGGTCCAGATTTTTTGGGCAGCTACTGCACCGATTCCGTTACCGTAGAGGATATTCACTCATTCTATCATTGAGGCATACACAATTCAATGGCGTATGGGCGTCGCCCACTAAACAAAATCCATTATTAATTGTCACCTCTCCTACTTATATATTGTATATTTTATTGGGTTTTATATATTCAGCTAAATTTGGTGATTCATTTTATTCGAATTTATTAATTAAATTCTGAATTATGTATTGAAAATCTCAACAAAATAAATATCGCAAAATATTCCTACGTACAATATATACTCTAGAAGTATCTCCAACAGATTTCTACGTACAATACTACAATCTATGTAGCAACATATATATGCATGTAATTTGTAATTAGCCAGTAGCTAGATTAACCAAATGTTAATCAGCCACATAATTAAATTTCAATTATGTATGCTCTTATATATTGTACATTTTCTAATGTACCACAGGACTAATTGAATTAAAAATAAATTAATAAAACATTGGACGACTAATTAACTGTCTCCTTTGGATTTTATATATTTGCCATGAAGAATTAATAACCAAAAAAAATAATTAAAAAGGAGCGGCAGGTTCAATTAAATCCGAGATCTGCAAGTAGAAAGTAAGTAGCATTTACTAGCAAACATATAAATAATACAGAGAAACATGTTGTGTCCATTGAAAAACCGTCCATACTTCATAGACGTGTACAAAATAGAACAGACACATCCCAAAATATTAAAATTATATCTCAAAATGTAACATATGGATGCTACGGAATACGTTTTTCCATAAATGGACACTAGGTATATATTATTCAATAATATACATATATTGCTCTATATATAAATGAGAGCTTCACATTCCCAATCCATCCAGAATCTCTCTACATTCTTAAATCGCCCAAATTTGAATCCATTTTTGGTACTCAACTAAATTTGGAGCAAAAAAACTAAAACTTTGTAGACAGATATGAACATGATGCTCATGATCACTCTTTTGGTCCTAATTGTGACCACTATAACCCTGTGGCTCCGGCGCCGTCGCCGCAACAACCTCCCCGTGCTGCTCCTCGGCTACAGCTGCCAGCTCCCCGACATCGACCGCCGCTGCACGTTAGACGTGTGCGAGTACCTCGGTTTAAGGATGAAGATCTACAACGAGGAAGCGCAGGAGTTCATGCGGCTCATCTACAGCAAGTCGGGCCTGGGCGAGGAGACGTGCATGCCGCCGTACCTGATACAGCCGGTCGAGCGCCTGTCCATGAAGCAGCGGTTCGCGGTCCAGGAGGCCGAGGAGGGCCTCTTCTCGACTGTCGCCGCCCTGCTGCGCAAGACGGATGTGTCGCCAGAGGACATCTCGTTGGTGCTCGTCGGGTGCAGCCTCTTCGCCCCCACGCCGTCCCTCAGCTCAATGCTCGTGAAGGAGTTCGGGTTCAGCGAGTCCGTCAAGGCCTACACGCTGTCCGGCATGGGGTGCAGCGCCGGAACCATGTGCATCGACCTTGCCGCCCGCCTGCTTCGCCGTCAGAAAGGGTATGTATGTATCTATGTATGTATGTATTCACACTTCACAGCTTATAGCTAGCAACGGACATAACACTAATCACTATTACTATATCTATATGATCATATATATAACAGTGTCAGTGTGATATAATCATATAATTAAAAATTAATTGCTTTTTTTTCCTGCTAATTAATCTCTTCTTGATCATCATCGATCATCTTTCTCTTTCAATCAATCTAATTAGACAACATTAATTTGATCCTTAAATTTCAACCCCTTTCAAAAAATAACCTCTTAGGCTCTTGTATATGTTCTTAATACAAAAGGTAACAGCCTTAATTCCTTGGTCCATTTCTAAGTTTAAGATGATTAATTGCTTTTAGCATTTTGTATATAATATAATATTAGAAAATTTATTTATAAATTTGTTATTAGATATACAATTATTAATTTATTTTGTGGAATCTTCGGAATATTGGATTGATATGTGCATATATAATTTTTTTTAATTATGCGAATGTGGTGTTAGGCAACCAATTAATATTAAATTTATAAGAAATAAATAAAGTCTTCAGTTTGACAGTTTCTGATTCATATTGCACTGTCAAAACGTAATAATTGTAGTTAGTTGGCATGTGATACATATTAACTATCTACGGCCAGAGATTCATACAATGCAGCTTTCAGAGATCTGCGTTCCTTGAGCGTACGGACCTGCAATGAATTGGCATCAGATAGTAAATAGTAAACAGTAAACAGTAACAATATTTTTACAACTCATTGGTGTTACTGTTACTCTGAGTTTCTTGAGTTGATTCAAGTAAAGTAGCTAGAGGTGGCAAATTGGACAGGTGGGTTGGGTTCGGGTTCGGGTCAGATGGATCAGATCAGTTTGACTTTCTAGAAGATGTCGAGGGTCAGGTCGGGTCGTATCAATTTTAATATACACATTCTTTGGATCACATATTGATTTGAGTTGGATTGCATGCTGTTTAATCTCGGGTCCGGTGGCGTTCGGGTCAGATCGGGTCGGATCGGGTCAATTGACTTTCTGAAAAATGCCGGGTCGGTCGGGCGGGTTTCTCGGGTCGGGTCGGGTTCTGCCACCTCTAAAAGTATTTTTTTTTGAAAGGTCTGCCATGCACCTATAAAAGTAGCATACAGTAAACTAACTTTTACCACAGCAGGGAAATAATTGATCCTAGTAAAGAAACCATGTATTGTATATAGCTAATAGAGAAAAAACTAATTTTTTTTTGTTTTGGAAAAAAAAAATTTGGCATTATATATATGTGTGTGTGTTTGAAATTAATTTTACCATAAAGTTTGAAATAATTAGTTTCTTGCAATTTACTTATACCAATTTCACTAAGTTAGGAATTATTATCTTACAAAAGTATTCCGAAACGATTTTTAGAAAATCTTTATAAACCCTAAACCCTAAAAGAAGAACTAAAAGACAAAATATGACTAAAAAACAGAACTTAAGCAAGATCAAAGAGTAATGTGGCCCCCTTTGATTTGTAAAAGACTTAAATTATGCATTGTAATTAATGTATATATAAGCTAAATATTGATTGCACATTAAATTGGCCCCCTCTTCCAATCAAACTACCATGCACTAAGAATATTAATTGACCCCCTCTTCAAACCAGTGCAAGGTCTGCCAAACACTGTTAGATTATTATTACATCCCATCTACAACTTGTATGTTTGAAAAGAAAGAGGGGAAGAAGAAAAAAAGATAGACAAAAAAAAAAAGTTGAAAAAATGCTCTAAGAAAATGTAATAAATTTTGTACTGTCCAAATTGAACTACTAAATTTAAAAGGTTGGTCCCTCTCTAGTCTGAGTCCGGATCTGCTGGCGCGCGTCCAGATCTGCAGCGCAGATCGGACGGTGCGCCAGACCTCAGGATCCGGACTCAGTGTTTTTTACGGATCTCGGGGTCTGGCGCGTGCGTCCAGATCTGCGCTGGACGCGCGCCAGCAGATCCCGAGTTCTCTAGTCTCTAGCACAGTAAGTCCAATTATTTTGGAGCACAAGTACATGTACTTGGAGCATCTCTTCATTTGCCATTGGCATTAACCCCTCACTCACTGGCTTCACCTACTTCCAATCTTCCATTTACAAATGGACACTACGATATGGTGCTTCTTAATTAAAGGACCCATTGCTTAGTTAATGGTAATGGGGGCATTTGATTTGGAGGCACTAGGTTTTAGCAAGGAAAATGCTTTAAAATTTGAATTTTTATTTGTACAAGCTAGCATCTATTAAACTTAAAAGGTTCATATAACGGTTACTTACAAAGACCAAATATTTAATAAAGTATAAATAAATAGACTTTAAAAGTTGACTAACTAAAAATCATGTATCTATTTATAATATGTCAAACTATATGACATAAAATTCATGAATAACTAAAATCATGAAGGAAATATGTGTCTATAAACATATTATTGTATAAAATATTAGAGAGAATAATATCATGTCACTGTACGTATTCGTATCTGATCTGATATAATTTTTTTTTTGTAATATTCGTGCAGAATATATATATTGGAGCTAGACTAGTATACTAACGTTACCATTTCGGATCGAAATGCTAACGCCTCAAATTTTATGTTATCGTATCCGAAACCATGATTTATAGTGCTCAATAAATTCTTTATATGAAAATATTGGGAAATATAAAAATTTTCCATTTTTAGAGTTTTCTAAGTATTTGTTTTGTATTTTTGAAAATAGCATGTACAAACAACAATATTTTATTAATATTTATGAGCTTTTTTTAAAAATTCAAAACAAATACTTAGAAAACTCTAAAAATAAAAAAATTTTGTATTCTCCAATATTTTTATATAAAGAATTTATTGAGCACCATAAATCGTGATTTCAGACACAATAATATAAAATTTGTGGCGTTAGCATTTCGGTTTGAAATGCTAACGTTAGTATAATAGTCTAACTCTCTATATTGCATCTACTTCCAACAAAACAATAAGAAATCTTAAGAAATATAGTATTCATTCATAGTACTATATATCATGTCGCATTTAATTAGAATAGCCAGAGGACAACTTTGTCTGAGACTCTGTTTACAGTTTACACTCTGAGCCAATGCAGCACCAACCAAACTCTGATTCGTCTTATCTAATCTAATAAATAAGTTCATCTTATTTACTTTGACAAAATGCAATGAATAAGTTACAGTGATAATTTATTTATTTATTTGTTTGTTTATTGTAAATTTTGGCTTTTATGCCCCAGATATATATGTTCTCAAATTTAAAAGTCTTTATAGAAACCTCCATCCGAGTTTCAAACATGCAACTTCTCATGCAGAGAGCATTGTCCTTAAGCACTAGACTAAAGACTGATTCTGACGTCCCAAATATGTATCACGCGCAGTGTTATTATTGTGATCTCAAATAAAATAACACTTGTTTTCTCGATTATTATTGTTTATATCCCAAATATGTTTCACCATTTTGAACCCTCAAACTTCACTGACAAGGATGCATGAATTTTTCACATTTTGAACGGTGCTAATTCTGTTCTCAATCCAGTACAACAAAAATCATACATGCTTTCCAAAATGAAGATTCTATGTTGCTTCAATTTCATACATATGTATTTATTTCCCTTGCGACTATAACACACTGCTGTGGGGATTCTCTTGCCAACCAACCATGAAAGTTTACAGATATCATGCCAACTATATATATATACATGAACATAGTAATAATGTTGTTGTAGTTAGTTAATTATAGCAACAATTGATGAACACTTTCATCAGTTCAGTATTTCAGCAGTACCAGTACCAGTACCAGTATCAGTATCAGTATCAGACTATGTATGATCACATCAGTGATCAGTGCTTATATAAACTGCCCCAATGTGTCCCGAATTCGGTACCGAGCTAGCTAGCTGGTTATCACAGATTACGTACCGGTACCAATACCATGGAGTTTTTTCTATCCTTGGCTCTCTTGATCCTCGTTACAGTATTCGTTATCTTCTTCCTCGTCTGGCGGCGTCGCTACCGCGGTTCGGGAGTTTTTTTATTAGGGTATAGTTGCTACGTCCCGGACCCACAACGCCGAGCCACATCGGAAGTGTGCAATTACGTCGGTTTACGTACGCGGAGATACTGCGACGAGAGTTACACCTTCATGCGTGCGATCTACGCCAAGTCGGGCGTCAGCGACGAGCCATACGCGCCGCCGTACCTGTTCCAGCCTTTGCAAGAGCTCGACAAGAAGCATCCCTCGGCGATCCAGGAGGTCGAGGAGAGCCTCTTCGCGGTTGTCTCTTCCCTGTTACGGAAGACCGACGTAGAGCCAAGTAGAATCTCGTTGGTCCTGGTGGCGTGTAGCATGTTCTCCCCGTCTCCATCTCTCAGCTCTATGCTAGTGAAGAGGTTCGGGTTCGACGAGTCGGCAAAGGCGTATACCTTATCTGGTATGGGCTGCAGCGCCGGCACTGTATGTGTCGACATGGCCTCCCGCCTCCTTCGCAACAAAACTGGGTCGGTTTTGTCGGCATTTTTAAGAAGAACAGAAACATGAAATTATAAATTATCATTAAGTTGGCAATTAATTAAATAACCAAATCAAAAGTTTAAGTACAAAATATACAAATTTATCTTTTCAAATTAATTTTGTACAAAAAATGTTTCTTGATGGAGGTTTTTAAATTTGTGACAATTTGTGATGAGTACAGATATGCCCTAATAGCCGTTACCGAGAGCATGGGAGTGAACTGGTACTTCGGCAACGACCGCCACATGCTCGTCACGAACTGCATCTTCCGCGTCGGCTCGGCTGCGCTGCTTCTCACAAGCGACCCGGCGCAGCGACCCAAGGCGAGGATGGAGCTTGTGCGCACCCACCGGACCCATCACGGGGCAGACGACTCCGCGTATGGCGCTGCGATACAGATGGACGATGAAGAGGGCATGGTCGGGGTCGCGCTCACCAAGGACCTCATTCGGGTTGCCGGTACCAGTTTGCGCCACCACATCAGCACCTTGGCGCCTTCGGTGCTGCCTCTGACAGAAATGGTAATTAATTAATTGGTTATATATATATATTCAATTTCTTAATCACATTACTTATATAATCAGATTAAAACATGGATTATAGAATAATAATTAATGCATATTTATATCATTAGTGACTGAATTTATAATTGGACGTTGTTTCTATGCTCACACCCAAATAATTTTATCGGTTAGAGATGAATCTCATAATGGGTAATATTAATTTATAATCATCAGACCGAAAAGGAATTTTTTTTTTTTTTTTGGAGTATTGGAGTAAAATTCTTTATAATTATGTGTATAGGTGAGGTATGCATTCAACGTTGCGAAATTGTTTATATCGGGCAACAAGAAGGCAGCGATGGCGCAAGTGCCGGACTTCACGAAAGCGTTCGAGCACATCTGCTTCCACGCAGGAGGCAAGGCGGTGATAAACTCGGTGGGCAAGCTGATGAAGTTCGACCGCGGCGTTCTGGAGCCGGCGCGGATGACCCTGCACCGGTTCGGGAACACCTCGAGCAGCCTGGTGTTCTACGAGCTGGCCTACTTCGACGCCAAGGGGCGCATAAAGGAAGGCGACCGCGTCTGGATGCTGGCCTTCGGCACGGGCTTTAAAGCCTGCAGTGTCATCTGGAGGGCCCTCAAGGATTCCTCGATGGACCCCGATAATCCCTGGCGGAACTGCATCCACCGCTACCCCGTGTCGTAATTAACCGGCTCACCGGTGAATCAATCTACATACATAAATACCGGCTGCCTTAATTTTGTGGGTAGTGATGATGGATGTCATGAGTCACTAATTAATTATTGTGTCACTTATAAGAGTAATACCTAGCGTCCATAGAATATTTTGTCTATAACGTTCATAGGTTACAAAAACAGATGTATTTGTTACATTCTGAGTATGTCTGTGGACGTATGGACACATTTTCGATGGACGCAGGATGTTTCTCTTAATTATAATTAATATATGCATGTGTGAAATTAATCAGATTGGTTGGTGTTAGATGCTAAATATATAATTATAGATACATCTGGATCTGGTACTGTTAGTGATTAAGGAGTGAGGGGTTTCTTTGTCAGGGTTGGTGGTTCATCTTGTGCTGTTTCTGTGTAAGAGGCATGGCTTCAATGTAAGTCACAGTAGTACTGTTTTGTTTCCATTGCAATTTCCATACATATATTTCGATCCGAAAAAATATTTTTAATTATATGTATGTATATTATTTTTTTTTTCAGATTCATACTATTGTTCCTGTTGATTTAAATATATATTGCATCATATTCATACGATTGATTTAATTGATTAATTAATTTAATCATACAAGTAGTTAAAAACTTTATCACTTAAGTGAAAAAAAAAAAGAAAAAAAAAAAGTCCATATAATCGAAGATAACTAAATTATTATTTTTTGTCAAAAGTAATAATTTATAGGGATACATTCAAATTGAGTCTTTTGAGGAGCTGGAGCTAGTCAGTCAGTCAGAGGAGGCAATAAATTGGGCAGTTGAAAAATGAGAAGGATGAAAATTATGAAAATGCTTACCCCTAACTTGCGGGAGCGGGGTGGGTACACCCATAAGTGCACCTTCTGATTGTGCACCAACGTTATAAGCCGTCCGATATCAGTGTATTTAATGCTCCTCTCTTTTTCGAGTTTACGTAGACACTTTGATTCCAAGCACAAAAAACAAAGATAAATAATTATTTTTGTGGGTCCCACGAGTACAAAAGTTCCCGGAGAGACTCCAATTAAAGTTCATCTTAAATTATTGTTTTAACCATATGCATCTATACCCTTTTTATTTTTCGGACTTGTTATGATATTTTCAGCCACATGTTAATTAAAGTAAAAGTATTCAATTTCATAAACTTGCCATATTATTAATATATTATGAATATTATAATACGAAATATCATGTTAATTTAGCATAATTAAAATACGAAGTAAGACTTGGATTATACTTCTATATTAAAACTTAGTATCTATAGCATATCAAATTAACTTATGAACATTTCATAATTATTATTGTACTATATGAGTAATTCATTTAAAAAATGATAGGACTATATCTAACCATATCGATTATATGATTTAGCATCCACACAAAAATATATGTTTCTATAATTTTAAAACTTTTATGTATGATTTATGAAATAACACCTAATAAACCTAATAGATAATTTCAAAAAACTTGTATCATGGTAAAATTTAAAATAGATGTGTTGAAATTTACGGAAGGAGCAAATACAATTTAATATTTGAATCTAGAAGAAATTTATTAAAAATCTTTGTTTCTTCTTGTAAAAGAAATCATATTATTTTCAAAAACTTGTATACTTTTAAATCATAAATCATAATAAGTATTTTCTTTCATATGCTAACAAAATTATATTAAAGTTTTAATTAAAAATATTAATAAATTTAACATTATATTTTAGTTTTTCTAGACACCTAGTTATATAAATTTCTATAAACTTTTATTACATGTGATGTCTAAGTTTATTCATGTAAAAGTTTTGAAAAGTAGGATTTCTAAAGCTCAAAGAAAAGAAAGGTTATATGCGCATAATAGTTGAAACTTAAACAATTATATATCTTTTACTGTGGGACCCGCAGGCCATGGGATTTATATCATGTTATACTGTACAGCACGGTAAGCGATAAGAGTTGATTTCATAAACTCGATAGAGAGAGAAGAGCATTAAATATAGCGACATCGGACGGTTTATAACGTTGGTGCACAATCAAATGGTGCACTCGTGGGTGCACCCACCCCGCTTTCCTAACTTACAAGTTCACTGGAACATGTGTTCTTTACAAATTTTTAGTTGATAATAATTACAATTTAGATTTGATATGGTAGATCCCCTGCTACTGCTATGGATCATTATTAAGTAACGTTAAATTAAAAGAAAAAATGAAATGTTGAAAGTAACAGCTTTTTATTGGAAATTATTTAGGTTTTATAAAAAAAAATATAGAATAATTGTTCTTCACAGTTTATTTATCCAAGCATCTAAAACACCAAGAAAATCAATATAAAAATATATATAATATGAAGATTATTTTTTAATTCATCTAAAACAACAAGAAATATGAAGGTCTGAATAAAACAGAGCTAGACTATTATACTAATGTTAGCATTTCGGACTGAAACGCTAACGCCCCAAAATTGTTATTATCGTGTCTGAAATCAAGATTTATGGTGCTCAACAAATTCTTTATATGGAAATATTGGGGAATACAAAAATTTTCCATTTTTAGAATTTTCTAAGTATTTGTTTTGCATTTTTAAAAATACCATGTACAAACATCAATATTTTATTAATATTTATGAGCTATTTTCTAAAATTCAAAAATAATACTTAGAAAACTCTAAAAATGAAAAAAATTTGTATTCCCCAATATTTCCAGATAAAGAATTTATTGAGCACCATAAATCGTCGTTTCGGACACGATAACAACAATTTTGAGCCGTTAGCATTTCGATCCGAAATACTGAATGTTAGTATAATAGTCAAACTCAATAAAACATATGAATTTAGCCTCTGTACTTGTAAATCATTTAAAAAGAGTATCTGGATTAGAGTCCCAATTAAAACACCCAAGTTGGATGAACAATATATTAAGATGTACACTTCTGAGTTCTGAATCACATTAATTGAGCCATCAATAAAGTTTTGTACCATCAGCTTGACACGTACATATATTTGACTAATTACTTTTGACCCCCTTATACAATTGAATCATAAATATGAACAATGTGCCCACATTACAATATCCCTTCTACTACCAAGAAACTAGCCAATCAACTTTATTTTTGAGTAAATATAAGGTCTAGCCTTATTTCTGCAAATTTTATTAATAATAAAAGTTATTTACAGAGTCATTCCCAAAAGATTTGGAATCTAAAATAAATAAGAAAACTATAAGAAAAAAGTACTAAAAATAAAAAATAAAAAAATAGAGTTAGTCTATGGTGCTATTAATAGTACACCCACCATTGTGCTACGGAACAGGGACCATTGGATTTGCATTGTGATTCGTGTTTGATCAAGGTGCTGGATCAGAAATAATGGAGCGACTCTATTAAAAAATTTTGGTGGTTCCGTCCTCTCCTCTCCGTTCCCAATCTAATTAAACAGACCTGCTCCGTTTCTCTCTTCTCCTCTCTTCAAAAATCAAATCGACTCCCGGAGGTCAGACTCGCCCCGCCGTGCCAGCCCACCGTGCCCGCGCTCGCCCCGGAGGTCAGACGCTCGCCGTGCCCGCGCTTGCCCTGCCGTGCCTCCGTTGAGCCCGCACCCGACGCGGCCGATGTGCCCGACGCTGCCCGCGCTCGCCATTGCCGTGTGCCCAACGCTCGCCGCTGCAAGAGCAGAGTTCTCTGGTATAGACGCTTTATTGCACAACATTTATGTTATAGCTTTACGATGTGTATTGCATTAGACATGTTTGTTTGTGCATTAGTTCTTTGTGAGCTTTGATTTCATAAGTGTTCGGTATGTTATTTGTAGCTGTAGAATGTCCAAAATCCAAAGTTGGTACAAATTTCGGCCTAAATGAAATGAAAATAGAATCAAATCAAGATGGTGCTTGTTAAATTTGTTGAACTTAATTGCAGTTTTGAAGGTACTTGTTCAATTTCTTGGATTTCATTGCAACTGTAATGGTGTTTATCCAACTGGTATTAGTTTCAGAAGTAACAATATAACAAGTGGTGCTTGTAACTTGTTTCAGGGGGCTCAGTCAACAACATTGCCATGACCACAACAAGTTTCACATAGCACATCGCAAGGTCTCTCAGTTTTACACTGTGACACCAACATATCTGTTTATCCTCATAAACGGGTCTTACTGGAATAGGTACATCAGAACTGACAATCATAGTCTATGATGCGGAAGAAAAACATTCGGTGAGATATTATCAATCATGTTTGTGAAGATCAGTTTCCCACAATATTTAGAGGCAATGACTTTGAATGAGGTGCTCAAGGCAGTAGCAATTAGGATTCACCAAGTACCGATCAGTAAAAATTCAAAATAGATGACTTTGGTGATCTCGTGGGGGCATACTGACAATTCTTCTAAGTGGCGCGGGTATTTCGGACTTTTAGAGAAATGCTTTCAGATTCTAAGACTGTCAAGGCCTAAAATCGTACTGATACAAATGTACAAAGAACATCTACAGGGTCAACATAATTTGGCAAACTTAGAGCTGCAGAATTTTAGTTTCTTTTGATTAATGTTGTTCTATATTTTTTTTAATTAGGGGCAAAGCAGTCAGAAAATATTTGATAATCATAGAGAGAGTTTTTGTTAGTTTTCATTTTTGTTTTTAGTAGCAATCATCTCATGCAAACAAATTTTTCTTTTATCAATAATACCTCAAGTATTTATTACCAAAAAAAAAAAAAAACAAGAGCAGCGAACTATCTAAGTGTTTTTCTGGACTTGTGATTATTTTGCATTAGATTTCAATATCAATGTATTGTGGTGTAGAACTACTAGGCACCAGCAATTAAAATGGACAACAATAATTCTAAAAAGGACGTTATCTTAGTGTTGAACATATATACCATCACAATATCAAATTGATCAATTAAAAACAACAATTATAAAAAAATATTAGTGTTTTGTTATCACATAAATAAAGGCTAACACAAAGAATTACTAACTAATTTTATCAAGAGACCAATAAAACTACATAAATCTCTCGTAAATTTCCCTTTCTTATACAAAATACAACAATTTACATCAAAATTTTCTTTTGCAACCTCAGTTACAACTAACATACCAATACAACATAATAAGAAAAAAAATATTAAACTCTTTTGTTTTCCTTGTGCATTTGATTTTGTGCATTTGAAGACATCTGACAAAAAAACCCTTAATTTATAGTAGTTGATTTCTCTCATATTGTTGTTGTCGTCCCTCGCTTGAATTCTTCATCTCTTCCCACTAAATCATTCTTGATAAGCACATGTCGTGAAACTGTCTTACCTTCCTTGGTCTTCGCTTCAAATTTCTAGCATACACTAGTATTGGTAAGTGGAGAAAGCGACGAAAAAATGGAGGAAACCTAATGCTCTACTATGAAGCTCGTCAAGGAGGCGCGAGGGTCGTTGAAGTGAGAGGAAGTCGGGTGGAAGAGTTAAGCCATCCAGTTGAGAGTTAGTGACAATTTTGACAGAGGCAAAGTGCCCAAAGGATAATCTAGAGCATCAAAATCTTCAAACCCTGTATAAGGATCAAGACCATCCATCTGTTTTGATTTCAAAAACATACATGAGTTACTTCGCTCTATAAGATGCAAGAGAAATAATTTGAGTGAGATGTCAATAATCTATACTTTACCCGAATTTTTGTATAATCATCGCTTTCTTGGATAGACAAGTCATCACAAGGAGCAGAATTGACAGCTATATTACTTGAAACAGATACTTCTACATTATTTGAAGCACCTCGTGATATATCAACAGCAGCACAATTCAATGCCATCAAAGAGCTGTCAAGTGAATTATGAAATTAATACTACAAATAAAATACTTATCTGTAAAGAAGAACAAAAAATTAAATACTAGTAGCAGGGAGTAAAAGCAACATAATTTGGCACAGCATATACATATCAAACATGAATGGCGTTATGCTCCCTCTCATCAATGGTATTTTATTTTGTCAGTTAGGATGCTACTATCAAAGGGAGATTGGCAGTTCAGTGACTCGTATGCAGCCCAAACTCGTGTACCATTAGACTAAAAGCTACAAACAATTTAATAGTCTATGTATCTAGCAGTGAAACAAGTTACTGTTAATTGCAAACAATTGCATAGGGCGAGCACGAGCACATGCAAACAATCCAAGGACCCCTATGCATCTTAACCCAATCAGGTCTCCAAACAATTTAATTATATTATGAAACAAGTTATTGTTAATTGCAACTTATCCCAAACTTCAAAGTGATTGTTACCAACTTACTGTATTACCAACTTACTGTATTACCAACTTCAAAGTGACTGTTACCAACTGGCACGGCGGAGCGACGAGCGCGGGTACGGCGGGGCGAGTGCGGGGCACAGCGGCAGCTGCGGGCGCGGGGCACCGCAGGGCGTCGGGCGCTACGGGGCGGGGCGTCGGGCTCTGGCACGGCGGGGCGTCGGGCGCACAGCGGCAGCGGCGCGATCGATTTGATTTCTAGGTTGGGTCTGTTTGGAAGAGAAGAGAAGAGAAGAGAAGAGAGAGACGGACGGAGAGAGGTTAAATTGGGACGGAACACCAAAATTTTTTAACGGAGTCGCTCCGTTATTTCTGATCCAGCGCCTTGATCAAACACGAATCACGATGCAAATCCAATGGTCTCTGTTCTGTAGCACAATGGGGAGTGTACTATTAATAGCACCATAGACTAATTCTAAAAAATACATGTCATAGCAAAAAGATAAACTACGAGGCTTCAAATAAGACCTGAGCATTGAGTGATTTTTTCTTGTCAGAAAATGTTCTATTGCATCATTCCCTCAATCAACTTCTAAAAGATGACAATAATATTTTCTACCAATGTCCAAGCACTGGTAATTAATAAATGGGACCATATTATTAATTGCCACGTTCAATATCAGCCCTGCCCAATGTTATCTATAAAATAGAAAGAGGGGTAGCTCTCCAAGCACCTCAACTATGCCACATCATCAATATTATTAACCATTGATTTTGTTTAAATCTCTTCATCTACTTTGATCCAATGGTTTATATGTATTCTCTCTCCCCTTTTAATAAGATGATATGATATGTTTAAGACAAAATTTAACTTTTAAAGTGGTCCAACATTTATGTACTATTATTTATAAATTATTACATCATCATATTATTATTATTCACATCAAAAATTTTAAAATTATGTTCAATTTTTTTTAAAATAAATATTTTTAATTTATAAGTTTTATTATTTATTTGTTATCATATTTCGGGGCGAAGCCTGAGTTACAGCTCTAGTTGGAATAATATGAACTGAGAAATGGAGTCAAGTTGATAGATCTCTTTTGCTTTGTTTATGGATGAAATGGGAAGAAATGGAATGATTGGATGAGGGAATCTATACTCCAGAAAGAGGGTTAAGTCTCCAGCTCTCTCAAGCATGCCACATCAGCTCCATTTTCAACCATTAGATTTCTTATGTATTTATTATGTATACTAATCCAACGGCCATACTGTCAGCATACCTAATTGGCACAATCCGTTCAATAAAAGGGCCAAATTTAAGGGCCAGATATTTAATGTGCTTAAATACTTAATATAGGCATTTAATAATCCGGCGGTATATCTTATTCAGGCCCGGTAAGTTATATATGTAAATTATTTATTGAGAGTCAAATGAGCCAAAACCAATGCGCTCCAAAAACCAGTGTAGGGTAAGTTATATAGGACATACTTATTATTTAGTGTGGCGGTCCAATCACCATCGATCAACAAGCTTCAATTTACTTCATATTATTTCAATTTGATGCATTTTTATTGCAAAACGATGGATCAATATAGTACAGTGAGGGACACAATAGTAGATCACATTCAATAGATCAAACATTATATAATATGAATAATAATTGTACACCCTCATTGCATGTACTTGTATAAATCCTTTCAAATCAAATTAATTGTAATATTTCGTTTTTTAAAGATTTGTATCTATATAAATATTTTAGTCCCAGGGCGAAGCCTGGGTTACAACACTAGTAATAAATAAGGATGCATTGATCTTGATCCATGTAATTGGTAGGGAATTAATTACATGCCTTCATTACTGTTTTTCTTCCAATGAGAGAAGTAGGGTTTAGAGAAACATCCTGCGTTCATTGAAAAGCCGTCTATATGTCCATAGACGTGTACGGAATGTAACAGATACATTCCGAAATGTAACAAATACGTACATTCCAAAATATTGTAACATATGGACGCTACAGACGGTTTTTCTATGGACATTAGGTATTATTCTAGGGTTTATATATAAGTTTGAATTGAGCTGTTAGAACAAGATTAAATGAATGGATCTGAATTGCTAAAATAATTTCTCCTAAATCCAGTCAGTCTATTTCCTTCCATCTTGTGTACAATGGACCCATAATGCATAAATGTGAATAGATGACAACAGTTAACAACATTATGGCCTAGTACGAATGATTTGCACATCATCACATGACATCTGTCTCGAGCTTTCAATTCATAACCGTATATAATTAAAGAGGATGAAATGGGAAGCAAGCAGTTACAAAATTCAGATTGCTTGCGTGAGGATTGAGCAGTGATAGGAATTCACCGACGGTGCTGTGCCACCTAGCGTTCCTAACATTAAAAGTCGTTAAACATCTGTTAAAAGTCGCTCATTATCTGTTAAAAGCATAGCATAAATGTTGAAACGGAAAGTATATTGTTCGGGATATACAAAATTTCTACTTTAAAAGTAGTTATTCAGCAGATAATTAGTGAACGACTTTTAACAGATGTTAAACGACTTGTTAATTACGTTAAAAATGTTGGAGGGCACGAGTCGGTGGGCTCCAAATATTTTCCTAATGAAATTTGCCTGCACATTAATTCGTAAAGAGAGGCCCAAGAAGTTGAGGACTGACCTTAATTAGTGGCTGCCCTTGATTGAGAATGAGATATAAGAGATGAACATATTAATTAATTCAATCGATTCTAAAGGGGAATTCAAAGCCTGATGGGCCGAGTTCATGCTTGGGCGATGAACACACCAGAGAATGTTACTGACAAGATAACAAAGTAGAGTCCATAATATAAATTTTGATCAGGCCTATTGCCCATCTGGATACAAATAAGAACAATGGAACATATTAGTACTATTTGTCTAGTTAAAATTTTGGGCTTTGTGATGTTTCATGTTTAAGGTCAACCAAGTTTCCCTTTTTCTTTTTGGTACACTGTAGAAGTGATGATAAACACACAAAAGAATTAACCATAATAAAAAAAAACCCACAAAAAGTATGAAATGTAACAATTCTAGTATAAACAATCTGGTACCATAATATTAATAAACAATAAGAAAAAAAAAAACAGTCTGAATAATTCTTATGACAAAAAGATAGAAGGTTCAACTAAATCTTTAGTTGGCATAATTTGTTTATCCACAGAATTAACAATTTGCAAAGATAGTTTACCATACACTGCCAACTTCAAATGGGACTACATTAGTTGCCTTCCTCTTCTTATAAAGCCTAGAAAGCCATTCAAGGAACCTTCACAAAAATTTGCCACATGCTGGTAATTTCAGATGGGATTCCACATATTACAATTGTTCGATATCAAACTAGCAAGAAACATGACCCATTCTTGTTTTAAAATGCCAAAAAAATCCTTGAAATAAATTCTGATACGGCCCAACTATACATGATACGGTCCAACTATATTGGGCCCAAAGCGTACCAAAGAAGGCCCATAAACACCCAACAGTTAGTGGGCCGAACATACATGAGACACAGTTGCTACATGAAAGCTATACGGATAGAGTCATAAACAATCATGGAAGACTACATTAGGCTTATAAATAGTACTAAATCCTAGGGAATAAGGATTGGATCCTGTATCATTTGTACCAACATTCACTCTCTTTGTACTGATCCGCTAAAACAGTATCTTGTATTAGGTTGACGCCTACTAAGTTCGATATGCTTGAGGCAATGCAGGGCCTGCAGCGACCGGATGAGGTACTGGTGCGGGTGCACTGAGCGCATCCTTCAACCAATGCGGTAGCTTGTTTAACTTCGACAGACCGCTCAAATCTTTGCTGGTACTAGCTCCAGGACACAGCCTTCCTGAGCCGTGGGGTCCGACATCATACGGCGTGGAGCTTTCGGGGACCAAGGTGTCTGGCAAAGATGGCCCGACGACGGGTCTTGATAGCTCAGAACCTGACCCATCAAGAAACTTGAGCTGTTCTTCTTTCCGCTTTGCAGTTAAGTCCTCGGGGGTTTTGTTGTTACAAAATGTAAGCTTGGGGTCCCGGAGCATGCTATCCCAGTTGAAACGCCCATGTCGGGGCACCCCAATCCAAAGAGAGTCAAGCTCGTCCTCCGACCAGGAATCTAGATTCAACCTTTCTCTCGGCACCTTACTTGCATCAGACTCTGGTGTTGGCTGATGTGGTGATTCTGGAAGTAACTGTCTCTTGTTGGCTTGTAATGCTACCGTTGACATGTCTGGAGCCGGTTGCTGACCGATGCAGACAGACCTGCAGGGGAGTGAAGTTCCTGAAAACATGAAAAAATATAATACATATCAATATCAACATTAAATATACCAAAAGAATATATAAATGTACTGTATAATGTTTATTTATCAAAACAGGAATAACATTTATGCTCCTAGAATAGGAAAATACAAGTTTATTTCGATAATATGACCAATATCGAAAAACAAAATTGCGAAAGCAATATCTTTCCCAGCAATGTCAGCTGGAATCTGGATAGGTAGGTTTTAGGATATAGGAGTACGACTCAAGAACTTTCAGTCAGGAAGCCAAAACAGATTTCATTCTCTGTTAAGATTGGGAATACGTACGACTCAGGAATGATGCGAATACTAGAAATTGTAGGGATTTATCTGATCGAAGATGATCTTAGGATATTGCATCACTATGAACTCACATAAATTGATAATCGAAGCAAATAACGTAAAGGCGATTAGAAACTGAGATTACTCAAATGACCAATTTAACCCAGCCTGATCTGAGAGATAGCCAACTCACATTATGATCAGAAAACTAGCTGTGATCGCATCAATTAATTATCATCAAGGGAGAGTTCAATTCTTTCTTTCAGGCAGATAAGTTCCAACAGAATTTCCAACATTGGAGTTAATTGCACATTCAAATTACCATCACTAACAACAACAATAAAGCCTTTAATCGATCCCAAGCAAGTTGGGTAGGCTAAAAATGAACCCCAGTTTTTTTAAAAAAAAAATAAAAATTGAACATGATAAGGCGATCTATAATTTGCATACAGCGCCGATTGGCAAATACCCGAAGTCTGATATAGCTAACACAACAATCAATGATTAACAACACATCCCTGTTTGAAGATCCATATAAAAACACAGTTTCCATCTCATTACTCAGAAAAAGAAAATTATAACCAATGTTCAATTACAATATTGAGCCTTCTCCATTTCATCAGAAAGAAGAAACATAATATTAAAAAAAAAATAAACTAGTACAATAAAAGATGGACGATAAACAAAATTAAAATGAAGGGAAGTACCTGAAGCACACCATCTGTTGGCACTTCACTCTCGATCACGCCTTGCTCTTCTAACCGTTCTGTTGAGGAATGCATCTCCACAAGCATCTGAAAAAGAGTAGAAACATTCTGTAAATCTGAAACTCAATTCATCCAAAAGTGCAAAGGAAAGTTTCAAATGGTAATACAAATTTATAATGTGGAAGTCACCTCTTGATTTTTTTTACAGGTAGGTACTCCGGTCCATTGTATCCTTCTATTTTCAACAAATTTGTCGTGTGCGGAACAGCATTATCATCGCCAATCAACTTCTTGTTGGAACCAATATTGTCATCGGCATCCAGTTTCTGCTCAACAGGTTTCTTCGCCTCTGACTTTTCTGCGGGCTTCAATTTTACCCGTTCTAGAAGAGGCCGACGAGAAGAGCTCATGCCAGTGTCTTTTGTTCTGTTCCCTGTTGATTTGTTGTCAGGACTATCACTACTGTCAGAATCAACAGGTCTCTCTGTGTGCCCCAACGTTGATGTTTTAGACCCCAGTTTTATCCGCACCAGAAGAGGTCGACGGGAAGAGCTTGGTTTCGGTTCATCAATTGAACCGTCTTGTGCCAAAGGAGCCTTCCCTCTCATCGTGGGGTTAGAATATTCAGGAATTATTAGCTTTTCCGGAGGAGTTTTCTTCAAAACTCTTTTTGTTCTTGGACGTCTACGAACGTGCTTCCCTTTAGCACATATTCGACAGTGCCATTTTCCCCCCGGGTCCGTCTTCTTTAAATAAATAAATAAATAACAAACATTTCCATGAGAACCTCATGTTAAATTTCTAGTTGATTCTCAAAACAAATGCCAATTAAATGAAAAATTTTGTTAATCTGCATCATCTACTGTTCAAACTAAAGGATTACTTCTTAAATAATGATCTAATTAAGGTCATTAAGTTAATCTTTGATCAAATTTCATGTATTAAGTTATTAACTCACTAAAAAGAATATGAGTAACAAATATGTTATGCAATTATGCACTGGATGTGTACAGTACCATAGCAGTAGATCAGAACACTTACCTCATCATCTCCTACTGGTGATTCTAGTACTGTTACTGCTTTCCTCTTTCGGTCTGAAATGGAGTTCCTCTGGATGAAACCGTGTACAGGATAGCTGTCCTCGCTCATCTTCGAAGCTTAAATCTGGGGAAAGGAAACATTTTAAACATTTTTAAACTTGTGCCACTGGTTATGTAGAATTTATGCAGTTTGTGTATGAAGTTCAGTGGAACACCGGCACTGATCTGCAATGGAATTCATGTAATCGGTACTGGTACAACATTCATTGAAATAGTATAAATAAACCCTTTTCACTGTCTGAATTCTGAAACTTTAGTTACCCCAATTCCAGCACAAATACTGAGAAATTAAGCAGATCAGCAAAACTGGACAGAACCCTTTTGAATCAAGCAGAAGAAAGGGCTTTTAGCAGTACTAAAACGCTCTTCTGCCGAGGCTTAAATTTACAAAAAAGGAACACACCCAGGTGTTATGACCTTCACCCCCGAATCGATCCTCATCGGCTACTAGAGCGTAGGTCAGGATCAAGCTTCAGAACAATTGGTTGTAAGGTTGATGAGCAGCAGAGCAAAGGGGAAAGAAAGGAGAATGCAGAGCACGCAAAGGAGGGGGGTTGTATACATGACATGACTCCTGAGTTCTGAGCCAGTGCCACGTCACTGGGGCGAGCGTTACCCAGCTCCAGCTGGCCGATCGAATTCGGGGAAGTGTGTAACGGACGCGTGGCATCGCCGATCCCCCGTCGCGGAGCGGAGAGGGTATTGGCGCCAATCGCCATGCCGCGCGGAGGGAGGAGTAGTGATTTAAAAACGGTGTGGGTAGGTGCGGTGTCCCGATCCACAGATTTCTCCGGTCTACGGGTTTTTTCGGTTCGGGAAACCTCAGAAAAATTTTGGGGGAAAGAGATTGGACCTAGCTTAAGGCCGCCTCTCCCGGGTTGCTCGGATTTTTCGGTTTGGGTTGCTCGGGTTGCCCGGTCCCAGAGTTATATATCAAAAAAATAAGAAAACAAAAAATATATATATATAAAAATATAATACACCTATTTTACACTACAAATATAAAAAAATATACTTAAAAAATAAAAAATAATTAAAAATTAAATTATTTGTTTTAATCATATATATATATATATATATATATATAGAGGAGGGATCCATTGGCAATGGTATCTTTAAAAAATTTATAAAAATTCATTAAAAATCTTAAAAATGAAAAAAGTTTTATAGATGCATTACTTAACTTATAGATTGATAGTGTATCAAATTTCAATTAATTTGAACATCATTTGATGCATTATCAAAATTATGTACATTTTTTAACGGTTAGAATTTAACGGACATTTAAAAAGCTATCAAATATCATTTAAATTGAATATAATCGGAAACATAATCGATCTATAAGTTAAATAATACTTCCGTAAACTTTTTTTCATTTTTAAGATTTTTAATGAACTTCTATAAATTTTTTAAAGATATCATTGTCAAAATTGTCAAAATATCCATTGTCAATGGATCCCTCCTCATATATATATATATATATATTATACAATTAAAAATTATTTTTTTGTATTAAAAATGAAAAAAATTAAAATAATATTATTTATACCGAAAAAGTAACATAGAAAATCAGAAAAAATTTAATAATTATATTTGTTGTAAAACAAAAATTCTTCTTGAAAATAAAATTTGAATAATATTATATTAGTTGTTAACATATGCGGGAAAAGTTGGAACCAAGTCGGGTTACCTCAGGTTATTACCCCAGTACCCCGTGTCGGGTTGGATCGAATCCCGGGTTGCCCCGGGTCGGGTAGGGTCGGGTCCCGGGTTGCCCCGGTACCCCGGGACGGGTAGGGTCGGGTCTCGGGTTGCCCCGGTACCCCGGGACGGGTAGGGTCGGGTCTCGGGTTGCCCCGGTACCCCGAGTCGGGTAGGGTCGGGTCCCGGGTTTGCTCGGGTCGGGTTTCCACGGGAATTTTTCTGGGAACATGGATACCTACCCTTGCGAGGACCATCCCTCCCGGTCCTCTCGGGTTGCCCCGGTCAGACGCCCGGGTCGAGTCGGTCGGTCCATTTTCTCCGGTTTTCTCGGGTCGGGTTCGGACCTCTCGGGTTTTTTTAAAACACCAGGGAGGAGTGAGTTGAGCGTATTTGATTTGATTTGGGGAAAGAGAGCGGTTTATACCCGAGTGCTCATACCCTGACTGACTTACTGCATTGTGCAGTTCACAGTTCCAGCCGTTGGATCGTCTCGAGATCGGCGATTGCACGAATCACGACACTATCCGACAGCTGACATTGTGAACTGTATGATGCAGTACAGCAGGGGATATGAGTTCGTTTAAACCCTACCCTCGTCCCGGGATCGTCCCGTCCCCGAAGTACGGTAATTTGCAATTGATTACTTTAACCGTTGGATTGTCAGAAGATTTGTGCAGGCTCGGATCTCAAAACAATCCAACGGACAGTTAAGTAGAGAGTATGAAATCTGCCTTCCCCTGAAAGGCTTTTTGTTTTGTTTAATGGTTGAGACTGGAGAGGAAAGGAGGCCCGGCACGGGAGCAGAATGGAACCCCAGGGAAGGAAGGCTACTGTATGACAGGTGGGACCAGACTTGTCAGTGGCGGTAATCGGTGCTCGCCGCTCGCTTAAGCACGCGCCCACAATTTAAACTGGAGACTGGAGAGGGTCAGACTTGAGAGCATCTGTTGCGTGGTTTTTCTTTTTATTTTTTTGTGGGGAGAATTATAATGATGCGGTTCGGATTACCAAACTTTATCCAAAACTAAACTAAATTATTCTATGATCAATTTAATAGTACCATACGCAATACACATCAAGCTGCCTATCACTATCACTCTCATGGGTGCCATATTTGATATTTCTTCCTTCATATTTTTCTACAATGTACAATTAATACTTCCTCCGTCCACCAATAATTAGATTTTTAAGAAAGGTCAAAAAAATTAGTAACAAAGTGAAATTACTTTTTTACCCTCAACTTTTAATTATTACACCATAATTGTTGCAATTAAATATACACAATTCAAATTCAAATACAAATGATATTTGTATTGGGTGGAGCAAAAATTCAAATTCAAATTCAAATACACCATAACATCCATTTAATTATGGACAAATTTTGAATGGTAAAAATCCAATTATATCCGGACAGAGGAAGTATCTTACATCTTTTATTAATTTTTTCTTTAGTGCATTAAACCTCACATCTTATTCTTATATTTATTACGTTATTTGTTCATCTTATTATCTTGGGTCTTTTAATATTTTCAAATAGCAGTGCTGGCCGAAGCAACCTACAGTTCTATTATATTGCTAATTAATGCACTACAATTTGGAAGAAAATCGTTGCTTTTTTTTTAACAATATTTCGCATTATTTTGCTGAAATAAAATTATGTATTTTGTCATAGTAGTTCTTGTAGTCTTGAACTTGACAATATCGAAATGGAATATTAGAGCAATTTTAATTGTTATAGAGAAATGATATTATACGAGTGATGGCAATAAGTCAAATCAGGCGCGGCCTGACTTGAGCTTGATTGGGCATCATGATAACCTGAATATCATCATGGCTATGATGTTTTGATCTTATGTCTCGAACATATGAGAGAATACTTGTCATTTGGTTCTGTCAGCAATCTGTGACAGAAATCTGGTTCTGTCAGGTGTTGCGTTATAACGCAATATTGGGTGCGTTATAACGCAACCTGACAGAAAGGCAGATTAGGGTATGTGATTAGGGTTTCCTTAATCACTCTTGACAAGTATAAAAGGGAAGGTTTCATGCACGAAAAAGTAAGTTTTTCCCAGCCACCTTTCTTCCTCTCTCTCTCTCTCATGTGTTGAGAAATCTCCTCTATAAAACCTAGGGTTTAGGGTTGAGATTCGTGCGAGGAAAAGATCGAAGGACCCGCCGGCAACGTCTTCTCGCCTAGACGGACGGTGGTGGCCGACCCTTTGGTGGACAAGGGTGACGCGCGCGACGGGACAGCCGAGAGCAACCAATCACGCGTCAAAGGTATAATAACTACTGCCTCTCTATGCATGTTATTGTGTAGATCAGCGATAAGTCGTTCGTTTGGCAAGATCTGATTGAACTACACATGCTTTGGTTAGAAAAATTTTAATTTCCGCATCTCTAGCCATCGTGCTATTCCTTTCAGAAGTATGGAGAATTTTTTATTTATGTTTAATTTGTTCTCTATACAGTATATGTTAAAATTGTTTCATTAGCAAATAATTGTAAGACTCCACACAAAATATATCAATTAAAGGGGAATGAATAATTATTTCATTAGCAAATAAATATAATATTCTACACAAAAATATTTTAAAGGGAGGAATAACCGTTCGCCCGCCGCATAGCGCGGGTCGGTTACTAGTAAAGTATAAACATACACATACCACTTGAATTTTTTGTTCATAAATTCATGGTCTCAGGTTTAAAATCATAATTCAGTGTTGTTCATATTTTTTATGTTACGTGTTCATACAATGTTTATGTTTTATGTTCACATTGAAAATGTGCAAAATAATTTAGAATCTTCATGAGGTCAGAATCTCTAGATTGAGATATTTGGGGGGTGCTCGTACCACTTAATTTTTTATGGGTGTTCAGACCATTTGCAAGGTGGTATTCATAATACGTATTGTTGGGTGTTCAGACCTCGTAGTGAGTGTTGTACACATACCACCTGCTACGAGGTTTTCAGCAATCATGCATAATGGTGTTCAGACCACGTACATCGAAGTGTTCAGACCTTTGTATATCGGTGTTAAGATACCATGCACATTGTATTCGCATGTAGTTGTTATATTGTTCAGACATTAATACGGTGAAGTTTTATAATTTTGAGTTCATATCAGTTTACTATAATTGTTTATATTTATGGAAAGAAATATTTGTACTTTTTTTTGAATAGTTGGTAGCTCGTACTTATACATGAACGTACTAAATGCAAAAAAAAAAAAAATTTAGTTGGCTTCAAGAGAAAAAAAGGTGGCAGATTGTCGTGTCGGGTCGGGTTGACGTATGTCGGTATTTTTTCGGGTTTGAGTCGGGCGGGTTTTTCGAATCTGGTCAGATTTTGCACCTCTACTCCTGGGTTATATAGGGTTTTGGGTTGTTCGGGTTGGGTCCGGTCGGGTTGGGGTCAGTCTGACTTTCACTGAAACACGGGTCAAGTCGGGTTTCACTCAGTCTAGCTTTCCCTGAAACATGGGTCGGGTCAGGTCGGGTTAGGTTGGACGAGTTTTTTGGGTCGGATCAGATTTTGTGACCTCTCAAAAATTGATTCCAAAATTTATTTCGTGCGTCATTCAATAAGTAATTAGTTCACATCAATGTTCAAATAGACAAATATTAATTAACCAATGCAAATCAACAACACGTATAATACGTGTCTTATACTTCTTATGTCAGACTCCAAAACCAAATTTTTTATATAAAATAATCAATTAGTTTAAGGAAATAAAGCAACAAAATAAATAGGCTTAGGGGTTTCCAACAGTTTAAATGTGTGCGTTTTTTTGTCATTTTCTGGAAAATAATAGCAGAAGGTCAGAAGCGGAAGGCAGTTAATGTGGTAACTACTCGGTCATCGATTGTTTGCGAAAGTGAGAGAGCGGATGGCGGGGGACAAATTTGGGGTACTGAACTGCGGGATCAAAAGATTTTCTCAAATAATTTAATGAGAATCACAAATCAAAATTTGGGACAAATTTGGGGTACCGAACTGCGGGATCAAAAGATTTCCTCAAATAACTTAATGAGAATCACAGATTAAAATTTCGTGATAGTTAAATATGAAGTACGGAGGCAAAGAGCACGGCAGACATACTCCAATTTTAAGGTATAAACTAGAAAGGCTGCGCGCTCCGGGCGACTAAGATATTATGGTAAAGAAAAATATCTGTACAATACAATTAAAATATATTTACTGTAACTTAAAGAGTCCTTCATATAATATATAGTGCAAATTTACAACTGTCACCGATCGACAACCTAACGTTATACAGTGCACGACACGTAACCGTAAAAAAAAAAAAAAAAAAAAAAAAAAAAATTGCACTGTTTTTTTCTACTGTAGCAAACTACAGTGGAGGCAAATGTTCCGCCTTTAACATTTAGAATAATAGCCAAATTTACAAAATTATTATGTCATAAAATAGTAAAAAAAACAAATTTTTTTTGGTCATTTGCTTAAGTTCTTTTTCTTTTAATGCAACTCGCACAAATTGTCCCCACTCTATAATTAAGAATTTTATTTTTCTTAAAATGATAAGTTGTAGATGATCCACATGAAGTCCAATCCAAAAATAGAGAACTGTGCCTTATTCTCTTATCCTATGTTCCAATTTTCCAACAAGTCTCTTTCCGACGAGATATAATGAACTTCGTGAAGTGAACAGTCCGAGTAATCTTGGACCGGATAATAATTAATATTCAAGAGATAATTTAAATATATTGACTAAACTAAATGCTCCCAATAATATTTAACTTTGTGAACACCCAACAATATCCAACTAATTCGGTTACAAATGTCGCATTCCTAGACATAAAAAGACAAATGAAAGATAATACTTTCTCGATCCCCTTGTACAAAATAAAGATAAGTGGGGGTTAGTGTTTACAACTTGAATAGTTGGGTTAATCCAATTTATGAATTTAATCGAACTACGTTCACTTTGCCTAAAAAGGCGGCTCCGTTATTTAAACTGGATTTAGTTGGAACCCCTGTCGTTGATACCATGATGTGTTTTTTTTTTTTTTTTTTTTTGCTATTATCATGCAACAAATCTTATTACTGTGCATGTAAACTCAGTTATTATATGTTATTATATATATGTACAAACTTAGTTGTGATGCACTTATTTATGCATACTAAGTGGTGCGGATGGAGTCACAAACTAGTTGAGATTTGTTCAACCGGATTTTGAACCGCGTCTCAGTTATGAAATAACTTGTGTGCATAACAACTGAGTTTGCATGCACAATAACTAAGTTTGTATGAACAATAATTGAGTTTCATTACATAATAACTAAATTTTAATTGCATAATAACTGAGTCTGCATACATAATAATTGAGTTTCATTCGGGGGCAGAGCTAGGGGTGGACATGAAGGTGCTAAGCACCCCCATGATTTTGCAACTTAAAAGAATATATGCCATTTTTCTGTATAATTTGGCCAGTAATTCCTGTTCGGCCCCCCTATAATTGATGGATATATAGTTTTATACTGCTAAGCACCCCCCACATCACAACCCTGGCTCTGCCCCTAGTTTCATTGCATAATAACTGAGTTGTATAGGATAAAAACTGAGTTTATAAGCACAACAACTAACTTTCATTGCATAACACTAAATTTATATGTACAATAACTGAACTTCTTTACATAACAACGCCCAAAAAAAACAAAAGAAAAAAAAAAGAACGTATTAACGACGAGAGTTCTTACGGAATCTAGCTGTAACATTTTCCATGAATTAATATCATGTTAGTATAGTATATATACAAATTAATTATTTTTTTTTTTATTTTCTAACTTTATAATGTGTTCATTTTCTATTGTTATATTAAGACCTCAAATCTCTTGGACTGAACCTTTGTTTCTTATTGTTGTTTAATAAATGTTAGACCCTTATTTTTACTTAAGAAGGACTTCTTATAAATTAAACAAAAAGTTATAAAAAATGGTACGTTGGTGTCAATTAATATCAACCTTTATGTATTGTTGAAAAAAAAAAAAGACACAATTTCTAACAAACCGAACCATAAATTGGGGAGTATTTTGTTGCGGATCTCATGAATTCTCAACTACTATTTGCATAATTAATATGGGATCACATAAAAAAAAAATTATATCATATGCTCCAAGCCTCCAAGTCTCCAACTACTATAGCTAGTGTGGGTTGACTTTTGATTTACAGAGCTGGACAAACACACACACACACACACTAGATATTTGTTTGATAATTTGATAAAGAAAATGAACGTTATCGGCGTTTCAAGACTTTATTGGAGAAGCTACCACCTACTATGTCTATACCTCACCTTCTCAATACCCTTTAATAAAGGGAGAATTGAATGCTAATTAATTGCCATAGGGGCAAATGGAGAGTCCGTATCTGCTACGATCCAAATCGGATTGGAGGAACCAACAATCAATATCTGACGATTGTGGATTTTGGAGAGGATTTTTTGAGATTTTTTAGAATAATCTCAACCATTGAAGGTCGGATTGTTGGTTCCTCCGATCGTAGAACGCACAAACGGAAGGGCTAGTGGCCAAAATATTATTTATACTTTTATATTTTTTAATCTTCAAATTACGCAAACAAATATGAATGGTTAGTTGGCTACTGATGTATTATTGTAAAAATAATACAAATAGAAATATTTTATTGTAAAAATAATTTTGCAGCTACTGGTTATGATAGTGGGTAAAAAAGTTTTTTTTTTTTTAGTAAATAATAAATTAAATGGTATAAAATATAGTAATTTAATTTCCATATCCTCCAAATAAACTAGCATTGATAGTTATCCACATAAAGATGTAAATTTGTACATTTATCCAGATATCAAGTATCACTAGTTAGCATGTGATTACAAAAAAAGTTAAATACAATATCAAGTAAACTTCTGTCAAATACTTTTATTTTTGAAATGAAAGGAGCAAATGGCTGCCAAGAATCTCAACCCTGACATCACATGAGCATTATTACCATCAATTAAGACAAACCAACTTGTCCTAACACATAACCCCTAATAATCCCTCTATTAATCAATTAATTAATTAATTTTATCCCCTGCAGAGCCAGAGCTGTCCATCTTGACTTATTAGTGATCTTTATCCTCTTATCTATTCCATATTTCCATTCCTTCATCTCAATTTCTCAATCAACCTTTAATTATCATCCATCAGCACAAGAACTCACTCACTCCCTTAAGAGTTAAGAACCTTCTGTGGCCTAATACCTACATGACAACTACACAGCGGGCCATCCAAATGGCATCCTGTAAACCAGGACTTGTATCGTCGGAGTTTTTTTATACGGCGGACTGGAAGATTGTCCAAAGCCATTTGGACGATCTCCATGCAAAGTTACGACTAATCCCATTGATCCAATTTAAATGTTTATCAACGGTGATAGTGTGAAAGCATATTGTGAGTGACCTCATCGCTAATCCCATGCAAAGTTCCGATTTTCAACAACATAACTACCTTTAAAATTTTAAAAAATATACCTAACTTCTTTAATAATTACAAAATTAGTTCCATAAGAAAAGTTGGACCACCCCTGCACCTGAGTCTGGCTCCCGCCCTGTACGTGACTAAATAATCATGACTAATCAATTGCCAACAATTATACTGCACATAGAGGTGGCAAATTGGGCGGGCGGGTCGGGTCAGTTTGACCTTCTATAATATCTCGGGTTGGGTGATGGGCGGGCCAGGTCAGGTCAATTTTGATATCGACCTTTTTTGGATCGTATATTGATTTCAGTATGATTGCGTGATGTTTGATCTCAGGTCGGGTCGGGTTGGGGACGGATCGGATCAGGTCACTTTGACTTTCTGAAAAATACAGGTCGGGTCAGGCAGGTTTCCTGGATTAGGTTGGGTTATACCACCTCTAACTGCACAGCTACCCGAATCCTCTTGACCGTCCAGATGGCTCTGAACAAAATCCAATAATTCCAGTAAAGTAGACCACTACACCAACCCTAACCCGGGATTCAGCACATGAGATCCCCATCAGTTCCCACTTGTTAGTAGCCATTCCATTGACTAATTCGTGATTGGCTCCAAAGTCTAATAAAAGCGCCCTCTGCTGCCCTGCTCTCTGCTCTCAAGTCCCAACCGAAAGAAACCCACTCTAAAATTGGCAAAGCTGAGGAGGAATTGGGATTGATCGGCAGAGGAGAAGAAGAGATGGGAGGGAACGAGGAGGAGGTCTTTGTTGGGGCAGTGGATCAGGGCACCACCAGCACCCGGTTCATCATCTACGACCGCCACGCCAAGCAGATCGCCTCGCATCAAGTCGAATTCACCCAGTTCTATCCCGCTGCAGGGTATTTTTATATACATACATACCAATCCTTCTTTCTTTCTTTCTTTCCCCATTTCTGCTTTTCATTTAGGGCCTATTCGGTAGTTACTGATCCAATAGTAGTTACTGATCCTAAGAAGAATTTTTTCTATCAGAGCAGGATTTCTGATTGTATCTGGTGAAAACCTGAGAAGAGCTTGTTATTGATATGAAAAAATAATCCAATTTGATTTAATTTAATATTTTCATGTAAAAACAAGTGTTTTAGAGGAATATATTTCTTTTAGGAATTACTAATATAGTCTGCCAAACAGTATATAGACTCTCAATTCCTGTGAAAGCTTATAGTATATATTTGCTTTGTAATATAGTGGGTTGATTTGAAAATTTGGTTTTTGAGATTGTAGTTTGGTACGGAAAGTTTGTATCTTTTTCGGTTGTGAAGACGGGCCAACCAATTTGATGGTAGTTATTTTGTTGTTTGGAATTGGGTGTGGAGGTTCTGGTAAATTACTTAGTTTTATTTTGGCAAATTATGAACTGGTATGAAATATGAAGATTGAGTTCCATGGTATTGCCGATCCTCCTTGTGGAATTGAGGATCACAAAACTAACAGCTATCCTCTGAATTTTTTTTTTTTTATTATTTTTATCTGTTATGTTGTTGATTTAGAAATATAATTTTCCATTGAATCGAAGATATAACTTTTTCTAAAAAAAGAAAAAGAAAAAAGGAATTCTACCTTCAAATAAGTATTAGGTTCAGAACTTCAGATTTTGAGTTTTTTTTTTTTATAATTTAAAATTTAAATTGCTATGTTAAATCTGAGTTATTGGATAGCTCAAGACAGCATTGCCAAGCTTCCATACAGATATTTTTGTTTATCAGTTTCAGTTGAAATTACTTATAAGAATCAAAATGAACAGCTTATTCATTTTCTCAGATTTATGCCTTAACACTTTGTTTTCATGTTAAATTTGCTCTCTAAAAAACATTGTATTTATATTTGCTTTCTTTGTAGATGGGTAGAGCACGACCCGATGGAGATTCTCGAGAGTGTGAAGATTTGCATGGCAAAAGCAGTGGATAAGGCAACAGTTGCAGGGTACAACGTGGAAGCTGGATTAAAGGCGGTGGGGCTCACTAATCAGAGAGAAACAACCGTCATATGGAGCAAAGCCACTGGGTTGCCTCTTTACAATGCCATCGTCTGGATGGATGTGCGAACCAGCCCCATTTGCCGGTTTGTTTTCCTGATTGTTCGATTTTTAGTGTAAATGTTATGAGTTTTTAATCAGTAAAACGTCGTTATAAGACTACATATCTTTTCTGGTACTACTGAGTCTCAGCTGGTAAATTTGCTACAAGTTTTCACCACAAGACAGTTAATTAGCACTCACCTTGATCCCTGCAAACCATGAAATTTTACTAAGTGCCCTGGTGGCATTTATTTTGCAAAGGCTTGTTTTAATCTGAAGCCCATTGGAAGTATTTTGTAGAACTTATAAATGCCAGAATACTGTATGCCCCTAGAATGCATGAAAAAAAGTTTAAACTGTAAGGTAGAAGTGAGTATAATTGAGATATTTCACACAATTTTGCAGACAAGATTGGGTAATATGCTCTTGTTTTACTTGGTAATTTATAAAATTTAATTTTTCAATGCGGTTAAGATAACTTATTACTGTATTTTTTGGTCTTATTATACCTCTTGGTACACCTTCTAGTGTTAAAAAGTAGGTTAAATTTAATAAATAAAAATATTATTGGCCACTCAAGACATGTCTGATTGTAATGCAGGAGACTAGAGAAGGAGTTGTCGGGCGGCAGAACTCACTTTGTCGAAACATGTGGTTTGCCTATAAGCACCTATTTTAGTGCCCTAAAAATCCTCTGGCTAATTGAAAATGTCGAAGTTGTGCAAAATGCTGTTCAAACTGGTGATGCCTTGTTTGGTACCATCGACACATGGATGATCTGGAACCTAACAGGTGGCCACAATGGTACCACTCGGGACGGCAGATATAGGGCTGCTTCCTATGTCACTGACGTTTCGAATGCATCCCGTACCATGCTGATGAATCTCAAAACCCTAGATTGGGATCAGCCCACTCTGGATGCCCTCAAGATTCCTCTAGAGATGCTACCAGAAATTGTCAGTAATTCCGAAGAAATTGGAATCATAGCAAATGGATGGCCATTAGCTGGGATACCGATCACAGGCTGCTTAGGCGATCAACACGCAGCCATGCTTGGTCAACTGTGTAAGAAAGGCGAAGCCAAGAGTACATACGGTACCGGTGCTTTTATCCTGTTAAATACTGGTACAGAAACAGTGAAATCATCCCACGGGCTGTTATCCACGATTGCATACAAGCTCGGAGCTGAGGCAAAGACCAACTATGCACTGGAGGGGTCCATTGCAATAGCCGGAGCAGCTGTCCAGTGGCTGAGAGATGGCCTTGGGCTTATCTCCTCAGCCAGTGAGATCGAAGCACTGGCAGAGACAGTTGAGAGCACGGGTGGTGTTTATTTTGTGCCGGCGTTTAATGGACTTTTCGCACCGTGGTGGAAGGACGATGCCAGAGGCGTACTGGTCGGGATCACAAGGTACACCAACAGGGCGCATATTGCAAGGGCGGTACTGGAAAGTATGTGCTTTCAGGTGAACGATGTCCTCAGTTCAATGCACAAGGATGCGGGAGAAGGAGGCGAAGTGAGGAGTGAGAGCGGGGAGTTCTTGCTGAGGGTCGATGGTGGGGCCACTGTAAATAACCTCCTCATGCAGATCCAGGTACCGCCATCCATGTTTTGTAAAAATATTCTACTGTTTTCCGGCTGTTCCAGGCCTTGGTTCAAACTGAACAATTCCGTTGTTATAATTGAAGCCCAGCAAAGCCGATCAACTTTTCTCTATTGTTCTAATTACCTATTTTCTCTTTTGATGATTACTTGATCCTGGAACTAATGAAATGTTACTTACAGTTACTAATAAAATATGATACGATTTCATTACTAGGTATTATGCAGCTTGTAATAACTTATTTTCAAATATTACACAGGCTGATCTATTGGGAAGCCCGGTGGTGAGGCCAGCTGACATAGAAACAACTGCACTAGGAGCTGCTTACGCTGCCGGATTGGCTGTCGGGGTCTGGACTGAGTCGCAAATTTTCGAAGGATTACACAAGGAGAACACCACAGTATTCCATCCCAAGATTGTCGAGGACGAGTGCAAGAAGCGAGGTGAGAGCTGGTCAAGGGCAGTCACGAAATCCTTCGAGCTAGCCGACCTGGCATAATCTTTTCGTTTTCTTAGTTTTATGCTATTCTTATCGATTCGCCTGCTCTGCATTTCGTCACATTGAAATTCATCTATGGTGCCGGTGCTACTGATGATCTGGCTCTGTTGGTGATGATTAAATATACTATAACGACCACGGCCATTAGCTTTCGTTTTTTTTTTTACTTTTGTATGTCATCCTGTTATCTGATTTTCTTGCTACATTTTATTTTTCTGATGTAAAGTTACAGAATTTCTATCTCAGGGTTTACGCCGCATCGGCTCTTTTTCTCATTTGTTAAGTATGTAGTTTCTCTTCATCGCTATGAAAATTAGATATCGATGCTCTTCTTGACCTCCTGATAACTTAAATTTAATAAACAAAACTAAAATTTCGTAACTTTTTTTCTAATTAGTACATGATATTGAAATACCAGTAGTTGAAAACTTGAAAATAGCCAATGGAACGACTCGAAAGTTACAAAATAATACCGGTGCCTGACGTAACCAGAATAGACAGAGCCTAGTTGCCTCTTGTAACCTGATTCAGATGTAAAGTTGCTGACATGAACAGAAACAGTGGCAGATTAAACCCAGTATAATGACCCTTATTGATTCCACTGTATCATCCTCTTTTCTGGCATGTAACTGAGTATGTGAACATGTATGCAAGAATGCCAAAGCTTGCAGGAGCACAATTCTTTCCTTTTTATCTTAAAAGATGCAACTCAATTTGAAGTTTTGAACCCATACAAAGCACTGAATTTGGAAGGAAAAATCAGTTGGTAACATCATATAATTCTACTGGTGGTAAAAGGTAACATCGATCTTCACCTTTGGCAATCAGAATTGAGCCCAAATATGCAATGGGGACATTTTATATATGGGCTTCTAATAGTTGTGTTTGCCTCCTATATGATAATTGTTACTGGGCTTTGAGTCTGCTGGCACTCTTTATAAGGCTGTCATGGTTCAGGAACCGACCTAGGTAACCTAGGCGTAGAGAGATTGGAACAAATATACCGTGAGCTCAAGTATACGCAAGCTTTTGTGTTAGATTAAACTCAAAATCATATCAAATCACTTTTAAATTTGGGTTTATATGGTTCATTATATTCTTTATATCAAAATCTTGTGGAATACAAAAAGTTTCTATTTTTGGAGTTTTCAAGTTTTTTTTTTTTGAATTTCGTAAAAGTAATGCATAAAACATTGAATATTTTATTAAAGAATATAATGAATCTCCCAAACAAATAGAAATTTTTTGTATTCCACAAGATTTTGATATAAAGAATATAATGAATGGTATGTAATGCTTACATTAATTCATGTTCTAATTATCTAAAAAAAATAGTAAAAAGCACAAGAAATTGGTATACAATGATGTTTATATATAGAGATCAAATTGAGTAGTTTGGATCGATCAATTGAATTTTAAAAATCGTAGTACGGACCATTTTATACTATTAATGGTACCCTCATTTTTCTTTATTTTTATCATGTATGTCAACTTCACCTCACTATATCATAATAGTGTTAAAAAATAAAGCAAACAAAGTGCGTACGAGCATGAAAAAAAGATAAAAGAAAAGAAAAGGTAAGAGGAAAATGAAACTGGCATCATGGTTTTAATTGAGGAAATAAATTGTTTACGCTTCATTGAGTTTATTATTATTATTCTGATTTCTGACCGAGTTTTAGCAGAAAAGAAATACCCACTGATAATTTCGAGATATCTAGAAAAAATAGGTTTCTTAATGAGATAAATAATCCCGAACTACTCCCTCTTGCTTTCCTTGATTCCTTTTTTTTTTCCTTTTTTGATCATCTCCATTTATAAGCATAGTGGTAAAATTCCATTCATTGTTAGGTGCCACGGATGCCATTCTAGTGAAAAAATAATTTTATAAATATTTCCGTAGTACCATTCTAATTTTGCTCTGTATATATCATATTTTAGGAGGAAAAAAAAATATATGCTGACTGTATACAATAGTAATATAGCCGAAGTTTTGAATAAGGGAAAAGAAAAATTAGACAATGAATTGGTTAAATTTTGAACCAGTACTGACAAATACGAGGTAAACATTTCATTTTTTCTGTCCAATTTGTAAACATTCATCGTGGAATATATGTATATATTTTTTATAAAAAAAAAAGTAAACATGTTAAATGTAAGATAGCATTGCTACAATTTAAAAAACGACGGAAGATATAATATAACCGTATAAATCATAAAAATATATTTTTTTTTCTTTTTTCTTTTTTTGAAATCAACCGCAAATCATCATAAAATCGATTCTATATCCTCTGTAGCGCTAGCGCAAACTGTGAACCATGGGATCACCTCAAGATTTGTGCTGGATCTAATCTCGAGATGATCCAACGGTTTACATCCTGCACCACACAATGCAGCGAGCGCTACATGGGATGAGCACTCCAAAAAACCAATATCATAAATAGGAAACAGCTCAGTGAAACTGTGAAAGCAAGCAGTGCCGATCGTCTGCAGAAGAAACTGGTTTGCTTAATCGCGTCGCTCTTCCTCAGTCCTTGAATCTTCACCGCACCGCCCGGACTACCCCAGTTCCTTAGCACAACTGGAGACACTCTCATCCGTCCGTCCGTCCGTCCGTTAGCTAGCGAACAAGCCAGAAGACAGCACAACAACGCAAATTCTCCCTATAGAAAAACATTGAAACAGAAATTACAGAATAGAGAGTATACAGTACAGCTAGCGAGCTAGCTCTAGCTAGTGCGGGCCTAATCGCAGCAGCAGCGGTTGTGCGCAGCCCAGCGCAGCGCAACTCATTATTCAGTCATTCATTCTCTCCCTGACTTCCTTGATTCCTTCTCCTCTCCTCTCCTGAGTCTCCTCTCGCCGCCCCCAATTGATTGATCGATTGATCCATCCTCTCCAGTCCATGCTCGCAACTGGCCCTCTCCAGTCCTTACCACCACCGCCGCCACGACCGCCATGCCATCCTTCCCTCCGCCCTGCCCCCACCTCGCCACCTTCCGCGCCTCCTCCCCCTCCCCCTTCCGCCACCTCCGTCGCTGCCTGCGCCTCCGCTCCCTCTCCCTCGGCCTCCCTTCCATCCGCCTCGACCCCCACTCCCATCCTCACTGCCCTCTCTGCCCCTCCTCTTCCCATCCCCTTTTACCCTCTTCCGACCGCCTCCTCGCCTGCCTCTCCTGCGCCGACATCTTCTGCCCCGTGCACGCCCCCGAACACCCCCTCTCCTCCCCCGGCCACCACATCTCCGTCGACATCGCACGCGCCGAGCTCTTCTGCTGCTCCTGCTCCGATCAGGTCTACGATGGCGACTTCGACTGCACTGTCTCCCTCGCTCAGTCCCCCTCCTTTACCTCCTTTACCTCTCCGCCCGTCAGCAAGCGCCGCCGCGTCGATTTCAAGCACTGGCAGCCCGATCCGCACCAGTCTGAGCTGATCCGCGCCCGATCCACGCGCCTCCACTCAGATCCGAGCTCCAGCACCAGCGCCGCCGGATCCGATCACCCCTGGGGGCTCCGCGGCCTCAACAACATGGGCAACACCTGCTTCATGAACTCCGTCCTCCAGGCGCTGCTCCACGCGCCGCCGCTCCGCAACTTCTTCCTCAGCGACCGCCACAACCGGTTCCTCTGCGCCAACGCCAAGATTAAGACCTCCTCCTCCTCCTCCGCAGCAGCTGCGGCACGCAAGAAGAAAACCGGCGCCGCCGCGCCAGGAAACGACCTATGCCTCGTCTGCGATCTCGACCAGATCTACTCCGCCGTCTTCTCCGGCGATCACGCCCCCTTCAGCCCCGCCAAGTTCCTCTATAGGTCCTCATTCCTTCTCCCCTTTGTCCTCTCCTTCTTGTTCCATTTCATCTTCTCCTTCTCCGTCTTCTCCTTCTGAATAATAATTCCTTGTGATGCAGCTGGTGGAGGCACTCGTCGGATCTCGCGAGCTACGAGCAGCAGGACGCGCACGAGTTCTTCATCTCGATCGTTGATCGGATCCATGATAATCTGGTCGAAGATCGCCAGAAGTCCAACAACAACAGTGGTATATACTCACTGTTGGTTTATTATTATTATCCTTCGTTTCAATTAGTAGTATATTGTTGTAGATATAATTTTGTCGAAGATTAACAGGATGCAACATAGTACATTCTCTTCTATTGCTCTGTTATCTGGTACTCTAGACCTTGCGTTCCATCAAAATTTACGTTTCACAACTAATCAGTGCTTCCGTCATCTTCTGTCTGACTAAATAAAATCAAAATGATATAATTTTTTGTATACACATAAAATATGATATATACAACATGTTTTATCAATTAGTTTTGTTATTTAAGAATTTAAAATGTAGTTATTTAAGATTTAATTTCATAGTTACCGATCGGTCACCAAAAACATGGTTATTTGATCTCTCTAAATGAAATTGGTATGGTTGTGAATATTGGTATTGTTGATTAATCGTGAAAAATTTGTGTTGAAGTCTGCTTAATTGCTTGGAAATGCTTTTTTGAGACGGGTAAACTGCTTGTCAATCATAGAGTCGGTTGACACTTGATTGGGGATCAGTTGTACCAATTAAGGCTAAATTTAGGCGTAGTTTCAAGCTTGCTTTGTTACTTGTTGAACCCATTTTTCCATTTCCTATAATTCAGGTCAAGGGGACTGTTGCATTGCGCATCGGGTCTTCTCTGGCATCCTAAGATCAGACGTGACTTGTACTTACTGTGGCTACACTTCCACCACCTATGACCCGTGCATTGACCTCTCTCTGGACCTCGACTCAACACATCTTACCCGTCAAACTGCTCGCAATGGTGAGAAGGAAACAAAGCACAAGCACAATCAGAATCTGTCGGGCCGAACCACCCTCATGCGGTGCCTTGAGAAATTTACACGGCCTGAGAGACTGGACAATGAACAGAAATTTTACTGCCAGAAATGCAAAGAGAGGCGAGAATCTCTGAAACAGATGTCCATCAGAAAACTTCCTCTGGTTTTGTGCTTCCATGTAAAGAGATTTGAGCACTCCACAGTAAAAAAGACATTGCGGAAAATCGACAGCTGTCTTCAGTTCCCCTTTGCTCTAGACATGGCGCCGTACCTGTCATCGTCTGTTCTCAGAAGCCGGTATGGGAACCGCTTATTCCCTGCTAATTCAGAGAATGGAGCTAGTGAAGGCGGATTGGGCAGTGTCGCATCCTCAGAGTTTGAAATATTTGCGGTTGTGACACATTCAGGCAGATTGGATGCAGGTCACTACGTGACCTATTTAAGGATAAATAATAGTTGGTACAAATGTGATGACGCATGGGTGATTAAAGTTGAAGAGAGTACCGTTAGAGAGTCTCAGGCGTATATGCTATTCTATGTGCAGAAGGTGCTTTGTTATACTGCCGGTAGTAATACTGGTACCAGTAGCAGTACAGGCGAACGGGTCTGACAATTTTTAGTTTGGGAATATTATGGTGGTGGGTTTTTTCTAAAGAGTTGGAGTGGCTAACTGGGATAAATTTTGCCGATTAATATCATTATTTCAGTTTTCACTACAAAACATATGGGGGATACAGATTGGAGTAGGTGATGAGAGGGAACCTGATTTTTTGAATGTGTTCCTTGGAAAAATTGACAAGTCTTTTCATCGACTGGGATTTCTATTTCATTTTATAAAGATATTATTAAGATATATGGACTCTGTTTCACTGAACATTGCATAATAATTGCAAAGGCAAGTTTTGTTATATATATTAACAAGGAATCAAAGATGCTAGCCTAGAACTGTTCTTTTTCTTAATTCAATATAAGGAGAGAGGTTGCTTCTGGGCAACTCTAGCTTTTATTGCACCTGTCTGTCTTCCTGTACTGGGTGATGTGGATGTGATGTGGAGATTTGACTTTAACATGTTGAGTTGACTGGCCAAGTCAGTGTTACAACTTACAACGACAGATTTGATCCGATAGTATTGGGACAGACTATAAGGCTGAGGAGGTCCTGAAGAATACTACAACAGTAGGTAAATAGTAAACACAAGTACCTTCTCAGACATTCAACAAGACATAAAGATAATTGGGTCCCTTCGGCAGATCAAAGAATAGTACTAGAATAGTGCTATCCGAGTAGTAAAAATGGATTAGTGATTGTTGGAAGAGTAAAATGAATAGTGATATTTTAAACTATTTGGATAGTAAAATTATTGTTTGGCAACATATTAGTGGAACAGTTGGACAATTAGTGTAGCTATTCCGTTATTCTATCTATATGACCGAATAGCGGATTAGCCTCTTCACATCACTATTTGTGTAGCTATTTTGTGTTTGGAACTCACAAAAAATAGAATAACACACCATTGCGGAATAGACTATTCAAAATGGGTTGCCAAACACACCCAAAGCTTCACAAAAAACACAAAGACTTGTTGCACGAAATAAAATGTGATTCCTACTTGTTGCACGTCATAACTCTTCTAAGAGATATTTTAAGGTGCAAATGAAAGTTTCAGGTCAAGCATCAACAGTACTTGGATGGTGTTGGGTCGTCACAGCTTCTTGCTCTTCTGGCCCAGTAAGGCCCATCTGAATAATCCTTTTTCGTTTTGTAAGTATGAGGTAGAAGTCCGGGCCCTTTGTGGTACAATGGAGGCCCGGAAATGGAGAGTGTTTAACAGCTATGTCTTTGTGGGCTGTAGATGCATGGTTAACCTCTTTTTTGTAATACTAGTATAATACCTGCTCCAAAGCGCAGGCTATTATTTGTTGTGAATTTAAAAGAGTAATTAAGGATAAAGGAGTGATTAATGGGCATTGGAAGACGTATAAGCAATTAAGGATACGCATAGCCTTGGACTGAAAATCGAAAGTACATAATTCATATGTGAACGGATATGATGGAGCCAAATCAATTGATTCAATGGCTGAAATTTGTTATGAACAAATAATCCTTTTAATATGTAAAATCAACTCCTCCTTTTATAAGGAGTAAGGATAAGTTGGCTTTCTAGATGACGTTCTGAAAGTTTTTAGAATAAATTAACTTCTGTAAATTTTTTTTTTCTGAATAATAATGGTGGGAAATGGGAACTTTCTGGATTTTATTACTAGGAATTATTTAATGTGATAGTCACAAAATTCGAAATTGTTCATGAACGTTTTGATCATCAAATTAAACTCATTTAATTCATGTATATAAAACATTTGTTAATTGTTACTGTGAATTCTAATTCAATATAAAAAAAAAAATTCTGCATATATGAATATGCAAAAAGTCTCTTTGTTCTGTTCAGGTAATGAGAAGAAAAAAAAAACGGAACAAACTGATAAAAGCACCAGAGAAATTCTGAAAAAAAGATTGCTAAATTAGAGGGCAATCCTAAAGAAAACATGATCAAAGAATGAAGTACATATATTTGTTCGCACACAAATAATTGTGATTTGTAAGAATACGCAGGCATAAATAATGAACAAATTATTGAATGGTTTGGTCTTACTGAAATAATCATTAATTAGTAATCAATTGATATATGCTGGTTAGGCATTACGGAAAGTAATTATGACATGACGTTATGAGATAGACAGCTTTTTAATGTTATTCTATAAATTTGAATTTATGAAGCCCACTAATTAAAACCCATCATTACCCAAATTAACACTAATCATCACAAAATCACAAAAGCAAAAAGACTAAAAAATCGATTACAATTAATTGCTAGCTCTTATATAATTTTCATGGAGCGTAATTAAATTGATTATTTGATTTATGAGAACCTCATTCTGATAAGGACATCTCCAAATATTCAGTTCTCAAGTTTAAACTATTCAAACCCAAATTGGCTAGAGCATCAAGCGGCTTTGTAAAATTGAATAACATGTTCGGTACCAAAAAGAGCATCAGAGTGTATTTATTTAATTCAGTTACAACGATCAATCAGACTGTTTCCTGTCATGCAGAGATGAACCGAGTAATTTGGTTGGTAGAAAATTCAAAAAAAGTATACAATTCAATTGACGTATGAATTTTCCTTTTTGAGAAGATTCGGATTGTTTATTGGTTAGTTCTTTATCATATGTCATTGTCTCACAGTTATTACTTACTTTCGTCAGTCGTCATTATCTACTTGGTTAACTCAGGTAATTAAGTTGGTGGAAGGATCATTGACAATGTTTATCTTAAAAATTTTGAATAAAATTATTAAGAATCTTAAAAATGAAAAAAAAAAATTATGGATGTTTATTTAGCTTTATAGATTGAGCGTGTTTCAAATTTTGATACATTTGGACATTGTTCGATAGTTTATCAAAATTCTATACATTTTTTAATATACATTTTTTAATGGTTGTAATTTAATGAATCTTTGAAAAATTACCAAACATAATTTAAATTGAATATAATTGAAAATATAATCAATTTATAAGTTATACAATACTTCATAAACTTTTTTGAATGCATAATTAATTCGAAAGTGTAAAGCAGGTCTGACTAGTCCAACGTAAGCTAAAATGATATCCCATAAAGTAAACGTATGAAGAAAACATGTCTAGTGAATGTAATTTAAGATTTTTCTTTTCTTTGAGATAAAGATGAGGTTCAAGCCACTCAAATTTAAATGTCTATTAGAAACCTTCCATCCGGATTTTGAACCTTCGACTTCCCACACAGAGAGCGTTGCCTTTAGCCACTAGACCAAAGACTGGTTCTTGTAATTTAAGATTTTAACACTGGTATCATTTTAGTGCGTAATTATATGCCATGTCTCACGGTTAATACTTTCGTTAGTCGTCACTGTCGAGTTGGTTAACTCAAGTATATATTCAAGATGAACGATAAGAAGCACCGTATTAAATAAGGTTCATAATAACTCAAATATGTTTATTATAACTAGCAACTCATTTCATTTGAATAATAAAATCAATATAGAAGCTGATTCTAATAATATATCGTTTTTACTTGATATATATTTCTAATTTTCTCATTTAAATCTTACTCCAATATATAAGACGCAAAAAGATGGAACCCAACAAATGTACTAGTAGTAGCTCAAAATTTCATCAAAAGACGTCCAATTGCTTACTTATGAAGGCTACCAAAAAATAAAATTATCCCATAAAGCAAACGTATGAAGAAAAATATCCAGTAATAATAATTAAAATTTTCATCACTGATATCATATTAGTGCGTACGTAACAAACTATCCATCTGGCTTTGGGTGCACAATTCGGTTGTACGCCTAACAATACTGAGGTGGTGCGGCGGGCATGGCGCAGGGAGAGAGAAACGATTCATGTTACCTACTGCACAGCACTGTATACTACGCAGAATCTGATCGTTGGATCACTGTAAGATTCGTGCTGGAGGCAATCTCAATGCTCCTTTTGAGAATCGGATGGTCAGGAGTGCGCCCCTAATGCTTCCGCGCTGTAGAGGACATCCACGAGAGCGACCGTACGCCCGCATTTCTCACAGACCTCACCCACCCAATTCCCCATCCCGTTTCCCCATCTGAACTCCGTCTCTTGCACCTCTCTCACTGCTATGCGGGCCCCAAAAACCAGTGAATATGAGGTTAGTCCATTCTGCACCGTGTTCTTAGAGTGTTCCCAATTTGGATACCATTTATATTTTCTTTTTCGTTCAGCTACATTCGGCAGGTTTTCGATCCGCTGCTGTTTCCGTACAAAAAACAATCCCCGATTCTCCTCCATCCAGCCGTTAAATGTATCATGATCCAACCACCCAACGGTGAGATGAGTAGGATGAGTGTCCTGCTGATCTGTTCCAATAGCAGCGGATTTCCCTCCTCGCCCTCGCTCTCTTCGGCTCTTATGTCTAAAACTCTCTTTATAACTTGCACACAGATCCATCTTCATTAACCGCCATTTTCATCCCCCTTTTCCTTCCTTCGCTCTCTCTCTCGCTCTCGCTCTGTAGATTCCCCTTCTAGAAGCTAGAACGAACGAACAGCACGAGAGCTTCCCACAGTAGTAACGCCATTGCAATTGCAATTGGGAGCTCTCACACATATGGCGGAAGGATCCAACCTTTAGCTCGGGTTCTTTGTTTTTTTGTTTTGGTTGTTGTTTGTGAGAAATTGGAGTTCAATTTGGGTGCTAATTGGGGGAGATAACAATGAGTTGGAAATACAAAGCTGGCCTGGTTCTGATCGGGACTGTGGTTGTGATCTGGGTCACATCAGCTGAGGTTACTCAGGTCAGATTAGATTCCCTTTTGTTAACTGGTTCGTAGATCAATCCCTGTATGAGAAAGGATGTGAATTAGTTAGTGTTCTTCTTCTCTTAATAATAATTAGGTAGCTGTGGAATGTCTCAATTTTCATTCTGGTAATCAGTGTGACAGATTGTGACGGTTAGTTATTGTGCTGCGTACCGGCTGAACCGGTACGGTACCAGAATACCAGTATATCTTGCTTGGTACCAGATGAACAATTAATGCTGATATTGCTTCAGTTGGTGTAAGACTGTAATAAAGTAATTTATTATAACTCTTAGAACTCGATTTTGTTTGCTGAATATGCATCATTTTTATTGGTCTTATTTTTAGGGAATATTCACGGATTATAAGCAGCCGTTTGCGGTTACGTACCTGGGTGCCTCCCTTATGGTCATATATCTCCCCGTGGCATTACTTAAGGATTGGATATGCAACAATGTTTTGAAAAAGAAATCAAAAGAGATTGACGGGATTTCTGAGATGATCGGCAAGCCTGGTCAGAAGGTCGTACTGGAAATGGAGTCTCTGAGCCCTTTTACTAGGAAAGATAGCGGCATTGATCTTTCTTCGAAAGCAGATGAGGAGTCCGTCGCTTTGATCAGATACACGACAACCAGCGAATTTTCCAAGGAGAAATTAGCAGCTTCTACGGTGGAAATTATGAAATATGGGTTTTTTCTTGCACCTATTTGGTTTGTTACAGAGGTTAGATTTTAGCACACTAAAAAGACTTGTGATTTCTATGTGCATATGTGGTACTTGTCTACATTCTATTTGATCATGTTAGTTATTTTTGGGGCATTACTTGTCTGATTGGTGCCAAACTCACTTCATCATTGCCAGTATTATTTTAACGGATCTACATTGTAATTTTATTTCATAGCTAAACATATCATTCTGGGATCATCTGGTGTCATTTAGTACTGGATGCCAGTTTTCTCATCTTCTTCACTGGTACCATCCATAATTAACTGACTGGTGTCAATTCTTAATTCATCAGCATGCCAGATTACTGTGGAGATTGATAATGTTTTTCTTTCTTGATGCAAATATTCTGAAATCGACAACACTAACTGGTTTTGGTCCAGATATATAAATGGACCGACCAGTAGTGCTAGTTATAGTTAGATTTCTTTGGCCAAAAATAAACCTGTTAGTGTGAAAACCACGAACCATAATTTTTTTCCTTTCTATTATGCTTGATTGCAGTACTTGTCTAATGCGGCTCTCGCAAGGACGAGTGTGGCAAGCACGACGGTGTTGTCTTCGACCTCGGGATTATTCACACTATTCTTTGGGGTGCTTCTCGGACAAGATTCACTGAGTGTGGCTAAGATCGTGTCTGTCTTGGTTTGCATGACTGGTGTTGTCATGACCACCATTGGCAAGACTTGGGCTTCAGATGAAGCCAAATTAAACCCTTCTGGGTATGCTTTAATTCTTAATTTCATGATCTCTAGTGCACATGTAGTAGAGGTATAACCAAGGAAATTTTTGTTGCCTTTCTTGCTGTTAACTTCTGAAGGGAAATGACCGAATTGTCCCTTGACTGGTTGGGATGAGCATTCTGTGCTCATTCTTGTCAAAAATCGTAATTGCTAGCTCTTGTTAAAACCACCAAAAGCATGATGGTGCTTTCATGACCTGTGTGCATATTATTATCACTAGCTTTGTATTGCTTTTATAATTGCGTTTTCACTAATTTTGGCATTTTGTTGTATATTTCAGAAGTGGAGAGAGAACTCTCGTTGGGGATCTTTTCGGCCTTCTATCAGCTGTCTCATATGGTCTATTTACTAGTGCGTTATTGGCCACTACAAGTTTTTTATTTAAGATTTTAAAATTTAGTCATTTTTTTGTAAAAAGTTGTACTTCTTAGGGGATAGCACTGATCAACTTAAACCCAGCTACAAGCAAATATAGTGCACGTGAACTCCAGCTAATATCTTATCAAGATAAATAGATAATAGAATTAAAAATGTGGAACCGTTAAATATATAGTTTTATCCTTGATTTTTTTCTTAACATTCTTTTTCTTAATGCATGAAGTTCTGCTGAAAAAGTTTGCTGGAGAGGAGGGCGAAAGAGTAGATGTGCAAAAGCTGTTTGGATATGTCGGTCTATTTACACTTGTTGCCCTTTGGTGGCTTGGTAAAGCTTAAATTTACCTTTTAAAAGCAAACCTAACCTATTTATTTAGATATAATAATCTGTCATCTGGCATAGGAAGTGACTCAACTATTATTTAATTTCAGTATGGCCCTTGACTGCACTTGGAGTCGAGCCGAAATTTACAATTCCTCACTCAGCTAAAACTGATGAAGTGGTGATAGCTAATGGATTGATTGGAAGCGTCCTCTCAGATTACTTCTGGTACTTTCTGATACAACAGTTAATTGTTCCAGTCTGGTCTGGCAGATGTACCAAGCCAAATTCCTTTTTTCTTTAATACCCTTAGTTCGAGTTTCCCCACACCTTTCCTCTTATGTAAACAAAGCTCTTTTAGGTCTTTTCTTTTCTTGTCTGAAAGTGGTTGAAAAATTTGGCACACAGGGCTCTCTCAGTGGTATGGACAACACCACTGGTGGCCACTCTGGGCATGTCATTGACAATTCCTCTTGCTATGGTTGCTGATATGGTCATCCATGGCCGACATTATTCTGCTGTCTATATTCTTGGCTCTGCTCAGGTGAGGCTTATTTGTCTTGAAGTATTCAACAGTTAGAAAGTGCATTACTATTTACTAGTATGTTCGTTGGATTATTCAAATTTTGACCTTTACCCTTACAAACTCAAATTGCTTCCCAGCTAAAAGTTAATTAAACAATAGAAAGTTTGATAAGTCCCGTATTTGCTCCTGCTAAGACCAAAATCTGTACTATAGTAAGCTCATATGAATTGTTTGCTACTCGAGGTAATGTTAATATTAAGCAACTTGTGCTGCACCTTCAATAAGGCGTATTTTCCTCTATGCCCCTGTCAGATGATGCTAGTTGATGTTTTTCTGTTGAACAAAAATACGAAACTTGAAACATTTTGACTCTTAACAATTGTCTGGAGGAGGATTATATCTTCTCGTCTTTAATAGAAATTTCAGAACAAATTGTTAATTGGGAAATATGTTGTATTGATGTCAACTGTGAACTGCAGTTTTTGCTTCCACAATAATTTTTGTTAAAGCAATTTGGTTATGGAAGCTGGTGTATGTTTATTTTAAGTATCTTATTTTTTTTTTTTGGGATTAAATCAGAGATATTCTTAATTCTCTGTGTGCAAACTAAGTTATTTCACCTAAAAAATATATCACATTCCATGACAAAAGTTTAGATTAAGATCCTGTAGGTTGATATGGTTTTAGATAACAAGTTTGGGCATTTTATAAATTATTATGAATTAGAAAATAATATTGCCAACTAAATATTTTTATTGTAAGTTAGTAGCATGCATAGTATTTGTATTTATATGGAAATGCTCCAAACTAATATATGGAATACATTTGCATCTTTGACAGGTATTTGCTGGGTTCGTCTTAGCAAACCTTGCAGATCGAATTTCAAGGTTTTTAGGTCTATAGTAACAAATCGTTTGTCCTAATATTGCTAGTTTACACGATTAGATATTCTCTCTGTTTTTTTTTTGTCCATTCTTTTTTCTTTGTTGTGCTTCCCATATGGGGGAGCAACATGGGTCACAACTGACCCTCAAAATAAGTTTTTTTTTTTTTTTTCTTTTTTCTCTATTTTATTTTACCAACTAGCTAAATGTTGCATACCTGTAAATTGATATTAGAGAAATATTTAGCTCTTGTATTTGTTGATATGCCTTTTTAACGTGTCTCTCCTTTCATTGTTGTGATGTTGTATGTCATTTAAAGTTTTCTTGCAAAAGTGTTACAGTTTCAAATGGGAACTTCATCTTAAAAAGTAAAAGGGCAGTGAAAGATATGACTCTCTGCATTAAGCTTTTGTTAGAGAATTGAGGATAGAAACTTTCTTCAAGCTTTTGCATCAAGTTCTCTTACGCATCTGCGCAAACTTAGGTTTTGTGCTGTTAGGATGCATTCGGTCGATGAAGAAACAGTCGCAGATTCGCAGTTCTGGTTCCTACTGAAGCAGTTCGAAATTATAAGCTCACTATTATTCTCTGAAGTCAATTTAGGTACATTCTTTTCTTGTATTTTCTATTTTTTGTGTTACTTTGACAGCAATACAGTGGCGACTACTCAAAAATTGTCAACCCGTTCTTGTTGATTGATTCCTACTAGTCAGGGCATCGTGCGTTTCTCAGAGCTTGCTAGGCGACAAGCTCATTAGTCATTCCTATTCTATTCTCATTTTGCACAGATCTAGAAAACATATCAACATAAACAAATTAGCTAGGAGTTTGTTTACAGGGGAAATAAAGGAGAGGAGTTGAAAATCTGAAAGAGCACATGACAGAGCAGCGTTCTTGGTATGAATGCATGTGATGCATTTATATTTTGATCAGACTTTAATAATACTAACCATAAAGAAGACTAATTAATTATTTGACGACGACTTCATTGTTTAACGAAGACTAAACAAAAACTAGCTAACTCATACATAAAGTCAAGTTCCTGATCCATGGATTGATCCATTCCCACATATTCTCAAGTAGAAAGTAAATCAACACTCAATTGGATCAGAGAAGTTGGCAATGGCAATAGAGACAGCGGTTGCAGGCTATGCAGAGGGTGTCCTGAAGAGCGCCTTAGGGAAGATCGGTTCATTCCTGTACAGCGAGGCCCAGCTCTGGTTCAATGTTCGCCAGGACCTGCAGTTCATCAAAGACGAGCTGCATAGCATGGACGCTTTCATGCAGGACGTGCTCCGCAGCGGGCCTCAGAACGAGCAGATGAAGATCTGGATGATCCAGGTGTTTGAAGTCGCATGTCAATCCGAGGAGTGCATCAACAAGTTCACCAAGTTGCTCGGAGGAGACCTCAACGAGCGCAATAAGCTCAAGAAGACCTACCACACTGTCAAGACTGCCATTCCCCGCTACAAAATTGCAACAACCATACAGGTATGCGTCTTCATTGGTTGATATATATACACATACATACATATTTACTCATATAGAGTGAACTATTTTGCAAAGCAATTAAGCAAATGTATCCAAAATCTTGATTTATGGTGTTTAATAAATTCTTCGTGTAAAAATACTGGGAATACAAACATTTCTATTTTAATTTTTGAAGATTTTAATGTATTTGTTTTAAAATTTCCAAAATAGCTGAAAATTAACAGTCTGCATATGGAAAATACTTTTTTTTTTTTTTTTGAAAAAGTGAATTTTCATTTCACCACTTCCCATTACTTTTCGGGAAGTCAAGATCTAATACAAACTACCTACTTAAGAACTAAAACTACCAGTTCATATTATTCGACAGATTCCACAAAGAAAACTGCCATCTAAAACCTAGCTTCACATCCAAACATATAACTCCAAACATATATTGTTTTGGAGAACAAAATAACACCACCAAACATTCATATAATATCCATACTGAAATAAACCCCTAAATTCTTGAATTGAAAGCCAGACACAAACTGCATCAGTTATGGCTCCAATCTCAATCACATCTTGTGTACCTAAGTTCAATTCAGCCCTTCCCATGTTTCCTGTCCAAGAACAATATAAAGAAGAGATTTTAATCACAAAAGCATTATAACTTAAAGGGAGAAGATATGAGTACCCACCTTCAATACCCCGGTCAAATATCCCGCGTTGACCAAATCTCAAATGCATTTATAGCCCAACTAATAATACTAACAATGTGATATAAGCGCGTTAAACATTTCGTCCTCCAAGTCTAATACCTATAGAACAAACCCTAAATACTATCTATAATAAGTAATAATAATTACAACGCATACGTTCTGCACATCAAAAAAACACGTGACTATGAAAAAAAAGTCAAATACCCCGGTCAAATACCCCGTTCAAATCCCCGTTTGACTAATATGGAAAACTAAACTTCTGCAACTAATAATACATATTACAGATGGTCTAAATACCTAGTATACAGAAGTAGTAATACCATTTTCATTCTATATACAAATGTTCTCATGTGATTGTCAAAATTCAGAATTTGTAGGTAACTGTTTTTTGAAACTAATGATACTAAATAAAATACAAACTATGATAAAATTTTATTTTATTTTCATCTTCACAATACCGCATTAACGCATTAATAATACCAACTATAAAGAACTATAATACACAATTTTTTCACAAATAACAGATAATAATACTTTATGCTGTAGTTAATAATATAGTTGAAGTGAAGTCATAATATAAACTTTACTCTGAAACAAAGCAAAGCCTATATGTATGCGCAGTTAAAAATCATAACAACCAACCATATCACATAATAAAACCGCACAAAAACTATAAGTAATAATACCTACATTATAACAAAAGCATACATCTGTTTTGAAAACTAAAATATCATTCACAAAATAAAACTAAAAGCATTCGCACATTATTCACTCCATCTGTTTTCCTACTACAGGTTTTCTTATCGTAAGCTAAAAGAAACTCTGAACTTTCTTTGCCCTAATCAAACAGCTCTAACCCTATTATTTGTGTTTCTTACATCTGTCAAAATCTTATAGGTAACAATAAGTCTTTCCTTGCTAATTTGTACCTACAAAAGAACAACAATACAACAATTACATAATAATACAAACAATTGTTAACTAGTAATAGTAAGAATAACAAACTAATAATACAAGCAAATAGAACAACTGCAGAACAATTAAACAATAATACAAACAATTATTAAGTAATAATAGTAACATTATCAAACTAATAATATTGAAAAGATGCATGAAAATTTAACTGGTCAAAATGCATATACTTGAAACTAGTTATAGTTACACATGTAACTAGTAGTACTAAATGAACATAGTGCAAATACTTGAAAATTAAAACAATTGAACTCAGAAAAATAGATTAACATGTACGTAATAATAGTAACTCAACACAATAGAAGTACTTTTCAAATTCAAAATAATTGACTTCAAATAATAAGTACAATTTTTAGATACAACACAGATAAAATTAATAGTTAGAATTGGAAGTAATAATACTAGACACATAAAGTAACAATACATTCAAATCTAAGAAAGAATGAAATTGAATAATTAGTATTATTTGTTACAACCTAGATTAATAGTTTGAAATGCAAGTAATAATACTGAATTAACAAAGTAACAATACATTTAACTATTCGGACAATTTGAACTCAAATAAGCAGAACTAGACTCAATTATTCAATTAAACTCAAATTTGAACAATTCAACATGTGTACAATTAGAAAGAAATGAAATCAAATAATCAGTATTATTGGTTACAGCTCAGATATAATAGTTGCAAATGCAAGTAATAATACTGAATTAACAAAGTAATAATACATTCAAATGTTCGGACAATTTGAACTCAAATGAGCATAACTAGACTCAATTATTCAATTAAACTGAAATTTGAACAATTATATTCGATGAACTTACGTCGTCAAATTGATGAACTTACGTTGTCAAGAGAAAGGTGGAAATGAAAACAGAAGCAATGGAGATCCGCGATGCAAAAGAGAAGCGATGAAGATCGCCGGAATAGAAGATGCTCACCGGAGAAGAAGGATTGACGCCGGAATAGAAGATGCTCACCTCGACGCCGAACGGAATAGAACGAGCGTCGTTCAAATTTGAATGCGGGCGGCGATTGAAGGTGGGGAATCGAATGGAATCGATATCGTGTCGCTGGTCCCTGTCGCGACCGTCAGCGAGTCCTTCCCCAAATCCCTCGTCACCGTGAAGAGCGCACAACGTTCAAATTTGAATGCGGAATTTCAAATTGGAAATGAATATCGGGGAAGATACTTTTAGATGGCACGCGAATGCGGACCGTACGATTTGCGGGTACGATAGCGGGGTTTTTTTAGACGGGTTACAAAAGATTAACCCTAACTTAAATGGTTAGATCTATCAAAAATAACTTTGTTTATGCAATTCCATCTAATCCAAAATGCAGTACAAATAATACTTTGAATATAGACCATATCTTTGTTATTTACGTTGACTCTGCCACAAAGATTCAACAGTGGATATGTCTAAATTAAAGGTATGTAAAATATTAAAATTGCTCCAAAAAATGGAAAAGATTCATGACAGAAGCAACAATGAACATCCACATTGATTCTCCGTAGGAAATGATTTGTTTTAGTAAGTACCCTATCATTCAAAACCAACCAAGAAAAGACTTTGACTTTTAATGGAAGTTTTAATTCCCAAACTGAACCAGCTAATGGAACAGTTATACCCCTAAAATTCAGAAATTTATACAAAGATTTAACTGAAAGACTCCTTTTGATTCTAAAGACCAATAAACAAAATCAGTCTCCCTATATGACAAAGAATTTAGGATAGCCATTAATTGTTGTTTCTCTTCCGTAAGTGCCAAACTAGCCCCTCTAAATAATGGTATTTTGATTGTCCATTATTCTAAACCTGAAATAATGTTAATGCTTGAACATTATTAGCCTTTGCATACAAATTGGGGAATTGCAAATAAAGAGGACAATCACCGTACCAATTATCAATCCAAAATAAAATGGATTTACCATTACCAACAATTCTCTGAAATAGAAAAGTGATTCTAGGAGTAATCCTCATTACTGAATTCCAAAAAAAAAGAAAATCGACCCTTCCTTTTAAAACCATATTTATATTCTATTAAGACTTTCCACAAGCCAACATCATCAGCATAGAAATATTTCCACAGCCACTTGGAAACTAAATCTATATTCATTTGAGCTAAGTTCAGATTCCCCAAACCACCATGTTCTTTGTGTAAGCAAATAGTTTCCCAATTAAGGAAAGACATTTTCCTATGTCTTCCATAATTAACCCTTGACCATAGGAAATCTCTCCTAATCCTATCAATTTTCTTAATAACCCATTTTTGGGTACAATAAAGAATGAGAGATAATATAATGGTATGGAACTCAAAACTGAGTTCAAAATGATGGTTCTTCCTCCTATAGACAGAAATTTTCCTTTCCATGAGGCAAGTTTCAACTGGATTTTATTAATAAGATCAAGCCAAAATTCTCTGTTTGGTTTCTTCCAATGAACAGATAAACCTAAATATTTAATTGGAAGAGTTCCTAACTTACAATTCAAAATCAATGCTAATTGTTGAGCCCTAGCATCTGATGTGAAATATCTGTGCTAATAATTCTCTAACACTAAAACGGTTCAGTTCACAAGCGCATGAACCTATTGATGTAGTGGTCGGGTGTCGAACCACAAGGACAACACGTAATGCACTGGTTATTGATTCTACAACCGATCTAGACAATTCGACTTTAAAGGGTTGATTAAATTAATCCTAAATTAAAAACTAATGGTAGCAAACTTGATAAACTCAATAAAACTTGAACTAGGGACATTGGTTTAATTATCCCTTGTAGAATTAATTCACTCGATTAACACTTTTAATTATATTGTTGTGAGAGGGTATCAATTCGATTGTTGGTACTAAACTACAGTTTTAATGGCTTAATACCGTACACAAACTCTTGGATTTCACGATTAAGTTTCTCACCCTACAAGTCTATGTTCATCAAGTTCGTGATACGATTAATCAACTACAAATTCTTACTTCGCAGTTAAGCACATCGCACAATTAATAGTCAATTAACAATTCCTCCTAGAATTACGATTTCACGGTTAAGTATCTCATCATAAATCCTAATTTTGTTTCCTAAATCCAAAACTACGAGTTTTACTTGTCAAGTCGTAACTCTAGTTTCTAAGATGATGCGCATAGCGATTAAACAACACACAAACGATTTAACAAGAAGCAAAATCACAACATAACATTAAAAGCGTCATCAGAGTAAATTAAACTACAAGTTCAAACTACAAACCAACATCCCTAGAGAGGGGATTAGCCTCTCATGACTACCAAAAACAATTCATAATTCATGTTCAAGCAAAGCATAAAGAAAAGGGAGAAAAGAAGGAGAAGAAACCAAACACCAATTATCGCGAGAATTCCCGATTCGATCTCCAAGTCTCTCTCCCAATTTCTCTCTAACCCTTGTTCTTGTTCTTAATTCAGTTTCTCCAGATGCTCAAAAAAAAGACCCTCAAGAGAAGAGAAGAGTATATATATATATATATAACTAGCCTAAAAACAGATCAAAAGCCACTAAAAACCTTGAAAACTGCTTTCTGCGTTCTTCTGGGGCGGACCGCCGAAGTGTCAGGGCGGACCGCTGAAGAAACAGAAACTCGGATGCACAGCAGGGCGGGTCGCCGGGCAGTCAGGGCGGACCGCCCCTGACAGTTCTGGTTCGTCCATGTTACTGTTTTGGCCATAACTTTCTCATTTTAACTCCAAATTGGACGATTTAAAGCTCTTTGGAAAGCTTGAAACAAGCTCTACAACATGGATATGATAGAAAATAATTTCATCCAACACATCATGATCAGTTTTGGCATTTTGATCCATTATCGCTCCAAATTGCTATGATTTCATCCGAATTTCTCCCAATTGCTCTCTACCTGTAAACAAAACCAAACTACAGCAGTACCATGAACTTGATATGAAACTACATGAAATTAAATAAAATCAAACTGAAATTGGTTGAGATTTAGAAGAATTCATACATAAAAACGGTATAAAATACTGACTTATCAGCATCTGAAATATTAAGAGGGATCAATTTTGTTTTTGCAAAGTTAATCTTAAGATCAGAAACTCTTTCAAAAGCAATGAATAGCCATTTCAACTTTTCCATCATTAAAGGTTGTGCCTTAAGAAACAACAATGTATCATCCACATATTGTAAGTTAACAATAGCATGATTTGCATATGGAAAATAATATTTAAAGAAAATACAAAACATATACTTAGAAAATGAAAAAAATAAATTTTTTTGCATACTTTAATATATTTTCCTCAATTTTTTTAAATAAGCCTCGAAAAATACAAATTCACAACTTTAAGCCCCGTAACACACATTTTTCACATTTGAGCCGGACGCTTCCGTCCAACCTGGACGGGATGGTACCGCAACATCCAAACTAGCAAACTGGGACGGTATTGAAAGGAGACGTCAAACTTTTCAACCTGGACGGTGCCATTCAGCAGCGTCCAGGTGCTTTGACGTGTCACATGCTGGACGCTGCTGAAGGGCACCGTCCCTACACAAAGCGGGACAGTATAGAACTGTAGCGTCCCACCGTAGCTAGACGTCAAGCTACTGTAGCATCCTCCCTTTACTAATCTCCTCTTCGTTTGTCTGTGTCCCCCCAGAGGGACGCTATGGTACCTTACCGTCCCACCTGGACGGCTCGGTATTGTTGCGTCCAAGGTGGATGAACCCACATCCTATCAGTGAGCTATAATCGATTGGCATTGCAAATTTCTACTTTGAGGATTTCCAAGGCTGCTTATCACTGTGCTCGTGTCAGGATAAGCAAAGCAGACAATGGTGTTTCTCAAAAAAAAAAAAAAAAAAGCAGACAATGGTGTAAATGTGATTGGATGTTAGGGTCAAAGGATGTGGGCTCACACCACACGGTGCAAGCTACATAGGTGGGACGGTAAGGTACTGAGCCGTCCAGGTGGGCCGGTAAGGTACCATAGCGTCCCTTTGGGGGGACACAGACCAAACGAAGAGGAGATTAGTAAAGGGAGGACGCTACGGTAGCTTGACGTCCAGCTACAGTGGGATGCTACAGTTCTATACCGTCCCGCTTTGTGCAAGGACGATGCCCTTCAGCAGCGTCCAGCGTGTGACACGTCAGAGCACCTGGACGCTGCTGAAGGATACCGTCCAGGTTGAAAAGTTGGACGTCTACTTTCAGCACCGTTCCAGTTTGCTAGTTTGGACGCTGCGGTACCATCCCGTCCAGGTTGGACGGAAGCGTCCGGCTCAAATGTGTTATGGGGCTTAAAGTAGTGAATTTGTATTTTCCGGAGCTTATTAAAGAAATTGAGGATATATTTTGTATAATGAATTCGTTGAGCACCATATATATAACGAAAATTTGAGTATAACAAAATATAATTTGAGGTACTTGCATTTTAGGCCGAAATGCAATCATTTACACAACAGAATTTGTCTAACTACTCTCTCTCCCTATATATATATAGCATGGACGAATCTCTTGAGAACGCTCATCTTCACAATCCTGAAAATAAGACATTTGATAAATTTGAAAAAAATATATAAAAAATCTTATAGAATGAAAAAAAAAAAAAATCATTTATAACAATACTTGATGTCAATGTTCCCCAACTTTTGTTGATAATGTTAGACACCCCATATGTGCAATTGGTTACATACAATGCAAATCTTATGAACCATAGACACCACATAAAAATGTTTCAGCAAAATTATAACGTCATACCTTAATGTTGGCTTTTTTATTTCTCTCCTGGTTACAAGAGATGAAACTTTACAATCTTGAATGTTGCATAAATTTTCTTGTCATGATACAGGAACTGAAGAGCCGAGCCAAGGAAGTGAGCGAGAGGCGTTCTAGGTACAGTGCCTCTATAACAACAAAAGAAAATGGCTCAACCGAGTTCGGATTCGAGGACACAGAATGCTGCCTCATCCAGTATAATCACCTGATAGCAGAGAACAGGCTAGTCGGCATTGGAGCTGACAGACGGACAGAACTGTTCAATCTTGCTTTTGCTGGAGACCAGAGAAGTATTTTGTTCATTTATGGGCATCGTGGGGCCGGCAAAACTGCTCTCGCAAAGATGATTTACTGCAGGAGGAATGATCCTAAATATAACATCTCTTGCTCTGCTTGGGTTACAGTCTCAGATAATCCCAACTACGACCATATCCTAGAGAATATTCTGAGGCAAGTACAGAAAAGTACTGACATCAGCATCGAAGCGGGAGATACTGAGGAGCTGCGGAAGAAGTTAGAGACAGCATTAGAAAAAAAAAGGTACCAAGACGGATACCAAATCCACCACAAACACTGATAGTATGATATATACACACTGATTTTAATTATGGCTATGGTTATATTCATTAATTATCACCATGTACCGAAGTTAATAACTTGCCGTACTATAATAAAAATAACATAATTCTATAGAGTTACAGGAAATCGTATTATCAAAGGCCCATTGACCCCTTAATTTGTTACAGAACCATACATTTTAGTAGTACAAGTACCAACATACTGAAAGTCTGAAGGTAAACTACTTAATTACGTACCGGTTTCAAGTAGGAGCTGTACCTTATTTCAAGTAGGAACTGGCATCAGGGCTACCCATTTGTACTTTTTTCATCTGACACACAAAAGCAAAAGGATGAACTAAGAATAATTCTGATTTGTTTTCCATTGGAAAATCAATTGTAGAAGTTTTATTATCAAGAAGTAATGCTGCATTATTATTTTACAGATATCTTCTCGTTTTGGATGCTTGTGAAAGAGAACAATGGAAAATAATAAAAACTGCTTTGCCTCATAAAGGTAAAGTAGTACTGACAACTAGAGAACATATTGAAAAGAATGATGAGGATGAGGAAGAAAGAATTTTTGAGGTGGAAAAATTAAATTTTGGGCAGAGCAGTGAATTGATCAGTAAGCTGCTATCCAATGCAAGCAGCCTGAACTGGTTAGATGACATTAGGTCTTGGCATATCGGAAACAAGCAAATACAGGTGTGGCTAGCTGAGATTCTTAACAACTTGTGTGGCACCATGAAATTTATGTTAATGAGGTTTATAATTTTCATAAAAATTTTCTTGTGGAGAGTTAGGTTGGTACGTAATCGTGGTACACAGGTGGTACAGAAAGTTAGCTCTCTCCCATGGCAAGCTGCATTTACAATACTGATTGTATTAATGTGGCATCAACTTCTCAAGCTGGTATTTTCATTGAGAGATGCAATGCTCCTGAGAATGAATTGGCAGGCTGCTTACTGGTGCATTATGCTAAGTTTCCTTAGTCAGCATTATGTTTCCGTGCTTGGCGAGAAACTATTAGCTGCAATCAATTCAAGTAGATTCCTGAGAAAAACTGTAAGCCTGTTCCTTTTACAATTATGGATGGTATCAAAGTTGTCCAATCCTGTTGCTTTAAAGTGTTTTTCTGCTGTCATAGCTAGCTCTGGTATGAAATTTGAAAAACTCCTGAAGCTCTTTGTTGAATCAATCAAACCCCTAATTTTTCCAGTCAATGACAAAATCTTGGAGATGATAACATTCTGCTGTGAACGGATGTCACAGCCATCACAGAAGTGTTTTAAAGATCTTAAAAACCTTCCTGAGGGGTATGTAATTGAAAGAAAAAGGTTAATTAGGCATTGGCTAGCTGGAAATCTTGTTAAACCGAGTGGAGGTTTTAGCAAAGAAGAGGAGGCTGAGAGGTGTTTTGATGAGCTTGTGAGCTGGTCTGTTATTGAACCAGAAAGCGTGAGCCCGAGCGGCCAGATAAAAAGCTGCAGGGTTAATGGTGCATTCAAGGAAGTTGATTTAAGCAACAAAGCGGAAAGTCACCATTCTACCAGTCTAGGCAGCAGCCAGCAAGCAGAATATACCAATTTATATCACATCCTACAAGAAGCAAGCCATGACCAAACCAATCAAGAAAATGACAGACCAGCACCACATGCACCAAGTCCAAGTTCTGTTATGAATTCAGGCAGTACAGAAGAACCAGCAATTTCAAGTGCTGTTACAAATTCAGGGAGACAACAACCAACAGAGATCAGTTCTGGTCACAGGAATGTAAATAATAACCAAGAAACACCAAGTACCGGTTCTACCGATTCGGGTGACGAAACCCAACAAAGCACAAAGCCTGTTTCAACCTTGTGCCTATTTGATATCCGACCCTCCATTGCAAAAGAAGATGTTGTAAAGTGCATTGATGTCGAGGAGAATTGGGGATCCTTAACCATTATCGACTTAGAAGGTTGCAGGTACCTTAGCAAAGTTCAAAAGTTTGATGAGAACTTATGCAAGTGCACTCAGCTGAGATTTCTGAGTCTCAGGAATACTGATGTTGATCATCTTCCTAAGAACATAGGGAACCTCGAGCGCTTGCAGATACTGATTATAAGGCAAACAAAAGTTAAGAAGCTGCCCAAAGGTATCTGCAAGCTTCAACAGTTAGAAACACTGGATATAAGACAAACAAAAATTGATGAATTACCCGATGGTCATTTGCCTCTCAGTCACCTGAAGCACTTCCTCGCCGGTTATTCTTTTAAGCCGGAGAGAGATTGCGGTGTGGATGACAACGACTTATTGTCTTTGAGTGCTGCCATTGAGGTGCCTGATGGAATTGGTGAGATGAGTTCTCTTCAGACACTTGCGCATGTAAATTCCAAAAAAGCCTCGAAGTTACTGCATGCCATGCCCGAGCTAACCAACCTAAAGAAGCTGGGTATTGTTCTTGGAAAGGAGAAACTCAACTCGAGAGCGTTGTGCTTCTGTTTAATGATGCTGAGTGCCCAGCTGCGTTCTCTCTCGATTTGTGACAAGAGCGAAGGGGGAAAACTCGACGTTCTCGAGTATCTGAGCTTCCCACATCAACATCTCGAGAGCCTGACCTTAAGGGTCAATCTACGGCGACTACCTCAGTGGATAGCATCACACGGGCGCCTCAAGAAACTCACTCTCTCTCTAACCCATCTGCCTAAAGAGGCTGTAAGTATGATTGGAAAGGTACCGAGCCTGCTTTGTCTCAGGCTCTACACCAAATCCTTGAAAGCAAAAGCTTTAGCCTTAAACAAAGGTGAGTTCCCAGCGCTCAAAATGTTGGTCCTACATTGCGAGTCGGTACAGACAGTACAATTCAATGAAGGTACAGCACCTAGGATGGAGGTCTTCAAGTGGTTCCTGTTCAAGGGAGCTGCAGCAACCGATCACGCACTTCATGGAATCAGCAACCTCGCCATGCTCAACGAAATTCTGCTTGCTGGCCATGATATCACTGCTCTGCATGAACAAGTCAAAGAACATCCCAATTATGGAACTACACTGTTTTTGAACAATATCAAGCATGAAACAAGGTCAGCTATTATATATTTCTTCCTAAAATTTAGTAAAACAAAAAGGAGTGCTCATCCTCTGTAGCGCTGCATATTGTGTAGCGCAGGATGTGAACCGTTATATCATCTCGAGATTCGAGCCAGCACAGATCTCGGAATAATCTAACGGTTAGCATCCTGCGCTACACAATACAGCGCTACAGAGGATATGAAATCAACAAAAGGGGACTACCATTGTAAAGTTTTCTGCAGTGTTCATTAATTCTTTATAAACTGAGATCTTTTATCTTTTGTAGGACTAGCAATACTCAGCCGTCTGCACGTAAGATCAAGCAAAAGCTGCACTTCTAGTCCTATCGATCCTGAATTATGATCGGCATGTTTCTTTTATCTCAGAAAGAGTTCTCCTCTCATCTTCATTTGTCTCTTTGTCAACCAAGTTTTTACTTTCAACAATTAGTATCAGAGGGATTCAATATTATTCGAATAGATTCAATAGAATAAGGTCCGAATTGTTTCTGGACTTAAGGGACATATATGTATCTTTGTTTCCTTTACTAGTAAAAAGCTCACTCCTTACTTTGGGCTGAAATTATTATTTCTTATAATAAATATTTAAAATAATATGTAATGGACCTTAATTTGAGATAATTTATATGGGCATTAATTTTAATGGGCTGAGAACGTTAACGGGCATTAACGTACATTAACGGTTCTGATCTATCAAAGAAAATGATCAACGGCTCAGATGTGAGGATAACCCTTTCATGTCATTTTTTCCAATATGCTTTTATTATTAGTAAGGATATATGATACCACTTAAAAGACTAAATAAGAGAGAGTGAAATTAATTTTATTTGAAAGTTTTGCCTTCTTCCTCTTTGTTCTCTCCTTCATATATATGATGGTACCTCGGGTTCCCATCTGCTGCCATAAAAAACTATGGCAGGATTGTGCCATAGTTAAAACGGGCCGTTGGATCAATTTAAATGGCCCAGATTTTGCAAATAGGGGGTGTTGTTTTATTGTGGGTCCCATGTGCATAGACTAAAAAAAACTATGGCACCAGCGTGCCATAGAAAACTATGGCAGCTGATGTGAATTCATGGTACCTCATTGTCGCCGATGCTGTCGTGCTGTCTGTTTTGTTATCAGCTGCCTGCACTTGCTTCGGTCTGGTGAACCGTGCAACAATGTTAATTTTTATATAAATCACCTGTTGCAGCGCACGGGCCCAGTTTAGTTGATAAGTATAGTGCCCGTACGCTGCAATGGGTGATTTATATAAAAATTAAATAATTTTTTTTAAAGTAAAGAGTGAAGTGCTTGTGTGTCAAAAGTCAAAACTTCAAGACGAGAGATCTATTGACAATGGATATTTTGACAATTGTAACTTTTAAAAAATTATAAAAATTCATACAAAATCTTAAAAATAGAAAAAAGGTTTATTGGAAGAATGCTTAACTTATAGATTGATTATGTTTCTAATTATATTCAATTTAAGCGATATTTGATAGCTCTTTAAATATCTTTCAATTACAACGATTAAAAAATGTACAAAATTTTGATAAGGCATCAAATGATATTCAAATTGATTGAAATTTGAAACAATATCAATCTATAAGTTAAATAATGCATCCATAAAACTTTTTTTATTTTTAAGATTTTTTATGAATTTTTACAAATTTTTAAAAATAACTATTGTCAAGATTGTCAAAATAAGCATGGTAAATAGATTCCTCCTCAAACTTGAAACAAAGAAAGAGCGTAAATAAAAAGCGGTAGAATGAAGATAAGATCCAGAGTCCAACAATGAGAAGGCCCAGCCCAGCCCAGCACATAAAATCCAGCTGACAATTGGGACCCATGAACCTGACGGTGCCGAATCTGATTTGACTTGAAAGTTGAAACGCATATAAGCATTTTTTTTTTTTTTTTTTTTTTTGAGAATGAACGCATATAAATATAATATAAGCATGCATGCATGATGCATCCATGATCCATCCATCCATCAGTCCATCATCATCCTGATCGAATCAATCAGCTTTTGACTGACTCAGTTAATTAAATTATGCCAGTGCCTTCTTACTTGGTACTTTTTTTTTTTTGATTACTTACTTGGTATATACTTACCTTGGAGATTGATCCAAAGTTGGTGCTTCTTGCCGGATGATTATCCTCAGACCCGGGGCATGTGCCACATGATGACCCGGGTCATGTGAACCGTCGGATCTCCTCAGTATTCAGGTTCGTCCGAATACCGAAAGATTTAACCGAATCCCGAGGAGATCTGACGATTCACATGACTCGGGTCACGGTGACCCAGGTCAGAGGATCTCGATTCCTTCTTGCCTTGTTCGATGTAAGCAAGCAGCTTAGCAGCCGAGAACAGAATAGAACAGAACAGTAGAACACAGATGAGATGAGAGAGAGTGCTGTCCTGACTCCTGAGCTTGGCCTTTCCCCCACGCAAACTAGGCGACCATCTATCTCAGACTCAGATAGATGCTTCTCAGCTCAGGATACCCTGCGGCTGCTGTTTTCTGGTATCCTCTCTTGTGATTGAAAACATAATTGACAAGACATGCATGTGTAGAATTAGAGACACCGTGTTATATGAATTTCCATTAATTACTCACCTTTTTATTATTTTTTCTGAGGTAAGTATATATATATATATGCAAGTGTTTAATTATGAACATCTTTTGGAAAAAAAAAAAAAAAAATGGTTGGCCACTAGCTAGACAAACCCACTGGTTATGTGGTCCTTCACATTTGTGTATATATGGATATACTTCTTCAATGAATTGATATATATATCTTGTATCTTGTAATAATATTTTTTCTTAATTAAAGAGATTTTCTTTTGTTGTTGCTATCAATGGAGGAGCTGAAATCTGCTACGATCCAAATCGGATTGGAGGGCCCTCCAATTCTGAATGGATGGTTGGGATTATTTCAAAAAAACTCCCCTAAAATCTACCACCGTCGGATCTGGGATTGGAGGGTCCTCCGATCCGATCCAAATCGGATCGGAGGGCTCTCCAATCCTGAATGGATGGTTGGGATTATTTAAAAAAAAACTTTCCAAAATCTACCACCGTCGGATCTGGGATTGGAGGGTCCTCCGATCCGATTTGGATCGTAGCCGATACGGACTCATCAATGGAGTATCGTGGTTGATGAATTATAAAAAGTTAAAACACATTTATTTCGATGCATGCTTCGCTCATTGTCATGTTTTGGGATAAACTTCAAGCCTTATCCGTGACATGTGGAAATAATTATTCTAAATAAAATACTAATTATATATGTGACTAGTGTACAAAAAGCATATATGCTAATTACATGACTTGCTTGATTAAAAACTATAGTATAGTATTAATCTTTAATGCGTGTGATGGATTTTCAACAAAGACTATGGGCTACTATATAATGAGGTAGTAATAAAATATTTTTGGTTACAATTAATTAGATGGAGAAATAGTACTAGAGGCGACAAAATTCGATCTGACTCGACTTAATTTGAAATCAACCAACTTGCAGTCCAATATAAATCAACTTGCAGTCCAATATTGACAATGGATATCCGACTCGACCCAACCTGAATTCGATACGAACCCACCCGATTGAACCCGATTCGACCCGATTGCCACCTCTATGAAATACATTGCTTGACCACACATATGTCTACTATTCTGGTTCTCTAATGGATCAATTTAGAAGAGCAAGAGAAATAGTACACACAGTTGAGAGGAGACTAGGTTATAGGTTGAGATCAGAGACATCAATGCCCATAAGGCCATACAAATACAAGGACGGGCGAGCTGGCCCTAGTGAAGACTGTAGTAAATGTTCATGAAAGAATATCAATAGATCACACAACGAATTTAAAGGCATTTACTCAATAGTAATAGCTCATAAAACTCTCCAAACATATATCAAAAACAACACATAAAAACCAACAAAATATATATAGTCCAATATTAAGTTTCTTTCATAACTCTCTTTCTTATCTTGCCAAAAAAATATGGCCACTACAAACACTATAGAGGGAGAAAGGGGAGCCACCAACACCGGCAGCAGTGTCGACACCTCTCCCATATCCGGTGAACCAAACAATGGCAACACGATCTACATACACGTCGACCCGTCCAGTTTTCGAGCGGTAGTTCAGCAGTTGACTGGTGCACCCATGATCAATTCGCCCCGACCCCGGCCTGCTCTTTCCGTCGTCCCTTCTTCTCTTCCCCCTGCAAAGCGGCCAAAGCTTCAGGTACATACACATATAATTTAATTTTGAAGCACACGCGTTAGCAAATAACATCATCCGTCGTATGGTTTCGACATTCGAGTTTTGACAAGGTATATATTTCCTTCAAGTTGTCTTATATCAATTCATGTTGTTTGTATGTATAGGAAAGGCGGCGGGGCATGGCACCGGCCATGCGCATGCTAGACATCCCCTTTGCCACACATCTGCAGAAAATTTCTCAAGTACGGAATCCGGTTATTACCGATATCTCCCTGTCTCCAGTTTCGACTATAGATTACGCCTTCTTCCTGGCCTCCAACTCTCCTCTCTCGTCTCCCGCTCCCTTCGCAAGGACCGCAGGACGTCCCGCCGTGGTCTTAACAAAGGAAGAGGAGGAGAGGGAAGAGAAAGCAATAGCCGAGAAAGGGTTCTATCTGCACTGCTCTCCTAGAGGAGGTGAAATTAATGGTGCAAATAAGCCAAAGTTGCTGCCTTTGTTTCCTGTTCTATCTCCAAAAGCCATGGGCTTTTCTTCTAGTTCTTAATTAGCTTTATGTATAATTTCTTACAATTTGATTTTGGTTGTATTGTTAGTATTTGCTAGAGAATTTGAGATTAAACCATTTTCTTGTAGTGTAGTGACAGATATGAGTTTTAAACTTTTAATAAGAGTTCGATTTTTATTAGACTATTTTTCATGAAGTATATGTTGTTCTTCTTTTTTGTTTTTTGTAGAAGTACATATTGCTGTTGTTCAAAATATATACGCTGTTATTTTTATCAAGTGCAAAACAACATCACGCCAATTTTTCATGATTTAACATGAAAATTAAGCAGGTTATTACGGATTTTTTTTTTTTAACTTATTAGGTTGTGTTGGTCTCAAGAGAGTTAAAAATAAAATAAGGGAATATGTTCAGGAGATATATCTCAATCGATACCAACATAGATGCCACCACAGAGAGTTGGTCTAATGTTAATTTGAATCATACTGCGATCAAAATGAAATACTGTAAAGTTAATTTGAAACTTAATAAGTTTAAAATAAAACACAAATAATATTAGTTTCATTTTTATTGCTCTTTTACTTCTTCTTACTCACACATATTTTCTCAGTAACTTTAAGATAATATTTTTATAATTAATATATAGTGATTCAGGTAAATGATTTAATTTTATGATTTGTTTATTCAACTTAAATAGCAAAATATTTCAGGTTAACACGTTAATATTTCAAGATAACTTGTTAATATTTCAATTTGAATATATTTTACATTATAACTTGGTATTTTTTTTGGTATCTACTTTGATATTTATATATGTGCAGCCTAAAATAAGTTAGAGCCCTGTTGACTGAAGTACTGCATGTTAATTTCTTGACTACTGTCCTTAATTGACAAAATGTTTCGGTTATAAGTGCACATTAATTTTAATGTGGAAGTATTATTTCTTGTTACCTATTAGAACTTGTCAACTTGGACATGAAATCAATTATTTATTTTTTGAATCTCTTACATGAGAATTATTCCAACTTTTCAAAGTTCAAATTAAAAGCATTCGAGTTCCAACTAATTGAAAATTTTGATTTCCATTGTACATGCGTATTATTGGATAACCAGCTTAAGATATACATAGTTATATAAATGGCCCAATCTAATCCAATCCATAAAAAAAATAAAAAATATATATCCAAGCCATGGTTTTTAATAATGATTTAATTCGACGTTTTGTAGAATTTTTAATAAAACAATTTACATCTTAATTTGGAGATATTAGGCGTTTGAATCACTGAATTTCAATTTTTTAAAAAATATATATTTTTAAATTTAATATGATTTCTATACGACCTGACATGCGTAAATTTAATTAATAGTGACTTCTATAGAGAGAGAGAGAGAGAAAGGAATCCAAAAAGGTCCCCTTTTTATAAATAAACATAATTTTGTGCGGCATTAAGAATAGAAGTTGACGGGAGTAAATGTAAGAGGAATTCAATTAATGAGATCATGAACAACAGCTGATGCGAAATTACATACCATGCGATGCATGTTATACCGTGCATGCAGGAATTTGAAGGCTTTGTAACAGGCTCAGATATGCATTCATTGCCTCTGACTGACCAGAGAGAGCAAAAATAATTAAGGCATATATTTATGATGAGCTTTATTTTGACGAAAGGTATCCGATCTGACTTAAATCAATATTTATTTTTGTCAAGACTCGAGAGATTATTTTCATTTCATATATATTTTCTTATAATTTTTGGCTGTCATTTTTCTTAATTAATAAAGGGTAATTTGTTTTTTTTACAATTTAAGAGAAATTACCAGAGAGTCAATTAACCATGGTAGGTAATCTGTCACAAACTAGATGGTTCCGAGTTAATTATCTACTAGTAATTTCTCAAAAATGAGATAATTTTATAGTGTTCGTTCAAATTAAAAGTTTGGGGATGATTGTCAAATATAAAAAGATAGGGAGGATCTTGATTATTTCCCCTCAAGATAATATAAAAATTTGACATGGACGTCCATAATTTTATAAACTCCTCCTAAAAGGATATATATTATTAGAAAAGAGGAGGGATCCATTGACAATACTTATATTGACAATTTTGACAATGGTTATTTTTAAAAATTTTTAAAAATTCATAAAAAATCTTAAAAATAGAAAAATAATTTATATATGCATTAGTTAACTTATAGATTGATATTGTTTCAAATTTCAATAAATTTGAACATCGTTTGATGCATTATCAAAATTTTGTGTATTTTTTAACAACTATAATTTAACGGATCTTTAAAAAGCTATGAAATATCGCTCAAATTGAATATAATTGGAAATATAATCAATCTATAAGTTAAGTAATACTTCTGCAAGTTTTTTTTTTTCTATTTTTAAGATTTTTTATGAATTTTTATAAATTTTTTAAAGATAGCATTATCAATATTGTCAAAATCACCATTGTGAATGCATCCCTCCACATTAGAAAATTGGTTCCATTAATTTACTGTTGGTTCAGATCTGTCAATTAAATTTTACAAAGCAGCACAGCACTCTACAAAGTGCAAACTCCTTTTATTATTATTCAGTTACAAAACCTACTTATTAGTCGATTACATGCCCCAACTTTATTAATTCCACATACAAAAATATGAACGAATAATCTACAAAATTTGCCAGCAGTTCTGAAAAAGGGAACAAAAAAAAAAAAAAAAAGAAAAAAAAAAAGAAAAAAAAAGATCAATTAACATACCCAAATATACATTTGTTACATAGCTACTGAAGTGCAAAGCAAGAGCCTCGAAAATTGCATTAGCCGGCAGAGGTGCAGATCGAGTGATTAGCGTACAAGCCGTTAACAGGGCTCATGATCATGTGCTGTTTGTTTCTTCTACGTTTCGAGACGACAGTGAACCCGTCATCCATATCGTTATTTTTCTTCTCACTGGCACGAACGTTCGGTACCAGTACTGGAACAGGCACATCTCCGATCTTAAGCAATTCGACACTGTCGTTCTTCTCTGTACCGGTCTCATCGGAAGAGTCCATATTGTCCCGCACCGACTTCACTATGAAATTGAGTAAAATCTGCCTAGCAATTTCATTCCTTTCGAAAGCTTTTCGACCGTCTTTTCCGTTATTTTCCTTTCCGTCTCGTCTCGCATCTACTTCGTCGGCACTGAGCACCTTTTCACTTTCATCTGTTTGGGGTGTTTTCCAAGCCTTCGCCGGAACAAACTCAGCTGCATTAGGGTTCATAACACTAACCTTATTTTTGTTGTACGTACTACTAAATCCCTGCTTTCTTACAATATTGTTACTGGTACAGTAGTACAGTGCTGAGCGAGGCCCACGCGGCACCCTTGTGTGAACAAAGTCGGGTCCAATTTCGATACCCTCATTGTAAACAGCCACAGGATTGAACAGAATTGGGTTCAAGCCGGGGTTAAATGGCGGTGCTGAGGCCGATAGCTTGCTCCCGTTTTTTGTTTCAATTTTCGTCTCGGAGGGACTTTCAGGACTGCTGGTACTGTCGCCAGTTTCTGTTAGCGAAGAAGACTCGCTAACCGGAGTTTCTGTAACTCGAATTTCTGCTGCAGTCTCAGCTGCATTTTCATCTTCCTGATGTTCGGCATCCTCTCTTTCTGGTGCTGCGATATCTTTCATATTTACACCTTGCTCTGTGTGCTCTTTCTCTTCTTCCTCTCTCTCCAATCTCAGTTTTAAAAGGGTACTCGGTGGAGACACCGCCACATCCTTGTACGAGACCAGGTTCGAGGCCATTTTGCTGACCCTACCATGCTTCTTGTATTCTTCGTACTTTATATTCTTGGTCGAAACCTTCTTGCCCTCCGTGTTACCTTTCAGTACAACTGATACTGGTACCTCTACCTGCGGCGGTGAATTTCTTCTTCTATTGTTATTATGAGATGCATAATCCGACTCGGGAAGATTTAATTTCGTTAGAGCCGGTCGTCTTCTTCCATTTTTTCTTCTTGTTTGACTGAACCGCCCCTTTGAGTTGGCCTCTTGCCATCCCTCATCAGAGTACTCTTCCGAAGAGATGGTATCACTAATTTTCTTTTCATCTTTATCTGGCAAATTCGGCGCTGTCTGTGATGCAGCAGTAGGTGGTGCTGCTTCCTCAGTAGACAATGGTGCTTCTTCTTTGCTAGACATTGTATTTGATGTCGATATTAAAACTTCTTCATCTTTTGGCTCAAACTTCTGCTCTTCTTCTCCATCTTTGGGCAGGTCAGATCTGCTATTATTCTGCAATAAGTACTATATAATGTGAAATATAAAGTAAGATAAGGTACATAACTACCATGGATTTGAAAAAAATGTACCAAATAAAACACGTGCACGTGCTCGCACCAAAAAAGAATACAAGGACAGAAGAGTACCTTAGCACGGCGGTGCTTTCGCTGCATATCCCTCTCTCTTTTCTCATCATCAGGATTTATATAATCAAGCAGGTCTGAAACACTGCAAATTCAAGTAAAAATAAAGATGTAGCCAATCTAGGATATATAAATAAATCAACAGAAAAGTTTACTGTAGTTCTTACTAGTTACAACAACCAATCTTATAACACCCAATCAAACAAAAATCAAGTAATAATCAAACCACTGGCAGTAAGATATGGAGTCAAAAGTTTTATTAAAGATGCCTGCTATGGCAGAATAGTGAATTTATACCTCAGATGGCCTTTGCTCGCAATGGAAGAATCAGGCTTTGGCATCCCTCTCCGAGCAGCCTCTTGTTGTTCCAATGCCCTTGACTCAAAATATTCGAGCCATGCCGCCGCATCCTACAAGATATTTTACTCATAAGTATCATTTGGATAGAATCATACAAATTTAGTCTCAACTAATCATAGATAAAACTCTTAATATTGTCATAACTGAGTTGACCTATAATTCCAAGCCTCCTTTTCTCACAAGCTTATCAAAAATTTTGCAATTCCATCACTTTTACCGTATTTCTTAATTCCAAGTGAGATAACGGACACATTGCGAAACCTAATTTATATGATGAGAAAAGAAGTAATGAACCTGAGTACGAAGGTCATCAGGTCCAAGTTTCAGCTGAAGAATTTGCAGAGTTGTTTGTTCATGTTGCACACTCAATGAGAAGGCATCCATCATTGAGAGAGCTATAGCTATGGCATGATAACTAGCAGCTGTCTGGTAATATAAAAAAGAATGAAAATTGTTAGAAACAAACCTAACCAACATATTATCAAATTTCAGTTTTTTTTTTTTTAATTTTGGGTTTCACCCACAAATCTCAAATCGATAAAACAGTAGCAAAAAGTAACCGGCATATTACCAAATTCTATTTGTTAATTGTTGGAATCACCCATAATCTCAAGTTTATATCATGCTCTTTAAGCCATTAAGTCTTACAGTATACGTATACACTACACAGAATGAGAAGGAGAGGAGGTTAGGAGGCAGACCTGGATGTGATCCGCACCGAGCAGCCTTTTGTTGCAATTGAGGGCTTCATGGAGATATCTAAGGGCAACATGGACATTTCCCATGCCTTCCTCCATCATCGCCACATTTATGTAAGTCGCTGCAGAGTTTGGGTGGGATAGCCCACAGGAGAAATGCAGAAGGTACAATGCACGACTCACATACCTTCAAAAGGAAGATAGAATTAAACAAAACCTTTAAGTACGTTGAGCATCAAAATCAAACTGGTCTTGTATGACATAAAACACACTATTTTTCGTCATTGATACAGCATGGAATGAGTAAAAACACAAGAGGTTCAATGTGCATTAATTCTTTGGCTAAGAAAAAAGTAGAAAGAAAAACTAATATAAAAACTATAAAATCACCCAAAGACAGTACAGTACTGGCATCAGAAACAATGTTCACATAATCTTAATGCTTACTTCAACTCCTTCAAAAAAAAAAAAAAATGCTTACTTCAAAGCCAATTCAATGTGCTGAAGTCTGTAGTAGAAAACTGATAGATCACCGTAACTCTTCATAGTCTCAGGATGGTCAAGGCCAAGCTCCCTTTCATTTATGTCTAGAGCCTTCTGCTGGTAAATAGTTGCCTACAAATCATAAGCACAAAGGCAAATATGAAATCATTGAATCAAATCCTGGATTCTGGAATAATTTTAGTTCTCTGAATGTGAAACTATTGGGCATGTCACATGCCCTTACAAAGAAAGCAAGGAGCATGTACATGATTTTATAGGTAGTAATTAGGTATTACTATGGCAGTCCCTTCTTAAGCTGTCCAAATAATATATCAACTTTCGCACACATAACCGTACACCATGAAAATCTTGCATACCTGGTTGAAGTCCCCAGTGTGGTAAAGGACCACGGCAACAAGGCTGTATGCATTGGCTGTCATGCGATGGTAAGGCCCACAGACAGCTATCATCTTCGACAGGGCCTTGAAAATTATACAGAAAGCATGTCATTAGTTGAGTTTACTATATTATCTCGATCCTTCTCGTAAGAACAGGAGAATCACTAATTTTTTTTATTACCTTGGTACCGCAATTTACAGCTTCATCCAACTTTCCTTTATCCAAGGCTGTCTTAGATGCTTCTAGAAGGTTACGGCCATCTGCTGATGTAGAAATCATGTGCTGATGACAAAAATGAGAAGATCTTGTCAGACCATTTGTACATTTTTTTTTTCTTAAGTGGCACTATTACGGAAAGATTGAGATAATATACCTTGCAAATGGGTACAAGACTTATAATGTCGGTTTTCTCGAATGGGTTCGGGCCACTCAAATCATAGTCCCTTGCAACCAATTCTATGCCAACCTGCGATATGAGAAACCAATTGGGGTGAACCAAGTACAATTGAGAATTTATGGTTTTTAAAAAACTACGCAATAATTGAGGCTAACCAAATTATGATTTTTTTTGTCCTTTATTCGTTACCTTATTGCAAAGCCCTCTCAAGAGGATCAACTTTCTCAAATGATGAAATTCATCTTTTATTCTCCAAGAAAATCTCTTACAAAGAAAGGTCTCAACCCATCTCATTCTGAGGGAATATTCTTCGCTCTCTTTATAAGGAGATCCCAGGAGTATATTTAAAATTTCAGCAATCGCTGCGGAAGCTGTTGAAAAGTTGTCTACAGCCGCTATTACAGCTCTAACAATGTGCTTGAAGGATCTGACAACCATTTCATGGATGCATATTGATTGTATATGGGGCAGCTTTTCTGCTAGTTCAACCTGTTTTTGTAAAAGAAATATTGATATAAATGTTAAATGATTGTAGAAATAAGAACAATATTTTTGAATCACAGTACCAAATATCAATTCAGGGAAAAGTTTTATGTACAATTTAAACAAACATCAACTATCAATTATGACATTATATAGGTAAAAGGATTCATGTTTACCCTGATGGAACATGTCCAACTTTAGCATTTTCTTCAAAAATTAGTAAAAATTGACATGATAACCCTTTCTCTGGTTTATCTAGATAAAATTCACTTAAATTTGTTTGAATGCATGGCTTTCTCAATAATAACACGAAACCTCTTCGTCTAAAACTCTAAATACTCACCACACGTCCCAAGGAGGACATGCTGAAACCCCTTGTGTGCATAAAATCTGTCATGGTTTTGCCATCAACTGGAGAAAGTTCTAGGGATGCAAAATCTGACACCTGACAAAGAATAAAGAGCAGTGTTAAAAAATTGAGAAAACTAAATTTAATTATAAAAAAAGCAAGAAGAGAATTTACAGGAGTATATACCAGCTTAGGAAGTGCGACGTCATCGTAGTACTTATGTGCCATCTTTATAAGCTCCTCTGGAGACTGCATTGGCAAAAAAATAAATAAAAAAGTGTACACCATAAAACTTTCTGCAAACCACATATAATGGATGAATATCTGAACACAGAATTCCAGAATTTCCTCTTCAGAACTTAGCGGCGACCTCTTTATTTCACATTAAGAAAATCAGTGAGCCTATATTAAGTCTAAAGGTAAAGAAAGAACTAACAACACACCTTATTGTGAAGACCCACGCCCGAATCTTTCAATCGTAAAAATGCCTCTTCATCCACTAATTTTTTGATCTCTTCTCCATCTTCACAAATTTTAACCTCTTTTGCCTCATCATTCACACTAGCATCAATTTTCTTTATTTTCTTCAGCTTTCCAAAACCTAAACCGAGGCCTTTAACATCTAAGGTTTCTACTTCATTTCCTTTTACTTCCCTGTCAGGGGTTTCATTCTTCTGCAAGTGTTGCAGCCACGAATAGCCTAGCTCCCATCTGAAAACTCTTTTGTTGTCATGGGATAAATTCTGTACTTTTTCGAGGTTTTCCCGAAGTACTTTCCTAGCTATATCCCTTGGGGATGATGAAGAAACAGTACTGGTAGGTTTTGCAGAAGAGTAGTTTCCGATAGCTGACGTCTCAGTATTTTTGCATTTCGAGATAACCATCCTTAGGCTGCATAAGATAAAATTCAATGAGTGTCAAATTTATCACATAACAACTTGTCCTATAAAGAATTATCTTAGGCTTCAAGTAAGAAAACTAAGAAAAACTACAAAAGACAATTTTAAAACAAATTTCAAACCTTGCCGAATTGACAAAAAGAATTGTCATAGAATCCGGTAATAGATCTCAATTGACTCAAGTACTGAACTAATATGACAATACTTCAGTAAGGACAATAGAAGTTTCAAATACCTGTTAATATTCAATGCATGTGAGCCGCCATCTGGTTGGTCAATCTTGTCGAGGCTTGACTTTGCATCAGCAGAAGCGCGTGCAGGTCCCACAACCTTCACAGTTGCTGTGTAACCACACTGCTTCACAATCACTACACCCAGTGTAGCTGTATCCTGCAATTGAGGAGGAAGAAGGGGAAAAAACACAATTAGAAAACTCATATGCCTATTATGTTTTTGCAAGCCCTGACCAAACCAAAATTCAATATATTATACAAGAATATGTACCTTAACCACCGCACTCTCATCAGCTGTCAGCCCCTTCAACAAATTCCTTTTAGAAACATCTTCTTGGCTTAGATTTAACACACTACCACCATCGACTTTGTCAACTCTCTTTAAGCTCGCGTCCGCACTATCCTTTCTGACAATTATATGCAAGTCCCCGATTTTCTCTTCATGAATACCATCCCCATTCATACTTGCACTATTCTTATTCTCTAGAATTCTACGGATCACGGAAGTAGCTTTGAAGATGGCAGTGTCGACAAATAAACCATGCAATAGGAAAGCCTTACGGTCTCTGACAAGTCTCTCTTCCTCGGTTTTGCAAGGGAGCCCAGACAAAATTGAAAACTCAGTTGCCCACCTAATTTTTTCAAATTTTCCCTTTCGCCCCTGGCCGCCACCATTCCCACCCCAATTTTCATCCTCCAGAGGAAGTGAAGGCGAAGAAGGCTCTAGAAGTACAGGCGGTATGATCCATGTGTTTGCACGTAAACCATACAGCAGATTGCCAAACTTCATTTTGGAAAAAAAATAAAAAAAAAAGAGCATAGAATATAATATGTATGAGAACAAACTCAAATATAAATCAAACAAGCATTCAAGAATGTGAGGATTTAATTAGCTATACCTTATTGTGCTCCACAAAAGCTTTCATTAGAGCTTCATATGCCTGCATGATTAAAACCCGTTCACGAATTATACATCTTGAACGAACTCAAAGTATAAAATTAAGTTGTCTGTGTCTCATTCATTTTTTTACCTGAAAAACTGGAAATACTTTCAAATACTAAGATCCTAATCAAAATCCAAGATCATAATTTCAGTACTGCCAAGGCAATTAAGCCTCAATCAACCCAAAAGGCACACAAATTAGCGTAATTTGACCTAATCAACCTCAGTTTACTCATTTAATACAACAAATGTGAAAGTAATTCCTTTATACGGTTACTGACATTTGTGAATGCAGTGCTGAGCTGTTGCAAAAGATCGACCAGAGATTTGCATACGATATGCTCCTTTCCAACCACATAAAAACCTTTGACTGATGCCACCACATGCCAAATCTTCCCATTGCAGACCTTCACCTGAAATATTTCCACAATTGTTTACAAAATTGACTGTAAAAGTTTGCGATTTGAGAACCTAAATAGCACATTTTGCACAAAACATTAAGTAATTTGGGTTCTTGGTATCAGCAAAATGAGCCTAAATACCAGAAATGCAGTAAACCAATAAAGAATATAGAACAGCATTAACCTCAATTTCAAAGTAGTCGCCTTCGCGCCTCTCTGACGAAAACCCACCTTCGTACCTCCTGATAACTGAAACAATCAAAAGTACAGTACTCAATGATACCCCAGGTCAGTACATGTACAGCAGTACCCAATGATACATACATACCAGTACCACCGTACCAGTAAAGAAAGCAGCAGCAGATACCAAATATAAAATTAGGCTAATTCTGCTATGGATCGGATGTAATATGGAACGTTCATTTTTCACAATCAGATGGTCACGATATGTCCCTTAGATATAATTAAAGAGATATGTTTGATAAGAATCGCTCGATTCAAATTGAAAGGTTGCTTAATTAGCCGATCCATAGCAGAACCACTCATAAAATTAATAAGAAAAGAATATAAATGCACATACAGTGAATGGGAGGAGTGACATGGGACAGGGAGAAGAAGTGGTAGAACTCGCTGAGCCTGGGAGGTGGCTTGATGGCAGCCATGTCAAACTGCTCCGAGATGGCCGGTACCGAGTCCAGCTTGGTATGATCATCAGTAGGAGAGGATGAGGATGGAGTGCCATGTTGTTGGTGTTGTGGGTTGTTTCTCTTGTTGTGCTTGCCGAAGGAAGTGGTGCAGGCAACGATGTCCAGAAGCCGGCGCACCTGCGCCACTGCCTGCTCCTCTGTTTCGTAGTCCTCTGTCATACAAAGAACAATATTCAAATTCAAAGTGAGGCTTTGGTTAATGGGACTTGAAAGCATTTAGTTTAGATGATTTTTGTGGCATTTGGTTAAAGGAAGTAATATCGACATTAAAACTTTTACTCTCCACATCAAATTAATTTTTTCTTTAAATAGTTATTTACTTTCGGATTAGTAAATATAATTGTATTAAAATGTATAATTAAATAAAATAATGATATTTCAAAATTATTACAGTATGTTTTAATATAATTGGAAGGAATATAATGGTTTAAGGAAATTTTAAATTTGATGTGCAAAGTACAAAATTTAGTGTAGATATGTTTAATGGGCCTTGAAACCATTAAGTTTGGATGATTTTTGTGGGCTTTGAGTAATGGGCCTTCTGTTACGTTTATTGTTTGTTTGTATGTATGCACTTTGCAGCATTAAAAATTTACAACGCAGTCATAAGTTTTCTTCTGATAAATAATTGCTGGTGATGTTTTTTTTTTCTTCTTTTTTTTAATTAAATTCATTTTCAATCTCTGTTTGTTGTACTTTTCTTTTTTTTTTTGTTTTTTTGTTTTTTAATTATGTTGCTTGTTCTTTCACGGTATGTCCTAAGAATAAAGCTAGGGAAAGTGACATGCAACTGTGGTACCATCTAGGACTAGGATGTATCTATCCAAATATAAAGTACGAATTAAATGCCAACAAATTAAAAAAAAAAAAAAAGTATGTGCAACCTTGGACCTATTTTCCTCTTAGGAAAAGATACATAGATACCAAAAAGTGATATCGACTGTGTATGTATTCATATTAAATGAGTCAATATTCAAAATAACTCACTAAAATATTCAGCTTATTTGAATAATATATAATCAATAATTTGAATAATAATTTCAATACTAATACAGTCGTTATCAATTTTGGCATCACTCCCAGCATCTTTATAACATTTTTCTTCCTATTTATATGGGAATAGGCCGGCACAACATCAACTGTTCTCAATAATAACATGTCATGATGATGGGTCATCAGTTGTATTGTACTAGGAATTTTGATCAAATGAGAAAGACAAACCATTTGAATTCAACTAGACATTTCTATTTGAGACAATGACGTTGTTAATGTATGTATCTACATCAACTTTGGAAAGGCATGGTACAAACCAACTATTAATTCATAAATAGTATTAAATGCATTCAATTTATTCATTCTGGATCAAGAATCACTCTCCGTGTGAGAGGTTGCGAGTTCGAAATCAGATAGGAGTCTTTTATAGACACTTAAATTTAAGTGGCTTCACCCTCATTTTTATCTCAAAAAATTATTAATTCTGGATCAAATGAACTGATCAGCTATGATATTGGGTTATAAAGTTTGTGAAAACATAAATATTATATATGTGTGAAGTTATTTCTCAAATAGTTATTATTATGTTTGAATTGGTAAAGTAAGAAAAATGTTGTCAAACTTATTATCAACTTTAATACATAGTTGCCCAACGTCATTTTTACTATTAGACACTGACACATCTCTGGCACTCAACTTGATCCAAAATCTGAGCTATTGAGCACAGATAATTGAGCTATTGATCCAAAAAATGTTGGAATTTGGAATAATATAATGGACGATGGGGAGGGGAAAAAGACAAAGAGATTGTGGAAACTGGAAATCTTTAAGTTTGCAGAATTATTGGTACATTAACTTGAATTGATAAGAGCCGTTGAAAGACTGGCGAGGTGGCGGCTATACCTAGGTCTGTCTTTTCATTCATAAAGTAATTTAGTTACAAATAAGTTAGTATACTGGGAAAAACGTAAAAAAAAAAAAAGTTACAATTTACAAATTAAAACAAATGTTTTGTTAAAGAAATGTTTATAACAAAAACTGTATATTTTTAAGTCCTCTACAATAATATATATGAAGAGAAATATGATTTTTCAACTCACAGTTATCCTTGTTTTTTTATTTAAAATAATTTGTATTATTACTATTATTATTAATAAACCTTAGGAGAAGTAAAAAAAAATAAAAATTAAGCTTGAAATTAATTAATTTGGTTGTTTGTCCTATTTTCTGGGAATGTAGACTTGAAGTGGAACATGAATAGTGGACCATGAATTTATATCTGAGTTCCCATATTATAAATGATGTTAATTATTTAAGGGTCATACTTCCTTAGTCAACTCCCACGGAAAACAAATGCTTGATAACTACCTGCTTGAATTGGACTTGCTAATTATACTGACCACAGATGTAACTTGGGATTAGCTCCGAAAAATAGTATAAAAAAAATAATCAAGAATGCTATAAAATTTATATTAAACAAAATTTTGAACATAATTTTTAAATATTTTAATATAAATAATAATATAATTATAATTTAAATATAAGAACACATAAATGTTGGAGCATTTTAAGAATTAAATTTTGTTTTAGACATATTATATTCATATTATTTTAATGCTAATAGAAAAGACATATAAGCTATTGGATCAAAGTAGATGAAAAGTTTCAAAGAAAATCAATGATAGACAACATTGATGATGTGACATAGTTGAGGTGCTTAGAGACCTATCACTCTTTATGGAGTAATATATAGACGATATGCGTCCATCACAAGATTTAGATCCAACGGCCCAAATTGTACGTGACCAAATAGTTATCAATGAAATATATGCAAAAAATTAAATATGAAATAACAAAAACTATAAAATGGGCCTGGGATTAATTTCAGGTAAGGAGAATTAATAAATTTATTTACTTCCCAGATATTAAACTAAATTAAATTTTTTATAGTAATAACTTTAACTACAAAATAAATTTACTACTAAGGATGGTATTGTGATCAAAATGGAAAATTTTTGCATTCCACATGATTTTGATATAAATAATTTATTGAGTCATATAAATCAAAATTTGGATATGGTTTGATACGTTTTTTGTGTTATGCTCACGGGAGGCTCCCGTGAGCTTAAGAACACGGTAGTTTTACTCGAAAATTATAATATATATGAATGGAAGTATCTCAATGAATAGAAGTGAAATAGTACCGATTTAAGCCTACTAATTGGAGACACAAAAACGTGGTATTGATTGTTACCCATACAGACTAATAAATTCATATGTACTTGTAAAATATTTTATGGCCCTAGTTTTTGAAGCGTTGCAAAATATAGTTTGAATATATATATGTTTTATGATATGAAGGAGAACCAACCTACCACCACTAAACCCCTAAATTTTATTATATAAATATAAAATATAACTGAAAGGATAAATTAAATCACCACCAAACTTACAATTAAAGTAGTCAGTATCCGGAGTTCGACTATTATACCAATGTTAATATTTCGGACTGAAATGCTAACACCTCAAAATTTATGCTAACATATTAGTACTACTATTCCAAAATATCCTAACATCGGTCAATTGCGGTTCTGAATTAATTCCATCTGTAACAACAATTATTTTGCACATCGCTCAGTGCTCACTAGTATATATATATATATATATCTGTAGACACCAATCAAATTAATTTGACCGGAATATATATATATATATATATATATTAGTTTACCAGTTCCACTTGGAAGTGGCAACTTATATAATTTCCACAGATGCAGCCATTACTTTTACTCAGTTCTCAGAGACGCAAGAAGACAAAATAAACATCGGCAATCTCAAAGCCAAAACAAAACAAAACAAAATAAAATAAAATAAACGAACTCCAAGAGGAATCAGAGCCGTTGATTAATTGGTAACTATTAATTGGTACCTTCAACGATGGAGAGGAGAGGAGGTTTGAGCGCCACGATTTCCACGCCTTCCTCCAACCGCTGCCCCCGCACCTGTGTCATGCATATATAATGCCATGCATCATTTCAGAGCCAAGAATTAATTTGTTGGTTTATGTTTTATTAAAGCTATGAATCCGACTCGCCCCAAAAAATAATATTACATAAATTAATAGATATTAGAAATAAATATATTTTTATGTAAATATATTTTATTAATAAATATTCTACTTAATATATTTTTAACTACATCTCAATTCATATAAAAGAATACAAAGAGATAAAAAATTTTTGAGTCTTAAATTGTTTTTTAGGCACATCATATTATTCTCTTTAATGAAAAAAGAAAAATTTAACTGAACCATTTGATTAAGATAAATAAAGAGAGAAACAAAATCAATGGTTGAGAGTAATGATGATGTGGCATAGCTAAAAAGCTTAGAAGCTTACCACTCTTTCTAGAGTATGAATTATGCTATTCAACTTTAACCATATATATTTTTTTTTGATGAAAACACTTTAACCATATTGCTATAATGCTATTTCTGTTACTTTTATTCATTTATTATTGTTTAATGACTTTGCTTTTAAAGTAGAAATTCAGCTGCTAGAGACTACCAAGAATGCACCAAATGTAACCTCTTTTTTTTTTTTTTTTTCTCCATTTTAAATTTAATATTAATGGATGTGATTGCAACAAAACATATGTGTTTTACTTTGTGTGCTAATGAAATATTTTTTTGTAAAAAATATGGTATTTGGGGGCATATACCACTAAATTCCATCATAATTTTCTTACATTAATTATTACAATTTCCCTTAATTTTTTTTAAAAAAAAATCGACGACGACTCTTATCAACAAAAAAAATTTTATTTTTTTAGAAAAAATGCATACTTTTTTTTTTTTTGAGAATAAAAAAATGCATACTCATTTGAACCAAAAAAAAGAGGTTTTATTAATTTCAATTTAAAGTAAAATAGCTGACAACAGTTGTCGTCAACTCCAAACTTTTTTTTTTCTCGAACACTCCAAAAATCCACTCACCAAAATAAGAAAATAACACTCCTCTAATTAAAATACTTAAAATTAATAAAAACTTGAGCAGAAAAAAAAATAGAAAAGTGTGAATCACATTTGCTGATGACAACTTCGATGCAGCTGTATAATTAATACTCATAGTTTGTAACGTAGATACCAAAGAAAAAAAATTAAAAAAATAAGCATGTAATTAAAAAAATATCAGAGCACCTACAGTCATAGTTTGTAACGCAGATAAATACCATAGAAATTAAATTAAAAAAAGGTACAAACTATAAACATATTAATTAATTATGTGATTTATAATTATAAACTAGGTTAAGAAAATGAAAATGTTTGAGTCAAAGCAAGTAAGTACCGCATGTGTTAGAGAGTAGTTCGTCAGATGGCACGTTTCAACATGACTGCCGAGGAGCTTCTTCACATCTATCACCTTGTCTGTTGATATTCCCTGATAATACATAAATCGTACCAATTATTATTATATAACAATTATTCATTAATTATATATAGAGAGTTCTATCAATGCAATTAATTAATGGCATCCAATGGAAAATAATTAATTATTGGAACACAAACTCGTGCTTTTTTAATATAAATAATAAATAATTAATCATTGTCAAGATGCCCACAATTTTGGACATATCTGTGGAAAATGTGGATGTTTTTTTTTATTATTGCTTTAGTACACGAAAAAAATAATCCCAGAAACAAAATAAAATATGTTTTTATTGTACCATCTAAATGATGGTAAATGTTATTGACCGCGCAGGTTAAGTTAATTTATTCGAGTAAATTAATTAATTAATTTTATTCTACTCTAAGAGTGACAATCTTGACTAAAAAGGGAGAAGAAATTAAGCTACTCAATGACTACCAAATAATTAACTTTAATTAGTATATATAATACATTTTAACCCCTGTCAAAAAAGGCTAATTTTAAGATTTTGTTAAGTACTATTATATATTGTCGTATTATAAGAATATAAGTGAAGAAATTGTGACCAAATTAATTAAACTCTGTAGGAAGAGAAGTACCTTGAGTGTGACCTCTGTTTCGTAGGGGGTGATAACAGTGACGTCTATTAAACTCGGCACAACTGCAAATTCATTAAAACACATGAACCAAAAATAAATTCATTAAAAGTAGCTAGCAGCATTCAGTGAAAAAATGCTATATAAAAATAAAAAGCCATGTGTTTTTAATTCATGGTAGCTTGTTCTCACAAGAGGTGCGTAGGCGTAGGGGCCGTGCTAATCTTCTCTGTATCGTTCCAATTTTAAACATCCGATAAAAAATTAGCGTAAAACAATCGAAAAATGGTATAAAAATAAAAAAAGCCATGTGTTTTTAATTCATGGTAGCTTGTTCTCACAAGAGTTACGTAGGCGCAGGGGCCGTGCTAATCTTCTCTGTACCGTTCCAATTTTAAACATCCGATAAAAAAATAGAGAAACAATAATGGTGGAAGTGGAAGAAACTATAATTACTGAACTGAGAATTTGTGCATGTTTGATGGAGGCAAGCATCAAGCATGCATGTGTTTGTTGTTGTTGAAGTAAATAGATATGTATGTGTGTGTGTAGGTACCTTTGTCTTCCTTCTTCTTCCTGTCTCCCTTGGCTCTGCCTGCTCTGCCTTTGCCAGTCTTGGGGGCCATGATATGAATATGAATATACTACAGACTACAGAGTCAGTATATAGGTATGCAAGAAATAAGAATGCTTGCTTGCTCAGTGGAGCTTGTGCATGCCTTGAAGCAACCTTGTTTCTTGCTCGAGAGAGAAAATTAAAGGAGGGTTTTAGTCCAAGTTAGAAGAGTAGTGAATTGAAGAAGGATAGGGAGGGAGGCTGGAGGAAGAGGATGAGAGGTGTGTGGGTTGGGGAATGAGGCAGGGATATCGCTTTAATCCTGGCCTCTCACTCTCTCCTGCTCCTGGGTCCCAGCAGCCCCCCAACACTGCTGCTCTGATCCTCTGTTTCATATACACCCTCTCCAATTTGTGTAGCGGGCCTGTTGTAGGACATACATATACATTACAACTCACTATATATTGGTATGCTAAGGACAGAAGGCCAGTGGGCTGGCCGGTTGGGGTTAATCTGTCTTCTCAATTGTTAATTTTTCCTCCAATGACAATACTGCAATTGCAATGCACTTGCTTCCTTCTGGTCTATGAATTTTTTTTTTTTTTTAAAATTCAAAAAGTATGAAAGGAAATAAAAACTTGGTTCTTGAAAACAAATAACATTAATATGTTAATTGATCTAAGCAATTGCTTCTAAGTACTTGTGAAATGCTTATTCGATTGTTCAATATTAATTATGAAATCCAATTCCTTATCAGTTCAAATATAGTGTCCAGATTTATTTTCTATTTTGTGATTTACAGTTCATTTCAGTTTCAAAATTGTATGTACTTCACTCTGCGTTCATTTTCTATTTTTCTTTTTTAATTTTTTAATAGAAAGATTCAATGTTCTAAATAGCGCGCTATAATGACACTATAGTGCGCTATAGCGTTTTCCGGACCCAAAATACAATGCTATTGGCCAACACTGCGCAAGTTGTGCTATTTCCGCTATAGCGTAAATAGCGTGCGCTATAGCGCATAGCGTGATAGCGCTAAAATAGCGCGCTATGCTACATAACATATTTTTTCAGAAGATGAGGATAATGAGCCGCCAGTTGAGTCTGATACTGAGCCAACATATAATGAAGTGTCTGAAGAATCTATAGAATAATATATAGTTTGACTTGAAATTAGAGTAAAACCTGATATATATGATGTTTTGTATAGGGTTGATAATAGGATTAGTGACCTTTTGTGCAGGAAATGACTTAGAATTAATGACTCATTTGTGCAAGAATCCAGGAAATGACATCTTTTGTGCAGGAAATGACACAACTTGTGACAGTTTAGATCATTTTGTATAGAAAACAATCCTATATCAGATATTTTGAATAGCAACTCGGACTTTGTACTAGTTTTTTAATGCAAAAACATTAATTTGTTAATTATTTTGTTTTGATTATTTGCTTTATAGAATTCTTATAAAATTCTTAGTAATGTTGAAATTTAATACAAAAATATAATACAATTCATAAAATTAATGGACACGCTACGTACGATAGCTTCCACTATAGCACGCTATAGCGGCGATAGCTTTTCCGAAGACCCGCCGCGATGACGCTATAATTGCGATTTAGAACCTTGGAAAGATTGGAATCTAGCTAGCTAGCTCCTCAAATTTCTTTAATGCGAAAGGAGGTTTCAACCCATGATCTCTATAAAGTCATCATTGTTAATTAACTATTACTTGAGCTACTAGACCATTTGCAACGTGTGTTCAGCAATGCACATCCAATGATTTTTATTTGGTGAATTCTTCTATGTATTAGAAGAAATATGAACCGTTCATTTTTCCAAATTGAATGGTCGTGATATATTACATAAAGCATGGTACAAAGACAATGGGAATATGAAATGATTCTAAGAGAAAAAAGTTTTGACAAAAAAAAAAAAAGAGCATCGAACATAAGAAATTAACTCAAGGCGTGGATGTTTAAATTATTGTTCTTTCTTTTCTTATCTCATCCAGTCAAGAATATTAAGGAAGCTCACCATTTTATAAAAGAGTATAATGGTCCATTCAAATTTGATATTAGTTAAATGATATGTTCAATAACTAAAAGGAGATAGAAATGAGAAAAACTAGTTTTGATGGGATGGTGGCTATTAAAGGGGTTTGATGAGGATATTGGCTATTTAGTAAGTTCGGATGGGTATAGCAAAAATTAAGCCTATTATTTATATATGCTCAGCATAAAAAAAAAAAAATTCTAAAGCCATGCAATAAGTTCTAACTTCTAATAAATATTAAATAAAAATCTCCTTGCTATTTTTATTGATTATACAGATTAAGGCCACAAAATGAGCACAAAAGAATTATGATTTTAACTAATATCTTTCATTATAAAACTAATTAAGTTATATGGACTTTTTTATATCACAAATATAATGATATTTATTATTTACTCATGCAAAACTAAATTCTGTCTATTTGTTATTGATGATGGATGCTAATCATGACATTTAAACGTTACAATGATAGGCATCGTTACACACATATAATTGTACTTCTTACCTCTACCTGTTTTGCAGTATAATGATGAAAACAGCCTGTTTTAAGCTCATTACCATGATTAATTACCTTCTCTTTAAAAGTAACGAAAAAGAAATACTGATAACCTTTCTGCTAGCCATTTAATTTATATATATAAATGAAATCGAAATGTCCGATTTTAGTCTCTAAAAGCTCGTATTCCTAAAGTAATTTTTGGTTCAAATTAGTCTACGAACATGAAAAAAAAAAAATAGTTCAAGGATCAATTTGAACCATACAATATATCAGTTAGCATAAATGAAAGTAAAGTAGGGTATAATATGAATCAAGTCATATAGTTTATGGACCAATGTGAACAGAAAAAATAGTTCAAAGATCAATTTGAACTATACAATAATTCAAGGACCAATTTGAACTCGACATAAGAGTTTAGGAATTTATTTGAATTAAAAAATAATTTAAGAACCAATTTAGACCAAATTAATGTAATAATTTAGGGACCACAATCGGACATTTTTAGATACTAAACAATATTCTTATTAGAAAATATATAGACAGGTCAAATTGTTTTCCAATTTGTATCTTAAATAATTAGTTTCGTTTGCATGTATATGAGGTAAGCCCGTTACAACTCTAGCTAGTACGAATTGATAAATGATGCATAACACATATATATAATGATGTCATTATATTGTTGGTATAGTGCATTTGTTCAAGTTTTCTGACTAAAACGAAATGTACGGCCACCGGTTTGAAATTCGGATGAAAATTTGAGTGGCTTGACCTCATCTCTATCTAAAAAATCTAAAACAAAATGTATTATACTAGATTTTGTTTTGAATTTTGTACTGAATTTTATCTTATATTTCGGGCACTCAACATTCAAACGGGCATAACTTTTGATAGGAAACTTCAATCGGAGCAAACTTCGCGGCTACGTAAAGCTAATAACGAGAGTTATCTGAAGAAATATCAAAAAAACAAAAAAAAAGAAATTAGACCAGCTCTTGAGGACCCGGCCATAGGCCGGTTCCTGGGGAGCCGGCCTGTTCTGATATATATGGCCAGGTTTTAGGAGCCGGTTTTACTATTCTTAAAAATAAGTTATTTTTATTTTTACTTTTAAAAGTAAGATTTTTTATTTTTACTTTTAAAAATAAGATTTTTTATTTTTTATATTAAAAATTGGCCGGCACGATTAATTAATGGAACGAACTTGCAATTCATTTCCTCTCTATGATAGTGTGGCGGCTTAAATAATGGATCTTATTATAAAATGAGAAACACACATTGAGAATGTATCTATACGTTCATAAACACACTCAAAATATAATAAATATATCCGATTTTGTAACAAATAAATATGATTTTGTAACCTACGGACGCAATGGACATATATTTTATGAACTCTTGGTATTACTCTTATAAAATTACAGCACGAGTGTCATCTCTATATATAATTAATCTTTTGTTGAGAATTTGAGAAACATCTATGTCACGACTCATGACGTCCTAGATATAATTACACAATAATTCCAACTACCAAGATCTGCCAATATAGGTAAAATCATGGAATCAAATCTCAAATATTTAATTTATTTGAATTGATCAAGTTTCCTAAATTTATATGTAAAAAATTATAAACGGCATTCACGTGAAATCAACATAAATTGTTTTCTAAATTTATACCGACAAAAAAATATTGTTGTTTGTTCGACTTACCTTATAAACACGGTGCTATTATAAAAGTTCTTCTCTCTGTTTATGATGTTTCCAGTACATTTTCTTAATTGGCTTAATTTTCTATATAGCCCTCAACTCTCTTTCAATTTCTTATTTCTCACCCACTCTTAGATATATCTTATTTACCCCTTAACTCTTACAATATTTTCTTATTTACCCCTCCAATTAAAATCACAATCTTAAATATGATTAACTTCTTAAATAATCCATAATCTCTCATTTTTAAATAATAAAGACGAAAATGATATTTAATTTGTTATATCTTTCTTTTCCCGCTCCTCTCTCGTCCCTTGTGTACAATTCAATATTCATTATCATTTCATTTTTCAATAATAAACTTGACGCGCAGCTAGCTTCCTTGCTTTCTTTCATTAATTAGGACGCCTCCTCAAATTCTCTCGCCTCTCGGCTCTCTTTTGACAGTGTTGCTGTACTGCAAGATCCATTGATTAAAGGTCTTGTCATATCATGCATATATATGAATATGATACATATCATTGTTGAAAGCAAGTGCCTACTACAGTTTAATTAATAAATGAAAAACAAAATGTTGGATTTATATATAGAGGAGGGATCCATTGACAATGCTTAATTTAACAATCTTGACAATGGGAATTTTCAAAAATTTGTAAAAATTCACAAAAATTCTTAAAAATGAAAAATTGTTTATTAATGTATTATTTAACTTATAGATTGATTATGTTTCCAATTATATTCAATTTAAGCGACATTTGATAGCTTTTCAAAGATCCGTTAATTTACAACCGTTGAAAAGTGCACAAAATTTTGATAAGTCACTAAACGATGTTCAAATTGATTGAAATTTGAAACACTATCAATCTATAAGTTAAATAATAAATCCATAAATTATTTTTCATTTTTAAGATTTTTTGTGAATTTTTACAAATTTTTGAAAGTTCTCATTGTCAAGATTGTTAAATTAAGCATTGTCAATGGATCCCTCCTCTTATATATATATGGTTCAAATTAAAAGAACCCTTAAATAAAATCACGTGTGGTTGTGCTGTTGTAGTTTAATTAATAGATTTTATTGGAACGATGGTTCCAATCTCAGTTCAGTAAATTCATTTAAACTAATGTTCCTTACCCTTTTCTAAAGTAGACGGCAACGCCATTATTAACTAAAGCAAAATTATTCATGCAGAGGAGCGAGGCGCTCTCACTGCTCTACTGACAATCATGAATCATATCATGTATTCGTTTTGTTGTGTTTGGGTATTTTGTTTAGTACTTTAATCTTATGTTCTTACAGCTGGAAGTAGTCTTAATTAAGTAGCCTCAATCAAATGACAAAACTTATCACAAAGTTCATAGACAGATGTAATACTCAAAACATAAATCCCAAACTCATAAGTAAAGCAAGATGAAGGTACAGAGAGAAAGGGGTAGATTGCGGACATATGTTAGAACGATGGGGTCTATAGTAGGAGATGAAGGTGAAAGTTAATTTAAGGATTATTTTGTCTTTTTTGTTAATTTTATGAACTAATCACCAACTAATAAGATGATAAGTACAATTAAATTCTTAGTTTTAATTAGAGAGGTAAATATATAAGAAAAGATTGTAAGAGTTCAGGGGTAAATATGATATATCTAAGAGTGGAGCGAGAAATAAGAAATTGAAAGAGAGTTAAGGGCTATATAGAAAATTAAGCCTTTTTAAGGCTTTACAATATTTTCACTTAAGATAAGAAGTTCATATCATCATATGGAGCAGTAGGATGCTGACATAACTTCGTACGTATAAATACATGCTAGGAAAAACAATCATAACTTTGTGGCAATAAAACACCAGAATTTGAAAGAGTAATTAATACGTAGCGTTTATAGAATATCTGTCCATAACTTATAAAACCAGATCTATCTGTTACAAAATTAGATATATTTGTTATATTTTGAGTGTGTCTATGGATGATGCATTTTCAATGGACGGAAGATGTTTCTCAATTTGAAAGAACTCAATGTGAATACTGGATACATTTTCTTGTCATACTTAATTTTAATTTCAATGGGAAAAAAAGAAGGAAAAAGACAACTGTAACTTTTACTTGCACAAAACATAAATAAAGTAGGAGCCATTTGACATTTTATAATTAATTGAATGGGTTTTCCAAGTTGTAATTTTCCAACCTCATGTAAAAAGCAGAGGTATGACAAAGATATTTCAGTTCATTTTTTTTTCAAAATTTCAATTCTAAAAGTTCTTTCCAGGCAAATAGCAATTGATCAGTATATGGTAGGGGTGGACACTGGCCTCCAAAAAAAAAAAAATTCAAAATTATATCCTTAAAAATGGAAAAAAATATCTCTTTTTTGAGAAAAAAAATTAAACAAATATACTTAATTTCAAAACAATTACAAAATTAACCATACACTAGAAAATATTTACACAAATATATCTTCAAAATTTTATAAAACTATATCTAACTTCTCTAATAGTTAAAAAAACTATATTCCATAAAAAAAGTTGGACTCCCTGCATCGAAGTCTGACTTCGCCTCTGCTATTGTATGGATCAGTTTCACCATAGTCTATCCCAATCTCAATTCTCAAATAGCACGACCTACTGCCCATTGAATTTTCGTCTATACCACCATAGAGCCGACATGGTTTGTTACGCTGGAATCCAACTCATCGCAAAATTGTTACGTTAGAATCTTATTGCGCTGTAGGTTTCTGTTTTTTTAGAAAAAAAAATGTCACATCACCTCATGAATGGCCGGCTCTGTGTGGTTCATAGAAAATTTTTTTTGTCCATTTCTAAAAAAATAATAAATCTTAAAACTATCACTCTTTTGAAACAAATCTTAAAACTATCCCTATTTTACTGTAGTCACAGCCACAGTTCATTCTGGCCGCAGCGGTCAGAAGAGTAAAAATTTATCAAATTTTAAAAAATTCGCGTCTGACCGCAGCGGTCAGATATTTTAAGATTTTTATTAATGATATCATGTAGGTCTCGTCGTTAGCTTTCCATCGATAGGTCATATGCCCAAATCGGAGTTTCCTATCAAAAATTATGAGTCTTTGAATGTGTATATACTCACAACGACTGAATACAGAGTTACAATTTTCTATCAAGAGGGTTGCGTCTGTATACAAACACAATGTCAGAATACACATTCAAAGACTCATAACTTTTGATAGGAAACTCCGATTTGGGCGTATGTCTTATCGATGGAAAGCTAATGACGAGACCTACATGATGCCATTAATAAAAATCTTAAAATATCTGACCGCTGCGGCCAGACGCTTTGTATGACTGCTGCGGTCAGACGCGAATTTTTTACAAATTTGATAAGTTTTTACTCTTTTGACCGCTGCGGCCTGAATGAACTGTGGTCGTGACCGTAGTAAAATAGGGATAGTTTTAAGATTTGTTTCAAAAGAGGGATAGTTTTAAGATTTGTTATTTTTTTAGGGATAGACAAAAAATTTAATCGTGGTTCATATATCAATGAGATTTTATTCCTTTTTTTAATCTATCTTTCCTGCATAATAGACACATTTTAAGAGGTCATTTTTTTTAACCCTCCATCCTACATAAATCACATTTCTTAATAAAAAAAAATAAATTGTGGAAATTTAATTTCAAAGACTGTCCCTTTCTAAATTATGTCACCAAAAAAGTTGTAGTTCTTATATAAACTTAGATAATTGTTACAAAAATATGACTATCTATGTCAAATATACACTAACACATGGAAGACGTTTTATTGTAAATTCCCCCTGAACTTTATTTGAGAGCCAGGGTTTTCAATTTTTCTGAATTTGCACGACTATTAACTCTCGATTTTTTGGGTTTTATCTGATCTTGTGTATCGCGTGCCTTGCTGTAAAATTATGGGCCGGGTATAGATTGTTTATCTTTGAGACCCAGTTCGATTTTTCGTACACGAGATGAGTTTCGGAAACTATTTTTTAGGATTTTCTGTGAGCGTTTTGCGTGAGAAAGTCCAAAATTAGTTGATTTTACATTTGTTATACGGATGGTAATACGAAAAAATCGTAATGTGGATTTCATCGTTTCCTATTTGTCAAAGCATCTTTGGATTAAAAAAAATGCGTACCAAAATTTTTTTGTCCTATACGGCGTGTGGCCGTGCTGAGTTATCAGCCGCGCCACTTTTTATTTTTTGCTTTCTTAGTTTTTTTTTAACGGAAGTTAAAAATCTTTTTAAATGAAATAGAAATCAATAAACTTGACGAATTTTTATTTCTAGAAAATAAAAAATATCTAAAAAAATGATAAATAAATTTAAAGTTCGAATTAAATTATAAATTGAAATAATAAACGGAACTCAAAATCAAAATTTAAACTAAATTTGTTGAAAAACATGTATCGAGTTGTATACATAGTATAACAAAAGCTTTTAAATAAAATCTAGTGACGGATTGATTATATAATTCGTCAGTTACTACGATCTCAAATAGTTGACGGCCGATTTCATTTTTCTAATTTTTTTAATATTTTTTATAAATGAAAGATTATTAGTTATGAGTATTGTTTATGGTATATTTGTATGGTTTTTAAAACTGAAGAAAATAATTATCATTTTACAGTCAAAATCGTGAAAACTAGTCTTCTTAAGCAACTAATTATTGTAAAGCTACTACTTTCATCTTATACAAAAAAACTTAACAACCTAACACACTAACACATATAACAAAAATTAAATTTTATAGTTTAATTAAAAACTATTTGTATAAGAAATTTTGATCTTTAAAATTTTTTAATATTTTGATTTTTAAAATTTTATTTTATTTATATTAACTAACTTTATAATTAGATGTGAGTATTGTATATAGTAGAAATGTTCAGACTTATATTATTTGCAATGAATACTTGATTTTTCAGTCACGGTTGATGTGAAATATCTGCTAATAATTCTCTAATACTAAATTGGTTCGGTTCACAAGTGCATGAACCTACCGATGTAGTACTCAGGTGCCGAATCCACAGTGACAACATGTAATGCACTGATTCCTACCTAAATTACCGATCTAGACAATTTGATTATCAAGGTTGACGTAAGAAAATTAAACCTAAAACAAAATAAACACTAGCAGCAATTGGAAGAACTCGATAAAACATGATCTAGGGACTTCGGTGTCGTATCCCTTGTAGATGCAATTTACTCGACTAACACTTTTAATTGAATTGTTGTGAGAGGATATCAATAAATATTGGTACTAAACTACAATTTCTTGGCTTAATACCGTACCAAAACTTTCCGGTTTCACGATTAAGTTCCTCACCCTACAAGTCTATGGTTCATTAAGTTCTTGATACAATTTGGTAAAATTCCTAAATCATACTTCATGATTAAGTACCTCGCACAATTAACGATCAATTACCGGGATCTCTTAAGTTAATACTTTACGGTTAAGTATCTCGCCTAACTTAATTTTATTTCTTCAATTCCAAAACTAAAGTTGAATTGGTTCAATCCTAACCCTAGTTTCTAAGATTTCATGCACAACGATTAAGCACCACATGAGAAATTAAACAAAGAAATAAAATCATAACATATCAATTAAAAACATTCTCCGAGTAAAATTAACAACTACAAGTTCAACTAAAACCTACATCCCTAGAGAGGGGATTAGCCTCTCATGGATACAAAAGAAAATAACAAGGTCTCATGTTCAAGATCACAAACAAAAGAGAGAAAAGGAGAAAGAAACCAAACACCGAGTTTTTTGCTCGGATCCTCGCTTCAATCTTCGATTCTCGCTCCAAGTTCTTCTCTTCAACCCTAGATCTATTCTAACTTAATCCCCAATAGTGCTAGCCAGATCCCCCTTGGAAAAGAAGGGAGTCCCTATATATCACCAGCCTAAAAACAGACCAAAAGCCACTAAAAATATTGAAAACCGACTTTCTGCGTTCTTCTGGGGCGGACCGCCGAAGAAACAGAAAATCGGATGCACAGCATGGCGGGTCGCCGGAAAGTCTGGGCGGACCGCCCCTGACGGTTCTGGTTCGTCCATGTTACTGTTTTGGCCATAACTTTCTCATTTCAACTCCAAATTGGACGATTCAAAGCTCTTTGGAAAGCTTGAAACAAGCTCTACAATATGGATATGATAGAAGATAATTTCATCTAACACATCATGATCAGTTTTGGCATTTTGATCCGTTATCGCTTCAAATTGCTCCAAATCTGCAAATAAAAGTGAAATCGCAGCAGTATCTTAATCTTGACATGAAACAAAGTGAATTCAAACAAAATCTAACTAAAATTGGTTGAGTTTTTGAAATAATTTCCTTATAAAATGGTATAAAATACCGACTTATCAACTCTCCTAAGCTTAATCCTTGCTTGCCCTCAAGCAAGTCTCAAACCGGTATCTGAGGAAAATTTTCTAAACCCACCAATTATGTAAATGAAATTAAGCTACGTGCAAAAGAAAGATCGTGGATATTTTACAAAATCACGGGCCATTCTCAAGGATCACTAACATGTTTTCTCATGGGTTCGGGTTTTTGGAATTCATCGTGGTAATTTTCGATTGTTTTCCTTTTCACTCCACAATGCCTTGCTTTTGAAACAAGTTTTCCAAACCCTCTTTACAATTATAGATCATGGTGAGTTTCCCGTTCGGATGAGATTACTAGACATTTCTCCCTTGTGTGTACCTTTCTATTTCACACGTGATCCAATTGAGGAGGTCGGGACTACGCCCCCGTCACTGACAGCAGGGCCATTTTTCACATCCCCTCTTCTGTTTTTGACCTCTTGTGGTAGCCACTTGTTTGAATTAAAAGTAAATATTTTATTATTATTTTTATTTATTTATTTATTTATTTATTTTTATTATTTTTTTTCAAACACTCAAATGGATCATCTAGGTACAAAAAGGTTCACATAAGGTATCAGACAGGTCCGGATAATCTCATCTTCACAAAATACCTCACCTTTCACACAATTGCATTTTAGGGTAAGGGTTCCAATTTCTGACACTATGGGTTAGTTTGAAAAAATTTGAACAATTCCCTTTCTTAATTCCACGAAAAACCTGTTAAAGACACTTAAGTGTCACCCAATCAATCCCTTGCTTCGATCTCCTATATTGAATTTCCCGCAATCAAGCAAAAATCTGCTAAAATTTGAAGACTAAAAACAAAATTCCTACATGCAAATTAACAAGTGCAATTCCTAAATGACATGATGCAGATACAATTCCCATGATACCCCCAAGCTTATCCATTGCATTGCCCACAATGCAACAAATATAGAAATTAAAAAAACAAGGGATCAAAGGAATAAGGAAAGCTCACATGATTTTCTCTCAAGTAACACTTCCTATGCAGAGTTTGGTTGTATTATCCTTGTTGATCTTATCTTCACTTTATGCCCTGCAACCGCATTGTAATTCTCCCAAAAATTTTGACGAGGAGTACTCAAGATATGCTTGACAATCCCTTTCATGAGCAACAACCTTCCTTCAATTGTTGAATGCACTTTGAGGGGTTCATATGAGATGTGGTTGGGTGCATCAATCTTGAGAGAGAAAATTTCAGCGGTTTCGATGTTGGAATCAACTTCTTGATGCAGTTGTAAGTACGTGTTCACTTCCAACACTCGATCGTGCTCAGTTGCTTGCTCATCAACATTCATCACCATGGATCCATTGCTTTTGAAAGTACGAAAGAGATGCTCCAAGTTCATTGATTGACTTTGAATATCTTCCATGCTTGATTCATCATCTTCTCCTACAAAAACCTCATTGTTTTTCTCCACAAAAGTGTTAGTCTCAACAAAAACTTGAGCTTCAATTAATGGTCTATCACTTTCACAATCAACATCATTCCAACTTAGTTCTAAATCTTGTTTCTTCATGTCGTTTTCAATTGGACTTTGAGATTTATCAAATAAAGAATCTAACATTTCCATTTGGGCATGCAATTTTGAGCTTTGTTTCTCAGAATAATTTAAAAACTTTTCCAACACTGACTCAAGATTAGATTTTTGTGAGGGTGATTGAGAATTGATAGAGTCATATTGACAATTGAGGTTTGACTCAAAATTTAGTTGAGATTTTGCACATTCATCATTCCAAAAGGAAAAATTTTGGTGATTATTCCAACCAAAATTATATGGGTCATGAAATTGATTATCATACGATTGGTTGAAATAATTTGCCTCATAAGAAATTTTAGGTTCGGGGTCTTGAAAGGAAGACATGCCAACTTGGCACTCAAGATCGACATGGCCTATGTCACCACAAATTTTACAAGTTGAGAATCTACCCGCCCTTTGTGAAAATTGTTGTTGAGGAGAGATTGGAAACTGGTGATTAATGTTAGCACGGTTCATCTCGCTTTTTCTCCTTTGATTCTCCATGAATTGATCGTACCTTCTTACAAGAGAATCTGCTTTTCTAGAAAGCTCATGCACCATGTGCTCATTGAGTTTTTCTTGAAGATCATCCATTCTTTGTTGGAATTGAGTCAAGAAGTCCTCCTTGTAGCCATAGCACAACCCGTAATCCATGTCTTCTAGAATCTTCAATTTCTTCTTGTGATTATGGGAGAGTCAATCTGCAAAACAAAATCCAGAACCTACAAGAGAGAAGAGATCAAGTAGATCAAAAGCAAAGGAAAAAAATAAATAAAAAAAAGAAACCTACTAAAAAGAAAAGAAAAAAAAATGTCTAGTCTCAGTTTTTAGGTCAAAACCAGGACTACCGTTGTCCCCGGCAACGGCGCCAAAAAGCTTGATGTGAAATATCTGCTAATTATTCTCTAATACTAAATTGGTTCGGTTCACAAGTGCATGAACCTACCGATATAGTACTCAGGTGCCGAATCCACAGTGACAACATGTAATGCACTGATTCCTACCTAAATTACCGATCTAGACAATTTGATTATCAAGGTTGACGTAAGAAAATTAAACCTAAAACAAAATAAACACTAGCAGCAATTGGAAGAACTCGATAAAACATGATCTAGGGACTTCGGTGTCGTATCCCTTGTAGATGCAATTTACTCGACTAACACTTTTAATTGAATTGTTGTGAGAGGGTATCAATAAATATTGGTACTAAACTACAATTTCTTGGCTTAATACCGTACCAAAACTTTCCGGTTTCACGATTAAGTTCCTCACCCTACAAGTCTATGGTTCATTAAGTTCTTGATACAATTTGGTAAAATTCCTAAATCATACTTCATGATTAAGTACCTCGCACAATTAACGATCAATTACCGGGATCTCTTAAGTTAATACTTTACGGTTAAGTATCTCGCCTAACTTAATTTTATTTCTTCAATTCCAAAACTAAAGTTGAATTGGTTCAATCCTAACCCTAGTTTCTAAGATTTCATGCACAACGATTAAGCACCACATGAGAAATTAAACAAAGAAATAAAATCATAACATATCAATTAAAAACATTCTCCGAGTAAAATTAACAACTACAAGTTCAACTAAAACCTACATCCCTAGAGAGGGGATTAGCCTCTCATGGATACAAAAGAAAATAACAAGGTCTCATGTTCAAGATCACAAACAAAAGAGAGAAAAGGAGAAAGAAACCAAACACCGAGTTTTTTGCTCGGATCCTCGCTTCAATCTTCGATTCTCGCTCCAAGTTCTTCTCTTCAACCCTAGATCTATTCTAACTTAATCCCCAATAGTGCTAGCCAGATCCCCCTTGGAAAAGAAGGGAGTCCCTATATATCACCAGCCTAAAAACAGACCAAAAGCCACTAAAAATATTGAAAACCGACTTTCTGCGTTCTTCTGGGGCGGACCGCCGAAGAAACAGAAAATCGGATGCACAGCAGGGCGGGTCGCCGGAAAGTCTGGGCGGACCGCCCCTGACGGTTCTGGTTCGTCCATGTTACTGTTTTGGCCATAACTTTCTCATTTTAACTCCAAATTGGACGATTCAAAGCTCTTTGGAAAGCTTGAAACAAGCTCTACAACATGGATATGATAGAAGATAATTTCATCCAACACATCATGATCAGTTTTGGCATTTTGATCCGTTATCGCTTCAAATTGCTCCAAATCTGCAAATAAAAGTGAAATCGCAGCAGTATCTTGATGTTGACATGAAACAAAGTGAATTCAAACAAAATCTAACTAAAATTGGTTGAGTTTTTGAAATAATTTTCTTATAAAATGGTATAAAATACCGACTTATCAACGGTGAACTGCTAATTAGTTAGGTTCTTATTTAAATAAATGCCATCTTGTTATAATCAATAGTAAGTACAAGTATTTGAGAAGTAGACATCTTTAAATTTAACGAATTAAGCATTATATGTGTAAAACTTTAAGAATTATATATATATTTTTTAGTTTTATGATTTTGAATTATAAATATGAAGTTATAACATGTAAAAATGACGATTAATTTGTTTGTAAAATTCTTGGTTTAACTATTTAATGTACTTTTGATATGTTCAATGCATAATATGTACTAAATTAGATAAAAATATTATATATGTAATTATATAGTATAACAAAAATTGTCTCTCATATAAATAACTATTACTTACCTATATTTTAAATCTTCTTAAGTAATTTTATCTATTTTATATATCAATCTAATCTTAAGCGTGGTAACTGTTGAATATACAGTGTAACAAAGAAAACGTTGCCGAAGCAATGCGAGGCCTCGATCCTAGTATCTATATATTTACTAGAATATAGACTTACAGGAGAACCTGCGCATCCAACAAATTTTTTTTAAGATTAAATTTTAAGACAATATAATGTAACAGCTAACATGATGGAGGTAACAAACAAACAAAAAAAATGTAACTTCATATCAAAATCAGTAGGGAAATATTTATCTAGTGAGAGAGAAATTATGAATTACAAATATCTTCTAAAAAAAGGGGGTCGTGATTGCATCTGGGTGCAGTGTTTTAAAAAAACCCGAGAGGTCCGAACCCGATTCAAGAAACCCGGAGAAAATGGACCGACCGATCTGACTCGGGCGTCTGACCGGGGCAACCCGAGAGGACCGGGAGGGACGGTCCTTGCAAGGGTAGGTATCTATGTTCCCAGAAAAATTCCTGTGGAAACCCGACCCGAGCAAACCCGGGACCCGACCCTATCCGACCCGGGGTACCGGGATAACCCGGGACCCGACCCTACCCAACCCGAGGTACCGGGGTAATAATCCGAGGTAGCCCGACTTGGTTCCAACTTTTCCCGCCTATGTTAACAACTAATATAATATTATGTAAGTTTTATTTTTCAAGAAGAATTTTTTTTTGCAACAAATATAATTATTAAAATTTTTTCTAATTTTCTATGTTATTTTTTCGGTTTAAATAATATTATTTTAATTTTTTTTTTCATTTTTAATATAAAAATACTATTTTCCAACTTTTAATAGTATAATATAATATATGTATATCTGATTAAAACAAATAATTTAATTTTTAATTATTTTTCGTTTTTTAAGTATATTTTTCGATTTTTGTAATATAAAATAGGTGTATTATATTTTTTTGTTTTGTTTTCTTATTTTTTTTGACATATAACTCCGGGACCAGACAACCCGGGAGGGACGGTCCTAAGCTAGGTCCAATCTCCTCCCTCCCAAAATTTTTCTGAGGTTTCCCGAACCGGGAAAACCCGTGGACCGGAGAAACCCATGGACCAAAGAATCTGTGGACCGGGGCGGGTTTGGACCGACTTGGATCTACCCAGACCGTTTTTAAATCACTATCTGGGTGATGGAAAAGAGAAGTACAGGTTTTTACAAACCTACAAAAGTAGAGCCATGTGACACCATACCTAGAAATATACGTCCAACAAGCTGTTTTTTTTGTAGATTTAATTTTAGGACAATATAACGTAATAGCTAACCGGCTAGAAGTAACAAACAAAGAAAAAAAGAGTAACTCCTAACTAAAATTAGTGGGGATATTTTTACTATGAAAATATAGGGGTCATCTTCTCAAAAAAAAAAAGAAAAAAAAAGAAGCGGTCATGATTGCGCCTGGGTGATTGAAAAAAGAAGCCCAGTGTGAACATGCATGTCGTTGGCATCTGATTTACTCCGAAGCTTAGTTTGTATTGGGCAGTCAACATTGGTTTAGTACCTATGTTAGCAGCATCTGTAATCTCTGAAAAGAAAAAAATAAAAAGAAAAAAAAAACATTGGTTTAATACTCCTAATTAAGGGGCTTGCACCAATAAGGAAATAATTGGTGTCCGTAATTAATATATATATATATATATATAAGAGGATTGTTTGGCAAAAGTTGTCGATTTATATATATAAAAAAAGAACAAATTAAACATTATTTTGAAATTAAAAAAATATATAGTGTTGATTTCTTTTGTGTTACATATATTTCCTATACCAGCGAAGTATCCGCGCATCGCGGCGGTCATTATTAAGAAACCAACCATTTTTGTAGGCCATTTTAATTTTGATTGCCGCAAACAAAAGAAATAAAAGCATAAAATTAATTTACTACTTACAATTTGTTTAATGCTAAAGCTTAACTTAAATATTAAACTATCTCAACAAAATTTGATAGAAATATGTGAAACATAAAATTACATAACCGGAATTCAGATTTATTTGCAATAAAAAAAATACAAAGCATGGATCAAAATTATTCACAGCAAGTTACTTTCACTTTCCTTATATAATTGACAGCCAATATTTACTCAAAAAAGTTAAGAAAATAGAAATAGCCACATGCATTTGATTGCCACGTATTGTTGCCAATTAATATGACTCAATATGGTAATAACGTAGTAATTATCTCTCATTTATTTCCTTATGCTGCCATGTATTCAAAATGGAGAGGAATGATTCAAAATTGAGACGATCGTAGTCGTCTGATCTGATAAAACCGATCTGCGCCGTTTGATGAAGGATATTATGGGTATTTAAAAAATTTGAAGAAGAAAGAAAAAAATGGAGAGTGTAATAGTTATGTGCTTTTTAATATAATATAGATAAAGTAATTGGTAGATACTTCATATACTTTTGGGCCAAAAAAAAAAAAAAGATTAATAAGAGAAAAGAAAAAAAATGAATGGATAATTAATAAGAAATGAAGGGAGATCGCTGCACCTGTGTCCTTCCGTTATCTATAAAACAAAAACTTCAAGCCGAAGGTGTGTTGACCATACTGCGGAGTGCAGATAAACTATTGCTATGGCTTCTACCGTGAGATTCGCCGTCTTTACCTTTGCTGCTTTCTTGATCTCTTGGAGCTCCTCCAGAACATGTGCATCTCTCATATCGTTCACAGCAAATGTTCTTCGCTTCAGGTTGTTTTTGTCCGTCCCGGACATCTGCAACGTCCTCTCACGCCTGGACAAAGAGATAAGACGGACCCATTCGGTGACTTTCGCGGTCAGAAACAGTCAACTTGTCTACGATATCAACTTCAAACTCTGTGAAGATAATATCTTGGGCATTTAGCATAATTCCAGCTAATAGAAGTATATCTTGTTTCATAAAGTTCTAACTCGTATTGTTACACAACTTGATGAGTACACGTTAGAAGCTGCTAGTGTATGCACTCTATGTAATCTTTTCCAACCTAGAGCCAGATCGACCATTGTAAGAGCTGCTACATTCGTTGATAGTATTGCTCATACTATAGAGTATAACTACAAAGTTAGTAGCTATCACTTTCTTCGCAGTTTTCTTCTCCTCAACGAATGAGAAAATAGGTGATACTCTTGCACCAGAGCAACACACTAATAGGTAGTCTCATCTACCAGTCCGCCATGCAGGCGCAGTACTCGAATATAGCTGTGTGGCTGCGCTACCCGGAACAGATGGGGTGCGCGTGCCTTTCTTCGTAAAGTTGATAATTATGAGTGTTACAATGAATTCGATTGAGAAATCCAATGGCAAAAAGAAAGAGATTGCACAAGAGAGTCAACAAAAGATTAAGAAATGTAATGACATTGCGAATCGAAATTGTGTACAGTAACTCAAAAATTGAGTTACCCGTACAAAGTTATTAAATACAGTGAATCACAATGGACACCGGTCAGACTGTCTTTGTCCGTATTTACATATTCAACGGTGCAAATAAATTGGGCAGGTAACTAAAAAATTGAGTTACCGCAGTGGATACCCACTCATGACATTGCAGTAGCAAGTGAAATAGTTCATAGTAAAATGGTCGTCTTAATTTGTTTGAAATAGTATAATACACACCGTCCAACGAAATATGGAGCAAAATCACACTTTGGTCGTATAGATACTTGCTTGGAAACAATCATAAAGTTGTGGCAATAAAACCCCAATATTTGAAACAACTCAATGTGTGAATATATATATTTTGTTTGTCATACTTTCAATTTCAATGGAAATATATAAGAAAGGAAAAATAGCTTTGACTTGTACTTACGCAAATTAAGCATAAATAAAGTAGGTGTCGTTTGACATTTTATTCATTAGTTAAATGGGTTTTTGAAATTGTATTTTTTTCAACCTCATGTAAAAAGTAGAGGTATGATGAAGACATTTCAGTTCAATTTTCTTTGTCAAAATTCCAAATTTAAAGTGTTCTCTTCACGCATAATTAAATAAAGTACTTGACAACCGCAGTACTCAAGTTTTACTGGTTATAAATAAAACAAAAATGAATAATAAGAAATGAAGGGCACAAGCGAGTAAACAAATTAGGGTGTTGCTTCCATGATCACGTACAACCAAACAATTTTACTAATTATAAATAAATAAAATATAATATTGAGTAATATTTATTTATAGTTGTCGGATTGAAAATAAATATTACAAAGTGAGATCCTTATAGTAAAATTGAACAATATTAAAGATTAACAAATGTGATGGACCAAATTAAAAAGTGCGAACGAGCACAGTGGACGGAGGGAAGAACATAATAATACTTCTGACTTTCTGAAATGATATTGTGGTAGTAATTAGTAAGTCAAAAGTTCATAGTAAAATGGTCGTCTTCGTTTGAAATATATAGTACCCAACGGCACCGTCCCATGAATTAGTTGACCATTCTATTATATGCATTTGCGTTAATTTATATCAACAATAATCACTCGTCTCTTTCTCTGAAAATCCAGACATGAAGCATCCTCATATCTAAATCTCTGTAAAAAAAAAAAAAAAGGTCAACTAAGGTTTAGTGGGCTTTTAATCTTAATTCAATTTACTTTCTCAATTTTTCCTTTTACAATTTTGGGCCTTGGCCTAAGTTAAGCTATTTGACAACTTTTAAATACATAGCTCACTATTGGAAAAATATATTTTGGACCACAAAACAAAATGGATTTCTCATCTTTGGCGAAAAATCCATGTTTGCAGGTCTCAACCTTCTTTTCTTATGAGAAACATCTTGTGTCCATTAAAACCATCCATACTTTTGTAAATGGGTACATCAAGTAATATATACATTCCAAAGTGTTTTTGTATGACGCTATAGACGGTTTTTTCTGTGCATGCTAGGAATTAATACTCTTTCATTAATATGCCAGACTTTTTTTTTATTTTCATGATTTTGTTTCTGGTTAGGCTAATCTCCTGATTCGTTACTTTCTTTTGTTTATTAACTAGTAAAGAGCACACACCTCGCTTTGGGCCGAAATTGTTATTTCTTATGATAAATTTTTAAGAAAATATGTAATGGGCCTTAAATTGAGAAAATTAATATGGGTCTTAAGTTTTAATGGGTTGAGACATTAAAGCACGTCAATGATGGTAATCAATATAAGTAAACAATCAACAACTGAGATTTATTCCTTGAAGAAGATAGAACTTTCATATCAAAAAAATTCAATATACTTTTGTTAGGGTAAGGATAAAAAGACCGGGCAATATGGACTTCGTACGAGGATATTTTCCCAGGTCAAAAGATCCCCAGATCATGGGCATTATCGACTTAATTGCTAGATGAGATGGCACACATCATCTTTTAATGACTATCAAAAACTCGAGATTAATTAAACAAGTGTTAATTAAGAGTACCATCACAACCGAGTCAAAATGATACGTGTACCAAAGAATGGATCTATTCAATTTTACATTTTTTTAGTTCCTGCAGTTTTTAAATAAGATCTTGAATGATTTTAGCCTATCAATTTGAAGTCAACCAATCAATACCAATCTCTTAATTTGGAAACACTAATTTCCGATTCTAAGAGCATGGAAATTAATTAAACAAAATATTAGTCCTAGTTAAATCTATCCTGGCATGTACATGAAGTTATGTTCTTCCTCCTCAATTTAACATGTCTGTCAATTTGAACAGTGCATTGTTAGATGATTTGAAAGATGAGAAACTATGCACTGCCTTGCAGCTAGCAGAAAAGGACAGAAGATGGGCAACCCTCCTCCAGCCGCCGGTTGACCATGCAAGAAACGGGGCTGACGTTCCTAATTCTGACGACGGGGCAAGTCACAGACATGTTATGTGCCCGGAGCTGTATCGAGCTGCTGTATCGGGCTCAGTTCATTGTGTTAATGAGATGCTTGGTCCCGGGGATGAGGTTATGTCAATGTATGAATCCGGCGCTGGTACTGATAGATTTGTTCAGAGTATAAATTCAAATGAATTATTTCATTTACCTAATATAATTGTGTTATTAATTTCTCATGTTTTGCTCGATTATTAAATTACAGATTCGACGGATGTGAAGGTTTTGTTGGAAGACAATCATGACAGCAAAAGGTCAAGAAAGAATTGGGGAGGCAGAGTTCACGGCGACGGTCTATGCACTCTTCAAGAGGTCACAGCCGAGAAGAACACCCTGCTCCACATAGCTGCACAGCAAGGCCATGTAGAACTCGTCGAGCTGATCATACGACGAGACAGTACTCTTCTGATATCTGAAAACTCCAGGCATGAGACACCGTTACACCTGGCGGCAAGAGCAGGATATCACCACATCATCTCCGTAATTGTACTTCTGGCTCAACAGTCTGGTATCGGCGCTTATGAAGTCCTCACAAAAAGAAGTATAGAAGGGGATACGGTTCTACATGAGGCGGCTTGGCATGGTCATCAAGATGTTGTGAAGGTACTAATGACACTAGCCCCCGCACTGTCTGCAGAAGTGAACAATGCTTCCATGTCTCCACTGTACATTGCAGTTGTCAGAAAGTCTATTGGCGTTGTGCAAGCATTGTTGCAGTGCCCGCACACGTCGGTCGTCGGGCCAAACCAGCAAAATGCTCTGCATGCTGCTGTCCTTGGAAGTCCCGGTAAGAAAACCTTTTTTTTTTCCTTTTAGTCAGTCTCAGTAGTGTAAATTTATCAGAATTGAAAGATTTTTTTTTATGCCAATTGTCAGAACTAACATCCATGTTGCTTGATTGGAGAGCTGATTTGGCAAATGAAAGGGATGCCTCAGGAAGCACTCCATTACACTATGCGGCATCCGTCGGAAACATCACTGCGGTTAAGAATATTTTGGAGAAAGCACCTCTAGCTGTTTACATTCAGGATCAACAAGGATCATCGCCATTACATGTTGCAGCGCGAATGTGTAATTATTCTGCCATTTCTTGCATGATTGACTATTGCCCGGATTCATTTGAGCTTCGCGACAACCATGGTTGCAATTTCCTGCATATTGTAGCTCAACATGGTAGCAGAGAAGATAACCTTAATCGGCATGAGTTGAAGAAATTGACCTCCTTTCTTAATTTTGTTTTCCGAAGTCCTGATTCGAGAGTTTTAGTTAATGAGAGGGACAATGAAGGTAACACACCGCTGCATTTCGCCTCTAAGAATGGATTTTCAGATGTAACTTTTCAACTCCTTGAGAAAACCGGAGCGGATCCCACACTGTTAAACAATGAAGGCATGACGGCATTGGACCATGCAATTTCACTAAGCAGTTTCTTCTCTATGGTACAATCATCTTCTTCTTGTTTTTTTTTTAAGATAATTCATGGTACAATATTTGCATTCATTTAAATTATTATTTGTTATATAATTTATTTTTTTGCTGGGCAAAATCAGGAAATTCTTTAATCTGAAATTAATCATATACCCTAAATAAATATCTAAAATTTTGTGTACCTTATCAATTAGTATTTTTGAATAGGCGGGTGTTGTAGCGACATTATCTGCTTGTGGAGCCATTTTCAGTCCTCAGCGGCAAGATAAGCTGAAGAACTGGACCGGTAAGACAACAAAATGGATCGACAAAGTTTCAAAAGACCTGATAGTTGTTTCTGTTTTGATCGCTACCATTGCATTCTCTGCTGCTTTCAATGTACCGGGATCTTACAATGAGAACGGAGTGGCGAATCTCCATAAGAGAAAGCAATACATGATCTTCCTCATACTTGACACTATTGCAATGTCAGCATCTGTGTCGGCAGCAATACTACTCGTTGTAGCAAAGTCAGTCAGTAAAAAGGGATCATGGAATTGCTTCTCTATTTCCTTGCTTTTCCTGTGGGTATCTTTATTCACCATGGAATTAGCCTTCATATTGGCTGTATCATTATCATTGGGTTACGGCACTGGTAGCATAGTCACCACATCCATCATCGATACTATTTTAATAAACTTCTTCTGCTGGACAGTAACAGCTATCCACAACAGTAGCTCCCCGGCAAATCTGGGTACGATAAGAAAATTTCTTTCTTTGAGGAAGGAACAAACACAAGTGATGCACCAGATTGATATCCAATTCCCAAAGTTGGCTTCCTATCTTAGGAGATCAAATATGTTTGTTATCATAAACTTGTTTTTGTACTTGGCAACACTGGCTATAATATGGACTGTGCCTTGGTTTGACTAGTAGGCAGTAGTAGTTTATGTACTAATTAATAAGGATACTATGTTTTGTAAGTTTTTTTCTCATTGTACTTCTGAGTGAAAATTTACAGTGGATGTTCGGTGTTTCTAGAGATAATAAAGTTTGTTATTCAGGCCCCAGTTCTGTACTGGCAGGAAATTTTCATGTATAGTTTTGGCTGTTAATTATGACTTAAGAGATGCATTGTCCAACAGAATTATCTTTCAGTATAGAAGATATGTTTTGTTACGGGGAGTACCTAGCGTCCATTGGAAATTTTGTCCATCAATCCATAGTTAGTTACCTATGATCCCACATCAGTGACAACAAAATCGGTGACGGACGCGATGTCCAACGCGGTCATCGAATCCCTTCGTTGTATTAGTGAGACCAGCTAGCTGATGTATTTACCAAAGGCTTAAGTGGGGAACGTATTTATGGCATATGTTCCTAGTTGGGCATGATAAATATCTATAATTGAACTTAAGGAGAGTGTTATAGATAGTTGGTTAACTTTGAACTTATAGCTTAGTATACTTAATATTTAATAGAGTAGTAGGTAGCGACCACCCCTTTTATCTATCCGCCGGTCCACCGTATTTTTGGGTGAACAAATATTATTTTTCAATAAACATTTATATCTTTCCAATCAACATATATCATTTTCTAGTAAACAGATACACAACGATTTTCAGTAAACATTTATGCAACTGTGACCAGCACATGGGTATGTCAGATTGTGATAGAGGGGTGGATGAGTGGCTTACTTTATAGGTGGACTCTACATGTTTTCCTATTTAATAAGTGTATATGTTTTGTAATATGGTACAGTGTTAGGGTTCTTTTGTTAAAATGTCCAAACAAGATATTAAGATGAGTAAAAGGGGTCAGCTGAAAGGGATCGACCCCAAATCTTTATTTCCAATTCTGTTCTCTGCTCTTTCTCTCCTAATCCTGCTTATTAGTCACTAAATTCAATCAACGCAATTTGATCTCACCGGTCTCCTGATACGACATAAGAACAACATGTCTGTGAGTTATCACGAGCTTGTCCCCAGCACGTTGAGAAGAGCAGGTGAATTAGATGGCCGCAATCACATCATAGCAGCCTTGCAGCTAGCGGAGAGAGACGAACGAATGAGAACCCTGCTCCTGCAGCCAGTGCCTAATCCAGTTCAAAATGGTGCTAATAATGTTCCACTTGAAAATAGTAGTAGGAGAGATTTTATGTGCCCAGATCTATACCGAGCCACTGTATCAGGTTGTGTTCATCGTGTTAACGAATTGCTAGGACTGGTCGAGCAGATGACCCACATACATGACAGAGGCCAAGGTATACTTGCAAACAAAACAAAGTTTGAACATCGCCTTTTTTCTAAAAAAAAACTACTACTATAATCAATTTGAATTTTTCTTAAAGCAAAAAATTGTTATATTGTAACAGATGTAACAGTTTTGCTGGGAGGCACTCATGAAACAAAGGAGAAAGGTAGGCAATGGGGGCATAGAATTCATGGTGATAGTTTGTGCACACTTCAAGAGGTCACGGCAGAAAAAAACACTGTCCTTCACATAGCTGCAGAACACGGCCATGCGGAACTTGTTGAAAAAATCATCCGCAGAGACCACACTCTCCTGATATCTGAAAACTCCAGGAACGAGACACCATTGCACTTGGCCGCAAGAACAGGACACTGCAGTGTTGTTGCCCTTATTGTGTTCCTAGCTCAAGAGTCGGGGATTGGGGCATATGAAGTTCTCACGATGAGAAGCGCCGAGGGGGACACAGTTTTACATGAGGCGGCTCGGCATGGTCACAAAGATGTTGTGCAGTTACTGATGACAGTGGCTCCAGTACTGTCTGGTGAGTTCAATAATGCCTCCATATCCCCCTTATATATTGCTGCGGTTCGGAATTCAGCAGGAATTGTAAAGGCATTGTTAGAGCATTCGCACCCATCCACAATTGGGCCAAACCATCAAAATGCCTTGCATGCTGCTGTTCAACAAAGTCAAGGTACATAAAATGCACAATTAAATTATCAAAGTAGTACAAAAATGAACCATCTAAGATTTGAGCGCTTGAAAAAAGAGAACTCGATCAAATTAGTTTTATGACATTTTCAGAAATGACGTCCATGCTGCTTGACTGGAAAGCTGAACTGGCAAATGAAAGGGATGACTCAGGAAACACGCCGATGCATTATGCAGCATCCAGCGGTGATTTAACTGTGGTAAAAAATATTTTGGATAAATCACCTTTAAGTGTTTACATTCAAGATCAAGAAGGATCGTCACCTGTACATGTTGCTTCGCGAATGGGCCACTATTCTGTTCTTCGTTGTATGATCGAGCACTGTCCAGACTCATTTGAGGTTCTTGACAACCATGGTCGGAACTTCTTGCACATTGTTGGTCAAAATGATGGCGGAGAAGTTTATCTCAATCACCATAATTTGAAAAATGTGCTCTCCATAATTAATCTTGTTGCGAGTAGTCCTGATTTGAAAAAACTAGTTAATCAGAAAGACAATGAAGGAAACACTCCATTGCATTGTGCCTCCATGAATGGCTTTTCAGAGATAATTTTCCATCTTCTGAGAACATGCAAAGCAGACATTACACTAATTAACAATGCAGGCAACACAGCACTGGACCATGCAGTATCACAAAGCAATTTCTTCCTCGTGGTAAAATATACTATTTGCAAGATAGTTTCCTTGTTGAAAACTTGAAATTGATATTTTTATTTTTGGCTTTTTGTGTTGGTTGGGTGTTGGTATTAATTTTAGTACAATGGTATAAATTAAAGTGGGACCATAATTAATGAAAAAAAGATAGTTATGCAGTGTAGTACAATGGTAGAAATAACCTATATATTAATTAGCCCAACTATAAAATTAAGTTTGTGTGATAAATGTAGTGTAATTGTGCAAATGGAACAAGTGAGAGAAAACATATGCCTTTCAACAATTACTCTTTCTTTTCCCTGCTTCTTTCTATAGTGTACTAACTTAAACCCCCAAAAACAAAAATATGGCAAAGCAAGGTCGTCAATAGTAAATTAACGTGCCATTGTTTTTTCCCCCCCAAAAAGAGGAGGCTTTTAATTGGATGCAACTATCACATAGAAGTTTTGTAAGGTCTACTGCATGCACATGGCTGAAAGAATTATTTTTCTTACACTAAAAATCAAGATGCATTGGTTTTGTTTGTTCTTACCTTTCATTGATCGGTGTGAACAGGCGAGAACTACAGCAACACTCTCTGCCTATGGTGCCACGCTTGGTCCTGGGATGAGAGACAAAATGAAGAACTGGAGAGATGAAACGTCAAAATGGATAGACAAGACTTCTAAGAACCTTATAATTGTTTCAGTATTGGTCGCAACAATTGCGTTCTCCGCCGCTTTCAATGTGCCAGGCTCTTACAATGGCGTTGGAGTAGCAAACCTTCGCCAAAGAAGACAGTATAAAATCTTCATTATACTCGACACCATTGCGATGTCAGCCTCTGTGAGTTCCTCAATTTTGCTTTTGCTTGCAAGGGCGGTTAATAAGAGCGGCTCTTGGTCTTGCTTCTGCTATGCCTTGCTTTTCTTGTGGATTTCCCTTTTCACAATGCAATATGCGTTTGTTGTAGCACTGTTTCAAGTGCTGGGAGAAGGTAAAAAGATTATCAAATTCGCCGTATCTAGCATTCCTGGCTTTTTCTACATCTTAATAGTGACTGCCATTTACATGATTTGCTCACCTGCAAAGTTGGGAACAATAGGAAAATTTCTTTTTCCCGCAAAAAAGCAATCACAGAGAACACTCGAAGTTACAATTCAGTTGCCGAAAGTGGCTTCCTACATTAAGATAGCATATTGGTTTATATTCTTAAGCTCTCTTCTTTACTTAGTGATGATTGTTATGATTTTATTAAAGTAAATAATCAAGTTGAACAGTGAACCATATAGACTCTCTAACTTAGCAGGAACTAAGGCTAGCTAGCTAGCAATTACAATTTTATTAATGTAAAAGTGTGGAATTTATGATTTTTTGGACAATTTGCTTGTAAACAGCACAATTTATGGGATGAAAACAACATTTACTTTTTGTTTACTCTGACATGATGTATTGTATCTCATTACAATATTATTCAGGTTCCTCATAAACTTCATGCTGGAGCTTAATTATCTATACAGAAAGACAATTTTGTTGGACAATGCATCTCTGAAGTCATAATTAACAGCCAAAACTATACATGAAATTATCTTGCCAGTACAGAACTGGGGCCTGAATAACAAACTTCATTATCTATAGAGACACTGAACATCCACTGAGGAAAGCAAGAATGGTTCATTAATTTTAAAAACTGTTTAAATTTTTCACTCAGAAGTAGTAAAAGAAAAATCTTACAAAACATAGTACAAGTATCAATTAGTACAGAAACTACTACTGCCTACTAGTCAAACCAAGGTACAGTCCATATTATAGCCATTGTTGCCAGGTACAAAAGCAAGTTTATGACAATAAACATGTTTGATTTCCTAAGATAGGAAGCCAACTTTGGGAATTGGATATCGATTTGGCGCATCACTTGTGTTTGTTCCTTCCTCAAAGAAAGAAACTTTCTTATCGTACCCAATTTCGCCGGGGAGCTACTGTTGTGGATAGCTGTTACAGTCCAGCAGAAGAAGTTTATTGAAATAGTATCGATGATGGATGTGGTGACTACGTTACCAGTACCGTTACTCAATGACAATGATACAGCCAATATGAAGGCTAATTCCATGGTGAATAAAGACACCCACAAGAAAAGCAAGGAAATAGAGAAGCAATTCCATGATCCCTTTTTGCTGACCGACTTTGCTACGACGAGTAGTATTGCCGCCGACACAGATGCCGACATTGCAATTGTGTCAAGTATGAGGAAGATCATGTATTGCTTTCTCGTACGTAGATTGGCCACTCCGTTGTCATTGTAAGATCCCGGTACATTGAAAGCAGCAGAGAATGCAATGGTAGCAATCAACACAGAAACGACTATCAGGTCTTTTGACACTTTGTCGATCCATTTTGTTGTCTTGCCGGTCCAGTTCTTCAGCTTATCTTGCCGCTGAGGACTGAAAATGGCTCCGCAAGCAGATAATGTCGCTACAACACCCGCCTATTCAAAAGATATTATTCGATAAGGTACACAAATTTTTTAGATATTTTATTGGGGTATATGATTAATTTCTGGTTAAAGAATTTCCTGATGTTGCCAAGCAAAAAAAAATTATATAACAAATAATAATATTTAAATGAATGATTGTTGAGTATGGAGGCACTAGCTATAACAATATTTTCTATTATATCTCAAAATATTGTTACAACTACTACTTAAATACTAAACCTCCATATACCCCTAGCTTCTTACTACAATCCTAACCTCCAAACTACTAACTCTTGCTTGGTTTGCTTGGTTCCTACATCCAACTCCATACCCCTATTTATACTAGTTCTATGGAGAATTCTAGAACCTAGATATTTTTCCATAGATATTTCTATAGATAATTCTAGACCTAAGATATTTTTCTTATATCCATAATGTTCTAGATTATTCCTAATAAATATCTAAACACCACATTACTCTAGATAATTCTTGATCTTGAGCTTGATGGGCTTGGGCCTCAGCGTTGATTCTCAACAGTAAGCTTTTAAAGATTGCACCATGAATTATCTTAAAAAATACAACAAGAACAAGATTGTACCATGGAGAAGAAACAGCTTAGTGAAATCGCATGGTCCAATGCCGTCTTGCCTTCATTGTTTAACAGTGTCGGATCCGCTCCGGTTTTCTCGAGGAGTTGAAATATTACATCTGAAAATCCATTCTTAGAGGCGAAGTGCAGCGGTGTGTTACCTTCGTTGTCCCTCTCATTAACTAAAACCCTCAAATCAGGACTTCTAAAAACAAAATTAAGAAAGGAGGTTAATTTCTTCAACTCATGGCGATTAAGGTTATTTTCTCTGCCACCATGTTGAGCCACAACATGCAGGAAATTGCAACCGTGGTTGTCGCGAAGCTCAAACGAATCCGGGCAGTAGTCGATCATGCAAGAAATGGCAAAATAATCACGCATTCGTGCTGCAACATGTAATGGTGATGATCCTTGTTGATCCTGAATGTATACAGCTAAAGGTGCTTTCTCCAAAATATTTTTAACCGCAGTCATATTTCCAACGGATGCCGCATAGTGTAATGGAGTGCTTCCTGAGACATCCCTTTCATTTGCCAAATCAGCTTTCCAATCCAGCAACATGGATGTTATTTCTGACAATTGGCATAAAAAAAAATACTCTTTCAATTCTGGTAAATTTACACTACGTACTGAGACTGACTAAAAGGGAAAAAAAAAAAAAAAGTTATATTACCGGGACTTCCGAGGACAGCAGCATGCAGAGCATTTTGCTGGTTTGGCCCGACGACCGATGTGTGAGAGTACTGCAACAATGCTTGCACAACGCCGATAGACTTTCTGAAAACTGCAATATACAGGGAAGACATGGAAGCATTGTTCACTTCAGCAGACAGTGCAGGGGCGAGTGTCATCAGTACTTTTACAACATCTTGATGACCATGCCGAGCCGCCTCGTGTAGAACTGTATCTCCATCAATACTTCTTCTTGTGAGGACTTCATAAGCACCGATACCAGACTGTTGAGCCAGAAGTACAATTAGGGAGACGATGTGGTGATTTCCCGATCTTGCCACCAGGTGCAACGGTGTTTCACGCCTGGAGTTTTCAGATATCAGAAGAGTACTGTCTCGTCGTACGATCAGCTCGACAAGGTCAACATGGCCTTGCTGTGCAGCTATGTGGAGCAGGGTGTTCTTCTCGGCTGTGACCTCTTGAAGCGTGCATAGACCGTCGCCATGAACTCTGCCTCCCCAATTCTTGTTTGACCTTTTGCTGTCATGATTGTCTTCCAACAGAACCTTCACATCCGTCGAATCTGTCATTGATAATTAAGCAAAACATGAGAAACTAATAACACAATTATATTAGATATAGCAAATTGATGTGAATTATACTCTCAATACGAATCTGTCAGTACCAGCGCTGGCTTCACACATTTGCATAACCTCATCCCCGGGACAAAGCATCTCATTAACGCGATGAACTGAGCCCGATACAGCAGCTCGATACAGCTCCGGGCATATAACACGTCGTTGACTTGCCCCGTCAGAATTAGGAACATCAGCCCTGTTTCTCGCATGGCCAACCGGCGGCTGGAGCAGGGTTGCCCATCTTCTGTCCTTTTCTGCTAGCTGCAAGGCAGTGCATAGTTTCTCATCTTTCAAATCATCTAATGCACTGTTCAAATTGACAGACATGTTAAATTGAGAAGGAAGAACATAACTTCATGTACATGCCAGGATAGATTTAATTAGGACTAATATTTTTTTTAGCTTGTAATCTCTAAGAATCGTGTTAGTGTTTCCAAAGAGATTAGTAAATTGATTGTTTGACTTCAAATTGATAGGCTAAAACCGTTCTAGTTCTTAATATATATAACACGGAATTAGAAAAAAAATATATATAATTGAATAGATCCATTCTTTGTACACGTATCATTATTTGCGTTCCCTTATTTTGACACGATTGTGATGGTGATGGCATTCTTAATTTAATTTAGAATCAGAGATGCAGTTTTTTCAACACAATGAGTTGATTGATTTCCCGGTATATTTCTTTATATTTTGAAGAGCAATCAGTGATTGAAAGATCATGTGTGTCATCTGGGAACTTTTGACCTGGGAAAATATCTTCATTGTAATTAAGTCCATGATGCCCAATTCTTCATTAAAAAACAAAACAAAATAACAAAATATAAATCAAAGGGAACAAGTCTCAGCACAATTTATTTAATTTTGTTTCTCTCCTTGATTACAATTTACAAAGATGATCTATATATTCAGTACAAAATTCTAAGATATGAGAGTCTCCCTCTTGATTTGTTGATTATCACTCTTTAGTTTTTACCAGCAATTGCTACCTAAAAAACCAATCTGAACACTGTTCTTTCAGTACAAAATTCAAGAGGAATAACAAACAGCAATGATGAAAAGTTAACCATTCTTGTTTTCAGCCTCTATAATCAAGTAATTGCAACTGTATAGTCAGTAGAGATGAGAACAACACTGTGCTTTCTAGTCGAACCAAGGAACCGTCCACATTATAGCCATTGTCGCGAAGCAGAAAAACAAGTTTAAGATAACGAACAAATTTGAGCTCTTAACATAAGACACCAATTTTGGAAATTGAATGTCAATCTGCCGCATCGTGTGTGTTTGTTCCTTCATAGAAGAAAGGAATTTTCTTATCGTCCCAAATTTTGCGGGGGAGCCGTTATTGTGGATGGCCATCACTGTCCAGCAGAAGAACGTTACGCAAACAGAATGGATGATCGACTTGGCAGCCTGTCTACGAGGACTATACCCCAATGTTACTGATATCGCCAGCACAAAGGCCAATTCCATGGTGAATAAAGAGACCCACAGGAAAAGCAAGGAAATAGAGAAGCAGTTCCAGGATCCCTTATTGCTAGCGGACTTCGCTACGACAAGTAATACAGCTGCCGACACAGATGTCGACATTGCAATACTGTCAAGTATTAGGAAAGTGATATATTGATTCTTCTTACGGAGACTCGCGACCCCATCATTATTGTAGGATCCCGGTACATTGAAAGCAGCAGAGAATGCGATGGTAGCGATCAAAACAGAAACAACTATCAGGTTCTTTGAAACTCTGTCAATCCATTTTTTCGTCTTGTCGGTCCAGTTCTTCAGTTTATCTTGTCGCTGAGGACTGAAAATGGCTCCATAAGCAGAAAGTGTCGCTACAACACCTGCCTGTTCAAAAAAAAATTAAATTTGAGAAGGTACGGAAGCAAAGTAGTGCATATGTTCTGAATATTTAGGATATATGGTTCTGAAAATGATTGTACCATTCGGAAGAAACTGCTTAGTGAAATTGCATTGTCCAACGCCGTCTTGCCAGTATTGTTCATTACAGTGGTGTCTGCTTCTGTTTTCTTAAGAAGTTGCAAAATTACCTCTGAAAAGCCATTCATAGAGGCAAAATGCAAAGGTGTGTTCCCTTCAATGTCCCTCTCGTTAACTAACATTTTCAAATCAGGACTTCTGGAAACAAGATCGAATAAGCAGGTTAGTTTCTTCAGATCGTGACGATTGAGGTTACTGTCTCCGCCACCATGTCGAGCCATAATATGCAGGAAGTTGCGACCGTGGTTGTCGCGAATCTCAAATGAGTCCGGACAATATTCAATCATGCAAGAAATGGCAGAATAATTACGCATCCGCGCTGCAACATGTAGCGGTGATGATCCTTCTTGATCCTTTACGTAAACAGCTAGAGGCACTCTCCACAACATACTTTTCACTGCTGTAACATTGTCATTGGATGCTGCGTAATGCATTGGAGTGCTTCCGAAGGCATCCCTTTCATTTGCCAAATCAGGTTTCCAATCAAGCAGCATGGATGCTATTTCTGACAATGGCATAAAGAAAATCCAATTAGTCTTTTATTCTGGTAAAATATCAAGTACTGAAACTGATATCGAACAAAGGTATAAATTTCTCTTCTTACCCTGACTTCCAAGGACGGCGGCATGCAACGCATTTTGCTGGTTTGGCCCAAGTGCCGATGCGTGCGAATACTGTAATAATTCTTTCACAACACCAATAGACTTCCTGACCACAGCAAGATACAACGGAGACATGGAAGCATTGTTCACCTCAGCCGATAACGCAGGGGCCAGTTTCATAACGACCTTTACAACATCTCGATGACCATGCCGAGCCGCCTCATGTAAAACAGTATCTCCTTCCATGCTTCTTTTTGTGAGGACTTCGTAAGCCCCGACACCTGACTCTTGAGCTAGAAGTACAATACGTGAGACGATGTGGCGATTTCCTGCTCTTGCAGCAAGGTGTAACGGTGTTTCACGCCTTGAGTTTCCTAATAGGAGAAGACTGTTATCTCTTCGTATGATTTCTTCGACAAGCTCCAGATGCCCTTGCGCCACAGCTATGTGGAGCACTGTATTCTTCTCAGCAGTGACCTCTTGAAGCGTACATCGACCATCTCCATGAACGCTGCCTCCCCACTCATTCAACCTTTCACTGTCAACACAGGTGTTTTCCAACAAAACTTTCACATATGTTGAATCTGGGATTAATAAGAAAAATGTAAGAAATTAATTAAGCACAAAAAAATACTTTTGTCGAGAAAATTGAATAAAACTGTAATTTTTAATACCAGGGCCAAACTTGTATATTCGTGCTATCTCCTCACTGAGACCGAGCAGCTCACTGACAATCAAGAACTTAATTACGCATATTCAACCATCTCAGAAGTCATTACTAATGACTTTATTCAGGTTATGCACCGATAAAAAAAAATTGAGACCAGTCATCACATGCATTATTTTATTTTATTTGAAGTCAAGTTTTGCATACTACTAGTCAAGATAATATAAAGTACATGAAATGAAATGAATGTATATTTGGGGGACAGTTAAAACCTCGAATTAATTTGATTGATTTAATTTTGTTTTTAAATCACCTGTAGGAATTTGATTTAGGTATTACATGAGAAGAACGTTAAGTGTATAATTGGACTTTAGGTTTTAAGAAAGGCGGGTAGCTAAGATTGCAAACAAAAGGGATATGTGTATAAAAAAATTGAAAAATTACAAGTTATAATTTAACGGATCTTTAAAAAGTTATCAAACATTGTTTAAATTAAATATAATCGGAAATATAATCAACCTATAACTTAAATCATATTTCCATAACTATTTTTTAGTTTTGAGCATTTTTAATGATTTTTGTCAAACTTTATAAAATTCCTATAGTACTAAAGATTGTGAATATAAGTATTGTCAATGTATCCTTCCTCAATAAGTTGTTTAGACTCCGGTGAAATTTTATTTTGTGGGTCTTGGTATTATCGGTGAAATCTTTCCTAACAAATTTGTCAACCCGTTGAATTAACTCGTCCAAGTGGATGGAGATGTATTAGATTTAGACCAGATATAAAATGCAATTTTGACTAATTCGTTGCACAACAAACTATACTTTTTTTTTTTTTATTTTTTTTCCGAAGAAATTGATAGCAGCTATCAACAAATACCTAAAAATAAAGGCTTAATTTTTTATATACCCCTCAACTCTTTCTTATTTTCTTATTTCTTCCTCTACTCTTCTAAATATTCTATTTACCCTCCTACTCTTGTTTGTTTTTCTTATTGTGATTATTACAACAAACCAAAATATAATTATTTCCTTAAAAATGTTGATTAATTCTTATATAATATCAAAATGACGAAAAAGCCTATTTCTTTGTCGCTTTAATTTTTTTTTTCTTTGTTGTATTCTGACACCTTTTGCTGTGAATTGATAGGAATCAATAGTTGATAGTGCAAGGTAAAATTAAACCACAATTTGGCTTCTGTTTTTTTCATTTCCAACATTTTCGTATTTGTACCTTTGCGCCCCTTCTGAAAATTTACGAAATTATTGGCTAAATGATAATCATGACGTAATAGAAGGAAATGAAATGTAACTCTTTCAATATTTTTTTTACTTGGATTGCTTGGACTGTTGACTACGTAAAAACCATATAATTTTTCAAAGCTCACTTTTATTGAAAAAGGTTTGCCCAGATACAATACACATTGACAGAAATAATACAAAGGAGAAAAAAAGGCAAAGCAACAAAGAAGAAGGGCATTTACGTCCTTTTGATATTAAGTAAGAATTAATCACAATCATTTAAGAAAATACTGATGATTAATTTTGATATAATGGTTAGAAGGGTAAATAAGAAAAGCTAACAAGAGTTAAAGGGTAAATAGAATATTTTGAAAAGTAGAGGGAGAAATAAGAAAATAAGAAAAAGTTGAGGGGTATATAAAAAATTAAGCCAAAAATAAAATACAAAGGCAACAACATAAGACAATTAAACAAACAGAAATATCTATCTTTCTTGCACTAATCAATCAAACAAAAACAGTTCATAAAGTCTAAAGTCTGATAGCTTAATAAATGTCTCTGTATGTAGCAAGAATGAAGCTGTGACTAAATAGTAAATACTAATAGTTCATATATATATATATAAAGTTCGACAAAATATTTGATGAATTAGTTCTGACTAGCTAAACCAATATTGCAGTTGCACTCCTTCCTTCCTTCCATATATATCAATTGAGACTTAATTTTCTGACTAAAATAGAAACCAAAGTTGTAGCTATATCTGGTTCTTGAAAGATGGCAATCAGACCCAGTTTGATTTAACCCAAATCCATATCCAGAAGCCTACAACTAAAATGTTATATATGTGGCACGAGCTGACCCAATTATATGTACATTAACAGCAACTCATAACTTCATTCACAGAAAGATATAGCCCAAATTAAGACATACTAATTTTCAATAAATTTATGAACTTAAAAACACAAATAATTTCATAGATAGACAGGTTAAGTAACACAGTTTCTGATACAAAAGCATGATCAGTTACCCTCTTACTGCATGCATAATGTGGTCATTTATTTACTGCTAAATTTTATTTAGCCAGAGCTACATATATATATAGTCACAACTCACAAGTGATATACTTGTATTTTTTTTTTTTTTTTTTTTTTTGCTAGATTGCCTATGCTGATTGCGCATTGCTCGCGAGTTGAACGATCTTACTAGCCAAAATGCGGAAATCATCATCGGTTCGATTGTGTATCACGGCAGCTACGTTCTCTGCATTCTTCCTGATGCCACTCTCTGGTAGTAGAATCAGTTTAATCGACGCAGCCACATCTTCCGCCTTAAAATTCCCGAGGCCACGTCGTTGCGGGATTCCTACTGCAATGCCGAGTTCCACCATCAGTTTGGCATTCATCGGTTGGTCCCAGTTCATCGGCAGTGCTAACATAGGAACACCGGCATGCATTCCTTCGATCACTGAGCTCCAACCGCAGTGCGTGAGGAACGAACTGAGATTAGGATGCACTAGAATTTTGTGCTGCGGAGCCCATGAGGTGACGATGAGACCTCTTTGCGGTCCTACTCTCTCCATCAATCCATGGAGCAAAGCGCGTGACTTTGCCAAGTAACTGTCGTTACCTTTATCGTCAATCTTCGGAAAGCGAGCGACCCAAATGAAGCAAGCGCCGCTGAGCTCCAAACCGTAAGCGAGTCGCTCCATCTCTTCGTAAGGCATGAAACACTCGCTACCAAAGGACACGAACACCACGGACCTTTGCGTTCTCTGGTCCAACCAGTGCATCACCGCCTCCACTTCTTTGGCATCCCCCGTAGAAACGCTGCTGATGTCGGGAATCAAGGGACCCGTCGGAACTACCTCCTTGCCAATAAGGGTTGAGAGGAAGTCGGTGTACTTCGAATCGACTTCATGAAATGACCTCGCAATAACAAAGTCCGAGAGCTGGCAGGAAAGGACAGAAGACTCTTGTACACGGCGAACATTCTTTTCATCTTCTGCGGGATCCTTTGTGTGCCTTTGATTATCTTTTGTTGTACCGATAGCTGGAAAAGGATACGCTTTGCCAGGTGCAATGTACTGATGTACAAACCACGATACCGCAATGGTAGAACCTGCGTACACGACAGCAGGGATGTTTCTTTCGCTTGCGAGTTTTGCTGCCCACGGTTGGTACATGTCAAATATAAGGATGTTGGGCTTTATTGTATCTAGAATTTGCGCAAAGCTTTCTTGCGACTGTGCGAAAGCTGAATTGAGTGTTGGACCAAGATGCGACGGCAAGTGCTTCGTGCAATGCAAATGTGACGGTAGCTCTGGCAGTTCGGGGAGACGAATCTCTACCAAGCTTATGCGGGGTTGAGGCGAAAGGCGGTGAAGATGGTCTCGGACGGAGTCTAGAATGACGGAAGTTGAACAGAAATGGACGTGTAAGCGATCGACCTCTTGAATGAGCCTCTTGCCGAGCTCGAGATAAGGGTAGGCGTGACCATGAGCAAGCCATGGCAGCATTACAACATGGAGCTGGCTTTGCTTGCTGGAAGCATCCATAGCTGTATTACTTAATTGGATACAGAAGAATTAAGGTGCGTGCAAATGTCCATATATATATATATGAAGATGAGGTATTGGCGCTGCCTAGCATCCGTCCATGGCGTACTCATCCTCTGTAGCGCTGCATTGTGTAGCGCAGGGCCATTGGATCATCTCGATATTCGTGCCGGCACAGATCTTGAGATGATCTAACCGTTCACGTCCTACGCTACACAATGCAGTGCTACAGAGGATATGAAATCCCGTCAATGGATGCTCTATAGAAGTCACATATTACATAATAAATGAATTCCATGTAGTCTAAAATGTAACAGTTACAATCACATGTTTGACTTCTATTGACAATCATAATAGACACATAATGTTTCCTTATGGTATGAGTGCTCATCCCTTGACTTACTGCATTGTGCATTTCACAACGTCAGTCGTTAGATCATCTCGAGATCCGCTCTCATGACATGAACATCGAGACAATCCAACGGCTGGCATTGTGAACTACACACAATGCAGTACAGCAGGGATATGATTGGCAGTACAACACGAATTATCAAACATGAAAACCTACGGCCATACATTTGGAGCTCCCATCAATTTGATGATACGCGTATCAACTTCTTTTTATTTTTCTTGTCTCTATCAATGTTATCAAAACCTGACCGGACAGGACGGTTCAACCGGAAAAAACCGGACTCGGACATGCATACGGTTTGATTATGCAATTGGATCGGATATGCATGTAAACCGGGAAAACCGGGTAACTTCAACGGTTTTCTTTGCAAAAAAACCGGGCGAATTTAACTCTTCTCTGCAAGGAAAACCCCTGCTTTCCCAATTTCACAGTTCCTCAAGTGGGTGTACAATAAACGACAGAGAGAGAGATAGAGTGTGGTAGCCTGTAAGGCCCTATGGCTGCCTAGCTCAGAGAGAACTTTTGATATAAACTTGCATAAATGCCCTTGAGTATTTTGGTAATGTAAAAAGAGTCACGTCACGTATAATGCATAATAACCTAAACTACAGACTACATATAAGTTTGTACATAGTTTGACAAAAAAAAGGTTTGTACATATTATTCATAAATAAAAAATTATTTATATTTTATTGTTAACTCTTAAAAATAAAGAAAAAATCTCGAATTATTATTACATATAATTACTATAAAATATATATATATTTCATATATTTTATTGAGATTTCCACTATATCATGCCATAAAATATTATGTATGTATCTTTAAATTAAATCTTATATAACATAATTTAATATTTTAATGTCTATAAATATATTTTTCATATGTAAATCACTATTATATTTGTAATATTTTTTATATATCATACACATACAAGGATTTGAAAAACCAGCGGTTGACCCAACGATTCGACCAGTAAACCATTGACCCGATGCTTTACCGGGTCGACATCCAGTCCGGTTATGATAACACTGGTCTCTATGCAAAGTAAGTTGGTTATTATGCAACAAAATAAGTTAATTATGTATGTAAAGTCAACTCACCAGATTAAATCTATCTTTCAATAACCAAGTCGTGGTTCAATAGATACGTTTCAATAAAATTCAACCATGATCTCTAATTCGTTTGATTCACTATATCATCTTCCACTTTTTTTTCTTTCTTTTTTTTTTTTTATTTCACTGTTACGTTTTTGTTATGCACACTATATGGCTTACTGTTCATACTATATAACTTTTTATGCAAATAAATGCATTTATTATGCAGCTGGTTTAGTACGTAATTTATTAATTAAGGTTGCAGACTGCATATTAATAGACATCTTTTTATTATGCCTGTAAATTTATTTATTATGTACATTAGTGTATTGCTTGTAGAATGTATGTTACAACTTACAAATGTTATATATATACAAGTAAAAAAAAATGCTTAATTGCTTATTATGCACACAAATTTATTTAGTATTTAAGTTGTTTGATGTTTCATACTTCGGTGAGTTGGTTTTAAATGCATAATAAACAATTTTTGTTGTATAATAAAAAAATGTACATGCATAATTTAGAAGTGCAAAGCAGGTTTAATTGATCAAACTATCTATATGAGGAACTACAATGTATGATGTATCTCTACATTAGCTCCCTTACCAAACATCGTACTCATCCATGTGAGACGCATCTATATATCCTTTTCACAACTTCAACAATAGTTTGGTGAGTGCTCCTCCTCTGCCTTAAGGTAAAGTGTTGTATGGCATATAGACTGTTGGATCACTTCAAGATTTGTGCAGGCTCAGATCTTGAGGCGATCCAACGGTTCATGTGCCATGCAGCACTTTACCTTAAAGACAAATGATGTGAAATCGTAGTTTGGTATATGCCTAAATGTACTTTTTTGAAGCCTTAATTAATTCAATCAATGAATGAAACAGACGATATGGGATATCGGATCGATGTGATTGTGATCAGTTAGGGCTTGAAGGCAACGTACAACGGCGGAATGGATGAATGACACACACAGCTCACTCGTTGTTTAGGCAATTAGGCCGTATATATCACATGGTTTCATAAAGGCAAATTAAAATGGTTCACATTTGTATATGTACTATTATTTATATATAATTACATTAAATTTATTATTCACATCAAAAATTTTGAATTTATTATTCACATTAAATTTGTATAATTACTATTATTTGTTCAAACTTTTTATAAATAAATATTTGAATTTATAAACTTTATTATTTATTTGATATCATATTTCGGGGTGAAACCCGAGTTATAGCTCTAGTTTTGGAAAAGTTTCATAAAAATCTTAATAATGAAAAAAAATTATGGATATATTATTTAACTTATAGATTGATAGTGTTTCGATTTTAATCAATTTGAGTATAGCTAAATGGCATATGAAAATTTTACACATGTTTCAATATTTGTAATTTATAACAAGTATTCGAAGAGCTCTCAAACATCACTCAAATTCAATATAAGAAAAACATAATTAATTTATAAGTAAAAACAATACTTCCCTAAAACTATTTATATTTTTAAATTTTTTTAATAATTTTAATATATTTCTTTTCAAGTTTTTTAAATCCTTGTTGAGATTGTCAAAATAAGCATGGTCAATGTATCCCTCCTCAATTTATTACAACCTCTGTCCATGAATAAATGAATTTTTAGGAAAAGTTAAATGAATTAGTGGAAAAATGAAATTACATAATAATTGTTCCAATTAAATAATATAGATAAAAGGGTAATCATAACATTGGAGAAACAGAAATTTGAAAAAGTGAATGCGACGTATGAGTTCTTAACAAATGCAACCTCCGTCCATGAATAAATGAATTTTTAGGAAAAGTCAAATGAATTAGTGGAAAAATAAATTACATAATAATTGTTCCAATTAAATAATATAGATAAAAAGATAATCATAACATTGGAGAAACAAGTGGATTCAAACAAGCGAATAGAAAAATAAATTCAAATCGGTAAAGTTCATTTAATTGGTGACAAACTCTAAAGGGTATAATTCATTTAATTGTGGACGGATGTAATACATCCTTATCTTTTCTAATAAGCTGTAATAGGCTAATAACTTACGGAGCCGCATGTACGTACTATCTTTGCAATATAGGTGAGCTAGGGACCTAGGGTGTAGTATGAGAATTGGTGGTAAGTAAATCAATTAGATTTCAGCTAGATCACTTGATAGGAAATAATTCTTTGAGTAGAGAGTTCCTGATCTTTTTGCAATCTGTCAGGATCCATACATATATATATATATATCCTTGTATGCATGATGTGGTGCATTCACAGGGACATAATTAAATTCAATTTATTAGGCAGATTACAGGAATGCTATGGATATAATTCAGTAATATACATGTTGTCATAAGCTCTGTACAGTTGAATAACAATAGTGATCAGTTGGAATGGGATTGCGAGTCTAATGCCAAATTTTCTACATGTACATTCCACATATGGCATGCTGGTATTTAGAGGAGTAACCAATAAACATGATGACATATGGTGGAATTTACCGGTCCCTTTAAAAGATAAAAATTTTCATGTGGTTGGTCAGTAGAAATAGACTCAAAACCAGTTGTCTAAAAAATGAAACTACTTCCCATTTAGTGATACAATGTAGCTAGGTTTGCTAGGCAGGTATGGTTCTGGATGGGGATTTGCCAAGATCTGATTCAATTTTGGTCCAACTTTGATGATGTGATTAATTATATATGCTTGCTCTCTCACTGGTAGGGAAAGACAAGCTTTTTTGATTGATGATTTCTTGTGTTGTTTGCTATACTCTGGAGACGAGCAATGATCTAACTTTTCATCAAACACATGTCCCTTCAGTTTGAAATACTGTCATACTGATAGTTTCTTTATTGAATTATTGCCCAAGTCTGGCACAAGATGAGGTGAAACTGGTGGTGAAGAGGTGGATGCCCAACAATCTGGAAGAGAGGGTTCCCATCTGCTGCCATAAAAAACTATGGCACGGTTGTGCCATAGTTAAAACGGGCCGTTGGATGCATTTGAACGGCCTAGATTTTAGAAAGAGGGGGTCTTTTTTTACTGTGGGTCTCATTGTCATAGGTCCAAAAAAAGTATAGCAAGATTTTGCCATAAAAAACTATGGCAGCGGATGTGAATTCCTGGAAGAGATACCTCTGCAGGTCTTGCCTCCCATTCTGAGCTTAATGGCAGATTAGTGAACGGTGATTGAACGATGATTCGAACCTGCACAAATCTCAAGGATATCCAATGGCCTACGTGTGGAATGGCACATGCCATGTGTTAGAGGATGTGAAATCCTCCAAAAAGGCCCGCCAACTTTGCTTGCTCAATTATAATTATAATTTCCCTTCACCGCGCTTTATTTTTTTTTTTTTACTTTGCTTAATTGGTAATTGCCCACCCCCACCCGTATATCTTCTCTGATCAGATTGCTGCTAAATTGCTAATGCGAACGGGATGGGAATGAAGCTTGTGATATGAATTTGTGATCCGCATTGCAGGAGATTCTGCAACCTCGCTGCAAGCTAGGTTCATTTTCTGTAAGTTTTCAGACTCTATAATCTATATATATAAACTGTATATATTAATTTCAACAATTCTAGTCCAAGGATCATCCCACCATAAATTGCTATGTATCACACCATCCTTGATTTTTCTAATCGAATGGTTGTAAATAAAGTAAAATTTGTTTAAATTATGAAATCATCTTGCTTCATGAATATTATAGCGTTCTGATTTCTGCAACTGTTATGCTGCTCTTAGTTCTCCCCATCTTTTTTAATCATCGTGGTACCTCATCTCCAATTAAATATAGCAGTAGAACCTGTTTCCATTGATAATGTTATAGGAATTCACACTATCTTCATTTCAGTACCATTTTATCCAGTTTACTTAAACACATTTCGAGAAGTTGAGAGAAATTTAGGTTAAAGTCGAGAGAAATTTAGGCTTAATTAGGATAGGTTATTCTTATTCTCAATAAACAGCTGTTGGTACCAATCTTTCAAAAAAAAAAAAATAGGACTTGCCTCACCGACTCATAGCCATCCATTACCATAGCAGTATGAGATTTACTGGCATTTATCAGTCTAATAACATGTTAATTAGGATCAAGTAAACAGCTCAATTTGAAAAATTGGCCTAGTCCCAGTTGACTCAGCTGAGTTTTGAGCAGAACTGGACGAGTTACGGCTAGAATTGCCAGAGTAGAGTAGAATGGGCTGAGTTTCATACAAAATGGGGGTGAAACTATTTGATATTTTTTTGGGTCACGAAGTTGAGGGCTGGCTTCATTCTGCATTTACAACTATTTCCTCATGGAATATGGAGACGGTGCTCGAGATTTTGACTACAGGAAATTTGAATTTCAGTACAGTGCACCATGCCATTTAATAATTCGGTCAGATATAGCTTTCCAAACAGCATTATCCTGCAAGCTCCATGTACAAATTATGGAACACATTGCAACAACTCTTCGTACCCGATAAATTGTACCAGTGCCACAACAAAATAATAAATAAAACTAAAACAGTTTGTCCAATATACTCATCTGATGTATTCATTGCAAATACTTTTTGGCACTTCATATTTTAGTTCATTTTTTTGTGTAATTCGAATTTTTTGCATGAGTATGAATGTGAACAAATATATAAAAAGAGACATCATGTTACGTAATTATTCCAAACAAAACAAAATAATGTTATAATTGTATGATTTTCAAAACCCGGATTATATGAAACTCTTTGGGTTCCTGAATCGTAATGTTTTGTAATAGAATTGTTTTTGTTGTCTTCAAGTTCAAGCACCATTATATATGAAAAAGGACCTTTTTGTAACACACGTACGCAAAGAGAATGTGCTTCATTTGATATATATTTGGTGCTTCTATTAATTATATTTATCATTTTGCTTGACAGAGAAATCCGAGGTTGTCAATTCAAGAATTATGAGCAAACTCAAACAATAAATTTGATGGAACTAATTTATTGATTAATAGTCTAATAATATAACATTGAGCTAGGTACAATACATCAAAGAAACAAACACTAAACATGTTTTTATTTTTATTCCACCTATTATTCTGCTTAATGACAAGCTAATTGTTCGAAAAATCATAACTTCCACACATCTGCAATGATAAAACTGTGAAAGGCTTTCTAGCCTCAGTTCCTGCTGAATCAGAGAATCTATTTAGTTCGTTATTCAGCTTCATTATTTAATTCACATAAGTGATAGCCATCATCCCTATGTAAAGAAGAAATGATATGAATCCAAAAGAATATGCTATCTTAACATAGGAGGCCACCTTTGGCAACTCCATAGTAATTTTTGGTGCTATTTGTGATTGCATTTTTCGGTGAAAAAGAAATTTGCCTATTGTTCCAAACTTTGCAGGTGTGCAGAATGTATAGATTTTAGCCGCTGTCAAGGAGTAGAAAAGGCCGACAATAATATTTATGATGGTTTTGGTAACCGGTTTACCTTCTCCCAGCACTTCTGATATTGCCACAAGAAATGCCATTTGCATTGCAGAAAGGGAAATCCACAAGAAAAGCAAGGCATGGCAGAAGCGAGACCAGGATCTCCTCTTACCAACTGCCTTTACTACCAACAGAAAAATCGAGGAACTTACAGAGGCTGACATCGCAATGGTGTCGAGTATAATGAAGATTTTAAATTGTGTTCTTCCGCGAAGATTGGCTAATCCATCATCGTCATTGTAAGTGCCCGGCACATTGAAAGCAGCGGAGAACGCAATTGTTGCGACCAAGACTGAAACAACTATCAGGTTCTTAGAAGTCCTGTCTATCCATTTTGATGTTTCATCTCTCCAGTTCTTCATTTTGTCTCTCCTCTTAGGACCAAGCATGCCTCCGTAAGCAGACAATGTTGCCGCAGTACTCGCCTGTCCAGATGGATCAATTAATGAAAGGTAAGAACAAACCAAACGAATGCATCTTTATTTTTAGTGTAAGAGATGATAAATTAATTTGTTTTCAGCCATCTGCAGCAGGCCAGAATTTTGATACTAATTCTATTCAAATTAATGAACAAAAATTTGATAGGCCACGGTAATTAACTGTTGCCCTTGCGTTAACGTATCAATTATTTTAGGGGCTTTAAATTAGTGGATTGCAAATAGTATATTTTACCATGAGGAAGAAATTGCTTTGTGAAACTGCATGGTCCAGTGCCGTGTTTCCAGCATTGTTCATGAGTGCACAGTCTGCTTTGCAAGCTCTAAGAAGATGGAAAATTATCTCTGAAAAGCCATTCATGGAGGCTCGATGCAATGGCGTGTTCCCTTCGTTGTCTCTCTGGTTAACTAATTTTTTCAAATCAGGACTACGGGAAACAAGATTAATTATGGAGGCCAATTTTTTCAAATTATGGTGATGGAGATAGACTTCTCTTCCATCATTTTGACCAACAACATGCAGGAAGTTCCGACCATGGTTATCAAGAACCTCAAATGAGTCTGGACAGTGCTCGATCATACAACGAAGAACAGAATAGTGGCCCATTTGCGAAGCAACATGTAAAGGTGACAATCCTTCTTGATCTTGAATGTAAACACTTAGAGGTGCTTTATCCAAAATATTTTTTACCGCAGTTAAATCACCGCTGGATGCTGCATAATGCATCGGCGTGTTTCCTGCGTCATCCCTTTCGTTTGCCAGTTCGGCTTTCCAGTCAAGCAGCATGGATGTGATTTCTGAAAATGGCATAAAAATAATTTGAGTTCTCTTTTTTCAAGTGCTCAAATCTTAGATTGTCAATTTCTGTACTAATTTTATAATTTAATTGTGCATTTTATTTACCTTGACTTTGTTGAACAGCAGCATGCAAGGCATTTTGATGATTTGGGCCAACTGCGGATGGGTGCGAATGCTGTAACAATGCTTTTACAATTCCTGCTGAATTCCGAACCGCAGCAGTATATAAGGGGGACATGGAGGCATTATTGAACTCAGCAGACAGTGCTGGAGCCACTGTCATCAGTAACTGCACAACATCTTCGTGACCATGCCGAGCCGCCTCATGTAAAACTGTGTCCCCCTCGGTGCTTCTCTTCGTGAGAACTTCATATGCCCCAATTCCCATCTCTTGAGCTAGGAACACAATAAGGGCGACAACACTGCAGCGTCCTGTTCTTGCGGCCAAGTGCAATGGTGTCTCATTCCTGGAGTTTTCAGATATCAGGAGAGTGTGGTCTCTACGGATGGTTTTTTCAACAAGTTCCGCATGGCCGTGTTCTGCAGCTATGTGAAGGACAGTGTTTTTTTGTGCCGTGACCTCTTGTAGTGTGCACAAACCATCACCATGACTTCTATGCCCCCATTGCCTACCTTTCTCGTTTGCTTCATGAGGGCCTCCCAGCAAAACTGCTACATCTGTTACAATATAACAATTTTTTGCTTCAAGAAAAATTCATATTGATTATAATAGTATGTTTTTGTTTTAAAAAGAAGGGTGATGTTCAAATTTTGTTTGTTTGCAAGTATACCTTGGCCTCTGTCATGTTCGGGAGTCATCTGCTCGACCAGTCCTAGCAGTTCGTTAACACGATCAACGCAGCCTGATACAGTGGCTCGGTATAGATCTGGGCACATAAAATCTCTCCTACTTCTATTTTCAAGTAGAAAATCATTAGCACCATTTTGAACAGGAATATTAGGCATTGGCTGGAGCAGGGTTCTCATCCGTTCGTCTCTCTCTGCTAGCTGCAAGGCTGCTGCGATGAGATTACGGCCGTCTAATTCACTTGCTCTTCTCAACGCTACGGGGACAAGCTCTTGGTGACTCACAGACATGTTGTTATTGTAATTTCGTATCAGGAGATCAGCGAGATCGAATCGAAACAAGATTATGTTAGAGCAATAGAAGGTGAACATGTTCATATATATAGAAATTCTGGGTGGTATATTCTTCTGGTTAATTTAGATTGATCAAGTCATTGGTCAATTGTTTTCTAATGAAAGTATAACATGTCCGTTGAGTAATATGAAGTTTTTTCACCTGAAACTTCATGTGTATGATTACATGATCTTAGAAATTAAAACAGTCTTTCATCTTCGTATGTGTACCTCATCAGGATGAGATCTGAGATTATAATTTGTTTATGTTTACCATATTGCTTTTTGAACACCTGTTATATAAATAAGCTTATCTTCCTTTTGAGCTGAAACTTCAGATTTATATACTTCTAAGTTGACTTTACAATATGTTATCATATTATCAAAAGAGTGATAATACATGCATCCCCATTAATTAGCTTCTTTGTAGAAGAATGAAACGAAACCAACAAGAAGAAAACAACAAAAACTTGACATTTTCCTTTGGTAGAGGGAAAATCCTCCGGTTAATTCACTGAAACCAAAAGAAAAAGAAAAAGAAAAAAGAAAAAAGAAAAAAGAAAAAGAAAAAAGAAAAAGAAAAAAAGAAAAAGAAAAAAAAACAAAAAGAAAAAACAAAAAGAAAAACAAAAAGAAAAAAGAAAAAAGAAAAAGAAAAAAGAAAAAGAGAAAAAAAAAAGAAAGAAAGAGCGTTTTATGTATAAATTGTTATCTGCAAAATAATTTTGTATGTGTGTTGTGGTTATGCAATATTGCAATTAATATATGATAAACTCGATTAGTTCCATCTTGATGCGATCTCGGGCTACACATCGATCAACTCAAGTAAACAAAAGCAATTGGCTGCTGTGAATGATAAGAAAATACAAAGTCAAATGCACTTACGCATTGTCGCCTTCCTTAATCAAATGCTCGGCTCATTAGTGGTGCTAAAATTCAATTACAACTTGCTTCTCTGACTATGAAATTTCCATCCCCCCACAGTACATGAAATTTTCAGATTTAAACAACTGGTTGAAGTCAATATATACACTCAACTTCTACCATTAGGGGATCCCACCTAGTGTCAACACCTATTTCACCCAGTAAGATAGTCACAATATAATCCAAAATTTCAAACCAGTATCCCTATATCTTTATTTATTATATCATACTATGCTCTTTACAACACAATAATTAACCTACCAAATAGCAGACATCTAAATAACACAACAAATTAAAACAAAATGCAAAATTGCCAACATAAATACAACAAAATATTTCTACAACAAACTTGAGAGCAGCACAAACAATAATATACTGATATAACACAAGCTTCTCCTCCAACGCATCAAATGTCACGGTAGATTGGCTGCGAGGACCATTTGAGATGCAAGTTCAACTTCCCAGACTTGGCTCCCTCCAAGGGAAAGCTCCCTGTGTATTCTTCCTCTAGTACTACTCTAGTCAATGTCAGTATGCATCTTCCCATATAGTCCTAAGATATTAGAAACAACATCAAATTAACACACGCAAATAGCCACAAATGAAAAAAAATTTGATCAATCTAGTACATTTACTGGCATCTCACAGTGACCTGTACATACATACCCATCACTTCTCTAATAGTAATAGCCACATTTTATAAAGAAAGAATACCTTGCCAAATGTATCATGGTCCCAGACTTCCAAAATAAGCATATCATGGAGGCCATCTTCAACAACAAAATCGAAAGTTTGATCCCATGTTGGATTTAGGCTTGAATTCACAACCTGCAATTAATAGAAAAAAAGTTACTGTAACTAACAATATTCATTCTAAGAAACCACCGTCTTTGTCAGATACAAGGAACAAAACATGAAAAAAATAAGATATATTAACCCCTTTGACAGTTAAGCTTACCCTAGTTTTGTGCTTAGTCTTTGCTTTCTTCATATTGAGCACAACATAAGGATCTCGTGTTATGACCTCCTTTCTTCTGCTTAAAGTTTTGTTGCTTAAACTTCTCCCATTCGGTGTCCCATTTTGTGTGTTCTTGATTGTTCTCTCTAGGGAAGTCATGGAAAATTGCTGATCAGACGGGTTTGCAAACTCACCATTCACGTTAGAAGGACAGTATAAAAGCTCCAGGTGTACCTTTAATATGAACCAGCAAGGCATAAGTTGCTTAGAATAAGGCCAGTTCATGTAAGTAACAAACAATTGTAATGTTTAGCTTCATATTTGTCGGCCTTATGATAACATAATGCAAGACAATTGAGGAACCACCAATAGAAGTACGTCACATTATAATTCTTTATTTGGCTTCCAGATAACAAAATGCAAAAAAAAAAAAAAAAAAAAAAAAAAAAAAAAAAAAAAAAAAATACCAATCAAAGAACCAAATGGACATATTCTTGTAGGCAATCTGGTGGGGAATTCATATCCAGCAGAACAAAATGTTAAGATTGACCCTAGACAAGACCCTTTTAAAACCGACTTAGCAGATGACATTGGGTCGCCGAGATGTATTTATATTTTTCTTTTGAATAGTACATGTGCCGATATAACCGGATTCATCCTGGCTATTTCAAACCAAAACCATATTGCTTCTAAATTGTAATGGATACAAAAGAAGACCAAAGATGACAAACACTGGAAAAAAGCATAGCAGCACATGCACTTCAGAAATGTATACCTGACCCCGGGTCCTTGTATCTCTCTGGATTTCTAAATCCTTGACTCGCTTCACCCACATATCTTTCACTTTTCCTGGCTCGAGTTCTTTTAAGCCAACCTGTGCACAACCAATGAGGTCGGCTGCCTGGACACCGTCATCATCATATATCTTGACTGTCAGATGAGTTGAGACATCCTCCACAATGAACTCAAAAGTGTTCGTTCCAGATTGGATTTAGATCATTGTTCTGTATTAAGAATTTAAGTCAGATCCTTTGGAAATAGAGTGGGCAAGTTGGATTCGACCTTCAACAATATAATGGGATTTGTTCGAAGATATGGGATCTTTCATATTATGACAAGGGCATCAGGAAATGAAAATAGGCAACAGGAAGAATATAATTATGGCACTTACAATAGTTTTACTTCTCTTTATTTTGTCAGGTAATGGGCGAACATACACTATAGCAAAGGGATCTGATTTCCCAATAATGTCCTTCTTCATCAAGTCCCTTGCTTGAACAAGCTTCACTTCCAAAGTTCCCACAGGTTTCAACTCCAAATCACTGAAGATATTTCACATAAGAAGTTAAAATAAGTACAATCTACATCTATCCTGAATGCAATATTGTCAATTAAATCTTGACATTGTTTGGCAATTCATAATTTTGCAGGTAATATGCATTTTATATGAAACATTATCTTTTCCATACTAGAATATTCATTGAGACTCCGAATCTTGCATGTGCATTGTGGCACTAATAAATTTTTACAAATGTGGAGAGGTCCATGTTAGGGGGTTAGTAGCACAATTGGTGAAAAGTACAAGTTTTTGGAAGGTATAATTGAATGTATTTATTATATTAAGCAAATGGCAGAAATAGAAAACAGCAATACTCAAGTTATCTAAGTGTGCTTTTGCTGTCACTTCCACTGAACATCTTGGTTTTGTCATAATCAGTCATGGTGTTTCTACTAACCCACAGAAAATTGAAGCCATGAGTAATTGGCCCATTCCAACAACTGTTAAGAGTCTTAGAGGGTTCCTTTGTCTAACTGGTTATTATAGGAAGTTTATTAAAAACTATGGAGTCATCAGTAAACCTCTAACTGATTTGTTGAAAAAGGATGCTTTTGTTTGGAATGATGAGGCTGCAAGTGCTTTCATTGACCTTAAGATAGCAATGACTCAAGGACCTGTTTTGGCTTTACCAGATTTTACTCAACCCTTTATCATTGAAACTGATGCAAGCAATATGGGCATTGGAGCAGTACTCATGCAAAATAGACAACCTATTGCTTTCCTTAGTCAAAAATTGGGGGTTAAAAACCAAGGATTATCAACTTATGAGAAAGAATTTTTGGCTTTGATTACTGCTGTTACAAAATGGTGGCATTATTTAATTGGAGGTTCATTTATAGTTAGGACTGATCAAAAGATTATTCCAATTTGTTAATAAAGCTTCCAGTTTTCCATTTTATTCCAAGTTCAATTTCTTGCAATTCTAGTTCAATTGAGTAAAATTCCACCATAATTGTGTTCTCCAAACCTTGTGAGTGTTACAAACCCGCAACCAATTTTTTCGAGTTTGCAAATGTTTTGCAATAGTGTTTGTTGTCTTCAAGCACTACAACAAAAGGGACTTTTTGAACACAGACAAAGAGAACTCGCTTGATTTTATATATATTTGGTGCTTCTTAATCATATTGATCCTTTAAATTGATTAAGAAATCCAAGATTAATTGTCAAACTAAAACAATAAATTTGACTGAACTAATTTATTGATTAATAGTCTAATAATTTAAGATTATATAATAATGTGATACAATAATTCAAAGAAGCAAATACCAAATATTATTTTCATGCCATGAATTGTACAATCTACAAGTTAATTGTCCAAAAATTATAAGTTCCACACTTTTACAATAATAAAATTGTAATTGCTAGCTAGCCTTAGTTCCTGGCCTGCTATTGGGTTCACTGTTCAACTTCATTGTTTACTACAAAAAAACAAGAAAACCCATCACGAAGTAAAGAACAAGGGTTGAGAGTATAAACCAATGTGCTATCTTAACGTAGGAAGCCACTTTTGGCAACTGAATTGTAACTTCGGGTGTTTTCTGTGATTGTTTTTTTGCGGGAAAAATAAATTTGCGTATTGTTCCCAACCTTGCAGGTGAGCAAAAGATGTAAATAATACCCATTGTCGAGCCGAAGAAAATGCCAGGAATGTAACCAATGACGTTTTTGATAATCCTTTTGCCTTCTCCCAACACTAGTGATATTGCTACAACAAATGCATATTGCATTGTGAAAAGGGAAAGCCACAAGAAAAACAAGGCATAGCAGAAGCTAGACCAAGAGCCCCTCTTATTAACCGCCTTTGCGAGCAAAAGCAAAATTGAGGAACTTTCAGAGGCTGACATCGCAACGGTGTCGAGTATAATGAAGACTTTATATTGTGTTTTTTGGCGAAGGTTGGCAAATCCATCGTCATTGTAAGAGCCCGGCACATTGAAAGCAGCAGAGAATGCAATTGTTGCGACCAAAACTGAAACAACTATCAGGTTCTTAGAAGTCCTGTCTATCCATTTTGATGTTTCATCTCTCCAGTTTTTCATTTTGTCTCTCCTCTTAGGACCAAGCGTGCCTCCGTAAGCAGACAGTGTTGCCGCAGTACTCACCTGTCCAGATGGATCAATTAATGAAAGGTAAGAACAAAGCAAACGAATGCATCTTTATTTTTAGTGTAAGAGATGATAAATTAATTTGTTTTCAGCCATCTGCAGCAGACCAGAACTTTGATATTAGTTCTGTCCAAATTAATGAACAAAAATTTGATAGGCCACGGTAATTAACAGTTGCCCCTGCGTTAACATATCTTTGCATATAGGGGCTTTAAATTAGTGGATTGCAAATAGTATATTTTACCATGAGGAAGAAATTGCTTTGTGAAACTGCATGGTCCAGTGCCGTGTTTCCAGCACTGTTCGTTAGTGCACAGTCTGCTTTGCCCGCTGTAATAAGATGGAAAATTATCTCTGAAAAGCCATTCATGGAGGCACGATGCAATGGCGTGTTCCCTTTGTTGTCTCTCTGGTTAACTAATTTCTTCAAATCAGGACTACGGGAAACAAGTTTAATTATGGAGGCCACTTTTTTCAAATTATGGTGATGGAGATAGACTTCTCTTCCATCATTTTGACCAACAACGTGCAGGAAGTTCCGACCATGGTTATCAAGAACCTCAAATGAGTCTGGACAGTGCTCGATCATACAACGAAGAACAGAATAGTGGCCCATTTGCGAAGCAACATGTAAAGGTGACGATCCTTCTTGATCTTGAATGTAAACACTTAGAGGTGCTTTATCCAAAATATTTTTTACCACAGTTAAATCACCACTGGATGCTGCATAATGCATCGGCGTGCTTCCTGAGTCATCCCTTTCGTTTGCCAGTTCGGCTTTCCAGTCAAGCAGCATGGACGTGATTTCTGAAAATGGCACAAAAATTATTTAACTTTTCTTTTTTGAAGTTCTCAAATCTTAGATTGCCAATATCTGTACTAATTTAATAATTTAATTGTGCATTTTATTTACCTCGACTTTGTTGAACAGCAGCATGCAAGGCATTTTGATGATTTGGGCCAACTGCGGATGGGTGCGAATGCTGTAACAATGCTTTTACAATTCCTGCTGAATTCCGAACAGCAGCAGTATATAAGGGGGACATGGAGGCATTATTGAACTCAGCAGACAGTGCTGGAGCCACTGTCATCAGTAACTGCACAACATCTTTGTGACCATGCCGAGCTGCCTCATGTAAAACTGTGTCCCCCTCGGCGCTTCTCTTCGTGAGAACTTCATATGCCCCAATTCCCGACTCTTGAGCTAGGAACACAATAAGGCGACAACACTGCAGCGTCCTGTTCTTGCGGCCAAGTGCAATGGTGTCTCATTCCTGGAGTTTTCAGATATCAGGAGAGTGTGGTCTCTACGGATGATTTTTTCAACAAGTTCCGCATGGCCGTGTTCTGCAGCTATGTGAAGGACAGTGTTTTTTTCTGCCGTGACCTCTTGGAGTGTGCACAAACCATCACCATGACTTCTATGCCCCCAGTGCCTCCCTTTCAAGTTTGTTTCATGAGGGCCTCCCAGCAAAACTGCTACATCTGTTACAATATAACAATTTTTTGCTTCAAGAAAAATTCATATTGATTATAATAGTATGTTTTTGTTTTAAAAAGAAGGGTGATGTTAAAACTTTGTTTTGATTGCAAGTATATATATATACCTTGGCCTCTGTCATGTACGGGAGTGTTCTGCTCGACCAGTCCAAGCAATTCGTTAACATGATCAACCAATCCCGATACAGTGGCTCGGTATAGATCTGGGCACATGAAATCTCTCCTACTTTTATTTTCAAGTGGAACATCATTAGCACCATTTTGAACAGGAATATTAGGCATTGGCTGGAGCAGGGTTCTCATCCGTTCGTCTCTCTCCGCTAGCTGCAAGGCTGCTATGATGAGATTACGGCCATCTAACTCACTTGCTCTTCTCAACGCTCCGGGGACAAGCTCTTGGTGACTCACAGACATGTTGTTATTATAATTTCGTATGAGGAGATCAGCGAGATCGAATCGAAACAAGATTATGTTAGAGCAATATATAGAAGGTGAATAATATGTTTATATATATAGAAATCCTGTGTTGTATATTCTTCTGGGTAATTAATTAAGATCGATCGATCAAGTCATTGGTCAATTGTTTTGTAATGAAAGTACAACATGTCCGTTGAGTAATATGAAGTTTCACCTGAAACTTCATGCATGATTAAAAATAGTCTTTCATCTTCGTATGTGTACGTACGTCAGGATGATGTTAACATTTTTATTTTTTATAGGATTAGACACAAAAATATATATGTATATATATATATATATATATATTTGCTGAAAACTAAACACTTTTGTAATCGAGCTTGGCAAATGCACGCGTCAAATCAATTATGGAAGTGGTCCAGGCAACGTGTTTTTCCCTGTTTGCAATCTAAATACTTTTTGTATTTATCAAAATATTTGGGTCACTTATCGATCTAGCTAAACATATATGACATCTAGTTAAACACTTATGCAACCTATATAAACACTAAATGATCATCTATAAACATGTCGCTGAAGCGCTTTGAACTAAGCACGTAGGGAATAAACACATCATCAAAAAGTCACAAATTTGTTATTTTAGCACATTTTTTTATCAAAAATAAAATTAGTTAGAAAGATTTTAAGTGGATTTGATTTGGGACTATTAGTCAAATTCTTTGAAATCAGTAAAGACGATACAACAAAATGCATGTGTTCTCCTTCGCAGCAATATATACATACAATAGAAAATGGATGCAATATCTAAAGTAAATAGACAAGTAGAAAGTTGAATCCTTAACTCCTTTCTAAAGTATAGATAACTTGTTATCTTCTGCAAAATAATTTGGTATCTATCCCTGCGTTTGGTAGCCGTAGTAAAACTTATTTAAGCTCTTAAGTCAATTTTAAGTCACCAAACGGAAGTGATTTAAGGTGTAATAAGTTAACGCAGCTATATAGGTGTAGTAAACTAAATCACGAACATTTCACATCTTTTACACATAACATCAACTTTACTTCATCTATTTACTTCACTACCACCAAACACCACTGATTTAAAGTGATTTAACGTTTTACTCCACTTTAACTTACTATACTTGCCAAACGGGGGTATGTGTGTTGTGGTTATGCAATTAATATGATAAACTTGAGTACGTAGTTTTATCTTGATGCGATCTTGGGCTGCACATCGATCAAACTAAAGTAAACAAAACCAACGGGCTGCTGTGAATGATAAGAATATACAAAGTCAAACGCAATTGCGCATTGTCGTCTTCCTTAATCAAATGCTCGGGGTCATTAGTGTTACTAAAATTCAATTACAACTTGCTTCTCTGACCATGATTAATAATAAAATGGGACGTGATTCTGTGACCCACAAAAAGTTAAAAGATGAAATTATAACTCGGAATATACAAGTTGATTTAGAATGATTATAGAGTGAGATGCGTTCGGTATAATCATAAATCATAACAAGTAAAAATAGATTCTATAGATTGACTTGTCAATATTGAGTTATTGATCGAAATTTATTCCACAAATTGGCAATTAAGTATACTTTCATGAGCCCCATAATACGTGAAATTTTCAGACTTAAACAACTGGTTGAAGTCAATACAGAACTTCTATCATTAGGGGATTCCACCTAGTGTCAACACCTATCTCACCCAGTAAGATAGTCACAATATAATCCAAAATTTCAAACCAATATTCCTATATGTTTATTATAACCATACTATGCTCTTTACAACATAATTATTAACCTACCAAATAGCAGACATCTAATTAACACGACAAATTAAAACAAAATGCAAAATTGCCAACATAAATACAACAAAATATTTCTACAACAAACTTGAGAGCAGCATAAACAATAATATACTGATATAACACAAGCTTCTCCTCCAACTCATCAAATGTCGCGGTAGATTGGCTGCGGGGACCATTTGAGATGCAAGTTCAACTTCCCAGACTTGGCTCCCTCCAAGGGAAAGCTCCCTGTGTATTCTTCTTCTAGTACTACTCTAGTCAAAGTCAGTATGCATCTTCCCATATAGTCCTAAGATATTAGAAACAACATCAAATTAACACACGCAAATAGCCACAAATGAAAAAAAAATTGATCAATCTAGTACATTTACTGGCATCTCACAGTCACCTGTACATACCCATCACTTCTCTAATAGTAATAGCCACATTTTAAAAGGAAGAATACCTTGCCAAATGTATCATGGTCCCAGACTTCCAAAATAAGCATATCATGAAGGCCATCTTCAACAACAAAATCGAAAGTTTGATCCCATGTTGGATTTAGGCTTGAATTCACAACCTGCAATTAATAGATAAAAAGTTAACTGTAACTAACAATATTCATTCTAAGAAACCACCGTCTTTGTCAGATACAAGGAACAAAACATGAAAGAAATAAGATATATTAACCCCTTCGACAGTTAAGCTTACCCTAGTTTTGTGCTTAGTCTTTGCTTTCTTCATATTGAGCACAACATAAGGATCTGATTTTCCTGCAATATCCATCGCCGGCAAGTCCTCTGCAGAAACCACAGTCACAGATAACACACCTCGTGTTATGACCTCCTTTCTTCTGCTTAAAGTTTTGTTGCTTAAACTGCTCCCATTCGGTGTCCCATTTTGTGTGTTCTTGATTGTTCTCTCCAGGGAAGTCATGGAGAATTGCTGATCAAACGGGTTTGCAAACTCACCGTTCGCGTTAAAAGGACAGTATAAAAGCTCCAGGTGTACCTTAAATATGAACCAGCAAGGCATAAGTTCTTTAGGATAAGGCTAGTTCATGTAAATAACAAACAATGGTAGTGTTTAGCTTCATGTTTGTTGGCCTTATGATAACATTATACAAGACAATTGAGGAGCCACCAATAGAAATGCTTCACATCATAATTATTTATTTGGCTTCCTGATAACAAAAAGCAAATAAAATAAAATAAAACCAATCAAAGAACCAAATGGACATATTCTTCTAGGCAAAAGGTCAAGCTCAGCCGGTGGGGAATTCATATCCAGCAGAACAAAATATTAAGATTAACCCTAGACAAGACCCTTTTAAAACTGATTAGCAGATTACATTGGGTCACCAGATGTAACAATCTTCTAATACTTATTCCACTTCTTCCTCCAAAAGCTACCCGGAGAAAGAGTCCCTTTCCACTAGAGTTGTTTTTCTTTTGAATAGTACATGTGCCTATATAACCGGACTCATCCTGGCTATTTCAAATCCAAACCATATTGCTTCTAAATTATAATGGATACAAGAGAAGACCAAAGATGACAAACATTTGGAAACAAGACACAGTTAGCACATGCACTTCAGAAATGTATACCTGACCCCGGTCCTTATTATCTCTCTGGATTTCCAAATCCTTGACTAGCTTCACCCAGATATCTTTCACTTTTCCTGGCTCGAGTTCTTTCAAGCCAACCTGTGCACAACCAATGAGGTCGGCTGCCTGGACACCGTCATCATCATATATCTTGACTGTCAGATGTTGAGTTGAGACATCCTCCACAATGAACTCAAAGTGTTCGTTCCAGATTGGATTTAGATCATTGTTCTGTATTAAGAATTTATGTAACTCCTTCCGAAATTGATAAGGCAAGTTGGATTCGACATTCAACAACATAATGGGATTTGTTGAAAAATATGGAATCTTTCATATTATGACAAGGTCATCAGGAAAAGAAAATAGGCAACAGGAAGAAATATAATTATGGCACTTACAATAGTTTTACTTCTCTTTGTTTTGTCAGGTAACGGGCGAACATACACTATAGCAAAGGGATCAGATTTCCCAATAATGTCCTTATTCGTCAAGTCCCTTGCTTGAACAAGCTTCACTTCCAAAGTTCCCACAGGTTTCAACTCCAAATCACTGAAGATATTTCACACAAGAAGTTAAAATAATTATGAACTACATCTATCCTGAATGCAAAATTGTCAATTAAATCTTGACATTATATAGCAATTCATAATTTTGTAGGTATTATGCATTTCATATGAAACATTTAGAAATGCAATATTATCTTTTCTATACTAGAATATTCATTGAGACTCCGAATCTTGCATGTGCATATGTGGCACTAATAAATTTTTACAAATGGGGACGGGTCCATGTTAGGGGGTTACTAGCACAATTGGTGAAAAGTACAAGTTTTTGGAAGGTTATAATTGAATGTGTTTATTATATTAAGCAAATGGCAGAAATATAAAACAGCAATACTCAATAACAATTGAGTAAACAGAATTCCAATTGAATCTCACAGTGTGAATAGTTGCTGAGACATATTGCCAGAGGGATAGATAGAGTACAAATAATGAACTTTGACAATTACTGTACCTATAGTCTCCAGGAATTATTGGAATAACCTTTCGTACCGGCCACATCAAGGTATCTTCAACAGCATTGCGTATAGTTGCCTGAGGATTTAAAAACCATGCAATCCTTTATACGATTGCACAAGAATCTCCACCTAGTAAAGTATTTTATTTATTGTCCTCGAATACATTTAAAATCACACAGATACCCCCAAAAGGTAAAATGTGCTTTTATATCTGCTAGAGCGTTTCACTTCTGTTACAGAGATCTTTAAACCAGTAATCATCAATCCATAATAGAAATTGTGTGATACAAACTACATATCTGAGTATCTGTTGAAAATGCAGACAATAGGTATGGAAATTTTCTTCAGAATTAAAGAAATATAGGACGTTTTTTCTTTCCAAAGTGTGTGTGCTATTTTAGATTTTACAAGGGCATAAAATAGTCATTCATTATTTAAAATTTGAATCAAATGTAAGAGTATCAAAACCTCAATAGCATCAGACACTCCAGGTAAGGTTGAAAGGTCCCCACCAATGACCTTTAATTTAAAGTCCAGTTTTTTCTGCAAGCAAACATATAAATGTTTTCAACCACAAATTCCTGATCACCAAGAAATATTTATATACAATACAAAGAAGGAAGTACTTTCAACCTTCTCTCTCAAGGAAAAGCAAACAGCTCCAAAGCATGGTAATTGGTCGACCAATGGCTTGAATATCAGCCGAAATACCCCCGTAAAGCTAATATTTTTTACCTATATAAAGAAATAGGTGTAATTAATCAATGGATAAATAATAACACAATGCAAGCTGCACCATTAGATTAATGTTTCTCTTGATCTACCTCTACTTCATATATGTTCATTCTGAATCATAAAAATAAATGTGTCGCTTATATTCATGCTAGATTTTTACCTGTATGGGAAGAGCAACACCTAGATACGTTTTAATATCAAGAATAATACTTGAATTTGCATCCCAGTTCATCTCTAATTCCATAACTATTCCTGATTCATCCTCTTCTAGAATTGAAATTCCTTCAAAAGGAAAAAAACATATATAGAATGAAAAAAAAGTATACTGTCTAATAGATAAACAAAGTTATAATTTTTCATTCTGTTGTGGAACAAAAGTACGTGTATGCTTTAAATACGGTAAGATGAAAAAAATATTAACATTATTACATACCAGTAAATTGTGGAGCAACTGTACCAAGAGTTAACTTGGAGAACTTTAGAGAAGCTAAGATAGCAGGTCGATATTGCTCAAGAGTTGGTTCAACTGATGTTCTTATCAATTCTGATGCTGCCTAGGAAATTAAAGCATTATCGACATAATGTGTAAGAAAGACAAGACCCGCAGATTGCTTTTTTCTAGGCTAATAACAGTACATTTTGATATAATCTCCAATAGATATGTTATGTATCTCTATTTAGACATACAAATCAAGAGTAACATCCCATAGACCCATTTAAAGGCACAAATGATCATGGTGCTCTCTTCCTTTCTTAATCAGAAATACCAATAATATTTAACAATCTATGTTTTCTCCCCCATTCTCAAATAATAAGAAAAAGCCAATATACCAAAGAAAGGGTTGTTTTGGCACCTCATCAGATATATCAGATTATAAGAACATGGGTGAGTTATCGATGGGAAAAACGGGCTAATCCTGTATGTTATAAATCCCATTCAACATACAATCGCAAATTCAAGATAAAACCATCCTGTAGTGTCAGAGTGCTTCTGTGGTTGGGTCGCTTGAGAGAAAAGGACAAGAAAAGAAAAATAGGCTGGGCAAACCAAGGACACAGAACACAGTAGCAGTATAGAAAACAACACAAATAACTGCAGAAAAAAAAAAAAAAAAAAAAAAAAAAAATACCTGATCTACATATGGCCAGATTTTTATCAGCTCTTCATTTAGCCATTTTAACTGTAACAGCAAACAAAGTACAAAACAAATGTGTCATTTTATTTAAAAGTACTACCACCATTCAATATGGATTCTCCAGCAACAAAGAGACAATATCAAAAAGTCCGTTATGTTACCAAAATGCATATGCATGGTGCCTGATTTTAATACAAGATAAGATTGCAGTACACAAAGGGTACACAGTGATGGGTCTAAACTTCAACAACGACATTTCATTGCTACCAAAAATAGTCACCATCAGCTTGTAACAGCCGACGCAGAATATGATCGGGGAACGTACCTTCTGTTGCCTTGAAAATACGACCCACGAAGGGTATACATTAGCAGGGAGAATCTTTCTAGAATCTTCCACCGTCATCCTCGCAAAACTAGCAACTGTAGCAGCCTGTACCAGTACTAAGTAGATTTAGACATTTAGCGCAACCCAACCCAGTCATCAACAGCATTACGCTTTGGCAATCAAGATTAGTACTAAAATATAGCACTTTGACAGGAATTCTGAGGAATTCAGGCTTTATACAACTAGTAAAAGAAACAGTAGTGGAATCGGACCAATTTCTTCTACTACCCGGTACCAGTACCTAGTGCCAAGTAGAACACAGGACCAATGAATCAATGAAAGCTAATACATCATGCTTTCTAAGAAAGACGATACCCAGCATTGTGCGCGAGTGTAGCCTACTATCTATCCACGGTTCTATACTTGATTGGTAACAGTAATTGAATTGGATAAGATCTAATTTTGTAAATGAATACCAATTGAATCAAGAAACATCCCTATAAAAGGCAACAGATTCAATAAGGAAATATCCAGATGTATATATCCACTGAAATCCAGCAACTTGCTAAATTGGAAACCAAAAACAAAACCCCAAAACATAACATTTTAGCTTAATTAACAGCAGAGAAAGAGAGAATGGGGTAAGGGATCTCGGTATATATACCAGTGCGCGCCTCCTGGCGGATCTGGCGTTCTCGGACTTGGCGAAGGCGACGACCAGGCCGATCCCGACCAGGACGCCCAGCACCAGCCCCAGGAGGAACGCCATTGCGACTGACTGACCGGGCAGTGAACTCAATTCCTTATCACAGTTCCTTCCTTCCTCTCCAACTTCAGACCCAGAACAGACAAGGGAAGAGGAGGAAGAAGACAAAAGGGCAGATTGCCAAGCTGATCAAGGATTAATTAGTTGGTAATTACTAATTACTGTGCAGTGCGTTTTTGATTTTTTTTTTTTTTCTTTAGGTTTTCTGGGGAGAAATGATATTTGACATATATATAATTTGGGTTGGGATGAAACTTTGTTCTTTATTGGGATGGGAAAGGGAAGAGTTTTTATTTGTTGATAAAAAGAGTAGAGAAAAGGGGTTTGAACTTTGGAAAGAGATCCAGCCAGGGGGTTTTAGAAAGAAAGTGATCTTCAAATCAAAAACAAAAAAGAAAAGAAAAGAAAGAGATCTGGATTTTGGAATGTATTTATTTACTAAGACTTGGTCTAGATTTAATTGGAGAGGTTTTGCAATGAATTTTGTCGGTAATTTGAGGAATAATGTGAGTTTTGCATTTTATCAATATATTCACTGCCGATAGCCAAAAGCTTTTATATCAAATTGACATTTAGGTATGTTGACATGGACTGGAAAATAATATTATTAGGTTAGAGATTTTTTATTATTTTTTGTAATTTAGGTTGTAGTTATTTCAAGTGTATAAATAAGAAATAATAATTAAATTAGTTATTGATCCACTTTTTTATTTTATTTTTATCAAAACAAGCAAATGTAAAATAAAAGATCATATTTATGAAAGGCATTAATTTTAGTGAAAATAATTGGTTATAAAGTGGAAACATATAAATAAGTCGGGTTTACAGAGACACCTCCAGTAGCAGAGGTCAAAGTTTGCAAAGGTGGAGGTTCATCAATGAACCTTGAGAGATTGTAACCATGGAGAAGTAGGTGGTATTTGAGACTTCCATGTAAGATAATTGGTACTATTGAGTTTAGTTGCAATAGGAAGATTGAGAGAGATAACAGAATCAGCGGAAGGAGAGGGAAATATCAGAGGTTGAGGGGGTGGTTGCGGTGATGGAGTGGTATTTTCAGCCATGGCGTGTGCCTATGGCTTTGATGCCATAAAATGAAATAAAGAAAAAGATGGAATTTGTGAAATGTGTATTACTGTTTCATATTCCAAAACTATCTTTGAATACATTTTATACACACTGTAATTGTATTGACCTAACGAAAGTACTCAAGTCTAACTCATCAATTAACCATAGTTACATTTAGATAAGATAAAAGATAAGCTCTCAGCCTCTGACAGTTTGTTGCGTAGCAGCACCGGTACTAAGATTATTGAGTTTCTTGTGATATAAAACACCTCCATTCAACTATCAACTGGACACATCCATTGTATTGTTAACATTATATTATTATAAAATTATTTTATATTTATTTTCTTTCATTTATTTTAAAAGTTACGTATAAAACATGGATTATTTTATTAATATTGTATAGTTGCTAAAAAAAATCCGAAATCAATACTTAAAAATCTCCAAAAATGGAAAAAAAAAAATTGCATGCTATAAGATTTTGATATAAATAATTTATTGAGCCATATAAATCAAAATTTAGATATGATTTGACATGTTTTTAGTGTTAAGATCACTGGAGACCTCCGTGAGTTTAAGAACAATATAGTTTTACTCATTATATATGAAAATTGTTTATATCTTTCTCTAACATACACAGTTGGAGGTGTAGTTAGAATCAATCATCAATCAGTGCATGTATTTATTGAGGACCAAGTAGTGGAGAAAGAATAGAGGCAGAAAGGGAAGGGAGTGGGGCCGCAAGCGTTTTTGAAACACACTGGCTGACGCTGACGTTATCGTCGGCGAGTTGTCCGTAGTGAAGGAGTACCGCTTATCCCCTGCTGTACGGCATTTATGCAGTTCATGACGCTGACCGTTGGATCGGTTCGAGATCCGGGCCAGCTCGATCTCAAGGAAATCCAACGGCCAGAATCACGAACTGCATTACATTATGCACAGCAGGGGATATAAGTCATCCAGCGTCCCCACCGCTACCGTTAAAGCCTTTCATAAAAGTTGCTCAACTACTCGTCTTCAGATTTCCAAAAAAAAAAAAAAAAAAAAAAAAATACTCGTCTCTAGTAAGTTTGGGGATGAGCGCTCTAGGGTTCCAATCTGCTGCCATAAAAATCTATGGCACCATTGCTGTCATAGATTTTTAGCGGTTGATATTGATTTTCACGGCCCGGATTTAGATGAAGGGGGCATTCCTTTTTAATGGGTCCCACTTGTTATACACAGTAAAAACTAAAAAGTATGACACACTCTTGCCGTAGAAAAGCTATGGCAGCGGATGTCATCAAAATTTACGAATATTGATCAAAATTTATTATTATATACTAGTAAAAAGCTTACGCCTTGCTTTGGGCTGAAATTGTTATTTTCTATAATAAACTTTTAAGATAATATGTAATGGGTATTCAATTGAGATAATTTATATGGGCCTTTAATTTTAATGGGCTGAAATTGTTATTTCCTATAATAAACTTTTAAGATAATATGTAATGGGCATTCAATTGAGATAATTTATATGGGCCTTTAATTTTAATGGGCTGAGAACGTCAACGGGCTTTAACGTACATCAATGGTTCTAATCTATCCAAAAAAATGATCAATGGCTCATGTTTCTTATTTGAGGAAGATAGTCATTTCATGTCATTTTTTTCCAATATGCTTTTATATATAGTAAAGATGTATTAGAGCTATATGTGGCTTCGCCGTATAAATAATATTCAGAAAATAATCATTTTTCTATAAAAATATTTATTTTAAACATAACTTTTTGAATCTTTTAGTGTGGATATAATAATGTAATAATTTATAATGACACATAAATGGTGGACCAATTTAAGATCTAAATTATCATAATAATATGATATCATAGTCATCTCATTTAATTTAGTGAGAAAAAAAATTAAGCCATTGCATCAAATTAGATGAAAAGATTTAATTAACAAAAGTAATGGTAAATAATAATGATGGTGTAGCATAGTTGAGGTGTTTCGAAAACTACCCCTCTTTTTATAATATAGATTACCATCATCAAAAGATATGAATTTCTTTTTAACATTGTTTATGAGTCAAATGCTTGATTGCTTATCAGCTTGTGTGATGTATTTTATCGAAGAGGGGATCCATTGATAATACTTATCTTGACAATTGGCCACAGAAATCTGTATAGGCTTTTAAATACCCTAAATATGCAGTCAATCGCAAGCGTACGATCTTATGCAGTATAGTCGGGGTCGAATCCACAGGGACGGAAATTAAATCTAAACTAAACCATAAACTCAATTCTAAGTCCAAAGAAGTATTTTTGGTATTTTGGTATAAAAGTTGGGGGATTTAATCAAAGATTGATGTACTAAACAGTAAATAACAATAAGTAAAGACTTAAAACAGATGCTAAACAGGTGTTCCCAGGGTTTTCAGAATCAGTTTGCTGTCTAGATTAACTGCTTGCGGCCCGCAGGATATCTTTTGCGGGTCGTAAGGGGTAATGGTCAGAGGATAACCGATGCTTGAAAGCCGCAAGATGTCTCTTGCGTTGCAAGTAACGCTGCACCTCTATTTTACAACCGTCTGCAGATGCTTGCGGGTCGCAAGGGGTACTTGCGGTTTGCAAGTAACTGACAGACAGCAGTTATGTTCTGGTTTCGGTGTTTTGACTCAAGTTATCAATTTCTAATCAAACCAGAGATATTACAAGGCCCTCAATTTTTATGTTTTGGGTACTTTTAACACTTTTAATTCAATAGAAATTCATAGGATTATCTCTAAACTTATATTCAATTCACTTTTGTTCTAGGATTCGATTCAACTCTCATCAAATCGCAATTTCTCCTCTCGAATACTCTAGGACAAAACTATCAACCCAATTAGTGCAAATAACAGTTCTTGGTTAGATGATATACTTAACCACACCGGATTTGGCCTAATCCGCGGGTTTACCATACAAACAAGCAAAGATACAAGCACAATATCATGAAAACGCTAAGTAAATTGAAAACAACGTAAGTCTAAACAAGCATACAGTCAGTCCATACAAACAAACATCATCCTAATCCCTAAGAACTAGTAAACTACTCAGACATAGACAAAGAAAACAAGTAAAAGAAAGAGTTTATCATGATTAAACCGAAGAACGACTAGAATCTCGCTTGATCTCCACCTTAGAAGGAAGAATTCTCTCAAATCTCCTTCAAGAATTGTTGAACAAGCTAGTAACCGCTCTTCTCTTTTCTCTGGACGACGCTCTCTCTCTAATTCTTGAATTCATCCCAAACCTAAAACAGGTCTGCCTTAAATAAGCTAGAGCACCAGAAAATAGGCAGATTTTTACGGGTCTTGCGGGTTGCAAGTGCTTGAAATAGCACTGGCGGTTGTTTGAAATAGTACTTGGCGGTTGCAAACGCTGGCAAGGAATAGAAATAGCAGTTTCGTCGTGCTTGCGGCCCGCAAGTGAGGGTTGCGGCCCGCAAGGAGTGTGCTCTAACGCCATCTTATTGCTCCATGCTCCAAATCTTGTCCAAATAGCTCCAAAAGCTCCATTTACCTGAAAATTGGACCAAAGCATAGAAGTAATCGGATTCTAGACATTCTACTACCTAAATGCACATGAACTCAAGAATTTTAGGTCAAAATAAAGGTACAAGTATGGTAAAAATGCAAATATAAATGCGATGCATCAACAATGGGATATTTCAAAAATTTAAGAAAATTCATAAAAAATCTTAAAATGAAAAAAAGTTAATGAATGTATTATTTAACTTGTAGATTAATAGTGTTTCAAATTTTAATCAATTTGAACATCATTTGATGGCTTATCAAATTTGACAATGGGTTATAATTTAACGGGTTTTTCAAGAGCTAGCATATGTTGCTTAAATTGAATATAATATGAAACATAATCAATCTATAAGTTAGGCAATACTTTCATAAACATTTTTCTATTTTCGAGAATTTTTAATGATTTTTTTTATTTTGAAAAGTCTCATTGTCAAAATTGTTAAGATAAGTATTGTTAATAGATCCCTCCTCTTGATCACAAAGTTAATAAAATTATAATGAACATTAAATAAATAAACAAAAGAAACAATCATTAATATATTTCATGTTATTCTTAATTCACTTACACATTTGCTGAAGTAAAAAGGTGCAAGTAAAAGATATATCAATCATCAATTACTTGCATAAACAGTGTTTAGCAACTACATATTTCTTCAAACTCGGCCTCTTGATGAAATTAGTGTGGCAATAATATATCCGACAATTTAATTTATTATTTCCAAATCCCTCAACAACCACAACATCCATACAATATTAATTTTATATATTTGTTGGATTTGTTATCATGATTCCGTGCAACTTCACTTACATTATAATGCAAAAGGTGCTGGTGTAAACAATATCCACCAATTATTACAACTGGGGGCAGATCCCACAAGCTGGCGCATGCGTTTATTATTACTATGTATTTTTTAGTTTTTTTGGAAAAAAGGGCACCTCAGTTGGTAGTTTATTAGTTTAATTAGTTCAATATTTCATGCGTAAAAGCAACATTGTATTTTCTTAATTAGTATTCCTTATTTTTATGAGTTTAAAAATTATAATTATTTTTTAATTTAATTTTACCAAATGAAAAATTGATTTGTTTTACTATACATGATAATTCTATCTAACATCCTCTTTGAATAGTACATTATTATTTTATTCTTAACTGACGATCAGATCTCCATATATATATATGAAATTGTAAATAAGAGTAAAATTATTATTTTCATTTTCAGTCATATATATCTAGTATATGACTAAAAACTACCGTAGGCGCGTGAGCCTTCCGTAATTGCATCTCAAGAATATATTAAATCATCAAATTTTGATTTATACATGGCCCAATAAATTTTTTATATCAAAATATGTTGGGATACAAGAATTTTCTTTTTGAGAATTTTTTAAGTAAATAAAACTCGTCACACAGAGTCGATCTGATTCGATAACCTTACACTACAAGAAAAAGGCTGTTTAACAACGCATTGTTACAGCGGTCTTTTGTGTCATCCACTTAAAAACCGCAGCTAAATAGTTTTACAGCGGGCATTAATTGAGAACCGCTGTAGAATTGTATACATCAACAACGGTTTTTTGTGTAAGACCGTTGTAAAATAAACTCAACAGCAGTTCATAAATAACAACCGCTGTAAAATATAACTTAACAGCTGTTCTCCGTTAGACCGTTGTTAAAACTTTATTTCCTACAGCGCTTCCTGACAACTGACCGCTGTTAAGTTATTTTGCTTGCTTAATCGTAAACTTTTCTAGGTACTTAGTAAAATTTCAAAACCCAGTTCACTGAACTTTCGATTTCCCTCTCCTCTCCCAAACCCTCACCGGTCGCCGGCCTCCCTCCTTTCGATCGCCCTCTGCTGCTCTCGCCAAAATCCACACCTCGGACCCTCCGCTGGTCTCCCTGCCCCGCTCCGGCCAGTGCGGCGATAAACCCTAAGGCCCCCTCCTCCGCCTCGCCGGTCTGCTGGCTCACTCCTTTTCTCCTCCGCCTCGCTTCGCAGCCGGCTCTAGTATCCTCAGGTGGTCCGAGGCCGTCGGGTCCTCTCCCCCCCGGTGGTCCCCCTCCTCCGTCGGCTCCACTCATTTTCGTCAGGCGGTGGCGCCGGACTCGGATCTTGATTGGCGAAGATGAGGAACCAAGCCCGCTCAAGCGGTTGAGGAGAGGCCGTACCAGTACCAGCTCTGCCGTCTCTTCGGTCGCTGTTACTGCAACGCTGCTGCCACCGACGACAACGACGGCTAGGGTTTCTGCGCAGATGGAAGAATCTGGTCTGACGGGTGGAGGGGTTGGCGGGTCGGGGAGTTTCTGTAGTCCGATTGATGAGATTGAAGAGTTCTCTTCCTAAGAGGAGCCTGACATTCATGGTATAGTCGGCTCCGGTTTACATAAACTTCTATGTAGAATTGATTACCTCCTTTGGGTTAGGATAATAGAATGCTTGTTGTATTTGTTTGTGCTTTGTTATGAATTACAGTATTAACTCATACCTGCACTGATAGCAACCATCCACAGAAAAGGGTACTAGTGACATACTGTGTTGATTGAAATTCTTTGCAGACAATTATTTGAAGTCCAATTAGGCTTGAAAAATTAAAATTCACTCTGTACTTGCACTTGCAGTTGTGGGACTTCAAGCATACCAAAGCAAATCTATAGTAAGCAAACTCTACTCAACTCTATCTGGTACAACTGACGTCGTAGCTCAAACCGGCAACTGAAAGTCTGAAACCTTCTCCCCAGCACCGTCATACCTCTGACCAGTGCGTCGTTAAGTTTGGATACAATCATCAATTAGGTAGCGTGATTTTAATTACATACAAATGCTCTGGCCGCCGCTCTCCAACCGCTGTTGTTCTCCAAAAGAGGTCCGGATGCTGATTCTGATTTGCGACCTGGATTGGAGATTTTGGTTTCAGACTTTCAGTACAGTTTGGGACACTTGCTTTTTTTCTTCTTCATTTCTGACTGTTGATTTGACTCTTTTGTATCTAGGTCTTGATTGGGAGTTGGGACGAGTAATGCTTCCAAAGAGAAAGCTCAAGTCAGCCAATTTTTGCCTCAAAATTGGATGCCAGTTCCTTTCTGTATTGTTGTGAGTGTCATGTTTATTGTCTATGTTTAATTTCCATACATGCTCATATACGAGAAGTGGAGGGAGAAATGAAGCTATTGAAAAATCTTTCGCATCCAAACATTGTGGCAAGTGATCAAATATTACTTAATTTTTGCATAATGTCTTCAGTTCAAAAACTTCGATTGTAATGTCAGAGCAATTTTTATTTTATACAGAGATATTTGGGCACTGTCAGAGAAGAAAACACATGGAATATCCTATTGGAGTTTGTTCCTAGTGGTTCCATTTCATCTTAGTTGAGCAGATTTGGATCTTTCCCTGAAGCGGTGAGTATTGATTATTGAAACTTGTGTGTAATAGTGAATGGGATGCCAAAATTTAATTCCCTTTTTTCTTTTTCATTACACAGGTTATAAGGATGATTGAACATTAGTAATTTATGTTATTAGCTCCTTATTTTTACCTGCAATTTTCTTATACAACTTCCTTTCATTTCAATTCAGGGGGCAAACATTCTTGTAGATAATAAAGGATGCATGAAGCTTGCTGACTTTGGGGCTTCGAAACAAGTTATTGTACAGACAAGCCATAGCTTGTAAGTTTCTCACATTTCCTTTTTCCTTATATATATATATATATTAATTGTTTCTCTTTTAAAATTTAGCAATGGAACATGGGAACTATGTCTTTGTAATTTGTATCAATAAGTAATGGCTAGACCGCTAGAGTATAAAGCTTAACAGTGTTTGATTAGTCTTTCTTTACCAGAAATTGTTCTTTGTAATTTGTATCATATGTTATAAGTTGAGAGAAATGGCTCAATAATGTGACTTGGAAACTCTTTTGCTACTAATTTTCCAATATTTAAGTTAGAGGAAGGATCCGTTGACAATAGTTATTTTAACAATCTTGACAATGGTATTTTTCAAAAAATTATGAAAAATCACAAAAAATCTTAAAAATAAAAAAAAATTACGGAAGTATTAATTAACTTATAGATTGATTATATTTCCGATTATATTCAATTTAAATGACATTTGGTAGCATATCTGTTCTTATTAATGCAATTGCAATGAGTGAATTTCTATGTATTAGTCACTCTTTTGTTACTTGTATACCCATTTTCTGAATTTAATATTTATTTTTTATAATTTCCAAATAGGTGGCTACAATGAAGGCATGATCACAACTGTAATTTCTTCTTTATCTTCACTATTTTTTTTTTATCACATAAGTCACATCTACTTCATATACTTGGTTGGATTTGTCAATGTCTTTTTTTTTTTTTTAACATACAGGGTCTGTTTAATTATATCCATTCCATCAGGTGAACAAGAAATTTCGTGGATTAAGTTCAAAAGACAGCTACATGTCCTTAATTATTTTGTATGTTGATTGAGGTTATATAAATTTGGGACCGAGGGCTTTGTTAGTGTTTGGGTCGGGATAGGTTAAACTATTGATCTATTAGATCGTGGTGTCTATTTGAGAAATGATTGTATATATATCAATTTACGTTGTAAGAATTTGAATTATATTAATGAAATAAATTTTTGATATTGATTGTTGTTTTGAATGAAATATATATAGGGCTAGTACATGGGCTAGTTACTGAAAATAGAATAAACACAAAAAAAAAAAAAATTAATTTAACAGCGGTTATTTGTTAAAAAACTGTTGTAGAGTTTGAACTCCAACAGCGGTTGTTTGCTAAAACTAGCTGTTGAATTTGCAATTCAACAGCGGTTATTGGTTAATAACAGCTGTAGAATGGAAATTTTACAGTGGTTATTTAGTAAATAACCGCTGCTGAATTGTAACTTTACAGCGGTCTTTAGTAAAACTTAGCAGCTCTGACGATTACAGCGGTCGCATAACCGTTGCTAAACCTCAAAAATGACCGCTGCTAAAGGCTTTTTTTCTTGTAGTGTTACTATATATAAAAGCATATTAGAAAAAATGACATGAAAATGCTATCTTTCCCAAATAAGAAATCTGAGCCGTTAATCATTTTCTTGGATATATCAGAACCGTTGATTTACGTTAATGTCTCAGCCCATTAAAATTTAAGACCCATATCAATTTCCTCAATATATGGTCCATTACCTATTATCTAATAAATTTATTATAAGAAAGAGGAGGGTTCTAATGCCTCAATTTTTTGTGCCTCAATCATGCCTCCACTTTTTAAATTTTAAATAACTCAAAATTTAAAACTAATTTTTTAAAACAAAACTGTTAAATGTAATCTATATCATTTCATTTATGTATATGTAAAAAATCATCAAATTTTTGAATATTATTTTGTTTGACATGAAGGGCTTCAAAAAATGCACTAATTTGAGCAACTTCTAGACGTTGATTTTTATAACTCATTGATTTATATAAAATAGAACAAAAAAGTGTACAAATTTGTTATGTGCACATAGAGAATATCATATTGATCAAATCTAACGGTTTCGTTTTGAAAAATTAGTTTTAAATTTTGAGTTATTTGAAATTTGAAAACTTGAGGCATGATTGAGGCACAAAAAATTGAGGTATTGGAACCCTCCTCTATAAGAAATAACAATTTCAACTCAAAGCAATGTGTGGGCTCTTTACTGGTATACTCAAATATGTATGCATACCGAACCCAAAATTCATCAATCTGAAGTAACCGGATTTTTTATATATCTATGTGAGCCCAATTTTAATCTGAAGAAGTAACCGTGTTGAAGCTAATAATTATAAGAACCGTTTGCAGGGCCCATTTAGCTAAAGAAAACAAATTCATTTCCCAAGTTCTCTCATCGCACAATTATGATCACATCAGATAGATGTTTTGCCACAAAATATTTGGTGAAAAAAAAAAAGAACAAACAAACAATTACAAAATCCCTCATTCCCTCCTCTACACACAGCTGCATTTTCTTCAGTTGTGAAGTTGTGAAGTTTGAGTTAAGCGATGCAGATGTTCCATTTCAAAACTATGCATGCTATGCGTCGCGTTCGCATTCTGATTGTCCATCTGTGCAGCTGCTCTGCTGGTGCAGCATCGATTGATCCTGCGAGGAAAACAAAACAGCAAGGATTAAAGATATATCTTAATATGACCCATTACACACGACCTTCGTTGACAGCGCAGTAGAAAAAAATATGTACAACGGAGCTAAATAAAATTAATGCTTATATATATATATATATCAATGCAAATATTTGAATATGAAAAAATTGAAGAAGAAAAACATATGATTTATAATTAATGAGTGAGTAGGCAAAGTTCAATTGCTGAGTCAAAATTAGAAAAAGTTACTACTTAATTACTAGGAGATGATTATATATCAAACATTGAATGTTTTGGTGGAGAATTAATTAATAACAGTGCATTTTCCAGCAATATATTTTGTTCATCAAGTAATTAATCAAGTATATACATTGTATCTGTTTCTCGAATTAATTGTTTATGCAGTATGCATTCGTGATCATTAATTTTACTGGTAAAAAATGTATATTTAATTTCAATTTATGTATACTAACCATGCACCAAATCTTTTGGTTCCTGGCGTTACTAAAGTATGAATTTCTAATTCACAATTATATCCATCTAGGTTTTCAAGTATACTGGTTGTAGTGGAATTTCACAGCTGTTTGTTTTACCAATATATACTGCCAGAGAAATACCACTAATTCTCATTTTAGAGAATTCCAGTAGCTTATTACAACTTTTTTTTCTTATTCTTTTTTAATTAGCATTTAATCTCCGATTTTGAAATCATATAATTCTGATATTATTCCATAATATATATATCAAGTTAAATAAAAGAAATGGAAGGAAGGCATGCATGCATAGTGATCAAACACACATTGAACCTTTAGGAGGGAATTGATGGTCTTATTATCTCCTGTATCATGAATATATATTGTGAACATTGTATTTCTCTTTTTGATTGTACAGGGCTACAGGCATTCATTGAAAATTCCACATGTATATGAATTGGTTTTATTTAATTTATCAGCATCTCTGCTTTTATTCATACCCAAATCTCTGTTTCCTAATTCTTAATCCTCTCCTTATATTCATCCTATATTTATCAAAAATACTGGAACTTTATGTTGTTTGTTTTGAGAATACCACTAAAAACTCCACCAACTAGTTTGAAAGTATCTGATTACCCTCCAACAGTTACAACTTTATCAATAACCTTTTTGGAAGGATACGTTTACTGGTGCAGACTCATTTAAACGAAATCAAGATCATGAAGGTGTACATGCACCAAATGATATGTAAAAATCTCATACATTGATCATGTTAACCAACTGTTGATAGAATATCATGATTTTGGGACAGTTATAGTTTCCGTTAGACCTGGTACATTCAACTTAGAATCCATGTAGAGAAACCCTAATTTCTTCTTCAGTGCCGCGGCGCCATGCATAATCCTTAAGGCTATATATTCTCTCTGCCTCCGCTCTATATATGTTACCTTGCCCTCTCAAACTAAGATATCTAGCCATTTCCCAAAATCATAAGATCTCGCTTGCTAGTCATATTACTGTATACATATCGCCTTTGCTCTCCTCGTCGTAGCTACTCGCTCTCATATTCATTAGCTACTCTTTTATCTGCCCCTACAAATCTACTCTCATGGCAGAAAAGAAGCTACTTTGCCATCAGGTTTAGTTCTATATATATATTTCTTCTCAGTCTTCTACTTTTTCATGTATATATATATATATATCTCTCGTTTAACTCGTTTCTCCCAACTGTTTGTTGTATAATTTATAACTAATATGTTAAAGCAATCGTCCGGGTATTTGCTCTTCACGTAGTATTTTTGAGATTACTCAACCAATACTCAAGAGATTAAGAGATGAAATCAATAAACTTAAAAGTCTTTTCATTTTGTTGAGCTTGGTAATGGTGTCTATTATAACAATGAATGAAACGGTACCAAAGCTTTTCTAAGGTTCCAACAAATCCAATAATATTCCATAATTTTGGACAAAAAGCATGCTTCATAATTTGTTAATCTCGATCTCAAAATACTTCTCGTAGCTATTAATTTGCATGTATGGAAAATTCAATATATAAGCTCAAAACGTAACTCAAATAATTATTTTCTTTTGCAGTGCCGCGCTCCGAAATCCAATGTAGTATTCTACTATTGCACCAAGGACTCTTGTAAACTCAAGTATTGTGAACCATGCTTAAAGAAAAGGTAACGGCTGTTAAATGTCCCTCGAGTTATATTCAGTATCATATTCCTTTCTTCTTTGTTTAGTAGTTAGTACTCACAATATGGATTATGATCCACTGACCAGATATAGTCCCGAAGAGGAGCTGGATGCGAAATCGAACAATTGGTTGTGCCCAAAGTCTCGAGGAGAGTGCGATTGCAGCGTCTGTAGGTATGTTTTATTTCCAAAGTCTGTTTCCTCAACTCTATCACAAAGCATATAAATATTACACATGACAGGTTAAATCTGAATAAAATATTGTAATTTGTTCTAAATTCAGAAAAGCACTAGGGCTACTGCCAATTGGACACTTGAGCAGCGACGAGCAGGTTCTTTCTGTTATTATGATCCTTGTTCTCTTATTTTATTTTATTTTTTTTCTCTGTCAACAAGATGTATGCACATATTAAAAAGATAACATATCGCTACATATATATTTTTGCACATAGTACTATAAGCTTACGATGTTCCGGTATACATATATTTCCTAACTACATAAATCACTGAATTCAGCTTGTTGCTTACTTGTTGTAATAACCAGAAGAAGTACATCGAGATGCTTGATTGTACAAGGGAACAACTTGCCGAGCTTGAAGTGTGGGAGACCACGCTTCCTGACGCAACCATCCCTCATACAATGGTTGCCGGCATTGAGATGGACGCAGAAAATGTGGGACCTGCTCTTCAATTTCTGGAGTTTTGCAGGGTCTTTTCTCCGGTATGTACCACTCACTCCTTTAATCCTCTTCCTATCTATATTTAATTTTTTTTTTTTTTTTTGAGAGAGAAACATAAGGGTGAATAATCCTCATTTTTGCTTCAAACTTACAATCTTCCATGCACATAGAGAGGATTAAAGTATATCAATGCTTGAGGAAATTATCTAAGCATTGTGAATGATTTAATAAGTTTCTCAAATTTATTTCAGGCCCTTATTATAGAAGATGGGAAGCCTCAGAGAATCCTAGAAGAGATAACACAAGGGAAGGCAGGGTCGAACATACAGTCGTCATTATTAGAGAAGTTCCAGACTGACCTTCTCAATATTATTCAGACGAAAAAGAAGACCCGGTATATATGCCATCCTACTATTACGTCTGTTTTATCATTTATGTATTATTTAGTTATTTACAAATCAAATTTCATTCCCTGTGAACCTTCCAATTAATTTATTAGTTAACTATAAATTACTTTGCAATAGGAATTACTGTTATATTATATACCGTTTATATGAAATTAATCGAGAATTCGAGATGCTAAAAGCCTAAACCTAGATCGCTTTAATTGAAACTTGACCTGCTTTTTGGCCTTTGTATATATGTTGTAGTGCACAAGCTATCTACGGTTTTGATGCATTCAGCTCATGAGTCTGTTTGATGCACACTATGAAATATTTACATACTTTTTTTTTTTTTTTTCTGTTATTGCTAGGGAAAGTTGTAGCTCATCAACAGCTGAAGATGCATGGGTGGCAGATATCAAGAAGCTGATTGATACAAGACCGTTCTTCAGGGCTGTTCCTCGAGAATACTTCCAGAGCGGTTGCCGCTACCATGAACTTGATGCCAGATGGAAGTTGCTCATCCTGAACTTCCTCTGCCAGTTAGCTCTTGGTACAAGGTAATTAAGCCAAAAAAATAATTATTTCATATAAATTTGAGTATTAATAATCTAATTTCAATTTCAATTGGATTGATTTTTCTGATTATGTTTCAGGAATCTAAGGTCTTTCATTACAAGATCATCAGTTAATAAAAGACCGATGAAGATAGAAAATAAGTGGAAAGAACTTCCTTCCTCTCAAAAGGTATTAACAATTAAGTATGAGGCCTCATTAAATATATCATTTGATGCATGTAATAAAAGTAGCAAAAATTAGTTACACATACATTGCAACTTCTATTATATGTTTAGTACTCTTTCAATTTTGTGATGATATATGATTGTCATTGTTGTTTTAGGCAATCGATCTTTGGAAGAATCTGAAAGAAGAGGAGGCAAGAGCTGCAATACCTCCCGAAGATGGGACAATTCTTACATGCGAAGAAGAAGAGGAGTATCGAAGACGGCTGATGCAGCTGAAGGAGGAGTTCCGCAATGCATATCTCCAGATGTCGGATGATCTACAAAATTACAACATAGGTTAGGGTTTGATATATAATAAGTTATATATTGTGACTAATTTGAATCTAATTAATATGTCAACTGAGTTAATCAGTTAATTATCTGGGGAAAGCATTGTATTTTCCATATGCCCAATCAATTCAAAATACAATTAATATATTTTTAATCAAACTTAGCAGATCAGCATTTATATACCTGTGCTTGAGACATTTTAAAATTTACTTTGTGATGCATGCATATTGGAGTCCATCAGCACTAAGTATAGTATAACTAGAATCCTGAGCAGATTGTTCATAACATGAAAATTATTTACACTTGCAAAGTATTTATGATCATATTTATTTGTACTCAACATAGATGTCTGCATATAAATATTTATTTTTTAATAACATGGATGTTATTTTTAATTACAAGGCTTTTCCATTTAATGACTCTGTATTGTCAAAATGTCAGGTCAACAAAGAGATACCAGGGGAGTGAAGCCACTTATGTTGTACACAAACGGCAGGAGATGTTTCAAGATCGATGGGCGTTTCATAGTTCAAGGTTACTTAAATTAGGAAACAATCTCTGTTTAGATTTTCAGTATCCAACTGCTCACTTCACCTCATATCTACCACCTTTTAAGTATATCTATTCACAATGTAGCAAAAAAAAAAAGGGGAAAAAGAAAAAGTAAAGAAAAAATAAAAAAAAATAGAAGGACAAAAAAAAAAAAAGAAAAAGTACAAAAAAGAACAAAAAAAAAAGAAAAAGAAAAAAAAGAAGAAAAAAGAAAAAAAATAATAGAATGTTACCGCAAACTGAAACTGCGGTAGTTCGTAAGGGGGTAATCAATCAATGTAGTGAAACTGCTATAACCGGCGATCAACAGAAAAGAAGCAAGAGAATGAGCTTTCAAGTTTGTGCAATAATGGAACTTTATGCCCCTGAATGTCTAAAGAATGGAAAATTGTTAAGTACCATATGTTGATATCTGTCTTTCAAATATTAGTCATTCTTTAAAACATCATAGTCGTCGTACTGATTGCAGTATTAGTCATTCTTTATAACTTGATTCATTAACTTGTGTATATTATTTCTCAGATGTTTCGAGCAAGGAACGTCCTACCAGTAAGAACAACATTGACGAGTGGTATGGCTTTACGGAGGAAGATGAAAGAGTTGTCAGAGAACATTTTTCATCGAAAAGGTACCAAAAGTGTTACTCCACATTTCTTACTTTTAATTTCTGGTATGTTCTCAGAGTTCTGTATGTATATGGCATCATCGTCGATACAAGTTTGTGCATGTAATCTTATCGATATGGTTGGGTCGATCGAAAAGTTTAAAAATACAATTTCTCAATAGCTATATCACATATATAGATGGACTATGGATCATGATATCACGATATATATACATGATTTATTTTTACAAGTTCTGAGTAATAGAGAGCAAGAAAACTTAGATCATGTAGTTGCACTACAACAAAATTTCATCTTGTTTCCTCAAATTTTGTTGATCTCTGGATGTACACAGGGTATGGGAAGAAATCTTGAGGTCGGTTCTGAAGCATGTTCCGACCAAAATATGGCGGAAACATGTGATTTATTTTGATCAGGAACAAGAGGGGCCTGATCAGGTAACAAAGGATATGATGGAAGACACTGACTCTGAAACTGACACAGATTCATTAGATGAGGTAAGTGATCAGCAAGTCATCAGGCCTTCCAAGTTCCACCAGCATTAATTCTTATTTATGATTTTTTACTACATGCATAGCAATTTCTCTGGAACAAGATCTTAGTTCTTGATTGCTTACTGGTTTTTCCTTAATATGTTTTCTTGACAGATGGAATTGTAAGCATATAGGGGCATACAGTGCCAGGGCTGAAGAATTTTTCTTTTGTTTTGAAGTGTTTGTAAAGTTTGATAATTTTATGGTGGTACATATATGCTTGGTGTACAGTGTACTGGTATGAGAGGCTCAAGAAGGTTAAGTGGAAAACTTGTGATGTGTGTAAAGTGGTTCTGATGAAAACTTGTGATGTGTGTAAAGTTGTAAAGTTGTAAAGTTGTGATTAAGGATGTATGTTGGCTCAGTAACGTTTTGTTATTTAATATCTCGTTCTGATATGAATATAGGAACTATTTAGTCTATACATGTATCTGTTTCCCTGATCAGGGACCTTGATTTTGGATTTCCAAAGTTTATTGTCCATTTCATTATTGAAAAATGACATAAAAAGAGTGGACAGTGACAGTGGTGTCCTTATTTTGATACTCCGGTCCACAATAAACGAACCAGATTTGGTCTGATCATATAAAATAATTCTTCTAACAAAAAATATTGGGTCATATCTAGTGTCTTCAATATTAGTGTCCGCATGTTCACGTTGTTACAAAATTTGAGTTCGTGTTACACAATTTGAGATAAGAATTACAAACTTTTGTCTATGTAAGGACATGAGTTATCTACTGTCCATCTATGGACAATTTATAGAAGGCACAAAGTTGTATGACAAATGGGCTCTATGTGGACTCCAATGTAACAACTTGTGTCACACATGTGAGTTTATGGACAGTCCATAGATGGACAAAAGATGTTTTCCTAAGGCCTAAGGACATCTATAATTCTATGTAGTTAAAATGAGGACGCTTGGAAAATTCCAAAAATGTTATTAATTTTGCGGAAGTTTTTCTATTCAATATGATGAATTCTGTTTAGAGTAATACCAAGCATTAGAAAAACCGTCCATAACATCTATAGGTTACATTTCGAGATGTATTTGTTATATATATTTTGAGTTGTATTTGTTATGTTTCGTACACATCCAAGATATATAGACGGTTTTCCAATGGACGCGAGATGTTTCGTAAGATGTTTCTGATCTTCTGTTTAGATCTAATGGGCCCTGCATATAATGATAGATATGTGAGATCTCCTGAGCTCTACTTTAGTATCCATGATGTGTACTAATTAATACTACTTATAAATGGTCCAACCTAACTCAACAGAACAATAGATATATAACTAACTGGTACAACCAAGTTCAAGATTTCCTGGCAACTCAATCAACTAATTTCCTTCCCTTCCCTTCCCTTTCCGTCCCCTGCACACGCTGCATTGATGGGGATAGAATAGATAGATAGGTGGTCTCTGTCATCTGCTTCTATACATTACTTCACATATCTTTCACAAATTAAGTAAAAATTGTGATTTCCTTTATTAACATATATTGATATATAGTACGTCATCTGTCAAGTCATCAAGGCAATTTACTCCCTTTGATTTGGTCCTCCAGTCAACATGCATGAGCATGGCCTTTTGTCAATGAAATATGTTAAAAAAAATGCTTTTTGTAGATTGATTTGTTTTCTTTAACATAAGTACTAGCTAGGAGATTGAAACGTGCTATACCAATTATTATATTAATTAATTATACGGTAAACTATAACATAATTTACTTAATTAGATAGTTGTTATTTTTCAGGTTAATTTGTAACTACAGTAAATCACATGTTAATTTTTTTTTTGTAGCCATTTATCCATGTTGTACATAAAACCACATATAATAGGGATTCAGCAATCAGCACAAACAAACCGGAAAAAAACAAATAATAATACTTCTGCAGGTGTCCAGTACCAGTAATACCGGAGGGGGAGACAAACATTCCTCTTCACTCTTCTTCTTCTTTTTTTGATCTTTTCTTCACTCTTCTTCAGTCTTTGTCATCCACTGACAGATAACCATCCCAGAACCGTTGATGCACATCAAGATCCGCGCTAACCAAATATCCGTACAATTTAGCAACTAAAATTCAAGAAATTTGAGCAAGTGATATATTGACAGTGAGGTACCTGTTTGTCAGTATCTCAGTTGTCATGAGGCGCTACTTGTTCTTCTCAGATTCTCGGGGGCTGCTGCTAGGGACAGCGTTGATTTTACTTATGGATAGTTTTTTATACATTATGGGCCCGTTTGGTACTCTCATTTTCTTCCGGAATAAGGTGGAAGAGTGATATTCCGGAAGATCTCTTCTTCTATTTAATTCCAATTTTTAGAGATGGTGTTAATTTGGTATCTCAAATTTAGAAGAAGAGAAAGAAGAAAGTATTAATCATTGAATTAAATACAAAATATCATTATAATTTAAATATAACAATAATGCACTAAAATTTGATAATAGTTATTATTTTTATTAGCATTCATTGAAAATATTTTTTTATAATATTCATTATAAAATAATAATTAATTCATTTTTTTCACAATATTTTTACTATTAGTTATTTTTTGTATTAAATTAATTATTGTATATAATATTATTATTATTAAATTAATTTTTTGTTTTAAATATTATTATTGATAATAGTACTATAATTTTATTTATTATCATAATTACATTTATTATTATTATTACTACTACTATAAACAATTAATATTATTATGAATAAAAAAATAATAAAAGGCATAATTGGAATGACATTCTTGTAATATGAAGCGGAAGAAAATTGCTCAAATGGTGGAAGATCTCTTCTTCCACCTATTTGGTGGAAGAAAAATCTTCCAACATTTTTGTTCATCTTCCACCTTATTCCACAAGTGTTTGGCACCCCAAAATTACTTTGACATCCTTTTTACTCTATTTTGGATAAGTGTATCCCTATCTATGTTTTATGTTTGCATTTATATATAACGTTTTGCAATATTTTTTTCAAAATAAAAGTTACTAACATTATTTCTACAAAACATAACAATTAAAAAAACGATAGATAATTTTTAACTTTAGATAATTATTTTAAGGGTAAGATTGTTATTTGTGTAGTATACTAGTTTGCAAACAATTTTGAGGGTGCCCAAAGTAACTTTCTATTATAGAGGGGTAATATGATCTATAATGCTCTGGGCACCCCCCAAAATTACTTGGACACCTCTTTTTACTCTAGTTTGGACAAGTGTATCCCTATCTAAATTATATGTTTGCATTTTTACAAAATGTTTTGCAATATTTTTTTCAAAATAAAAGTTACTAACATTATTTCTACAAAACATAATAATTAAAAAAACGATAGATAATTTTTAATTCTAGATAATTATTTAAGGGTAAGATTGTTATTTGTGTAGTATACTAGTTTGTAAACAATTTTGAGGGTGCCCAAAGTAACTTTCTATTATAGAGGGGTAATATGATCTATAATGCCCTGGGCATCCCCCAAAATTACTCGGACACCTCTTTTTACTCTAGTTTGGACAAGTTTATCCCTATCTAAATTATATGTTTGCATTTTTACAAAACTTTTTGCAATATTTTTTTCAAAATAAAAGTTACTAATATTATTCCTACAAAACATAACAATACCAAATAACTTTCAATTTTAGACAATATTTCAAGATAAAATTGTTATTTTTATGGTTGTGGATATGCTAGCAATTTGTAATATATATACCCAAACTAACTCCCTATTATAAAGATGTAATAATAATAATATGATCTATAATGTGCAAATAGGTTCCCCATCAGTAAAATAGAGGGGTAAATAATATGATCTACAATATACAAAATAGCTCTCTCATAAGTAAAATAAAACCTGTCCTCTCCCCCCTCATTCATCCATCCATTCACCAGTCACCAGTCACCAGTCACCAGCAACAAAGTGCTTCAGTGCCGCAGTGCGTGACAGCAACCCGCCAAAATTCCCTCTCTTATTATTCCTTTCTTATGAATCTCCGTCGCCAACGAATCTCTTATTCTTCCCATCTCCCACTCCCTCACTCTCTCTGAAGGTTCAGAGATCGATCACAATTCTGCAATTGCATCATGGCGATCAAGGAGAGGAGCCGGAGGGAGTCCATCTCCTCCGACATCGACACGCCGCTCCTCGTCCCCAACGACTCCTTCGTCGTCGATCTCCGCCGCGCCGCCTCCAACGCCACCTCCCAGCTCGCCATCGTCGGCACCGACCTCTCCCCCGTCGAGAGCCTCGACTACGAGTCAGTCTCCCTTCACTCTTATACTCCCACTCCCACTCTACTTCTCTTTTAATTGCTCTTTATTAAATCCGGTACGATTGTTGAATTGCAGATTGGTTGAGAACGACCTGTTCAAGCAGGACTGGAGGTCGCGCGGCCGGGCGCACATCTTGCAGTACGTCGTACTCAAGTGGGCGTTCTGCTTCCTGGTGGGGGCGCTGGCCGGCGGGGTCGGCTTCCTGACGAATCTGGCGGTGGAGAATGTGGCCGGCGTGAAGTTCGTCGTCACCTCCAATCTCATGCTTGCGCAGAGGTAATAATAATAACAAGGAAGAATATTGCTATAAACCCCGACAAAATTGTTGCTTCGGAATTGGGGTTATTGTGTGGTGTATATGTGGATGCCACTTTGTAAATGTAACAACGTCGCATTTGGTTTTATGGTGTACCATCCATGACATATTGTTGATTGGTAATCTTGTTGTTAGTCTACTTGAAATCCGACCGGCTTGCTAAAATTTATGTAAGGCTAAATATGGGCCGTTCGTTTTTCATAATCGAATGGTCACGATACATCTTTTAGATACAATTAAAGTGACATGTTTGATAAGAACCGTTCAATTCAGAATGAAAGGTTGCTTAGCCGATTCATAGCATAACCACTCATTATGTAATGATACTAAATTGTACCAGATCTATATTGGTACTGGTACTCTAAAGGCATCTTGCAGCTTTAATGATTGAATATCAGTTTTCTGCAATCCCTGCACAGAACAACACAAACTAGGAATCAGGATAATGATCTCATATGAAAAATTGAAAATATCTGGCCTAATGCTTATCTTGGTCCTACAAAATTAGGTACGGATGGGCATTTGCAGTGTTCACGGTATCAAATTTTGCTCTGACGATGTTTGCGGCTGGGATAACTGTATTTTTTGCACCAGAAGCTGCAGGATCTGGCATTCCGGAGGTGAAGGCATATTTGAATGGAGTTGATGCTCCGGGCATCTTTTCCTTCAGGACTCTATTGGTTAAGGTGAGCTATATAATCATAACAGATACTCTTTCTAGTAACTATATTTTTGGTTTCTATAATTGTGGACGGGATTTATATAGAATGTGAAGATAATATATCTACAATCATGGTTTTGCCAGAACTATGATAGCAGATCTCAATCATCTTTGTTTTTACTGTGTTTTATTTTGGTCTGTTTTTGTTGTGGAGAGGTTTAATATACTATGTTGGGATATGGATAAGTTTTGACCCAATAGTCGTTCTTGATCACCTCTTAGTTCTAGTATGTAACTGTATGACTACTGTCCTTGTAACTGTACGACTACTGTCCTTGCACAGTTGTACTCTTGCATGCTGTTGTGTATTGTTGCCTGTATATAATATGATTAAATGAGTACAGAAGGACTGACCCAACAAGCGAGTGTTTTCATGGTGGTCCGGTGGTCAATATTGGTGGTCTTGTAAGCTCGTACGAGTTGTTTGTTTGCAAGCTGGCATATCTAGTTAACATTTAAGGATATAAATTAGACTGCCAAATAAATAGAAACTGTAAATTGAGTAAGCGTCATCATAAAATCAGGTTATAGGGACCATTGCTGCGGTTTCCTCATCTCTGCACATAGGCAAGGCTGGTCCACTAGTGCACACTGGGGCATGCATTGCATCAATACTGGGCCAGGGTGGGTCCCGCAAGCACCACTTGACATGTAAATGGTTGAAACATTTTAAAAATGATAGGGATAGACGTGACCTTGTCACGTGTGGAGCAGGTGCAGGTATAGCGGCAGCATTTCGTGCACCTGTTGGCGGTGTCTTGTTTGCACTTGAAGCTGTTTCCTCCTGGTATTCACCTTTCTTTATCATATATCTTCCCTCTAATATTTCTCTTTGTAAAAGAATTTGCACCTTTTTTGTTGTTGGTACGAATATTAAGAAGGTAAGTTCTTGGTAAAAGGTGTCGTAGTAATGTTGTTGAGTCATAATGGAAGCTTCAGTGTACAATTGAAGTTCAGTTACTAGCAAATTGCAGATGTTGTGTAGGGTTAATTCAGTAGTTTCTGGCTTTTAGCTTTGTTAGTCTTATTTTAGGTCAGAAAAAGCAATGTTTGAGAAACTCCTTCCTTATAAACGTATACTTCTTTTAGTGTTCTTTATTCTACAATGTCTTATCTTTTTGGATATGTGAGCGACTCGTATTTTAATACTCTGTCAACTGCACTTTGCTTTCTTTTCAGGTGGAGAATATCCCTTCTCTGGCGTTCCTTTTTTACCACTGCTGTAGTAGCAGTTGTTCTGAGGGCCTTGATTGATGTATGTAAGAGTGGAAAGTGTGGCTTGTTCGGTAAAGGAGGCCTTATAATGTTTGATGTGACCTCTGTGAATACAGCTTATCAATTTCCTGATTTACTCCCTGTGATCGTACTAGGAGTTATTGGGGGTATTTTAGGGAGTCTCTATAATTTCCTTCTCGCTAAGCTTCTTCGGGTTTACTCCCTTATTAATGAGTACTTCTTATTATCTCATCTTTGTTATATTTGTTTCAGCATGTGTAAAATTTTTGTTAGAAGAAACATATGTAATAAGCATTTTGAAGGAAAAATGTTTGCTAATCATTTGGAAAAAGAATGTTTGTTAATTCCACCAAGTAATTTTGCCTCTGTACCAACTGTGCCCCTCAATATTTTCAAGCCCAAAGAAAGAATAGTTGTGCATGCTTTTCTCACATACCATATTAACTTAGCTGTATGTTCTAACCAGAAAGGATGACTGTCTTAACATGGACACTTACTGTTTGTCTAATGCTTCTACGTTTCCTAAAATCTTTCTTCTCAGGAGAGGGCGGGTATACAAGCTGCTACTGGCAGCAACTCTTTCAATCTGCACATCATGTTGTCTGTTTTGCCTGCCTTGGCTAGCTGCATGCAAGCCATGTCCTGCTGATGTGGCTGAAGCGTGCCCCTCCATTGGTCGCTCAGGCAACTTCAAGAAGTACCAATGTCCACCTGGCCATTACAATGACCTTGCAAGCCTATTCTTCAACACCAATGATGATACAATAAGGAATCTCTACAGTGCTGGAACGAACAATGTGTTTCAGCCTTCTTCTATTATCGTCTTTTTCGTAGCTTCATATTTTCTTGGTAGTGTGAAATTTACTTTTTCTTCAATATTTTTGTTAGGAGTATCAATTGATGTTGCTATTTCTTCATCTTATTGTTTGATTTAGTAACATACCTTCTACACAATAAGGTGGTCCCCTTGCATGCTTTTTTCCTTAATATAACCAACATAGTTTGTATTTTGTTTGATCATAGTACATGAGAAGGGAAGCGAACCTGGAAAGTCGTTGATAGTTATACTTTCTTTACTGGCATTTGCCATTTCATCTAATAGTTTGTCACCCTTATTAACAGGAATCTTTAGTTATGGAATAGCTGCTCCATCAGGTCTCTTTGTGCCGGTGATACTTACTGGCGCTACCTATGGTCGACTCATAGCAATGCTAATGGGTTCATATTCCAATCTTGACCATGGCCTCTTTGCCGTTCTCGGGTCAGCTTCTCTTTTAGGCGGGACCATGCGAATAACCGTCTCCGTTTGTGTAATATTACTAGAATTAACCAATAATCTTCTACTACTTCCCTTAGTCATGCTGGTCCTTCTAATATCAAAGACTGTAGCAGATGCATTTAATGCAAACATATACGACCTGCTTGTGAAGCTGAAGGGGTTCCCATATCTCGAGGCATATGCAGAACCTTACATGAGGCAACTAACTGTGGCTGATGTTGTTACTGGCCCGTTGCAAGTGTTTAATGGTGTCGAGAAGGTTGGAAACATAGTGCATGTGTTGAAAACAACAGGTCATAATGGGTTTCCTGTTGTTGATGAGCCACCTTTTTCTGATTCACCAGTACTGTATGGGCTGATTCTGCGGGCCCACCTAATCGTTTTGCTGAAGAAAAAGAAGTTTCTTGATTCTTGCACACGCTCAGGTATTAACATAAATCAGATTTCTTCCATACTATAGTTTGGTTTGATAGCAGTGACTGGTACCTTGTGTACTTTTTTTGATAATGAATGTTGACAACCTTGAAACTGTCTCTATTGACCTTCAATTTACAAAAATAATTAAATAGAAATGAGATACGTGAAATACAAAAAAAATTGACAGAAGTACTATTTTGTTATCAGGTATTGACATGTCTCGGCAGTTCTGTGCTGATAGTTTTGCCAAACGTGGTTCTATGGCAAACCATGAATCGATCGAGGATCTGAAGCTAAGTCAAGAAGAGATGGAGATGTATGTGGACTTGCATCCTTTCACAAATACTTCACCTTATACTGTGGTTGAAACAATGTGTCTTGCGAAGGCCCTCATTCTATTTCGTGAAGTTGGGTTGCGGCACCTCTTGGTCATTCCAAAATTAAGCTCTGTGAGTGAAGTTCATTTTCTTCAGTCTTCAAAACATCCCCACTTAACTGAAGTACAGTGTCTTCAACTAGCTAGTGTTGGAAAATCTGCTAATATGGTCCTGTTATATTCTGTAAAACCCACTTACAATACCAATGGAAGTTGATCTTGAATTTGCTTCTATAACCTAATTACCTAAATATATAGTAATAAAGATAAATGTGCCTTAATACTTCAGTATTGAGCTTGAATTTTAAATAGGGACCACACCTCATGTTTTAGCATTGTCCAGTTGGTCTTGGTAGCTATAAACTATCCACCGGAGGTCACTACTGTGAGTAGTTTATCTGCTTTTGACTGTTATGTTTTTTACTCAGTAGAAAACTACAAAAGAGTCAAGTTGTGCTTCTTGTTTTTTCATCCAATTAATTTATGAAATTTACCTCATGCAGCGATCCCCAGTGGTTGGCATATTGACAAGGCATGATTTCATGCCAGAACATATATTGGGATTGCACCCTTTCCTTTTGAAGAAGCGGTGGCAAAGACTTCGTCTTGGGAAATTTGACTTTATAAAACATTTTGAAGGTGTAGAACTATAGATTACGTTCGAAGGGCGTTTGAATTTGAGTTTTGAGCCGATAACCTTAACTGCGACGGGATATTAGGGTGGACCACAATTTTTCATTGTTCTTACTGAGAAGGATTTACATTCAGTAGCATCAAAAAACTTGGTGGCTGCCCTTTCATAACTGAGCACCTTTATCAGTAGATCTGCCAATGAGGAAATTTTGTTTGAGTTCATATGCCCTGAGATTGCAGGAAGTGTCTAAAATAACCCTTAAAAAAAATGACACCCATCTTCTTTTTTCTTTTTTCAGAGCTATACCTTAGGGCTTTACAACTTTAATTATGTTCATAATTTGTATTAGTTCAATTTATGTAGCAACAGAACAGTATATTATAAATTTTTTTTTTTTTTTGGCCTTTTTTTTGGAGAAGAGGGCCTAATGTACAGATTAGATAATGTAAGTACTTGTCAAACTTTTAATTATTTATTATATTCATTGATTGTTACAATTATTAATAACAAAGGTATTAGACTATTATCAGATCCATTAGCTGATAGCTAGAACATGCAGACCTTTGGAATTAAGTTTTTTTAGTGATCTTGAAAGAGGGCTTGTACTAACTGATAAAGAAGGGAGATTGAGAGACTGTTTCTCGACTTATTTTGTTTTGCTCAGTTCTTTCTCTTGGGCAGTTGTGTTTCGTGTAAACTTATACTATTTTAAGGGATAAAGCATGCTGCGGCACAGCGATATATAGGCAGAGCCACAGAAAAGCCTTCCCGGCTTGTGCAAATCAAGAAATGCTAAGAAATAATGAAATAATATGGTAGACAATTGAGTGGACCAGTCTAATAACAAAAAGGGCTATTAGGCTATGCCAATAAGAATATGATATGAACGCTCAAGTTAAGATGGAACATTTTGTTCACCAGAATAAGAATCTTGAGCGTATCCTACATAGAATCATTCGTCAGAACATAAAATCTTACGTGCCCTACTCAGAATCTCGGATGCATAAACAATTAAACAGGAACACCTAATGTACCGTCCGACTACGAACATTCTATCATAGGAAGTATAAACAACTTAATGAATAGGTGTAAACGTCAAACTGGGGCAAACTGTTTTTCACAGTAACACTCCATGTCGACGTAATAAATTTGAACATTAAGTAGTGGGACTCAACTTTTTAAAATCAAAATAAGTAATTGGTTGGAGTATGTTAAAAATAAATCCCGATGATAAACATTTAAGAAAGATAAGAGGATTTCCTCTAACAAGAATAAAAATGTTCTTTACATGTACATTATAGTGCAGCTTAGAGTTTAGAACGGAGATTCTTTGTACCGTCGCTTTCCATTGTATATATTCAACAGTTTTTTCTTTCTAGTTATATCGTCTATATAAAATGCTTGTCGTTCTCTTTTTCTTTTTGAATTCTTTGCGTTTGCGGCAGCTGTAAAGTTGTGTAGGCGGGTATCGAACTCTTGATTTTTGGGTAAACAACAACTATAAGACTCCTCTCCTAATCAACTGAACTACCACCTGTAAAGTTGTGTAGGCGGGTATCGAACTCTTGACTTTTGAGTAAACAACAACCATAAGACTCCTCTCCTAATCAACTGAACTACCACCCGTTTCCAAAAATGCTTGTCGTTGTCAATAATATTAACAGCATGCCATCTGCATGTCATATTATAAATGCAATAATCCTGAAATCAATGTACATATTATATAATGAAATCACATGGTAAAAGCATCTCTTGATAATTTCTTACTTATTTTCATTCAGAGTTACACTTAGAACAAATATTAAAGCCTACCTCCTCATGAAGAACAATAGTTTATCTTTTGAGTGACTTGGTAGATCAGAGATCAAATTAAGCAATTTGAAACGCATAATTAAAATTAACCCACATGCAGCTGTAGCAGTGTTGACTTTTTGTGGGAATTTTTACGACTTGACCCTGATGTTTTTGCAAAAATATAACCTTAAGTGTCTGTTACTTATTTTGGTTAACGACGTAAAATATAAATTATTTCTCCTTTCTTTGTGATGAAACCTTCTACTTCATTTTCATGATGGATAAAAAAGAAATGGAAACATCAAGCGTCCATTGAATAACTGCCTATACGTTCATTATAAGCGTACAAATTTTGTAACAGTTACATCAATTTTGTAATTTTTATATGAAATTTGTAACCTATATATGAACTCTATGAATGTCCATTATTCTATGAACGTCAGGTAGCATTTCAAAAAGAAAATCCATGTTGGTCTTTCTTGTTTCATGGAATGTGTAATTAAATTAGTATGTCAGTAGCTAAATAATGACCACCAAAAGGATGTATGCTAATAATTGGATTTTGTGCATTCAGTAAAATCAACAATTAATTGATTTCATATTAATTTAGTAACATTGAACTTGTACTACTAGTGGAAGTAACTCACTCGGTCATTGCTTGACTTAATCACCCTCTTTCACTCTCTGGTTCTCTCTTGATTGCACTTGAGACTGATCCATCAGGCCACAACCCTTCTCCTTCCTCAGTATTCTTTTTTCCTTGGACATGAAATGTTTTGTTTCTGATCACCCTTGACCTCCGAAGATGCACCCGAAACACTCTGTGTCACTCCTCGCTCTCACGCTCTCGTTTCTTCTCTGGAACTTGGGCTTCTCAGAAGCTATCAAGCTTCATTCTCGACGACATCTAACAGTAAGTAAGATGATCACTTCCTTCAATTTTAATTTAAACTCTTTTTATCACATAACTGATTCCTTTGTCATTAGTTGCATATTGTTAGAACTTAGAATTGTCGACAATCTGTTCATATATAAATGGTGGTTTTGTCACATATACACGCAACGCTATATCTTGATATTGATCGAGTATAGCTTGTCACAAATTCTCATGAGATGTGTACAAGTTAGATAACATCATTCTACTTGTAACTTGAGCCATGGAAACATGTATAATCTCTTTCTTTTCCTTTGTTATCTTGATGTTGAGTATATATAGCTAATAATGGAACATCATGCTAATCTCTTGCTTGTTCTTCGTCACTAGACAGCTAATGAAGACCAACATGGAGATCATGGACTGTTTCGAATTGAAAGATCTCTTTCAACAGCGCGTGCCAAGATAAAACGAGCAGCTATGTCGACAAGCGAAAATAATTCAGCATTAATTCAAAATGAATTGGGGGTTTCTACTTCTCGCATCTACAGAAATCCAGCAGCCTTTCTCGAGTAAGCTCTCGACTCGATCTCTACTTATTAGGAAAAGAGCTGTGCTTTATTGGTCACTCGCAATTCAAAAATCAAATACATTTAGGAACTTAAATCTAGCTATCAAGAATTCAAATTTGTGATTCTGGTCGGCTAAACTGAACCTTTTTCATAAAATTTTATTTCAATAATTCTGTTTGAACTGGATCTAAATGCGGTGTGTATTGTCAAATGTGTTCATGTTTGAATGAAGAAACAGGATGTAATTAAGTGCAGACTTTAGAATATCCTTTTCTATATCATTCTATATCCAAAAGTATAATTGTTTGTCAGATGGATAAACTATTTAGTTAAAAAATGCATGTGAAGTTCATTAATTTACCTAGAAAGATGTATCCTAGTTACTTGCTCAAAATTAGCATGTAATGGCACAGATTATATGAGAGTTCATTGTGAATTTTGATTAACAATGCTGCATGTTTCATTTTATATAGGAGCTATAAACAAATGGAGAAGAGATTCAAGGTGTACGTATACCGGGAAGGAGAGCCGCCCGTAGTGCACATCGGGCCCTGCAAGAACATCTACTCCATAGAAGGCCGGTTCATCGAGCAGCTAGAGATGTTGCGAGCCCACCGGTTGTCTGGGGTCCGGACATCGGATCCGCATCAAGCCCACGCATTCTTTTTGCCCTTCAGTTTTGTCTTTATGAAGAAGTATATTTACGACGCCGTCTCCCGTGATCAGAGCCCCCTCGTTCGGATGTTTCGAGATTATGTGCAGGTTGTGATGAGGAAGTACCCCTTCTGGAACCGGACGGCGGGTGCCGACCATTTCATGCTTGCTGCACATGATTGGGTATAATCATTTAACAATCATTTTTCTATTACAAAATTGCATAATTTACAAATATATTGACTTCTTATATATATAGATCCAAATATATGTAATAAGCAATGATCTTTTTACTTTAAGATCTGTACTGTGACTACTGTCTAAGTTATGTGTCAAATTTATAAAGGTAACACCTAGCGTCCATAGAAAAACTATCCATAATATTTATAGGTTATATTTCAGGATATATCTGTTACATTTCGGGATGTATCGGTTACATTTTTTATATATATTTAAGATGTTTCTGATTTATAAATATATGAACATACTAATATCAGCAGTATGTGATAGATGTCTGGAATTCATTGGATATACAGTATACTACTCTGATCACGGTACTATATTGCATTTCTCAGGGACCTTATATATCCAAGGAAGTACCCGAGCTCTACTCAAACTCGATCCGTGCGCTCTGCAATGCCAATACTTCGGAGGGGTTCGTACCGAGCAAGGATGTTCCGATCCCCAGGATAAACCTTCACAGCGGGAGCATGCCTGTGCAACTGGCGGCGTCTCCAGTACTCCCGGGCCTGAGAGATCGCATGCTCCTCGCCTTCTTTTCTGGAGGCCGACATGGGCCGATAAGACCGATCCTTTTTGAGCACTGGAAGGATCGGGACCTCGGGCTCTTCCCGGTGTACGAGTACTTGCCCCAAGGACTTGATTATTATTCATTCATGCTGCGGTCTCGGTTTTGCCTCTGCCCTAGCGGGTAATCGTCATATTGCATCATTTTTCTTTAACCAATAACAGAAAGATTACCTCCTGTATCATATCATACATACAAAATCTCAATATATATAGTATGCTGCCAAGCTATTTTTGATTAACCTTAATTTTTGAGTAATACCTAGCGTCCATTGAAAAACCGTTCATAGATTACATTACGGAATGTATTTGATACATGTCGGGATGTACGTATCTGTTACATTCTATACACCTCTATGGATGTATGGGCAGTATTTCAACGGACGCAAGATGTTTCTGATGTTCTAGTAAGCTAATTGTAAGCATTGTTGTGAATGTTCACAATATATAACAGATATGAGGTCTCGAGCCCTCGGATTGCAGAGGCCATCTGGGCGGAGTGCGTGCCAGTGATCATCTCGGAAGGGTACGCGCTGCCATTCAGCGACGTGCTGCAATGGAACGAGTTCTCAATTTCCCTGACGGTCGCCGACATACCGAGCCTGAGGGACCTTCTGATGGCGGTCCCGGAGGCGGAGATCGAGCGGCTCAGGGAAGGCGTGAAGGCAGTGAAGAAGCACTTTGTGCTGAACCAACCTCCTCAGAGGTTTGATGTGTTCAACATGATATTGCACTCAGTGTGGCTGAGGAGGCTTAATCTCAGACTTAAATAAATAAATCCCTTGCATGTGCTAATGTATTCTTTAATTAAGAGGCATAATTATAAATTATAAATTATAAATTTATAATTATAAATTTATGATTATAGGATCTGAAAGTTCGGATCTAGCATATTACGTTATGCATCTCAAAAGTCAAAAATGAAAATATAGTAGTAAAGGATTAACGTGCTTAATTAATTTACAAATTACAACTGTTTTAGACACACTAAACTAGTTTAACAAGATCTGGTAAGTTCAGGTCCAAATCTAGTGAAAGCCCAAATTGGTACATAGGTACTGGGCTTGAAGATATTTCTATTCTCACAGTTTTTAAAGGTCATTTTTTTTTTTAGTCTATTATTATAAAGATCGTCAAAAAAAATATAGGAGTTTAAGCTACCAATTACTTTGATGAGCTTGACTCAAAAAACATACTTAAGTATCTCCAAATTGTGACTTATATTTTTCATAAATTTCATTATATCAAAATATCTTGGGATACAAAAATCTTTCATTTTTAAAAATATTTTAAGTATTTGTTTCATATTTTTTAAGATAGCATGTTTTCATATCATTATTTTATTAATATTAATATTTTGTAGTCTTTCTTAAAAAAATATGAAACAAATAATTAAAATTTTTAAAAATAAAAAATTGTTGTATCTCAAGAGATTTTGATATCAAGAAGTTTATGTAAGACATAAATCACAATTTAGAGATATTTAAATATGTTTTTTGAGTCAAACCCACCAAACAAGCATAAGCTCACAGTAGCATTGCCCACTAACTATTGTCCAAATCATATCTTCCCTTTAAAAGTTTATTTCAACTAATTAGACGTACAGTAGTACTCTGATAAATTTCAAGAAAGCCTTTTGATCCATTGACAATGTTTATCTTGACAAGCTTGACAATGGAATATTTCAAAATTTTATAAAAATTCATAAAAAATCTTAAAAATGAAAAAAGATTTATGAATGTATTATTTAACTCATAGATTGATGGTGTTTCAAATTTTAATTTGAAGTGATTTAGGCATTATTGTTTAAGCTTCATCAACTCTTATTGTGTATAATTGTGCCAGCATGCACACTGCTCCCTCCTTCATGTTTTCTTCCACTTCGACCCCATCAATAAGCTGCAGTGTTCCCACATTTTGGATACCCTTCAGCTCAATCTTTTTTCCTCCCTTCACCATTGCTACAGTCAAAGCTTTCACATCTAAAAGAATAGGACCCATCTTTTCAATCCTGTCATCTCCAAGTAGCATATCATACGCTCCAATTTCCATTACTCTCACGTCAAAGTTGAATTCATTGTCTTGCCAATTTGAACATAGTTTGATGGCTTATCAAAATTTAGAAGAAGCGATCCAATTAATAACCGTGGACACCAATGTCCATGGTGACCATTTTTTTATTTATATAATATAAAAATCTAAATCATTAGATATATTCTATATTATTTCAATAATATATACATTAAAAATGATAAAGTTTTAATATTGCTTCGATAGTCATCAAGAGAGGAGACAAAATCATAAAACTTGAACCGTTAATTTTTGTTAATGCTTGATGCACATGAAAATGATACCAAAATTGTATAATTTTTTGTATACAGTTAAAATATGATATGTACAAGATATTCTATCAATTAGTTTTGTTATTTAAGAATTTAAAATGTAGTTATTTAAGATTTAATTTTATGGTCACTGATCGGCCACCAAAAATATGGTTATTCGATCCCTCCTCACGTTATATATGTAATGTAGGTTTTTTTTTCTTTTTCATTTTTTTTTTAAATGAAGAGCATATATAGTCAAGTCAAAATCCATTCCAAATTAAATGAAACTTCTTCTGCACATATACAGCAGTCCTACACATATACAGCAGTCCTACTTGTGATAAGATAAAATAATTAAGTTGGCATGACGACGATATACATGTTGTAAGAACTCCGGCATTGCTCTCCGCCAGAAATTTTAGTAAATGGTCGATCAAGAAAAATATCTCAAAAAATATAAGGAAAAGTCAGTTGGATCTATTTATTTGCTTGCAAGATTTAGTTGACTCGTTGAAAAAGGGGAAAAAAACAAAGTCTCGGTCTGGAGTTTGATTAAAAAAACAGTCAAGGTTTATTTTTTTATCAAAAAAAAACAGTCAAGGTTTATTTGAACCGGAGTCAGCCAGGAAATGACAGATGTATATTTTATCAAATATTTTGGGTACTACAATTAAATAAAAATTGTGTATACATCAATATATTAATTATATAGTTAACTATAGTTAATCATTCTAGTTAAAATATTTTGGATACTTTAATTTTAATCATTTTTATAAGCAGTTACTAATTAAGCAGCTAGGATTCAATCGTTCAGATCTTCAATATAACGATTGACGACGTACTATGTATGTTACTCTCAGTCTCTAAGGGCGTTTGGTTCATTCTATAATTGATTGTAAGGAATGTATGAATTCCAAGGAATTCTATTCCTTGACATATGATATATTCGTGTTTGGTTTGGAATCAGATGGCTATTGCATACAACTATTTTAACAACGTAGAATTATCAAATTTCTTAAATTGTATTTTAATCTTGATAAATCTTTAAAAAAATATTAGATGAATTTTTTTTACGAACAATATGAATTAATTATTTTATTATAAGTATTATATTGGTATAAAGTGAAAGACATTGATTTTTTTTTCTATTCCCAAACTTGCTACAATATTTATGTTGTAATTGACATGTATAGTTAAACAAATTCATGATAAAAAATTTTGGCAACTTGCAGACGTTAAATAAGACAATAACGAATTATAATTACACCTGATGAGGTAAGGGAAGTAAAAAATAATTACCATTTATAATGATTACTACAACGTGGTAACCAACAAAAGCCACATATTTTGTGGGCATAGCGATGGCCGTGAAAATTGGTAATTTCATTCTAGTGGTAATTAATCATCACCATACCCAATCGATACCAATTCAAACCAAACATGGTAAATTGGTAATGCAAGATTTTTAATACTAATGACCGGGAATCCTTTACTCAAAGCATAAACCAAACGCCCCCTATGTGCATGTTCGGTAACGCCTCCTTAAGCTTCCTTAGACTTTTTAGCTTCCTTAGTCTCTTAATCATTCCGAACGCAAGCTTCTTAGTACAGATTAAAAGTTTCTCCTTAAATCTCCTTTTTACCAGGACTTAAGTCTTGACCGAATTCTTAAGGAAGTCATTCCTATGGCTTAAGCTTTTTTAAACCCTTAATCCGTATATACCTGCATCGATCTGCATGCAGGTATCTCAAACTCACTACTCTGCCAGTTGGAAGAACATGACCACTATTTCATTTAGCAATAAATTAATTATCAAAAAAGAAGAGGAAGCTCCCGGGAAAATAAAATAAATCAGGTGCTCCTATATCCTATGAAAAGAACATTTATTATTCATTGGATAACATTTTTTTTATAAATTAACCGTTGCATTGGACAAAATTACCAAGCCTATATAGTAACAAAAAGGGAATAACATTATAAGCATCACCAAAATTCAAGTTTCAATTGTTGGTAGCTAAAATCTTTCATTCGGAAAAAAAGGAAAAAAGAGGAAATTAATTTCATGAAATTTTATATGGCCTTAGGGAGTCATAAAAAATTACCAACAATTAAAAAGTATTTATTATAATTATAATCAACAAAATTTCCACCTTAATTAATTACGTGATTATCTCTCCATGAGTTTTTCCTTGCCTTGGAGAAGTTTATTGCGCGCGCACGACATATCTCCACAATTTCTAGTTAACGATTATATAACAAGGTACATAATAATGTAGGATTTGAGAAATAAAAAAAAAACGCCAAATTATATATATATATATATATAGAGTAAATCTATCGTGCTCCTAAGAACACGGAGACCTCCCGTGCTCCTAAGAACACGGAGACCTCCCGTGCTCCTAACTCAAAAATCATACTAAACCATCATGAAATTTTGATTTATCATTCTTATTAAATTCTTTATATCATAATCTCTTAGGATACAAAAATTTTCCATTTTTTTAGTTTCTTAAGTATATGTTTTGGAATTTTTTAGAATGACCTCAAAATAATAATAAAATAATGTATAAAACTATGTCATCTTTAAAAAATACAAAACAAATACTTAAAAATCTCAAAAAATGGAAAATTTTTGTATCCTATGATATTTTGATATAAAGAATTTAATGAGACCCATAAATCGAAATTTCGAAATGGTTTAGTATGATTTTTGAGTTAGAAGCACGGGAGGCCTCCGTACTCCTAGAAACACCATAGTTTTACTCTATATATATATATATATATCAGCTTTGACATCCAAAAAAATTTGCGCATATCACGAAAATAAAAATATATACGTGTATTGGAATATAATTAAGAAATTGTTATACAAAAATTATTCAAACAAGTATATATATACATGGCACAAAAACTAAGACAACATGTGATTAACTAAAAGTCAATATTTTATGTGGCGTCCGAAATATAGGGGAGACCAAATTAAACGAAGGAAATTTCAAATCAGGAGTAGGGTGACAAAGACCCGGCATGCAGATTGCAGAGAGTAACGAGAGTTCATTTATATTTCTGGGACACAACACAAGTGCCGGTCAAAACGAATCAAAGAAACTTTTGCCCCCAAATAATATATAGTTAAAATAGACCTTTTTCCAATCGAAGCAAACTGACCGATATCTTTTTATTCTTTTGTTTTTTTTTTTTCTTTTTTGGTGTTATATGAGTATGTGTCACGTTATGGCTGGTAATTAATTCCCTTCATTGTTCGCAGCCACAGAAGGCACAAAAAAAGGACAAGACAGAAAGGGTTTAATTATTTATTGAGGAAACTCGCGATTTTGGTTGCTCAACTATTTTATTTTGCTTAAATCGGTTACTAAACTATTTTTTGGTTCAAATTAGTTCATTAATTGTTGCATTTGGTTTAAATTGGTCCTTAAACTATTTTTTTGTTCAAATTGATCCTTAAGCTTATAGGTTTGGTACATATAAACCCTCCCATATACTTTTGTTTATACTAATTGATACTGAAATATATTCCTAAACTACATCAGTTACCATAAATGGAAGTAAAATAGGGAATACCAATCAAACGATATAGTTCAGGGACCAAATTGAACAAAAAGATAATTCAAGGACCTGCAATTTGAACCAAATACAATAGTTCAGGGGTACCAATTTGAACCAAAAAAGAGTTCAGGGGCCAATTTGAACAAAAAAAGAGTTTATGGACCAATTTGAACCAAATGCAATAGGTTCATTTTTGGGAAGGGATGCAAGATGTTTATTTTTACCTTGCACTGCTAACTGCAAGTTCCTTCTTTTTCTCCAGCTTCAATTTCTGTCGTTTCAAATTTGTGAGTTTAGGGCGTGTTCGGTTGTCATGGGATTTTGCGGGTTGGGATTTTATGGGAATGGGAACCCACAAAATGAAAAGTGGGAACCCATGCACATGGGAATATTGATATATGGTCGTTCGTTTGTACAATGGGAAAAATTATAGGAAATGTGTATTAATTTAAAGTTTAGACATCAATTGTAAATTTATTATCAACAACTATTAATATATTAATGAAGAGGAGAGACACAATAACCATGATTATTGGTGACCATAGTGACCATTTTATTATTTATGTATAAACTAGCAAATCCAAATCATTAGATGTATTCTAAATCATCTCAATAACATATACACAAAAAATGATAAAATTTTAATATTGTTTCGATAATTACCAAGAGAGGAGAAAAAATTATAAATTTTGAACCGTTGATTTTTGTTAATGCTTGATGCATACGTAAATAAAATCAAAATGATATAATTTTTTGTGTATACATAAAATATGATATATATAGAACCTATTCTATCAATTACTTTTGTTATGAAAGAGTTTAATATGTATTTATTTAAGATTTAATTTCACGGTCATCGATTGGTCACTAAAAACATGGTTATTTGATCCCTCCTCATTAATGAAATGCATGTGAGACTTGAAATTATAAACAAATTTAAATTTTTTAAAATGAAATAAATTAAAAAACTTTATGTAATTTATGTAAATTGAAATTAAATAAATAAATTTGCTTGTCAACTTTATTTTTGTTGATTGCTGAGTGTTAATTTCAAGAAATTGTACCTATGAAAAACAAATTGGGCAAGTAATATTATTGTTGTAGTCAATAAAGTACAAACAAATATTAAAAAAACTCTCGCGAGCTCTCTCAGCTCATGTGTGTCATGGGAAAATAATAATCAAGTTTGATTGAATTATTTTTTGTCCAACATTTTGAACTAAGATGAAAACATACACAGGATTTAATCCCCGACCCATCTTCTAAGAAATGGCCTAATCACCGGACGGATATGGGGTAAGATAAGCCATGGGGCATAAAATCCAACTAAAACCCACCATTTGAGTGGTATCCGAAGTTACAGATATCATTTGGGAAGATTTCGCATCCCTTAACTTTGGGTCTTGACTGAAACGGCATCCATTCACCAAACAATTGTTTATTCATGAATATTCTGTCTCCAGTCCTCCTCACTCACCCTGATCATATTATTATTATATTATAAATTTCTGATTCAACCACTGTGGGCGACGACTCAAGACTCCATCGTTGTTTTCTCCTTTACTGCTGGCTGCTGCACATCAAATTGGCCACTACAATTGGTTTTCCTTTCTTTCATTGTAACTACTTCTGCACGTCAGTTAAGAGTAAGACCCAAGGATGCAGTGGAATAATAATTTTATTTTACTTAATTTATTTCTTCCATCTTTTTCCTTGATTTTCCACTATTTTGAAAAACAAATGATGATGCGAGTCATTTTTCAGTACTGTTAATGATTTTTTTCCCTGTTAGTTCGTTGCATATCAATTAAAGAAGCAATGACTTGACTGAAAGTCAAATTGAATGTCGACAGGGATGAAGTTGGATCCTAGGCTAGCATTAGCATCTACATGGCAAATTTTTGCTAAGGCCTTCTTCTCATTGAGAGGCATTTTAAAGTGTACTGTAAGGCAATAGATTTTGGGTTCTCGACACTAGAGGTACAATTTGAATTTGTTTGTTCTTTTTAATGTTAAAAATTATATATCAATTCTTGATTCATTCAGAAAAATGGTGGCATATGCGGACAACAATCTCAATTTGACTGTGAGTTTATAATTTGATTTTCCCCTTTTTAAAGTTTCTTAATTTACTACTTTAGTAAAATTAAGTTCGAACCATTTGTTAAATGAGATGCGGGCAAAGTCAATTGATTGAGGAGAAAGACAAGGATTTATTTTGAGTGGATCAGTTACGCACTCCTAAGAGAGAAAATCGGGTTTTTTTATTAATGAAAAATAAAAAATCAAAATTATCACTTTAAAAACAGTTTCTTCAAAATCACAAAAATAAAAAAAAAAAAACTGCACTCTGAAAGTGCGGCTTACCCCCGGCTAAGCCGCACTTTCTTAGCTCTGAGAATAAGCCGCACTTTCAGAGTGCGGTTCACCCTCAGTGCTAAGCTGCACTTTCAAAGTGCGGCTTAGTCTGTATTCTGCTGCGAATTTAAGAAGACATTTGAAAGGGCAAACGTTGTTTATTTTTTTATAAATGGTTCAACTTCCAAGGTCTGTCTTGAAGTCTACTTTCCAATGGTTCAACTTCCAAGGCATTTGGAGTTCTCACCAGAGAGTTATTGCAGTTTTAGTGGAGAGGGGTCAGTTTTCTGTGTTTTCTCTTTAATTACGAACTTCTAGATTTTTCTGTTGGTTGTTTTTTATAAACGACCTACCATTTTAAAGGTCTTGAAGTCTACTTTCCAATGGTTCAACTTCCAGGACGTTTGGAGTTCTCACCAGAGAGTTATTGTAGTTTTAGTGGAGAGGGGTCAGTTGAAACAGGGGTTGTTCTGTATTCTCTCTTTAATTACGAATTTCTAGAGTTTTCTGTTGGTTGTTTTTTATGAACGACCTACCGTGTTAAAGGGGTTGTTCTGCCCCTTCAAATGTCTTCCTAAATCCGCAGCAGAATACAGACTAAGCCGCACTTTCAAAGTGCGGCTTAGCAGGGGGTAAGCCGCACTCTGAAAGTGCGGCTTAGCAGGGGGTAAGCCGCACTTTTAGAGTGCGGTTTTTTTATTTTTGTAATTTTGAAAAAACAGTTTCTAAAGTGGTAATTTTGATTTTTTTATTTTTTATTAATAAAAAAAAACCGAGAAAATCAGTGATTTTTAGTACAACAAGTACATATCAATATTTTGATCTTTCTAATATTATGATCAGAAAATTGCTTCATCATATCATATATATTGTATTTTCTTCGTAACAGTCAAAATTTATATCCACATTTTACATTGTATGGAAACCAAATACATGGAATGGAAGAACACAAGGACAACCATAACTTCTTTAAGCCCAAAATTGAAGAATATTATTGTAGCTGCACTATTTTGAGTTATGAGGTTATTGTATCTACATATATATTATAGACCGGTTAATTGTCATAGAATGCTGAATTTAGACAGAAGGAAATAAAGTATCTTAATGGTTAATTTTTTTTTATTACTATATATACAAAGAAAAATAATTGATAAAAATCACTTTTATTCAAAGGTCAGTACATTTTTCTTCAAAATCTAAATCTTCTAACCGACATCCTTTTATAGTAGAGATAATCTCTTTGTCCCCCATCATTTGTCCCCCTTAAACGTCTCCTATCCGTTTCTGCTGGAACCGGTATGAATACCGATTGGCAAGTGGTATGAACACCACGATATATTCAGTATGAACACCCTCTGAGAGCTCTATGAACAATGCAAATTGGGAGAAAATTTTTTTTTGGCATATTTTCCATGTGCAAAAATAAATTAAACACGTGCTTAATTCAATTTCAGCACGTGATGAAAATCGGAGCGCAAGCGGGTGTTCATATTGCTTACTCGCGGGTGTACATATCAAATGGTCTTTGGTGTTCATAGTTGACGTGGACGGGAGTTGGCATATTTTCCACGTGCAAAAATAAATTAAGCACGTGCTTAATTCAATTTCAGCACGTGATGAAAATCGGAGCACGCTCGGATGTTCATACTGCTTATTGGCGGGTGTTCATATCCAATGGTCTTCGGTGTTCATAGTTGACGTGGACAAGAGTATGCGCGCGGGGGACATTTAAGGGGAATTTTTTGTGGGGGACAGTTAGCATCCCTCTTTATAGTATATATAATTTCGGACGGGTTGCTACAGTAATTAAGAACAGTATAATGAACAGTATTTTTATTTATTATTATTATTATTATATTTTTTTTTAAGGATCCTTTAAGGCTTCAATAGTATCTTACCTTGAGTAGTTGAAGAGAATAATCTAGAAGGTATTATTATTGACATTGGAAATTTAAACAAAAAATATAGAAAAAAGTACATGTATATTTTTTTTCATATTTAAGATTTTTTAACAATACTTTAAAACTTTTTCTAAGCTCCATTGTCAAATTTGTCAAGATAATCATTATCAACCGATCTTCTCTTCAACTATTGATCTAAACTTCCTTTTGTAAAATTCAATAATTGTTTTCAAAAATATTAAATATGTTGTAAACAACTTTTATCTTTAAGCAACAATATTTGCCGAAGGTAGAGATGTCTAAAGAAGCAATATTTACGTTTTAGAAAAAAAAAATAAAATGTTTAACATCTTGGACAAAAGAAATTACAAGTGTAAGTTTGTGGAGTTCATCAAAATATCGACATGAAATAAGATTCTAATTTAAGTTACAAGTATATACTATGAAAATTTAATGGGTTTCGAACCATATGACTTCTAAAATTATTATTTGCAGTCATTTTAGAAGATTGAAAAGAAATACTGTCCAATGAGATTTTTATAAAAAAAAATATAAATCCAATAACAAAAAGAAAGTTGGAGATATTAAAAGTATAAATTAATAAATCACAAAAATCTTTAACAAACCAAAAATACTCACCTTTCAGAAAAATAATATAATTGTATGAAAAAATTCAAGAAATTATGTTTATTATGATCTCCTCCACTTTTTATTATTTATATTATTTTTATTAGAGAGATGTGTATAACTTCAGTTCCCTCTTAATTCTAAATAATATAAGCGAAGTACGCTATAAGAAAAATAATATAGGCTCTGAAAATAGTAACTTATATAATATGAAAATTTTTTCATAATTTATATTTTTTTCTTCATAGTTTATGCTTTTTAGTTTTTATTCTTCTTTAAGATTTGAGATTACATTTCAGTTTGTTTTTTTTTTTCCTAAAAAAATATGAATCTACCGTCGAAGCAACGCGAGGCACGTATCTAGTTAATTAGAATTCCAAATGGTAGTGGTCTCATCTTGAACTACTTTTTGTATTCTCCAATATTTTTCATATAAAAAATTTATTGAGCACTATAAATCGTGATTTCGAACACAATAACTTGAATTTTGAAGCGATAGCATTTCGAGCCGAAATGCAATGGTTAGTATAATGGTCTAACTCTATATCTATATATTATTGTGTATAAATTGTACAAAGTTTATTGTAAAATAAAATTAGGAGGAGTTCTTCAACCTTATTTACCTAAATATTTTATCATTAATACATTTTTTTGCAATTATTGTCATATTTTTTAAATAAAAAGATATATGAAACAACATGAAATACTTGATTAAATTTTTCATCCCGAGCATTGCACGGGTCTAAGGTTAGTTGATCATAAAATGTGAAGGGATCGGAATTGATTTTGGCAATGCTTATTTGACGTAACCGAATGGCGGCGGGTGCAGCACAAGCTATGCACCACCAAAGTCTGCATATATATCGGTTCGACGTTTGTTTACAAACTGTTGTTATACCAGCACAGTAAGGCAATTCGATCTAATTGTTAGAATATGTTGTAACTATTTGGCTGAGGGATCAACTTTTAAATAACGAAACTGACTGTTAGAATATGTTGTATATATTATGTTTTAATTATGTGCGTACGCAACATGAAAAATTATATCATTTGATTTCATTTACATATGTATCAAGTATTAATAAAAATCAATCATTCAAAGTTTACGATTTTTTTCTTCTCTTGTAACTATTGAAATGAGGTTAAAATTTTTATCATTTATTATATATAATTTACTTAGATGATTTAAAATACATATAATATATAGCTTACATTTGTTAATTTATGTATAAATAATGAATGACCATTATGGGCATGGGCATCAAGATTCATAATCATTGATCATTAATTTGTGTACAAATAGTTGTTTCTAATTAATTTTAACAAGCATTAATAGAATAACAAATATAACTCAATTTGCTTAAAATTTAAAACATAATCAATCTATAATTTTCACATTTTTTTATAAAATTTTTTCCGTCCATGCAATCCTATCTACAGTTTTTATTTATTACTAGAGCTGTAACTCCGGCTTCGCCCCGAAATATGATAACAAAAAATAATAAAGCTTATAAAATAAAAATATTTATTTTAAAAAATAAACATAATTTTAAAATTTTTGATGTGAATAATGATGATGATGATGATGATATATAATTTATAAATAATAGCACATAAATGTTGGACCACTTTAAAAATTAAATTTTGTCTTAGACATATCATATTATCTTATTAAATGGGGAGAGAGAATAAATATAAATCATTGGATCAAAGTAGATGAAGAGATTTAAACAAAATCAATGGCTAATAATAATGATGATGTGGCATAGTTGAGGTGCTTAAAGAGTTACCTCTCTTTCGAGTTTATAGATTTATTTTTTCAATTCGTTCATTGTCAAATAAGCATTGCCAAAATCAATTCCGATCCCTTCACATTTTATGATCAATATTGGTGAAGTAAAAGTATATTCTCGTTTCCATATATCGTCCCTCAATATTGGGACGCAATTGGTATTGAACCGTCCAGGTTCAAAAGGTGGACGTCTCATTTCAGCAGCATCCCGATTTCTTAGATTGGACGTTTCTGTACTGTCCCGTCCGAGTGGGATGGAAGCGTCCGTTCTAAATGTCAAAAATGTGTGTTACGGGGCTTAGATTGGTGAATTTGTATTTTTTGGGGCTTAAATAAAAAAATTGTGGTAAGTTCTTCAACATCAAGGTCAGTTTCATAAATTTATTTTTACTAGACCTCTGACTTGGTTTCGCCCAAGAAAATAAATAGAAAATAGTACTTATTATCAAATAATATAATTATAATATTTATAATAAAATAAAGTAGAATTTTTTGCCACTTTGTTTTGGGGGGGGGGGGGGGGGGGGGGGCTTTGGGTTAGTTTGAATGGAATCAATAATACATGTGATCTTCAAATAAAATGAAATCAAAGAAAAGCCGTGTAGAGAACAGTTTAATGAAGAACAAAACTGGTTCATATATATAAAATGAACTATAATATTCAAAAACAAAAATTTAACTGCACATCAGAAGAATATTAATATATTTGCATGGATTGTTCAGAGTCCTAATTAAGTCTCAATTCCTAATAAATAATCTTTATTAAGCCCATTAAAAGTATCTGGAAATTACGAATCGCCTATTAATTAAATCAGTACCTTCTTAGCTAGAGATGCATCACAAACCATTGGATTGAGAAGTTTTCCAAAAACACAGATGCATCAAACGGTGTTTAACGCTCATGATGACGTGGTATATATTTAATTGAATTAAAAGTTTTTTACATGGCCATATATATTTAGAGCTTTCTAATTCGTAAACTGAAAACATGAAATTGATATATACAAATGAAACTTTATGGTATTTATTTATGGGGCATAACATCAAGAGTCAATACTTCCTGCATTTGGTTTTTATGTTTGATATATATTGAATAACTTCATTTATCGTCGATATATATGACCTCTAAGATGTTCATATGAAATTGCCCTTAAAGCCAGTTTTTCTTTTTTGTAGAGCAAGTGAAGCTGACAAGGATGGCTAATAACTACAAAACAAATCAAATATTTAGTCAAAGAATTTGGTTGGACTCTTAATTAATAGAACTCATAAAAATCATTGGCAATAATTTTTTTCTTTTTCCGCAGAGCAAGTGAGGCTAGAAATTAATTAAAAGAATTAGTTGGAATCTTAATATATGTTACTGTAGTTTTCAATTGGAATCGATTACCATTTTTCAAGAGCAACATACAAAGTCCACCCTCTATAGTAGATCACTCATCCACCTCCTCTCACAGTTCTGACATACCACTGCACACATGTACTTAGCACAGTTGCATAAATGTTTACTGGAAATCATTATGTATCCGTTCACTGTAAAATGATATATATTAATTAGAAAGATATAAATGTCCACTGAATAGTGAATAATGATATTTATTCATTGCAAAAACGATGGACCGGTGGATAAATGAAAATGGTAGATGCTACTTACTACTCATTTTTTTAGTAGGAGAGAGTTGAAAAGAGACAAATGTGAAGTTGAAAAGTCGTTTAGAGCATCATCTAGATGTATAGAGTGACAAAAAAAAAAAAAAAAACCTTTCCACCTTGCAACTTTGCAAGTCCATCTACGTTAGCAGCCGCTGTCAACCTTTCAAAAAATAAAAAAATAAAAAAACTTTGCAAGCTCATCATGGTAAAAATTGCTCTTCTGAAGGGCCTTTACAGAAAATATGATCCATCTTAAATAGAGAAGCTGCTGGCACACATTCTTCCATTCCATCCAACATTTGCTCAGCTCAAGTACTGAACTCAACCAAGATGGCACTGGCATACTGGCTGATCCCCATTGCCCTTGTGCTCTTACATTTCCTCTCAGACTTCACCCGGAAGACGCTCAAGAGGCTGCCGCCGGGCCCAACTCCGCTCCCGATTGTCGGGAACATGTTCAGCATGGTTGACCTGCCGCACCTCACCTTCATGAAGCTGGCAAAGAAGTATGGCCCCGTGATGTCGTTCAGGATAGGTGTCAACACGTTTGTCATCCTGACATCTCCCGAGCTTGCCCGGGAGGCCTTCCAAACAAAGGATAAGGCTCTCTCCGACCGCTGGGCACCCGACTACGTACACGCATTCAACCACAAGGAACTGTCAATGATGTTCTTAAACTCTTCTAGCCCATTGTTTAAGCAACTCCGGGGTGTCGGCGCTAACCTCGTCGCCCCACGTAACCTCGATTCCAGCAGATTCGGAAGGGAGGCAAAGATGCTTGACCTCGTTACGTACTTCCGCAATCATGCCGGTAAACCGCTGAGGATCAGCTTTCCGGTGTTCACTAACATGATAAATGTCATCTCGGCCGTTCTCTTTTCCGAAGACATGGTGGACCTGTACTCCGATTCCATTCAGGAGTTCAGGGACCTGGTTATGTCTCAGATCGTCGACCCGGCAGCACCGAACTTGACATACCTTTTTCCTATCTTGCGACCACTTGATCTGCACGGCGCCCGGGCTTTTGGTCAAAAGCTTTACACTCAGTATTATGCTTTCTTTGATGAGATAATAAACCGTAGGCGAAAAGTTGAAACAACAGATGATAGCAGACCTAAGGATTTCTTGGATTATACGCTCGAATTGCACGCAGAAAACAAGCTCGATCTCAAAGTGATCAAAGCTTTCTTCTCGGTACGTAATTTACAATCCATACTAAATTGTTTAATTTCCTCCAAATTAGTTATCGTAATTTACGGAATTTCATGATGAATTTGCATTTACTAACCAGGACGTATTTGGTGCTGGAGCCCACACGAGCTCGGTGGTATTCGAATGGGCGATGGCAGAGCTGCTCCACAACCCCGACAAACTGGCAAAGGTTCTGGCAGAGCTGAAGGCGAATGTCGGTACCAGACAGGTGGAGGAAACCGACTTGATGAATCTTCCATACCTGCAGGCAGTTGTGAAGGAGACGATGCGAAAACACCCGGTCGCACCGCTCTTATTACCTCACGTCGTGTCCGAGTCCGGTGTTGAACTCGGCGGGTACTCCATACCGAAGGGTTCGCAAGTGATGGTGAATGTGTACGCTCTCGCGAGGGACCCGAAGATATGGCCCGAGCCCGAGGTGTTCAGGCCAGAGAGGTTCCTGGAGAACAAAATGGATGTCAGAGGGCAGAACTTCGAGCTCATCCCCTTCGGGTCGGGTCGGAGGACTTGCCCGGGAGTACCCCTGGTTCTCAGGATGCTTCCGTTGTTCCTGGCCACGCTGTTTCAGGCTTTCGAGTGGCAGCTACCGGACGGCATGAAACCTTCTGAAATGGACATGACAGAGAAGTTTGAGGCCGCCGTCGCCCTTAATACGCCACTTGTAGCAATACCGGTGCCGATCTCTGGGCTGGATTACTGATAAGGTTGATGCAGTATATATCTCTCTGTCTTCCCTTGATCTGCATCATGAAAAAATAATAGAAATAAATTAAGCAAATAAAATGAAATGCCTTAATTATATATACATCTGCTAGTAGTATATATATAGATCTTCTTGAGCAGCCACTTTTTGTAACTTGTGTACATGAATGATTTTGAGATATCAATAGAAGTGGTTCCTGAGTTGTGCCTAATAATCTACCACTGAATTTTTATATGCTCCAAATTAATAAGAAAACTGTCACCCTTAATAATCTATTTGACGCCATATATGTCTAAGCTTCTAAAATTTGGTCTCAGGAAATTCACCTAAAAGCCCTCCAGACTATACATAAACATTTACTCAATTAATGTCCCACTGTAGTAATTGTGTGTAGAGCTGTCAACGGAAGGAAAATTTCCGTTAATCCGTTCCGTTTCGTACCAACGAAACGGTTAACGGAATGGTCTTTTGTTCCGTGAAGCAAACGGAACAACTAAACGTAACTATAGATTGTTTCGTTGGTAAAACAGAACGGGTAACGGAACTGGGCTGTTCCGTTCCGTCTAGTTTTGTTATTCCGTTCTAAATTCTATGTGGTTACTGTTCTACAATTGTAGAGAAGACACCAACCCAACCCAATTTTTTCCCCTTTCTTTCTTTTTCTCTCCGTCATCCCCTTTTCTGATTTTTTTCTGCTGCTTCCCTCTTCCCTTTCTCTTCTTCTCTCGCATTCTCTACTGATTCTGTCTTAATCTTTCGAACTTAATCCCATACGCTAATCTTGGTCGCCGCTTGCCGCTGCCACATCAAAACTCAACACATGGACATGCGATTTGGTATTGTTGGTTCGATTTCATCTTCGTCAGCAATGGCTGATGGGGTTGGTGGTGTCGTGGTGATGCGTCGACAACAGTGCAGCGGAAATCAATGCCCAAGGAACATCTCGCAGAGGCTCTGTAGTCGGATTTACAAAATATAATCAACGACTCGCTGTGAGTTCGATACTGGTATCGATTTGGTACAGATTGCGATTTTGGTATTTAGAAAGATTTTTTATTTTGAGAAAACAGATTTTTTGTTTTTTTTTTTTTCTTGTTTGGTTCTTCAATACTGGTACTGATTTAGTTAATCCAGATGCGTGGATGTATACTGGTAAATGAATTTTTTGTTTTAGCTTTTAATTTTTGTGAACGATTTGATTTTAGACGTTTTGATCGTTTGATCGTTTGTTTAGAACGAAACGATCAACGATAACAAAATTTTCTTCCGTTTCAATAACGGAACAGGTAACGGAAATTATTTTTTGATCGTTGATTAAACGGAACGATCAACGGAAATACCTATTTCCGTGATCGTTTTAGACGTTTGACAGGTCTAATTGTGTGCGTTGAAGAAAGGAAAACATTCAGAGTCCACCCTATATATGAAAGTAGACCACCCCTCCACTTTTCCTGACAATCTGACACACACATACACTCATATACTTACTACGGTTGCATAAATGTTCACTAGAAATCGTAGTATATATGTTTACTGAAAAATGATATCTGTTTATTGAAAATACGGTGGACCGATGGATAAGTAAAATGGGTGTACGCTACTTGCTAACTCTCGAAGAAAAACAGTGTGTGCAGTCATTCAGTCAAACACACTTTGGGTGTTAGAGAAAAGGAAAGCAGTCATTTAGTGGAACTAATCAAACACATTATAAGCGTTCAGGAATTAAACGCCGTTGGAGTGCCGTCATTTAGTGGAAGGGTGGAACACATTGTAAGCGTCTTGTCTTCATGAAGTAAAGAAGAGGAGGAACGGAAAATTGGACAAATTTCTTAAAAGGCCTAATAAACAAGAGGAAGGATCAAATAATAATATTTTTCGTGACCGATCGGTGACCATAAAATTACATCTTAAATAACTACTTTTTAAATTCTTAAATAACAAAACTAATTGATAAAATATGTTATATATATCATATTTTATGTGTATATAAAAAATTATATCATTTTGATTTTATTTACATGTACATCAAGTATTAACAAAAATCAACGGTTCAAGTTTTATGGTTTTTTCTCCTCTCTTGATGACTATTGAAAAAATGTCAAAACTTTATCATTTTTTATGTATATGTTATTGGGATAATATATAATACATCTAACGGTTTAGATTTTTCAATTTATGCTTAAATTAAAAAATGGTCACTATGGGTACCAATGCCCATGGTTATTGAATCCCTTCTCAATAAACAAACTTATCTTAAGAGCCATGGTTTCAAAACTTATATATCTTAGGAGTTTTCTATCAAAAGTTATATCATTTTATTAATCGAGATGTTCTTTTTTTTATTTATCAATATTATTTAGTTTTCCTCCTTATGTCTAGAGCTCCAAACCATATGACTTAAAAAATATTTAGTAGCTTATTATCACGTACTAAAATTATGAGGAATGATCATATGATTATTTTTCGTAATCAATGAGCGACCATGAAATTAAATCTCAAATAACTATATTTTAAACAATTAAATAATTATTTTTGTAAAATTGAATTTCCACTTAATATTAGATAAAAATATAGAGATATATTTGAGGTATAAATGTGCATAACTTTTAATAGAAAATTTCTCAAGAAACGTACAACCCAATCCGGAAAGCTCAGCAAAAAATCTACAAGCTAATCACAATTATAAATATGAAAAAAAAAATGCACTCAAATCTTTGAGTCATAGACAGTCGACAGATATAATAGCTAGTCACATAAAATCTGATAGTGTCAACTTCAAGGCGGCTTGATTATCTCAAATCCATCGCTGTTTGTCAAGTTTCAGATATTGACATCGTGTAGTGTAGTGTGTACTCCATTGCCACTGGAGTCCGTATCTGCTGCGATTCAAATCTGATTTCAGGATCCTGCGATCCAGATCCAACAGAGATGTGGTTTTTAGAGAGGGTTTTTCAAAATAATCTGCACCGTTGGATCCATCTGATTTCAGCGCATTGCCACTGGCGTTCCCCAACTAAATTTCCATATTCAGCAGGTTCAGTTTCCAAACAGGCCGGAGCTTTCCAAATAGATCGAGGAATAAGCTTCTCAGGTTTTTAGTTATGCCATATCATTATTAGTATCAAGCATTAATTTTATTTTTTCTCTCTTCATTTATCTTAATCAAATGGCTCATTTTAATTTTTCATTTTTCAATAAAGACATAATATGATATATATGCTTAAAGAACAATTTAAGACTAAAAAATATTGATGTTTGTACATGCTCGTAAATGCAAAATAAATATTTAGAAAACTCTACAAATGAAAATTTTTTGTATTTTCCAATATTTTCATCTATATTCCTATAAAAAGCACGTAAGAAATGGATCATCTTTTTTGTTCCAAGTCTACTTTTAAAATGGAGAAAAAGTATTATCTTGCTCCCATGGTCGAACCAATGACTTTTCGTTTTTTTCTGTCTTATCACTCCCAACACCTTTTCCGTCGAATGCACCGTCGCCTCTCTCAGTCCGATTACTGTTCTATTTTCTTCTCATTGTGATCAAATTAAAGAAAAAAATATTGCTTTTTAATTTTTACTTTTGTTCTTTGCAATTCAGAATGGTTTTTCTCTTTGATCCATAACCTCTGAACACTTCGCTTTTACTCCACCTTGCTTCTTTCTAATATGGAGAGTCTGTGACGCTTCACTCAATTTTAAAATTCTATCTTTCTATTTGTACTGCATATTACTAAAATCAATAGTTCATTGTTTCGAATTTAGTTTAATAGATCCGCCCATTGGGTGGGTTTCTAGCTAGTATTAATAATTTATTGAGCACCATAAATCGTGACTTCGGATACGATGACATAAATTTTGAAACATTAACATTCCGGTCCAAAATGTTAACGTTACTATAATAGTCTAACTCGAGGTTTATAATAAAGACTTAATTCGAAATTCGAGTATTGAGATTTTTTCTTGTAGTTTAAAATTTTGGCTTCGATCAAAGATTTCTTTGATTTGATTTAATCTCGAAAGGCTAATTCTCGTATTTGAACGCTCTGGTTTGTCGACATTTGTGTTATAACTAGTCATATATGTTGCAGAATTAAAGTTTGGAAATTTGCTGCACGATTCTGTACTTACATTGCGTTCGTTTCTAAATTCTAATTTGTCGAATTTATTGCACCCAAGTGGCTTCTTAAACGGACAAACGACCCATTTTGTAGAGTCTTGTTTCGTTTCCTGAGTCTCAGTAGGCCCAGGAGCAGGCACACAAACAAATGGCCCGTTTCGTATTTGAATTTGATCCAATTGTAGCAGCTACCCAAGTTGCTCCTGCAAATCTGCAATGCAATAGTGGAGTCCGTTTACTGATGAAACTCTCACGGATCCAAACTCAAAGAGTTTAGAATATAGGACTAGAGGTGGCAGATTCCCGGGTCGGATCAGGTTCGGGTCGGGTCAGTTTGATCAACTGGAAATGTCGGGTCAGGTCGTGTTTGGGTCGGGTCGGGTATCAGGTTGACGGCTGCTGGCATTTTTTTCGGGTTGGTATCGGGTTGACGTCTGCCGGCATTTTTTCGGGTCGGGTCGGGTTTGGGTCAGGTCGGGTCGAGCGGGTTTTTCGGGTTTCGTTGTTTTTTGGTCAAATTTTGCACCTCTATTCCCGGGTCGAGTTGGGGTCGGGTCAGTCTGACTTTTCCTGGAACACGGGTCGGGTCGGGTTCGGGTCGGGTCGGGTCGGGTCGGATTTGGGTCAGTCTGACTTTCTCTGAAACTCGGGTTGGGTCGGGTTCAGATCAGTTTGACTTTCCCTAAAACTTGGGTTGGGTCAAAATTTGCCACCTCTTGGACGGATCCCCCCCCAACTTAATTTTGTCAAGACATTTTAAGAGCCTCCATAATTTTTGTGATCATTTTCTTATTCAAGACTTTATTAGTTTTTATTCATAAAATATCCTATTGATTTACTGAACCTATATAAAATAAAAGGTTACATGTGGCGTAAAAATCATATTAGCATACATTTATTCATTTATTTATTTATACAATGAAAATGCATCTTAATGATTATTTTGGTAGTAAGAGAACTTTGTTTGAGCTTGCACCAGACCAACAGGAACCATCATGATCTCATTGACTCATTCTAATATCATATCCGAGCCCAAACTCCGAACTCAGACTCGACTCGAGTTCGTTCCAGACGAGTTCAACACGCTGAAATCACCCACTCTCACATGTGCGATCAGAGCCTCAACCAACCCATCACATACCGTCCCATTCAATCCAACGGGTCATACCTCTTTAAAATAAACCCCAAACTACCGAATCAAAATCCATCCGAACCGTTCCTTGGATCGTACGGCCACCATTCCCAAGAGTCCTCCGGTGTCACACCGCCTACCGCGCAGCACCGTACTGCGCAGTGTGTAATCAATCCGATTGCTTTAAAAGTCGCGCCAGCTCTAATCTTACAGGGCTCCGTGGTGTGCAGCAACGTGCTGCGCTGCAGAGCACAAGCAAGCAAGCCTTCTCATTTCATTTTTCATCCGCGCACTAAAAAGCGTGCTTATCTACTGCTACTGCGCAGCGAATCAACGATGTGGACTACAGGGGAGTTTCTTGAGATTGAGTTGCATAAATCTCGAAGCAGATCCAACGGTTGGACTACTACTGCGCAGTAGAGGATATGAATTCCATAAAATCTCTCTTGTTCGCTCTTTCGTGGGATCCCAAATCAGATCCATTCCTTCTTCCTTCTTTGTTCCTCTCTTTCCACCTTCATTCATCTGAGCACCGCCATCCATGGCATCGCCGGATCTCCTCTTCGGTCTCCGCAACAACTTCTACCTCGGGGCCTACCAGGCCGCCATCAACAACGGCGACATCGCCGGTCTCTCCCCCGACGACGCCCTCGAGCGCGACTCCCTCGTCTACCGCTCCTACATTGCTCTCGGCTCCTACCAGGTCGGTCTGTCTGTCTGTTCGCATCCATCCCCTTTTTTCTCTCAGATCTGGCGCGAGATCCGCCAGATTGATTGACTGACTCACTGACTGTTCTTTGATCTGATCTGATTTGATTGTTTGATTGATTTAGCTGGTGATCAATGAGATCGACTCCGCCGCCCCCACGGCGCTCCAGGCCGTCAAGCTCCTCGCCATGTACTTCTCCAGTCCCGAAAACAAGGTCTCTTTTCCCTTCTTTTCATCCTAGATCTCCTCTTTTCCCTATAGAGTATGATCCGTTCCATCTGTAACAAGATCGAAGACTGACATAGATTCTTGAATCTTGATCCATATATTTGAAACAATTGAGCTACTGAAATTCAATTCAATATCATTCAGTTGTGTATGTGTTGGGGGTGGAATCAAATGGTGTCGAGTTTAATAATAATATTGTATCTTATTTCCGCTTTCTGAAATATTATATAATAGGAGTCGGTGATTTCTAGTCTGAAAGAGCTCTTGGGAGATGCTGCCGTAGGAAGCAATCCCACGCTCCGACTGATTGCCGGTACCATTTTCCTGCACGAGCAAGACTTTATTGAGGCGCTCAAGCACACTCACTCCGGTGGTACATTGGACCTGTAAGATTTCTTAATACCAATCGAACTAACATGAACTTTCATAAGTTCAATTTGTCTTTCTTCTATTTTATTGGTTTATGAGGTGTTTAGTCATACATTTCAATGATGACTAAGGCATTATCTGGTATTACCCATGGATTTTGACCAAGAAGCAGTACCTTGTTGTTCTTGAAGCATCTTGGTTGTCTAATGCTATGGCTTTTCAACAATTGTACATGGCCCATGAAGTCACGTATGGTTTCTGGACATGAATCTTTGCAGAAGTAGATGCAAGTATTTAATTATTTCATGTTGAAATTCTAACAATTTGTTACTCTCTATCTGTAGCCATGCCTTGAATGTGCAGATCTTTATAAAGATGAACAGATCGGACCATGCTGAGAAGCAGCTTAAGATAATGCAACAAGTTGATGAAGACCATACTCTCACACAGCTTGCAAATGCTTGGGTGGATATTGCTGTGGTGAGTTGGTTAAATATTTTAACTGTTGTTAATATTGGTCATTAATTGCAGAATTTGGCAAGTATGCTTTGTGCACTACTGCATTTTGTTAGGTTGTTCCTAGTTAATTCGTATCAGATGTCTGTTGATGGTTTCACTTGGGGCATATTACCTGTTATTTGTAGTTGTGTTGTTCGGTGGACATAGAAATGAACAAACTTATTTTTACTTTAAGAAAAGCCTTGGGTGTCATGTTAATATTGTTACCTCGAATTAAGCTAATTGCTACTAAAAATAACTTATCATGTTGCTTGTGGTTCAATTCATTGTAGGGTGGGGCAAAGATACAAGAAGCATACCTCATATTCCAAGATTTTTCAGAGAAGTATCCCTTGACTTGCCTTCTTTTAAATGGAAAGGCTGTCTGTTGTATGCTTATGGGTAATTTTGATGAGGCTGAATCGTTGCTTATTGAAGCTTTGAACAAGGTCTTACCTCCCCAGTCTCAATCTCTGTGTGTTTTTCCATGATAAGAGTTGTTTACAATTTGAGGGTATTGAAAATTAAAAATTAGAACACAATTCAAAAAATGAGGCATTTCTCAGTGGGTACATTTGAAACATGCAGGACGCAAAGGACCCAGAGACACTTGCTAACCTTGTGGTGTGCAGTCTTCATGTTGGCAAATCTGCTTCTCGCTTCCTCAAGTAACTTTTTCTATAATTTTCTTTGTTGCTTTTTAACTTTTGAAGACATGCACTTTGTCTACTGATGGTGTTTCTTTTAGACCTTGTATTGTTATTATTATCTGTACTTTGTTCATTCCAGGCGTTTCTTTGTTAACTAAGCCAGTTAATTTTCCTGTCAGTGTAGTTTGACTGCGCTACTGTTATCTGAAAGTTTTATGTTGTATTATAGTTTATAGTTTTTGTTAATTCAATGCTATGATCTATTTACAGCCAGTTGAAGCTGTCTCATCCTGAGCACATTCTAGTCAAGCGCATGTCATCTGCCGAAGAAAGCTTTGAGAGAGCGGTTCAGAGTATTGCTTGATGTCTTTTAAAGGCTGTAATTGTTCTTTTTGGAGTGTGATTTGAGGAGTACTTGTTACAGAATTAAAATGTTTTTTTTTTTTTTTTTTTTTTTTTCCAATCTAGGGAAATGTGGACAACATTATTGGTATGAGGTATCTGGTACTAAAATAGGAAAAAAATTTAAACTTTGTAATCCAGTCTTTGTGGTGACATATGTAGGCTTGATTCAAGTTACTGTTCTCTATTGACTGTACTTTCTTTTTAGGCCAAACTGCCCTTGGGCGTTATTGATTATATAGAAATCTGTACGTTTTGAGAACTCGATTGCTTTCAGCAGCCAGTACTAAATCAAGCACGTATATATATAATATATGTAGTTATGTACATTAATGACAAAACATTACTACATAATTAATTAAGCATACATCTTTTGCATTCATAAAAAAATTGAAATGATCTCCGTACCTCAATTTTATATATACAATGAACCGTCAAATAAATCAACAAAGAATCTTTTTTCCAAACTATATACGTTTATTACAACTCAAGCAAACCAACAAGTCAACAAACTGAACTTGCGAAAGGTCTTCCTTTGTTATCTTTTGGTTTCAATCGTTTTTATTTGAAGAGAAACCAAAACTAACCTTGACAAAAATTAGGAAATATATATGTACAATTTTACATCTTTTCCATACAAACTGCTTAACAAGTTCATCATTTTTTGGAACTACTGCAAAAAAGTAGCTTTTTAAGTAGGCTGGACCTGCGATAATCGATGCTGTCGTCGTCACTTTGCTCGGCGACTTCATCGAAGAACGAGTTTGCACAATGTTCGTCTTCAATTTCCTTCAGAATTGAGGGGCAACACAGAATAAGATGTTGGTATCCGTCGGTTGAAGCCATCTGACAGTAATTATCTTGCACAGTCAAAAATTCGAGACAAATGGCTTTCAGCTGAGGGCAGTTGTGTTGCTCTGCCAAAGCCAGAGTCGTCGCCACTGTCGCTGTGCTAATGTTCTTGCTCAGCTCTTCTTGGCAAATCAACTTCAATCTCTCTAGTGCGTACCGGTCAGCCGCCACAAGCAAGTGTTGCATCACTATAGTTGTTCTTGTTTGCGCATCGAGATCGAGGCCACTAGCACCGTCATTCAGTTCTGTTACGTCGAGCAGTGCATCGGTGTATATAAAATGAAGGAGGGCTTTGAAGATGACCGGTTCCATGTCTTCGATTGTTATTCTCTCGGCATGATGTTCCTTCATCGTGCCAAATAATTCCGCTTTGAAGACGGGTGACCTCAGAGCTAGTACCAGTTTGTGTGCGTAAAATTTCTCCCCTCTGACCGAAAACGTTACATCAGTGTTCTCCTTACTCCTTAGCAGTTGACCAAGCTGATCGCCTAAATCCGATGGTGGTACCACAATTAAGCGACCGCTCCTCGGCTCTGCCAGTCTTTTGGGGCTCATGATCGTGACGCTACAAATAACTTCGAAACAATCATCTCTTACATACTTCTCAAGATCCTCTCTTTTTATAAACTTGGACCATCCTTTGTACTTACCAGGCCTCCGAAAACTGTGAGTGTTTCTGCTGCGCAACGACACCGCGGTATTCCCGTTTTGATCCAACAAGCAGAACTCAAAAACCACACCCACTTCGGTATCACTTGCGTAGGAAAGATAGAGCGACAGATACTTGCCTTTATCTTTCACGTAGTATCCGTCGGGGTAACACTTGATGTACCACTCTAGCCCTCCGACAGTGAATTTCGGGGATGTGAAGAAGTTACCGACGCCGATGTCCTTGACTTGCGACGACGTGATTGTTAACCTGTATGATCCGCTTGTTACCTCTGCTACGTTGGTCGACGCTAATTTGTCGGTGAAGTCGGTGTGCGCAGTTCTTCTTGGTGCCATTTTGGCAACTAGTGGAATCTATTGGTATTGCTGTTCTTCTTGATAGCAGATGATTTAGAATTAATGGAGGAATGAAAAAGAAGAATTTAAACTGAAAAGTGAAAACAGTGAGCTGTTTGTGAAGCCAAATCAATTAGAAAGGATAACAGACGTTGATGTTCTTTATTTTAATGTCAAGAATGACTTGATCAAGCATTTTTCTGAGTTAGAAAATTAGAAAACAAATCAAGAGGTCTCCATCAATATATATAAGAAACATCTTACGTCCATTGAAAATCTATCCATACATCCATAAACATGTACGAAATGTAACAGATACATCTCAAAATGTAACAGCTATACCCAAAATGTAACCTTGCTGGATGGTTTTTCTATGGACGCTAGGTATCACTCCGTATATATCTACTTCCATTTTATCTTATTTTATATAGTAACGTCGATTTGTGAATAAAGACTTTGGATTTTGGAACTCGTCTACAAAGCATTTGCTTATGAAATTCGTCATGAAAGATGCTAACTTAATCGTATATTAACAGAAAACTTCACAATTGATAACTTACACGCAAATGGAAATGTTAATTAAGTTTATAACATCGCCGTGATAGGCATCTCCGGGTAATTCTCACATCAGTTCAAAGTTCAAACAATGGCAAATTTTGGCAATATTAATTATGGACATTCATTTAGGGGAAAAATTGTAAAATATTTTAACGTGTTCTTAAATTATTTAGATGGCCGAAGAATTTAAATCAGAATTTATTTTGAATTTATAAATTATAATAAAAAAGGTGTTAAAATCCACCATTAAGCAATTGAAAATTGTTAGATAAAAAAAAAAAGTAAATTTCATAAGGAATCATATTGGTCCAAGATGAAGAACGTTCTACCCAATTAAGTACACTGCGAATACATTCCAAATTTTATTATAACAAAAATTATAGAAATAATTTATCATAAGAATCTGATATATACTATGAATATATATAGAATTAGACTGGATGTATAATACATTTATTCCCAAGATAAATGTAACATAAAATTCCCAAAATATATGACATGCATGTTTGTACGGTATAGGTAATCTTTTGCATTATTAAATTGATCAAGTATATAGAGTATATCAAGAGTATATATATGTTCATGCTCCAATTTATTGATAAATAATTATGGAGCTCAACTAAAACATACCATTCGTATTAATTAATATATATAGCAACTTAGCAAGCAAACAAATTTTATTAAATTGATCAAGTAAGATATACATCTAAAGAACAACCGTTGGGCTGTCAAAGACAAATATTTTTTCTATTCCAGAAATAAAAAAGAAAAATGATCAAATAGCTTTATGGGAAAACGTTGTATAATTGAGAGATAACACCGATTTTTATTTTATTATTAATATTTTTTTTGATAACTAATTACACGTACGTAACGTAAATTATGTTTCTTTCAATTAAATAAGTTTATTATTTTGAGAGATTGTATATATAGTTTGGTATTATGGACGACCTCATTTGACTAAGTAGTTCATCTTCTTAATTGGGTGATTTTGTATGTAGATATCATATGTATTGATAAACATGTGGTGGAATAACAAAGCTAACAAATATCTATTTAAGACATGAAGAATTATTATTTTAATTTTATGGGTGGTAGCCAGCTAGCTACACAGGTAATCTGTACTTTGTACTCACAAATTAATTCTCCACCAGGCGGAACAAAGCACGTCATCTAATACTATTATTTATTTTGAATTCATATATAAACAATAACTAATTAAATAAAAATCGAAATTTGTGCAATGTTGAATGATAGTAATTTTGAAATTTCTATCAGAAAAAAAATTAAAAAAAATTATAATTTGAGATGTTTCCCATTATTATGTTATACGTGTATACATTCATTCTCTGGATAAATGGACATTTAGGTAATAAATAATGCTACCTATCAATACCATGTATTGTAAGATAATAAATTAGATGAGCATATATATCGGGCCGTAAGCCAGACCGGGCCGGGCCGGTCTGGGCCGGCTTGGGCTTAGATGCAGCCATGAGTGTAACTCACTCTCTGTCAAAGGGCAGCGAAGGGCAGCCGACTAGCGGAGAGAGCTCATCCCCTATCCTTCTGCATTGTGCAGTTCACAATGTCAGCCGTTGGATCGTCTCGAGATCCGCGCACGCACGTGTACCGAGACAATCCAACGGCCGAAGTTGTGAACTGCACAATGCAGTTGCATACAGGCATACAGCAGCGGGGGATATGAATTTCGACTAGCCGAGCCACCCAACCAGGAGTGCTTATCCTCTGCTGCGCCGTATTTTACTGCACAGCGATTCAACCATGCAGATTCGAGGAGGGCCTTTCCGAGATTGGCTTTCACGACTCTCGAAGCAAATCCAACGGCTGGTATACTGGGCAGTATTTTCCTGCACAGTATAGGATATGAATTCCCCACGCAGTCCGCTTCTCCGGTTCTCCCCACTCCACTTCGCTGTGTCGCTCGCTCGGCCCGCCGCCCGCTTCGCCTCCCTCTCCTCTCTCCGTCGCCCCGCCCGCGCTCCTTTTCCTCCTCCTCCTCCTCCTCAAGGTAGCCAGGGTAAACCCTCTTCTCTTCTCATCTCTTCTCTTCTCTTCTCTTCTCTTCTCTTCTCTTCTATCATTGTGTTAGTTCCTTCAATTATTATACTGTCAGCTCACCATTTCAGCCTCTACTTTCCTTCCCTTCTTTTTCATCTTTCTCTTCTTCTCTTTAAGACCATCATATCATGTTAGTTAGACTAAACTATACTTACCACTCATTTTTGCATAAAATAGTAGAGCGAGTCATCGTGAGCCGGCCGCGATGCACCTGATTTAATGAACTAGAGATGGAGAGCTTGATGTGCAGTAGATTGATTCGTACCGGTCAATTGACCTCTACCTGCAATCGTCGAAATCAATCGAGTAATGCCTGCGCTTATCAGTACCCTCTTCTACCATTTTCTTTGTTGTTGTTGTAGATATTTTAGCCACCCAAGAGATCAACACCTAATTAATTACCTCTGTCTTGTTAATAATTCTTCAGGAACTCGACATGCCGTGCGATGCGCCGCGTGCTTTCGGCCCTGCATCGATATACACAAGGTTATTTTGGCTTATAATCTAATGTCATTTTGTAATTTCTGTACCACTAATAGGTACAAGCTTACTTAGACTTGTATTTGGTTGAAACCGTACCAATTACTTGAGGTGATTTGGTTACTTAATGATATTCACAATGGGTCCATGTTATTTATTTATTGTTTTGAGCCATCCCAAGACCCTCATTAGAACTTCATTGTTTTCTTGTAGGGGAAAGTGAAACAGATTGTCGGGTCTACTCTAAGAGACTCGTCAGAAAATGGGAGCTCTTCTCTTGTGACCAACTTCGAATCTGACAAATCAGCGGCCTACTATGCGAATATGTACAAGAGAGATGGTCTAGCTGGTGGTCATGCCATAATGCTTGGTGCAGATCCCCTGAGCCAGGCGGCAGCTTTAGAGGCATTACATGCTTATCCTGGTTAGGACTTGTGTACATGTGTTCTTCTACCTCCTTTTAAGTTCATTGGCAGATGGTGAGAGAGTCGTGATTGTTTCAGTTATGGGGGAGAACTAACTTACCTGTTTTTAATACTGCCTTGTTATGCAGCTATATTTGTTACCGATGTTACAAGATTGAAGAAAAATGAGAGCTGTTTTATTTTGTTATTAGGTGGTTTGCAAGTTGGAGGCGGTATAAACTTGGAGAATGCCATGAAGTACCTTGATGAAGGTGCATCTCATGTTATCGTTACCTCGGTATGTTACTCTTTTTTCCCTTACCCCACCGATGTTATTTAGTAGTGTAATAAGTTATTCTTTGTTATTAGCAAATTAATTTAAAGAAATATTAGATAAGAATGTAAAAGAGAAAAAAGTCTCTCAATAATATATTATGGTGAGGCATGTGTAAAGGCACTCAATGTTTTACTTGAGTTCTGTGGTTTATTTGAGACTTTATGAAGATATTTTTGCGTTCTTCTTCTTGTATGAAGAAATTATATTTTTTGAGGCCCTAAACACCAAGTTTTGGTTGGTTTTGAACTGGTTTTGAACACAGAAGTCATTGATTATATTGCTTATATCAGAAATAAAGTAAGAAATGTAAAACTTAAAATGAAAATTAAACTATTCTGTAAACACAGCTTCATACTTTTGGTAATAATATTTTTTATTTCATGAATGATATGTACGGGACCATGTCAAGCGTTTAGTTAGATTATTTGACTCATTCTTTTTCCCTTCCTATAGTATGTCTTCAGTGATGGAAAGATGAATATGGAACGGCTCCAGGGACTTGTTGATTTGATAGGGAAGAAAAGACTTGTCTTGGATCTCAGCTGCCGGAAAAAGGTATAGCTTCTTCAGTTTAAATTCAAGACTCTGTTCAGGCATAGCTGAACAGATGGTTGGTTGAAAACAAAATCAGTTTATGTTTGAATATTGTCTGGTCTTCAGTTGGGATATTAGTTTATAAATGGCAACTGGATAGCTCAGTTGTTGATTCAATATCGATTTAATTGAAGTTTTATTGTAACTGCATTGCCAACAGTTCTTGATACAAATATTGGTTTTACTGGAGTTCAATTGCACAACTTTGCCTGAGTAGAAGATGTGGACATATTTTGTATGAATTGTAAAGTAGAAAGAATGGAAACACTATGGTTCCACGACCTCTCTCAGTAGTGTGTAACCTTTGATATAAGTAAAAAAAACATTTATCACTTTGTTGTTTCCAATTGATATTCCATATTATCTGTTAATGTTATGTGAGGTATGCTATTGAGCCAGATTGGCTTGATTTGCTGACGAGGTTTTAGTACCAAATTTGGGTTAGAGTGAAGCGTAAGTGTATTTTAAATTTGGTTCAAGGAATGATTTAGGTTATTCAAAGTTTAAATTGTATTCTTTTTTTGTTGTAAAGGATGGAAATTATAGCTACTATTGAGGATTGATGATGATACTACCAAATTTTATTAAGCTGGAATTTTGTTTTTGAAGTTCAATTTTTTATCTATTTTTCATGCAGGATGGAAAATATGCTATTGTAACAGACAGATGGCAGAAGTTTAGTGATGTGTTTGTAGATGCTGGAAGTTTGGAACTGTTGTCTTCATATGCTGATGAATTTTTGGTTCATGGAGTTGATGTAGAGGGGAAAAGGTGAAAAAGCTTCCTGAACTTGTCATATATGTTTTTGTTTTTTGCCTTTTCTTTCTCTGCGGTATAAGTATTAGTAGTTCATGTTTGCGGTCTTGTCATATATGTTTTTGAATCCTTTCTTTATAGAGAAATACAAAGGAAAATCAATGGCATAATAATATACAACAAAATTGTTTCTTTTTGCACCAACTTAATAGGTCTTGTACTAATATTATCGTATAATGGATATATTGTAGTAGTGTTGTCGTTTTTTCTTTTCTTCCATTCATGTATACTTTCGTATGACTTGACAGATTAGGTATAGATGAGGAGCTCGTCACGCTGCTTGGATTTCTTTCTCCTGTATGTAACATATCTCCTCCTATTCATTTTGAATCCCTTTCCTGTTAGGGAATGTTGATTTTTTGGTTGAGTTGGACCTCCTGTTAGACTCAATACTGTTAACTGAAATGTGGCTTTGTTCTCAATTATGCTGTTCTGCATTTATAAGTTACAGTGTATGAGCACATTTTTTATCCTTTTTTTTTAAAAAAAAAAAAATTAAATGTAGCAGTTAGCATCCTTAAAGTCAAAGTTAAGTAAAGGCAAAACAACCAAAATAGACTTTCTTCTTCATGTCAGATGAACACGAGCATATATAAAGTGGTCTCCTACATTGGTTCGTTTTGGCTTGGCACATTGTTAGTTTGTGCTTACATTGTTAAAAAAAGGAATTTTTGGTTTGTCTGTACTGGATTTTAGCTTACCAAACTTATACGATCTTCTTTATGTTGAATCAAAATGTTGTTGCAAATGCAACGAAGAATTGTCTCACCTGGAATCCAGCTAATTTAGTGCATGGCTGACTTTGCAGATTGCGGTAACTTATGCTGGGGGGGTGTCGGAAATGGAAGACCTCGAGAGAATAAAGACAGCTGGCGGTGGCCGAGTTCATGTTACGGTCGGTAGCTCTCTCGACATATTTGGAGGCAACCTTCCGTATGAGAAGGTTGTAGCATGGCATAACGAGCAAGCCATGGTTAATATATAGAGTTGAGCCTTTTCAGAAGAGTTTTTGTTTGTAGTGTCGTTGTGCAATTTTCAATTAATTGTGAGCAAAAGAACTTGAAATTTAAGTAACTTGTAATCAGAGTATTTATGTAGCGGATAGTAATAATTAAAATAAATGGTGGTAAGAGAAATGCCTTTGTAGAATGAGGTTATTAGCTAGTGGAATAACATAATGTTATTGACTTATGAGCAAATCAATAAAATTTGTTGGTGGTTGTGGATGTATGAAAGGTATTTATATGGAAAATCGGCACAGAAGAACAACAGGGTCAGGGTGTGAATTTACTTGGCAGGGATTCCAGAGCCAGATTCCTTTGGTCCCACAAAATAGCCCCTTCGGCCCTTGCCCTTCCCTCAGCAGTCAGCAAAGTCCCCTTTCCCTCCAATTCATACCACACGCAGCCAGCCACTCACTCGGTCAGTCAGTCTGACTGTCAAGTCATCACAACCATATATGGCTACCTCGTTGCTCTCTCTTCGCGCCTCCATCCCCACCTGCCGACCCTGTACGCAGCCTGCGGACCCCAGACCCAGCAACCGTCACCGTCGCCATGCCACCAGACGGCGCTTCTTGGTCCTCAGCAGCACCACCAGCAATGAGAAAGGTGCTTCTGACGGCAACGACGACAAGCCCGCTTTCAACCCCTTTGGCTTCATCACCGACAACCCCTCCAGCCGCGCTGCGATCCAGCTGCCTGAGTCACCTGCCGAGGACGGCAATGTCGGCCAGATGCTCTATGTATGTATCCAATCAAATCAACCCTTCTGAGTTCTAACTTCTAACCCTCCCCCCCTCTCCCCTTCTCAACTATTTATTGGCTAATTCTGCTACGGATTGGATGAAATATGGGCCGTTCATTTTTCACAATCGGATGGTTATGATAGAATTTTAGATACAATTAAAAAGACATGTTTGATAAGAACCGCTTGATTCAAAATGAAATGTTGCTTAACTGATCCATAGCAGAATCACTCCTATTTATTTATTTCCCAAGTTCGTATACCAGTTGCAATTGGTGTTTTGTATGTATGTATGTATGTATTGAGGACAAATAATTGTAGTGTTGGTTAGTTGGTTCACTGAGACAATTGCTTTGCTTCTGCAACCTCCTAATTCCTACAGAGAATAGAAAACAAAGGAAGAGAATATGGTTCCTTTGTTAAATCGGGAAAACTCCGGTGGTTCGTCAGAGAAACAGGTATTACCAAATTACCAGCCTTTATTTTGACTTTATGTATTTAAAAATGAAATTCAATGCCCTTCGTTTTTTAGAGAAGGGATCAAGATCAATTGACAATGCTTATCTTGATAATCTTGACAATCAGACTTCTAATTAATAGAGTTTATACACTTTCAATAGAGTTTTCTCATCTTTTTAGTTATATCTTACAAAACTTTTACAAATTTATTAGAACTTTAAAAGATCCATTGTCAAGATAAAGCATTATCAAGTGATCATTACCCTATTTTCAGTTGGTACTCAACTGGAGCTTATGTTTGCTTCAGTAAATAATAAATTAGTTCAGCCAACATTTCAATGAGCAGTCAACTGTTGTAGGATCTGCTAACAGTCGGCGAGGGACTATTTTGTTCCTTCATGGAGCCCCTACTCAGTCATTTAGCTACAGAGAAGTCATGGCTCAGGTTAGTTGTTGTTCTTTATTTTTCAAAAATAATTAGCCTTTCAAACTTATTGTTAAACCAGAACAAATTTGATTATTGTATGTTAATGTAATTTTCATGACAACCCACAAGCCCAACATTTGTGAATTAAACTTGTTCAATTGATGACAACAGATCTCGCTCAAGTGACATGTCCGCGCATACATAAATCAGCACTTTAATCTTTCCAACTGTTATTGATGAAACTTGAAAGTCATTACTATTGTTATTTGTTTTTCTTACAAAGTGTGAAATTATTAGATGTCAAATTCTGGTTACCACTGCTACGCCCCTGACTGGATTGGATTTGGTTTTAGTGAAAAACCACAGCCTGGTTATGGATTTGACTATAAAGGTTTGTTGTTGCTCCAATTTATCTGAATTATGCTCATATTTTTTATGATTTTAAATTTTAATTAAAGCATGTTAATGCCCTTTCTGTCCTTTTTCAGAGGACGAGTTCCATTCAGCACTTGACAAGCTTCTAGAAGATTTAAATATAACTTCTCCTTTCTATTTGGTTGTTCAGGTACTGAACCTAAACTATCTGTACATTGCTTATTAAAACTTCGATACAAAGAGACGATAAATCCTGTTGATGCTCACAAAGTATAGCAATAGGACAATTAGGCAATTTGATCAATATTTTCTGCAGTATACTAATTGTTCACCATTATTCAATCAAACTTATATTTCAACATATATTCATTTTGTTAAGCTCTACGTTTTAATGCCATTATGGCAATTTTGTTGAGGTTGAAGGGCATAAGTGTAATTATACAAACTACCACTTTTTTCTGAGAAATAAGGATGTAAAAAAAGAAAGGACAAGTGCAATTTCTCAGTTCTGTTGCTTGTGATCAATTACTAACATCCTTCATGAACAGATTCAGAATGCCAACTAGCATATATATACCCTGTGTCTGTTAGGTTGTCTTTCTGATAAACAGTACAATCAAGGATAATTATCTTCTCTTTTTTTAAACTTTTGTTTTCTCGTAGGGTTTCCTTGTAGGATCTTATGGATTAACATGGGCGTTGAAGAACTCGGAAAAGACATCAAAGTTGGTGATCCTTAATAGCCCATTGACTGTTTCCTCCCCTCTACCTGGGTTATTTAAGAAACTGAGGTTAGTTTTGTACCTTTTGGTTTTCTCTGGTTAGAAAACCAAAAAGATGAACGAGAGAAATTCGAAACAGTTGTTTGTAGGTTGTTTGTAGGTTGTTTGCAGCTTTGTGCATCAAGACTGGTTTCAATTGACTGTATTTGACAATTATTGCGGTTGGGACTTGGGACCACAATTTTTGAGGTCATAAGCTGAGCTGGTATATCGCAATTATTTATTATTGGCATGGAGCAAGAAGATTTATTCTGATTGAGGATTAGTACATATTTGTAATGGGTTATAGATTAGAAATAACAATTATTAATTGTTTATGTGAATGTATATCTACATATTTCCAGGATACCGCTCTTTGGCGAATTCACATGTCAAAATGCTATTGAGGCTGAGAGATTCATTGAAGGAGGCAGCCCGTACGTACCCACTAACACGATTTTTATTCCATGTTTTGGACCATTTTTCTATATTTTACATTTTGAAAATTCTCAGATAGTCATATTTAATATTTTAACACTTAAATAAAACGTTGGCAATAATATGTTATCATATTTATCCTTCACCCGCAGATATGTGTTGAAAAACGATAAGGCGGATGTGTACAGACTACCATACTTGTCAAGCAGTGCACCTGGGTTTGGTATGTAGTAATCTTTGTAATTCTGTGTTATTAGAACACTTATGAGAACCCCTACACCATTGTCAATTTGGTTTATTTCTGGTCATAATTGTGAACGATTTCTCCCCTGTTATTATATGTTTGACATGTTGTTACTTATTAATTCTTCCCTCGTTTGCTGTGTAATAGCATTGCTTGAAGCTGCAAAAAGGGCAAATTTTGGAAACATATTAAATCAAATATCATCTGGATTTTCATCTTCAAGGTATGCCCGTTCTCTACTTCTCTACGGTAATGCAAAATATTTACCAATACTGGTATCTTCACTGTTCTTTGTTTAGTTACTTGTATCTCTTTTGTAACATTTATACAGTTGGGACAAACCGATATTGGTTGCATGGGGATTGTCAGACAAATATTTACCTCTGTCTGAAGCTGAGGCATTTCAGAAAGGAAACCCTAATGCTGTACAAATTAAGCAAATTGAAGGAGCTGGGCACATGCCGCAAGAGGACTGGTATTTTTTATTACTCTATATTAGCCGAAAAAATATGCACAAAGTATTTATCCCATATGAGCACTATAAGGAGTAATTAGCATCTTGAGAGCATTTATTTAGAGTTGAAATGGTTGCATGGGGATACCCTTGTCTTCTAAGGCTGTCAAAAGGGGATAAGAGTGAACTTTTGTTACCATTCTTACAGGTGATAAAGTTATCTCTTGTATCTCCGCATTTTATCTCAAAAATAAACAGGCCCGAAGGGTACAAAGAAGCGCCTTTCAGGATACATTTTCTGTGATTACTGCACCTTCTTTCAGAAGATTTTACATATAGTGTTCTACAGATTATACTTTTTCAAATTTATCCTTATGTAATTCCATATTTTGTTCAATATATTTCAGGCCGGAGAAGGTTGTAGAAGCGTTGAATAGGTTTCTCTAGATGTTGGGCAGAGATTTTTAAGTGCAAAGTAATTAATCTTTGATTCAAGACTCCAGTTGTTCCTCGAGACGGAAAGATTCTGCTCGGCAAGGTTTTGCCGCTCTTATATAGTGTTAGCTTCTCTCGTATTGTTTTTCGATAATTTGTTTTTGATATGGGTTCTATGTATAGTTCATTGGAAAAATCATGACATCTGAGACCACAGAATAATTGTATATATCAGATTAGAGAAACAAATGCTATATTTTTATTTACCTCTGTAATTTTTCTCATAAAAAGATCAATGGCATTTGAAGCCACAGAATTGTATATGTATATCTGAAATGTACGTAGCGACCAAAAAGGTTCCAAGTGGTGATGTGTTCCGAGTAAATTAGTCGAACTTTCCTCCCAACCAAATAGTTCTGCCAAGTTATATATTCAGTGCTGAATTTAACATCGAGTAAGGGAGCACCAAAAAAAGAGAATAATCGTTGAAAGCAGCGAAATTACTTGAATCACATATCATGTTTTCATGAAAATACGAACAGGAACATCAGCAGCATGCACCAACAATAATTTAACAACCCAAATAAGTTAAATGCTCCTACACGCACTTGAATCCGTCGGGTAATTCCTTCTGACAAGAACTAACAAGCAAGCTGACTGCCACCGACCACTCGGTCACAATGCCAAGCACACTCTCTTTTATAGTGGTACAGAGGCACGCAGCCGCCTCTGCGTCAGCAAGACCATCAAGAGCAGAACAGCATTTGCCGTGACGCCCAGTGGATGCCCCGGCTTTCAGCCCAAGCACACCCCCCAGCAGGTCAAGACATACGCCGAGCTTGGGGGCGTCTCGGGGACAGAAAGGGTTCACTGGTGGGTACTTGTGGGGGATCCTTCCCGGTCGGTAAGGTGTCGGCTTGACGGGGTGGTAGGGGAGCTTGGTTGCTTCACTGCAGAATGCAAAGAGTAGTAAAACAAGTGAGAGTATTGGAATGATGCTGGCTTTGGTTGCCATCAGATGAGAGTGTTTAGTGTTTACTGCGTTTCTTTTAGTTGATTGGATAAGCTACTATTGTGCTGCCTCTTCATATATAATATACTGATCAGGTATATATTAGAGAAACATCTTGCGTCTATTCAAAAAACGTCCATGGACGTATAAAAAATGTAACAGATATAATCCGAAGTGTAGCAAATACATCCCAAAATATAAATTATGAACGCTATGGTTGACGGTGTTTTTATGGACACTAGGTATTACTCTATATACTATATAACATATTTAGCAATCCAATATATATATTTTTTAAGATGGGTCCCTACTAATTAAGTGCTATTTAACTTGTGAAGAGAGAGTATGGTTGTTTGGACTGAAGTACAAATATATTTGTGCAGGTTAATATGCCCCTAGGCTTAAGTACAAAAATATTTGCCATTAATTTAATAAGATATGTCGATGCTTGTACTCAGTTTTCAGTTAAAACGGTTAAATAGAAAATTGCTGATCATTATATGAGAACTAAGGCCATTTTTTCTTTTTTCACGTTTGGAAGATTTTTGGATCTAAACCAATAATTTCGATTTTATGTACTTTGAGCCGATTAAGTCTTTCATGAACTTATGCTAAATATCAGTTATTAATCACACTGTTTGTTTCTTTTATATTGATTATATAGATTTTTTTTTTTTTATTTAGTGAATGCCCGTAGCTAAGCTGATTATATAGATGTAATGCATCCAAACTCTTATCTGAATTCAATAAAATCATATATAATATCGCATGTTTATTATTCAGCTAATTTTGTTATGGACAGGATGAAATACATGTCGAGCATTATTCATAATCAAATGGTCATGATATATCTTTTAGATACAATAAAAGAGACATGCATGTTTGATAATAACCGCTCGATTCAAAATGAACAGTTGCTTAGCCGATCCATGACAAAACCACCTCATTATTTTCGTGAAAGTGAGACGAACCAGCCTTTAGTCTAGTGGCTTAAGACAACGCTCTCCGTAGAGGAGGTCGCAGGTTCAAAACTCAAATGGAGAGTTTTTATAGACATTTAAATTTGAGTGGCTTGACTCTTATTTTTTATCTCAAAAAAAAATTTCGTAAAAGTGAGATATGAATAGAAGTTGAGGTAAGAGTGCCTCGTATTCGCTGTGTGATTTGTCTATGCCAGATATGCATCTTCGTCGTCACTCTTACAATTATTACATGGCGCCAGGTGTTATTTGGTTTGGCACGTATTATTTGAGTAAATCGTACATTTTCTGTGCTATAGTACGTAGCTAAATGGTTGGGCCTTGTGACTTGTGAGAATATATGCCATATCGTTATCAAAAGCAAGAATAATCTGTAAGCGCAGTGTACGTTTTGTTTGGCTAAATATATTCGTTATATCAAAATTGTATAGGCTGGGGCGGAGCCAGAGTTTTGGTATAGGGGGCCAGACTTCTCGTGTGTTGAAGGGCAGTCGGTCGGGCTACGGCGAAGGAGTGGAGAGTTCGTCAAGAGTTCATAATTCGATCTTTGATTCCTAGTATCGTACCCTAATTAAATACGAGATATTGTCCAGTATAATATTATCTAATGGTGTTCAAACAGATCGGTGTGTTCGGATTTCAACCGAACCATTAAACTTTTGACTATTTTGTTCGGTTCTTTCAATTTAAACTTTTGGTTCGGTTGAAAATTTGGTCTTCTTTGGTTATTGTTATTTGGTTCGGTTTGTGTTTTAGTATATCTGATAAACTGAATAGACCAAAATATACTAAATAAATATGTTTTATTTGATATAATAATGGTTGTATATAAAAGAATTCGAATATCTTTTTTTGTGTAAATTCTATTTGATCGCTTTATTTTTCAAAATTATGAGTCTATTTTATCCTTATATTTTGGTAACACAATATTTTTTGATACCTTGAACATGTGTAAGTTCAATTTAATCTAATAATAAACTGAACAAAATTTTGGTTATTCGGTTTTTTGTTTATTCGGATGACATTTTTATAAAAATTGGATCGATTGGTACTTTGATAAACTTCGATTTTTTTTTTTAATAAATTTATATCGGTTTGAACCGAACCAACCGATTGAATGCCCCTAACAATATCCTTTAATCAAGTAAATGTGTAATTATTCATTGACTTTGTTTAATGGGCTTCGTAATTGTATGTTTAAAACAAAAGATACAACATCAAAACTTTAATTTATGCTCCATAGCTATGTTCCCAACTACCAACTGATTAAATTTATAGGGGGGGCTAAATGATTTTTTTTCTCAAAATACACTGACAAATCAAGTCTTTGTATGAAATTTGCACAATCATGGGAGGTCTTAGCACCCCGTGTCCCCCCATTGCCTCCGCCCCTGTGTTATAGGATATAAATTTTTTTTATTTTTTGGAAAAATTTAAGTATTTTTGAAGTTTTATCAAAAATTACTATACAATATCAAGAAATAATCAAGTTTTTACGTTTCACTTCAGAAAATCTCAAATAAATACTTAAAATTTCAAAAATAAAAAAATTTGTATTCCGTAAAATTTTGATATAAATAAGTTATTGAGCTATATAAAAAAAAATTTGAAAGTGATTTAGTTTGTTTTTGGAGGTGCACTCACAGTGTACGAAAGGCTCCATGAATTGTTTAAGCTCAGAGTAGTTTTACTCAGCTTTTATGGTATTATAAAAATAAATTATATTTGTGTTTACGATATGTATCTCATTGTGCATTAACATAGCAGTTAAGATATCGTGATCGCAGTAATCATATCAACTCAAGTATGTATATACATGTCTGTACGTACAACATAGTTCTACTCTACGGTATATATATTTTTGTCGTACAACTACGTACGGTGTCTTATAGCTTACAAAGGTTTAATTTTCATGAGTTTAAACTCAAAAATATATCAAATTTTATCTAGAGTTTTATATATATGGTTTAATAGATTCTTTATATAAAAATCTTTTATCAGACTAAAATTTTCCATTTTTGGAGATTTGTAAATATTTATTTCATTTTTTTAAAGTTATCAAATAATATTAATAAAATAATCAATGTTTTATATATAATTTTTAAAAATCCGAAATAAATATTTAATTCTCCAAAATGAAATTTTTTTATATGCCATAATATTTTGATTTAAAGAATTTATTAAACCATATAAATCAAAATTTAAATATCACATGATATGCAATTTTAAGTTTAAACTCATGTCTCCGTAATTTTAAGAGTACGTTTGTTTTACTCTATATATATTAATTTTCCTCTTTCTTATGCTCAATGAAAATTCATGCGAGAAGCAAAAATGACATTCTTTAGAGCTACATCAAATAAATCCTTCTATGTGTCCTTTTTTCTTTCATATATAGTAATATTGCCCGATACATTGAGTTATATATTATATGTATCCACAACAAACTTCACTTCTAATTGTAAAATGTCATGAAAATATTGTTGTCACATTTGAGGTAATTATATCATATAATGATAAAGAGGAGGGATCCATTGACAATACTTAATTTGACAATCTTGACAATGGGACTTTTAAAAAAATTGTAAAAATTCACAAAAAACCTTAAAAATGAAAAATTGTTTATGGATGTATTATTTAACTTATAGATTGATAGTATTTCAAATTTCAATCAATTTGAACATCGTTTGATGCCTTATCAAAATTTTGTATATTTTTTAACGGTTGTAATTTAACGGATCATTAAAGAGCTATCAAAGATCGCTCAAATTAAATATAATCGAAAACATAATCAATCTTTAAGTTAAATGATACTTCTGTAGGTTTTTTTTCTATTTTTAAGATTTTTTATGAATTTTTATAAAATTTTTATAAAATTTTGAAAGATATGATTATCAATATTGTCAAAAAGCTCATTGTCAATGGATCCCTCCTCAATGATAAAAGCCTAAAAGGCGCACATATATAATCATGTCGAAGACCAATTAAGCATCAATTAATTGGATCGAAATTAAATTGATTGAAGAACAAAAACCTACATAAGTACCCATAATTGCAAGTTTGATTTGACAAAACACGTACAATATTGATCACTGCACAATTACAATTAACTAATATACGAAAATACAACCCAATAATGTGAAAAAAATAATGAAAATAAAAACAACAACGAATTAACAACTGAAGAAAACAGACATCCTCTCATGTCCTTTCAACATTTCTACGTTCATTGTGCATTCCTGGTATGCAATCAGGAGCAAGTGTAACCAGCAGGAACCGAGGCGCCGCAGGCAACGAGGACCTTGAGTGCTACAGGCAGTACCACGCCGACATTGAGCAGCTTAGCCTTGATTGTGGTGCAGAGACAAGCGGCAGCTGCGACCCCCGCGAGCCCGTCAATCACCGGGCAGCACTCAACTGTGGGGTCACCAACTTGAACAGTCTGCCCGAGTACATCAACGCATGCACCGAACTTGAGCGCATCGACTGGGCAACTCTCAGCTGGAGCAGGCGGTGTTGGGCACGAAGATTTAGGTGTCGGTGTTGTCGAAGGGGGGGAACCGCCAAGAACCGGTGGCAAACTTGGCAGAGGCGGTAAACCGACCGGTGGAAGCTTGAATGGTGGCTTTATCATTGGTGGTAGATTGACAGGCGGCAACTTATAAGGCGGTTTGATCATTGGTGGTAGATGGACAGGCGGCAACTTGTAAGGCGGCTTGATTGGTGGCAAGTGGACAGGGGGCTTGCTAATGATCGGTGGCACGGTGACTGGAGGGAGGGTTATGGGGAGTGGCGAGGCGGGGGTTGTCGGGGTTGCAGGAGGCGACGGTTTCTTGGCGGGTGGGGATTTGGGGCAGTAGTCGCAGGCGAGGGAGTGAGGGATGGTGGAGAGGGAGAGCATGAAGATGAGGAGGAGGGCAGTGAGCTTAGAGGACTCCATCTTCATTAATGGGTGCTCTCTGTTGCATGTAAACTGCCTTCTATATATAGAGGGCTCAGCAGATCATATAACACTAACAGAGAGCTCAGCAGATGTTCAGTAAAAAAACCGTCCATAGCATTCATAAGTTACATTTTGAGAAGTATTAATTTGTTACACTTCAGAATATATTGTTACATTCCGTACACATCTATGGATGTATGGATGTTATTTAATGGACACAAGATGTTTCTCTTTAGTAAATCTTATGATGTAATTAATGATTAAGAAAAATGTTATATATAGTGTACCAAAATTGATACTGAATATTTTAGTATTCCTATTTAAATAGGTATATATTCAAATTATTTGTTTTACCGTGCAACTTGCTTTGTACAATGTACTGAGAGTCTGAGATATATTATAAGAATAAGTTGAAAATTTTAGTACGTTAACTTATAAATATCACCACATTTAATATGAATTAAAACACAGTCGGTAACTCAGTATCGATTTTGATATTTTCTTAGTATCTACGTATTAGTTCCCAATGATTAATTACACAATAATTGAAACCTCCAATCGAGTTAATTGTACAAAATATGAATCACATATAATTAATCAAGTTATGTGCGGCTGTGAGATATGGTCCAGTTATATATCGATCCCTCGTACTGGATACGTACCTAATTAAACAAGCAGTGGCTCTCATCTCTGCATGAAGAGTTTTTGTTGTGATTCCAACAACTCATGTGAGGCATATTTTATGCAATTTGTAGCGATCTATGAGTATTGTTAAGTAATTTGGCATCTCTTCATGTGACAGATAGATTTTGCAAATTACATCCACATCACAGTTTATTTGAGATAATTTGTAAAGAGGGATGTAGTGACAATTAATGCTTATCAGATAGTTAATAATGGTAGATATTGGACTGTGTAGTTTAGGTGTGTTATTGTTAGTTGTAAGGTTTGTAGGTACACGTTTGGCAGCCGCTGTCAACTTTTTAAAAAAAAAAAAGACAATTAATGCTTATCGTGATAATTGTGGACCTTTTTTTAAAAAAAAATGTATAAAAAATTCTTAAAAAAGAAAAAAATGTTTAAATGGATGTATATGTTCTTTAACATATAGATTAATACTTAATACTATTTCAAATTTTAATCAATTTAAACATTGTTTGATAGCTCATTTAAATTGTATGTACTCTTTAATAATAGTAATTAATTTAACGAATTTTTCAAGCGATATCAAACGTGACTTAAAATTGATATAATTATAAATATAATCAATATGTATAAGTTAAACAACGCTACTATAAACTTTTTTCTATTTTTAAAAACTTTTAATGATTTTTTAATATTTTTCAAAAAGGATCATTATCAAGATTATCAAGATTGTCAAGATAAATTAACATTGTCAATATATAGATCCCTCTTCAATATTTGTGAAATAGATGTATATATGCATGCCTGTATTATATTAGTTATGTCTTCAATACTCTCACAATTCTCAGGTAAGAGAAATGATACATATATAATCATGGTTTTATATTATATAAACTCAGGTATCATTCAACAATTTCCTTTTTTACCTCTTAATAACTAATAGAGGAGATCAATAAGGATACAGTGTCCGGATGCAATGCCAGGTCAAAACTCTGATTTCTTTTTTGTTTTAATTCACCAGCAATTGGAGTTGGGACCAAATTTTACATCAGAACAGGAACCATTAGTTGGCTATTCTTGGCTTACTCCAATTGATTGTGAGGCCTATATATATATATAAGAGAGACACATAATTCAGATGGTCCAGTTTTGTATGAACTATGTATGTATATAAGTGTGATATATACTTGCCAATTCATAGCACACCCCACAGTCCGACACCACCATACATATATATGCACCTCGTGAGCAGATATGTCTGAGTCTGTTTTGTGTTTTTTGACCATATATGCACATACATGCCCGGCCCACTGTGTATATAATTAAGGTGGTTGTTAATTAACCTTAGAAACGTACGTATGGGGACAGCATGCAGCAACACTAGTTAAAAACTTAAAATGTTAGTAATATATAACATCTTTTACTTCCTTGACCTAACAGGATGGCACTTGGTTTCAAAATGTACCAAAAATAATTTACTTCATGATCAAATGCATAGCTAGATGCCCCACGGACCTATAGAACACCACTACTGCTTCACAACCGTACTCCGGCGGCTTTGGAGACGACATCATTTGCACTTTCTTCAGCTTCGGTGCGTATCTGCAACATATGCGCCTATGGCCTATATATCCCCCAGGAGAACGAATATGCCGGAGTAGACGGAGTACACCGCAATGCGGATCAGCGTGGCCAAAGCCTCATCAGAGAGAGCAAAATCCATGACAGAATAACAGAAATTAAGTAGATAATAATATGTAGGAACTGCTGTTTCCTATGAGAAGGTATTTATTTGTATGGTGTTAGCCTAGCTAGGAGATGTAGAAGTTGAATATAATTGTGCAGCTTGATTTTAAGATTGATGAGTGTGGGACGATATATATTATTTGTGTTGTATATATATAAGAGGAAATCCTTGATTAACCCAACATATACGTTATGAAGACTTAATATTATACAGAAAGTCTAAACAATTTATTGCATGACTAATTAATTATTTCAAAACAGACAGCACATATAGACAAATAAAAGTCCAAGTTAAGCTGTTCTAAAATGAAGACTAGCTATATATATATATATATATATATATATACTTGTCAAAACAAATGGGGAAAAAAAATGTAAGTCAACTAGCAAGAAAAGAGTAGACGTGATTGAGGGTCCAACTCCAAGCAATGCTTTCTTGGTCAGCATTGGGCATTTTGGGCGAGTGTTCATCCCCTAACTTACTGCATTGTGCAGCTCACACCGTCAGTCGTTAGATCATCTCGAGATTCACACTAGCACGAATCTCAAGACAATCCAATGGCTGACGCTGTGAACTGCATAATGAAGTACAGCAGGGGATATGAATTCCATTTGGGCTTGTGAGGATATGATCATATCCTGATATGAGTCGGAGGAATTGAATTCAGATCGACATACGGCCTAACAAGAAATCCTCTTCTCTAAAAGAAATAAAATTTCTGGACTTTTGAGAGGCACGAATTTCGGCCTTTTCCACCCACTAATTAATTAATTCCGTCCATTTAAGAAATATATATATGGCTCTTTAAAATTAGGCGTTCAAGCCCATCAATTAATTATGAACATATGGAATTATGCAATATCGGATTCTGGCTTGTTAACATGCTCTCCGGAAAAGCAACTTCGGCCCACCTATTAGACACTGAAATACTATAGAAACTAAAAATCTATCGAAAATAATTCATGTTTATTTACTGTTCAACCGACTATATTAGCAATTCTTAATACGAATTTATTATTTTAATACACTTTTTTTTACAGAAAAATATTAATTAAGTAAGATTGGATTATTTTTTTTCTATCAGTGACGTGGCAGGTTCTTCATAGATTCTCACCACATACGATTATGGAATCTTATTTTTATAGAAAATTTTTTCTATAAAATCAGTTACTCTAAATATTTTAGTAGGAAATTTAATTGAAGTAATGTTACTTTGTTTGAAGTCTTGCCCTCTAAATTCATCTTTCTATTAGTTTACTATTACCCAACATTTACAACTAAAATTTCATTTTTATTATGATATAATAAATTCTAAATATTTCGTATTTAATATCTTGAACTCTCGTATTTATCTCCATTTCTCCTCTAAAAAGAACTTAGATAAATTTTTAGAAAATGTTATAGCGATTGATGCACCAATTTCATATATGCATATTAACCAGACTTCTAACCTATATTTGTACCTAAAATCTTAAGTTCATTTGTATTTAGGTAGAAGATTGTCTAGAATCAAGTTACTTCTGTGATTTGGTCCTATTTTCAGGTAAATGGAGCTTTTAGAGCTATTACGGACTAAATTTGGAGCAAGGAGCAATAATAGGCAAAGGAGCACAAAGGAGCATCTATTTGCGGATCACAACTTCCTATTTTTGGGACGAAATCAAGAATAGAACTCCTATTTCCATGTCATGCCAGCTCATAACCGCCATATCTAAATCAAGGAAACGCGCAGAGAGCTAATTAAAGCAACAGACATGCTATTTCTAGGCTAAGCTCTCTTTGGAATGCTAATTGCGGACCGTACTCCTATTTCTGCGGACCGTACTATGCTAAAAACATATCAGAACACCTATTTTCTGGCGCGTGCTATCTTTGGCAATCTCCTTTTGGGATTGTTTCCTTAATTGGACTCCAAGAAACCAGAAGTTAGACGCCTAAATCTGAGACATATTCTCCTATAAAAGAGACCCTTGGGGTGCTCTCATATCATCTCATAGTATCTTGATCTTGATCTTGTCAAGTCATAGAGTTAGTTGTTAGGTCTCATGCGTTGAGATTAGTCTAGTTCATAGTTTAGTCAAGAGTCGTGTCAAGAGAGGAGCTCAACGCCGTTGGAATCGAAGGAGACGGTTACCCACCTCTTCCTAAGCTTACTCGGTGTTATCTTTTCTCTTATTTTTATTTATTTGTTGTTTAGTCATGTCAAGATGTGAGTAGTCACCTTAGTTCTTGGGGTCTAGGATGATGTTTGTATGTATGGATTAATTGAATACTTGCTTTTAACGTTTATGCATTGAAGTTATTTTCATATTTGCTTTGAGCTTATTCATAATTGTGCTTGAATTGTTTTCTTGTTCTTTGATATGATCCTGTGGATGTATGTTCGTATCTAGTTGGTAGATTTATATCTTCTTAGGCCAGAATTGCTAATTGCATGAGAGTGCACTTGTAGTAGTTCACCCTATTTTGATAGACATGTGGATTGGGCATAGTCTAGTTGGAAAACTTAACGTCAATTGATAGAGATTCAATACTTGCACTATTTGGGTAGATAACTTGTTGTCCAATTGTATCCGAGAGGAGAAGTTGTGGTTATAACGTGAGTTAAACCGTACCTGTGATTGAAAGCAAATCGGGTTTAGGTTAGAGATAATCTAAAGATTTTGAATTGATCTAAAAGTATTTAAAAGTACCAACAAACGAGAGTTGAGGGACTTGTAATTGCTTTGGGTTAGTTGGGGATCGGTAACTTTGATCAACAATAGAAATTGAGCTTGAACTGACTCTGATCTGTTCCCTGTGGATCGCATTGGTGACAGGTGCGAACCATACCAAGCAAGGAACAGACAGAGAACCACAAATTTGTACATCTTGCGGTTCGCACCCTCTCGGGTACGGAACGCAAGCAGTTAGTCCAAACATCAAACTGATTCTGAAAACCCTAGGAACGTTTGTTTAATAATTGTTTTAGAGTCTTTTATTTACAGTTATTTACTAATTTGCATCTGTTAATTGTTAGAAAACCAACTTGAAACAAACCCCCCCAAATCGGTTACGTTCACATTAGGATTAATTTAGGATTTAAAGAATTGTTTAGAGATATAACCATCCCTGTGGATTCGATCCCGACTATATTGCATAATCTCGTACGCTTGCGATTAATTGTATTATTTAAGGTAAAAGCCTATACACTCCACGCATATCAGCGATCCCGTCGGACCCGTAAGAACTCCAGTCATTTAAACGGAGAATTTTCTTTTCTTTTGTTTTTTTCTTGCGTTGTTAGGTACAGAAACTCAGTTATTGTGCACGCAAATAACCTCTTTAACTAGTGTAATCCGTGGAAACCCAAACATAAAAGATATACATGTTGGTTTGGGTTATGGGTAGGTTAATAAAAATTTCTTTTTCAGCTGGTTTGGTCTGGATCCGTATCTGCTGCTTTTTTTAATAGAAAAGTAGGGTCTGATTTTCCTATCGGATGGTCAGAATCGATTGCTACACTGATTTCAAAGTATTTTAATATTTACAGCACATATCTCAAAGTACTTGAGTATTTCGTAACTGTCGGATCAAGAAAAACATGCCTTATTAGAAAAGCAGGTGATCTTGATCCGTTTGGTCTGCCCGTTTTGTCAATCTAAGTACGATTCTGATTGTCAGTTATTTACTTATTTTCTTACAATCGGCCTACTCCGGCATCATGGGAAGAACTTATTATTCCACAGGAAAACAAAAGTTAATTAAATAGCTTGTGGTTATAATAAAAATTAATAATCACTACAGGAAAATTGTTCAATTGCTACCAACTTGCCTACGGGCGATTCACGGTGGGTAGTCCGGTAGGAGTGTTTTCTACTCGATCATTTCCAATTAAACCCAATACGTGACAGAAATAGAAGGAAGGCGCAGCTCAGCCAAAATGGAAAATAATTAAATAATTAATGCGATTTCATTATTTACCTCATATAACGCCGCCGTCGATTGATCGCCTCTACTCCTATCGCGCCCTCCCCTCTCTCAGAAGCAAGCAACCCGGCCAAACCCTTGCTCCGATTGTGTGGCAGGCTGCAGTCTGCAGGGGGGCGAATGAGGTTTAGAGGGCGGAGAAGAGAGGCACGGGGAGAGGAGGAGCGGGGAGCGAGGGGTCGCCGAGGGGAGTGAGGACGAGGAAGAGGAGGACGGCGGAGAGGAGAGCGAAGGCTGTGAGGTCAGGTCGAGCAGCGTCCAGAGCCGGGGTGGGTCGTGGCGAGGTAGGAGAAGGTTGAGTTGGCCGTGCTCATGGCAGAAGCGGGTGCAAACAAATCGGGGAGGACATGAGATTGATAGATGAGAAGCAGACAGCCCCTCGTTCCAACTTACTGCCCTCTTGGAAACAGGCACACTCTGACCACCTCTCACTCTCAGCAATCTGTCTGACTGAGGCCTCAGTTGGCGTCTCTGGGCAAGCATCTTGTGCATTGCCATCAAAACAAAGGACACTGTAAGTTTAATGTAAAGATGCTTGCCATCAAAACTTATTCCTGTGCTTCTTCCTAATTCTGCTGCCTTGTGTATTTGGCGATGTCGGACTCGACCGAAAAGTCGGACTTGTAAGTAGAGGGGTTGCAATTGAAAACAACAGTGGCGAGACGTACGTTGTCGTATTTGATGCCGGCAGCTCGTGCACTCGGGTCCGTGATTTCCGATTTGACGATGGCCTCGATCTTCTGCAGATTGATGGCCAACTTGAAATCTATGCTAAGGTAAGAGCTTGCTCTGTAGTGCTTCTGACAAAGTATTTGATAAAATGTAAATGTTTCAATTAAACTTTCTGTACTTATTGTGTTCATGACAAATATCTCTTACTATTATTATCTGAACATGGCAATAGTAAATTCACACAAATTGTACATGTATATTATATTTCTTACAAGAATTGTGGTTTACAGTACTTTTCTGAGAAGGCTGCTAATTCAATTGTTCCACTTCTTCAGAAAGCCGTCAATGCCATTCTGGAGAACTTGCGTTACCGGGGTCCTGTAGAACTTGGGGTACAGTTATAGCAAATTTATTTTAACAATAATCAAATTATCTATTAGGAATTACTATCACTACTTTAGTAAAAAGTTCTTAGAAATCAAAGGAGTAAATTAATCATGATACTTCTGGTGAAATCTGATGCAGGCAACAGTTGGTCTGAGACTCGTAGAAAAAAAGAGAAGTCAGAGAAAATCCTTGAAGCGGTAGCTATATATCTTCTAATTTTCTTAAGATTAAAATATGTAACTTATCCACAATTATGGAATTTGTTGCACTTTAGGTAAGAAGTCTTTTCGCTAATAGCTCGCTACTGTACAAGAAAGATTGGGTAGCTGTTATTTCTGGAACTCAAGAGGGAACTTATATGTGGGTAAGACACCCTTCACTCAATTTGAGATTTTTTAATGGAATGGAAACAATTTCAAATTTTCAAATGAAATTTGTACCATCTTATGCTTGTGTGCAGGTTGCAATGAACTACTTATTAGGAAATTTGGGTAATGATTACTCAAAAACAGTCAGCGTTATTGATTTGGGAGGCGCCTCGGTGCAAATGGCTTATGCGATATCTGCACAAGCTGCTGCCAATGCTCCAGAAACAGGAGAGGAGTATATCACAAAGCATTATCTCAAAGGAAGGGATTACAATCTCTATGTTCCCAGGTTCTACTAACATATATAGCCATTCAACCATATTATGATTCTGACAGTTTTCATGTTCGAAATGCAACTAATTATTTGCATTTTTGCATCCTCTGCTAATCTGCTTTCGTCTATACGGCAGCTGACGTAAGCAATTTTGATTGATAGATTAATCTTGTTGGATGGTAAATTCATTTAGGGCAATGCAAGCATGATCCTTTCTTTTCTGGTAAAAGTACGGGTAATAGTTAATTACGTACCGATTTCATTGGAATAAAAATTAAAAGCAGGGGCATTTTGTTTAATTCACCACCGATTTCTGGTCAGTTAATTGTCAGTTTAATGTAAAAAGATGCTTGCCATCAAAACTACAAACATCCATTTCTTACTACTTTTTTATGTTGTTTGTCAGTTTCTATATAGATTGATTATTGCTGAGATGGTCCGAATTAATTGTTTGTTGAAGTTTGTTTCATTGTAGGATGGTAATTGCAAAGTAGAATGCACGAAATCTTTTTTTGTCTAGTTACTGACATGTGTTTCTGATTTTTCAGCACTAAAGAAAGCAGCACAGATCCCAGGCTAGGCCAGACTAAATTGCTGAAACGATACAGAAGTGGGAGGAGCAAAACCAGCAACTAGAGTCAGTTATAAACTATCTTCTCTGTAACATAGGATAATTCATCTTCTTTCTGACCTACAAAGCACCAGCGAAGGGCCATCCTAGTTTATTTTTTTGCGGTTCAATTTGGATGTTTAATTTAGGTTGAGTTATAAAATTAGGAAAACTTGGCATGCTAATGTTTTTTTTTTCAGTGTATGTTCTATAAGAATATTTTAATTTGATTGTATAAAATGATGATATATGTGTGTTTAATAAAGTAATTTGGATGATTAATTAGTCTTATATATGATCTCATTTTTAATGATCAATGAATATCATTTTTTCTGAAAAGAAAAATATAATTTGCGCATTGGTATAATCGAGAAGTTCCTACTGCAATTGGTAGGTAATGACTTAAATGCCTACGGTGAAGGACCTTCGAAAGTGGTGGCCAATGTTGCAATACCTACGGGAAAGTGGTTGTAATTGATTTAAGTTACCGTGGGTATAGCTCGAATGCCTACAGGTAATGATAGGCATTGAGTTGGTGTCCATTTTTACGTAAAAGCCCCTAGGCTAGAAAAGTCTACGGCTTGTTGGTAGGGAATAGATTTGGACAACCGTAGGCATTTGGCAATCCCTACCAACCCCGAGACGATGAGTTGCATTGCCCACCAGCCCATGAGTCTCGGGGACAATAACCACCGCAGCGGTAGGCAATGACCTTTGCCCACCGCAAATGCATCAGTGCCTACCGGATTCCACCGAAGGGAAAGAACTATTTTCCTGTAGTGAGTGAAGTTAATTTTATGTGTGTTATGAAATAAAATTAGTAAAATTTTTTACTTTCTCCACTCACTCCGCTTTCTCCTACATTAATTTCCACCTTCTTGTGTATTAATTTTATTGATTAATTGTATGGCTTTCTCTAGCCTATAAGTAGAGCTCTTGTAACTTGTTAAGTGACTCTCTTGGAGATATCATAAGAAATAAGATTTTGTCTCTCTGGTATCATTGTTTGATCTTTTATTGTATAACAATGTGTTAGGTGGCACCAAACATTTTTTTGTTCGTTCTCCTAATGAAAGACACCTTGTAATTAATTGTTTGCATTTCATTATTCTTGTTTCCTACACCAATTCAACAAGCATGTTCGAATTCATTCATGGCCCCGCTTATAATGGTGTGATTCTAATCAAAATTTGGCTCGCATTAATTACTGGCCCACTAAGTATGGTTAGGGGTGGAAGCATTTTTTTTTATTGTCCAGCCCTGAAATTTCATTAATGGTAATGTTCTTTACAAGTGAAATGGAAAATGTGAAAGCATTTTCAATATTGAGTTCAGTATTGATCTTACCCATATCCTACTCATACCCGTTAAAATTATACTTACCCATATTCTATCTGTAATATTAAAAAAAAATGAGTAACAATACACAACGAATAATTCAATAATATCTTCATATTTTCATATTATTTTATACTGGAAAAAAATTATTTCGGCAAGAAAAATAGAGGGTAAATTCTATCAAAAAGAGAACCAACTATCAGAAAATGTATTGGAAAGTATATCAATATTTCTAATTCTATTATTTTAGATTTTATTCAAAAAAGTTTAATAATTTTGAAAAGAGCATAAAATATTTTATATGTATTATCAAAAGAATAACAAGTGATATCCATACCCATCTGCTTAACGAAAAAATATCTTACTTATACCTATATCAAATAAGCTGACGGATAAGAATCTGTATCCATAGATCTAACTTGAGTAGGATACGGGTCGAATATATAAGTAAAAACTCCAATATCCAACTCACATTCTATTCTGACCCGGATCGCTTCAATTAATGCCAAACCGTTTCCAGTTTCCTGACTGTCGAACATAAATTCTGAGTAATACCCAGTGTCCATAGAAAAATCGTCCATAGCGTCCATATATGTTATATTTCGGGATGTATATGTTACATTCTATACATATTTATGGATATATGGACGGTTTTTTAATGGACGCCAGATGTTTCTCATAAATTTTCCGGTGACGTGGGCATAAAAAAGGTAAAAAACATATAAAATATCGGCGGGGCAAAACTCGTGGTGTTATATGAGCGTCCCCATGCACGACAGTGATGTTATATATATATGCGTGCCATGCATGTATGTTTAGAAGGAGTGCTTATCCTCTGCTGCGCAGTATATTACTGCACAGAGAATCAACGATGGGCGATTACAGGGGTTTTTTTGAGATTGAGTTGCACGAATCTTCAAGTGAATCCAACAGTTGAAATGCTGTGCAGTCGAGGATATAAATTGGTTTAGAAGGTATATATATTGATTACTAATTTTCTCTGTTTCTCCATTAATTCATTGTTATGTCGATTTCTTTAGTATGAAATATGGCTTTAGGTTTGAATACTTTGTTAGACAATTAATTTGAGTGACATACATTTTGGTGCAAGTTTATTTTGAGGAGTATTTGGCTAACCAAAATTAATTTATTTTAGTTGCAATATTTAATATATTTATCCCTTGATTAACAACATGTTGGTTTCTTAGTCTTAGTTTTGTGATAAAAAGAGGTGTGTCAGTGTTAGTAGCTACATAAATCATCAAATTCCACATTAGTATTAATTGATTTGGTAAAAATAGTAGTCTCGTTTTGCCATTTTGGATCCACTTGCACAAAAAACTTTTGACACAGGTATTACATCAAACCTAATAAATTCATATAAAAAAATCTTAAAAATGAAAAATCATTTACTTATAGATTGATTGCGTTGTGAGTTTCATTCAATTTGAATGTCATTTGATACTCTATCAATCAAGAACCATCAAGTCTGTATGATAATTATAACCATCTAAATTTAATGATTCTTGATGAAGTATTATTAAATAATACTGAATTGAATGAAATTTGAAACACAATCAATCTAATCTATTAAGTAAACTAATGTTTGTAAAAGATTTTTTATTTTTAAGAGGCTTTATGAATTTTGATGTATTATTTATATCGAAGTATATATAGTAGATCACTCCTCTTTTAACTATGATTGAGAGAGAAGTATTATTTCGGTTAATTGGGGTACATGTTTGTTCGAGCTATTTGGCAATCTATTAACTTTGATGTATTTCTAAGTGCTAGAAGGGGATGAATAGCAATTTTTACGGAATTTTAATAAACCAAGTTCCAGTAAACAATTATTCAAATGACACCTAATAATTTCACAATCTAAGCAATTTAACAATTCAATATGGGAGCCGGTGAGATCGACAATTATGCTACTCAATTCACAAAATATGTAAATAAATTAAATATTAGAGAGGGAAAAACCAACTAATTAAATGCTGAGAACAGTAGATTTACATCACTAATTTTCCTATCAATTATCATCCAATTTAAGTGCTTATACTCCAATGAAAATCACTAAATTTAGACAGATGTTAATTTACTTATCACTTGCCTTGTATAATTGAGGAGAACTGTAGAAGGAAGCAAACATGTACATAGTTTCCGCTATTCACAATTACAGCTGCCAACTAATTGATGATGATGGTCTCCATAACTATTTATTGTCACAATAATTCACATTTGCAGGGACAACCTGTCACGCCCAAAGATAACTCGAGATGTAACAGCGCCCCATACGTATATAAGTTTATAATTGATAAAATTAATTCGGGAATCGTCTGTCAAGATCAAAAATCCGGGATTCAAAAATTATTTGGGTATAATTGAGAAATAATTTGTTTTAATTAATTTAGTATATTCAAATTGTATTATCAAAATATTGTAATTATAAAACTACGATAAAATAAAAAAAAAAATACCATGAGATACTACAATTTCAAAAGCACAAAAAATCCCAGTAAATGGAATAACAGAAAATAATAAAAATATTGTTAACATGGAAGTGGATTTGATAGCTTTTATAGAAAGAAAAAAAAAAATAACTTAGTTTTCTAGATTATAAGTGCCTATATGCCTCTCTCTCTCTTCATGAACTAGCTTTTGATAACAGTTATCAAAATATTGTTAACATGGAAGTGGATTTGATAACTTAATTGGTGAAAATTAGTATAAAACAGTAAGTCAGATAACTTTTGGATAGCATGCTATAACTATCACGATAGCTTTTTATTAGAGGTGGCAAAATTTGACCCGGCTCGAAAATCTGTCTGGCCTGAACTTGACCCGACTATAGAAACCCATATGATCTGGAAATCTGGCGACCCGAATCCGACTTGACCCGGACTAGAACTACCCAAACCTGAGATGACCCAAAAATATGATGACATAAGAATACACCGGCAGCCGTCAACCCGTTACCCGACCCGACCTGATCCGAAACAACCCGAGACCCGAAAAAATACCGACATGCAGCCGTCAACCCAAAACCAGATCCAACCTGAACTCGAACCCGACCCGACCGACAAATTGCCACATCTATTTAGAACCTTGATTCCACCTCGTTATTATCAATTGAATTAGAAACTCTCTTATATATATTCCATCTTAGCTCATATATGAACTTCATGAATCATTTCAAAACTCATGGTTAATAATCAAATTAAACTATAAATCATATCTTTCAAGCAGCCACGTTACAACTCAAAATAACGCATTTATTAGACAATAGTACTGTAATTACTAATTAATCAAAACCTTGTGCACTCTTTATATTTTCTTGAGTGTCGATCAACCTTGATTATATATATGCTGATGCTGTATATACCCAGACAACTAGTTTGATGAACTTTTAGCAGGAGATGAGAGTTCAAATTAATAATTTGGTGTTTAACACAACCAATTGATGATGATCGTCCTATAGCAAAATTATTCTTTGCTATATATATGTGTGTGTGTGTTCATTAATTAATATATTATAAGCATCTTAATTTCACAGTATGCATAATGACGTGGAGGGCTGTTCTATTTATATATGTTCATATCATTAATATAGCAAAGGTTGTTATGTACGTGTGTCACTATTAATTAAAAATTTTAAATGATTATAAATTGTGCATAAGGGCCATAATCCTGTATTCCTGTTAGAATAGGAGGTATATATATCCTTAATACTAATAAAATGAGAGAAGATTTTTTGACATGAAAGTTTCATTTTCCTCAAAGCAAGAATCTCAGCCATTGATTGTTTACTTAATTAGACTGATCACTAGTCAGCACCATTGACGTAGGTTAATGTCTCGGCACATTAAAATTTAATGCCCATATCAATTTTCTTAAAAAATAATATTATAAGAAATAATAATTCCAGCTCAAAGCAAGTGTACTCTTTACTAGTTCCACATAAATACACTTCTTTTTTAACAGTCACCTCCATTTCAAACATAGTGCTGGAGGTGATCCGTACTCGATGAACTCCCATGCACTCAGTGAGAGACTGATCACTATTTAAGCAAACATGCATGCAAAACCTCCCTCACTCACCATTACTACTCCTTCCACATTTTGGCCAAACATGGGGTACACCATGCCCTCCAACCCTGCCAAGCTCAGTCCACCACTCAACACGGCCCATCTCGATCACATGATACCGGTAAACCGCGCACATATGCTCGTGTATGCTCTAGCTATCGTCGCCCTAATTTATCACCAGATAACATCGATTTGTGTTTCTTCTTCCTTCACTGAAGCCAGTTCTTTATGCGCTATCCTCGTTTCGGATCTCATCTTAGCATTCACGTGGGCCTGTGCGCAGGCCTTCAGGTGGCGACCGGTGCACCGGCAAGAATTCCTAGAAAGGTTGCCTGATCGAGCAACATGGCCGGCACTAGATGTGTTTGTGTGCACAGCAGATCCTCACAAGGAGCCCCCTGTGGGAGTTGTGAGCACCGCGCTCTCGGCCATGGCCTTTGACTATCCAGCTGACAAGTTGTCGGTGTATGTTTCGGATGATGGAGGTGCTGATGTGACACTCTTTGCGTTCATGGAGGGAGCGAAATTCGCCCGTCACTGGCTGCCATTTTGTAGGGAGAAGGGAATCAAGGAGAGGTCGCCCGAGGCGTACTTTGCTTCGGGACGTTGTGGTGGCAGTGACAAAGACGAGATCAAGGTAAGATGATCGATCGATGCCTTGCTTTAATATGTTGGACTATTAATTTTCTCTTCTTATAAATGTTTCACTGCTTTTAATAGTGAAGTGACCATTTAACGTTTAATGTTTAAATCAAAATTATAGGATCACTAAATCAAAAAAGTATTCATATTTTTATGTACTTTTAACATTTAGAAGGACTAGATGATGCACTCTCATATGATCATACTTAATAATTAATAACAAATAACCATTATAAAACAAATGAACTATATAAAAGTTGAAATTTTAAATAACAAAAATTGTTACATCAAACGATTAAAATGAAAAGTTTTAACACAAGCTATAAGGAATTAATTTAGAATTTTCGATTTTTAATATGGGCTGGGAAAAGTGTGAACTTCTAGACTACAAAAAATTAATGTACAAACATATTTTAACGGATTTAAACATCTCTTAAATATTGATTTAGCTGACTTTAACGGCCTTAACTTTGTTTTTCACAAATAAATCGTTAAATATGTTTTTTTATATAAATACTCAACATAAAAGGGGTTCTAAAAATCAGTTTAACGGTTTCGACAGAAGTTTTTCAAAGCTTAACTTTTCTTTATATGACTGTGGGACCCACAATAAAAAAACGCAACCTTGTTTGCTAAAATCTAAAACTGTTTGAACTAATTTAATGGATCAGAGCAACTATGGCAGTTTGTTGTGCGTTGAAATCTGCTAGAGGACCCTCTAATCCCACTTTAAATGGTTTAGATTATTTCAAAAAATCTCTCCTAAAAGCCACAATAGTTGGATCTGGATTGTTGGTTCCTCCAATCCGATTTGGATCGTAAGCAGATACGGACTCAGTTTGCTGTCGTAGTTTTCTGTGGCAGCAGATTTGGACCCGAACACTTTTCCTAGGATAAACAAAATCTTTTTCTTAAGAAAAATGGAATTAGAAAAAACACTTGGGAACCGACACAATTTTTGTCATTTTCTGGAAATATGAATCTATGATTAGACTATTTAATTCTCCAGTTCAATAGTGACACTTCAATCAAGTTTGACTACGATCGATAATAATGGCAGATAATCAATAATATGCCAATAATTAGTTAGCAGGTTCAAAATTTATTTGCTTTTATTTCAACTGGACTGAAATGTTTAATTCATGTAGGTAATGATAGATTTGCACGTGCAATAATGGCGGATTCAGATCTTGAGCCAAGCCAGGCACAATAACATGCAATAATATATAAGAGGGGTCCATTCACAATGGATAACTTGACAATCTTGACAATTCCACTTTTTAAAATTTATAAAAAAACATAAAAAATCTTAAAAATAGGAAAAAGTTTACGGAAGTATTGCTTAACTTATAGATTGATTATGTATCCGAATATATTCAATTTAAACAACGTTTGATAGCTCTTTAAAGATTCGTTAAATTATAACCGTTGAAAAGTGCACAAAAATTTGATTAGTCATTAAACGATGTTCAAATTGATTGAAATTTGAAGCACTATCGATCTATAAGTCAAGTAATACATCTATAAATCATTTTTTTATTTTTAAGATTTTTTATGATTTTTTATAAATTTTTTAAAAGATGCATTGTCAAGATTGTCAAGTTATCCATTGTCAATGGATCCCTCCTCAATATACAATACCACATAAAAAAAAAACAATAATATATAATAAAATATTTTTAATAAAATAAAATAAATATTAATAATGAAGGAAATAATCAATATTAATCATGATATATAGTTGAACAAAATGAGAAATTAATTTGAAATCCTAATTCTGATCCTGTTCAGAATTGTGATTACAAGTTTCAATTTTTATTTGGTAATACAGATGATGTTTAGCGCTATGAAAGAAAGAGTGGAGAGTGCAGTTGAGAAAGGGCTGAGCTTCAGTGCAGCAGCTCAGTTGCCCTCAGAGGTCGAAGATCGACACATGTTTCAGAAGTGGAAAGGATTCTCCCGCGACAACCACCCTTCGATCATCAAGGTTTTACATTAATTCGGGTTAATTTCGAACGAATAATGCCGTCTTCCGTTTGCGTACTTGATGGATGGATGGATGTGATAGAAAATGTTTTCTCATGGCATGCAGGTGCTGCTTCGGAGCGACTCAGACAAAGATATCGCCGGTCATGTCATGCCAAACCTGATTTATGTTTCAAGAGAGAAGCGTCCCGAATCTCCTCACCACTTCAAAGCGGGCGCGCTTAACGCTCTGGTAAAGCAAACAACTAACGATACCAGTACATTTTGTTATTTGTTTTTCTTTCGGAGAATTACGAATTATAATTTTATGTTTATAACAAGTTTGAGTAATCATAAGAATAAAAATTTATGAAAGAATGCCTTGGTAATTATCGTACCGTATGTATTTAATTATATGAAACTCTTTTCGAATTGTTAGGCACGCGTCTCCAGTGTCATGACAAACGCGCCGATAGTCCTGACGCTTGACTGCGACATGTCCTCGACCGACCCGACTTCACCGCACCGGGCACTCTGCTATTTCCTAGACCCTGCCACCGCAGAGGATCTCGCCTTCGTACAGTTTCCTCAGCGCTTCCAGGGACTCAACAAGAACGACATCTATGCTGGTGAAATGAAGCGCGTCTTCAGGATAAACCCTCATGGTTACGATGGATTCTCTGGATCAAGTTATGTCGGGTCCAACACTTTCCACGCAAGGCTCGCATTGTTTGGTTCATCATCAGAAGGTGTAGATGGTCAGGAGGAAATAGGATCTGACATATGTTTGGAGAAGGCAATTGAGGTGTCGGGTTGTGACTACGAGGCCGGGACAAATTGGGGAGACACAGTAAGTCCTCTTGCTCTCTTATTATCACAACCAAATGTGATCATATGTGATCTTAAATTAAAATAATGACACAGAGAAAAATAGTTAAAGCTATGTGATAACGTACTTATTATGTGCGGTGTTTGAAAAATTCAAGATTGGTATTCGATACGGTTCCTTGGTGGAGGACTACTACACAGGCTACCGTTTGCACTGCGAAGGATGGAAATCAATGCTGTGCGACCCACCAGAGCCGGCATTCCTTGGTGATGCACCCAAGAACCTGAACGATGTGCTCAAGCAGTGTACAAGGTGGATGGTTGGTTTCTATGAGGTATATGCCTTTTGAGGCCTTTTACCAGATACTTCAATTCAATGTGATGATTACACAAATGATACTCTCTGCTCTACGGTTTCCTTGACTTGATGTTGTGATTTGGTTTGTGGTAATTCATATTACAATTACATAAATAGTGCCTCAAAAAGAAAGAGTTATATGATTGAATATAAGCCTAAAGGACCACAGAAGTGTCATTTCAATTTTTTTTAATCATGCTTAACTGCTCAATTACGCAATCATCCTGTACCGGTACCAGAATGTGGCTGAACTGAATGAATTGCAGGTGGGGTTTTCCAGGTATAGTCCCTTAACCTTTGGATTCAGGAAGGTGTCACTTGGAATGGGGTTGTGCTACTCCTATTTGGCATTTTGGGGCATGTGGTGCATCCCAATTGCCACTTACGCCGTTTTGCCTCAGCTAGCTCTGATCAACAACAGGCCATTATTTCCTGAGGTTTATTTCTATCCTCGTATAATCTTAATTTTATTTCTATTGTTCTCTAATAATGGAAACATATAATACATGTTAACTTGTGATTTTACCGAACTACAGCGGTCAAATCCATGGTTCTATCTGTATGCATACCTCTTCTTCGCAGCATACATCCAAGACATGACTGACTTCATCGCCTACAAGGGGACTCTCAGTTGCTGGTGGAGCGACCAGCGAATGTGGCTCATCCGCGGCCTCACTGCAGGCCCCTTTGCTACGATGCAGTTTGTGTTTAAGAAGCTGAACATAGCAGCTCAAGGTTTCAATGTCACCAGCAAGGTCATGGATGATGAACAGAACAGACGGTACGTAATTTACGATCTCTTTTTATATTTTCTTCAACATTTTTAGAATTCGTGTTAAAGTTTCATTTCATGCGCTCATCTAGTAACTGGTACATTAATGGTTAAGTAGTTTGTTCAAATTTATCAAGTAATCATTGAAGAATTTGAATAACTGATTGAGATTTTATTCCTTTCATGCTCATCAAAAATAGGTATGAAAAAGGATACTTCAATTTTGGTGTAGACTCGCCTTTCTTCGTCATCCTATGCACAGCAGCAATACTCAATCTGTGCGCATTCACGGTCGGCATGATCAGAAGAAACGGCATGGTTGTGGAGATGTTTCTGGCTGGATTTGGCGTTGCGAATTGCTGGCCGATCTATGAGGCAATGTTTCTGAGGAGTGATAGCGGGAGGATGCCAGGAACGGTATGCGCTCGAGCATCTGTCGTAGCGGCTGTTATCCTGGCTATAGGTTGTGCCTGTTATGTTTAATGTTTAATTAGCATTGACATATGTGTACTTTGGCATAGCTTAATCTCTGGAGGAGAGTAGAAACTGCATTATGAACAATATAAAAGTTTTTGTATGGTTGCAGGCTCAGTACGGCATGCATATATTTTTTGGGGGTGCTATTTTGAGGGCTAAAAGTACTATTTTGAGGGCAGAGAGAGAATGTTTTATCTAAATTCCAGTTTTACCCTCTATTAATAATCAACCCACAATTAATAACCAAATGGTATGACGTTGCTTTCAAGATAAAAAAAATAAAACTATGTCGTGCTGCACGGTAATTAATTGCAATGAAAAAGATAGAATTAATTGCCCATATAAAACTTGCGTGATGATATTAATTACATTATAATAAATATATAATGTTATTTTAATCATTAACTTTTATAATCAAGTATAAACATCAAGTCATCAATATACAAAATCTGAATATTGTGTAAATCTAAAAAGTTTCAAGTTTAAACATGAAAAATTAAGAAGAGAACATTTAAATTTATAATTATTATAAAAAAAAAAAGCACCTCGCATAAAAATAAATTGAGCAACAAAAAAAAATAGTGAACACTTTAATTTATTACAAACAATACCTCATCACATAATTAATAATAAAGTAAAAAAAAACCACTAGAAAATGATTTAATTAATTAATTTACAACAAACATTACATCATCACGTATTCACGTGCAACATTTAAATTAAAAAATGAAAAAAAAAAAACATTGTCATTCATAAAAGTTCCTCGCATGAAAAAATGAATGCAATATTAATGGTGATCTGTTTTCTATCTATTTTAGTTCCACATAAAGAACGTTCAAATAAAAAAGAGTACACACTTTTTCTTCGGATCTATTTGGTGCAATTAATATCAAATTTACTTTTATTGCATCAAAACAGTGTTGAAAATATTAATTTGAAAACTTCAAATTTTATATTAATAAAATTATCTCAAGCTCCTTTTATGATATTAAAAAAGTTAAAGGTTAAGTTGAAATTTTTGTTTAACTGAACCGGCGTTTTGCTATTCTCCAGCGCACTATTTTCCCTGTTATATGTCTGTTAATTGATTATTTATTATTATTGGTGATTAGATGTGTTACATGTGTATAACTTGGAGACACAATTCTATTCCTACCCCTTCTCACTCACTCCACAGTCCACTCACCTAAAATAATAATAAATAATAATAAAACACAATTTCATTGATCTGCATCTCAAGATTGTGTCCCAGAGCAACGTATATGCTGCCGTGCTGGGGATACGTTTCCCTATGCCTTTTTTTTATTAGTTTCTATGTTATTAATGAAGAGTTAGTTGTGACTTGTGAGAGAGAGAGTGAGGGCAAAATAGGTACAAAGAGTAAAAAAAATTAATGAGCCCTCAATATAGCAAAAACTGCCCTCAAAATAGCACTCTCCATATTTTTTTGATCAGAAAGATGGGGTCCAGCAGAACTATTAAGTGTTAACATTTAAATTTAGGAGATAATATATAGAGCTAGACTATTGCGCTAACGTTAGCATTTCGATCCAAAATGCTAACGACTCAAAAACTGTGTTATCGTATTCGAAATCATGATTTATGGTGTTCAATAAATTCTTTATCTAAAAATACTGAGGAATACGATTTTTTTTCCATTTTTGGAGTTTTTTAAGTATTTGTTTTGAATTTTTGAAAAGAACTCATAAATAATAATAAAACATTGATGTTTGTTTATGCTTTTTTTCAAAAATACAAAATAAATACCAAGAAAACTTTAAAAATAGAAAAATTTTGTTTACCCTTATATTTTTTATATGAAGAATTTATTAAGCACCATAAATTACGATTTCGGATACGATAACATAATTTTTTAGGCGTTAGCATTTCGGATTGAAATGCTAACGTTAGCACAATAGTCTAACTCATAATATATATATATGGTGAGTAAAACTACCGTGTTCTTAAGCTCACGGAGGTCTTCCGTGAGCTTAACACAAAAACCGTATCAAACCATATCCAAATTTTGATTTATATGGCTAAATAAATTATTTATATCAAAATCATGTGGCACGCAATAATTTTCCATTTTTAAATATTTCTAAGTATTTATTTGGGATTTTTTAAAAATTACCTATGAAACATTGATTATTTTATTAATATTGTATAGTTGCTATTAAAAAATCCGAAATAAATACTTAAAAATCTCCAAAAATAAAAAAATTTTGCATGCTCTAAGATTTTGATATAAAAAAATTTATTGAGCCATATAAATCAAAACTTATAGTGATGAAGTAAAATTTCACAATTACAAAGCGAGAAACATATATAATTGTGGTACATATTTGTCTTGCCTGCTAATCAGTGTGCCCTAGTGGTAGTGATATGGGCTCCCACTGTGGGGACTCGGGATCAAGTCCCAGTAGGGGCTAGGCAGGGAATAATTGGAGGTTTGCCTATGGGCTTTGTTCAAAGGATAATTGGAGGTTTGCCTACGGGCTTTGTTAAAAAAAAAAAAAAAAAAAAAAAAAAAAAAAAAAAAAAAAAAAAAAAGTCAGTGTGGCAATTCTGCATGAGTAAGAGTAACTAATATCAATAGTGTTTTTCTTATATTAGTTAACATTTTCTTGATTTAAAAAGAAATGGAACGCCTCATCAAGGTCTTGAAAAAGCTCGTCTCCGAGTACAAAAGAATATATGGGCCTTAGAAATATCAGCATATATATGGCCCATTGAGAAATCACCACTTGATTAAAAATAAAGTCTCTTAATTTGGGCTTGGCTCTAATCTAAACACCTCATGTTAAAAAATAAGGGACTCCATGAGATATCTCAATGGTAAATCCAGCAAGGGTGAGAAACTATAATCGACGAGGCCACCTCATCTAGCTATATATCCTGGGTATTGATTGGTTTGCCTTATTTCTAGTACTTGGAAACATCTCCAATTATTAAGGCAATTATAATATTCTCTTGCAATCAACATCAATCAAAATTATTCGTTAATTTTTAAAAAATATATATTTTACAAGATAGGGACATTTTCGCATGTGATCATTAGCAAAATACTTTTATTAATTAAATAACCAACCGACTTGCTATTGTCTTTCTAGACTAGTTAATTTATAAGTGCCAGTATTTGGTCTTTTGTTGGAACTCTAATATATATGTATCAATAATAAAGAAAGTTTTCTAGTAGTTTATGTGGTAACTAACTATTAGAATGATTTTCAAGAAATATTGGATTCAAGCCTTTCTGAATGCCAAAAAATAAAATTTGAAAGATTTAGAGTCCCATCTTTCTAGCTATATTTTAAAAAACCTCTATCTGTAATATATAAGCTCCTTGTGAATTGATAGGATATATTTCAATTACAAATATTGAAAAGAAAAGATGCTATTGTATATATTTACTACCATATTATAGATTATTTTATAGTTCATATATATGATGGACTCGTGTCTCCAACTTTAAAAGCTTAATTGATTAGAATCATGTGATCTTCATGTAAAAATATACTTATAAATCAAACTGTATGTCTGTTCTTTTATCTTAATTTCTGATTATTTTTAAATTTCAATATTTAAAAATAAATACATCAAAAACTTTTGTATCTCTAAATATTTTGAAATTAAAAATTTATTCAAAACTATAAATCAAAAGTTTTTTTAGTCTTGTAAATTATATTTTTCGCGCGTGCAAGCTTTGGACCGAAATACAAACACTTTCATTTTGTCTCTCTCTCTTATATATCTCACGTACATATATATGGAATAAGTATAGCCACTATATTGTTATCAAAAAAAAAAAAAAGTATAGCCATTATATAAATCTCTGAATTATTCTGTATATATGTCGAAGCATTAGGTTATTTGGATTATATAGGAATTATATAGTTATTTATCTGGTGCTCATGAACATTAATAATTCGTATTAGCTCTATCCAACTGGTCGATCGTTGGGCACATAAGAAAAACATTCAATTGAATGCCTAATTAACTAAAATCATAATAATATATAATGATGTATTTAATGCTTGTATATAAATATATATATGGTCGAATGCTATTTTTAAAATATAAAATAACAGAATATTTATATTATTCTTATTTTACAATTACAATGTAAATAATGTGTTTGGCAAATATTTTTTAACTAAACTATAGTTCGGTTTGTTGTGCGGCTGTGCCCCCTTCTCTTATCACTCTCGTGCAATGGTGAGAAAATATAATCGTAATCGACGAGGCCACCTCATCTAGCTATCCTGCTTATTGATTGGTTTGCCTTATATTTAGGACTTGAATACATCAACAATTAATTAATATTCTCTTGCAATCAATATTAATCAAAATTATAAACAAAAAAAATTATATTTTAGAAAATACGGAGATTTTCCCACGTGATCATTAGCAAAATACTTTAATTATATAAGTTACCCACTTGCTATTCAAATTTTTTTTAAAAAACGAAATTGAAAAATAGTTTTGCGAAAAGTAAAAAGATTACAGGATTTTTTCGGTGCACGAGATAGACCCGATTTAATTTTTCAGGTCGTATTGAAGAACCCGAAAAATTAAATCGGGTAGGTTTTTTTTTCAACCAAATTGAATTCGGGTCTATCCATTTCCAAAATGGGGTGGGTGGAAAAACAAAATTTCAAAATGGGTTTGCACCCGAAAATTTTTTCAAAATGGGTTTGCACCCATTTATTTACTATATTTCAGTACCTATGTGGTTAATCATAATTATAATATGATATAGAGTTAGACTATTATACCAACGTTAGCATTTGAGATCGAAATGCTAACGCTCAAAACCCATTTTGAAAAAAATTTTTCCACCCACCCCATTTTGAAACTATTTTGGCCACATTTCAAAATGGGGTGCACGGAAAAAAAATTTTCAAAATGGGTTTGCACCCAAAATTTTTTTCAAAATGGGTTTGCACCTATTTATTTACTATGTTTCAGTACTTATGTGGTTAATCATAGTTATAATATGATATAGAGTTAGGAAGTATTATACTAACGTCAGCATTTGAGATCGAAATGCTAACGCTCAAAACCCATTTTGAAATTTTTTTTTTCTACCCCCATTTTGAAAATGGATAGACCGAATTGAATTCGGATTAAAAGAAAAAAAAAAAAAACTACCCGATTTAATTTTTCATGTCCTTCAATACAACCCGAAAAATTAAATCGGGTCTATCTAGTGTACCGAAAAAATCCTGTAATCTTTCACTTTTCGCAAAAAATATTTTTCAATTTTGTTTTTTAAAAAAAATTGCTTGCTATTTTCTTTCTAGGTTAGTGAATTTATAAGTGGCAATACTTTAACTATATTAAGTAGCATGTTGTCAGTGTGTTGCAATAGGTGATTTTTAATAAAAATAATAAGCTAATATTATGATTGAAAAACCTTTAAAAATATACTATTAAACTGAGCAATATAATATAATTTTAAAAAAAATAACATATCATGTCAGAATTTACTTCTTCATCAATTATTGGTTATTCATTTTATTGTCACTCATTAATTAAATGGATTACAACATAAGAATCAAGTACGAATAAATTATTGCCAAATGGTCCACCATTCACTTCAAATCAAATTATTTGTGCCAGTATATACATGATTGAACATATTTATGTCATAAAATTGTTTATATTTGAATCAGTTTACTTTTAATTATTATACAACATGCATCATAGATTTAAAATCACCAAAAGTACAAATTAAAATAACTCATATATTTCTATGTTTCTCATGAGGTAAAGAAAATAAAGTATCTATTGTTCATGTGATTAGACAAGTAGGAAAAATTCTACGGTAGCATATATCCTTACGCCATCTTACCATGTATATATGTAGGGTCAGCCAATGAGGAATTGCAATCTCAATTAACATGTCGTTGTAATTTTTTTTGTTGATTGTCTACTGACAAGATTTTACAAATTATTTGAATCAAATGCTACATATCATTGAACATTTGAATCAATGTTCCATGTTACTCGTTCGTTACTGTCCATAGCTTACATTCATTTATCACTAAATACGGTGAAAGAATTAATTCTAGGATTAATTGTAGTCATTCTCTTACCATTTCGATCGATGCCTTGCTATTATTGCCAAATACGGTGAAAGAATTAAGTTTAGAAGTAATCTATACTCCATAAAGAGGGGTAGATTTCCAAGCACCTCAACTATACCATATCATCACTATTATTAACCATTGATTTTTTTTTAAACTCTCCATCTACTTTGATCCAATGGCTTGTATTTTTTTCCTCTCCTTATTAAATAAGATGAATGTGACATGTCTAAAACAAATTTTAATTCTTAAAGTGGTCCAACATTTATATATGTTATTATTTATAAATTATTGTATTATTATTATCATTATTATTATTTATTTACATAAAGAAATTACAATTTTTTTATAATTTTTGTTTAATATAAATCTGTAAAATTTTATAAAATTCTTAATTATTTATTTGATACTACTTTTCGGGGCGAAGCCCGAGTTACAGCTCTAGTTGCAGTAAATCTCTCAATAAAATCGCAAAACCATGCACCCCTCATAAGTTTATGCGGCTCTTTGTGTAATGATCGCAGAAAAAAAAAAAAAAGGAAAATGTTACGGGGGTACCGCAAAAGATACCATCAGGGATACCATTCAACATTGACTGCCAGTAAAAAATATGATAAGTTGAATATTTAGGAGGTTAAGGTGAATATTTAGGACAATAAGTTGAATAGTTTGGAAGTGTAATGCTGCAAGTTAAATTAAGAGTAGTTTTTATTTGCTGTAAGGCAAAATGTGTTAAGTGTAATGCTGCAATTAGGTTTTTATTATGTGGAGTTTTTATTGGTTGTCAAGCAAAATGTGTTAAGGTGAATATTTAGGAGGTGGTGAATATTTAGATTTAGTTGAATTGGTCAAAGATCATGGTATCCCCGACGGTATCCCTAGTAGTATCCGAATATCTGGACTAGGAAAAAAAAAAAAACTAATTGAAGATTTCAACACGATAATGTTGTTAGTTGTTGCAAAAAATCTTACTTAAGATATTGTTGTTCATATTTACTGTGAAAGCTTAATATTAATCCTGATTGTTGGCGGATCTGGACATCTAACGACCAACATGCATTATAAAGGAGCAGACATATATCTGAATTATTCTATGTATACATCTCCAGGCATTAGGTTAATTATAAATCTGGTAGCCATGCATATCATGTTATAGTTATATTAAACTTTGACGAGTTTGCTACAGTTTTAACTACAGTAGAACTATTCTTCGGAACAAAAAAAAAAAAAAAAAAATTGTCAATGAATTTGGCATGTGTGTAGAACCATCTACACACAGATGTTATAGTCATATTATACTGGAGTGTAATTTAAGAGAGACTCCATAGATAGGATGAAAAGTGGGACCAAAAATTTGTAAAGACAAAGGTGATGGAAAGCACTCAATCTTTTTAACATTTACGATTCTATATAGTTGAATTTTCTTTAACTCATTTGAATACCAAATTATGCCACGTGGCCTTTCACATGTGGTTATTTATAATTTTGTATTATAATTTGAGTGGGGATCGGATCACCACAAAATTTGGTGACACAAATATTACTAGGGAGCTTATAAATTCACAAAAAAAAATTAAAAATATAAAATCTTTTGTAAATATATTCATTTACTTATAGATTGATTGCATGTCAAATTTGATTAAATTTGAGTTCCATCTGATGCTTCATTAAATGAGGTACTTGATGGAATATCAAATATCACTCAAATTATATAAAATTTGAAACACAATCAATCTAAAAGTAAATGACTATATTTGTAATAGATTTTCTATTTTTAATATTTTTTAATTTATAAGCATCGTGGTAATAGTAGTGTCACCAAATTTTGTGGCTATCTGATCCCTACTCTTATAATTTTACAAGAGATGTCTTGATATATATTATATGCCATTGGCATTAATTTTAATTTTTGTGAGTTGTTAGTTGTCTTAATCTCGACTTCCATAGTTTAATGCAATACTTCCGTCCGATGAAAAATATTTTTCCTTTTGTTTTGTTGTATTGACTATTTCTAGACAGTAAAATTTTTTTTCCTTGCATTATTGTCTGAGGTACGCATAGCACATTTTATACGTATATGTATGTTTGATTTATTTAATTGCAACTTATAAATTATTTTAAATATTTTTATTGCTACTTTAAAAATTGTATTTGATTAAAATTATTAGATGACTTCACAAAGAATTGTATCGGCCTTATGTTTCAATTAAGTAGCCATGTGGTTATTAGAAAGGGGCAAGCAATTCATTGAGCCGCTATTTTAATGACGTACATTTTAGAAATTCTCAATAAAATTATGCAATTTAAATTTGCAAACACTTTATTGGGATATATATATATATATATATCTCCTTATTAATAATAAAAGCATATTGGAAAAAATGACATGAAAGGGCTATCCTCACATCTGAGCCATTGAACATTTTCTTCGATAGATTAGAACTGTTGATGTACGTTAATGCCCGTTGACGTTCTCAGCCCATTCAAATTAAGGCCCATATAAATTATCTCAAATTAAGACCCATTACATATTATCTTAAAAGTTTATTATATGAAATAATAATTTCAACTCAAACCAAGGAGTGGGCTTTTTACTAGTATATATATATATATATGATCAATTTTGATATAGGACAAATAATTTATCAATGTTGTAAAAATCTTAACAATAATTTCAAGAACCAAACAAATAAAATAGAAAATAATTATAACGTCATTGCCGAAGCAAAGCAACGCAATCATTTAGTTATTATATAATTTGTATTAGCTCTGTATATATATCCAACTGGTCGATCTTTGGGAACATAAAAAATATTCAATGGTATGCTTGACTAATAACGCAAACACATATATACTTGTGAGATATGAGCACATGTATACAAGTTGCATGCATGGATATAGTTTTGGGTAATATATATAACGTGGGCTTTTTAGTTAAGGGAACTAAAAGCATATCAAATTACATTAAATTTTTTTTTATATGACTTAATAATTTTTTTATATCAAAACCTTATGGGATACAAACATTTTTCATTTATGAAATATACGAAGTATTTGTTTCAGATTATTTGAAAGTGACTATACAATATTATTAAAATAATCAACTTTTATGTATTAATTTTAAAGAAATCTCAAACAAATATTTGAAAATTTTTAAAAAAAGGAAAAAAATTTGTATCCTATAATTAAAGTTATGATATAAAAAATCTATTAAGCTACATAAATCGAAATTTAAAAGTGATTTGATATGATATAAAAAATTTATTAAGCTACATAAATCGAAATTTGAATGTGATTTGATATACTTCTTGGAGGTACCCTCACAGAATATTTACTCTATAGTACTTATTAATTATTGGTGAAAACTGTCCAAATTAATGAATTATGACAATCTCTATCAGTTAGCTGGAGATGAAAGAATCATGTATATACCTTGTGTAACATTGGTTATATCAATATTTAAATTTGAGTCACCAATTAATTATAATTTCGATATATAACAGTAGGCATGCAGCTGCTATATATATAGCTCCATCTGCTTTACTCCTCATCGTGAATCGTTGTACTATATATCCTCTGTGTGCATCAATATATCTTATGATCCATAGAACCTTAAGCTCCATGGCCAGTGAACGTCCAAACACCCAAATGAGCAAACAAGCTGATCCGTACCAGCATTTCTTAATCGTCGTCCATGGATTTCAAAGCCACATTAACCCGGCACTGCGCCTGGCGCACCGCCTGGTTTCCATCATTCCAACCTGCCATGTCACAGTGTCCACCACCATCTCAGCACACCGGAAGATGTTCCCTTCCCTGTCTGCTCCCGACCAAGAAGTCACTGACCGCCAAGTGACCTTCATCCCTTTCTCCGACGGGCTAGAGCTCGAGGCCGGTAAATTGATTCAGGACGATTTAGAAAGAGAAATAACGTTCGGTCCAAAGTCGCTCTCAGCTGTCATCGACCGCCTTTCCGAACAAGGCCGGCACGTTACTTGCATAATTCAAGCGCTACGCTTATCGTGGGTAGTTGATGTGGCACTGGCATATAATATCCCTTCCATCCTTTATTGGATCCAGTCTGTCATGTGCCTTCCGATCTACTATCACTACTTCAATGGCTACGATGCAGTCATCTTGTCTCACAAGGATGATCCCGATTTCACGATAAGTTTGCCGGGGCTATTCCCCCTGAAGATCCGTGATGTCCCTTCTTTTACACTGATCACCCCCGATGACCAAGCAAACAAGCAGCATATCGATTCATTCAGAGATGTGTTTCAGTCATTGGAGCGGCTAAGAAATGCTACAGGATCCAGACCGAAGATTTTGATCAACAGCTTCGAAGCTTTAGAAGAAGGTGTGCTCCCGAGCATGGAGAATTACTTTGAACTGTATACAATCGGGCCATTAATTAATCAGCCTAATTCGGCCAGAAATGGCGAGCAAAAAAACCGTTCAATATTCAAGATAAAGGATGAAATAAAATACATGAAGTGGCTCGATTCAAAGCCCGAAAAGTCGGTTGTGTATGTGTCATTCGGGGGATTGACCTCGATCAGTAAACGGCAGTTGGAAGAGGTACAGGTGGGGTTAAAAGAGAGTGAATTGCCGTTCGTATGGGTAGTGAGAAAGGACTGCAGAGTAGAAGGGCTTGTGCTTGAGGAGGATAGCTCAAATGGAATAATATTAGAATGGTGCGATCAAGTGAAGGTGTTGTCGCATCCATCAGTCGGTTGCTTTGTGACGCATCACGGCTGGAACTCGACCCTGGAGAGCTTCATGTGCGGGGTGCCGATGGTCGGGATTCCTCAGTGGTCCGATCAGCCAACAAATGCGAAACTGGCGGCGCAAATTGGCGTAGGTGTCCGAGGTGATTTCTCTAAGGAAGACGGTGTAGTTCTGGCCTCAGAAATTGCGAGGTGCCTCAAATTGGTGATGAATGCTGATGCCGAAGGTACTGAGATGAGGCAGAAGGCGCGGATGTGGAAGGAGAAGGTCAAGGAGGCGATGGACACCGGTGGTTCCTCGGAGAAGAACATACGTGCTTTCTTCAAGGATTTTTAATATGAATGATGAATCCATTCTAAGATTCCGTGTGAGTTACTATTATTTATCAGAATTTGAAATAACGGCTAGCTAGCTATCCAAACCTGTTTGGAACTAGAAGCCTGCCCTTAATATTGTTGTTGTAATTGTTGTTTTTGTGGTTGTTTGAAATAATTAATGAATCAATAAAATAATTAGTTGTTGCTGCATTTTCTCTTTGAAATAAATAAATAATTAATGAAGAAAGCGAAATTTAGTGACCATAGACATAATAGTGTATGAATGCCGAGAACTCGCGAAGTATCGAATTTAAGCCCCTAATTTAAGCGAACAGCCGGGCTTCCTGGAAACCCAGAACTTGGGCCTTCAATGAACAATATGGGCCGGCCTTCAGGGGATGGAATGTCGGCCTGCTAATCGTATAAATGGACCAGCATGCAGGAGGATACAAGCTGAAGCTGGTCTGTTACTCTCTGTCCTCCCTCAAGAATTCAAGATATCGTAATCAAGTGCAAAATTCTTCTAGTGGCGGCTGCCTAGGCCTATCTAGTATCTACCATGTCCATGTTGGTCAAAAGTTTGAAGATAGATAGATACAGGCAGCAAACCAACTCATGAGGTGCATTTGTGTGTGCTACTTTGTAAGACATCTTCCAGGCCTTGATTGGTTGATCAGCCGTCATATATGGCATCATCTCAATTGAAGATATTCATATATGTTTGTCATGACACAAATTTCAAATTCCACAGCATTCGTCAAACAATTGGATAAGTTATAATATACGTCAATTTCATTGTCCCCGGCGAATTATTAATTTGGAGCTCAACCATTTTATTTAATTTAACATTAGATTTCGATTTAATTAATAATATACAAAACTAAAAACTAATAGTTTTCTTCTAAGACATGAACATATTTGAAAGTTTTCTTTCTTCTTTTGCCTTTTATTTATTTATTTTTTATTAAAAAAACTTATGTTAGAAAAACTGGATTAGAAAACAAAACATTTGTTATTGTTATTGTTTCGACGAAATTCTGGTATTGGAGAAGTATTATATACTCTGATTTTACTAGAAGATCACTTATGAATAATATGTATATATCTTAAAAAATATAACATTATTAATTTAATATCCTTACTGTTATAAACAAAGTGTACGTACATATCATAGAAAATTAGGCAACTAACACCCATATAAAACAAAGGGAAATGTTATGGTGATACCATTAGTGATACCATATAGTTTGACTTGGTCAAACGAGCTAATCGTTCAAGTTAACATACTAAATATTCAACTTAACATACTAATTGTTAAGCTTAACATTAACATGCAATCTATAATTAAGTTGATTTTGAGTTGAACAATTAGTACGTTAAGTTAAACAATTTAGACGTTAAGTTGAACAATTAAGACGTTAAGATGCACAATTAAGACGTTACGTTGCACAATTAAGACGTTAAGTTGCACAATTAGTACGTTTTATGTTACATTGCACAATTAGTACGTTACGTTGCACAATTAGTACGTTTTATGTTACGTTACACAATTAATACGTTACGTTGCATAATTAGTACGTTTATATTACATTGCATAATTAGTACGTTACGTTGCACAATTAGTTCATTTGACTAAGTCAAAGTTTATGGTATTACCAACGGTGTTACCATAGTAGCTCCCTAAAACAAAATTCATACAGAGACAAAAGCCAAATCGTGTTTTGTCTGATCACAATTATAATTATAAGCGCCATGATCTCGGGAAGAACAGTTTGCTTGGAGATTATATCATACTAACCACATTATAAAATAATAAATGACCCACTACGAAGTACTAACTACTTTGATAAGCGATAGCTGTCAACTCCATTTGAAACATAAACTGGAGGTGATCCGTACTCACTTATCACTCACAGAGACTGCCTAAGCCTAATTGCCTATTAAAGCAAACAGAACCAAACCCAGTACCTCACTTCACTCACTCACTGATCCTCACCACATCCTTCAAAAAGTTTAGGCCAGACATGGAGTGCAACAAGCCCTCCAGCCCGGCCAAGCTCAATCCACCACTCAACACGCTCCGTCTCGATCCACTGATACCGATAAACCGTGCTCATATGCTCGTGTACGCTCTGGCCATCCTCGCCTTAATCTACCACCGGATAACATCGATTTGTGCCTCTTCTTCCTTCATTGAGGCCGCTTCGTTATGCGCCATCCTCGTATCCGATCTTGTGTTAGCGTTCATGTGGGCCTCGATGCAGGCCTTCAGGTGGCGACCGGTGCACAGGCAAGAATTCCCAGAAAGGTTGCCCGATAGAGCAACATGGCCGGCATTAGACGTGTTCGTGTGCACTGCGGATCCCCACAAGGAGCCACCCGTGGGAGTCGTGAACACCGCACTCTCGGTCTTGGCCTTCGATTATCCATCTGACAAGGTGTCGGTTTATGTTTCCGATGATGGAGGTGCCGATGTGACACTCTTTGCGTTCATGGAGGGAGCAAAGTTCGCCCATCACTGGTTGCCATTTTGCAGGGAGAAGGGAATCAAGGAGAGATCCCCCGAGGCGTACTTCGCTTCGGGGCGGTGTTGCGGCGGCAGCGATGAAGACAACCTGAAGGTAATCTCAATAAATATATATGCTCGTTTATAGCTAGTTTGAACTTCTTGAGAACTAATTTATTCGTTTAAAAGTGTTAATTAAAAACATTAATTGTGTTTCTCTTAGTTAAGTGTTTAGTTATATGCACTGATCGATCATATCGACAAACTGTTGGTGGCGGCTAATAACGTTTGCCAAAAAAATATCATTATTAATTAATTAATGAGCAACAGGTTTGTAACCGTTTCCTTTTCCTAGCTACCTAAACTTCTTATCTTTTTCAAAAAAAAAAAAAAAATAGAAATAGAAATGAAGAAATGAAGAAAAAAATAAATAAATGGTATCACACTTCCATTCCTTTCAATTTGTTTAAAACACAGTTACTTGTATCTGTACTACATCAACTTTTCTTTAGAAAAATAAATAAAAAGGGAACGGACGACTATTTATCTTGATAACCACAGCAAATACTTTTAAATAAGTTCACTGAAAATCTTAAAAATGAAAAATATTTTATAAACATGTTCATGCACTCAGAGATTGATTGTCTTTCAAATTTGATTTAATTTGAGTGTTGTTAATTTGATACTCCATCAAAGTTAATTAAATCTAGATCGTTGCAATTACTATATAATTTTGATGGTTCTTGACATAATATAAAATGATACTCAAATTAAATAAAAAATTGAAACACAATCAATCTATGAATATAAATTTTGAAACACAATCAATCTATGAATATATATATGAACATGTTTAAGAGATTTTCAATGAACTTCTTTGAGAGTGGTTATCATACTTGTCAATATAAATATAGTTGTCATGTGATATATTTCCAAATAAAGAAAAAAAATAGAAAGTTAGAATTTTCTAAACCATATGATCGATATAAAAAAAAAAGGGAAAGTGAGCTCTAGCCGTTAACATTAAACACTGCTTTCTTACACAAAATGGTTACTCTTTATTGATCAAGTGGCGCTAAACGCTCTAACTTTTTTTTTTTTTATTGGTACATTGGTAGCAAAACTCTAATCTCTATCATTTTACTTTGATATCTTCCTAGCTATATATATTTATCCTAACCTTGTCAAGATACTGTGTTATTGAACTAGCTACATATATGTATTACTTTTATTGGACAATCTCTAGTAAAGCAGACCGTGAGCTAGCTCATGGAACCATTATGTGAGTGCACATGTAAAAGTATATCAAATCATCTTTAAATTTTAATTTATACAGCTTAATAAATTCTTTATATCAAAATCTTATGGGATACGGATTTTCTATTTTTTTAAGTTTTTAGGTATTTGTTTGAGATTTATTTTTTAAAGAGATTAAATACTTTAAAATTTTCAAAGATAGAAAAAATTTGTATCCCATAATATTTTAATTTAAATAATTTGTTGAGCCACATAAATTAAAATTTGAAAGTAGATTAATATATTTCCAGTGTTCCAGAGATAGGACCCAGTGTATGGCTGTAGGTTTACTCAGCGATAAACAATATTTTGTGTGTATTAGACTAGTACTTTAGTTTACTAGTCTTTTGGACACACAAGTTGAAGTTGGTCCAGATACTTTTGTGACATCTTGTTCTTGTATATCTTTTCAGCAGATCCACACAATCAGGAATGCAGAGAATATTATTATTATTATAATTAAGATAACACTGAAAGATTCCTGTTCTTGAATATATGAGCTAGAAAACTATCCCTTTTTCAAAATTTAAAACTGGACAAACTCTTGGAAAGCTCCTCCTGCAGCAGAAACCGACCCTTCATGTCGTTTGCTGTGAAATATATACGGGATATCATATCAATATATCATTGCATTGTTATTTATTAATATTATTTCTTCGTTAGTCATACTGTAGTCAAACATGACTTGGATGGGCAATTGGCCATTGTATCGTATGGTCCAATTTTGTATATTATCTTTTTGTTTCTACTGGACTGGAAGAATCTCAAATTCCTTATCTCATGGAGTGAAATCAGTGAATGGTGATGGAGGCTATTTTTCTTTTAGTAAAAAGATATGGCCTGAAAATTGTTATTTCTTATAATAAACTTTTAAGATAACATGTAATAGGTTTTAAATTAAGATAATTTATATAGGCCTTAAATTTTAATGGGCTGAGGATGTCAACGGGCATTAACGTACATCAACGGTGGTGATCAATCTAAGTAAACAATTAATGGTTGAGCTTTATTTTTTTGGGGAAGATAGACCTTTGATATCAAAAAATCCAATATGCTTTTATTAGGAGTAAGGATTTGGGTTAATAAAAATCTCTATATTATAGATCGATCAGTCGGCCTTTCATTTTGAATCGAATGGGTTCTCATTATGCTGAACAAACATTCATTTTCATTGTGTCTAAAAAAATATATAATGGCCATTTGATTGTAAAAAAATAAACGATCCATATTGATCATACATGATCTATCGCAGAATTAGCCAAACTTTTATAAACGTCATCAACTTTTCTTGGTTGGAATTTGAATTATTGGTGTGGGGAGACAAATGTCAACTCAAATAATGCTGCGAGTGGTGACAAAATCGGTTTGTACGCATGATAAAGTTCATTGATTGTGTATGGAAAAAAGGCACCACGAGTAGATCAGATATTATAAATAAAGCATATTACCAAGACCATCAATTTTGGTAATTTAGTAATTTAATTTGAACCTCCTTTACTGAATTGGATGTAATATAATATTTTCCATTAAAGAAAATAATATCATTGGAGATACCATATAGTTTAGCTTAATCAAACAAACTAACTATATATTTAACATGACATATTAATTATTCAACTTAATTAATTGGCTAAATATCAACTTAATATATCTATGAATTGTCATCAGATCATTTTAATTTGGTCATTTGGCAAAGGCAGTTTTTCCATCGATCTGGTGGTAATTAATATCTATCTCGGATATTGCAATTTCAAATTTCGAATAGGGACGTCCAAATACATATTCAGATTAACAAAAGTGATACCAAAAGTGATACCCAAGTTAAGACCAAATACAAATAGATAGCAAAAGTGATACCAAAGTTATGACCCACTGTATGAATATTGATCATGTTAGTTGTTACGTACATAGGTTTATATTCAGATTAACTTAATTAGTATTCAATTTATTCACATTATATATATAATCTATTATATAAAATAAGTAGCATATAAAGTTATTAATTTGAGTAGTTTTTTAATTAATATGAATACTTGTTATATATAATTAGTATTAATTTTGATATCCTATAATATTTTTTCCTTTCGGAATATGGAGGATATCCTTTGTAGATAATAACAAAACTCTACCCAACTTGAATCATATCTTAATTTAATAAAAATAAATAAGAATAACAAACCATGTGCAACTAAAGGATGTACATATACGACGTCCACGTGGCTCGTCAATCGTCATTCATCAATATGTTTTGCCTATTTAATAGTACTAGAGCTATAACTCGAGCTTCGCCCCGAAATATGATAACAAAAAAATAATAAAACTTATAAAACAAAAATATTTATTTTAAAAAAATTAAACATAATTTTAAAATTTTCGATGTGAATAATGATGATGATGATGTATAATTTTTAAATAATAGCACATAAATGTTGGACCATTTTAAGAATTAAATTTTGTCTTTGACATATCATATCATCTTATTGAATGTAGAGGGAGAATAAATATAAACCATTGGATCAAAATAGATGAAGAGATTTAAACAAAATCAATGGTTAATAATATTGATGATGTGGCATAGTTAAGGTGCTTAAAAAGTTACCCCTCTTTCTAGTTTACAGATTAAAAAATAGTGTGGAGCCTGACTCGGTGGTGGAGGGTCCAACTTTTTTATTAAACATAATTTTATAACTACTAGTAAGGAACCCGTCCGTTCTACGGGCGTTTTAAATTCTGATCTCATACCGTGTAATACATATAATTAATGTGTTTTCAATTTTTGGCTAATTATTTACCATTTAAAATTTCATCTTTAAACTAAATTAACTCATTGAATATTATAATATAAAGCGTTAATTCCTCATTTATGTAAATTCTAATCAACATTGATGTTTTTCATACCAAGATTGATATCTTTCCATTTTTGTAAAAACCAAATGGAGAGGAAGTTGTTTAATTGGAGAACATCAACGCCTTTGAAAATTAATACATTTTGATCTGTACCGTTGATTAAGGGGTAGAATGGGTATTAAAAAAATTGAAGAAAAAAGAAAAAATAGAGAGTGTAATAGTTACGTGTTTTATAACATAGTATAGATTCTGTAAATCAGATACACTATTATAAATTTTAGAGACATGTTTTTATAAAATTTTCCGGCCAACTTTTATGTCTTTCTTAGAAATGAAATGTCTCTAAAAATTTTAGAAAATTGAAGAGCTCAAGTAAATTTGAGATCACTCTATACACGGTACTCTGCCACTAGTGTTTTAAAAAAAAACCGAGAGGTCTGAACCCGACCCGAGAAACCCAGAGAAAATGGACTGACCGATCTGACCAGGGCAACCCGAGAGGATCGGGAGGGATGGTTCTCGCAAGGGTAGGTATCCATGTTTCCAGAAAAATTCCCGTGGAAACCCGACCGAGCAAACACGGGACCCAACCCTACCCGACCCGGGGTACCGGGGCAACCCGGGACCCAACCCTACTCGACCCGAGATACCGGGGCAACCCGGAACCTGACCCTACCTGACCCGAGGTACCGGGGTAATAGCCCAACTTGGTTCCAACTTTTCCCGCCTATGTTAACAACTAATATAATATTATTAAAAAAAATTTTCAAGAAGAATTTTTGTTTTTACAACAAATATAATTATTAAATTTTTTTTCTGATTTTCTATGTTATTTTTTCAGTTTAAATAATATTATTTTAATTTTTTTTATTTTTAATATAAAAATACTATTTTCCAAGCTTTTAATAGGATAATATAATATATGTATATCTGATTAAAATAAATAATTTAATTTTTAATTATTTTTTGTTTTTTAATTATACTTTTCGATTTTTGTAATATAAAATAGGTGTATTATATTTTTTTGTTTTCTTTTCTTTTTTTTTTTTAACATATAACTTCGGGACCGGGCAACCCGAGCAACCCGGACTGGGAAACCCGGGCAACCCGGAAGGGACGGTCCTAAGCTAGGTCCAATCTCTTTCCCCCCAAAATTTTTCCGAGGTTTCCCGAACCGGGAAAACCCGTGGACCGGGAAAACCCGTGGACCGGAGAACCCGTAGACCAGAGCGGATTTGGACCAACCCGGACCTACTCGGACCGTTTTTAAATCACTAGTACTGTATGTTGATATGGTCTCTACCATTTTACTTGTGAAAAATTGATTTCTTACTAGAAATTACACATTTGTGATTTTTACCTGGTTGTAGGTTATGTATGAAACTATGAAAGAGAGAGTGGAGAGCGCGGTGGAGAAGGGCAGTGTCAGTGCCGAGTTCGCCTCCTCCGACGAAGATCTACACATGTTCCTCAAGTGGAAGGAATTCTCCCGTAACAACCATCCGTCGGTTGTCAAGGTTTCATTCATGAAACAATGCCTCTTTAACTTTGCTTTACACAGTACAAATGTGATTAAGAAAGAACATAATGATCAAACAAACACTCATCTGAATTGATGGATGATGTATTATGTCTTTCTCATGGAATGCAGGTGCTGCTTCAGAGCAGCGTCGACAAAGACACCGCCGGTCATGTCATGCCCAACCTAGTTTATGTTTCAAGGGAGAAGCGTCCCAAGTCCCCTCACCACTTCAAGGCAGGGGCACTCAATGCTCTGGTATGATCAATCAACACAAACATTAATTTGGTCTTTGTAAATATGTACCTTTCTGGTTGTATTTGATTTTCTGTCATTGCATTTGTCAAAAAGGCATAAATGTTAATGAACAAAAGCAATGAACAATTTATATGTCATGTTTTAATTGAAACTTCTTTTGTTAGGTACGTGTCTCGAGTGTCCTGACGAATGCACCGATAATCCTAACATTGGACTGCGACATGTCCTCGACAGACCCGACTTCACCGCACCGGACACTCTGCTATTTCCTAGACCCTTCCACCTCCGGAAATCTCGCTTTCGTGCAGTTCCCTCAGCATTTTCAGGGACTCAACAAGAACGACATCTATGCAGGTGAAATCAAGCGCCTGTTCACAACAAATTCTCACGGTTTCGATGGATTGTGCGGGCCTAATTATGTCGGGTCCAACACATATCATGCAAGGCGGGCTTTGTTCGGTTCTTCATTGGAATGTGTAAATGGTCAGGAGCAAATTGGATCTAACATAATGTTGGAGAAGGCAACTGAGGTCGCAGGATGTGATTATGAGACAGGGACAAAATGGGGCGACACGGTATGTTATCCTCCAAATCATATCATTGCAAATGCCTTGTTTATTGATGCTAATCTGTATTGCCTCCTCTTCCATTTTACTGCCTTACGGGGGTCTGTAATCGATCAATTTTCTATTGTATAAGATACCTTAATTGGATTGAAACTGAAAGTGATGTCAAACTGGTAGGAGTTAAATTTCTGTATTCGAATTGGTGTTCTTGAATCAAAGGTAGTTTTGTAACAATTTGCCCATAATAAAATAGATATGATAAAATCATAAAATAACATCCAAGTAGCACAGTTATGTCGTAACATAATCATTATTGTTTTTGAAAAACTCCAGATTGGCTTTCGATATGGTTCCTTGGTGGAGGATTACTACACGGGCTACAGATTGCACTGTGAAGGATGGAAATCAGTATTCTGTGACCCGCCCGAATCGGCATTTCTTGGGGAAGCACCAAAGAACCTGATTGATCAGCTTACCCAGTGTAAGAGATGGATCGTCGGGCTCTATGAGGTAATGCCTATTTCTACCTTTACCATATTTCAAGTTTCAACCATATTCTTCAATTAATTAACACATGATATTATCTTCTCTTCTTTAACCCTGATTTGGTAATGTTAATTAATTTGGTTTAGGTTTTATTCATCTTTCCAACTAGCACTTTCGAACGTGATCTAAATAAAACAAAACGGACCACAGCAAAACATGGTATATGAAAAACGATCCTTCTGGTAAATTGACATCCCAGCACTGGTACCAGCACATATGTATATATGTATATATGTTAAAATGGGAATGAATTGAATGAATTGCAGGTGGCTATTTCGAAGTATTGTCCCATGACCTTTGGAGTCAGAAAGGCGTCCCTTGGAGTGGGGCTATGTTATTCGAATTATGCATTCTGGGGTATTTGGTGCATCCCTATTGCCACTTATGCCGTTTTGCCTCAGATAGCTGTGATCAATAACAGGCCGCTATTTCCAGAGGTGAATTAGTACCCTAGCTAATATATATGATCTTAATTTTGTTTCACTTGTTCTCGCAGCAAAGTAGTATTCTCTAATCGATGCTGGATTTATACGAGTCAATTTCAATTTATCATCAGTAAAACATGCATGTTCACTTCCAATTTCGCATGTTGTCTACCTAGCTAAATGCATTGTTCGTTTTATCCAACTGCAGCCGTCAAATCCGTGGTTCTATCTGTATGCATACCTCTTCTTGGCAGCATACATCCAAGACATGGCGGAATTCATCTATTACAAGGGCAGTTTTAATTGCTGGTGGAGTGACCAGCGGATATGGCTGATTCGCGGTCTCACGGCATTCCCCTTTGGCACGATGCAGTTTGTGTTGATGCAACTGAACATCTCAGCTCAAGGTTTCAATGTCACCAGCAAAGTCATGGATGAAGAACAGATTAAGAGGTAATTTAGGAAGCCATTTTTATTTTTTGTGTACGACAGTCAGAATTCATGCTCGAGGTTTTATTTTTTTATTTAATTTAGTTACAAGTATATTAATGAGCAATTCTTTGTCATTATTCAGTAAGATAAAAGTATCGATTAAAGAAAAAGATTCAGATCTTATTCCTCTCATGATGCATCAAATATAGGTATGATCAAGGGTACTTCAATTTCGGTGTGGACTCGCCTTTCTTTGTCATATTATGCACAGCTGCACTGCTCAACCTGTGCGCATTCGCAGTCGGAACGATCAGAAATGGCATGGTTGTGGAGGTGTTTCTAGCTGGATTTGGCATTGCAAATTGCTGGCCGATATACGGTGCAATGTTTCTGAGGGATGATAGCGGGAGGATGCCGGAGAAGGTATGCACCCGTGCATTCGTCGCGGTGGCGCTTATCCTGGCTGTAGGTTGTGTTGTGTTCAATGTTTAGCATTGATATGTATACTATCCACATCGGAAACATTATGCGTCCATCGTATGGACGTCCATAAAGTTACCTCTGACTGTAACTATTACATTTGGCCTACATGGAGTCCATTTGTCATAACAGTTGTTACTTGTATGGACGTCCACACAATGGATGCTGGGCAGCCCTCTATCCACATTGGTATAGGTACAAATAAATCGACTCTAGTACAATATAAAGACAATGATAGCAAGTTCATAGATCTGCATATGAATTAACTAGACGATTTGATGATAATGTAACAGTTTAGTTACCATTATAAATTACAAAACTATTGATGTATATGTGTGTGGCTTGCTACTTGCTAATTGGTTGCATTAATCAGTAGTTAATTACTAATTGGTACAAACAAACTATTTGTTCTTATTCACTTTCAACCTTGCTGATGTTTAACCAATTAATTATGGGATCAATATATATACAACTGAAAAATAAATGGTGTTTGCATTTAAAAGAGAATTATAGATAATTGACAGGATTCATAATTCGGCCCAAATATAATTGAAATCTCCTCTAATACCCAATTGAATTTTAAGCCCAACAGAAAGAATGTTTATGTTCAGGCCCACAACCAGATAACAGAAAAACACTCAACCTAGTGTTGCAAGAATTCAACTTGAATTGAAACCATGTAACACATACATAAACATGTAAATACTCAATAGTGGTTCTTCTCAAATAAAGTAACTAAAATTGATACGTCGGTGAATAAATTATGCATCTGTCATGTTTGTAGTTTGTACAGACAAGACAACAAATATATTGTATTGTATTGTAATTGTATTGTATATCTACAACAGTCAACAAAGTCTCCTTGACCGTATAGAGTCAGTATTTGCCAGTTATATGTTTGAGAAAATAAGATCAATAATTTGCCAGAACATGCCAACCCAAAACCAAATCTTGTGTCGACTAAAGAGAGAGCAACCCTGCAGCACCATGAGATGGATCTCCTCTGTCACTCAATAACAAATTAACTCTCTTAATTCTGGTTTGTTTTTTGCTTTGCATATATGAAGAGGCCTATCCTCTAGCTTACTGCAATTTTGCAGTTCATGATGTGAGCCGTTGGATCGTCTCGAGATCTAAGCTGACATGAATCTCGAGACGATCCAATGGCTCACGTCACAGAAAAGGGATATGAAATCTGAAGAGGCTCCCTGAGTCTCTGCAATTCTGCATCATAAGTTCACTGGTACTTGGGGAATATTGTGCGCTGTCTAATTTTTATATATCTTATTGATATTCTATTATTCTTCCTACTATAATTTAATTATATTTGTTTGGCAAAAAGCATGTAGGCATAGTGTTCACAAGTAAACTAATAACAAAAAGTACAAGGTTTGTAATTTAAAAAAAAAAAGGAAGAGAGTGGTAACCAAATGTTTTTCGTCATAAATTGTAAATATTGCAGAATGGTCGAATTAATTGTTCTTCTTCATTTAAAAATTTGCTGTTCTCTCGTTTTTCTATGCTTTAGTTTGAACATGCATATATCCTTGAATAATTAATTATATATGATTTTGTCTAATAGTCTCTCTTTCTCATAAAAAATTCATACTCTTGAAGACCAAAGATAATTAATGAATTAATTCAGAAACATGCTGTCATGCTCATGCATGCATATGAAGATGATTAGATGTGCCATTACCAATCGTGAAAGGAAAGGCCACTCCATCAATCAGACAACAAAGAAAGAGATTATTGTTTTGAGATGCCATGACAAATTGAAATGACAGTCGTCGACAGACTCGACTCGTCGTCAACACTCAACAGCAGATAATAATATAAACATAATATATATGGGGTCCTTCCACGGACAGGACAGAGATGCAAATTATATGATTGCAAAGATGTGCTCTGTTCTTCCTGGCTTCCTGCTCTGCCAGATCAATTCCATTTGGCAACGCCCAGAAATCGTTGATCTTCTGCGCCGTGCTCCGGTTGGTTAATTGGTTGCTTCAGATTCAGAATTCACATTTCATTAGCAATAAAAATACACAAAATTGAGTATGTGACGTGTGATCTATATATGGAGACCTCTCAATCTTCTTTTTTTTTTCTTTCTTTTTTTGGATTATCAATTTATCATTCATTAGTCATTACTTTTCATAAGTATTCATAAGGTACTTGTAATTAGTTGCATTATAATCATTTGCAGGAATCCGGTCTCCTAACTTAAATATTCTTTAGAATAATATTATAAAATAATAAAAATATATAATTGATTAGCTTCCCATCTAAATTAAAAAAAAAAAGAAATTTAGATACCACTGTTCGTTTAGGAAATTGAAATTGCCAGTATGCCTGGTCATCAGCAGTCAGCACCATGCATGCTCTGGTATATTTTCATTTTTCATGCAGGTACTAATTAGATCTTCATTACAATTAAGTTTCCAATATTAATTCTTTTCTCCAGTAAGCAAAGCTAGAAAATGTGCTAGCTGCTTAATTGTCAACTGACAACTGTGTAGTGATGGGTATATATATATTCTTCATAATTCCTGGTTCTTAATTACCAGAAAAAAAATCGGAGGGCCGGACACCAGTAACATCAAAATTCTGTCTACTGCCCCCTTCTCCAGTTCTCCTTATCTCGATCTCTCGTGCGGGTTGTTAGAAAATCAAATCGAAAATTCGACATATATATATATACAGCCCACCTCGTTTAATTTGTCGTAGTACTGCGCATTGATTGGTTTGGTTTATTGTTAAGACTTGGGATGCATCTGCAATCAGTAAGGTAATTATATATTGTTCTTATTATGGGTTAATCCAACAAAAAACTATACTATACAAAAAATAATGATATTGGTTCACGATATTGTATGCTTAATCCAAAAAACATACTAAATCAGCTCAAAATTTTGATTTATTTATTATATATTCTTTATATAAAAATCTACTAAGATACAAAAAATAAACGGAAACTCCTTTCGTCCACAGAGTCAATGTCTCCATATATCCACAGTTGACCAATATCCGATGTGGAGACGACACGTCACAAAGGAGAGACACGCTAGTAGTTTCGTCTGGAGCCTTGTCAGCACCAAGCGCATCATTACCCCCTATGCGGCTACCGCTGTCTTTTCTTTCAACCATTAATACACGTCTAATCATCTTAAATGTCCATTCCAGTGAGATCCATTACTGGATTTTTTTTTCAAATTTTGAAATATGCCGCTAAAAATAGGCGGATTAGGATTTCTTTTAGCAGTTACTTTTAGCCATTCCATTTATTTATCACAGATTTATTTTTCAATTGGGTTTAGATATGCAATTCTTTGTAATTTATTGATACTACCAAAAAAAAATTTTTTGCTTAGATATTACTAATTAGATACCAAATTGTTACTTCCATCCATTTGTTACATATTTCCCTACACCAGTTACACAATAGAGTTCGGTTGTTACTAATTAGATACCATATTGTTACTTCCTTCCATCCATTTGTTACATATTTCCCTACACCAGTTACACAATAGAAGAGTTCGATTGTTACACAATAGAGTTCAATTGTTACAATTAGATAATTAATGGCTGTCCGAGAACTCAACTTGTATGTTGTTACACTAATCAAGATCAAATCCCATTCTCAACAGCCACTTACCAAAAAGGATCACTATTAGATACCATAGGCCTTTTAACTTAGATATTACTTACATGCCATATCGTTACTTCCTCCGAGCCATATGTTACATATTTCCATACACTAGTTACACAATAGAGTTCTATTGTTACAACCAGATAATTAATCTAATAAAGGGAGTATCGAAATTCAGGCGGGGTATGATTTTCAAAAACAAAGAATGCATTTTCAAAATCCAATGAGAAACTCGGGAACACAAAAAGAAAGAAAAAAAGATTACAGATGCACATGACTGATTTGACAATTGCATCAGTGAGGGAAAAAAAAAATAAGCTAGCTATAACGTGGACGACAACACTACTGACGGGTTAATTCTCTTCTCCAGCGCATGATGACACCGGGATTCTATGGATATATGGACGCTTTCTTTATGGACGGTAGGTCTCACTCAAAAATAAAATAGAGAGCTTACTCTCATAATAGCATCACCCTTATAATATATTTTCAAATTTTTATTTTGTTATTTATATTCTGGTAGGATATTAAAATCTTCTACCAGAACTGTAATATACAAAATTAATATAATTAAGTTTTGGTATATATTTTTTTTAGTTTAAAATAAAATAAGGGATTGAATGGTAATATAAATTAAGTTGTGGATTGTTTTGTAAAATTGGAATTAAAGTAGTTAATTTTGGAGGGTGAACACGTCATCATTTTATTTGAGTGGCACGTGGAAGCCAAGTATTATATATGGATAGGAATTCTATACAGCTCATGCTTGATTTGCTTGGGAATGAAGCACACATTCGGCTTATAAGGAAGCTAGGCCCGGCTCTTTGGGGGTAGTTTTAGTTGAGGGGAGAGAGAGTTGGAATTGGTATATTTTCATAGGTACTAAAAGAAAAGCTAAAAAGGGTCAAGAAGCTTTAAACTGATGATCACCAATGAGAGGGACATGATCATGTATACAAGTGTAGCTTAGAGAGAGGCATCATGGCCAATAGATTAATTGAAGTAAGAACTCATATTGATGTGTATTCTGAGTAAGTCATCTAGTCAAGCAAGTACTTGCAATACTTGATTAATTGTAAGACACTTTCTTACTTTGGCACAACTAAGTTGCACAAAATGGTCAGTATAACTGATTATTACTCCAACGTATTAATTAGTTTATCTATTATCAAGGTAATTGAGCTTCTTAAGTAGAAATTTATGTGGCATGATTATATGGTTACCTTTGGTAATTACCATTGCATCAGTTCTTAAACCGACGGTATCTATACTCACTCTAGTTGAATCTGTGAGGCATAATTAATTAATTTTTCTAGAGAGATAGAAAGGAAAATGGGATATATATATATATATACATATATTCTTTTAAGTTGAAGCCTTACATATGTATAATTTAATAATTATATGTATGTGGCACTGCCACGTCTCGGGTATATTTCGGGGCGTGACAAGAACGATACTATAAAGTAATTCAAATTTGGGTAATTAAATGTGCTCTTAAAAGCAGGGAGGCCCCATGCTCCTAACTCAAAAAAAACTTAATCATATCTAAATCTCAATTTTTGGATTATATCTATGGTGCTTTCATTTTTGGAGTTTTAGTATTTGTTTTGAATTTTTTAAAATTAAATAATTTGCTTATAAACATTGATTATTTTATTGAGAAGGGATATTCCGGTGCCACTAAACCACTAAATTTTAACCATTAGCTAAATTAGAAGTACGTCTAGGATTAATGTTTATGTCTCCCCAAAATTAGATGTACACTTACATTATTTTTCTTCCCAAAATAGGATGTTTTTCCATAAAGATTATGCTGATTTGTATCAAGTCAATTTTTCGTACCCAAATGTTCTGAACGCTACCTTTGAAATAATACTACATTTTCATTTACCGGTATGCGTTGGTCTCAATTAATGCATGCTACCTTTGAAACGTTTGTGGGAAGGAGAGTTAATAGAAGGCCAAAACAACCGTAAATCTTAATCATACATTGAATGATTGAGATTTAGTGGCATTGGATGCCACTAAGCTAGTGGTATCGTATCCCTTCTCCATTTTATTATTACTTTGAAGCAAATCTTAAAAATCTCAAATAAATATCTAATAAACTAAAAAATTGAAAAAATTTGTATCCTAAAAGATTTTGATATAAAGAATTAATCTATTGACCACCATAAATTGAGATTTTGAGATGATTAAACACGTTTTTGAGTTAGAAGCACGGAAGGCCTCTGGACTATTGTCTATTAAGAGCATCATAGATTTAGATATTCAGTAAATTATAATTTAAGAAAAACACACCACAAGATTTACCAAGTTAAACTGAATTAAAAAAACAATTAGATAAAATAAATATTTAATAAATAATTAATTTGATCAAATGCTCATCAAGAGATATATATATATGCCAAACGCCGATGCCACTCAAAGCTATATAGGAATTGACTATTGAGACATGCACATGCTCAAGAGATGGCTCGCAATTAACTTAATATATACACAGACGTGCATAATATTACATACTAATAATTGTTTGTTTTCTTCTACACGACTGTATATAATATAGAAGGGAAAATTGTCAAAATGCCACTCCAAACTTGTGAGATAGTCAAAATGCCACTCCAAACTTGTGGCTTGCAAAATTGCCACTCCAAAACTCATATACTCTCTAAATTGCCATTACCATAGTATAAAACACTAAAATTTAACTATTTTTTTGTATAGACCAAAATGACCTTCGGCCAAAAGTTCAGAAATCAACCCATCTCACCCAATTTCCTCCGTTAGAACTTCCATTTGAACTGGGTTGCTTCTCCCCTGCCAGTCAACCACACCACCACCAAATATCAACCATGCCATCAACTCCTCCTCTGGCCAAATTAGTTGGCTGTTGGTATTATTAACTACAAGATTTTTTGTTTGTAAATCATGTCCTTTGATTACCGCCGACCAAAACTCTACCGAGCTTCGATCGAATTAATAAGAAATAGAAATTTTCAACAACACAGAATACATGATAGAAACATACATATCATAAATATTCAAACTCATATTTGGCATTTTACTTCTCATAAAAAATCCTAAATTGATTAAATAAGGTATCAAATGCACAATAGGATGCCTCACTCTAATCCCCAAATTTGATCAAGTAGGTATCACTTGCCACAATTTGAGAAAAACTAAGCCGCAAAAAGAAAATAAAATAACTGATAGATTAAAGGATCCCGGCCTATTTACTATCTGCTTCCCACCTTGCTCTTGCTCTGCCCACTGCTTCAACCAGTTATCTCCCGGATTTATGATAAGTTAGTATTTTTCCACAAAGTTCGCTCATGTTTGGGTGAAGTCGTCTCCATCAGTATGCTGCCAGTAAGCCGCCTCCGCGTCCTCCTTCGTCAGTTCTTACGATTAGGTTAATTAGTGAATTTGGTTCCAATGAGAAGATGAGGAATAGGTTTGGCTTATGTGGTAAGGGCGGAAATCTATCCGGAGGAAGAGGCTCGGCTAGGCGGAAAGGGTGGCGAATTGGCAATGGAGTGGAAGGACCGACGAGAGAACATACTGAGATAGCAATTTTGAGGCGAAGAGGAGTTGGGTCGGGTTAGAAAAGAAAAGGAGGCAGGATTATAAACTTTTAAGGGTATAATTGACATTACAAAAAAACATGTAATATAAAACTACATTTTGTAATTTATTTTATTAAAAATATATAGAAATATAGCAATAATGACAATTTGGAGAGTATATGAGTTTTGGAGTGGTAATTTTGCAAGCCACAAGTTTGGAATGGCATTTTGACTATCTCATAAGTTTGGAGTGGCATTTTAACAATTTTCCCAATATAGAAATGGTTCCGATGCATCATGCAGTTAATTATACATAAATATTGGCAACGAGTGAGAATGATTATTAATTTATTTTGGCGCTGTCCATGCATGTCCAATCCACCGGCAGAAGCAACAAAAGAATTAGTTGAACATGTTTAGCATCTACCATGCATACATATATACATTACATTTGGTACTGCTTCCGCATGACACCGAGGGAAGTTCCAAACTCGATCGCTTTGATATATATATACATATAATTCCAACAATCCAACAAGAATTACGTCCTCCTCACCTAATTTCCTCGACGTTTTCTCCCCCATCCATTAATGTAATATTCTCCTCCTTTCTTATCTTTGATTTCTATATATCGAGAGAATTCATTTCAAATATGGACAAAAGATTATTGCATCATTTGCTTTTTTTAGACTTATATATGGGCTTCGGCCTTGGAGTAATTTATGTAGATTTAAATGTATAAAAATATTGATTTCAAAGTCATCTTAAGAAAAAAAACAAAGAAAGAAAAAGAAAAAAAGGTTCTGTCACAGAATTTTCATTTTGATTGTATTTATATTCACTGAATTTTAATATTTGTCTGAATTAATTACTTAATTAGTCGGTTTTCATCAAATCAAACTAAATGAAGTTATGATAAAACAACTAGTTTAAATTTGGTGACCTTTAACAAAAACCATAATTAATGAAATAAAGGGTTTGGAGTGGTAATGTGGATATAATTATATACATATATATATATATATTAGAGCTAGCCTGGCAGCACTAAGTACCTATAATTCTTCTCGGGATTGGATTTATATTAGTAATTTTTCCCATCTAATATTCTAAATTAATCCACACGTCCTTTCATTTCTCTCAACAACACCACCTTCCTATCTCCATTATAAATAGGCAGTAGCCTCGAATTTCAACCTCAATCCCTCCACCTCTAAATTTGTCTCTCCATGTATATATGACCTAAATTGAAGGCAATTCTGATCTTCAAATACAAAATCTAGCTATATATATATAATTGGTGGTCCAAATTAGTAACATGGTGCTCCCTGTAGCCTTCCACAGCTTTCTTGAACTGCATCTGTACTACATCCTTTTATAAGAAGTATGTGATTTTTGATCGATGGAGATGAGTCCACCGATGCCATGTGCGTTGATCGATTCGTTGCGGTTCAATAAAGCTGTGGGAAGTCACTTGGAGCCACCACAATTCACATCATGATCAATTTTTCTTAATCGTTCGTCTTTCTTGTCGACACGGATGGATCGATGTACTACGGTAGAGTATTATCGTACTTAATCTTGAAATTTCATTTGATGTGTCTGTCTCGAACCGATCTTACCAGGAACGATTGATTAGTCTGGCGTATTAATTTAGAACATATATATTAATATATATGTACAATTCTACTAAAGGATGTTGTATATATATTAATTCCTATTTGTTGTAACAGGAGGAAAGACAGTATATATTCATGTCAATTTTAAATTTTGGCACACACAGGTGACGCAATTAAAGCGACACGAGAAGTATAGTTAGTCGGATTCCGGTACATGACATGACATGCTCTGGACATTCCTCAATGGGATACGTTCGCAGGACACACTACTAGGCCCAAGAATTTCCAAAGTCTCGGTCTCGGTCTTGGTCTCAGGCTCAGGCTCTCAGCTGTAGTCTGTAGAGGCCGGGCTCGTGGAAGGCTGGCAATGCAATCCCCTCCTTGTCACTTGTCATGAGCTACTCAAAAGATGAAAAATAATTAAGATCAATGCAGGGTTCGTGAATCGATCAACTTGAGCACCCAGGCATGCATCATCACTAATAAAGCAAACTATACAAGCAACGGATTGTCTCAAGATTCGTGCTAGTGTGGATCTTGAGATGATCCAATGACTGACGCTGTGAACTTCATTGCACAATGCAGTAAGTCAGGGGATGAGCAGTAATCCCAATATATACGCACGAGAGGTCTTCGTATTTTGCAATAATGGATCTTGTTTTTTTACAAGGCAAACAATGACGTCACAGAGGATTAATTAACTAATGTATTATTCGCAGTGTTAATAAAAAGGTACTATATATATATTCATTTACTCAATACTAGTAAAGAGCTCATGCTTGGGCTGAAATTGTTATTTCGTATAATAAATTTTTAAGATAATATGTAATGGGTCTTATATTGAGAAAATTTATATGGTTCTTAAATTTTAATGAGCTGGGACATTAATGTCAACGGGTCTTAACATAAATCAACGGTTCTGATCTATCCAAGAAAATGATCAACGGCTCAGGTTTCTTATTTGGGGAAGATAGTATTTTCATGTCATTTTTTTTTCCATATGCTTTTATATATAGTAAGGATATGTTTACTAAAATTTGATACATATCTTAACGACGTGATCTTTTGTTTTTAGAAAATTGTAAGGCCAGCATTTTATACATCTCTTCTTCACAATTTGAAGGGAAAAAATTCATCAAGTCTCAGCATTTGATAAGGCCGGCTAGTGCCAGGAATGATCAAATTGAAAGATGGTATTTATTCGGCTTTAGAAATTAGAAAGATGCATGTTTTATGGGCCTATTCAAAACAGAACTGAAGAATTTGTTTGGGCCGTCCATTAAATCCAATTGTTGTCGGGATATGATGAACTTCATTCTCACATTGTATATATATGTTTCATAATGGGCTGCATCAATGTAACTTGATTACTCGAGTTCTTCGACTAGAGGAACATTTAAACTTGAAGAAAATAGACACAACGAGGCGATGTGTACGTAGTCAGCTTAATTTGTTACTTGTTCAGATCATACAGAACTTCTCCATTATTTCAATATATTAATTAATTTCAAATTTAATAACATTGTGTATGTTCAGCAACCCTTCCTTAGGCCTCCTTAGACTTTCTTTAGCTTCCTTAGCCTCTTAATCCTTCTGAACACAAGTTCTTTAGCACGGATTAAAAGTTTCTTCTTAAGTCTCATTTTGACCGGGACTTAAGCCTTGCCCGGATTCTTAAGGAAGCCATACCAATGGCTTAAGGCTCAAGCTTTCTTAAGTCATTTTTCTTTTTTCCGAACGTGTGTGACTTAGCAATACTTAAATATTTAAGTCAATAGCACCGCCGAACAAACGGTCCATTGTAATTGAGAAGACAAACTGGACTGTAATTGAGAAGACAAACTGGACTGGACTGACATAGACCTCGGTACTGCCCTTAATTTTGTTTGTTTGACCGTGCACGGGCACACACACAATATATGTCCATCGATGGTTGATCCCGAGTAAAACGAGTCCACTCTTTCTAACACAGTTCAGTACTGATTCATTAATTCCACAGACTTGCATTCATATCTGATATCTACCACAGAGGAAGTAATTAAAATACCCCATGAAACGCTGCAACGGCGCCGGAGGAACAAATTAAAAGGACTAGTACAAAGGAGCGTGCCAGAACCAGAACAAAGAATTGTTTTTTGTCTGACCCTGAAAATAGAACATATGTTAATACTATCTCTCTTGTAAAATTAATCTTTAATATATACCTAATTTATCAGCTAGCCTCTACGTTCACAAGTCAATGTGAATGCATCCGTTCATAGTGCGAAAAATTGATAAAAATTGGTCAAGTTCTGATAATCGATCAGGCGTTGCATTCAGACAAAGCTTTTGAACATAGTAAATTATTTTTGGCTGCTCTCAATCAAAACTTCTGAACTCACTAAAGTGTTTCTAGCTTCTTATAGACAAAGCTTTTGAACGCAGTAAAGTATTTATGACGCTCTAAGATAAAATTTCTAAACGCAATGATCAGAAGTTGCGTTTAGAATTATTGTTTTTGAAATCCAGTCAAATTTTCATCATTTTTTCTCTCTCTAAACATATATGTTCAAATTTACTTGTGGACATGTATGCAAGTAAAGTAGGTATAGATTGAAGAATTGTTTTATAAGAGAGATAATATCAATATTTGTATTATATTTAGAGTTAGCCAGAAAATTTTTCTAAGCAGATTAGAAAAGGAGCACAAGAACCTGGTCAAAAGTGTGCCCACACACATGCTCATAAAACTCCATATTAGTTTTCAAAATTTTAAAAATCAATTCAAATTGTCTCTCTTAGCTTCTTTTAGTATTTGGCTGTGTAGCATGTTTGGTTTTTGTTGGGTTATTTTGCAAAAATGTTTTTGCATGTGTGTCCCCTTTGTTTAGTTCTAATCTGAATGCTTGACTAGGGTGGATCACGTACAGTTCCATGTTATTGGTTCTATGAAGTATCTTTTATTTTCGTAGTTTTAGTTAGGATATTTTGTTTGTATTAAACTTGATGGTTTTCTAAAAAGAAATAGGAAACGGTGGATTTATCCACTTTTATCAAAAAATAATAATAATAATAATAATCAATTCAAAGCGTGATCTCTATATATGTAATTTTATGTCATTTAAACCAGATTTTATGAGTTTAATTATATTATTTCTTTATATAATTATAAAATAGCTTTAAGAAAACATTATGAACCATTTAATTTCTTATCAATCTAGAAAATAATTACAAAAATTCTAAAATATAAAAATTTGGCCTAAAGAAATATTGTATGTGGAAATCACGTTATGCGTCGTGCAGTTTGGATTTTGGATTGACCGTTTAAAATTTAGAATAGATAATATGAAACCAAGTAAAGTACTATAGCTTTAGTCTTAATTAAATGAAGAAATATCATATGAGAATCTTTGGAAGTCTGCCGGGAGAGATTTTTTTGTCTCTTCTGTTGCCCGCAGGCCCCTCAAATTTTGGCAAACAATTGTTATTATTCTATATCGAAAGTTTCAAAATAAATTTATAAATTCTATATAATTGCTTTATATATATTGAATATACAATTGATCTCTGATCAAGCATTTTTAATTTTAAAATACCAAATATATCCATGAGTCTGCCAACAGTAGGATATATATAGAACAGTTGCATGCATATATAGCATCATAGTAGCTGAGCCTGAGCCTGAAAGGTGATATATAACTCATTAAAAATATATATATAGGCAGAGGCAGAGGCAGAGGAGGCAAATAATTAAATGCATGTTGGTTGATAAAATCTTCCGTGGACTGACAAGGTCGATTCGCCTCAGGCTCAGAGTGTCTGTGACGACAGTCTGAACTCTGAACTACATATATATTTGTCCAACCAAAAATACAATAGGATAGTCCTCAGATGTAAATTAAAGCTAGGCATGCAATTGCAATTTGCAAGCCCCACTGCCCACTGCCCACTGCCTTGCCGTAGTGTTGCGCAAATGCAAATGCAAATGCAAATGCAAATGCGCCATGACATATGAAAATATGAGATGTGAAACACTGTCTAATTGTCTATCATAGATTCATAAATTGCTTTTAAATAAATAATAATAATTATTATTATTATTATTATAGTCTGAACTATTTTTTTTTTTTTTGTTCAAAAAAAGATTTGTTGTTGTTGGACACTTTTTGAGATATCAAGAAACTAAAAATAGATGATAGCTAGATTGCAACGCCTAACGGACGAGTGGGAACTGAACTAAGGAAGTGTCAGATGTGAACCCATTATATATTGAATCGACCTCAGGTGTCTATAAAATATGAAAACCCAAGGTAAGAAAAATCAATGAAGAATTTGATATGATATGATGTGATGATGTTGTGTTTTGAAATGGATACAAACTCCAGATTTTATGTGCCAACTTCTATGAATCACTATCAATATATATCTGGTCGGATCCACACTTGTTCACTCTCTTTTCTTTTCTTTTTGGCTTCCCGTTGATGATTGATTGATATATATATATATATATATATATGAGGAGGGATCCATTGACAATGTTTATAATAACAATCTTGACAATCAAGATTTTAAAAATTTTGTAATAATTCATAAAAAATCTTAAAAATGAAAAAACTTTTATGGATGCATTATTTAACTTATAGATTAATAGTATTTTAAATTTCAATCAATTTGAACATCGTTTGATAGTTTATCAAAATTTTATACATTTTTTAACGGTTAAAATTTAACGAGCTTTAAAGAGCTATCAAACGTCACTTAAATTGAATATAATTTGATACATAATCAATCTATAAGTTAAACAATATCTCTATAAACTTTTTTCTATTTTTAAAAATTTTTTACTATTTTTACAAATTTTTTAAAATCTTGATTGTCAAGATTGTTATTTTAAGCATTGTCAATGGATCCCTCCTCTATATATATATACCCACTAATTAATGATTGCTTCTTTTCCTTCAGAAGGAAAAAAAAAAAAAAAAAACTACGCTATCAGTATTATAAATTATATTTATGTAAATAAAAGAATGATCTACCTCTCTGCATGCCCTATTTTATATATGCCATCAAATGCTAAATTGGATGTGAGTAAATTACGCCAATAGTCTCTAAAATATCGTCTTTTTATCAAATTGGTCTTTAAAATTTCAAAAATACCAATTTGGTCTTTAAAGTATTGATTTGCTACCAATTTTAGTTCCCTAGAGTTTGGGATGTATCATTTTGGTCCTTATAATTCACCTAATACACATTGTTTTGGTCCTTCAAATATTTTATTCATACCAAATTTGTCATATCATTATCCGTTGATGCTAAGATTTACTTAATACGCATTTGATAGCATGAACAAATATATTTATTTGTACATTATTTTATTTTTTTAATAATATATTATTGTTATTTGCAATGAAAGAAAATAATAATTTTGAATAAATACTTAATTTTAGGACCAATTTGATAAATATTTAAAACGTTAAGGACTAAAATGATATGTTAGTGAAACCTTAATTAAGGATCAAAATGGTACATCTAAAACTTTATGGACCACATTGGTAGCAAATCAATACTTTAGAGACAAAATTAGTATTTTTTAAACTTTAAGAACCAATTTGGTAAAAGAGTGATACTTCGTAGAATTTAATCAATGGATATTTATGATGTAGCTATATGTAATTACATATCCTAATTCTCATATGTTCTCAAACGAGTTTACCTTCAGCGGCAAGAAACTTGTAATTATTTTGCATAACAAAATTGCTCTATTAAAACTTTAAAATAATTAGATGAACTAAACAAAAGTCTTTTGTTTAAATAATTAAGATAATTAACCACTCTCACGTACTCTTAGCATAATGCATATTATTTTTGTCATAATATATAATTGTTTTAGCATAATGCATGTTTACTCAATTTGATCGTTTAATAACTTGTCAAATTTTGTATATTTTTCAACGGTTCATATATTAATGAATCTTTGATGTACTACTAAATAACATTTAAAATGAATACTATTGAAACAATAGACGTATAAACCTCTTTCCTTTGTTACATTTTTTTCATTTAATTATACAAATTTATTAAAAACTTCACTGTCAAATTGTCAAGATATATATAAAAAAAGAAGAAGAAGAAGATGATTCTTAAAGTACAAATTAATCTTTTTTATTAGCATGTGCGAATATATAATCAAACTATTGCTCTTCTAGAAGGGAGTTGCTAACTAATCAAGGTGACATTGGATGGGATAGGCAATATATAGGCTCAGTAGTGGTGTCAAATATTACCAGAATAATGACGAAAGTCAGCAACAACGGAAAAAAAATGAGATCAACGTGACAAAAAAGATTGAGTGGGATCAAAATGCTGCTTCAACGCTGATATTATTACATTACTTACTTATTAGAGAAACATTAGAATATTTTTTTCCTGAATTTTCAATTGAAACTGAATTTTATAATATATAACCTTATACATATAGACTATAAAATAGGAGTTAGACTATTGTGCTAACGTTAGCATTTCAATCCGAAATGCTAACGACTCAAAAATTATGTTATCGTATCCGAAATCGTGATTTATAGTGCTTGATAAATTCTTCATATAAAAATATAAGGGTAAACAAAAATTTTCTATTTTTAAAGTTTTCATAGTATTTATTTTGTATTTTTTGAAAAAAGCATGAACAAACATCAATATTTTATTATTATTTATGAGCTTTTTTCAAAAATTCAAAACAAATAGTTAAAAAACTCCAAAAATAGAAAAAATTTTGTATTCCTCAATATTTTTATATAAAGAATTTATTGAACACCTTAAATCATGATTTCGTATATGATAACACAATTTTTGAGGCGTTAGCATTTCGGATCGAAATGCTAACGTTAGCATAATAGTCTAGCTCATAAAATTGTATAATTTTGACAATTATTTGAATTTTATATAACATTTTTTTATAGTGTATGTACACTATAACCTTTGTCAAACAATTGGTATCAGAGCTAGTCGTTAGAGTTTCCAACTATATAATTAGCTTTTCAGTGTGGGAGAGGTCGCAGGTTCGAAATCCGGATAGAAAATTTTTTATAGACATAAATTTGAGTGGTCTGAACCTCATCTTTTATCTAAAAAAAAATAATTAGTTTTTCAGTGGATCATATACAAAACCAATATCCAAATCCAATATATAGGTAGTTAATTAGGTACGATTGGCTACACAATGTTGGTATATCGTATAACATGCAAGAAATAAATGGGGAAGTTGACAGACGGGTGCTATTAATTAATTTTGTACAGTCCCACTCAAAAAGGCTTAGTTATTACACCCCAAAAGTAATAATAATAATTAGAAAATGAAGTTGACGTGAAAGCTTTAATTTACACATTTTGCTGTCAGGATTTCGTTGCCATTGGAGGATTCCAGAATCCAGATCCTGCAAAACTCAACATCAATTCAGATTTCCTTCTTTTTCCATACGGAATTCCGATTTGAACAAGCAGAAAATTTGATAGATACTTTGCTTTAACAAATCTTTGACCTAGCTATCAACTCTTCTGGATTATGTGCGTACTCAAAGTTTGGGGGCATTTGTATCTGCTGCCATACATAGACCATAGTTTGATGATCTATGGGGCCATTGGGATTGACAGCTGGGACCCAATATTAAAAAGCACTTCTATTTCTAAATTCTCAGCCGTTCCTTAGAGCAATCATACAGCATGCCATATTGAATTGTTCACAGGAAAATAGAATAACTTGTAACGCTGGTCTAAGTTTAACCAAAAAAAAAAAAAGACCTTTTGATATTTATGCATACAAACTCGTTGATACTTGTATTACATAATGAGGAGAGATCCATTGACAATGGATAACCTGATAATTTTGACAATACTACTTTTCAAAAATTTATGAAAAATCATAAAAAATCTTAAAAATGAAAAAAGATTTATAGATGTATTACTTGACTTGTAGATTGATAGTATTTCAAATTTCAATCAATTTTAACATCGTTTAATGACTAATCAAAATTTTGTGCACTTTTCAACGGTTATAATTTAGATGGATCTTTAAGGAGCTATCAAACGCCATTTAAATTGAATATAATCGGAAACATAATCAATCTATAAGTTAAGCAATACTTCCGTAAACTTTTTTCTTTTTTTAAGATTTTTTAAGATTTTTTATAAATTTTTGAAAAGTAGTATTGTCAAGATTGTCAAGTTATCCATTGTCAATGAATCCCTCCTCTTACATAATAATGGACAGAAATCACATGAAAAACTATTTATCATTCTTATACTTATGAACCGATCTCAAATAATTTTATAAAAAAAACTTGGGAAAATGGAAAATCTTATGAACATACTCATGTACTTAAATAATAATTGTATCTCAAATTTCATTTAATTTGAGTGTCATTTGATACTCTATCACAAATCATAGAGCCTGACCGGATGATAGGAACTTCCACTATTCACAAGTGAGACTTGATTATTACTATTTTTATTTTTTTGCACCCATGGTAATAGTATAACCGTGGGAATTGCCCATAGCTAAACACGACATTATATTGTTACCGAGTGAGGCTATGATACTATTAATAATACAAAATGATCCGTACTATGGCTCCATATTATGATTTCTAAATTTTAATTGAATGATCTAAACAGCTCAATGTGATCTTCATATGTTATTGTAGTTCCAGACAAAATTTTATATTTTTTAAAGTTTTGTAACTATGTATTTTGACAACATGAGTCTCTATGGTAGATGGGTCCCACAAAAAACCACCTATATATTATCCAAAGAATCTAAGCCGTCCAAACTAATTTGGACCGTTTAGATCGACTATGTCACTACAATAAACAATGACAGCTGATTGTCATCCCATCTTAGAATTAGAAATTGAAGTATTGTTATTTTAGTTTTGTAATTTGAAGGATAGATAAAAATAAAAAGGGGGAGAATATGAATATATTGAAAACTGAGTATGTGCACTTTTCAGTGGGCAGCAGATAGAGCTGTCTATAAATAGACAGACAAAGACACGAGCAAGTACCTGTGTTTCTGCCTGACAGCTTATGTAGGGGAGAAAACCACTGAAGAAGAGATAACAAGGAAAAAAAATAAATAATTGAACCAAGGAAGAAGAAATCAAACATGGTGGAGAAGGAGATAAACGGTACCAATGGTGGTGTAGAATTGGATCCACGCCTCAAGGCCATCACTGCTTCCATCCGTGTTGTCCCCAACTTCCCAAAACCAGGTTTCTCTTTGTAACTTCTTTTTTTTTGTATAATTGGTTCTTTGAAGAAAAGCAACTAAATTTCCCCTCTTTTATATGTTTAAAATTTTCTTTACCTTTTGTTAAGAAGATGTTATATTTTTGTTCTTTAACTACTGTTAAGAAGATGGTATGTTATTGAAAGGAGCACTAATTCTAAGCACAGAATAGGAAAATTCAAAATAGGAAATGTATTGCATTATGTTTGAGCATTCAAATTCTGTTAATTTAGTTATCCTTTTTTTGTGGGCTGCATGTAGGCATCAGGTTTAACGACATAACAACGCTTCTGCTCCAACCGAAAGTGTTTCGGGACGCGATCGACATGTTCGTCGAGAGATACAAGGGCATGTGCATCGATGCAGTTGCTGGTACATAATTCCATCTCCAGATCTCCTTAATTACATTACATCTTGTTAATTTTTCCTCCTTATGTTGTGTTGGGCAAAATAATATTTCATCTTTGGAGTTTAGACTCACTTTTATGCCTTAATTTTGGCATGGAAAATTTTCATCATAAACTCACACTACCGGCAAGCTATTATTTCTATGCTAAGTTGCTAACTACAACTCTAAAAGTGCAGTAGTACACTAAGTAAATTAGCATTGATTATGAACCAAAATTACCATTGAAAAAAAAAAAAAAAAAGCACCTCAGACTCAGAGAGATACTATGCATCTTTTTTTTTTTTTTTTGAAATTAGGCTGCAAACCTAGTAGTTAGAGAAATGTGATCCATCAAAGGCAAGGCAGAGCAAAGCAAATCTAGTTTGGGAAAACATGCAACAGTAGTCAAGAAAGTAGCTAGCTAGGGGAGGATATGCTGTATTGCTGTTGCTGTGGACTACAGACACAGACAGACAGGCAGGCAGATAGATAACATGTGATGTGAACTATTATATATGTTAATGACAAGTGGCAAAAGGTGTAGTAGTATACTACTACCTCTGTCCCATTTTAGATGGATTTTTTGTAGTTCAAATGAACTACAAAAAATCCATCTATTTTGGGACAGAGGTAGTAGTGTTTAAGGCCTAAAAAGGTGCATGTGAGGCCGGGTTCCGTACCGGTCCTGGGCTGGTTGGTTGGTTCCAAATTTAATTCTTGATTCGTTCTGGATTTGGGGGGCGTGCACCAGATTAATTTGGGACAGAGAAAGGGAGGTTGGCTTGGCTTTATCCAACTTAGCCTACTATATATCACTGCTATACATTTAATGTTATCTCTTGCCTCAAACCATGAAAAAGGCTAGCTCAAACAATGCTTTCTTTTTGAGAGAACCAACTGCACCAGTGCCTGCCTGCCTCTGCCTGCCTGCATACTGGCTGTTTATGTTTATCAGAAGATTGCGTATCTAATTATCTATTATTATATTGTTATAGTCAATAACATAGAACATAGATTGCCTGATCTTCTGTGTCTAATCTGGAATACTGAATTGTGTTTTACTTCAATCAATATAGTATTATAGTTGATTGGTATTATTGTATGTACAGTTCACTTCTCAGAAATTTTATATTGTTAGAGGCTTAGAGCTTCAACTGACCGAGATGATCTGTTTCTCTTGAACTCAAAGTGTGTCTTGTGTTTGTATGATAAATAAATTAACTGCAAGGGCTTCGAATATTTTGCAGGCATTGAAGCAAGAGGATTCATTTTTGGACCTCCAATTGCTTTAGCAATCGACGCTAAATTCATTCCACTGAGGAAACCGAAGAAATTGCCAGGTACAATGCAGACTCTTTTTTCTTTTGAGTATATCATTTGTCTGTATCGAGTATGGTATGAGGACATAATGTTTCTTACAATGGAACTCAGGTGAAGTAATTTCTGAGAAGTATGTGCTCGAGTACGGGAAAGACTGTTTGGAGATGCATGTAGGCGCTTTAGAAGAACATGAACGGGTGCTGATTGTCGATGACGTTGTTGTGACTGGTGGAACTCTCAGCGCAGCTATAAGACTTATCGGTACGCATTATTGTGTCATTGTTGAAAATTATATATAGTTCAAAGAGGTCTTGCTGCATTGATTAATCTATTGTATTCATATTTCATTAAAAACAGGCTTGTATATATATGTCAAATTGGTACAATCTATCACACAATTATCTTGTTTTACTTCACAATTTTTATTTTCCATTCAGAACGTGCCGGAGCTGAAGTGGTGGAATGTGCTTGCGTCCTGGGCTTACCAAAATTTAAGGTGAGAACACTCTCATGCATATGTCGTCTTTTGCCGTCAAACTGAATAACTTTTCTGTATATAATATGGTCTTAATTGCAGGATTCTTACAAGCTTAATGGCAAGCCGGTGCATGTCCTTGTGGAGTGCATCATGTAGAACACTTTTGGATTGCAATTTCTGTAACAATAGTCTAGTATAATTTAATTAATCATTCTAACGAAAATCTGAGCGAGGTTGTTAAGTTGATTAGTTTAGTACGTTTTAGTATGCCGAGTTGATTACTGATGGTTTGCACTGATTTGATCAGTGATTATGAGTTAATTTAGAAAGGACAGCTGATGGGCAAAATTTTCCTCTTTGTAGAAGATAGAAATTGCACAACTCCTAATTGCTCCAAGAATTTTCCTCTTTTGTTGCCTGTTTCTTCTATTGTCCCTTTATGGCTTTATTCCTAATCCACTAAAGCTGAATGTCTTCTGGCCTTTCGGCTTCTGGCACCATGTTTGAACTTTTGTTTTTTTTTTTTCTAATAATGGATTTATCATGTTTGAATTTGTATATGCTAAAAGCCTAAAAGCATACATGATACATAAACCAAGTATTTACAAATGCAATGTGTGCTGGTATTGTGCCGATGCAGAGGATATAAAAGACGAGACGTGCCAATTGCGATGGTTTGATGGTTTTACGCATAACATTTTTGTAAATGCAAATCAATATTTTGCTACATCACAATTTGTTCCTTTTTTTTTTTTTTTCTTTTTTTTTTTTCCCATGTTCTTCAATTGGTTTCTTCTTCCTTGAGATATATAACATATCAATTTTGAAGTCAACACCAAATCAAGAAAGTGAGGCCTAATAGAACAATCTCATATAATTCGGTTCAGATCATATTAATTCAAATGTGGGAGATACAGCTCAAAACTTGACCACTACTTATTTATTCTAATGTCTTCTTTTTGAATTGTGCAAATTAAGAACAACAACACAGTATTTCAAACCTAATATTCTATGCGAATTTCACAACACAATAGTGATACACTACTATAATGAAAAACAAGAATATCAGTTGTACCTATTATACTTCCCCTTCAATCTTTTAAGAAGCCGATGGACCTTCTGATACTCGAGCACAGCCATAACAAAGTGTCTCAAACTGAACTCAGGCCACAACGCATTTGGATTCTGCAGGTGGGCGAAATCCGATTGCCACAGAAGGAAATTACTCAAACGTGTCTCACCCGAAGTGCGTATGATGATGTCAGGCTCAATACAACCAGCAGTATACATGCCTCTCTCCAGATCGTTCACACTGATTTCGACATTTTCTGATCTCTTCTCTTTAACTGAAGCCTCTATCGCATGTGCAATCTCATTTGTTGAGGTGTAGGCCACACAAAATGAAAGCACCGGTCCCTTGTTGTTCACTGTCATATCCATTACCCTTTTTGCAGCCACACGAACAGGCTCAGTAAGGAGGTCCAAATTACCCCAAAAATTGATCCTAACATTAAATTTCATCAACAGACTCTCTTCTGCCATCAATTCGTCTATATTCTGTTTCATCAAATCCATCAATACCCGAATCTCTTCCGGTCCCCGTCTGAAATTGTCTATGCTGAAAGCATACAGTGTTACGCACTTCACACCCATCTCATAGCAGTACTGGAGATTAGAAATGAGGGACTTGAAACCGACCTTGTGGCCACCAGCTGGGTCGGCACCATCACGAAGCAAACCGTGCCTCTTTGCAAACCGACGGTTTCCATCCATTATGAGAGCAATGTGGCCTGGTACTGGGCCTACACAAAGGATCGAAAACAGGAACCTCCTCATCAGAAAAAAGATGTGTGCAATTTTTTTAGCTATCATGCTTCTGCCATACTTATCCATGACGTAAGCTTGCAAGAAGAAAGACCTGTAAAATGCAAAAGAAACATTTAATGGTGAGTTTGCCAGTAAGGTTTTGCAGCTGCAACAATATAATTATCTACATGGAAGCTCATTGTTTCTCTCTCTTTCTCATTGTCTTTCCACTTATCTTCATAGAGAAAATGTCAGAAAGACAAAGCATAATTTAAAACTCAAGTACTGGTATATGAACTTCAGCTTGTAATTTGCTTTACCAACAAATTGATTTTGGACATTTCTTCACTAATTGTATATCCCCATGTATACAATTCATTGAACCAAGAACAATCGGAAGAAGGCAAATAAACCATCAAAATTATCAAGGTCACAAAAGACAAGTAGAAGTATACCCTTTTTGTCTCCTAGACATGGTCTGATAATGGTGAATTTCCTCCATGTTAAGCATATCTGAAGTTTTGAGGGGAGGTACCGAATTCTCTTGCATTATCACAGCAAAACTAATCAGTGTCTATTTGATCCTATTATTGAATGTGCCAAGTTTTAGATGGAAACAACAATTTTTTTTTGATCAATTTATTGCGGTTTGTATCTAGATTGCTTCATCCCAAATGCACCTCCATTTCACAACAGTTCCGTTTCTTAACTAATCATCAGGTGGACTGCATGGCATATCTCCATGTTAAATGCATGATCACATTCTCAAAATTTAACAAAGCATATGAATATAATCCATAGTTAAGCATAATGTCATCAAAGGAACTTGCAATTCATCTCATCTGCAACTGGAAGTTCCTTTTGTCCCGTAGAACCTCTCCTGTTGAACTAAAATGTACTGCCAAAGTTAAAAATAAAACCAAGCATTCTTGGCTGAACATTGGTAGACCAAGAAGAGCACGACAAGGCGACTAATAGATGTAATAACATCGGTAGACTGTTTTGTAGTGAAATGGTGAAAAATCCTTACTGCCTTATACCGCATTCTGTAACATCCATACCATTGTAATCAATGGTACTGAAAGTCAATTGGTGCAAATTAGAAGTGTGTTAATTGCAGTAAACCGAAATTATGTGATCAAAGTTAGCCTACAAACCAGAAGTAATTGAGCATGCATACAAACACGCCAAACAATAATTTATCATCATGGTGTATGATAGTTAATCTTCAAGCAAAAAAAAAAAATTCCCAAATGTGAAAAGAAGTGTCAAACCTTGTAAGGCAAAAACCTACTGGTACCGATGGCATCCACATACTATATGTCTATACCAGCACCGAACATCCTAACAATTAACAAACGTTTAACTGTGCAACTTATCGTCTTAATTGTGTAACTTAACGTCTTAATTGTGCAACTTAATGTACTAATTGTACAACTTAACGTACTAATTGTGCAACTTAACGTACCAATTGTACAACTTAACGCACTAATTGTGCAACTTAACGTCTTAATTGTATAACTTAACGTACTAATTGTGCAACATAACGTAATAATTGTAACTTAACGTCATAATTGTTCAACTTAACGTACTAATTGTGCAACTTAATGTGCTAATTGTGCAACGTAACATACTAATTTAATTTTTCAATTTAACGTCTTAATTGTGCAATGTAACGTAATAATTGTAACTTAACATCTTAATTGTTCAACTTAACATACTAATTATGCAACTTAACGTGCTAATTGTGCAACTTAACGTGCTATTTGTGCAACTTAACATACTACTTGTACAACTTAACGTACTAATTATTCAACTCAACATCAACTTAATTATAGTTAGCATGTTGATGTTGAGTTTAACAATTAGTATGTTAAGTTGAACAATTAGCATGTTAAGTTGAACAATTTGAACATTTGACCAAGTCAAACTACATGGTATCACAAACGGTATCACCGTAGCATTTTCCATAATAAGCCCACTTCTGTCTATCCCAGGATACTTTTTGCAAAAATAGGTCTTGACAAGAATATCAGCACAAAATGCATGCTCTTAAGGTGCTTATAATTATTGGCTGTACCATTAATGTTGTGAAGATAGATACTGGCTTTGCTAGGATTTTAATTACTATTACTAAAATGGTGCCAGTTAAAAGCTAAGGAAATTGAGGTGAAGGACGCTAAGAAACTTGAGCGTCCCATATAGAGCATACTGAATGACATCGGGCGTTGCATATCCATAGCGTCCCATGTGGACATGTCAGAACAAAGAGGACGCTTATAAAGAGTAGCGTCCCGTTATTTTAGGTTGGGACGCCTACTTTTCATGGCGTTCGTCATAATATGAACGCTGGGGTACAGCAACATCCCAGTAGGACGTTCTAAATATCAAAATTATGTATTACGGAACCGAATCTGAATCTCGTGATTTGATATTTTCAAGGCTTATAAAAAAAAAATTGAAGAATTATGTACAGGAGAATCGATCAGATAATACCAGTAAAATCAAGCTACATGAAGCGTTATTCAATATAAGTTTCGGTCTACTATTTCAAATTCTTTCATGAGACGATATTTATAAAAGTTAAAAACAATGAATTTAATTCTGTAAATTAAAGATCTTTACAATCCATAATAGATTTCACTGATGCAACTGAACACATAACAGAGAGAAAAGATAGTTTATACATTACAATCAAGCAAAGCATTTCAATTGCATGATATTGTATCATCTAAGAACCTATTACATGTTCACCGCCACTAAAACGGGTTACCAGAGCTACCTACATTCACCAAGGAGAACCCGACCCAGGTTGAGCCGAAGGAGACCTCAACCCTGTACTGATGTCCCTTGAAAACCTCGACCTCACTCTGGGTGAGTTAGCAACCGGAGTACCACCACGATAACTTGCGCGGAGTGTTTCATCAATGGTATGAGACGACTTTGCCATTGCATTTCTGACAAACTTCTGTGCAGCCGGCGAAAGAGTTCTGACACCAGGGCTCATGCTCCCGCTTCTAGAAGGAGACGGTAGAGGAGGCTTAGGAGCAAACTTGTTCTTCCTATCCTTTATCTTTCTAGCCGCCTCTCTTGACAGCAAGTGGGCTTTCACATCCCTCGCAGGCGGCAGAGGAATCTTAAATTGGGGACCATCTGCGCTACCCGGTGCCCCAACATCATCGTCGTCAAAATCTAGCCTCAATGGTGTGCCCTCTATCTCTCCCCAGGTCATAATTGGGGATTCATCCACCCCGGGAGCAGGTGATGGGGTCTTGACAAAACTGTACCCATTATCTGCTTTCTTATCCGACTCAACATAAAACGGGTTAGCGTTCGGGGTCTTTCTCAGATCATCCAAATCATACTTTTTGGATTTATCCGAGTCGCGGGGTGCCGGAGCGGCAGGGGTAGACCCGGCAACCGGCGCATAGAGAATTGCTGCCGCCTCATCCTCTTTTAGAGGCTTAGAATCTGAAGAACTACTGCTACTATGGAACCGGGTATTAGATCGTTTAATCTCCTTGGTTAACCCCTTAAGCCTCTCGGCTTGCTCTTCTGCCGTCAATGGCACCTCACCTCTGTCAGCAGGGTGGTACATGAGCAGATTCTTGGCCGTGTACTTCCACGGCTCAAGCGTACTCAGCGGCTGGCCGGAGGTACCGTAGCCGTCAGTTATGCGGTCCCGTTTGTCACCGTTCTCTATCGCCTCCACTCTCTCCTCCTTCTCACCTTCCAGCAAATGGGCATACCTCTCCCTCTTCTTCTGATTGACCTTCTCGATAATCTTAGAGAAGCTCTCGTTGTCTTCACTGGTGTATCTACCCAGAAAATCATCCAGCGACAGCGACAGGTCAATGTCGCCGCCATCCTGGGCAGGCAAAGTTGGGTTGTTTTGATCTAAACCGGTAGGGTTTGAAGGCGTGGGATCAGTACCTGAAGGAGTAGCAGTGAAGGAGGGGAAGAACGACGCGGACTGGGAGCGGGAGCGGCGGGCGGTGGTGGTATCGAGTGGAGTCTGACTGGCGGCGGCGGCGCGGCGGCGGTGGAGGATCTTGAGCTGGGTGTCACGGATGAGGAGGGGGTCGGCGGTGCGGACGGCCTGGAGCCAGTCGAGGCGGTCGCGGTTCTTGGGGAGGTCGGGGAAGAAGTCGCGCTCGATGATGTGCTCGATTGCGGCGACGTAGGTGTCCTCGTCGAGGACGGCGGCGGGGCGGCGGGGGCGCTTGCGGGAGGAGGAGGTGGTGGAGGGTAGGGTTAGGGTTTGGGTGGAGGGAGAGGGGGATGGGGAAGGGATCTGGCGAGGGGAGTTACCGGGCGAGAGAAGCATGATTGGGGATGGTGGGATTGGGATTGGGATTGAGAAGTGAGAAGGCGGTTGATCGATCGAGCGAACGATTTGAGGAGGAATAAGGAAGGAATTGGGAATTGGGGAAGAAGGGAAGGAGGAAGGAGGATGGAGGGTGCTAGGCTACTTACACTGTGCTCCAGAAATCACATCGGAGGGGTAAGGTAGGGAAAAGTAAGGAGGGGATCAGAGAAGAGTTCTACCCCTCCAAATCGGAGTGTAACCGTCGGGAGTAAAGTCTTCACAACTTTTGTACGTTTCTCCCCTCGTCTACCCTCCTCTCCCCCTGTTTCCCCTTCAAATAAAACGTTTTTGGAGCAAGTAACACTGAGATGGACAGGCAACTCGCGATCCGGTCAGCTCCTCTTTCCCCTCCCCTCCCCTCGGGTACCTTCTTCTGGAGCACAATGTAAGGCTAGCTATGGACAGACAGTTTTGAGTTTTGACTGTTTGAGTTTGCTGCGATGCGATGCGATGCGATGAGACGCGGTATCCGCCGACTCTCCCTTCTAACTATTTAATTCATGAAACACGTGGGCCGTTGGATCGTCTCGAGATGTGAGCCTGCACAAATCTTGAGGCGATCCGACGGCTCATATGCTTCATGGCACTGTGCCTTGACACACAGGATAAGCACTCGCGAGATGATAGTGCCTCCAACTTTGCGGTTATAATATTTCTCCTTAATCCAAATTCGGATGATAGTTCTTTTACAAATTATGACGTACAATTTATAGCGTTCTCGCTATAAATGACTGATGATTTCTTTCATCTTTTCTTTTCTGCCATCAAGATAATTTACTTGTATTCTTTGTTATAAAACTAAAAACTCTGCTTTCAATTACAATGATTCATCACTCTCTATAATTCTATACTATGATCATGATGGCAAACGGCCAAGCTTGACTTTTGGAGTAAAATCTGTACAGTATAGTCGACCACATTGACTATAGCCTATAGGGAAGAACTAGTTAAATGAAGCTAGGTCCAATAATATTTTATTACTAGTGCAAAATTGAGATGAAATAGAAAGCTATTCGAACTATCAGCTCAGCATTATCAACCTTATCATTCATACATTTTCATTATTCAAGTAATGTACAAAAAAAACAAAAAAAAAAAAGAAAAGAATACTATTAACCCAAGCCAATCCCAGTTCCCAACAGATAAAATCTAACCCATGAACACACTCCATTCCAAAACCCAAACTAGCTCACAAAACTTCATCATCCAACATATACAGGCCACCATCTGTTTCTATGGGAAGCGATGGTGGGGTTCCAGGCGGAATTAATGCAGCTCCATTCTCTCCACCGATGACACATAGCGCCTCGGCATCCCTTAGCGCCTGCTCGAGGTTGATGTGGCCGCTCAGCTCATTTATAAACTTGAGAAGCGTGTCAAAATCCATTTGCTCACCTATTATCCTGTTACGGTGCCTCTTGAGGATAGCAACACACATATACAGGTGAAAGTGTTCTGACAGGTAGTAGGTCCATAACACTTCCCACAGCCGCATTATCTCATCGAAATCAAATTCTCTGCGTTCATGTGAGAAAATTTACAATGAAATTACTAATCTCTCTGTTTTTTTCTTTTAACACTCGCAAATAGATACCCAATACATCCTTTCCTGCGGTCATTTGGCAGACATGTTATATCACACCAACTCCACAATAAAAAACTAATATTTTTGGTCCGCAACTCCATATTATAACTCGAAGTTTTCTATATCCTTATATTTATTTATTGTTTATTAATGGGAGGGATGCATGTCCTTTTTTTTCAATTTTCATAATGTCAAACTTTAAACTAAATGTTCACTGTTGTTTTATCACTGGAAGATATTGGAGGTTACTTAAGAATATGGATAGTAACTTCAATGATCTAACTGAATACTGATTACCTTTTGAATTGTATAAGAATCCATCTGAAGCAAAAGAAATAGTTCAAACAATCAGCCTGTTTCAAGTAATTATGCAGGTGTCCATCAAGTAGCTCAACTAACTGCAAAGAAAATATAATTGAACAAGTTACGGGACACTAAAGATTGAATCACAAAGAAGCTGGACTTCTAGTTAGTTCAATGAATATGTAAATTGTATGACTTTGCACAAAAAAAAAAAAAAAATTCCCAACATCAATACTTGCTAAGCAAAAGGTACCAAAGATCTTCATACTTCGACAGAAACACAGTTTTCAGATGAGATATGATATAGCATTCACATGGGACTGATTGCACAGAAATTTAATTCAAACAACAACGATAATACTCAATAATTTCGGAAATAAGAATATATCAACCAATATTGACTTGGTTCCAATTGGATTAAGTGAACTGTCAGTTTCATACTTTATTTTTTCTCAGAAATCCAAAACGAACAGTACATTGAAACAATTCCCAACAAAATGAATGTCATGTTACTATTTTTTCCTCTCTTTTTTTGCCTTGAGACTTACCTTAGAGAGTGCTAGTAGCTGAGAGTGCATTCCACTCTGGTCTCGGTTGAAATTGGGGCCTAACCTCTCCATTAGAGCAGCAAAGCACCAGAATGCAGTTGATTCATTCTCCATTACATACAATATGGGTGCCAACAGATCACTCATCCCCTATGAACAATGAAAAATTAACTAGATTGAAAATCATGCAGATACCTTCCATTTGTCTAATAGAAACACGAGATATTACATTCAAGTCTTTAATTCATAAATAAGGTAAAATTTTCAAGAACACTGCTGCAATCAAATTCCTGTCCAGAACTGTTACACCTTATGCACCCCGACATATTGAATTAACAAAGGTGGTTTACTTGGGTATGATAAACTAAATGTGCAGGATAATTTTCCATGTTTGAGGTGTCTACCCATTAGAAACGAAAGTATCTACTTCTTGCATGTCAAGTAAAAGAACACTGGCATGTAGATATTAAATAAAAGAATTTATACCTGACAATATCCGAGATCAAAATTGTAAAAGGAGTACGTCAAAAGAATGTCACGAAGAGTCACAACATTTCGATTCTCATCTCCTTCATAAAAGGGAACTGATCTGTCTGTTCTTACCTAGATGATTTACAACACATATAAAACATGAACAAGTATGGCAATAGGTTTTTAAAGTCAAATAAATGAAAGGAAAGACAGATACTTACAACATCCTTGTCAATGAGGCCTTTTCTTTCCCTATATTTTGTAAATCTTTTAGCTTGAGCTGATGAAATACTCTAAACATGAAACAAGAAAAAACATGCAAAGTGAGTAAATATTTATTAGCATAATTCACAGCAAATTACATTTATATTTTCAACCAAAACGGACAGTAATACACTTGTAAAAGAAGGCTGTGAAATTGTGTGATTACTTGTTCCTTTGCATAGTTAAGATAGTAATACACTTCTAAGTTCTAGCAGGAAAGCTGTCAGAATGTTCACATAACCTAATTATGGGTAACGCAAGTTACGCACCTGCCATTGCTTTTTAATGGTCTGGTATTCATGCTCCCTTTCATAGCAAAGAAATTCTCTCTCAGCATAAGTCGAATGATATTCATAGAATCCCAATAAAAATTTCCAAACCTGCATGTGTCACGCACACCAAATTATAAGTGATGAAATAAGTGAGGCAGGTCAGCTAATAAGAATTATTTTTTGAGTAAATTTCATTGCATAAAGCCTCTATTTCTATTTTCTTTTCCAAAAGAAGTACAACTGACGAAAAATTTGTATGTTAGCCAAGCAAGTTGGGTAGGCTAGAAATGAAACCCAGCTAGAAAAGCAAATTGATAAAATGCAAACACAACGTTGGAATCCAACAAAAGAACTTAATATGCTACACTTCATAAAGTAAAAAACTCAACTAGGATGTAAAATTGAATGTTAAATTATGTAAAGACAACAAATGTTGGGCTTCCAAACAACAGCTACAAAGATAGAGTCAATAACATTTGTCAACAGCTACATTTATAGAAAAAAAGGTTGTAAAAACCAAAATTATCACCTCCTTCCTCAGCTCAGGCTCGACTCCGCCATAGAACACCCTTTTCCTCAATGCCTTCGAATCCATCACTCTTCCATCATTATCCAAGAATGAAGTCCACTGTACAAAAAGTCTTAAATATTTAAATACAGAAAGATAAGAATCCAGTAAACACACCCAAAGATAAGAATCCAGTAAACACACCTAACCACTAGAATGAAAAAGAAGCCATTTAACACATTACCTCTTCCACACTAAGAGGGCTCTCTCTTTGCTTTCCCCAGACTAGCGGTAACCTGTCAAACTGTCATATTGTAGATGAAGTATATGATCAAAAACCAACCCAAAAACAAAAATGTAATGTTTCCAGATTACGAATCAGAATTTGGCTTCAAGAATCATGTGCAAAAGGCACCTAATAAAAATACAAACTAACAATTAAGGGGATAATTACTTTATAAGCAGTTCCAACTTAATTCATACGTCTTTCTAGCAAAGCACGATTAAATATTTGTCATATTTAATTACCAAGCTGCCCATTTTCACACTTGCTCCATTTTCATCATGATGAGTTAATTATCAAGCTGCCCATTCACCATTTTGCTCATAAATGATAAATATGCATAGTAAATATTACTTCTTGGCAGGTTTAAGACCCAAGTGAGAAATATTTGTCATGTTTAAACAATCAAATTTCCCATCATCATTATCACATTAATTTAAACTGTAATATCTGAAGAAAATATATATACCTCCGACACATCTGAAGCAACAGAACTCGATTCAAGACTAGTTATATCCTCTTCCTGTTTGGTCTCCTCCTTTTTGTTCAAAGAAGACTTGTGTTTATCTAGGAATTTATCATAGGGGTACTGATTACCATGGTTTTCTCTAAAGAGGCCGGAGGTCGTCTCACGTGCAAACCTGGTGACTAGAGAGAACTTTTCAAGTACTTGCATTGAGAGGTCACCTTGTTTGTTTTTATTAGTTGGCCTCGAGTTATAAATGCTGGAACTGCTTTGAACTGATCCATTGGCTTGATCATAATCGGAATTATCAACTGAACCAGCAGAATTCTTGAATGATGCTGCTGCTAATTTTAAAGATGCCAATCCCGGTAGCTCTAAGGATGACAAACTTTTCTGCAATATAGCAGCAAATAAAAATATTACATATACTTGTGGAATAGATTAAGATTGCCCAAAAAGATATGAATCGCATTAGATAACTGACATCTACAAAACATGCCATAATCACTCAGAAATGCAAATGAGATTAGGTCTCTTCATAGAATATGAAAACAGTATTTTAATTAAAAAGAGAAGAAAGTGCATTAAAAAGTATAAGTTTAGCAAGTTTGACATAAAGAAAGCACAATCATTTTATCATATACCAACCAGGTTGAGTTGGATCACAAGACAAAACACAAGGATTCATTATATGAATAAAGACAATATGGATAATTGCAGACCCATCACCAGGTACCATATATCAGAGAAAGGTATCCAGACATTATCATACATCTTACATCTTACATACATATAAAATAAAAGTAATGCAAAATATATAAAATGAATAAAAGGAAAGCAATCAGTAGCTCTAAGGTGGGCCCGTAACATGAGCAACTAGTTTGTTCCATATAACAAGGCAAGTGGTAGCTCTTAAGTCATTACAGCACTTTTAATCCCAAATAACTTCGTACTCTTAAGAAATCCAAAAAGAAAGGCAGATCTGATCATCATACATACCTGAAGTGGATCCTGGAAATCGTTTACAAGGAAGACATTGGGATCTTCAGAAGATCTAAAAACGATAACAATCACAAAAAGTCATTTTCTACAGAAAGAAACAACACTATCGTCATAAATTAAAAATTAAGATGGATAAAACAATGAAGTTGAACCACCAAGTGGGAGCAACAAACCTGATAATAAAAACATGCTGCTTTAATGTAGTAATAAATTCTCTAACCCCGCCACTGTAGAAATAAAGAGGTGGATGTGCTAACCCTGCACATTTTCATTACAACATTCCCATTTAACATGAATATAAAAATCTCAGCAATTATTTAACTGCTATATCTACAGTTCTTCACCACATAAATTGAACAAAAGTCATTACAAAAGTTGTTCACACTAGCATCAAGGGAGAAAACTGAACAGCAATAGCATTTCCTACTCAACTATCAGAAGCTAATATATGCAATACAACAACAACAAAGCCTTTAATCTCAAGCATGTTGGCAAAGCTAACATATGCAATAACATCTCAAACGCCCAAATATAATACAGATTCAGAATTTCAGATTATAGAGCTACTCTGTTGTACTAAAGGCAGCATTAAATAACTATCACATTATTTTGCAATTGCAAGCTTAAATTTGAGCATCTTGATGTCAAACAACACTAACCCCTCTGTGCATGATGTCTATAGTATTAATTACCTGACGATTGAACGACAATTATGTACTGCCAGCCAAGAGGTGGTGTGTGCCTACGAATTGAACGCACTTCACTCAGAGACGTCTTGATGGTATAAAGATTTCTATCTGCATATAGTAAAGCACAAAGCACATTATATATTTTACAATTATCTAGAAAATTTAACATGGCATAAAAGAATTAGGCCCATGGCTTTCCTATCTGCAAACAGTGCCTGCCATTAATTTTGCCTAAGCTGCTAACCAGCTATCTACCTTCCTTTCTAAAACCAAATTGAACTGAAATGATTCAAAAACACATAGAAGTTGGTGTTTGAGTGTGCCTTATACAAAGAAATTCAATGATTCATATCAAAAGTTGCGGAACATTAAATCTCACAACTTCGATTATGAAGCATTTTTAAGATCCGTGGAATATGAGTAGGCCTCACTAAACCTAAATGAAAGGTTGCAAAGAGAACCGTATAGTATGGTACCACAAAAATAACCTTCAGTAGTGAAACTCTTTCGGAAGTTAGTTATTTTACTTTTCACCCGCTCCACTCTGGTCCTTGTGGTCAAAAGATGGCTAAGAATACAACATAGTTTTTAAAAATATAGAAAACCTGCCTTTATCTGATGTTTCCTGATCACTGCGACCTAGACAATCAGTTCCAATGTCACTTGGCTTATATGGTACCCAACTCTGTCATAAATAAGAGAAGTTGACCTCAAATACTTTCAATGCTATAAAGAATAATTGACTAAATTTATGTTTTATTCAAAATTATTATATTCAGCATTGCAAATTTGCATTCACAGAGCAAAAGAAGTTGATATCTTGTAGAACAGTAACTTTAAATTTCTTGTTACATAGAAAGGCTTCTCTGCAATTTCTGGACAATTAAGAGTTATTCAGAAAAGTTATTTTCCCTTGCTGCATGCAGAAGGTTTGATTCAAAGAAGGTATGATGATATCACTTACCAGAAGTAAATCAGAACCATTTTTGATGAGACGTAGGCGGCCACTGATTCTGTCAGATGTATATTGTTTTGGATGAATTGTTACATTATCCTTGTAGAATACAATCTCTGACCCACTAGGTTCACTTGCACCACTCTTATTTGAATCAGACCTCATAATGCTCTTACTTGCCTTCAGAAAGAATGGAAAAAAGCAAAAAAATATTGTCAACAAATTATATACCAATTATATGGCAATTATATTAATAGATTTCTCACTAAAAGAGAGAACATTAACTGCCCAAAGACAAATACTCAATTATTTTCTAACACTGTGACATGGCCATTGTAGGATATTGTTTCACTTTGCACAAGAACTGAAACTCAATATACGTAGCATCCAGAAAAGAGAAGATAGAAGAGCAAAAGAAGAACGGCAGAAAGGTTAACCGACAACTTATTTGACCGGATAAAAAGAGAAAGTTATCAGATTAGTTTGGGGATGAGATTGGATCAGAAACCTGGTCGACAGAAAGAGAATGACAATGTCATAGCCGGAACCGTTGGAAAGAAATCCGAGATCCTAGACGGTACAATAACCCAAGGGTCAGGGAAAGCTAATTCCATACCAAAACTATAGTTGATCTGATCAATGTTTATGCTTGTATCATGGTTATAGTGAACTACAATCGATGCACCTACCGTTCAACTGGGAAATGACTTGTAGGTTTGACCAGATTTATGTACAGAGCAATAATCTCCAGCATTATTTAGGCCCGATTAATTTTGCAGTGAATATATCTTTGCTTAGCCTCCAAGGTACATGATTTTTTATTTTTTTATTAAAGAATTACGACAGCAAGGATCATTCTGAATACCTTTCCCATTAAAGAATACCAAACTGGAAACAGTAAACATGGAACTGATATATAGATCCCGATGATATCGATCGAAATGCACGGATCGCGGTAGTATTAATTGGGGGAGGAAACGGTATCGGAATCGGAATCGGAAGCGAATCAGATGGATGGGACAAGACACAGTTGAGAGAGGGAAATGGGCAGAATTAGGGGTAGGGTAGGGTAATGGGAAGGGGAAGGGGAAGGGGAAGGGGAGTACCAGGTGCTGAGAAGCGGCGGCGTAGTCGGAGTCGTCGGAGAGATCGTGGAACTCGGGTTCCTGCATGGCGGAGGGAGCGGTCGAATATCCGAATCGATAATGAATGAATCTATCAGTAGAAATAGAATGATGATTGATCGATGGATTGATGGATGCGTTTCGTACTCTCTAATTGCTTCTTCGATCGCGCGAGTCTTCGCCTGCAAGGAAGCGGAGGCAATGCAATGCGGAGAAAGGGACACACGGACCGACCAGAGCGGAACATGAAAGGAAGGAGAAGAAATGATTTCCCATCCTCTATACCTTATGGTAATATGCCGTAAAGTACATGGGCCGTTGGATTGTCTCGAGATTCGAGCCTAAATGAATTTTGAGGGGATCCAACGGTCCATGTGTTTCATGGCACTGTGTCCCAAGGTAGAGGAAAAATTTCACAAATGCCTTAGAGCATCCGTATTGGTGAAGGTTCACGGGCCTTTCTTAAGAGTAATATTGTAAATTAAAAAAAAGAAATAGAAAGTTACAGTAACTGTCATGTCTCACATTACTGAAATTTTTAAAAACCAAACATTTAACCGCATATACATCACAGCCTTTTATTTTTGAAATATGTCCAAATCGATTTGATCTAACCTGTTGGCCAGTGCTTTGATAATTTAGAAAGTTTTCTATTTCAGAAAGTATGATTGAAATGCACACATTGCTGAAAAGACTTTCTAATAGGAGATAGAAAGGAGTTTAGAAAGCCTGTTGTGGATGCTCTAAAAAAACAAAATTATTTCTACCACAGTCTAAACCACTAACTCAATTTCATAGATGCCTAAAATATAGAGCGTGAGAAGAACATGCGCCCTATAAGGCGATCGAACGGCTCATTCTGAATGAACCGGGATTGGGCTTCTTACATTTTTTTGTTGAAATTTTCGTTCACGTGACTTACCTCTACGAGAAAATAAAATAAAATTATTTCTCAATCTAAATCCAAAAAACACAAAGTATCAACTATCAACCAAGACCTTTTACAATAATTATGTAAGTAATTTTGTCTCGATAAACTAACATAGAGAGATAAATTTTGAAGAAATGCACGATTAGTTTTTAAAGTTATAGTCTTAGTTATGATGAAAAACTCAAAGCACTCCACAAATCTTTATTTCTTAAAGCACTATTTTCGTTTATTGAAGCAAGAGCAAGATCCATTCTCCAGTGATTCATGAGGACATAGAGCGGATAATGCTAAAACCATATCCGCATCTGCATCCTATTAGGCGGATACGGATACGGATATCAGATGGATGTGAAAACTCAATACCATATCCGCCTTAAACGGATACGAATACGAAACGGATAGTTGGCGGATACGGATTCGGATGTGAATTTAATTACAAATATGAAATAAAAATTAAAATATATTACCAAATGAATACATATACAATAATAATAAGTATTTAAATTAACAACACTTAAGATGAATGTATTGGTTAATATCTGTATAAAAACATTACATACACACAAAATTTTTGGTAACTAGCACTATCTTATTAGAAAATATTAGTAATGTTTGCTTATTTTCGGATACAGATAGTTCGGATATCCGTCTAATTGAACAATTTGAGAAATTATCCGTATCCGCATTAGTCTTTACCTATGTTGCATGGATACGGGTGCGGGTATCGTATCCGATACGGTGCGGATGCGGCGATACGGCGATTTCAAAAAATCTCAGATACAGGTGCGGATATCTAAATAAAAAATATATTTAAAATTTAGATAAAAATAAATGTATTATAAATTCTGTTAATATTGCTTTAGAGTTTGGATGTGATTAATCAGTGACGAAGCCAGAAGCTTTTTGTTGGGGGGCAAAATTAATTATAAATTGACATTACTTATTTATAAAAAAATAGTTGCGATATCAAGTTATAGAAGCCAAAATTTACGAAGCAAAGTTATATATATAAGAAAAAAATTGAATATTGAAGTTCCTTGATTACCTTGACTGTTAGAGGATAATAAAGTTGCTACAAATATTTATCTTGACTGTCAATTTGTCAATTAATATAAATGAAATAACTTATTGACAGTTGGCTTGCCGTAGCAGATTGGCTCCAATTAAGAAAGGAAAATAAACCAGTATCACTAGTTTCCATCTTTTTTACAAATCAATAATAAATGTTAAGTGGAGTCAGCATTTTTAGGGCAAAAATGTTGTTACAACTTATATTAATGTTGTCACATATCCATAATCAGGTAACTTGCAGAAAGCAACGAATCGGCATCGTCTGCTATATGGTATGTGCCATTCGGCACATGGACCGTTGGATCTCTTCGGGATTCGGTGGAATCTCTTCGGCACACGAATCCCGAAGAGATCTAAGGGCAAATGTGCTGAATGGCACATGCCATATGGCAGGGGATAATCATCCGAAAGCAAGGGGGTTCAAGTCCCCCCCCCCCCCCCCCCGCGTCGTCCCTGTGATTAATTGAAACACGTATAAAAATTAACACATTCCCCCCAACCCAAATAATAAAATAATAATAAAAAAAGCTCTTCTGATATCCGGATACATTTTCTGCAAGAGCACAAACTTAGTCCCAACTTGCCAAACAAACTCTTATTTGAGCGCTGGAGCTCCTATATAAGAAGGGTCCCTGATTGAACGATTTCGAATGCCCAGCGGTGGGTAATGCTTTAGTACCTGGCTCTTTAGCAGCCTCTGACAGGTTCGGATACGCGTATCCAGCCAAATCTTGATCGTATCGGTCAAATTAATGTATTTTAACTAGTGCGTCAGGTGGCGTGTCCGGTACGGACCGCCCTCGTATTGTACGCGTATCCGTATCCGATACGCACCGGATACGGGAGCGGCAGGTTTTATGTTGAATCTGGTACGTGTATCTGTATTTGATACGCACCGGATATGGGAGCGGCAGGTTTTCTGTCGAATCTGAGTAATACAGGTCTTTATAGATATGGTACGAATATGAATACAAATAATTAATATTTGAATATGAATATTATTTTTACGGATAATATTCTGGATACGAAGCGGATTCGGACGGATAAAATCTGCTCCGTTTTCACCCATACATAATCATCTTAAATGAAGATTAATGGAAGACCATTCTTACAACAAAAAAAGACGATGAGAAGATGGACGAAAAATTGATGAGCAAACAAAATTTGAAAGTAATCAATAAAGAAAAAGTAAAATAAAAAAAAGGTAACGGAGGAGAGACACATCAGAGGATTTACTAGTAGAGTTTACTAGTAGAGTTTCAAGTGAGAAGAGTAGAGTTTACTAGTAGAGTTTCAAGTGAGAAGAGACGGATTGAGTTTCAAAGTCACTCTTTTATTTTTCTTTGAATGAATGTTACGATCAATGTCTCCACCCTAAAATGTTAAAAAAAAAAAAAAAAAATCGAACCGTTTAAGAAAACGAAATATTTGAAAAAATTTATTGACTCTATTTATTGTTCGTTTGCTTTTATTTCTTCCCCCATCTATCTCAGGTTTTTGTAGGAAAAGACAATTCTAGCATGCATATATTTGTTTTAAACATTTGATTTTAAGTAAAACTACAATTGAGTTTAAGCTCATAGAGCCTCTGTAAGCATATTCAATTAAACCATCTTTAACTCAATAAATTATTTGCACCAAAATCTTATAATATATATATTTTTTTATTTTTTTAAATGTTAAGTATTTATTTGAGATTTTTTTAAACTGATACATTAAACATTGATTAATTTAAGAATAATTAGATCTACAGTTTCTCACTGTTAAATAAATGTTAAAAGAATTTAAATTGATTCAACACAGTCCCTTGATATTCTAGTGGTAAGAGCAGCACTGAAGTCGTATATATGTTTCCTGGAGCTTTTTCTTTAATTTCATCTGTCTTTACTTCATCCAATCTATTAATTAACTTGTTTGTCTTTAATTTATTTTTGGTAGGTCCAAATGCACGATGTCTACTTTGACAAATGTATATGTATATATAATTATTATATATGGATATCGATGCTTGACCAGCATGAAAGGCCAAGCAATACAAATTATGTTAGTCATGAAAGAGAGATTATATGTACTTTATTTGCTCTCTGATGACAATGTTATCAACATTCATATAATAAGATCATAGATGATGCCAACCAACCAAACCTTACATGTCAAATTCCAATAGATCATAACCAATTCCATCAATCCGGTTACAGGAAGACTTGGGCGTTGGGCCATAATATATATAGGAATTGGTTCAGAATCAGCATGGGCATACATTGAATTATCAGCAGGTCAGAAATAACGGTTTGAAAAATAAACGTAACAATTTATTTGGAGCAATTCTGAATTAAGCTTGGCATATACTTATCTGACAACTTAATTAAATTTGGAGCAAAACGTACGCTGGGAAGACCCTCAATTTGATTGATGCCATCTACAGAAACACATGGATCTGCAGGGTACCAGGATACCATTTACCACTTTACCAGCACACACATGAAGCTGTACCAGCTATATATATATATAAGAGTCGCTTGCAATTCATGAAATTAATTAACCACATCATCAGAAGAAACCAATTAAGCATGCATGCATTGAGTGAATTGAGTGAAGTTGACACCAATATTTGTGTGCTTTGATCATGCGCCAGCCCAGCATGTATATATTATACATCAATCTAATCTCCAATTAAGATCGATCTCCATAATTGTTGTTATCAGTACTGTTATCCAAAAGGAACATCATTTATTTTGTTGGCACTTTTAGGTACCCGTACCAGTCAAAATTAAGATCATAAATGAGGTATGCTATCTTTTTGAATCAACGATATTGCAAGAGTTGCAGAAATTAAGTAAGATTAGAATCTGGGATCATGCCAAATTGACCCAAGCAGCTCTCAATTTCTATCCCTATCCAAATTAGTTCCTTTGAGGAAGTTGTATTAACTGTTTCAGCACAAAATGTCTAAATTTCCCAATCAATAGTTAAATACTATGCATATATATATATATATCTCTCCATCTGAGTAGATTAAGCACTATTAATTATATAATTAACAAACATACGAATTATAAATAATACTGCTCATGAACAATCATAACGATATTTTAAATAGCCAACCAACTTCATTAAATCACACAATAATACACATATGTCGCTGTACTGTACACCAACTAGAAAAGTGAAGTTCATCAATAACAAATTAATTACCAGTATCTATTTGTTTACAAGCTCTTGTATTATTTCCTTAATTAATTAATTAATTAGGAAGGAGTACATCATGTACCAACCTCTCCATGTTCACGAACGACGATCCGCCTGGTCGGGTTGCCGTGACCGCGCTCTTCATCCACGCGACAGCCCGGTTTCTCATCTGCGCGCCCTTTTCACCGGTCATCAGCTCTCTTACCTGTGCCTCTATTTCATCTCTTTTCACATTCGTGTTGATCTCCGTCCCGACCCCCCAGCTGGTGCACACGTACCGGCAATTCGTTTGCTGCTCAGCAAAAAATGGCCAACATATGATGGGCACCCCGTTACTCAAGCTCTCACTTGTTGAGTTCCATCCGCTGTGCGTTAAGAACCCTTCAACTGCGGGATGTGCCATCACGGCCTCCTGCGGGCACCAGCTAGCAAGCATGCCCCGCCCTTCAATATCTGCATGGAACTCGGGTGGCAGCACGGCTGTGTCCCCCTTGACCAGATCATTCCTTATGATCCACAGAAAATCGCACTTGCTATTCGCCAGACCCCACGCGAACTCCGTGAGCTGATCATTCGTCATGACCGTGATGCATCCGAAGTTGACGTACACGACCGAGCCCAGTTTCTTCCCGTCCAGCCATTTCAAGCAGTCGGTCTCCTCCTTCCATAAATTTGACCTGAGCGCGACCTTGCTCTCCGTCAAGGGCAACAAAGAGAGGAACCCCACTGTGTAGATAGGAGGGAGCATGGTTCGCAACGCATCTAAGACGGGCTGTTCGAGCTCGTCGAAGGTATTCAACACAATGGCAGTCGCCTTCACAGCACGCTCAGCCTCAATTTTGAGGAAGTTGAACATTACGTCGTCCGGGTCAGCTGTACATATGAATGACGGCAAGTCCCTTACTCTTATGTCTCTCATTCCGGGGATCCAGTCGACCGCTATGTCGAGGTATTCATCTCTGAACTGAGATTCATCTGGTTTATCAATCAACAAAATGATCGATTATTATGACCATATATATATGCAACTTTTTATTTCATTATTAACATCACATGTATTGAATAAAATTCTAGAGAGAACATAATTAAGCCACCATTTCAATGAATCAAAACAAATTTAAGATGATGATAAAATAAACGATGAGTAAATATGGAAATTGGAAAACTAACTAATTACCTTTGAATGGAGTGATCCCTCTGTCAATGAGTTCTCCGTATTGGATGTAGCCCATGAATCCACAAGCACTTGTTGTCCAAAAGATCACTTCAGGCAGACCCATCTCCTCCGCCGCATCGAGTGTGAAGCTCATGACGCCATCCGCGATGATGCAGCTCACCGGCGGCGAGTTTTCGGCGATGTTAACCCTCTGCAGCACTTCTCTGAAAGGGTCGAGAAGCTTGTGCTCCATTATTGCACGGCACAATTCGTTAACATCCTGTAATTAAAAAGATGTTCATATTTTTTTTTTTTTTTTTTTTTTTTTTTTGAAAACAAGGCTATTGAGCCCATTTCATTAAATAACAGGTCCAAAAAAGATGTTCATATGTCAGATGTGTAATCGATCTCTAACGAATTACTTGTGTAATATATGGTAAATTTACTTCCAAGTTCCTTTCATGATTTTCAATCTGTAAAAATCAGCAATTAATTGAGGTACTTCCTTTTTGGGGGAAAAAAACAAGTCTTTAAATTTTTTTGGTGTCTACTTTATACACACACACATATAGAAATACTGCAATTAATTAGTCAATTTAATTAGTAACCCATTAATGGCTTGAAATCAAGTTCAAACTATATATTAATTAAAGAAGATTGGCTTTAGTGATCTTTTGTACCTGTGTAGCATCTTCAAAGCCGTTTGGCGGGACGGGGAGGCTGTCCGGTATGGACTCAAAATGAAAATCAGGCACATTGAGGTGCGGAGACGACAGGGCGCCGGAGTTGAGGAGGCGGTGATGATTGTAGTGGGTGTTAACAAATGTGATGTGGAAGCCATAATTGGCATGGAGAAGCTTGGCCAGCTTCAGCATGGGCGTTATGTGGCCCTGCGCCGGGAACGGGACGCAGACGGCGTGCGGCTTCATGTTCGGAATCAAACCCATATATGTCGATGTATCGGCTATGTAATTGTATACCTCTCAACCTCTTGCTGATTAATTTGCTGTTACTATTAGGTGTTCTTATTTTATACAATGAGTGAGGTGTATGAATGGAGGTTTCAGGAAGGTGGACTTATATATACAGAGAGAGAAATTGATTAAGATGATTAATGTGAGACAGACATGTAAATTAAGACGATCGGTTATAGATAATTTAAATAATTTATGATGTTGTTTAATTAGTCAAAGATATCATATATGATGGTGTCACAGCTGTCTCACATGTCTTGTCATCACCCCGGCTCAATTTTTTTTTTTTTATTATTATTCATCTTTCTTTGGAGGAGCACCATCACTCTATGGCTGATATATCTGAACAAAAATCGTCAGGAAATAGAGAGGAGAATTTAAATATACATCTGAGTTGATTGATGTGTATATTTTGCCTAAAGACTCGCTTTCTTGCAAATATTATACTTCACTTTATTTAATTAAGCAAACTTGTGGGAACAAATTACCATGTATGCATGTCATGTAACATTAAATTAAATAAATATTATTAATCTTATTATTAAGCGCTTCAGATTCAATATGTTTTATTATTGACCTCTCTATTACTTATTTGATTTACCCATCTAAATTTTAAAGTTGGGTACGTATTTACCGATAAAAAATATTGACAATCAGTAAATTATCAAGGCAAGTAATTTATCTTGAAACCAATCAGATAAATATGTCCTGTACGTCGTCCTTCCCACCACAACATAAGACAGAATAATAAAAAGTTAAAAATTAAAAAAGGCTAATCGCTCCTTAATCCTTATGCAATAGATTTTTCTTTAGGTGAAATCTTTGAACATTCATCCCAGACCATATCATCACTTTTATATCTTTTCTTCCTCTGTTCCTCCCTGCCTCTCTTACACATGGATAATATTGTTATGGAGATGACTCGTATAAATATTAGTTTTCCTCCTTTTTCACATTATATTATTGATCTATATATCTGACTTTCAATTGAAAATCACTTAATTTAACAAAGAAATCTTACACAGTAAGAATTTGAAAGGTGAGAAGACCAATGACTAAACACGCGTGCCTACCTAGCTAGACTATTCAAGTAGTCTAGCTATTGAGGATTAGATGAAAAAAATACTTCTGTTTAAATTTTAAAATAAAATTAAGATAAATTTTTTGTCTGAAATTTCTTATATATTTAAAATGAAACTTTTTTTTAAGTCTTGACGATTAAACATGAATTGGGGACAAATACCTATCTAATTTTTAAATTTAGATATCTACCCACCTAAATAGAGATGTTCTGAGGGTATATACTCAATTTTGCATTAACAAGTCCGTATTTCACCAAACTCAATTATATTATTAGATCTAAGCAATAAAATAAATTTTTTTTCTTATGAAAGATAATTTAATTTATTAGAAAATGTTGGGTATGTTTGGCCGGCCCAGCAAACATCTGTCTTTGATATGAGGCCTTAATTGTTCCCTTCATACGAGATATATATAACTAGTGTTTTTGTGAACCTTTTTTTATATATTTTTTCTTTTTCTTTGGGTTCGGCCGGCCCGGCAAATACCGGGCTACCATTTTGAAATTGAATGAATATCCTTGCTATTTTGACCTGGGATTCCAATATTTTATAAAATTGTTCTCACTTATAAAAGATTAGTTGAGAGTTGAAAACAAACGAATGTACAAGTAGGATTTCATTTGTTTCCAATTCTACCCCTAATTTTACCTCCTTTTTTAATTAAATTGTTAGTATATTTTAACCATTTAAGAGATGAAATCATCGAAATAAAAGCGAGCTCAAAATATTTAAGTTTGCAATACTGCCAATTGCTAATGACCCTGTCGGTGATAATCATACCTTGTTAGTTAGAAACATGAGCAATAACAAGCATCCTAGTTTTAGTTTGTGTATATCATTAGTTTAATAAGGTAGAAGCAAACAATGTTCACTAGACAAAGCAAAGAATTTCAGATATAAAATGAGAGCATCATACACCCTAATTAGAAATTAAGCAGGGCCAAAGTAACACTAATTCAGATATTAAAATGTTCTCCCAATTAAATCTTTCCATGACATAATCCTCATTCCTCAAGCAATGATTGTTTTTGCAGAATACCAACTAATCAGAGAAATTAAGCAAATTCAAATAGCTGTTGAGATATATATATGTATATATATATATTCCAACCAACTCAGAGAAAAAAATATATTTAAACTTGTTCACAAATTAACCAGACTGATTTTTGCAACTGTACAATTCTAACCAACCAAAAAAAAAAAAATTCAAATTCATAAGAAAGGGAGAAAAATAAAACAAACTAATTAAACTCTCACTTTCTCAAGCAACAAATTCAACTCACAGCACAATCAACTTCCATATGCTACCTCTGGTTTTGGTATTTCAAGCATGACAACAAACTAAAATGACAGATAAAATCATAAAACTAAGTTTCTGTTTGCCCCATTTCCTTTGCTCCTTTCACTTCCTCTGCAGACTCTTCGCACGAACCGTCTGAATTCTCATCTAGGGCCTCGACGGCTTCTGAATTTGCATTCGGTTCGGGTAGAAACATGTTGTCATTTTCAATCAGTACCATTTTTTCGGTCATTTCTCCTTTGAGCAATGCCGCTACCTCGAGCATTGTTGGCCTCTTCTCAGGCTCCTTTTGCGCGCAAAAGAGGCCGACAAGGACCAACCTCTTCAATTCCCCCTCTACATAATCACCGTTCAACTTTGGATCGACTATCTCACTGAACTTTGCATCTTTAACAAGAGAGAGCGCCCAGTCAGTAATTGCCACTTTCTGCCCAGAATCCAGTCTTTCAATTGGCCTCTTTCCACTGCCAAGCTCCAACAATAATATACCGAAGCTATACACATCACAGCTCTCCGTGCCCTTCCCGTTCATTGCGCACTCTGGTGCAAGGTAACCCAAATAGACTTTTGCATTGCTTGCCTCTGGGTTGAGTTTTGCGAATCCGAAGTCTGCAACTCGAGCTCTGAAGTCAGTGTCCAGCAAGATGTTGCTTGCCTTTATGTCTTGGTGGATTAAAGGTGTTGCACGGTGATGAAGATAACTGCACGTCGAGGAACAACAAAAGGAAGATAAATTTAAAACCACAGTTACTTCCAAAATATACACTGAAGTACTGAAATTCAAGTGTTGCAAAGTCCCAATTTATCTAACTCATACCACTTAGTTTATAACCAGATATACCATGGAAAGACAAAACTCTCTGTGATCGATACAAGAATACTCGGTAGAGAAATAACAAAATTGTATAATTCATATCATTGCCTTTTCTCTTCTTTGGACATCAATAAAAAATAAAATTAATTTCATCATCAAAGAGCATTTGGCCACTTACGCAATTCCCTCTGCCGACCCAATTGCAATTGACATCCGGCGCTTCCAATCGAGAAGGCATTCCTTGGAGTGGGACCCATAAAGATGTGACAACAAACTTAAATTGTGTAGGTATTCATACACAATCAGCCTCTCCTGCCCCTCGGCACAGTATCCTCTCAGACACAGCAGATTCTTGTGCCTCACCTTGCCGAGAATCTCCACCTCTGCTGCGAATTCTCTTTCGGTCTTGTCGTTCCATGCCTTTAGTCTTTTCACAGCTATCTGTATTTCAATGCGGATATTCTTAACTAAAGGGTATATATATTTTTTTAAAGCTTGACAGCATATGTCGATTTGAATGGTAAAATTTTCTTGAGGGACAAAAATAAACTAATATGATCCGACATAATTCCCCAATCTATAAAGTTTGATTGTCACAACTAACATGCATTTTGATTAACAAGCATAATTTATTCCAAGTTTATGAGTAACAAACAACAGTCCATTTTTTGGACAGTCGACAATGCAACAATTCATACTGTTATTTAGGCTAATTCATAGTAAAAAAATGTTGGAATTATTAAAAATCAACATCAACTAACTTGTCAGAACACAATTAAGGGAAAAGAAGTTGGTCATGAATCGTTCGGCACATTTAGGTGCAAATTTATGCATTTTTAATAGTGAAACATACCGGACAGTTATGTCGTTATTAGTAGCAATCAAAGAAAGGTACTTACCTTCTACTAATTGAATTATGCAAGAAGCAACAGCAGTTGGAGAATTCAAAACAATCAAATTACCTGAGAACCATCCCACAATTGACCCCAATAAACACTTCCGAACACGCCTTCGCCGAGCTTGTTGTCATAATTGAAGTTGTTCGTAGCCGAATGCAATTCTTTCAGGGAGAAAACCCGCCACTTTGTCGTCGACTCTTCTTCTTTCCTGCACCATCAATCAACAAGCTACAATCATGATCATATATATATTATATAGGCTCAGCGCAGAATCAAAGCCTAGCTTCTTCGTCGAGACATATTATGTTAATCAAAGATCTATAAAAAAAAAAAAAGAATTGCTCAATGTTCATACGATGCTCTGCCACAAATGCATGAGAAGAGCCCCATTTTGGGTGTGTGAAGTAGGAACAGAGAGAGGAGGAGGAGGAGCAGGCAGAGGAGATGTCAGTTTCAACTTTCAATTCAATAAACCCTGTGGAGAGAGAGATGGAGGAGGGAGTGAGGAATAAAGCCAGTGAAAGAAATTAAGAAAGAAAGAAAACATAGAAAAGCAACGGGTCACCAACTGGCAAACAAGTGAGTGCCTTTCGGTGAGACTCTCAAGTCTCAAGAGAGAAAGTGTGATACGCTTTGCTTCTAATTCTAACTCTAACTCTAATTCTATCTTTTTAGCTTCCCAAATCCAATCATGCAGTTTGTTGTATGAGATTGATTTTATGATGCTTTTTGGAAGCATCCAGTCCATGTTTCTTTGATGTTTAATGGACCATGATATTATGATGATTTGTATACAGATGTAACAAGACCACAGAGGTTTAATTTGTCGCTTGATCATGTGTACCAAATAAATAAGGTTCTTATGTGATGGAGACCTACTCACATCCTACAAAATTAGTCACTGTGATTGATTTGATAAATTCAGAATTATTCTCTCATTGCCAGGGTCATAAATAAAGGTCATTTCCTTTGACGATTTACTACCATATTCTTTCCAAAATAATCAAATCCTTCCTTTAATAAAATGGAATATATATAAGCTGTGATTTGCTACCAAATTTTTCAAAATTTTGTACCAAATGGTCCAAATGCCAGGGTGTACTGCCAGATTAATTCTCCTGTCTATTACTTGCCCTTCAAAGCACATTTCATTATATATATAGGCAATTGCAATAAGAGCTAAGAAGAAACAGGGATTAGCTTGAAATTTCTGATGAACCTTAAAAAAAAATAATAAAAATGTGATGATATTGAGACTTAAGTTTCGTAATTATGATGTACTATATATGAATATTACTAATAGAATTTAATTTTCTGCAATTGACTGAATCGAAAATAATTGATATTTCTGTAAATTAAAAACAAAAATATATTAAGTTTTATCAGTGCCATGCAATTCGTAAATTAATTTTGCGTTATATAATTACTTCTATGATTCCTCGCCCGGTCACAGCCCATATTGGGGAATTTGTATATTTGCTACTTCAAAACTCTCCAATTGTAAGTTTGTCACTCCAAGGTTGGGTATTGCAAATTTGCCACTACAAACTTTGAGTACTTTACATTTTTGCCATTAAAATTTTTATATGACCAAATTGCCCTCAATCTCCACCATGGCAGCCCCCGCGTGCCCCCGGCAGCCCCCTGCTCCCCCCCGGCAGTCCCCGCACAGCCCCCCGCGCACCCCCAAGCAGCCCCCCGGCAGCCCCCCGGTAGCCCCCCGCGCACTCGCCGGCAGCCCTCCGTGCACCCCGAGAGGTGCGAGGGGGCGCGGGGGCTGCCAGGGGGGCACGGGGGGCTGCCGGGGGCACGTGAGGGGCTGCCATGTAGGAGATTGAGGGCAATTTGGTCATATAAAAATTTTAATGACAAAAATGTGAAGTACTCAAAGTTTGTAGTGGCAAATTTGCAATACCCAACTTTGGAGTGACAAACTTACAATTAAAGGTTTTTGGAGTGTCAAATATACAAATTCCCCTATTTGATTTGATCCCTAGAAAAAATCAACAGGGCAAGAATTGAAGAAGTGAGCATAAACACTAAACAGCCGTTGGATAAGAATAAGATGCTGATTTATTTTGTTTTTTCTTTCCTGATTTCTCTGCCACGTGCTAAATTTGTATGAAGATTTTCTGGAGATAACGCCGGGTAGACAGTACAGTGCTGCTGCTCATGCACACCAACACAAAGTTACATGAGTTAGATGAAAACTGGAAAATGTTCGTATTTCGTTCCGAAATACTAACAGCTTAAATTATACTTTAGCACCTCCGAAATTTTGATTTATGATTCTCATTAAATTTGTCATATAAAAATACTAGGGATACCAAAATTTTTTATTTTTGGAGCTTTTTAAGTATTTGTTTTGGATTTTTCAAAATGACTCTAAAATATTAATAAAATAGTACTGGTTTGTACATGGATTTTAAAAAATCCGAAATAAATACTTACAAAGCTCAAAAAATAGAAAATTTTTGTATCTCTAAGTATTTTTATATGACAAATTTAATGAGAATAAAAAAATTGAAATTTTGGACATGCCAAAGTATAATTTAAGCTGTTAGTATTTCGGAGCGAAATGCAAACGTTTTCACAATAGTTTTACTCTTATAATCCCTACCACAGAAAGAGGGGTAGATATCCTGCTCATTTAGCCATGCCACGTCATAATTGTTTACAATCCTCTTATTTTCCTCTTGTATTAATGTAATGTAATGAATATATGTATAAATTATGAATGAAAATTGTCTTTAATTCAAGGCGGCTCTTTTGTTCATGTTTAATTTACATTTAAAGCTTTTCAATGTGTCGAAATATGTGCACAATAATTAGTTCAATTTTATCTTATAAACATTTATTATGTTGAAATTCACTGTCAAAAAACATAAAGAATTTGATGTTACAAAACTGAAGACTAAGAAAATGAAAAGGTACCGGATGAGGAGTTACCGCTGGTTTGAAGTCCATAATTCAGCCCAATAAATTACAATTTCCGTTACACTTTTTGTTTATTATTTATAGTCATTTGTCTTTGTTGATTTCCTTGACATTGTAACCTGGCCCTTGTTAAATTGTTTTGATTTTTTTTCAGGTAATTTTTCTTTCATATACTTATTATCATAATTACTTTAATTAATTATTAATTATTTTGATTTCATTATTTTCACATAGTTGAATTAGAAAATTATACAATGTTGTTATGAGCAAAATAATTGTATAATATTAATAGATTAAAAGAATAATATACTATAATATATATACATGAAAATTGTGATTGTGTTACCAAAATGAAAATTTCACAGTATTATATACCATTTCAAACATTTGTGATATTTTTCTTTTCATTTCAGTATTATAAGTTTCTAATAACAAATAATTTGTTTTGTTACAAATACTTTCTTATTCCGGGGCGAAGCCCGGGTATGCAACTCTAGTAATTTATAATATACTAGTAACGAGCCCATGTGTTGCTTTGGGCTATTGTTATTTCTTATAATAAATTTTTAAGATAATATGTAATAAGTCTTATATTGAGGAAATTGATATAGGTCTTAAATTTTAATAGGCTGAGACATTAATGGCAATGGGCATTAACGTAAATCAACGGTTTTGATCTATCCAAGAAATGATCAACGTCTCATGTTTCTTATTCGAGGAAGATAGCTCTTTCATGTCATTTTTTCCAATATGCTTTTATATATATATCATAAGGATAAGGATTATTTGAAAAAAATAAGGATCAACCGGTCAAGTCCTTATTTTTATATTAAAATTAAAATATTTTTGAGCCGATTAATATATATTCGTAATCAGATGAAATATATACTTTTCACCTTACCTTGATCCAAACGGTGCCAATTTTTCATGTTAAAATTTTTAACAAATCCTAACGACTATTTGACATTAGTGTGACACGGACCTAAAACCTAAATCAAATCTCCTTTTCTCCAACATAGAAAAAGGGTTCTAATGTCAAGTGTCGTATCTCATTGCAGAAGTGACAGCGGTTGGATTAAATATATATATGATTTTATGTGAGGAGCTAGGGATCCATTGATCATGCTTATATTAACAATTTTGATAATAGAGACATTTCAAAAAAATTGTAAAAAATTGTAAGAATTTATACAAATCTTAAAAATGAAAAAGGTTGGTACGTGGATGCATTACTTAACTTGTAAATTGATAGTGTTTTAAACTTCAATCAATTTTAATATTGTTTGATAGCCTATCAACATGTTGTTTACATTTTATTAGTTGAAATTTAACATATCTTTGAAAAGCTATCGGACATCGCTTAAATTGGATATAATCACAAACATAATCAATCTATAAGTTAAGAAATACTTCCTGTATTTTTTTTTTATTTTTGAGAATTTTAAGTTTTTTTCTTAATTTTGAAAAAATCCGGTTATCAAAATTATTAAGATAAGCATTATCAATTATCAATAGATCCCTCCTCTTATTTAATTTGTGTCTAATAGTTTTCTTTCGTCTACCACATGGCTAAATTTGCATGAAGATATTCTGGAGAAAATCCTGGATAGACAGTGCAGCCTATATTGCTCACAAGTTTCTGAATATAATTCCAACTCGATCATAAATGATTTTATAACCAGATGAAACATATACTCTCATGCATCAACCTTGATAAGATGGTGCATAATATTATTATGCTTCTTTCTTTCTTTAATATTTATGTTAAAATACACTCAACAAAGCCTAACGACCATTTGAAATTAGCATGACATGGACCTGGAACCTAATTAATCAAATTTCCTTTGCTCCAAATTGGTATTCTCTATTTATTTTCCTTTGATAATAAAGGACCTAACCCAATCATTTCATTTCACAATAAAATACTTAAAAGTCGGTTTATCTTCTTGATGAATGTAGCCAGTGATATATATTGCCTGACAGTTGCATTCGCACCGTCTTGCTTGCAAAAATAATAATTATTGTAGGCAGCAAAAGAGAACAAAAGGGAATAAATTTCGACAGTTGCATATCCACTGGCGATCGAAAAAATACTTTGATTTTAGCACATATATTCTTTATTTTTATGAGTTAATTCGAGCAAGCATATCTTTTTTTAATACAAAGTACACCCTATCAAATATCAATCACAGCCTGTATTTTATTATGCCTTTTTCTTTATGAAAAATTTCAGTAATTGATTGATTTTAGTCAAATGGTCAATAAGAATTAGTAGAATTCTTGCATTCTTTTCTTTTTTTTAAAAAAAAAAAAAAAGTCTCCAAGGTTTAGTTAGAAAATATACACAACCAAATGTTAATGATACAAAAATATATTGTTACATACATGTCATCTGATTTTAGGAAGTCTTAATTAGTATAAGATCACAATACAATCCGATTAAAAAATTAAAAAAAGGAACGAGATATGCTCCGATTATATTAAATTAAATATAGCCATTTTAATAAAATAAAAAAATAAAATCTGGAGGTGGCATCTGACTGAGTTCGAATCAAAATCATGTACCAAACAACAGTTGATTAGTTGCGGACTGATGGGTGGATCAGCCGATCGAATGCAGTCTGCATGATAAACCCAAATTCAGACCCGACCCATTACTCTATTTTGTGGCTCTTATTATGGGGCTTAATTTTTACTTGGGTTAGTTAGATGGCTCCAGTCCATGAAGAAATTTAAATTACAAAAACAAAATCACATTTTTTATTTTCGTTTGGAAGAAGCAATAAGGAAACTCAGAAGTTATAAAATATATCTTTATTTTTTCTGATCAACTCTTACAAACAACTATTATATACAGAATATATAATTCCCAATATCAACACACAAATTAGCTTTCTCAATTTTCCTTCTTATTTTTTTTTTTCTCCACGCATCCTATGCAAGTCAACTGTCCATTGGAGATGGCTTCCACAACCACAGATCACCACAACAACAACATGACGAAGATCTCCGATGTCTCCAGCGGATCGTGCCGTTGTGAAATCGACTTCCTACAGATTGAAAAGATCGATGTCGGCCGGTACGTCACGTCCCCAAGCTTCTCAGCTGGGGGCCATGAGTGGTCCATAACATGCTACCCTCTTGGCAACAAGGAGAGCGGAAACGGCGCCTACTTATCCTTATTCCTCGACCTTCGTAGCGACGCTAAGGACGTGAGTGTGATCTTCGACTTCAATTTGTTAGACAAGGAAGGACGGCCTTCCGCCACGCAATTGAACCGAACTTGTCATGTTTTTGAGAAGTCCGGGTACGGATGGGGTTGGCCGCAGTTCGTAAGAGTCGAGGAACTGAAAGAGAAGTATGTCGTAGATGATCATTTCGTTGTTGTATGTACTGTTACGGTTCTAAGTACTTCTGCTTGCCCTATTGCGGTGCCATCATCGGACTTGCACTTACATTTTGGTGCACTTTTAGAGGATAAAGAGATGTCCGATGTGAGTTTTGATGTTGAGGGGGAAGTTTTTCATGCACATAGGCTCGTGCTAGCGACTCGTTCGCCGGTGTTTAAAGCAGAATTATATGGTATGATGCATGAATATAATTCATCGCACATAAAGATTCACGACATGGAGCCTATGGTATTCAGGTCACTGCTCCATTTCATATACACCGATTCATTGCCAGAATATGCTGATGAAGAAGTTGATGATGGAGATTGTGACGACAAATCGATTCTGATCATGGATGATATCATGATGACCCAGCATTTACTGGTAGCAGCGGATCGATACGCACTGGATAGACTCAAGTTGATGTGTGAAGCCAAATTGTGCAGGACTGTCACCGTCGATACGGTTGCAACCACTTTAGCCATAGCTGAGCAGCATAACTGTCCTTATTTGAAGGCAGTTTGTATTGAGTTCTATGCTGCTCCTAAAAATTATGCCAAAATTCTAGTTACTGACGGACACGACCATCTAACGTTATGCTGCCCTATCATTATCGACAAAATCCATGATAAAATCAGCAAAGTCTCAATAGACGAGGTCCCGAGTGAAGAATGTGGTACGGGATCTCCAGAGCGATAAGTTGAACCGACTTAATTGATTGTTGAAGAAGTTTCTGTTGTTTCTGCTGTTGTGTATGTAGCTGCATGACATCAATCGCCGACCCTGATTTAGTTAACTTGCAAAAGCAACAAATATTGGAATTGCAGATTCTTACTCTAGTTACAAAATGTAGGTTGTTCTTGCTTTCAGATCTGCATTAATTCTGATTTTGAGAAGATTCATATATAATGAAAGTTATGTAATGGAATTTTTCTTTTTTCTTTTTTGTTGTTGTACATATGTAATTCAGCACAATGTTAATGGAATAATTATTCTTGTTGAAGCTGGCATGTGGTGTAAATGCAATCAATCATCACTATGTTTATGAAATAAGTCGTGGATTTTGATCTATCGATCGGCTTAATTTCTAATAAAAGAGAAAATTATGTAAAATGTGGAATGAATCTGCAATTAACTTAACTGTAGGAGTACGTACTGTCTGTCAGCCCAAAAAGGGTATCCAACTCCAAGACAAGACAAGACAAGCCCACTACTAGCTAGAGCAGTACAAGTACTCATTACAAATCCAAAATCAGACTGGACAAACAGTAACAGTAACAGTAACACGCAGCCATCAGCCCAGAACCTATTGGAAAGCTTGAGCAGCTTCCAGTCCAGTGGGATTCCTATCATTATCAATCATACCACCTACTGTGCTGTGCCCCCCTTTAAATTGTCTTAGTTAGCGCTGGAATTAAGGAAGATATGCCAAATCAGTCTCCATTTCGGTAACTGTTTACTCTTAACCTATGTTTCATTGGATATGCAACATCTAGATCATTAATTGTGTGGGTAAAAATATAGCAGTATCATGCCAGATTTTTATCCGCTGCCATAGTTTGTGATGGCAGCATGCTGCCATAGTCTCTATGGTAAATGGGTCCCCCAATAAACCTTTTTATCATCCAAAGAATCTGAGCCGTCCAAACAATAATGGTAGCAGATTCTCATCCGTATCATGCCCACTACCTCAAGAATATATAACATCTTCCAAGCAATAAGGTAACATGAGTCCACCACAAATGATTTCCGCAACTCTTTCTTTTTTTTTTTTTTTGAGGCGGTAAGAAAATCTTGCCAATTTTTCATTAATACAAAAAAAAAGTACAGTGGATATTTACATATGGAAAGTAACCCAAAAAATTTTAAAAATATTAAAAGAAAGAAGAAGCAACAATGCTAGAAAATGAGGTATAGAGGACTATAATGAGGTGTGGAGACCACTGGCGAAGCGGAAGGGAAGTAACGGTGATGCAGCGGGGCAAGAATGGAGAGGCGGAGGGATGGGGTGGTGAAGATGTCCGCAATTTTATATGCAAAATTATAAAATCTTTTTTTTTCTTTCCAATTAGGAAACTAATTGTCTTATAATGAAAAATTTAAAGAGGGGGAAGTAATTCGCAAGACTGTCTAGGCTTGATTGGAATCCATAAATTAGAAAAATAAACAGAAAATTATAGCTCTCTGGAGATGCATGTTCAAGTATTTAAAGTTGCCATTCCGAATTCCTCGCTTGATTGTTAGTGAGCTCAATTTTTGCAGTTTGGATGATGGAATTAGATAGTGTTTTAAAATTTGGGATGTAGTACGTGAGAATTAGATAGTGAGCTCAACTTATTGTTAAATCTGATATAATACAGAAGTGAAATTTGAGAGTTGGAAATCATCTGTTTGCAAAAATAAAGTCATTTTTCAATAAATAATTAGTCAAGGTAAGATAATCATGATATCAATGTCCAAAATTAATGATTTTTTATTTGATACTGAAATTTTCTTAAATTATTGACAAGTCTAACGGTCGTATTGGGATAAGTCAATGTTCTTGAGGAAAATTAATTTTGATGATGAAATTTCTTGACTTTCCTTACAAAAAAATCTTGATATACCCATAGAAAACTCCAATCAAAATCTCAAAACTAGAAAGAGGTAGGTTTTTTCAACTTTGTAACGTAGTAATTAATTAATCCAATATTACAACCCATGATTCAAAATTGTTCTCTCGTTTGAGGATCATTATTCTGATGTTTTAAGATGTTTAGTGTATAGTGCATGTGGACTAATAATGCATGTAACTGGAGTCAATATATATGTTCTTGTGAAAAATTTATTATGATGCTGAAATTTCTTGACTTTGTTTACAAGAAAATCTTGATATACCTACTGAAAACTTCAATCAAAATTTCAAACTAGAAAGATGTAGTTCTTTTTTTAGCTTTGCAATGTACATAATTAATTAATCCGATATTACAATTCATGATTCACAATTGTTCTCTCTTTTGAGTACTATTATTTTGACATTTAGTGAATAATAATTGAGGAAAATTAATTCTGATGTTGAAATTTCTTGACTTTGTTTACAAAAAATTTTTGATATACCCACACATATAAAACTCCAATCAAAATTTCATTACCAGAAAAAGGTAGGGTTTTTTCAGATTTGCCATGTACGCAATTAATTAATCCGATATTAAAACCCATGATTTATGAGAGGTATGAACCAATTACATCGACTATGAATACCTTATCGTGAGAGGTATGAACACCCCGACGGACAAGTACGAACTCCAAATTTGTGCAGACAATTATTTACCATAACGCTTATAATATAACAAATTTGACGATTAAGTGGTGGGACCCGACTCTTAGAGTCAAAATAGATGTGTAGTTAGTGAGAATCTGAATCTTAAAGTAAAATTTTAGTAGAATCTTGGTGGGGGACATTTAAGAGAGGACAAAAGAAGGCAACAAGAATATTTTCTCTTATCTTATTTATGTTTACTAGTAATATTTTTTAATCTAGCGCAAAGCCTGTGTTACAACTCTAGTGTTATATAATTTTGCATTTACAATATTCTTGAGACTTGAAAATTACTAATTAGGTGTGCTTGACCCGGCAATTAAGTCACGATCAATAAAGTCAATCTTATTTATTTCCAGGTGCAAATTTTTCCTAATGTGTCACTTTACTGTAAAATGATATTATTTTATGAACTTTCGGAGCTAAGCTTGCCCAACTACGCAAGTCTATATATTTATGCACATGCTAAGTGATTTACTCATAAAGCATTAGTAAGAGCCAAAAAAAATGAAGAACATGAAAATATTTCTTACAGTTTTTCTTACTCTCCTCGTTACAATAATGAATGCACCTATCATAGCAAATGGGTGCTTTGAAGTGGAGAGGAATGCGCTTCTCACCTTCAAGAGTGGTTTAAATGATCCCGGCAACCTGATGTTGTCATGGTATGGTCCTCATTGCTGCAATTGGAGTGGTATCACCTGCGACGAATCAACCGAGCATATTGTCAAGCTTGATCTTAGAAATCCTTTTGGCCAACCTTTTCCCCCAACCCAAGACAGGAAATCTCACGCCTTCACTGGTGAATTGAATCCATCTCTACTTTTTTTACGGCATCTAGTTTATCTTGATCTTAGTAACCATAATTTCGCAGATCTTAGTGTTCCAAAGTTCATAGGCTCTTTCAGAAACTTGGTTTATCTGAACCTGTCTATGTCTAGTTTTAGAGGTGCCATACCTAACGAACTTGGAAATCTTTCACGACTTCAATTTCTTGATCTTGGTGGATCTAATTTCATTGGCCTGGTGCCAATGCAACTTGGGAATCTCTCTAACCTTCAATATCTAAGCCTACGGTATCTAAGCCTACGTGAATCTTACCCAAATGCTATATCAGCCATTGATAGTTCATGGATCTATCGTTTACTAACCTCAGATATTTCGATATGTCAAATGTGTACCTAGATAATGGAGTTGATTGGCCAGCAATTAATAAGATGCATCTGCTAAAAACCGTGATTTTATCAGGATGTAAACTTTCGGAAATTCCAACTGATCTACCTCATACCAATTTAACATCTTTAACCAAACTTGATCTTTCATATAACTTATTTCATGTCACATTGCCAAATTGGTTGTGGAACCTCACTAGCCTTTTGTATTTGGATCTAAGTGAATCTGAATTCATTGGAAACTTCCCTCAGGCTCTCACTAATTTGGCTTTGTTAAATTTCCTTAATGTAGGAGGGAATAACTTTGAACATGTCTTTCTCGAACCGATTAGCAAACTACATAATCTCAGTAGTCTGGATTTAAGTTCCATAAAATTAGAGGGAGATGTTGTTAATTTGGTCAAAAGATTGAGCCCAATGTGGTATAATCTTGATGTCGTTAATTTGTCAGGCAACAACCTTTTTGGAAATATATCAAGCTTGATAGCCCACATGAAGAATCTTTCCATTATAAATCTAAGCTCAAATTCACTATCCGGACATCTAAGTAGTGAGATAGGAACTCTTAATCAATTGAAAGAGCTAGATCTTTCTAGAAATTCTTTGTCAGGTATTATTACCGAAGCTCATTTTGAAAACCTTTCAAACTTAGAGTCAATAGATTTGTCTCATAATACATTAATAATAAAGATGGATAGAAAATGGGTGCCACCATTTCAACTTCAAAATCTTAATTTTGGCTCGTGCAAAGTAGGACCTAAGTTCCCAAGTTGGCTTCGGAAGCAAACACAACTTTGGAAGGTGGATTTATCCAATACAAACATTATTGGTTCCATACCTACCTGGTTGTGGAACATATCTCTTCAATATGTTGACCTATCTAATAATAACATAATAGGCAATCTACCTGCATCTTTTCAATTTAGTGAGATATCACATTTGTCTCTAAGATCTAATAACATCAGTGGTCCAATACCAAGAATGTGGGGTATCATGGTAGGGTTGGATCTCTCCAGAAATCTAATTAATGGTAGTGTCTCATATGAAACCTGTGACATGTCACACTTGACAGTGTTGGATTTGTCAAATAATGCTATATTGGGGGAGATTCCTATTTGTTGGGCGAATGCCTTAAATTTGAGATTCATTGATATTTCAAATAATCAAATCACTGGAGAGCTCCCTATTTCTATTGGATTGTTGAAGAATCTAGAATGGTTGGGACTTTATAATAATAAGCTCTCTGGAGAATTTCCATCAATTTTAAAACAATGCAAGGACTTAAAATTTCTATCCCTAGGCGAAAACAATTTCTCAGGAAAAATTCCATCATGGATTGGTAACAAATTTACAGATTTGGTAGTCTTACAACTACGGTCAAACCAGTTCAGTGGTTTGATCCCTCCAGAGCTTGGAGATTTGTCATACTTGCATATATTGGATCTTGCACATAATTCTCTGGTTGGCCCAATTCCTGGTTCTATTGGTAACTTATCTCATATGAAGAATTCATCGCAATGTTATACAGATGTGGGTGATATTGCAATGTATTTTACAGGTGAAACGTCATATATATATAACAATGGACAATATGTGTACAGTTCTTTTCCTCTTTATTGTCTCATAAATATTGACTTATCAGGAAATGCTATAACTGGACTTATCCCGGAAGAGATATGGCTGCTTTGAGCTGTGAGCAACTTAAACTTATCTAAAAATTTTCTTACAGGGGAAGTCCTAGAAACCATTGACCACATGCAATCTTTAGAATCTCTAGATCTTTCATTTAACAACCTCTCAGGTCCAATTCCCTCTACATTGTCAAGCTTATCTTCAATACATCACTTGAATTTATCATACAACAATTTTTCGGGAATAATCCCAGTTGGAAGGCAACTAGAAACTATTAGCGATCCGTCTATCTATGCCGGGAACCCTTACCTTTGTGGGTCTCAAATTGGGAAGAACTGTTCAGAAAATCCCTCATCTAGAAGCATAAATTATGTTTATGATGACAATGGAATGGAGATGGTATATTATTCTGTGGCCTTGTGTCTAGGTTTTGTCTTAGGGTTTTGGTTTGTTTGGGGTGTTCTAATTATAAAAAATGCTTGGAAGGTGGCTTTTTTTCGAATGGTTGATAGGTTTTTTGATACAATATATGTACATTGTGTTGCAATATTGTGTTTGTAGTGAAGAGGTTTGCTTATTGATAATAATTGAATGAGGATGTGAGAGATATGGTTTATGTTTTAGCAATTGACAATAATAGAATTTTTGGGTCAGAAGCCACACAAAGTCGTGGAGAAGGCCAGGATAGCAACAAATGGTGGTGTTTCATTTTGTTTGTTATCAAGGTTTAGGGTATCATTTCTATTTTTCTTTCTTTTCTCTTGTTTTACCCCTGGAAAGGAGTAGTAGAGTGTACCTTCAGGGGTGGTTTGGTTTTGAGCTCAGTGTCTTTATATTAGAACACGTTTTGTGGTATGTTTAGGGTTAGGGAATTAGAGGTGCAGGAGGGTGTGTGAAACAAATGCATCTTTGATTTTTGTTTTATGGTGATGTTTGAATTTCATGTAACCTTATTTAAGATTTCAATAGATATCGGTGGGACTGTTTGAGCCCGCTCTTTTCAAAAAAAAAAAAAAAAAATTGGGTCGATCATGTAGTTTTTTCTTGTTGTGCTTGTCAGAATTTTACTTTGTTCTTTCTCGCTACTAATTTTCCAAAGATTCGTGTCAGATGAGAGAAGAGTGACAATGCTCGAAGAAAAGGTAGATAAGAGAAAGAAGGGAAATGAGGAATCGGGGTTCAATCATAACGAGCAGGACGATGTTAATAAAGGAACGCTGCCCACTATCTTATCTATTGAGCTCAATGTGAAGAGAGCGGAGTGACCGGATGTCTTAAGCAGCAGACCATGATGACAGGTTGATGATCACGTCCTCTAATGAGCTTGATCCTAACCGTTGGATTTATTTTCTTCTTGATTCCGTGTATTCGTAGGTCTATAAATATAGAAATCCATGTAATGTACTATATATTATGTTGTTGATAATAAGAAATCGGCTACTCCTTCCGATTAATCCACTACAAGAAAAATGTCATTTAACAACTCTATGTTACAGCGGTCTTTTGAGCTACTCACTTAAAAACCGCAACTAAGCAGTTTTATAGCGGTTATTAACTAGTAACCGCTATAGAATTATACATATTAAAAACGGTTTTTATTGAAAGACCGCTGTTAAATTTATTTCACAGCGGTTCTTACATAGCAACCACTGTAAAGTAGAACTTAACAGTGGTCCTCAATTAAAAACCGCTGTTAAAATTTGACATTCTACAGCAGTTCTTGATAACCGACCGCTGTTGAACTCCAGGAACTGTACCCATCCAGTCCCTCACTCCTCTTTTCTTTCCCTTTCTTTCTCTTTCTTCCTTCCCCAGTCCGATCTCCCCTCTTCCTCTCTTAAACCCGATCTGACCCTGGTGGCCGCGCCGCGCCGCCCTTTCTTGGCCGAGCCACATCTCTCCCGTCGCGCCGCCCTCCCACTCGCAAGGCAGCCCCAGCCCCGATCCGACTTCCTCTTCCCTTCCGAAAACTGAGCAGATCAAAACCCTAGCTCCGGTCCTCCCCTCCCTGGCCCCGCCCTGACCGTCGGGAACAGTGGCCACGCCCCGGCAAGCGCTACAGTGAAGCAGGCAGCCCCGCCCCTCTCAAAGGTTTGATTTTATACAATTAAAATATGGGTTTCTAATTTCAGTTAATTAAATGCTTATTTAAACTATGGATTTAAACTACTTAATTGGTGTAGTCTATGTGACGCTGAGAGTGAGACTTGCATGTCAAATTGTTTGGACTTTGGAGGTACTGGCCAACAAACACCAGTACAGCCTCAGGGCAGTGAGGGGCTAGCAGTAAATGTGATGTGCACACTTTGGTCTCATTTTGGACTGCAAGCACAAAAAATTAATGGTTAGATTAAATCTGTACATGAATTGTGATATAGACATATGATTATCATTATCCCCAATATCTGACATATAGTAATTCGAGTCATTATTATTTTGTTCCGAAAAGACCTAGCAATTTTCCAAGCTACTGTTTGAGATGTTTATTTTTTTTTAAAAAAAAAGGAGTAAAGGTCAATTTTCATATTTGTGTACATGATTTCAATGACGTGAAGAGAAAGATTTCTGTTATTGAAGCTATGAATATTGATTGATTTTGAGGTTATATTAAATGTAATTGCTAATCAGGAGGAAGGAAACAAGAGAAATTGGGTACTGGTAAAACTGAAATAACTGTATAGGAGAACAAGGCAATCAATAACGACAAAGTTGAAGGCACCTTATAAAGGAATTTGATTTTTTTTTACAAATATATATTATTTTTTTATTATGCATATGAACTAGCAGTTTGAGAGCATTTACCAAAATATCATCCAGTTTGCTAATTTCGTTTACAAACAGAATCATGTATTAGATGGAATTTGCAAAAGGAAAGTGTGGTGATTATAATGATTGTCTGTTCATTGTTTTAATAAGTTTTCCCAGCATGTGAAGCTTTAAATTATGCTTGGTTCTCATCCAGATTGAACTTAATTCATGCATGCCTACAACTTCTTTTAATTTATGTTTTGATTTTATTTTGTGCTTACGGAATCCTTCTTGCTAGGAATTCAAACAACACTTGCATGTACAAAATGACAGGGACTGTTCAAAAGTTTCTCAGCCGGTTTGTGGCTGGGAATCACCATTTGCCATTGCCAGTTTATTTGAAAGATCATTGAGCAAAGCATGGGACAAACAGGTACATCATAATTAAGTAGTTGTCCCATTTTTGTACCATTGTTGACTAATTTAGGATGCACAAAAGTAAAGTGAACTTCTACGAATTTGTTTATGTTAGTTTAAGTTCAACAGATTTCTATATTTGATCTAACATTTAGTATCTTACTTTTGTCAGGTTGGCAAAACAGGGTGACACTGCTAAACGGACTGAAATGGTGGCACCAGGATATGGGTTAATGCGTTATACAGTAGATGTCATGCATTCATATATATATTTTACCAGACTTGCACTAGTATTTTGGCCTAAAATTCCTAAGTTTAATTGCATTTAAGTAGTAAGATGTCTAGATTCCAGTTACTTCTTTACTTTTGTCCAAATTTCAGGTCAATCGGGCTTTTGGAGCCAATTGGACGCGATTCGGAGCCATAGACAACAAGTCGAAACAGGAATGAACGTGCCTGCGGTCCGCAGGACCCCTCCTGCAGTTCGCAGGACCCTCCTGCGGTCAGCAGGATCCCTCCCGCGTCCAGCAGACGGAGGTTACAGCACGTTCGACCTTCCGCTCGGCGCTGAAAACTTCCTGTGGAGCAGAAAAACCGCCATTTCCTTCTTCCTGCGGTTCGCAGGCCCGTGCCTGCGGTCCGCAGGGAGGTTACTGCACTACAGTTTTCTATTTTATGGCGCTCTGCCTATATAAGGCGGTCATTGGGACGGTTCCAGACATCTTTTCACTCATCTTCTCACGCCCTTTCATTGCATATTCACAACCAGAGGCAGAGGAAAGAGGAGAGAAGGCCGTTCATCATTCTTCGAGGCGGATTTGAGAGAATTCTCGCGCGGGAGTGAAGATCGTGTCGCCTCGAATTCTTCTTCGGTTCTTTTGCATCATGATTTCTTTTAGTTCTTTATTTTCTTTGTTTTGTTGTGTCATGAGTGAGTAGATCTATCTGTTCTTAGGGTTTGAATGATGACGATTGTGTTGATGGATTAGTTGAATGTGTAGACTTACGTTGTTTTCATAATCACTTGGGATTTTCATTATAACGTGTTTGTGATTTGTTTGTTCAATTGGTAAACCTATAGGTTGTGGCCAGACCTAGTTGGTTAATGTAGTATCATTTGACCAGATCTGATTGCTTGCACAATTTGGGTTGATTTGTATCCGAAAGTACCCGTAAGGCGAAACTGCGTTTCGACTAACCTCGAAACGGACCCTAGAGTTAACAAGTGACATGAGCGTAGTTTAGAACCTATTCTACGAGTTTCGAATCGATTTAGGATTGTTAGGAGGACCAAAGGTGAAAACCCAGGACTTGTACCAACTCTGAATTGCTTAGGAACTGACGACGTTAGTCAGAACACCAAACCAGAATTGAAAACTGCTCTCTGTCAACTGCTTGCGGTCCGCACTCAGTTACAGAAAGTGCAAGACAGGAGTTACAAAACTGACTGCGGATTATTAGAGAGATCTGTGGTTCGTGGACGGTTTTGCGACCCTAACCAACTACTTGCGGTCCGCAAGAGACATCTTGCGGGACGCAGGCAACTGATCCTGAGACCAATCTGATTCTGACAACCCTGAGAACGCCTTTTAATTAATTGTCTTTCAGTTATTTACTTGTTTTAGCACTGTTTCCTTGTGTTTGTAACCAGCCTTGTTAAAACCCCCAATAATTGACCCTTTAATCCAAACTCTCTTAGAATTTAGAAGTAGGTTTAAGTAAAGTCTGGTGTTAATCCCGTCCCTGAGGATTCGACCCTCAAGTACTACACGAGATCGTACGCTTGCGATCGAGTGCATACTTTAGGTTTAAAAGCCTATACCCGTTCGCGCGGTCAACAGTAAACTTAGTTTGGTTTATTTTGGCCCTTGCTCTTGCAGGTTTTTTAGAATTAAGTTGGCAAGACCTAGCTCAAAAACTTTCTCACTGTTAGTAGCAGCAAAGCCACAACGTAGCTCCTAATAGTAAAACATAGAAAGACATAAAAATAAGGTGTTAGTTGCTGCTCCGCAAAAACAACGAGCAATCTAGTGATACTAAATATCGAAGACCATCTAGCCAAACAAATTATATTATAATTTTTCCAATACGTAAATATAAAGTTTATGATATGATTTTCCTAAAGTTTATATATTTGAAAGCATAATCTGATTTTTTTCTATTTTGGCTATTTCAGATGTTTAGGGTGAGCACACACGGTTTGAGGTATGTTGTTTATTTCACTGAGGTTTCTTGGATTCTATTGAATACTCTTGATATGTATATGTGTGTATTGTTTATCTTGCTGCTGTGAACAATTTCAAAGGTGAGTGAGCATGGGCAACTGAACTGTACTAGATGATATACTATTTAGATTGAGGAGACATGTTAGTACTTGTTAATAATTATGTAATTAAAGAACTTAGCAAATTTATATGAAGGCTTGTGGTTAGTGCTATTTCTTACTTGACAACTCTTTTTCAAGGATTCTCTTTGGCAAAATATCTAGTGAATTCTAATAAATTTTTTGGTTTTGCTTTTCAGGTTTGGAACTGCATGCTGATAGTTAGTGTTGGGTAGGGATAGTTTAAACTATTGGTCTATTGGATTATGTGGTACTTATTTGAGAAATGATTGTATCAATTTGCATTGTAAAACATTTGAATTATATCAATAAAATAAATTTTTGATATTGATTGTTGTTGTGATTGAGAAATATATATGGCTAGCATATGGGCTAATTATAAAAAAAAATAAAACAAAAAAAAAAATTTAACAGCGGTTATTAAGAAAGAACCGCTATGGAAAGTTCAAATCTCAACTGGGTTATTAGCTAATAACCGCTGTAGAATGGTAACTTTACAGCGGTTATTTGTACCAAATGACCGCTGTAGAATTGTAATTCTACAGCGGTTTTTAGTAAAACTTAGCAGACGATTACAGCGGTCGCATAACCGCTGCTAAACCCCAAAAATGACCGCTGCTAAAGGCCTTTTTTCTTGTAGTGATCCTAGCTCAAACTCGATTCCTAATTTGAAAATTCTGACTCAATTTCGACAAATTCTCGATTCAAGTTCGACGATTCCAATTCAATTTTACACAATCCTGTTCTTCATTCCTCTTGCTAAACTCAAGAGGGTGACAACTCATTTGTAAAATTCATTCTTCTCTTCACCTCTCCTTCATTTGCTTTCTAATATATCTGATGCCAACACTTGCAATGTGACCTCTATCTCATTCTTGTTCTGACAGATTAAATTGTAAACCCTAGCTAGTCCGAACCAACACCAGTAGGGTTGCCTCAGAGATCTTGTAGCTTAGAAGGGAAGGTTGAAGAAGGCACGATTGGAGGGGAAGATTCAAAAAGGTATTATTGGTGCTTGCTCCAAAGGACTGTTGGCAATTTGTCAATTGCTCAGAGATCTCCTGTCTCTTCTTTTGTAATTTGGTTCACCGACAAAGGCACACTCTCTTTGAGTAGAGAACAGGGGTTGGTGTCGGGTATCAAGCACAATTACCAGTAAGTATTTACCGATTTTTTTCATTTGGTACTTGGTACCGATCATACCAGTAATTAGTGTTTGGTGTTTGGTGTTTGTTAATAAGACTTGGCACCGGTAACAATCCTTGGTACTTGTTACCGGTTCATGCAATAACTGATGTTTGATTTTGTTAATAAGACTTGGTACCTTGGTATACAGTAATAAGGCTTGCTTATGATGACTTTTGTGTTGATGCCATGGCACATATACTTGCATTAATTAGTGTTTGGCGTTTGTTAATTTGGTTTCTGCTTGATTGGTTCAATTTCAAATTGAGGTGATTAGGCCAAACATGCAACGTAATTAATATCATAAATTCATAATGGATGCAAACTCATCTCATCCGGTTACTAGAGCTGAAATATATATATATAGTCATGGCTCAAAGCTAGAATTAACAATATAAGAATCAATATATAATGGTACTTTTATATATCATGATCATCATATACCTAGTATGCACTATAGTTTCAGTTTCAGTTTCATTATTTTATTTTTTTTTTGGAGGAAACAGTTTCATTATTCGGTACTACTGAAGCTTTATATTGGTTTTAATTTATTCTTCTAAAAAATCAGAGCACCTGAATTAGCAAAACATGTGGGTTGTGAATTGCTTGCTTTTGTATCATCACATGCCTTCTATAGAGACCAGAATCAATCTCTATTTTGAAATTTTAATTAAAAGTTATGGCATGTAGATAGTGTTTTTTTGTCAGAATTCTAAAGAGAACTTCAATTATGACTCTTGTTCCTACGTCATGCTTGAGAAGATGTGCAAATATATTTCCTTTTGAGCAGATATGCACAAATTTCATTATGCAAAGTTGCAAACTGAACCATTAGGCAACTTTTTTTTTTTTTTTTTTGAAGTTTCTCTTTGGCCTTGGAAAGATATAGGATGTGCATCCTCGTAGCTCCTCTGTAAAGGTCATGTCTAACTTAATGCAAATTTAAACTTTGGTTCTAAGAAAAAGTAGAACATGATTATAAAATTATGTGTACCTTGCAGGTATGAAGGTTGCAGGATATACACCATTTATTGGTTCGATCGATGTGTATGATGAATTGGACTCGATGAAAATGTTTGTAAGTTTGTCAAATGGACTTAAAATGCCCTTGAATTAATGATTGTGAGAAACTAGCAAAGAAGAGAATTTCCAATGGAGACAAATTGTTAGAAGAAACTAGATAATGGGAAGCCATCACAGATACAATAATGAGACGGAATTAATGTGGGAACAAAGAAACCATCCAACTACTAGGTAATTTTTGTAGTTTTGTTGCTAAATAATTTTGAGTGTGAGATCGAGTGGTGTTTTGTGGGACTAGACAACAGTTGAAGTATCCTTAAATAATATTGGTATTCTGTGAAATATATTGAATATTGAGATAATTTATGATTTATATTATGTTATTTATTTAAGGCAGTAGATGAGTACACAAGTTGTAGGAGAGAGATATATAGACTATTGTATCGAAAACGTTTGTGCCTTGACCGAAACCGCAAATGACTCAATGCATTTTATCATGTCCGAAATTTAATTCATGATGCTCATTAATTTCTTCATATTAATATTATATTAGGGTATACATAAAGTTTTATTTTTTTAGAGATTGTAAGTATTTATTTTGAATTTGTAAGAATTAGTTTCTTAATTTGTATGTACGATCAATATATATTAATTTATCATATATCATTTTAGAGGCATACATAGATGAATATGTTTAGCCATATATAGGAGGATAGGCATAGATAGGCCTGACATGTAGAAGTGCAAGTTAACATTCTTTTCAACTCAATTAACTTGCATAATTAATTGATTAATTAATTAATTACGAATTTATGAGCAACTGAACTACTACACTACCATTCATATCATATCAGAAATTATTGACCAGTCCGCTACACTTGTTGCTCGATAGTACTTTTGATTTGTTTGGTGATATTATCTGCGAACTGGGAAGATGGGGCCGATGCTATACTGGGCCTCCTGTGGTCCACTTTTTCAACTCGGGTTTTTCCTCAAGTGAATGGGGGCGCTTTTAATAAATGCCAATTAATTTGGATTGGGGGCCTAATATATTGATACGTACCTTTGAAAATCCCATCATTGATACATGCAATTGTTTTTTTTTTTTTTTTTTTTTTTTTTTGGGTGTTGTTACGTTATGCAGCGAATCTTATCTTAATTATTATAGAGCGAAAATTGATTATTACTTATTAGACATGCAAACTTAATAGTTATTAAATTTATGCATTCTTGGTGGTGAAATTAATATGTGTAAAGTAAATTTTTGATGCTTTGAGAGAGCATTTTTTTTTTAAAAAAAAAGAAGAAAACGCATAGCTTACTGCGATCTTAGAAGTAAATTAATTATAATAATTTAATCAATGGGAGCTTTTCATTTCTATCAATAAAAACGGTAATAGTGTTTCTTGCTAATATCTTTTGTAGTTAATCTTGCAAGACGAAATAAGTTAGTTTGTAAAAAAAAGAAAAAAGAATATATCGATGCTTAATTGCTTATCATTCTTTGAGCCTTTTGAGAGTATGCAAATTAAAAAAAAAAAAAAAAAACCCAACAGCATTCATTATATAATCTTTTTATATGTTAGTACTTAGTAATAACCTTGGAGGCCAAGGAAGCAGCTAGGGAAAGACTTGACTTCCCACCGCCATCCATCATCCAATTCCAATACAGCTTTCATCTGAAAGTCTGAGACTGAAAGAAAGGGACTTCCTTCATATGAATTAATCTATATATCTCAGCCAAAGCACCTTTACTCCGTATGATGGATCAAACGGTTGAAACCATAATAATTAATAGATCACATCAATATAATGCATGTCACAATCTCCATCGATCATATATACATACTTCTGTACGTATTATCAGAACTAAGAGCGGGCGCTGGCCGCTGCGGAGGGGACTATATATTATATATGTTAATTCAAAATAAATTGACCATGTATGTATTGGCATTTGGCAAACAAACCGCCTTTATTTTTACACGTGTACAATAACCTCTTGTTTATGCCATGCAGTCATGCTCTCAATATTATTTTATTTTGCACATTTAACCAAAATTATATATGCAAACCCGTATCATACTGTTCAATATTACATTTAACTAAATACAACATTTTATTGTTATTTGTTGCATCCCAAAACATGTATTAAATTAAAATTCAGAGCTAATGACATCATCTTCGTACTTTTTTTTTTTCCTCCTTTCACTTTTATAACATATTTTAAATTAAACTGTTCATATGTAAAATAAAAAATCGACATTTTAAAATTCTGTGCCAAGTAAACTTGGAGAGTCAAATTTAAACAAGTTCATGGGTCTATTGAATAAAAACTACACCACTCACATTGTCTCACAGTTCACAAATTACAAACTAGATACAAATACGCAGAAACAGAAGGGGATGAAGGGAAAAAGAAGAGAAGCGCCCTTAAACCCCAAAACCAAAAGGCAACTAAAAACTTTCCAGACTCAACTTCTTTCACATATTCTTCTCCTCTTCTCTTCTCTTCTCTTCTGTGTTATTATTCCGGAGCTGAAATTCCATACACTTCTTCTTTCCTTCCCCATTCCATCTCTAATCTCTTCTCCGGAATTATTAATTTCTAAGGTGTCTTTATGTCTTCCGCTCTGATCAAGCTGCCTGAGTTCCTTCTTCTACATCTATGCATGCTCAACTCTTCAAAGTTCCATTCCATGCGTACCAATTCCTCTCGGTAAGGCTACTTTTTTTTATGTCAACCTTCTTCGATTCTTTCAAGTTTTAAAATTTGCTAAATTCACCTAATATTCAGTTTGTACCATTGTTGGGTTTCTGGGTTTAGTGTGGTTGTTGCTTATATATTCTGTCTGTGTAATATGTAAAATTCCCTATCTTGAAATGTGGGAAAAAAGAATTGATAGTTTGCTTTGTATTGTGCTAATTATAAGATTCTTTAGTTCCAATTTAGTTAGAAATTATTATTATGTTTAGTACCTCATTTTTACGCAAATTAATTTGGGAACCTCTCCTAATTTTGGTCTCGAATTATCAGGTTTGACAAGTTGGCAGCCCAACTTCCAAGCACACCTCCAAAAAATGTAATTTGTGACAATTTGCATTGCTTGGCTGTGTGTTTTTTTAAATTAGAAATTGGGGGGCGACTTGTCAAAACCCGGGGGGGGGGGGGGGGGGGGGGGGGTTGCGGGGGAATTTGTAATCATTAGTTACCCCCTTTTTTTTATTTTCAGCAGTATTTCAAACACACACTTAACAGAAGTTATCTTATACTTCTTCTATGATGTATGATACATAGTTTGTTGCTTTCTTTAGTTTGTGTATTGGTTTATAAATTTATAGGCATAAGCATATCGTCCTTTTATTTTGAAATACAAGAAGAAGTTGCTTGCCATCTGTTCTAATTATAAGGTTCCTTATCATTGTCTTATTAGTCTTGAGATTATTGCTTAGTTCTGAAGCCCTTGTACTTTGTTTTTAGTTACTTTGATAGAAATTAATGTGCGTTTTGTATTTTGATTTTTCACATGTATTTTTAACTAATTTGTTTATTCATGGTGAAAAGAAGATTATTATTGTAAATGTTCTCTTAGCATAGATAGATTATAAAGAAATTCTATATGCTATTTTCATGGAGTACTATTTGCAATATCTCATATATCTTTTGACTAAATATATCATAAGCACCGCCACATATTTTTATATATGTTAAACTAATTTTTAAAACAAAATTAATGTCCTATATTGTATGGATTTGGGACTGCCGGTTTCACTGAATTTAATTGAGATTTGGAACTGTGGTAATGTTATAGTCACTAGAAAGGTGCTTCTTTTTTTTTTTTTTTAGTCCATTTGTTTGTACAAATGCACAAGTTTTCTGGGGTTTTAAGTACATGATATGTTTACTCAAGATAGGAAATAACTATCCTATCTACATTTTTACTCTCAATAGAAAAACCTTAGATAGACAATAGTTGTTTATTTAGCACATTTTATTTTCATGCATTCAACCCCTTTTGATTTCTGTTGTTTTAATTGGATCCTTCTGAAAACCTGCAGTAATTTATGATTAATTTTTTTCTTAATCCACGCTGCTGAATTCACATAACCAGGTGTTGCCTCTTCTTCATCACGTGATCCGAGTGGACAGACTAAAAATAAAAGATCAACGGAAAAGAGTAGATAAGGAAGAAGAAAAGACTGAAAGTATGGGGAAAAAAATGGAGTCGAAGGATAGAGTAGTGCGCATCCACTTCCCTGATCCTGAAGCAACTGACCCTGAAACTGATACTGATTCAGATTCTTTCTCCACACAGCAGCACAAGAGGATAACAAAAACAGTAGTGTTTCCTCATGCAATCTACATCCAAAGCCAAGATCAAGACCAAAATCCTAAATCCCAAATCCCTTCCTCATTGCGCCAACATTCGAGCAAATACCGTGGAGTCCGCAAAAGGGCATCCGGCAACTGGGCTGCTGAGATCAGGGACCCCATTCGTGGAAACCGTCTCTGGTTAGGCACCTTCCGCTCAGAGGAAGATGCGCACCAGGCTTATCGGACTGCATCCCATAGCATAGAGAAAGAAAAGGCAAAGATTGCTCGACAGATGAAGGCTGAACTGCACCTGCAGACTGATGCTTTGCAACTCCAGACAGCCTCAAGACAATGCCCTTTAGGTCATACACTTCGACCAGAAGAACTTACGCAACTATCCAGTATCTGTCCAACAGCTGATCAGATGTGTCAATTATGCCAAATGGCTGCTATGGAAGCAGAAGATGGGGCCGCTGTCCCAGTCAAGAAGAGAAAAGAGGAGATGAAGGAAATGTCTTCTGTGATTCATCCCCAGACCAAAAAGAGGACTGGTATGGTGTTGGGTTGGCGTGAAATTCGCTGTAAGCCAATTTCAAAATGGAAAAAGAGAAAAAATGTCAGTGCCAAAAAGCCTGAAATGGACATGGTCGACAATCCCAACATATCAAAGTCATCTGTCACGTCAGCTGATCCCGTCAGAACTGGTTCTACCTCATCAGTCCACAATACCAGTGCCAAACAGCCAGGGTTCTTGGAGGATCTGTCTGCTCGGCTCCGGGAGGTGTTGGAGACGACACCAGATTGCGATCTCAGAGATGGTGAGATTTTTTATGATAATGATCTAATTCAACTAAACGAACTTCCCCTGTGGACTGAGAATTTGGATTGTGCCGATTTCTCATTCTTAAATTCTTGAAACTAGTGAAGGTTTTGTGTGTTTTGTGAATCTTAGTTTTATATTTATTGGTATTCATTATTCCCTGTCTCATGCTATAACTGGATAACTGATAGCAATTTTGGTGTACAGAATCCTTTAGCTTGCTTTGTTTTTAGATTAATGATAGGCCATAAGTACTCAGTGTCAGTGCATGTTTTGACTTGCTGAATTCCTTGTGTTCTTATGACATGTTCCTTTTTGCAAGTTTAAGCTTTTGTTCTCGAGCGTCTTGATGGACTGTTTCAAATCCCCATCAATTTTCTTCTGTGTTTAGATGTTTTTGTTTAACCATTCGTTGTGAAAGTTAGACAGTTTTACCCATGTACATGTGAGCTGTTTCTTGGTACCTACTTGTAGAAGATAATTGTGAATAAAACATCTATAATTAATTTGATTACTTAATTAAGCTACTAATATATGTGTGGCTTTGATGCTGGGCATCTTCACTTTTTGAACAGTTGGTGGAATTATGGATCCATCAAATTTATTCAACTTAATGGTTTGTGGTACCCCATTGCTAGTCATAGCTCCATGTTTCATCAGTAACCTCGGTACAGAATCTCTCATTGGTTGCATTTTTCTTTTTATTTTTCTGCATTTTAATGTTATTTAAGAACATTAAAGCAGATGGCTCTGGGTGGGTTCCATTTGTGTGTTTCTGTTGTTTCTGAAAGAGAAGCTGGAATTCCGATTTTTAGAAAATAACTCGTGCAACTTGATCACCAAGTTCTACGTCAAAGAAGAAAAGAAAAAAAAAAAACACTTGATCACCAAGTGAATTTATAGGCTTGACCCCACTAAATATAAATTATATAATCGTCCCTCATAGTCACAAGTCACAACTAAATATCACCCATAAATAATTTTATTCGCGGATAATTTATTACGAATGCGTACGTAACTAAAAGTGCTAAATGTTATAATGCTCCGATATTTTTACTATTATACTGAATATATTTGCTATTATCTGGCTTTTCATTAAAGCTTGTAGAAAGATACTCAATAAAATATTCATAATACATGATATGTAATTAGTAGGAAGTAGTTGGTAGCTAAATAATCAATGGAAATATATATTTGTTCCTAAATTAAAAATAGCCAATATTGTGAATTAAGAAAATTATATTATTATTATTATTATTATTATTGTTAAATCACACAGAAATTGCTTCAAACACGAAAAATAGTCATGTAGTGGCAGTTTAAATCATTTTAGTCGATTTTAATGCGTACTTTGTGTATTAAACAATTTTTGCCTCAATTCTTTGTACTTGTATAGAAATGTTATCTGTTTATGCATAACTAGTAACAGGTCGTGCGTTGTTACAGGTGATTTTTTATATTTTTTTAAAAAAATCTGAATATTATGAATTCGTGATGCTTGTCCAAAGAATAAAAGTTGACATGCTTTTGAATAATATACAAAGAAAAATATATCGGCTAAGCTGAGCACAATATACAATTAAAAGTTATAACTCTCTAAAAATGAAATAACCGAATAAATAAAATTCATACATTTTGAAAATCATAAACTTAATCACAATTCTAATCCCAACGAAATACGCTTTGAATTAAATTACCCACAATATTTGCCTTTTACCGTTGCTATTTCTCATTTTTGTTTGTTCATCCATCTGTATACGTTGTCTGATAAATTATTAACAAGCATTGTTAAATTGATTTTCAATCGGAAAAGCTCATTAAATTAATTGCTTTCCAAACTCATAATCCTTTTCATAATGAAAAATCAGTAAGAAATCATATTAAAATTTTGACATTAAGTTTATTACTTCTTTTGGCAAGGGCTGATGTTCATGTTCTCTATTAAATTGATTGTGTATCCGGTCACCTATTCTTTTTGGGGTTGACGAATGATAGCTTGTTGTAAATGTTGTGTAGCCAATGTGTAATGGACATGAATTAAACTGAATTAGAACTTCAACACACAAGCTACATAATTGAAACTACTCTGGATCTTAATTATTCATTTAAGGGTGGCTTTCAATCTGAAAGCTCATCAATATATCCTTAACGTTGCACAATCAGAACACTTCGGTGCTAAATAATAAATGAGTAGAGATATTTCTTTTAGAAAAAAATAGTTCTCTTTTTGCTCTCAGTAACCTTGTATAGATTGTTTTTTTTGATCGAATGAGTATCTAATATCAAGCGTAATATATAGGAGATATTCACAAAAAATAAATGCCATTTCAATGTTTAATTAAAAGTTTTTTTGTTTTTAATTCATGTAATAAAATTGGAGAATAAGCACAATTATTTAGCTTTGATAAGTATATATAATTTAATATATTTTGGCAAATGAATGCATATGATGAACCAAAAATTGTTTAAAAGACGCGAACAATGCCCCTTTAATGCGTATTAAAAGAATTTATGTTTTGAATGTATTTTGACAATATAATGCTCACAAACTAATTTTGCAAATCGGACTAGATCAATGGACAAAAGGATTAAATATATAGGCCAAGCGAAATACAAAACCATTTTGTTACCTTTTTGCAAGTTTTGCGCACAACATCAATAATTTAATATTTACACTATTCTAATTTATTTAAGCATTTAGTATTATTTATAAAATACCCTATAAAAAATATTAATCAAGAAAAGTGTTATGATCTAGTCATATTTCCCACCAAACTAATGAAAATGTTGAGAACTGATTTAAAGAAAAACATCATGATAAAAAAATTGACACCAAAACAATATAAGAGTTGATTAAAAATTTTTAGCCCATCTACAAATCACTTACAAACATAAATCCTATAATTTTCATATGTAGGTATAGATTGTTAAATAATTTTTGGGTTGTGCAGTTTGTGACTCCAGATAAAAGGAGGAGAAATAATATGATTTTATAGTCAAGGTCATTTGTGAAAATACGTTAGGCGTTCAATCATTAAGAGATAAAATTCATCAGTGAGTCTATTTATGAAATTTTTTTATAAAGTGTGCTCAACGATATCTTTATTTAAAACAAAAATGGAGATGTATGAAAGTTGTTTGGACCATCGGATCGTCAAATCGTACGGCTTTTAGCTCAAATCAATATGGTGCTTGCATTTTCCTCCCCTATTAGGGGGTGTATAGATATTTGATTCAATAGAATGACCTGATTTATTATCTGGGGGATCTTAAAAGGAAGAGAACATTGTATCATATAACTCTGTGTTGCAAGCTAAGGACACAAGGACCGAGTTATTTAGAAATATTATATTATAGAGAAAGTAAGTGGAAAGTATGGAAAATTAAGGGTCATATCTAGTGTCCACGTATCTATATTGACACAAATTTGAGATAAGTGTTATAAAATTTGAGATATGTGTTACAAAAATTATACATTTGTGGACATGTAGACATTTTAAATGTGGACAATTGGAAATTCACTGTGTAATGGAAAATATATTAAGTATGCGTTTGACAAGCTGTTTTTCTTTCGGGAATAGGACATAAAAGCGGTTCTTCTGGAATAAAGTTACCAAATGGATTGAGAAGAAAGTGGAATATGTGAGAAATTTTAGAAGATCTTTTTCTGACGATTTGGGGAAGTTCTTACTTCAAGAAGAAAGCATATATCTTCCCTCATTCCATGAGCACAATAACTCTTGTCTACTTCAAACAACTTTTAAATTGAACGAAATTTGAAACACAATCAATTTATGAGCTTGTCAACATGTTTGTACAAAATTTTCTATCTTAGAGATTTATTTATATTTATTTGAGAAACCGTTATCACAGTTGTCATCAAATTTAGGTGTCATCTGATTCTCGCCCTTATATGTATAGGTAAAAAACTATGGTACAAACACTAATCTATTTGACATAGAGAGTGTACAAAAATACAATGATTTAGGTAAATTGGTTGTTGATTATTGAAGTTATCGATTCACATAAAAAATAAAGTTGAAAAGATCATCTGTTTCTACGCACAACAATAAAAGATTGATAAAATAAACCAATTTTATCTTAAAACCTGACTTTCTAAATTATATTAGAAAACAAAAAAAAAATGATAAAATCAACTGATTTTATCTCAAAACTTGACTTTCTCAATTATATTAGAAAATAGGGGCATGCTAATTGTCTCCAAGAAAAATTCTCCTTAAATGTCTCCCATCGGTACATCCTCTTGTGCAAAGTAACAGAAATGAACACTCGACAATATATAATATGAACACTCAAGTTAGGGCGGACGGTCATTCACCAGAATAAAAATCTAGGATGCGTCTTACATAAAATCTTTCACCAGAATGTGAATCTTAGGCGCCCTATTCAGAATATCGGACAAGTAGATATGAACATTTGATGTCCAACTATAAACACCCCATTATAGAAAGTCTAAACACCCCGATGAATAGGTATGAACACCAGATTTATGCTGACAGTTATTTACCATAACGCTATGATACAACAAATTTGACAATTAAGTGGTGGGATCGGACTTTTAGGGTTAAAATAAATATGTAATTAGTGAGAATCTGAATTTTAAACTAGAAACTTGATGGGGGGCAAAAGAAGGGAGACAAGAAGATTTTCTCTAGAAAATAATAAAAAAAAGGGATAATGACCCCAGGGACCTCCGAACTTTCACCTTGTGACAAGTTGACTCCGAACTTTTATTTTGGACAAATGCACCTCCAAACTTTTATTTTGGACAAATACACCCCAAACTATGAATTTGTGACAATTTGGGCCCTTGTTACACGAAATGCCGGACATTTAGAACCTCAAGGGTTAAAATGGAAAAGGGAAAAAGAAAAGAAAAAGTAAAAACCAGAGGCAAAGAGAAAAGCACCGTCTTCTGGACTTGTTACACGAAATGCCGAAGCCCTAAAAACCCTAACCCTAACCCTGATCCGAGATGCCAGTTCCCCGCTTCCATCACTCTCTGTACCCACCCACCCGCTCCTGTTGTACCAGGCTCATGGCAGCTTCGGAGCTCGAAGCTGATGCTGCATCTTTCAATGGGGGCATTGCATTGTGTTTTGGGAAGAAGTGGCGTGTGCCTTGACGCTGTGCCGTCTGAAAGCTTAATTCAATGGTCGATTGTACGGGGCAGGGCATTCATGGATGTCCGGGTTGATCTGGGGGTTGAATGTGGCAGTGGCGCTCCAGACACATGATGGGAATAGAGATCGAGGACTTCACTGAGGGCCTGGCATTGTGAGGCAAGGAGTATTCTTCAATCTTGTATTGTACCTCCTTCCTTCTTTTATATATACATACATGTAGTGTACCTCATTGTATATGCAAAGGAATTGTCACTTTGAACAATTACTATTTTAGGATTTAGATAGAAGATACCCCTCTTTATGTTTAGATAGGCAATGGTACAAGTTATGTAACTCGAGAGCCTACTGGCTGTTCATCAAGCAATTTCATAAATTATCTGTTCACTTTTATCCCAATATGATATGTGTTCGCTTTCAAGCTTATTTTGGTTCAATTGTGATGGTCATCATGATATTATTAACTAAAGGAATGAACATCTCGCGTGCCTTTTATATATTCTCAAAGTTAGCCGATGATGCTATGAGACTCGTTGGTATTATTGTTTACTTTGCTAAATATTTAGCTGATGATGCTATTAATGCAATTAGCTCAAGTGTAACTTTTCTTTAAGTGATAATCAAGGAATACCTACGGATAGGAGACTCTGAAAGAGTGTTTTCAAGTATCAATTTGTATGTTATAGTCCTTGCATTATTGAATATAAAAGAAAAATTGGGAAAGGTGGGAGGCAAAATAACAAAATTTAAAAATTATAAGCAATATCCGTTCTTTTCTTGTTATACTGTTTTACGAGATATACAAGTATTGTCAGCTTCTATTACATCTATCAATTAGCTATTTGTGTGTGTGTTGTCTTTTATCAGCTTGTATTGCACCTAATCTAGTCCAATTTTCTTAAAAAAATAGTTTTTTATTTTTATTTTCAATTGTGTCTACCGGTTTCCTATTGTTTCTGCTAGGGCCACAGAGTTTGGTGTCACAAGGGAAGCCGTTTTACTTGGATGAGATATGATGAATCAGTACCGCAGTAGTTGCCAAACAAAATTTATTTCTATAGTGAGTTGTGACTCATGTCCCGACTCATCTAATAAAAGTGCCCTGATTAAATGAGTTCTAACCTATAGCGGATCTGAGTCTGCCTGACCTGCCGTTGCTTTATTGTATTTCTTTTCACTCATTTTTTTTCAATAAAAAAAGGGACTGACAATTCAAGTTGGATAATCGCAAACAGATAGAACAATACTACTAGTCATTGTATATGTTTCCATGATGAGTGAAGTGCGATTCCAAAATTCTGATTTACACAGATCGACCGGACCTGGCTCCTAACTAATCATGTAGGGGCTGACATATCTTGATCCGTTGGCAGGTCAGACCTTACCTCACCTGACATGTATTTGTTTATATGTTTCTTGAAGAAAACTGATAACTTCAATTGAAATAATCAAATTTTTTTTCCTTCTATACGATGCTAATAATTAATGAGATAATTTGAATTTGCATTTTCCTTTCATGAGAAATTTAATTTTTTTGGCGTCGTGTCATTCGGATTGCATTTATGCTGTCCGTTTAATGTATTGAATTCATGGTAAATCAATTTGGTTATACTTGGGATTCAGATGGCTGCTATGGTAATTCATTTGCGAAAACTATGATTGCCTTCTCATACTTTTTAAATTCGAACTGATGCTTTTGTAACGATGAATTTTATACCTTTTCCATGAACTTGTTTCTCCAACTAAACAGGCAAAATTGTAACTTTTTCTGTGGGTTCCCTCCACCTAGCTTTGAACAGTTGGCATGCGATGCCTTACTATCTTCGGTGTTTGATCTCTAGTGTTCACAGTTTATCCTAGCCTTCATTCCTCTTTACAATTTATCAATCTACGGTCTTGTATTGAATTAAAATTTTAAATGAAATGACTTCTATTTACTTCAAGTGACAGATGGCAATTCGTTTGGGCACTCGTCCACCAAAGCGGCGTTATCACTTTGTGTTTGCTTTGTCCACTCAGCTTTGGACATTTGGCACACTGTGCGTTACTATGAATATCCTTTCCTATTGTTCATAATATATTCTGACCTCCTTTCCTCTTTGCATAAAAGAAATCAAGGAAACATTGATTGTTAGCAGAATAAAGGTTTTAAAGTTCCCAAAAACCTTGCTTGTCCTTGAATTGGAGTTTTTTTTTTTTTTTGTAAATCTCTTCCCTTTGTGACGGGGTTTCGGGAGAAATAAAGAAGATCTGAAGAAGCTCGCCAAAATCTAACAATGGATTCCACACAAAACAGATGTGTAAGATATCTCTCTTCCTCCGGCCATGTTCGATGTATTTTACTTCTTCTTTTTAGTGATCGTAGATCTGCTTTGTTTTGTACTAAAATCTATTTCTCTAGTTATTCTTCTTGCAATACCAGTTTCCTGTATTTTTATTATCAACTTGATCTGACAGTTTTGCTCTCATATTGAGAACTATGCATATATTAAGTTTTTCTTTGAGAGTATTAAGTAGCTCTTATACGTTTGGAGCTATCGTTCTGCAACTATTCTTATTTTTGGGCATGATAGATCGTAATAAGCAGCTGTTCCCTTTTTCATTTGATATATAGAGCTTAAAATAAAAGTTGTTTCTGAAGATCTAAAAGCTCTCTATAATCGTATGGGATTGCTAATTTAGTGTTTGAAGGAGTTATTACACAAAATTATGGTTATCAGATTGGTAGACCATGCATGGTGATCGTCCTGAAAAATACCTGCAAAAATTTTAATTCTCCCTATTTTTTGAGATTTTATTTCTCTGTTTTCTTGGTCTGGAGAATTCTGAATTTATTTGCAAATAGCTTTTTCTTTTTGCAAGACTGTTTTGTAGAAGTACCACCTATTCAATAGATTAAAAATAAAGAATTTTTTTGTTCGGTCAACCAAAAAAAAAAAAAAAAAAAAATAATGAAACAATTAACTACATTTCTAACTTCAAAACAAGTGCCTAATCTAACGGTTAAAAGGTAAGAACAATTTCCTTTATTACTTAGCATCACGAATTGTTTCTCCAGTACCTGAGGTGTTCCAATCTGTTTCTACATTTCTACATTTTTTCCTTAGCATCACGAGAAAGTATATAAAGAAATGATGGCTGTCATGACAACCAAGAATTTGGAAATCGGTGACATAGTCTGGGCAAAGACTGATGCAAGGTCCCTAGCTTGGCCTGCTGTTATAATTGACCCCCAACTGGAAGCACCTGAGAATGTTTTAAATGCTCGCAAAAGGGGAAGAATTTGTGTTATGTTTTACGGTTATATGGCTGGAAAAATTAGGGTAAGTGAATCTGTTTAATTATAATTGCTCTTGTTATCAATTGTCTGGTAGTACTGAACAACCATAGAATCTGTCACATTTGCTTGCATATTTGAGTCTTATTTCTGGAAAAAAAATCCAATGAGCCACACTTAGGAGAAATCATTTATAGGTGTCTTAGCATGAAACATTACAGGTAAGCCATGAAGCATACTTTTGTTAATATCCATCATCTTTTACCCAGCCAGACTGTTCTGAAAAATAGCTATTTTTGTTACAATCTTGAAAGTATTTTATAGTGTTATAATTTGACAATTCAATCTATCGCAGGAATATGCATGGGTTTGGCCAAGCATGATCTTTGGTTATATAGACAATAAGGAGAGGTATATGGCTGAACTCCCATATGTACTAATGCATTTCTATAAGGGTGCTACATATCCGCCAGTGCAACTGTGTCACATGGGTCCCCTGTACCAGCAGTTTAAATACTGTGATAATTGAAGTGCAACTAGAAACAAAAAAGGAACTAACCTTTCATATCTTAATGGTAGTTATAAAACCCCTTGGCACATAACATGGCAACTTCTGTTGAATCTTGATCATGCTATATGAGTGTTAAGCATGTATGGCAGTATCCTCTAGATAACTCTCTAATCTGGAGAACTGCAGTGTTAATTAAATGTATCTCAAGTATCAACTAGGATAAAAATATAATCTACCTTCATTGATTAATCTGAAAATTGTGTAGTCAAATGAGTTTAAGGAGAAAATAAGTGTCTGAATGATGTATGAAGAGTGATAACTGGTATGTGGACTTTTTCCATCTTTGTTATGGGTATCAATAGGTTTACATTTTTTTTAGGTTTGAAAGCCAGCGAGTGGGTGGATTGAAGAAACGTTTTGCAGCTGCTATAAATGAAGTCGCTGATGAATGGCAGTTAAAGTACACTGTGGGGCCCATGCAGAGTTTTACTGTTGAATCAGCCTCTTCTTCAAGTCTTGAACAAAGAAACCCTCCTAAGGTGACCACATCCCTTCACTGGTTGACGACTGCTATAATTCAGCTCCTTCCTTTTATTCTCCTTTACTTTATTTTAGTTATTAGTTATTATTTTCATTGAGGGTGATGCTATAAAGTATTTATTTTAAATTTAGCTTTTGCTGATTTGTTTTGTACTAATGCAGCAACATAATTATTTTACTACAACATCATAAGAAAACCTAATTTTTCTTCCCTTCCAAGTGATCTCTCCTCCCCATGTATGTTAATTGTGTAAACATACTTCCCTTTATTAACAAAAACATTTATTAGTAAGGTTCGGTGATAAACCTGGTGTCTTTTACAATTTCCCTGATAATATATGGAGCATAAATTTGTGAGCTGTAAGAAATGTCCATTGAAACACTTTTTTCCTGTTTTTTTCTTTCTTTTTTGATACTATTTTGTCCCCCTTTTTCATACTCTTTTACCAGTTGCAGCATGATGGACATGCAAACATGGTGCCCATTGATCGTCTTCAAACTCAGACAGGAATTGCTCTTCACATTAGCTCTCCTGATATCTCTAGGTTGGCACTTTGGTCCTGTTTTCATTTTCATGAACTAAATGACATCATAACACTAAATTTTAGACAGAAATGTCCTTGTACAATCCTTATTTCCATGTTCGTTTTATCTTTGTGAGAACAGACGCGATGATGCCAATTCTAGTAATATTTTGCCAGAGGAAGTACCTGTCCTTTGTACGAACCTTAAAGGTGTATATTTACCTCAGGAACACTTGTAAGTACTTCAATTTTTGTTATATATATATATAATTTATTTATAAAGTCCTAGCTTGGTTGGTGACTGTTTGCGGCTTTGCACAAGCAAACTGAATCAGGGCTACATGTGGGTATGTTTATGCTGCAGTAATCTAGCTTATCTTAATAGTGCTCACAGTTTTTTTTCTTCTTTTCCTTTCTATACAAGAGATTGATCTTTCACTCTTCTCGCCTCGGCATCAGTTGCAGTTGACATTTTCTCTATATTCTGACAGGATTGCATGCCACTGCAGTTCGTGCGTACGTGAGAAGATGACCCCCTATGCTTTTGAGAAACACAGCAACTCCCTATCTAAAGACTGGAAACGCTCCATATATATCAAGGGGACTACATTGTTATTGAACAAATGGGTACATATTTCATCAGAAAATTCATGGATAATATCTGTGTCCTATTATTTAGGTCTGTAATTAGTCTGGTCAGGTCAGTTTAGTAAAATTAAACATGCATCATTTTATGCTTTGTCAGGTCATGTTTTTGGTCTTTCGCACTATTTTCTCTTAAGCTGTGTATAACTTTCGGCTTCTTGTTTTTGTCCAATGTAATACTGCACTAGATTGAATCAAAGAACATTGGGGCACAGATTAAACAATCCAATGCCCAAATTACCGTGAGACACAAGATGGATATTCTTCAAGGTAAATTATGATTTCTTCTTTATATTTTTTGAAGTAGTGTAAAGATGCGTACTGTGAGTCTGATATTGATAACTACAAAGAGAGTACCAGCAGACAGGGAAAGAACGATCCTTGATCCCGGCAGGTTGCTTTTTCTAAGAAATTAGAAAAACAATTAAAAATGAATTCGTAAGTTTCATAATCATGGTTTGTATCTCTTCCTACTGGAAGCTGAGGAAAAACTGAAGTGCAGTTAAAGTCCTTCCAAGTGGAAAAGTCTGTTATATGATGAATCGATGATATGATCTAATTTCCTGTTGTGGTTTGTAGTCGCACCCTCCTTAGTCCTTGCAAAGTGGACAGTAGAGAAGTGTTCTGTATGCTGGTGTTTTGGTGATTCTGAATGTGATAAAATGATAATATGCAGCAGGTAATTTAGCATGCTTTTTTTTTTCCTTGATCTTTGTATGGGTGCAAATGCAATGCTAATAACAGATTCACTGCTGAAAATTGCTTTTTTAAGTCACAGTTCAGTAACTCTCAAGTACAATCATTTTATTTTGCCATCCTTCATCATTCATGCAATGTGAATGCTCCATGATATTGCCCTTTTTATGACCTGTGCCTCAGTATGTAAAAATTGGCCTTTCATTCAAATAGGCTGTGGTGTTGTGAACTAAGTATATCTGAACAAGCTTCTTAATTTTCAGATGTCTGGTAGCAGTGCATCAAAGATGCTATGGAGCAGTAGATGTACATGACATCACCTCTTGGGTTTGCCATGCATGTGAAAACTCTGAAGTCAATGAGAAGTGTTGTTTCTGTCCCATTAAAGGTGACTCTATCATGTTTTTTTGGAAATGTTAGTTCTTTTACAGAAATAACCTTGTGGTTCTCATAACTTCTGCTGGAAGCTCTGTATAGGTAGTTCTGCTTATTAATGCTTCTTCAAAACTTCAGCAGAGTAAGACAATATATTATTATGCCTTATTTTGTAACAGGGGGTGCACTTAAGAGAGCAGATGTTGGAGACTTTTATGTGCATGTGATATGTGCTATGTTTCAGTCTAAAGTCTTGTTCTCCGTGAAGTCTGTTATTGGTATCCAAGAAGTACCTTTGGACATGTTTGGAAAGGTTAATTATTTGCTTCATTTAATTTATAAATTGCAGTTGTTTATTTTCAGTAGCTTTTCTTATTGTCTATTGTCATATTTGCTTCTCTTTTAAGAAATAGAGTTTTGTATGTCCCAGAATGCTGCATAGTTCAAGAATTTCTGGTAAATGCAACTGGTATCTCTGTTGTGACATGGAAATGTCATTATCTTTTTCCCTAAGTATTACAGGCTTATATTACCAACTATAATTTTGCAGTGAAATTTTTAGTACAGTTGTGTTGAAATGCTCATCCCAGTGCCAACCTGACTCCTAGGAGGGATAGTTAAGGACATAGCCCCATTCCCCCATTGTACTAATTGAACATAGATCATCTTGTTATAATGTTCTACTTCATTCCTTTTAAGTTCTTTTTAGTTTTTTAATCTGGTTCAGGGCTTTCTTGGCTCTTAATTTAGGAGACACCATATATTTATTTAAAAAAAAAAAAAAAAAAACTTCATAGCTAGTATTGCATTGGATAGTGGTGTCAGTTGGGTCAGACCTTTCAGGTGAAAACACATTGGAGGTGCTGCTACCTTCTGAATGTGTTTCTTGGTTGAATTTAACATCCTTCAAGTAACCTGATTGCCTTTTACAACAGAAAAACAAGTGTTATTAAGACATAGGCAAGGATGATTTTGAACCCCTTTTAGAAGAGGGACAATTATATGTCCATCATTATAAATTCTGCTATCACAAACTTGTTCCTTTTTTTCCTCTTCGGGTTTCAGACTTGTGTACTATGTGAGCAAGCACATGGGGCATGCACTCAATGTTCCATGTGTTGCACTTACTATCATGCCACCTGCGCATTGAGAGCTGGATACCATGTGGAGGTATGTATCATATTTTTATCTACTTTTGATCTTGATTATTTACATCAGCTGAATATTTTATCACTTGGATCATGGTGGATTATTATAGAATTGAATATCATAAATATTAGCATTCTCTGTAATAAATAATTTTTCTGAATATTTTACTTTCCAATTTACTTATCGGGTATACTATTTTATATGTTTAACATTGATATACGTTTTGCTAAAAGTTGTTCTTAAGTTGGGACGGAAGGATGAGAAGGCCACCTCTGTCCTACTGTTCAAATCACGGGTAATCATCTCTTTTTTTATATTATAGCTGATTATGTATATTGCGCTAAAACTGTTGTCTGATGTTTTAATTTCCAAGAAGGGTCTCTGATTTAAATGCTGGATCAATTGAGATTGATTGGAAAAAAGAAGAGGTCTCTCCTACGCCAGAATTACAAAGCAACACAAGGTCAAGCAGAAGTTACATTGTGACAGATTTAAACGTGAGAAACTTTGTGAAGGGTTCTTGTGCAAGACAACACATTTATCAAAAGGGAGACAAACATGTATGTATTAATTATTTTTTGTAGGTTAAATGAAAATTATTTTTTATCTCCTGTGGCAAGTTTGTATTCTTTGTACTTTGAAAAGATTTGCTCTTTGTACTTGGAAAAGATTTGCTGCTAAGTATGAGCTTTCCAAATTCGCACCAAATTAATGTAAATATTGTCATAATTAAATATTTCCAGCACATCTTTTACCATAAATGTTGTGGTTATTTTTGAGAAGTGCATATTGCTCGGATACTTTTATATCTGTCACTGAGCTGTCAAAAAGATAGAGAGGTCCATCTAAGGTTCTCTGCATGGTTGCCCCGTGTCATCCAGATTTGAATTATGTTGATCTCAACCGTTTCTTCAAGATGGATTTCTCATTTATTTTGTCAATCTGCACCGTTAAAATTAGGGTTTATTGTACTCCTGGGCTGCCACAATCTAGTATAAATAGAAGTGAGAGAGCTCTACATTGTGGCCGTCTTACAATATTTTGTGTTCCAAAATCAGCAATTGAGAGAGAGAAATCTGCTTTCCATTCATTTTGACAGAGAGAGAGCTGGTAACAATTACTTTGGGAGAGTGGGAGAGACAGCTGCTGTCTTTTCATTTTGGGAGAGGGAGAGACAGCTGCTGTCAGTTCATTGAGAGAGAGAGAGAGAGGTTTGTCAATTTAGATGAGTCTTGTATTAAAACCTGGATCTAAATGGAGCCCTACTGGTATTGGTACAGTTGCAAGTAATCATATCAGTATGGTATTAAAATCTGAGACTAGTGAGGTAATATTTGATGCTGATTTAGTTCTAGAGTTCAGTCTAAGAAAATCCATTTCAAGTTTTTAAATTTCAATTAGTTATTATCTTAAATTTCAGAGAAGAGAAGGGCCGGATGCTTATCTAGTTAAGGAGCATCATCATCTGGGACAAACTCTGGTAATTTCCTGTTTTTTATTTATTATTTATTTATTTATTTTATATTTTTACCTTTGATGTGTCTCTAGTTTGCTTTTGAGTCTTATTAATTTGTACGGCTTGACAGCGTGAGTGGAACCCAGTAGCATTCCCCACATTCAAGGAGCGTCTCCAGCACTTGAAGGTGACTCTTCATTCCTTCTTTTTTTCTGAATATTTTGTCTTGGCTTTTATTGGTCTTTTTCTGAATATTTGGTCTTGATTCTGATTAAATTTTGTTGGTTCTATGTATTACAGAAAAATGAAAATCATATTGTATGCCTTGGTGAATCAGGCATACATGGCTGGGGACTTTTTGCTCACAGGGCCATTGAAGAAGGAGAATGGGTACCATTTATTCATTTCATTAACCTTAAAAAACATATCATAGCACTTGACAGTGGGTTGGTTAGTAAATTGAATGAAGTGACAATTAAATCTTGATATTGAGATTTATTTTCTAAATATAACTAAGTTAAAATAAAGCAGCTGTATGCTTAATTATAATAAATTATAACAATTATCATATAATACAATAAGATTCTAGCATTATAGTGTTTAAAGTGATTATATAATAGAAGGTTTCAACTTTAAATTTTGTAGTGCTTAATTTGTGCAATTAATATTACAAGATTTGAACTTAACAGTCAATGGAACGCCACTAAAAGTGAGCATGACCCTATGAACTATAATAAAGTTGAATATATGTTTCAGCATTTCAGATTATAAGATGCTTATTAATGTTGAAAATCAGATTTCCAAAATTCCAGCTAGTCCAATTTATTTGCATAATGATGTAAACCCAAGTTTTTTCAGGTTCTTGAAAAAGGTTTGGTTCTCATTAGACGAATGATTCCTTGTAATTCCTCTTATGAAAATTATAACCACATATAGTGAAAGTTCCTAGGAGAAATGGTACTAGGTAATATCCTATCTTACTGTATTCATCACTGTTTGTTTCTCATTTGCAGATCATTGAATATCTTGGTGAGCTGATCCGGCCCATTGTCTGTGAATGCAGAGAGAGGCGCTACCAGTCAGAAAAAAAGGATTGCTACGTGAGTTTACTTCTCTATAACTTAATTTTTCATACTTTTGATCATTCAACTTTGATTTGGGCTTAATGTACATATCTTTTCTTATATTTTCCTTAGTTCTTCCAAGTCAGCGATTCCTTAGTAATCGATGCCACTAAGAAAGGCAACTTGGCACGGTTCATCAATCACTCTGTAAGTTCATGCATGCCTGTTGTTTGCGTTTGTTTCCACCTATATAAAGCAATAATGTGGTATAGATTTAATTTGTAAGTATTAACTAGAGATATTTCTTTATGGGTGCAGTGCCAACCAAACTGCTTTGCAAGGAAATTGTATATGGGGGAAACAACCCGACTCATATTCATAGCCAAAGAAAATATTATTGCTGGTCAAGAGCTAACGTAAGTAGCCCTTCAAGTTTCTCCTATGTTTTAGCCCTTCAAGTTTCTCCTATGTTTTAGCTTCAAGTTTCTCCTATGTAAATTCAATTTTTTTGTAACTTGGATTTTATGTTTCATGCATGTAGGCTTGACTATATGTTTGAGATGGCCATGAACGAGGAAAATAGAGTGCCATGCTCGTGTGATGCACAACACTGCCGGGGATATATGGCGTAGAGTCTCTTCTCTGTATTTAATGGGGCATTTTGTTCTCAATATTGTCTTTTTAGTTAGTTAACATTTTGTAATTCATAGATAGTTTTGGTGCTTGCAATATTTTTTTTATATTAAAATTGTAATTCAACACTTGAGAAAATGTTTAATTGTAAATACCTCTTATGCATTGACTATCAAACTTTTTAATATAAAGTTTTATCTTTGACAATAGCCTCAAATTTGATAGCAACAAAAAGTTCATCATTTCATCTTGCCATGTAACATAATTTCACACCTTCCGACAATTTCGACAAATATAATTTGACAAAAGTAATTAAACATTGCCATTTATATGTTAGGAATCGGAGCATTGGTACAGGAAAATTATATAAACTTTAGATTTTTGTTCAAAAGTACCCTCCTACAATTTTATTTTTTTAAAAAAAACATGCTTGTAGAGGGAAAGAGCCTAGAGGCCTATGTACATGACGGCTTTTCCTTGTACAATCTCATTTTATAATTGTGCAGTAAAAACTGAAATTCTATAATTACATTACATGCTTTTCAATTCAGTTGGTAGTAGATTATTTTGTGAATAATGATTGCAAAAAATAGATTGGTTGAAATTGAAAACCTGGAAATATATTATTTTAATGGAGAAAGGAAAGCCTGATTCTGTGGCCCTGTGACGTGGGTCCGTGCCGGACTTCATTTACTTTTCAAAAAGGAACCTACACTTGGTGTCAAACGTCCAAAATATGCTTTCCTTATATGGAAGAAGAGTTCAAGTATGATATTATTTGTTGATTAAAATTTGTATTTGTGAACCATGCCTATACAAATAGAACCGGTTTCTTCAAAGAAGACTCAGTTTAAGATTGTGCTAGATTGTCTGTGGAGAGGATTTCAGAGCAGCAGAGATATTATCGATCATAGCAATAGCAATAGCATTAGTGCATTACATGAAAACAGCCACAAAAAGAATGTTGCAATCAAGTAAACTCTGTCTTTGATCACCCCCACTAACATTGATTTCGTCCTCCTTCCTTCCTTTTCTCAACTCAAACTCAAACTCAAACTCAAACTCATCACATTTCCATTTCATCTCTCTTTCTCTATTCCTCTGCCTGAATCCAGCAAAGGGATAGAGACACACAGACACTCAGAAAAAAGAAGAAGCATTCAATATATACATACCAGAAAAGGCACCAATCTTAATTTCTTCATGTTATCCCTGTTAGAAAAGTCCAAGTTTACTATCGAAATACCCAACATCCTCCATGCATTGCCCATCCTGCTCCAGAATGTTCATGTTCATGTCCCCAGGTTGCAGCTCGACATAGACTATCGCCACTTCGACCGCCCGTTCCGGGAGTTTGATTGGGAGAAAGCTAGGCGTGCTATGATGTATAATTCTCTCTCTTTTTCTTTTTCTTTCTCTTTTTTCGGTTTCTTTTATTAGCTAGTTTTTTTCTTTTTTTTTTTTTTTTTTCCATATATACTCTTATCAAGCTTGAATTTGCGTACAGGGGAATCCCTGAAAACAGCATTTGCGCCTCTCCAAAGCTAGAATTGAAATTAACGAAAGGGAAGAACTTGCAAAATGTGAACTTTTTTTTAAACAGGTGTTCCAACAGTATCATATTTTCCTTTTCTTTCGGGGGGTTCCCACTGTAATTCCCAGCTTTGCTGATATTGAAAACAAATATTGTTCTATTTAATCATCTTGGATTACTTGTTTCCATTCATTAATGGTTATTTCTTACATGGCCTTGATTAGTTGTTAGATATTATCAGTGTTGTCATCTATCTTTCAGATTGAATCTAGTCAGATATTATATGCATATTGCTTGCTTTATAAGGTGTTTGTGCAACATTTTGTGTGTGCCCGTTATATTATGTATATTATGCACAATAATTATGACTACTACGGCACGATTTGATAAAATATCAATGCAACGCAGGGCGCTGTGGGGCAACCATAAGAGAAAAATCATGATTAGCCTCGGTGTTTTGGGAAGTGGTTATTTCATGTACAAGATTTATGAGGGGTATAGAAGGAGAATCACCAGTAAGGAAATTTTGCAGCTCGAAGCCGATAAAGCTGTTGATGAGGCCATTCGATCCCAGTAATCGATTACTTCTTTATGCTTTGTTTTCTTTAAGATCTATATTTCTTTAGGTTGTCTAAATTCATAGTTTAATCTTATGTTTCTTAAATATTGATATGATTGTGGGTTTACCTAAAAGCAATGTAACTAAGAACAGCATGAGTTGAAAATTTAAAAGCTGAACTAATATTTGGTATATGCTGTCAGAATAGTAAAAAGAAAATAGGCAATTAACTGTTGTTGTTCTTTCGACCACTAAATTGATCTCGTTCTCTATTAGATAAGGTACCTGTCCACTAAATTGGCCTTTCAACCATTAATATACATGCAGTGAAATCGTAGCAGCAAACACCGGTACTGCTACTGTAAGTAGCTGGCATCTTGTGCATTTGTTTTCATTTGTTTTCTGAATGATGTAGAAAGGCTCACATGTCCTTGGTATATTTAGCCAGATGAAAGGCTCACATTTTGCTTTTGGAAAAAGAAACTAATATCTTTCATTTGTGCTTGTGCTATTTTGGATTAATAGAACCTTTATTTGCAGTTGCATCTGATCATGTATCGTTGATACACTTGCTTTCTGATTTTTTATTTCTTTGTATAAAAAATAGGCTAGAGACCCTTTATGAGAACATACAGAGAATATCAGATACCATCACACTTCCCTATGCAATGCACTCCTTGAGGGAGCGCGTATCAGAGAAACTGGATCTTACCTATTTCATGGAAAAATTAATGCAAAGCAAAGGAGAGACAAACTTTCTAGCCGCTAAAGAGAGGTTTGAGCTGTGGGAGAAAGTCAAAGTTCTAAGTATGCCATTTAAACCTTGTGCTTATTCTCAAAATTTTCAATTTTTATTCTAGTGCTGCCACTGTACTGTATCTGCATAAAAAAAACCCAGTAAGTCTTGCAATTGCAGTTAAAATCATTCATCTTATAGTTCAACTATATGGTGCCTGCTATACCACTTGATTTTTTTGGTACTATGCAGGGTACTTTGTGTTACTTATAACTGTATTAAAATGTTTCTGTTAACAGAAAAGGTAATTTTCCAAAAAAAAGAATATCATTTCAAAACCAATAGCTGAAGCTAGTTCCTGGTATTGTTTGAATATCTGTGGCTTTTAGGTTTTACAAGAGCGGCAACATCACTATGGACCATGACAATGCTTACCTTATATGCAAGAGTTCAAGTCAACATTTTGGGCCGGCATCTCTATCTCGAGATGACCCGTTCCGACGACTCTCAATTGTTGGTGAGCTTTCTTTCCTTCTGAACCAATTTCCTTTTGATTTATGTTGTATTTGTATGATCCTGTAATTACTTATTTTGAACAATGTTACAGGGTGAAGAATCTGATGCACTTAGCAAGGTAGAGAAGCAGGAGTATCTTGCAACTGCAGATTTTCTAGCAACTTATGGCCTTAGCTCTTTAATCATGAACATGCGTAATGCTGTTTCACAAGTTATGAAAGCGTATGCCCTCTCCCTCTCCCTCTCCCTCTCCCCCTTTCAAGATTTGATTTCAAACCCAAAAGGTCCATCTGTGTTAACTTTACCAGTATAGATGTTCTAGAATTGGCTGTTTCACTGTATCTGATGTACTGTATATATACTGACTGTCATTTTTTGCAGATAGCACCAGATTTCTTTTGTTATTTTTAATAGTTCATAATCATGAACAATTAAGAATCACATTCTCTTCAACTGTCACTTACTAATATACATACTGCAATAGGAAAATAATATTACAGATAGGACTTGCATTTGTTGTGGCATTAGTCAGTCCAGATCGTCCAACTAAAATTGTTATGGTCTAAATCAAATATAATTAGATGGATTGTATTAGAAAACAATATAATTAGATGGTTTTCCACTTTGTATTGGCAAATTCATTGGGTCCTGAAAATAACCCATCAAATTTTAGTTTGGTGTAATAATAAATTCTGAAAATAATTACAATTTTGCCCTAAAGTTGAACTAAGTTGAAGCTAAGAGCTTCATCTGTTGGGCAAGGTTTGTCATCTTTTCACTCTGGCAAATGTTATCTGCAAACTAAAAATATTTTAATTCTTTAATGCAGGTATAGTTAAGTTGCCATGCTTTTGCAAATGTATTACAATTCAGAATAACATGTAAAAAGGACACTAGTTTAAAACCTAAACGAGTTAAACTGAATAGCTGACAATGATTGCAGGAAGCAGCTAAATAGTCAATTCAGCATGCAAACACTTCAAGAAACAATGATGGAAATACTAGACTTGTTCATGGGTGTTGGGTCAGATCTGGTTCTATACAATTGGGTTGACTACATGTTGCCTGAAACCGCTGCCCAGTATAGAGAGATGTCAGCAAGTGCTGATGATTCTTCGACTCTTCTCATGGACTTCACCAAGCTCGAACAACTGATTTCTGAAACACGTGAAGTTCTTTCAAGGTTTTTTCTCTCAAATTTATTCTCAGGAGTGACAACTCTTTTTTTTTTCTTCGAGTTAAATAAGAGACAGGTGTAGAAATGATATTTTTTGTTTTTATAGGTATAAAAGTAAATTCTCCTCCTTCACCTTTTGTTTTTACGTCTCCTTGTTAAGTATAAGTAGAGCACCCCTACGCACTCTATAATATTCAAAAGAGAACAAAATATCAATAGATGACGAACAATTGAGAAACATGGTTAGTAAAATTTCACAAACTGCACTGGAGATTAATCCTAGTCTGAAGTGTTTAATTCAATTTTTTTGCCTGCAGCACGGATTTTAGGACAGTTGTGGAGATTTCCCTAAGAAAAGGGGTCGACTTGTTGGTAGAAGAAATGAAGGGTGCCCAAATCAGCGAGGCAATTCCATTGGCCAAGCTGCTGCCACGTGTTGCGCAACTAAGCACACCGCTTCTAGAAGAACCGAATAATAACAAGTTCATCCAGTTGCTAAGAACTGCACCCGAAGTGCAGCTTTTCTACACTTTTCTTTATGCAGATATTCCTCGTTAATAGATTCAAAATGAGATTGGCATGGTTTTTGTGTGTATGTGATGAGTAATTTTGGGCAATTTTGTGGGAAATTTTACTTGTATACAGAAATAAGTATGTACCTTGTGGTGAGTTTAAGGTAAGGTAAAATTGTAATCCTTGTAAACAACAGCTTGATGGTTTTGTTTGTAATACCTCAGTAGATGTTATATCATTTGAGCAATCCTTTTTGTAACCAACACTTCTGTGTTGTATTCTGTGAGAGAAAAGTGTGAGAATGCTGGGTGAGTTGAGACTTGAGACAGGAAATTAATTGTACTTATTCATAGATTAGTTTGTTAATTCATTCATTAATTGGCTTGCTTGTTTGCGCCATGTTACATGGTGAAGAACTTTTGGTATCCATTTAAGTAGTGATATTCTCCACATCTGTTAGCAGTTCATGTTACTTGGATTCCCAGAAAATACTGGCACATTTCTCAGTCGCCATGTTAAAGACTGCAGCAAGTCTCTCACCGTTGCGGATTCTCAGTACCGGCTCTATTTATTTGTTTACTGTTGCATAATTCCATATTGCCATTTGCCTAATACAGTGCTTGTTACAAAAATAGACACACCAGTACTACACAGAAATTAGATAAATTACTCAACTTGAAATAAATCATTAGCAGCTAATGTTAATCTTAGCAGCATACTACAGTTTTACTCTTCACTTCAGACTTTCAGAAATTCAGATTCCAGAAAAAAAAAAAAAAAGCTGAATAGCAGATCATATATTAATTATTTTCTTTTAGGGTTGCTTAAAATATTGTAGTCAACAAAAGGAAAATTCTATAATGGTTACATACAATACAACTAAATCAAGGAGGACATAAACTACTGCAGTAGACAACAACATCCACCAAAGGAACAATAATCTAAACTGATCAGAGCTTAAGACAAGATAGAAATGCTTTCACTTGGCTACAGTATCATCTGAAAACAATCTCATCTGTCATCAAATCAGTTAACTTTCCAGGAAAATTACAGATAAATTAAAAAAAAAAAAAAAAACTTCATATGCTGCTAGACTTGATGACATCTTCGACACTGCTTCTATACTTGTTCATGAGATCTCTGTAATGAATTAGACACTATTAAAATTCAATGAAAAAAATATAGTTTCTTAGCTAGGGCTTGTAAGTTTAACAGTTTAAGGAGTTTTCTCTATATAGTTTTCTTAGCTAGGGCTTGTTGGTTTAGCAGCTTAAATAGTTACTGATAGATAAAATGACAAACCTTCTTTGGTTCAGTTGTTGCATGGTTTCCTCGAGTACTCTCTTTTGTCCTTCAACAGTCTGCATGTGTTTCAATACCAGAAAAAAAAATGTGAATTCATTTTGATCTGCATTCATAAGAGAAGTTTGCAGTATTCTTTGGAAACAAACAAGCCATGGGTATCGGTTAACTTACACAAGCAAAAATATTTACAACAAACAATAGGTGCTAAGATATCATGTTGAAGCATTCTTTTTTTTTTAGTCCAAGTAAGACAGGGGAAACTCTAACTTACCATGGAATTAGAGCTGATGGTACCAGATATGGAGTTCAATAACTTTTGGCATCTTGCAAATTGACTTGCTAGTTCCTCAACCTAAGTTAAAAGTTAGGTAAATTTCAGATTAGGATGATAACATACATATTAGTACAAGAAAAAAAGAAACAGCAAGAACAATTAGAAAATGCATGGCCTTAATTGCAGATGAAAGGGAAATGCTGGTAGAATTTTGTGCAGGGAATAGTTCATTGAAAAGAGCGAGTTGAGGTAACTATATCTAAAACAGCGAGTTTGAAATATATCTCTTCTTAAAAGAATTTACAGTTTTGCAGTCTACTAGTTTTTGAACGTCTTTATCTGTACGTCAAAGGAAGGGGGCAAATTAAGAGAGAGGAAGCATTACCAATGAGTCAAAGTGCTGATCTCTTGATCCCGCCTCTATCCCATTTGCTAACTTTTCCACTAGCTTGAAACCACAATTGAAAGCAGTCACAATAATCAGAAATTATGAATAAATTTATGAAGAGAGAGAAGCACATTTCTCATCAACCAGGCAATAAGGATGCATTATAGGTATTGCATATCAATCCGTCACTAGTGACACTGGCATGGCATGCGCACACTGGTACAGAACCAGAACCAGAACCAGAACCGGTACCAGCTTTGCATCCCTAATTCTTAGGTAAACTGACTAAATTGAGGCTTAATTATGAATTGAAGACAAATATGAGCACCTTAAAGGACTGAATTTGATGAAAGACAGGACTGGTAGAGTAGAGGAAATGAACAAATGCAACTAAAACTAAAACAAGCCCTATTAAGAAAAGAAGAGGAAGGGCAAGGGCAATATAGCAACCGGGAGGAGGTGGAAGTGAGAAGCGAGGGAGGGGTGGGAGGGTTGCTGCTGCTGCTGCTGCTGCTGGGACAAGGGGGATTGCTGCTGGTGTTGCTGGGAGAAGAGGGGAGATTGGTGGTGGAAGTGGGACTGGGACTGCTGGTTGAAGTCGTGGGCGGCGGAGTTGCCGGGGGTCGGAACCACGGTCCACTTGGCGCCTCCTCCGTACTGCGGCTGCTCCATATTGCTGTTGTTGTTGTTGTTGTTGCTGTGAAGACTGAAGAGAAGAGAAATTAATGAGGAAGGAATTAAGGGCGAAATAATAAAATATGATTGATGCACTCACTCACTCACTAACTTATTAAGAGCTGAGCTGAGCTGACCTGACCAGGCTGACGACGGTGACCGGCACTCAAGTACAACACCAATTGACTTTAGGGACCCTCACCCTCTCCTTGCTTGGGAATGGCAAGGTATCATCGATTCACAAGGCTCATTATTATAAGATTTTCACTGAATTACAATATATATATATAATATTTTACTACTATCTTTTATGAATGCATTCTTTATTTTTATAGGTAGATTGTACTCATTCGTGGAGTGCATTCATTAAACTGCAACTATTAAAAACCATAGAAAATTTTTAAATGAGGATCAAATAAACTATCATTATTATTATTATTTTTTGTTCACTTTGAAGATCTTCTAACAATTTTTCAAATTTATTAAATATATATTTATCTTGTACTAGTAAAAAGCTCACGCCTTGCTTTGGGTTGAAATTGTTATTTTTTATAAGTTTTTAAGATAATATGTGATGGATCTTAAATTGAGATAATTTATATATGCATTTAATTTTAATGGGGTGAGAACGTTAACGGCTTCATGTCATTTTTTTCTAATATGATTTTATATATAGTAAGGATATGATAATTTATATTATTTTTGTGAGTTAGGATTAATGACAAGACTATTTGAGCCAGCGACGTTTGTAATTATAAATAAAAAAGAAAGAGTAAAATAAATAAAATGAGGGCAGGTAGAGGTAGAGGTAGAGGTAGAGGTAGCGCATGCGCACTGGTATCACTGTGTCTGTATGTATGTGTATCAGTGTATGAGATGGGACGGGAGGGATGCGAAGCCGAAGCCGAAGCCGAAGCCGTATCGTATGATGGTATGTATATTGGATTGGGATACAGGGTTTAGGTATTCGCTCTGGTACCTACCTGCCGGCTGCCGTAACCGCAGCAGCGCTTAAATAAGTTAAGGCTCAGTCCAGTCGGAACGTCCGATTAGCTAGGTTAAGAAAGCCCAAAGCCTCCCTCTCTCCCCGGCCCTTTCCCTCTCCCTGCGTCTGCCAACCTTGCTTCGATCCATCGCTGATCCCTCCCTCCCTCCCTTCCTCCCTCCGATAGTCCCATCCATCGAGTTAAGGTCGGTAGGTCGCTCGGTCAGTCAGGTAATTAATTAATTAATTTCACCCATCTAGCTATCTAACTCAGTTCATGCCTCATTTACATTTCACTTCTCACAGCAGCAACAAATTGACTTTTTTTTTGTTCTTCTTAATTCAAACATGCACGTGTTTTTCCTTGTTATTATTATCTGGTGAAGAACTGAAGACCCAATGATGTTGTCACAAGTATAAGATAAGAACGGAGATCTGAAGACCAAATTGTTCTCTGTTGAAGTCCCATAACCATAACAATGTACCCCGCATGCTTTTCTTTCACATGCAATGCAAATATGCAATCGCCACTTTCTTTCTCCAAATGGAATAACAGGACCCTGTTTTTCTTTCTCTCAGAATAGCAGCAGATTTGGATTCCTCTCCTTGTGCCTGTAGGTGTACACGGAGACAAATACAACATGCAGGGCGTGTTCGGTTGTCATGGGATTATATATATGGGTTGAGATTTTATGGGTGTGGTAACCCACAAATCAATGTACGGGAAACCCATACCCAAGGGAATGCTTGTGGCTTGCACAAAATAGTTGTTCGGTTGTATAGTGGGAATTATTGTGTGTGTTGGGCATGAAATCCAACCAAATCCCATTAGATGGGATGGATCCAAACACACCCGTATTTGAACATGGATTCAACTCTATGGCCTGGCACTGGCACTGGTACTGGTACTAGCACTGGCACTGGCATATAACTAATTTTTCCTAGCTTTTTATGGCAGCAGATACGGATCCGCTATCGAGCATTGCACATTTTATGTGGGCTCCAGAGAACAGCTTGTTGAAATTATATTATCACACTTACTGAGGGTCTTCTTATATTATAACTAATTGTCCATTGGCTGTTGCTTTCGTAACTGCATTTTTTTCCTGTGTGTTTCTTGAATTCTTTCTTCTACCGTGATCCTACTTTTTTTTTTTTTTTTTGTTTATTTACCAAGTCAGGTGGTAGTTGATGCTGATTCATTTTTTATTTTATCTTTTATGTTTTGCTTGATCCCTCTTCAGCTCAGGTATGTATTTTGTTGTATATGCCAACGTGATCTCTTAAATTGCTTAGTATTGATTTTGCCCTTTGGATGCCAATGATATGTTAACATTTACTTATTCTTACAGATAGCTTAATGATTCCTCTACTGAGTCACATCAATGTGAGGCACAATGATGGCCTTTCGTTATTCTGAATTTTGCTGCAATTTCTGATTTCTTATCCCCCGATGTGCTGCACGGGGCGCTGCATGGAGAGAGATAGAGAGAGGGTTGGTGCCCCAGCCTCACCTGCAGACCCCACCAAAGCCGAGGCCTCTGATTGGCCTGCATACTGTGCAGTACGTCAGAGGATCTGCTCTTGTTGAAAACACTGTCTGATAATGCACTAGATGTAGTAGAATCCGAAAAATTTCATGCTATTGCATGTTGAAGCCCTGTGTGTAATGGATAGAAGGGGGGATGGAAAGTTGACTTCTACCTTGGAAATTGAGTTGAGAAAGACTGGGTCTCGAAAAGGTAGTTGAGGTAATGTGATTTCCTTTTAGCTGCTATTTCTTTTCAGTCACAGATATTAATTTTGATATGAATCTGAAGCAATCAATATCATTTAATTAGGTGTCTTTCTTGTAAATCAATCTTGATTTGTATCTTTCAGCCATCTAAAAGACATAAGTGTCAATATCTTTTACAGAAATGTCCCTTTCTACATTTGTTTATTTTCCATTGAAAATGTGTGTTTGTGTGTGTACGTTTTTCTTTTTTTTTTTTTTAATCTTGGAAAGGACCCAATGATGTTGTGATGAGTAGAATCTATATCTGAAAAATAAAATTGTTCTCTGTTGAAGCCCCATAAAATGTACCAGTGATTGCGTTACTTTTCCTTGACATGCAATCACCACTTTTCTTCCAATTCATATCCTCTACCGCACAGTAAATTACTGTGCAGTACTCCGGCCATTGGATCCGCTTTGAGATTCGTGCAACTCAATCTAAAAAAACTTCCCTATAATCTACATTGTTGATTCGCTGCGAAGCAGAGGATATGCATGCATTTTCTTCTCCAAATGGAATAACAGGACCCTACTTTTCTTTCAAAATAATAGCAGATACAGATCCCTCGGAATGATATCACCTGTTATCCATATTTTGGATAACAGGGCCCTATTATCCTAGAAGTGACCGTTGGATCAGAACGAACGGATCAGATTTGTTCACAAAAATCTATGCTTCCTTCAAAAACTGTACTTTGGTATCAATCTGAACCGTTCATTTTAATCCAACAGTTCAGATTTGGATAACAGGTTCATGTTATTCCTGAGAATAACAGCAGATACGGACTCCAGATCGCTCTCCTTGGCAGTGGCATATAACTAATTTTCCCTAGCTTTTTATAGCAGCAGATATGGACCGGATATACAAGCATTGCACATTTTATGTGGGCTCCAGAGAACAGTTTTGTTGAAATTATACTATCAGATTTACTGAGGGTCTTTGGGATGACATTTTTTTCGTAATTGTCCATTGGTTTGTTGATTTATAACTGCATTTTTTCCTGTGTGTTTCTTCAATTCTTTCTTCTACTGTGATACTACCTTTTTTGCTTACCAATTCAGATGGTAGTTGATGCTGATTCATTCATTAATTTGTTTTTGATGTTTTTCTTGATCCCTCTTCAGCTCAGATATGTATTTTGATATATATGCCAACCAGTCAACGTGATCTCTTAAATTGCTAAGTATTGGTTTTGCCCTTTTGATGCCAATGATGTGTTAAGATTTACTCAATTCTTAAAAAGAACTTGATGATTCCTCTCTCGAGTCGCATCAACGTGAGACATACTGATGGTATTTCGTTATTCTAAATTTTGCTGCAATTGTTGGACTTTACTTTTTACCTTTTGCTTTGTACTTTTGGTGGTGGTGCTATACATTGCTGCCTTTATTAATTGTTTGATGTCTACTTGTTGAAAATCACTGTCTGATAATTCATTAGATGTAAAATGGGAAAAATTCCATGCTATTGCATGTTGAAGCCCTGTGTGTAATGGATAGAAGGGGGGAATGGAAAGTTGACTTCTACCTTGGAAATTGAGTTGAGAAGACTGGGTCGCGAAAAGGTAGTTGAGGTAATGTGCTTTCCTTTTAGCTGGTATTTCTTTTCAATATTAATTTTGATTTGAATCTGAAACAATCAATATTATTTAATTAGGTGTCTTTCTTGTGGATCGATTTTGGTTTGTATCTTTTAGCCATCTAATAAATATATGTTTCGATCTTTTATAGAAGTCCCCTTTTACCTTTGTTTACATTCCATTGAAAATGTGTGTGTGTGTGTGTTTCTATAATCTTGGCAAAGACCCAATGATGTTGTGATGAGTAGAATCTATTTCTGAAACTGAAACTGTTCTCTGTTGAAGCCTGAAAAGAATGTACGAAAGTTATGCCACTAGTGTTTCAGGTTAAGGGTTTAGTTCCCCCCGCTCTCTCTCTCACACATACACAAGCATACACATTCAATGAATTCATATCCTCTACTGCGCAGTAAGTTACTGTGCAGCGTTCTGACCGTTGGATCAGCTTTGAGATTCGTGCTACTCAATCTCAAAAAACTCCCTCTATAATCCACGTCGTTGATTCGCTGCGCAGTACAATACTATTAAGATGGTCTCTCTATTGATTCACATTTAATTGAGATAAGAAAGTGTCTCTATATTTGAAAACTTGGTAGCAGCTACCAAAATTAAGCTGGTCTCTCTCTCTCCCTCCCTCTCCCTCTTCCTCTCTCTCTTCATGTGCCTATGTGCATGGAGAAAATAGACCTACCAATGACAGCGCATTGTGTTGAAAATGTTTTAGAGCATCTCTATTTCAAATCAATTGCAGAAGCGAACTCATAAACATTATACATTCTTATATGGGCTCCAGAGAACAGTTTGTTGAAATGAAGTTACCAGATCTACTGAGGGTCTTCATAACACATTTTATACCTATTGTCGTATTTGTATTGGCCGTTGGTTTTGTAGCAGCAATTTTTCTTGTATTTCTTGAATTTCCTCTTTATATCATTGTTTCTACTTTTTTTCTATCATATACTGCTGCCTTTTTTTGGTAAGTTGCTTGATACTGATTTATTTTTAATTTATCTTTCATTTTTTTTTTTTTTCAGTTTTCAGCTTAGTTGTGTATTCTTAAATTGGCTTGCATTGGGTTTGCCTTTTGGGTGCCAATGAAAGTTCATGCATTGTCACAGAGAAGCTCAGAATCACCCTTCTTTCATTTTCAAATTTTCTGCATGTTGCCTGACTGTTACATGTACCCCTTCTTTTTTACATTTGAATTTGCAAATAAGGGAATGATGAGATGGTCGAAATGAAAATTTCTTGATGCCTTGGTGATTTTCAATATTCTTCTGGATATTATTTTGTAGTTCCTAGCTCAAGGACTAAATGTAGCTTGAAGCAACAATTAAACCTTTACTCATTTAGCAGGTTTGTCTCTTCATTTGTTTAGTTTCTATCTAATTGCTTATGAAGGCACCAATAAAACCACATATATCACAGGCCTCTGATTGTAATATTTTGTTGAACTGATTGTGGCCATATTTTGATTTGACCACGGCGCTACCTTTCCTCTCATCATGCCTTGTTTGAGGTTGAGCAAGTATCTATATCTTATATAATTTGAGTGTATGGCGAGACATAATAATTATAATAACTGCATATCATCAAGGAGTGCCTGGTCCAAGGATCTATCTCTTCACGTGTGTTCATTGGTGGGTTCATCCATGGATGAACTGCTGAGAATGCCTAGAAGAGCATTAAGTTTCCATTTAAGTTAGTTTAGTAGTGGTACTGGACTAGGAGATCACAACGTGTTGGGCTTATTTTGAGGTTGGGTTGATTGTATGGTGTTGGTATTAATCATTCAAAAGTCAAAACACACATTAATCAAGTTTTGCAAGAGAGGCACCACATACATTTGAAGTTGAAAGAGCAATTATAACACCTGTCATTTCTAATTTTATTTGCTTAATTGTTTATTTCCCTCAGTCATTGCTTTTGCATCTGGCTTAAAGTTCAGTAGTTTGGGGTTGCCATTTTAGGTCTCCAATCTCCCCGTTGTTTGAACTAGCATTTGCACAACAATTTTCTTAGTCTCTTTTATTTTAGATTTAGATAAGATGCTGTTGAATCGGTTTTTGTGTGCGTGTGTGCCTTCACCTGTCGTGTTGCTTGTTTTCCCTGTTGGTTTGCAACTTAATGTTTCTCTTGGTGTTTCATAAGGTGCTCTTCTTCTTCTTGCTTCAGTATGATTTGTCTATCATCCCATTCAAATGAAAAAGAGAACTGATGCTTCACTTATTTTGGAGAAAATGGTGATGTCGCATGGCTAAGCATCCTTCAAATGCAAATATTGTAAACTTTTATATGAGAAAAGATCAGCTGCTTTATGTTATGTCATGAATCCATTTTTACTTCCCAAGATTTGTATATAGTGACTAACTTAGCATATGGTTGGGTTAGTAAAATAGCCACTAGTTTTACTCATTTGAAATACTAGTCTCTCCCAAACATAAAACAGTAAATGAAAATGGCTACTAATCAAAAAGTTACTATTTTTCACCCATCCAGACATGCCCCTAATAAATACCAAGTTATGATACTCGTACTCAAATCTTTCTCATCTGCAGCTATATCCTACACACTTACACTTGATAACATGCCAGGAACAAGTCTAAAATACAATAAAAGGGTGCACTGCTAGGACTCAACCCAGCTCAATCAGCATTTTTAGCCATATATTTGATATTTTCTTGTTTCTGTCTTCTCACTTTTCTGCATATAACATTGAAGAGCAAAGAGGAAAACATGCTTCCTAGTTGTTCCTTGCCAAAATTTGAATCATGCACGAGCTAATCAATGATAGTGCCCAGATTGGCTATTGTTGTTGCTCTTAAAATACCACAACTCACAAGAGACAGCAGAACTAGCTAGTTCTAGCTTAAATTCTAAGACATGTAAATCAACCAAGTCTGAACCCTAAACTCTCATTGTTTGTCAGAGAAGATAGATAAATCATCTTCCTTGGTCTTACGACAAAATTAAGAAAGCAAAATGCCAGAACTAGTGCTTAAACACAATAACAATAGCTGTACAATTATCTTTGCATCGTCTTTCTCTGACCGCTTCTCGGACAAGGCGCCGAACTGCCGTTGTGGCTGATGATGTGTCCTGACAACAAATTATAATTTTTTTAATAAATTATAGAGTATACAATATAAATAATAACTTGTGGATCAACAGATGCATCATAGCTGTCTTCACCTTCAGTTGTTTATGAACAAACTCAACTGCATCACTTGGTCCAAACACCTGGTAAGGAATGTAGAGAGTTAGTTTTCAAATTGGGCCATATCTGATAATTCTGTATTAATAAAATAACATTTTAAAAAAGTTAATACCCCCCAGAAGCCATCACAACCAAGTATTATAAATTGGTCTCTCTCAGTTAGTTCAAAGGAGTGAATATCAGGAGTAGAAATAACCCCAACCTGCATAAGTTTGTCAAATTTGTTACAATGCTTGAAAGAGGAACCTTTAGGAGTAAAATTTCCTAGTGTTATATGGAATTGGTAAAAGAGGAGTTGGTTGCAGTGGCTTTGTGTTCTTACTGTTTTCAACCCTAATTAAACCAAACGACATACAAGATACC